>CM034149.1:767579500-769979500 GCA_019776745.2 Taxus chinensis
ATGGTAATTTGCCATTCTTGAAATACTGCTTGGAGGGGAACTGTAACACCGGCAAGGATCAAAGCTCGTAGATTAGGACTAGCAGGCTCTGAAGGAATACCACCCGCAGGACTTCTATCTTGGACAGGTGGAGTGCTCGTCGAATGAGTTCTTCTATTGGAAGGGAAAGGAAAACCCTGTTGCTCCAAAAGCTGAAACTGAGAATCTTCGATACCAAGGGCCCTTCTCCCTCTAGTGAAACGTGGAGTCGCCAGATCAAAGGATGATCAAAAAATTGCAGTACTGGAATGTGATTTTCCCCAGCGGAGCTGGAATGCAAATTTCCTCCCCAGCGGAGTTGCCAAAAAACTGTTGGTTTTCAAATAGGACTTTTTAGAAGAACAACAGTCAGGGGACAAGAAGTCTCTCCTCTTTAATGGGAGAGGTTCCCTTATTCTGAAACAAACTTATTTACAAAAGTACAGAACATTATTTTATGGTCGAACTTGGATATTACGAAAGTGTTCTTTTACAAGGATTATCAGTTACACAAGGGCTGAAGAAAGGGAATTAGAAGACGGGCAGAATAGCAACATTCGGAATTATAGATGGCAGAATAATTCTTCGTGTATGCGAAGCTTCAAAGGATTTAAGACAAGATCATTTGCGTTGGTTGAATGAGATTAAATTTAAGGACACAAAGTTCCATAAATAACCTTCTTCAGATTTGTTAATCAAGGACACAAAGTTCCTTCTTGGTTGTACAAGATCACTGTATTTGCAAAACTGAACAGTATGCAATCAGAGAGACTAAACGAGTTAGGAACAAAATGATCTTCACAATATTAAAGGAGAACACAGAGACAACAAGAATCAGATAGACAAAGAACGGAAAGCCCTTTTGTATTGATTTCTTTAAGATCTATTTACACTTTCAGCAAATATCCAAGTTCTTCCTCCTGCTGTAAAATGGCGTGGAAAGGCCATTATATAGATTACAAATCCGCTACTCCTCGTAACCATTTCTTTTAACTAAAGAATAGTTAAGGACCGCCAATTGCAATGCCTTAACTAATTACAAGGAATACGAAAAGAAAGGGAAGAAGAGAAAAGAAAGGAGAAGGAGACAGGTGTCCAGTTATGAGAAGGATCCACTGTCTTTAGAAACCGCCGCTTGAGTTTTCCTCCACGTCTCAGCCATGTCTTTGCCACGAGGGACACACCAGACGTTTCATCTTGAAGATGTCAATGGATATCCTTGAAAACTGATGTAACCGACGTCTTGAAAGTTTCGCCCTTCGTAACTGCTTCTTGAAATTTGATCTTCGGATTGATAGCATCAGAGCCGCAACTTAAATTTATTTTTTGAAAAACAGCATATTCGGGGTCGAGCGGGAAAAACTAAGTGTGAATGACACTTGGTACGCTTGGGAAAGGTGAGACGCGAATGCCCGAAACATGCAGCTCGGCCGGTTCAGGCGAAACAGGGAGAAGACGCACAAATGTATTTGGGACAAATGGGACGAAAATGTGCGAGGTATGCGATTCGGGTGTTTCGGCCGAAATTGGAACAGTGGGCCCGTTTGGACTTGGGACATTCGGGACAAAAAGTTCCGAAGTACGCGACTCGACCGGCTCGGCCGAAATAGGGAAAGCTCGCACTTTTTTAAATGGGGCAGTTGGGACAAAATTGCGCGAAGGACGCGGTCCGGGCGAACCAGCTGAAAATGGAACAGAGAGCAATTTGGAACTCGGGACAGTTAGGACAAAATCGGGCGAAATCGGCCGAAAATGGAACAACAGGTCCGTTCTAACTTGGGACATTCGGGACGAAAAGTTCCGAAGTACGCGGTTCGGCCGGTTCGGGCGAAAATGGAACGAATCGCACTTTTTACTTGGGACATTCAGGACAGGAAAGTGCGAAGTACGTGGGAAGGATGATTCGGCCGAAATGGAACAGTTTGCATTTTTGGCTTTGGGGGCACTTGGGACAAAAACTTCCGACAGGCCCGAAAATGGGACAAATTCGGATGGTTTCGGTCGATCAGAGAACAGAAAGACACTTTCGTACTTGGGACAGATGGGACAAAAAGTTTCGACATGCCCGAAAATCACACAAAACGACCCAGAACACAGATTTTTTCGATTTCACGACTTAGGCACCTCAGAGAAAAACACTTAAGACTCAAAATTTTGAAATTTTACTCTTATCAGAGCGGGGAATTTTGAGTGGACAACATGCTTAATGGTTATTCATGGTATTGTTTTAATTATCTTTGAAAAATAATTAATTAGGATAATCTACCATCATTTAATACCCCTAGATATTAACCAATTTAGGTTAAATTATTTGGTGAACCCATTATTGGTCACACCCTAGTTGCCCTGGGATCCCTTTCTTTAATTTCACACATTCTTAGGATCCATTTCATTGTTGTTTTTAATGGATACCTCTTTGTTAACATATCTTAAGACCCACCCTACATGCATGCAAACTCTCATAGCTACCCTTGAGGATACCCACATCTATTCAGGTACTTCCACTGCCTATATCTCATCTCAAATCTTCGTTAATATTCCTTCTCAAATTATTATTGATAAAGTTCCTCCATTATATATCCAATTAAAAATTCATAATGTCTTGGTAAAAATGCTCTTGTTGATAATGGCTCTGGTCTTAACATCTATAATATTTCTTTTCTACATCAAATCAGAATTTATACTAAATATATAACTCCTTATGGCCTATGTATCTGTGGGTTTGACAATACACCTTAGCGAGTACTGAGGGAGATCACTTTGCCAATTACAGTAGAGATTTGCGCTCTTAATGTTATCTGTTAAGTCATGCCTAATAACCTAAACTATAATATTCTTCTAGGAAAACAATTGTTGCATGCCATGCATGTTGTACCTTCTACTCTATATGCATGAATTAAGCATTTATATGATGGCGTTATATATGATGTTCTAGCCGATACGTTACCCTTCGCTTTATACAATATAGTTGAGCCCCAGACATATCCCCAAAAAATGCACCATTGACTACAAGACATATAGTAAAGGTTACCAATACTTTCTACAACATGGTTTTTCCATACATGGTCTTAGAAGATATGGTTAGAGCATCCCTGAGCCAGTGTTCCTTCCAAAACAAATTGATAAGGTGGGAATTGGATATGATCCCCATTTTCCTCAATCCCTCTCTTCTAAAACATGTTTCCTTCCCATCAAATGTCTCCAGGAGGTGTGTACTACTTCTTCACATAAGCTCAATTGGTCAACCCACACCTTATTGACAATATTACTTCTCCTGAATTACCAACTTTAGATTTATTTATTAATGATGAGGCACTCCTCAAATACATGGACACTTATGAGAATCTTCCTTCCCACTTAAATAAAAAATAGTTTTCCCATGTCTTTCCAACATTGCATACTTAGTGAAAATGACCCTACTAAAATCGACTCAAGTATACCTAATACCATACCAACACAACTATACATTCAGGACCGATCTACATTGCTTAATGAAGAAAACACGTCATATAACTTTGGTACCACCAATGACCCTATTTGGTCCTTTATGCCACATATCTTAGTGGTATCAAAAAGAACAATATTCAATAGGTTATTAAAAACTTTCCTAATATATTTATGTGGCACTACAATGGCATGCCCGACATTAACCCTTCAGTGGCCATGCATAACATTTTACAACATGAGGATACCAAACCTATCCACCAAAAAAATCATAAGATGTACCCTCACGTTACCTTATTTTTTAAAGAAGAAATACAATGACTATTGGATGCTATATTTATTAGAGTTGCACATTATCCACAATGGGTTTCTAACATTTTTTAGGTAATGAAGCCTAATGGTAAAATTTGTTGTTACACTAACTTTCACGACCTTAACAAAGCATTCCCTAAGGAAAAATTCTCTTTGATACTTATTGACACAATTTTTGATTCCATCACTAATCATGACATGATTTTATTCATGGATAGTTATACAGGGTATAATCAAATAAAATTAACCCCCTATTGACTAAGAAAAGACATCTTTTAGCATTCGTGGGCAAATGTTTTCTATACCATTATGCCTTTTCACCTTAAGAATACTATATCCACTTACCAACATGTAATGAACCATATATTTCATGATTATATTCAGAAACTCGTCAAGTATTATTGCAATGACATACTTGTAAATCAAAACATCGTGTTGACCATGCTCAAATTATCCAAACACTTTTCACACGTCTAAGATATTATAATGTACGGATCAAACCTTAAAAATGTATCTTTGGTGTCATTACTAGGAAGCTAATTGGGTATATCATATCCAAATTGACCCATACAAGATTCAAGCTATTGTAGACATGAGCTGCTTTTATCACAAGGAAAAATCCAAGCTATTAATCGATTCATTGTGGAACTCGTTGATAAAACTTAACCATTTACAAAATTAATGAAAAAATATACTACGTTTTTATGGGACAACACGTTTTAGAAAGCTTTTGATGTCATCAAATATTATTTTATCAAGCCACCCGAATGACCATAGTTGTTGGGTGCCCTGCTATCATATGAATGCAATTAAAGTTACATTGACAAACTTTTCCTTGGACTCGTTTTCATCACGAACAAGCTACGTCACTACATGATAAATGCAAAAATCCATGTTATACCCACTACTTACGGTATTTTCTATGATGCACACATTTATATGGATGTTTAGCCCAATGGATAATTATTCTTACTGAATATTTCCTTAGGTTCATTCCGCAAATTTAATAAAGGACAATTTATTGCTGATCATTTAGTACTATGACTATAGTACTTACAATATTGACTAAGAGGTTCGGACCATGTATTTTGATGGTTCTCACTATATCGTCGGGTTTGGAGTTGGCATTATCTTCATCACACCTCATGATGAACCCATGCCTTTTGCATGCTGCTTAGGATTTTGTTGCAAAATTAATATTTTCAAATATGAAGCACCCATCCTTAGTCTTTATGTAACCTGCACCCTCCAAGTACACCATATTCAAATATTAAGATATTCTCAGCTCATTATCAATCATGTTGGTGATGTTTATCAAAAAAAGAATGAAAATCTTATTCCCTATAATACAATTGTTAAAAATCTTCTAGCTACATTTGATTCATATACTATTGGTATTATCCCTTGCAAAGATAATCAACACGTAGATGATATGGCTAGTGTTGCATATTTGATCACACTTAACATCACAGATGACTATGTTACCTTTACTATTCAACATTTACATCGGCCTTGCATCAACTCCTACACAATCAAAGCCTTACAGGGTCTTGCAGTCACACACAACATTCATAATCCTGAATGATATACTGACATCTATAACTTCCTTTGCTAGAAAGCTTTACCAGACAACTCATCACCACAAATAGCGTGTCATTTACACTGTAAGGGCTCCCATTATGTTCTTATTAAGGGATCATTATTTAAGCACACTTTCAATGGCCACATCCTGTGTTGCCTAAAGGTTGATGAAATTCCCCTAGCCTTATAATAAATCCACGACAATGTTTATGGTGGTCACTTTAGTGGAAAGACTATGTCTCAAAAATTCTTGTGACAAGGATACTATTGGCCTACCATGGAAAAATATTGTCTTAAATATGCCAAACTATGTGATCAATGTCAACAACACGGTAATATTATTCATGCCTCAACCTATAAATTACAACCTATTAAATCTTCGTGGCCTTTTACTCTATGGGGTTTTGACTTTGTTGGAAAATTAAATCATGAATTGGATGATGGAAAAAAATTCATCATTACTGTCATTGAATATTTCACCAAATGCGTTGAAGCAACACCTTTACACACCACTATTGGTGATGATATTTTTCAATTCATCGCCACACATATTATCAACCCACTTTGGGGTACCATTTGCAATTTTCATAGACAATGGGTCATCCTTGAAAAACCATATGGTCAAGAAATTTTGTGCTAAATTCAAAATAAAACATACTTTCTCCGCTCCATATTACCCTTGAGGGAATGGTTGGGATAAGACCACTAATAAGAATATCATCAAGATCTTCCATGAAACTATGGATAAGCATGACACTGATAAAAAAAATCAACTGGAATATGTCATTTGAGCCTACCGTATGAGAGCGTGTACTCCTAATGCCACCCCATTCTCTCTTTTCTATGGTAAAGAAGATGTCACGCCATTAGAATTAAAGATCCTCTCTTTACATGTATCACTCAAAGATGTTCTCAAATATAACAACTACCCTGAGGAATGACTGAATGAGTTGGAAATAATCGATCAAAGATGCATAAAAGCTTTAGAGAATCTTCGCCAATACCAAGGACATGCAAAACTAGCATATAATAATAAATTTCTCCCATGAGAATTCAATATTAGTGACCTTGTACTAAAATAAAATCAAAATAATACTAATATGGAGGTCTCCATTTTGGGAAAATTCAAACCTAACTAGCTAGTCTAACATTATTATAGAAAAAATTGGAAATGGTGTATACCGCCTCACAAATCTTACCAGAAAACCCGTTTAAAACCCCATGAACATCATACATTTAAAATAATACGATGCATAGATGGGCGTCTTCCTCCGGGCATGAATGAGTAGTCATAGATAACCCTCCCTTCTACTTGCAGACTAAGTTTTTATGGCTCTCTTTATAGACCCCAACGATAAATCCCATGTTACTCTAACACACTGGGGGCATCCAAATTTCCTGCCCTCATTTCGTGATGACACACTTTTTTTATACCTTCAACTTGACTATTGAGGGAGAAGTTACACACCCAAACCTCACTTTTCACACACAAACACACACACACACACACACACACACACACACACACACACACACACACACACACACACACACACACACACACACACACACACACACACAAATGCAAGGGATCAACCTTGCTTCCCCCTCTTTGGTTGCATAATCTCTACTCATCAAAGGAATTAAAAATACAAAATATTCCCTCCTATAGGCATTCTTGGATCACCCTTCCTTATCTTCAGAGAATAGGTTTTCATCTATTCCTTTAAAGGTCCTAAAATCCAAAAACATTCAAATATGATAAAAATTCAAAAATAGGCGCATTTCCCTTATTTGGTTATTTCTATTGCATGCTTATACTTTTCATGTTTCACTTTACTTATCATGTTAGCTTGATACATAGTATGTTATATCCTTTTTCTATACATATGTGTGTTCACATGGTACATTTACTTGAATGCGGGCTACACACAAATTATACACGATGCAGGATGCTTGGCATTGCTCTTTACCAGTTGCTCTACACCAAGTAGGGGCATCCACTTTACACTTTCTTACACACAAGTGTTATCATTTCAATATTTGATACTTTACTTACTCTTACCTCATTTTCTCAATACATACATCATGGCATTCTCTTTATTACTCTAACATGCTAATGGGTTCTTCATGTGTAGTATCTTGCTTGTTTCTTATTTTACATCCTTGATCTATGTTTTCACTTATTTATGGGCAATGCCCTATGTTACTTGATTGTTTCTTGTTGGCCTTAAGTTCTTTGATTGTCTTGCAACATCCTAAGTTGTGTTCTATGCATGTGGCATATTGTTTACCATGATTGTTCTACTTGTGTGTCTTTGCATGCTTTTTCTTACATCTACTGCATTGTTTTTCTATTTATTTTCACTAACACTATTCTGGATTTTCTATTATACTATTGTATATTTTCCATGGTATACACCATGCGCACTCCCATTCTTCCCCCGTAGGATTCCTACAACACATGTGCACATCAACTACAGGTCCTCTTATTTAGGTTGCATTCATATTGATCTATCTCACGTGCCCCAAACAAGGGGGAAACCATCAGATGATATTTCATCCTTACAATAGCTCATATCTAGGGAATAAAATAATTGGTATAAAATCAAACATTACAGAGGTCTAAAAATGGCTCAAAAATAGACTTGGGTCAGAAAATACCAGGGAAAAAACCATACAACATGGACCATAAATTAGAGACATTATGGTCCATTCCATACACTTCCAATCCGGGGGAAGATTCAATAAAATTCTTAGTTGGTATATTTTATCAGTAACATATATAGGATTTTTACTCGGGAAATCATAGAATTCATAGTACATGATAGATTATGGCAGTACTAAGGGTATGTGCAAGCTAGCATTGCATCGATACATTATATCATCATTTGCAAGTAAATTGGTGTTGTGTTCATCTGCAGTGGACCATTTATTTGTGGGTCTTTGGAAGTATCAAGGTAACTGATATCTTTATAGGCTTGACTTCTCATTATTCATTTTTTGTGGAAGGATGCAGAGAAAATAAAATGCTCCCCATATAGTTCTCTTCACCATGTGGGGTACATTTGTGCTTCTTTCTATTATGTTCGACACATTCCACTTAGGGATTGATCACCCCCAAGTCCTTCCAACCATCTCTAACACAAAGTTCAAAAATTCTCCATGGACAGGGTAGCGGGAGTACCCTCTCCCCTCTCAAAAAACATTCAGGTGTACTCTTTTCTTATTTTTCTTCTAAATGCATATTACTATTTTCACATTAAGTTAAAGTTTTTCGTGTTAAAGTTTAATTTCCTATATTATAGACATTGATTACACTCTTTTCTCTACGAGTATGCATCCTTGAGAAATAATTACAATTGGATAACAAATACAAAGTCTTAGCACAAGCACAAAGCACTCTGAGAAAAGGAAAAGTGTGTCTACACACTTAGGTACACATCTTATCAAAATAAACACAACTTGAAAAAAAACAAATTCCTAGCACAAGAACAAGGTGCTCCGAGCAAAGGAAAAGTGTGTCTACACACTTAGGTAACCTTTCCTTTAAGCACACAATTTTTAATTTCATACTTAAAGGGGGGAAATGTAAACACTCATTTTGGTAATTTATGTCTTGTAACAACACAATTTTTACAATGGATTTGCACCAAGGTTAATTTTAAGACCCCCCTCCACAAAACTTAGAATATTTTGGAAAATCTACAAAATTGACTTTCGAAAAAATGGTGAACATCCAAGAAGATTTTTCCTGGCAAGGTGATTTGATATGTTGCAGATTTATGGGGTTTCGCAAGGTTGTTTAGACGTGATTCAAGTAGATGTATAACAAGGCAATATTAAAATGTTGTTGGGTGGACATCTATCAACCTAACATTAGACGACATCAGATTGGGCGGTCATCTCCTCCTGGGCCATCTCAACCTAGAACAAACGAATGTCTCTTTTGATCCTAGCTAGTCATTGTTACTATGGGTAAACACTCATCTCACACATAGTTAGTCGTCTCTACATGGTTGGACATGTGGCATATCCAAAACCATCACTTTGTTTAATTGTGTCGATCATTTGTTGAACATTAGTCTCCCCCTAAAACAAATGAACATCTCTTTTATAACCACCTCTTCTAATCCTAGATGGACATCGTTACTATGGGTAGACACTTATCTCACACATATTTAGTTGAACAAATGTCATTATCTTGTCTATCTCTACATGGTTGGACATGCAACATATCCTAAGTAGTCCCTTTGTTTAATCATGACGGTCATCTATTAAAAGACCATCTTCAAAAACGTGCAACCTTGAATCTCTTCACCTATCATTTACCTCCACACACCCTGACTAGGAAACCTTAATCTATATATCACTACGAGGTCCATTTCTTTACTTTTTGACAAAAACTTCTACGAATCTAGAGTGCTCTCATGACTTCAATTTTCTATAAAACCTTCTCGGCGCCCACAACAACCAACATGCCCAAACCTATAGTTGACCCGCCCTCTGTCCCCTCCCTCTCGTGTATATTTGTAACAAATCTTTCATCAATGGATAGTTCCACAGCCAATCCTATAATTGCTCCCAAATCATAGTACAAAAATATCATGTACCCTCAAATGAATGCACTAATGAAACTCAAAGAAACACCTAAAGACTAGATGCAAAAAAAAAATTCACGGGGTTTGTTAACATGCCCCAGTTTGAAACAGATGATATTGTCCTTGATTACGTAATCAATTCTTACAACCTTGCAGATAAAAGGTTTAATGTCGTCCTAACTGATCATATATTTTCATTCGATGTGGATCCCGTAGAAATTCATTGATTAATTAGTTTACCATATCCACACCATATGGCCATGACTACCAAGGATGTCTTAACTAATGCAGAAAAAATATATGCAGAATCTCATTACAATGTGTAGGTTAATGGTAAGTTCAATTTTATTTTTCAATTATTTGTTTTAATAATATCAGTTGACTATCCTTGCATCTAAATTTTATTTTGTGTTATCGCAACTGCACTTTATCAATCAAAAAGAGGCCTTATTAGACAATGTGATACACATAATTTCTTTTTGGCAATGATCTCACTCTTTCAATCCAGGATTGTGTTATAAGGTAGATCCTTCGACATTCCACATTGGGCAGTTCAATATTTATTACGAAAACTGGCAAGGAAACAATTTGATTGGTGCATGTATTTGTCTAATCAAATTAAAGAAGATGACAACATTGCTCATTCCAATATTAATGCATCTGGTAAATCAAATACTATGTTTTATTGTACCAATTATCTTCTTTCTTTCTATCAAGAAGATTTCAACCAATTATAAAATGGAAAATAATTGACTGCAATAAACAAAAAAATTTGATAGGTGTTTTAGTTGAAAAACAATAGGTAACAATTAATTTTAACAATATAAAAATTAATTATTTTTTAGTGCAATAATAATAATAATTTATATTCTACAGAGACTAATTATGCCTAAAGGTGTATCCCCTGTGGGAAGTAGCTCCCGGTTGTTCACGTCATGCGCTTAAATTTGACGAGGTGTTTACATGTTTTTTCTGTTTTTAGCCTTTCCTAAATCAGCAGCAGTTGCATGCAGAATGTGGTGGTGGTTTTTTTGTTTAAATAGGTTCTTGGATGTGAGTGAAGCTCTGAGATCATTGGGAAGTGATGGGGGAATTTCAAGTAAGGATGCACATCAGATGAAGAGAAACCCAACACAAGGGCAGTACATTCACCATTAACTGACGTCAATATCGCAAACCTAGTTACCGTTATCTGATTCTGATTGAGATCATATTGGATCGTAAACCCACATCTGATCTCGATTTAGTTACATTTTCTATAAATAAAGTAATCCATTTCTCCTTTTTTCCTTACCCCTCACTTACTACTCTTTCTCGATGTATTTTCTCCTTGGCTTTATATTGTTCTTAGTGTTTTCATAATTTGTAGAAATCCAAAGAGGGTGAGGTCAATTGCATGGAAAATGATATTTCATATGAAGGAATCTGTCCAGAAAAAAGAATACCCAAAAGAGCTACATCCAGACCCATAAAACATACAGGTTCTTCCAGCACAAGTAGATTCCCTAAAATAGGGGTAAAAATGGTTAGTGTGGATAATTCAATTGATTAAGATGATGGAAAGAGAGTGCTGAAGCAAAGAAAACAAATTAGGTCCAGAGGAAGGAGTAAGAAAAAAATCTGTAGTTTGAGGAAGATCCCATATCTGACATTGAGGACAATTTTGAGGGCCAATCTAAGGATACTGTTGTTGAGAATGGGATGGATTTGAATGTGGAATATCTTCTCAGCATGGCCAAACAGGTGTGTGATTTTTCTTGACTTAGGATTTTAGCCTCATTTTGAATAAATACCCTCTCTCTTTTAATTATTTAGGAAATCTTGATTGGGGTAGCGGGTCAATATGAGTGGGACCAAATCTGAAGATTTAATGTTGGAGTTGGGGAGCAAGGGGATTGGTATCCTTGAATCCATAGGGGTATTCCTAGTACTACAAGCACACCTTGGTGCATGGTGGTATCATTTCCTATAATCTATCATGTATTCTAAGCACAGGAATGTTTTTCTTTCTTTTTAATATAGTGTATGCTAAAGCTTTATTCTTCATATTTGGTGACATGTATCAGCCTTCAAGCTAAAATACACCTTATAATGGTTACATGGAAACTCAGAAATTTAAGCTTCAAACTTACCCCATCTCTACCCCAATTAGGGAAGGGATTCGAAACCGATCCATGATCTTTCAAATATTAGAGTAATATAAATTTATACATGCAAGATAATTTTATGTTGAATTGGATTTAATGTGTGAAAATTATGTAGGCAAATAGGGAAACACTCTACTAGTAGCACATTGTAGGAACAGAACACCTTTTCGCTAGGAAGTCTAATCAATAAGTAACTAAACTCTAGTTATCATCATCGCAATGGATCCTACCTAGTCACTATATTATAGTTAGATGAACATCATTAAGAGAAACTTAACATCCCCATATAAAAAAATTGAACACACAAGACAAACCAACATTGCTTATCAAAAAAATGTGATTATCCTGATCTGGTGATTAGATATGTGCACCAAACTATCATACTCATTATCAAATATGCAAAATTTCTTAGGGGTCTTCGTTTTTTATAGTAGTGAAGAAATTTTTCTTGTGCTTCAATTGTGGAAAAATTTTTTACAACATATGCAAAATTTCCTTATTTTTCTCTGATGCTTCGTTGTGTAAGAGCCAAAATACCTTGCCCATACCCAATATCTGGTGATGTATTCTATTCAGACTGAAGGTCACAACCCTTGAGGTATTTTATCTTTTTCCTCCAGCTGGTACATTAAGATTCAGAGTTGAAATACTTATTTAACAAATCTTCTGTTACCTTCATATGGTTATTCCTTGCATTGTATTCAAAATTATTATTCACAGGAAGATTCTCTAATGCTTCACTGTGGATAATATTGGATTCTGTTAGAGCCATAATATGTCACCCCATATAACCTGCATCTGGTGATCAATTGTGTCCAGGATGAAGTACTTGCCTATTGAATTGTTTCTTCCTTGTACTTCAGTTCAAACTTTAATGCTTCAGGGTCAAAACAATCATCAGACAATTTTTCTGTGTACTTCTTTTCTTCTCACAAAGAAGTTTTCTAATGCTTCACTAGGTGACAAAATTATTGTGTTCATAAGTAAAGTATCCATTCTCGGCTTCTGACAGTTAATAATGTTAGAGCCAGAATATCTTGTCCATACACTGCATCTATTGAGTTTCTGAAGTAACACACCGTTAGAAAATTTTCCTTTTCTTTAGCCAGCACACCAAGGCTTCAGGGTCAAATTAGAAAACCATATTCAAAATTCCATTCCATGCATCAGGTTCAGAAAATGACTTGTAAGAGTGAACATTTTGGTTTTCCACATGAAATGCATCATTGTTTCATGGTCAGAATACCAGTTTTCTATCTTTGACATAAATTTATCAATTGCATCTAGACCAAATGTCATACTGAAGCCAATATTTTGACGCTTTCATGAATGTTTCATTTGCACCTAAAAGAATGTCTTACCAATCAGTTAATTTAGAAGCATCTACATCTGATGCTTCAATTGCATCAGTACTAAAATATTAGTATGTGTCATGATTTCCATTATCTGTATTACATGCTTCATTTTGTTGGTGCTGACATCCATGCTAATGATCAAATTTTCATTTCTCAACTTTGACACGTCAATTACATTGGGTCCAAGAACATCATACACAAGCACGTTATATATTGATGCCATCTTTTTCTATTTTATTCAGCCAAAGTATACCCATAAGAAAAAAATTTTGAACGAATGTTTGTTTCATGTCTTCGGTACCAAAAAAAGACATCTGATACAAATTGTAGGTTTAGCTTTATATGAATGGATGACACTAAACACCACCATAAATTACAATGTTTCATCATTTCAGTGAACTAAACTTCCCAGAAAAGCCCCTACTCAAGCATCTGAAACCCTCAATGGCAGTCTAGCAATATTGATTACATTCCACTGATTCCAGCAACCTTGATTGAGATCCAAGGTATGTAAGCAATGACAATGCCTGAATTGTAGCAGAATGTTGTGCCCAACAAAGAGGCTGAATTTCTGTTTAAAACAGCATATTGTATTTACGAATTACGTTGATGATGGATTTGCACTTCATAAAGTGATGTCATCCAATAGGAAGAGAAACGTGGGTTGGAGTTTCATAAACAATCACAAGTACACAAAACAGTTTTTCGGATCATGTATTGTTTTTCAGAACACTGAATCTTCTCTGTAGAGAAATACCAATATAAGAAACCTGGATATATTACAATTGATAATTATTTTTGAAGGGAATTTGACATGCGATACTGACAAAAGAACTTAACTCTATTCATGCGTATAGATACCAATATCCTGCCTTTAATGATTCACACAACCTGTAGATCTACAAGGAGCTTTTGCAGAGTCACTTTCTCACTTTCTGGATACTGAGTTATCCTCCCCATCCTTAGAGATACAAGAAGAAACCTGGTAGATTGTGATTATCAAAGCAGACTGGTTACCACCCTTTATGCCATGCTTAAATACATAAATGATTTAGTTGATTGACATTCATAAAAATACTAGAAAGGACGTTGTCTCATGATCATTTATAAGTTTCTTTTAAGAACCTTTCTGTGAAAACTATCTTCTGTCAAATAATTTTGTCTCTCTGCTTGTAGAATGTTCAGACACCTGATACACATGTAGTTTATCGGGTCTTTGTATGAAAGAATATTCTAGAATTAGTGCTTGAAAATCTGATACTGCTTCATGTTTAAAAGCTCAAAAGCCTGATTTACAAGGCTCTGTTAGCTAAGTTGAAGGTTCATAGAAGACTTTGAAAGCAGAAAAATGAGAGAATGTAATACTTTATTTGGCTGTTGATCTAGTTTGATCTTTGCTTTGTGAAGCATGTTGAAGCAGAAGAGAAGGCAGATGTTGAAATTCACTGTACAAGAACAGACTTGAAGGCTGAGTTGCAAGAGCCAGAGAAGCTACCCAGAAAGGCCACTTCTGTGTTCTGTAATGATGAGTGGAAAGATCTTTCTTATAGCACCAGATGTTCAGAAGTAGCATCTTCAGTTACTGAAAATACTACTAGAGATTTTTCTAAGAGTAATGTAGGTGAGAAAGAAAGTTTCACATTAGTGGCTCAAAGTCAGAGCAATACTGTTTCTGATCCTGTAGGAACACCAGATGATATTGCTCAAAACATGCTTGATCTTCTGCTGGGCCCATCACTAGCATTCTCTCAAAATGATTCTAAAAAGTCCCATCTTTTATTAGAGGACTTGAAATCTGCTCCTCATTTGGCTGAACCTAATAATAGAACTGAAGAAGCTCCCATCTTTAAAAAGAAAAGCAGTCTCAGAGACAAGGTAACCATGCTTTTGAGTTGACATTTACCCGATGTCCTTGTACATAAATCCTTCTCCCAAGAGACAATGTTCATATGTGCATAGAAAGGACAGCATTGAGTTGACTGATTATGTATTATAATTTATCATTGTTCCATAAGTAATTGACTGGGCTAATTGAAGGCTGACCAAGTTGGAAACATAGAATGGATCATTAATAGATCTGTTACTTCAGTTTGTGAAATTACTCAATTGTGTGTGGTAATATGCGCAAATGTTAAGAGAAGAACCTTTTTACTACTCATTTGTGCATGGTTTTCCTCTTTTTATGGAGGAATATTAGATATGAATAATTATTCGGCTTTGTACTACAGTCACTAAAATTTGGTTCTTGAACAACATCAACTTTAAAATTAGTTGATCATGTGTTATGTTGTGTAATCTACATAACCCATCAAGCATTGAATAAATGCCATACTATATTGAGATGTTAATATGGTGACTTCAATGATATTAGAAGAAATTACCATAATGTTTGTCCATTTAGAATCTATTAAATTGAACACATTAAGAGATAAATGCATATTACACAACAACAAATATTTTAATGCATCTTACATCAAGTAACAATTATTTTTATCCACAATTACCTCCAATATAGTTAATGACATCTTATTAATCTTCAAATAAGCCCTTAAAGTGTAAGCATATTTGTTTAGGAATTAGGACATGATACTTAGGTGCAATTTTATGCACTCAATCATCTCAAAGTACTACATTGTAATGACACCTGCAACATTGACATTGTGATTGCTTAAGCTTACAAACTTATAGGCAACATTGATATTGACTTGTATGTAGTTGACTATTTTAACAATATCCTTCATTAGTCTTCTTACATATCTATAAATTCTCAAACTAGGGTATCACAATTCCCATGTGTTTAAATTGTAGATAGTTAAGCTAAATTATGACCATCAATAGCCTGCACATTATAGTAGGTTGTCACAATTCCCAAAGAAAATTGTTTCACATTGTTTCTACTTTCTAATTTTGTTGCACCCTTGCATCTTCCCCTGTTTTCCTCTCGGGAGCAATGTTTCTCTCCTTCTAATATGAATCCTTCAAAAGCATATCCCTTATGGCAATCCAACTGGTAGAAAATTTCCACGCTACCTATTGGTAGTGACAGTTGTACCATCACCATCTATCAAGGAGGCCACCTGCTCAAGGTAAAGCCATTCTAATAGTGTTTATTTGCTTGTCGGCCGATAGCATGGATTCATTCTACTAGCCGCTAGCGGTTTGATATACTCGACATGAAATACCGACACCTCCACTATCACCCGACTGGTCCTTCATTTCATCATCGTGCTACCATCTCATAGCCACCAAACATGCTACCAGACGGTATTTATATTATTATTTATAACTAAGCTACTATTAGGAATCGCTAGTAAGCTATCTACTTTTTTGTACAGTGTTATCGTGTTTCAGTATTTAATATAAAATGCTACTGGCAGCAAATTCGCACTAGTTTCATGGTATAGATCAAACTCCGCCATCCCAGTCACAAAGTCACTATGCTCTCTATCTACCAGACGGTAGTAGTCTAGGTAATGTTGTTGGCTAGTAGCATGTACAATTATACTGGTTGGTAGCAATTTTACCACCTCTTCTTTTTCTATGACCACCCTTACCAAAACAACTCGTCGTATCATAATTAACTTGGCCATAATTTTTAATTTTGAGCCATCCATGAGCTTTGCTTCTTGGAATCCATCATATATTGCACTCCATTAATTGCCAATAGGCCTAAACCTATTAGGTTTTCCAATTTGCCACATGGGTGTAAAATTGGACAACACCTATGAATAGAATTTTTCTAGTGAATACCATTGCTTGTTCGGATAAACACTTGGTATTTAGAAGAGAGATCCATGTTGGTATACCTCTAAATTTATAGGTGTTTTCATTAGATGGTACAAGCTCACTAATGACAAATAAGATGATGGAGAAGTGATAGAAGCATGCTTAGTAGGATGATGACATGGAGTTTTTAGGTGGATGACAGTGATTGCATGAGCTGAATTCGGTGTAGATTGGTTTGGTCTACCCAAGCCTATGATATAAGGTGACTCCACATGCTCAGCCACAGGTGCATGGTGCTATCTTTGAAATGGAGCTATACCCCTGACTTGAGGAGCATGGTAGAAATTCCAATGAGGATAATTTTTAGAGAGATAGATTTAGGAACTTCAAATGAGTTTCAAAGTAAGCATAGTATAGGTGGACCACAATTCATAAGTTGGTAGATGGCTCATCTAGACATTAGTGTCTAAGTGTTATTACAAGGCCAAAGTTTTGAGGCAAATAAGGATGAGGTACTAGATACCATAATCGATGCTCATGGAGGTACTGCAGGGGCTTCACTCATCGTTGAGAGCCAGGTAGTAAGGCTTAGTACCTTTTGCCAGAGGTTTTTAAAGCTGAGATATGAGGTTCAATTCTATGATGACCTAGTAATAAATGTAGTCACAAAATCATGCACTTTAGACATTATTTAGTCCTCAGTCTCATACTACTATTCATATGGGTTTTAAGTGAAGATAGTACTAATTAATCCATGTCTTTTGACCATTTTACTTTGATTTCCATCATCATTTCCGACCTCCCAGCACATACATGCCCAGTCTATTTTTTTCGTTTGTGCATAATTTTACCTTTCATTTTAGCCCAATACTGGGGTGCCCACAGGTGCCCTAGTCCTAGTTGGGGTGCCCTGATCCTTTTTACACTTTCCTGCCACTTTTTGGGCACTTTCTATCCATTTGAGCTTCTTATCTTTTTAGTGGTCGGCCTCTTTGGGGTTAATTACGAAATTAGAACAAGAGAACCATATAAATATAAAGTTATGAGACCATAACAAGGGATAAAGCACTAAGCACTACTATCATCATCAAAGGTTACATCCATCTAAAGGCTCATTTGCATCCATTTAGCTCCATCACAAGGCACAAGGTTGGTTCATCTGCATCACACAAGCATAGGAGGGAAGTTTATTCTATTCCATCGACCATTCTATTACATTTTCTACACATAGTTATTTCTCGCTACTTTCACAAAGTGTGATTGGCACAAGAAAAACCTATGGCATGATTGCACACACACATACACACAGGTCTAAGATGTAGTGAAACACTCAGTTAGTAAGTCACCATTGTAGCCTCTAAGGTCAGTCTGACCCCTTCATTTGTATTTTATTTTTTTAGGGTTTGATGCTTGTTTTGGGGTCTTGCAGGTCTATTCTTCATCACTCGATTCATTGATGACGATTTGGCAGTGTAGTCGAAGTTACAAATGATATGAAATGAAGGTATTCACATCATCATTCTGAACCTTGAAAATATAGTTTTCAGACCTCCAACATATACCAGGGAACCCATAACACAAACTAGGGTGCCCACAGGTGCACCCTGATCCTCTCCCAGGTGCCCCAATCTAGCTTCAAACAAATCAGATATGTCCTTTTTGGGACCTCTGCATGTTCATTCCTAGCTTCCAGAATATTTAGTTTATTTTATGATATAGTCTAGATCAAGCATATGAATCATCTAAGCTCCTTCCAACCCTACTTGTCAATTAGGGTTTCACATTTTAATTAGTTTAGTTTCTTGGGTCACTTTCTATATTTATTCATTACATTTATTTACTGTTATTTACTATTGTTCCTAGTTAGATTAACTTACCAAAATCCACATTTTAGTTAATCATTTTGGTGAACCAAAATTCAAGCACTCTTGGATCCTCTCTTCTCCTCCACCTCATTATCTTAGGGTCCTTTTACCATGGAGGTATCTTTACATACCTTTTTTACACAATAATCCAGATTGTCAAAATAAACTCAGATCTTTTTTGGCTAACACTTATATTCATCCTCACACCTCTCCCAAATATCTATATCACAGGTTTACTATTTCTTTATCTATCAATGAAGAAGCATATCACATTTACATCTAATGAAATCACTTCTTAGTGTATCTTAAGTAATGATTCCCCCCTTTATATTGAAGTATGTATCAATAACATAGAAGTTAAGTGAGCTTTAGTTGACAATGGATCTGGGCTTAACATTTGTAACCTCACCTTCCTCACGCAAATTGGCCTATCTGAAACCTCCTTAACTCCATCATCCATTTGCATTCCTGGATTTGATAATATGCCTAAATGAGTCTTAGGTACAATCACACTTCCCATTACTCTCGGGCCATGCACTATGTCCATCCAATTCCATGTCATGCCTAACAATCTTAACTATAATATTCTCCTTAGACAGCCTTGGATCCATGCCATGAATGCAGTCCCTTCAACCCTTCATGCACGTATTAAATTTTTATATCAAGGTGTGGTTTATGAAGCATTATCATATCCCTCTCCATTTACTTATTGCAATGCTATTGATCATTCACCAAAATCCCATACTTTGGCCACCTCTCCTCCTAACTTTGAATAGTATGGCCATGGGTATCGATACCTATGCTGCTATGGTTTCAATGGAAATGGATTAGGTAAACATGCAAAAGGAGTCAAAGAACCTCTTTTCATTCTAGACAACAATCCACCAGGCTAGGCCTCAGATATCACCCTAATCTCATTTCTTTTGTTCCTTCTGCATATCCTCTTGAGGTTTACAACGTTTCACATATTCACCATCATAAAAAAAAATTTCCATCCACTCTCAATGACTAAAAATTAATTTGTAAAATCTAATAATCCTAACACATTGCCACATCCTCCACCATGGTATGCTTTCTCTTCCATCCCAGGATATCATCTCCAATACACACTTGGGGGTATGGACAATCACACCCCCCCTAATATCAACATATCTCCCATACTCACATCATCATACATTCCTACTCTTAGCATTAGCATATTCATCTACACATTAGCATCGATCATTACCCGATGAATACACTCTTGTGATTCAGTTCACACTTGATTATTGAGGGATACATACTACACATGAACCCCACACACTGTACATAGGTACTACACATTGCGTTTCTTCACACATATCCCATGTCATATGTCATACATATTACATCATAAATTTTACATTTATCTACATCATTTCATACATTGTATCCTACATTCATGCATACTTATATATATCATATATATTCTTCATCATATATATGTCACAATCCTAGTGTCTACAAGTCTAGCACTACATCCTACGTCATCATACATACTACATAGTACACATATTCACACTACCAATTCTATCTACACACATTGCATTGCTTACTATTCATCGTGCATATTACACATCACATGGTTCTATTTCATTGTACATTCTTCTATGTGATGCACTCACTACCCTATGACACACTTTAGTTCCTCGGTCCATACTCGACTTTTAAGGGTTTACAAATCAAATGGACCTTATCATACTCACTCGTTCATCATCCACTTTTTTCTATCATGTGACATTACTAGGTTAGTGACATACGCTATAGGCTAAATGGTCACCTATTCCTTCATCTTGTAGTGGTACACACTTTAGGCTACATCACCACTCCTTTTATTCATCTCATCATGCTATACACTTTCAGCTACATCATTATGAATTCATTTTAGCTATAGGTCATGCACATATCAATTTCAACACATCTTCATATACACATACACATTCATCACAATGCACTAGATACCACACACTATTAGACCATTTCCTGATGATGCACTCTCATTTATGGTTCATTATTGACTGTTTGAGGGGGAATACTAAATGAAAATCACTACATATAATTTCCATTCACTCAGGGGGAATGCAAATCCTATCATTCCATCTTGCATTCCATTCCATCCATCCACAACATGTTGCATATCTTAGTTTCTTTTACTCTTTCTTACATTTGCTTGTTCATGGTCACTTATTACACATGCTAGCTAGATTTTTTATATGTCATTATCTATACCATACACACATGCAGCGTTCACACATTTTTCTAGTTGTGATCACATATAAAAGTCTTTTACATGCAGTACATGGATGCTCACCTTCTACCCACTCCTACAATGGTCATTGGGGGCATTCACATTCATCTCTTACAGGTGTTATTGTTTCATTATGTACTTAACACTTTACATTACTTGCTTATACACACTATTTTGACATACGGGTTATCTTTCTAACATGCTAATGGGTGTTTCATGTGCAACATTTGTTTATAGGATTATTTTCTTCCATGGTTATCTGTTGTTTGTACTTATTTTTTTTGTTTTCTAGTGTATGTGGGCCTTGCCCTTTGTTTGGTGTGCACACTTGTTTTTTATATGGTCATTGCATGGCCTTGAGTGTCTTGTGACATCGTGAGTTATGTCCCATGTTTGCTAGCCACTTTGTGCGGTTACTTTGCTTTCTTGCATGTTTACATTACTACATTGCTTTATAGCTTACACACTATTTGTAGCTTTTGTCTTTATACATGCATGTTTGTTCGTACTAACACTTGTCTTTTCTAGCCTCTTGTTTGTGTGTGCCTTGGTTTATACCAAGCACATTCCTTTCCCCCTTTAGGGAAGAGTTACAGAGTTCATGTGGTTGGTCCTCTTTTAGGGATGCATTCTCCTATCAGCAATTTCGCATACACCCCAAAGAGGGGGGACATCATTTGGGGTTTTACATTCTACACAACACTTCTACACTAGTTTAGTTTAGTTGTTTCCACCTTGGCATTGTGGGTTATACTTCGAGTGGGTTCAGACCAGTCTATGAACCTATGTACACAACGTCAGATTTTATAGGACATGGTTGTCCTTAGCATTCTAGGGAGAAATTAAAGGTTAGAGGATACAACATAATTCCTCTCTACACTACTTCAACTAGTGGCATCGATCACCCAAAAAACTAGCTGGTACAGAGATATCTTCACACATGTTTAGGGAACCAAGTTAAATAGGTTGGAGGATATAGCTGAATTCCTCCCTATACTTCTTTGGTCTATGGTGTCAGATCACCCAAAAAACCCAAGACGAGATATCCTCTTTCTACACACTTTCTCTCATCACGTATTAGGTTTCACATGTTCCATTTTTCATTTGCATATTTTACATTTACATGATTTACATATATGCATTTTTCACATGTGTTTACATACATGCATCTTTTACATGTGTTTTGAAATATATATAGTGAATATTTGACTACTTGATCATCTTCTCTTTACAGGTCCGATCTGTATGAGAAGCAAGCAGTCAATGACAACAACACCAACTACCAACAATAATGGTATTAACAACATTTTGTGGTAGAACACACCATGATACTAACCATGAAGGTACATCACACACATCAATAAACTATCACATGCATTTCCACCCTAGGTTCACTCTCATCACTTTTTTGTGCTTTTACATCTTTAGTTTTCATGCTTTGTCATATTTTTTTCACTCCACACTTTGTCTAGTCCTTTGGTGTATTTTCTACAACACTTCTACATGGAAATCACATACCTTTATCTATCTACTTTATATTACCGAGATTTCCACTCACCAACATAAAGTGGGGGAAAATGTAGACACTAAATCATACACTTTGGGTATTATTTAGTCCCTATATTATACTACTATTCATATGGTTTTTGAGTGAATGAAGTTATAATCAAACCCTATCTTTGCGCCATTTTATTTGGATATCCATCATCATTTTTATCATTTTGCATCATTTTATCCCTGATTGGGGTGCTCGTGCTAGTACTAGGGCGCCCACTAGTTCCCTGGTCCCAATTGAGTCACCTTGATCCTTTTTACAATTTCCCTCCACTTTTTGGGAACTTTCTATCCATTTGAAAATTATATATTTTTGGTGATTGACCTCTTTCAGGGTTAATTATGAAATTAGAAGAAGAGAACCATATAAATATAAAGTTACGAGACTATAATGAGGGACTAAAAACTAAGTCACTACTATCATCACTTAAGGTTGCATCCATCAAAGGCTCCATTTGCATCCATCTATATCCATCACAAGGGACAAGATTGGTTCATATGCATCACAAAAACATAGGAGGGAAGTTCATTCTATTCCATCCACCATTCTATTACATTTTCTACACATAGTTATTACTCACTACTTTCACAAAGTGAGACTGACACAAGAAACCCAAGGCATGATTCACACACACGCAAAACTAGATTGGGTATAAGATGTAGTGCAATACTCAGTTAGCAAGTCCACCATTGTGGCCACTGAGGACAGTCTGATCCCTTCATTTGCATCTTTTTTTTAAAGGTTTTATTCTTATTTTGGGGTCTTGCAGATCTATTATTCATCACCTTAATCATCAGACGACATTTGACATAGTGAAACGAAGTTACGTGTGACAGACAGAGAGGGATTCACATCATCATTTGACCCTGTAAATCTAGTTTTTTTACCTTTTATACAGACCAGGGTTCCCATAATGCAAATTAGGGCACCCACAGGTGCCTTGATCACTCTCCTAGGTGCCCCAATCTAGTCAAATAGCTTAGATCTATCCTTTTTGGGACCTCTACATGTTCGTTCCTACTTCAATAATATTCAATTTATTTTATGACATAATCCAAATCAGCCTACAAATCAACTAATATCCTTCCAACCCTACTTGTGCAATTAGGGTTTCACATTTTCATTAGTTTATTTATTTTGGTCACTTTCTATATTTATTTACCACTTATTATTTACTATTATTTATTGTTGTTCCTAGTTTAGATTAACTACCATTCTTCCACATTTTAGTTAATTAATGAATATGATGATGAAAATTTTAGATATAATGTTAAACAAGTTGGAAATTATTAATGTTGAAGCCCAAGCGTACTACAAAAAATGGCTGGAGACAAAAATAATGTTTTAATTGCAAATGTAGAAAAAAAAAGTTGTTTTAGATCATTTTTGACACGTGAAATTATGAGTATTGCAATAAATTATTTATAACTTATCTAATACATTTTTGTTTTGCAGGAAAAATATGAAAGTTTAAAGAAAGAAGAAGTTGTATTTGATGCAAATTTAAAGAATGCTCGCAAAATATTGAATGTATTTATACAATTAAAAGAAATAATTCTATTATTAAATAAACAAAATAAAACATTGAGAAAGATAATCAAGGAGCATGGGATGGATCCCGAAATCTTACTGAAAGAAAAGATAGATGTTGATCAATCACTATTTTCGTCGGGAGATGTTCTGAGGGAGGAACAAAATATTATTACTAATATAAATACCACAGCACAAGATTTACAGAAATTGGGAGTTTTAACAAAAAAACATTATACAAATTGAGAAGTCTCCACCTCCATTGAAAGAAGAATCTCAAGCTTCCCTTGCAACATAAAATTTAAAATAAAGTTAGTTTCAAAATGTGACATGTGTGTTGTCACAATTTCAACATTGGCATAGGAATTAAAAGATAGTGTCCAACCAATTTTTCCTTTTTTTATTCCGTGGCAGACGTAAGGACAACTTTGACTCAGAATCATAGGCAGAAAAAGAGGATTCCCTCATAATGTGTTCTTATATGACAGAAATTTCCTAGAAAATTTGAAAATAAATTGATGACTACCCAAAATTTTGTAATTGTGTTGGCCGAAAATGCTTTATGAAAACATGTATGTTTTCATAAAATAATCCACCACTTCTTAGTATATATACAAGTTTAATTGTGAATTGGAAACTCTATTTGCAATTGTGACACATTTTTTGAAAGTTTTGAACAATTTAATATGCACTTTTGTATTCATATTTTTGCTTTCTTGTGAATGTTTTTATGTTACTATTTAGAGATGTTTTGCATGGTTTTAGATGTTTTGTGTGTTTTTGTTGAGTACATAAATAATTATGTTTCATGCAGAGATAAAATATTAATCACACTGAGATGGATCTAAATAAATCAATGTCCTTCTTAAAATATTAAAATGAAGTATAAAAATGAATTTGTTACAAGTAAAACAACATATATATTCTAGTAAGACCAGTTGATACTTATTCGATATGAAATATATAAATAATCAAATAATTTTGTCAATAGTGTCTAGAATGTAGACAATAAATTAGGACTCTAGCAATTGGAATAGCGTCGAAGCAACTCGTTCTTCATAAGTGTCCTCAAATTCTATTGAATTGGAAGCGTGTTCGGTGGATATGTTTGGATCCCCCACATCAATCACAATATTACCTACTTCTCTTATTTCTACGAGTCAATTCCATAATCCAAGTTCTCTTTCACAAGGAAAAGTTTCAACGGAATAAGTCGAAACATACAAACTCTTACAACTTTCTAAATTTCTATCTAATCTGTTACAAACTTTTGATTTTACAAAGGATAATGCACTGAATGTTCTTTCATCTTCAACAGATCCCAAGATCATAGTTTGACACAGTTCATATATTTTAAAATGTTGGTTCAAATTGCCTCACAAAATATTGCTCAAATAAAGCTTCTTCCAAAGCCTTTTAATGGAACCATTTTCTATTAGCTCGTCTAGAAAATGAAATCATTCTATCATAGTTATAGAAAAATGTTGTGATTGAGAAATCAGTAACGTATTCTACAAAATATCTTCAACTATAACATTGTTTATCTATTCACGCTTACAGAAATATTCCATTATACTATTCATGTATTTTAAAAATAAATTATTGATAGACTTTTTAGTAGTGTCACTAGCTATATTCCAAAATAGTAGATTCATAACTCTCATTGCTTCAAGTAATTTATCTTTTTTAAATTGTTCACGGATCTCTGTAGATAAGATCGAGAATTCTTTTTCAATTTATTCTGTGTGTCACATAATATTGTTTCAAATAAATTATGTGTCACTCGTACTTCTTCCAACTCGGATCCAACCAAATCTGATCTTCTCTTAAGAGTGTGAAGTGGTATCTCTTTCCCATTAAATTTTATACACAGATGATCATTTATATTAAATTTTAAGTAGCAGATTGGATTCTTAAGGTTAGTTAATGTATTCCACCTTTCAAAAATAGGTCCTCGAAATCTTCCATCTGACAAATATAAATTATCTAGACTCATGCATACAAGTTTTCTCAGTCGCATGAAGTTAGTAATATATATGGAACACTGTTGGGCATGCTTCATCAAAACATTGATCCCATTCAACATTGGTAAAATACCACATAATGTAAGTAAAGTTTCAATATTTTTCAAATGGTACAATAAATCTTTATCGTATCTTCTTCCCTATGGTATATATACATAAATCTTGTCAATGAAGGATATTATTCAAATATTCTACTAGTAGGATCATACATAGAAATCCATCTAGTATCTACATCTTTAAGAAATTTGTTCCCATCTATCAATCCAATTGAAAAATTTTGAAATTCAAAAATTATTTTGGACTACTTGAATAATATGCATTCAAGTCATGGATGAGCTCCTCCACTCTAGCAACACTTTCGAATGTGCTCACAATTGTATATGCCAGATTCATTCTATAATCCATGTAATGAATTACAATCAAATACAATGGAATTCTTGTTTGTAGTTTGATGTAGAGACCATTTCTATCCCCTTGCATTATTGCTACACCGTCAATTCTAACACAAACTAACTTTGTGGAAATGGAAAAACATCCATACTTGTTATATCCTTTAAAATTGACACCACCAATTTGTAAAGGTTTTTAGAATTGCAAATTTCCACCATTTTATGAATAATTAGGAGATGGGGTTTTCTTACTTCATTTACAAAAATATAGACATGAATAAAAACCCTTGAAGTGTTGTCCACCATTTTGACCTCGTCAATTGAAACTGAAATAAACTTTGCATATTTAATAGCTTCTTTCAAATCATCCTTTTCCACCATAGGAAGACATTTTTCAGTTTCCTAGCCATTGCTATCTGCCCATCCTTTTGCTTTTGTGAAATATATATTTTCTTTCAGTGTTTTTCAATAATGTCTAATTTTAGTTGTATTGTATGATATTTCCCTTGTTTACAACTACGTATTTTACATCAACATTGAGTTGGAATATTGTTATCATTTTTTGGCTCCACAGGTTCAATAAAAGGATATTTGGCTGCCCAGTCAAACTTGAAAGTCCTTCTTATTGTCCAGTTAGTCTTATTTCTTCTCGCATATTTTTTATTATTTTCTTCAAATTGTGCATCTAGGAATCTTCTGTAAGTATGTTCTCATTAGTAATATCCTTATCATCATGTCTCCTTTTTCTTGAAACAAAGAATGGAGTAGAAGCTTCGTTGAGGTTGGTGTTAGATGAGAATTTGATGTGTCTTCTCCTATTGTGATGTCATCAAGGGATTAAATGTTTTCATCAATAAGATCATCTCAAAATACATTAGTTTCTGAATGTGTTTGAGAATATATGCATAAATAAGTGTTACAAAAATATAGTATTAAGTATTTATATGATTAATACAACTAAATAAACAAGAGTAAAAAGAGTAAACAATCAATTTAATAAACAAGAGTACAATTTATTAAACATGAGTACAAGGAAAAAACAATATGGAAAATATATTATTAAAAATCTGTAAATTAGTAGATAGTGCATACCTATATTTTTTTTTCATATCCTGACACCAATTTTATTTTTTGTGAATGGCCAAAATAGCCAAATAATTTCATCTTACTCTTTTTTGAACTGGTAGTATCCTTCTTACCTTGTTTTCTATAATCCATGGGCAGGTCGCGGATATTGAGTGTTGACAGATGACTACAGGGCTAAACGCTACAGGCTTTCACGGTAGAGTGTTAGGTGATAAAGGGATGTATAGAAGGGGGAAGGAAGGGTGAGGAGTTAAACAGTAAGGGATTGGATGATGGCGGCAGTGGTTGGATGGTAAAGACAAGTTGGACGGTAAAGGCATTGGTTGGATGATAAAGGCATAGGTGCAGGATAGATGAGGGGTTGGATGGCACAATCAGATGATAAAAGTAGTGAAGTAGGAAGATGGATTGCAGAACAGATGAAAGTGAGGTGAAGAGGTGTAAGACAATGAGCTTGGATAGTCATCTATGTCATGAAAAAGGAGACATGCATCTTTTGTTTGATAGCTTAGACGGTCGATGTATATGTGTTATACCTCGGCGAATATGAGTGCACTTTGATTCGAAACGTTGGCGAAATACATGCATAAGTTCATTTTTAGTGTAAATAGTAGGCAAACTAACCCATACAAATGACTTGTCAGCTGAAATTTCTGGGCACCAACCAATTGCTGAAAAATTTCCATTTCCAATTTCTAAAACCCCTAATATTCACGAGTTTACAAAAATTTGACACTAAAATTTTCCTTACTTTGCACTAGTACACACTTGTCCAATTTGATCAATCATGTTATCCCTAGATATATCCCATTCATTCTTGTTTACACACACAACTCATTTTTTCAACAGTTATATTAGTCTATATAATTAGGCTAAACCCTCGTATAATATAATCAATTTTCAAAGCACTTGCTCATGCATCCTGGACCAAAGCACCCAGAATGGGCCATAACATTCGTACATTGTGCTCCTTTCCCTCTAACGGCACTTTTCTTAATTCAAATCCTTTAGGAAACTCCTATTCGGCCTCATCTAAGCTTTCCAGATCCATAATGCATATATAAGTTATTTATTCATCCATTATCAAAGAGGATATCATGCACACTTGACACCCTAATATCCTAATGGGCATACACTAAAATAAATCACAAGAAAATCCATTCCAATACTCCTTTGAGCTCCATATACTTTGTGTACTCATCCCAGGGAAGTCATTCACTTAGATCTACAAATGTAAGAAATATATCATCATTCCAAGTCATGCTAGGGAAAAGGTGTAAGTATAGTCTCATTATTGCAAGATCATGGTTATCTATTGGGTTGCATACATTCTAAATATCACATGCTAGGAAATAACGATGTGAGATTTGACATTGGTGGTGCACGAGGATGCCCATAACCCACCTACTGTTTTTTTTGTAGGACTCACTCATCATCTAGGGTTTTAAAGGTTCAATCAACTACACAACAAGCATCATACAATTTCAGGGATCCAGGTTACACATAGGAGAAGATCAAGGAGAAATACATAGACCCAAAAATTATCAGGAGTAGAGGGAAGAAAAGGACATGATCATACAAAAAGGACCATAACAAGGTTATGCTTTGGCCCGTGCCATATGCTTTTGTCTGTGTAGTAGTTCAATACACAGTTTCAACAACGAGCCTCTGTTAGGTCATTTCTAGTCTGTTTCAGTCATTAGACCAGCCCAAATCATCACACAAAGAAAGATATCAGCTAAGTTGTCTTCTCTCTCACATTGCAAGTTCTTTTAGCTATCGTTGTTTATCACTGCTTAATGGTTTTTCATGATATTTTTGTAATTAGCTTTGGAAACTGATTGATGAGGATAATCTACCATTGGTTATTACCTCCTAGATATTAACCAATTTAGGTTAAATCACTCATACACCCAATGTCTAAGTTTTCCATAATTGAAACATGTTTGAGGAATCATCTTCCCCTTCCTCTACCAAATCTTTTTCTCCCTTTTGACAAGTAACATACTCCTCACACAAATACATGTTCTTGTAATTGCATGTCATTACACATAATGCACTTTCTCCTTTCTTCGATTGGCTTCTAACAATGTTGTTCCTTCCTCCATCATTTGCAAATATGCATTCTCCCTATGTGGTACTAAAATTCTTCTGAGCTTGAAGCACTGGCTAATAGGTTTCCTCCACCATATAAATCCACACCATGCTAAACTTTTCTTGAATAGAAAACTTAAAATCATTCAAGTATTTTGTGATCTTCTCTTGGTCATCCTCACTATGTCTATATTTGATATTGATTCGGTAAATATCATTAGCATACTCCTTTACACTCAGATCCTGATGATGCAATATTTGTAATGTCAAAAAATTGAATTTCTTGACAATAAAGCCTACTGATGTAAGTAATGTCTTGCAATCCTGTATAGGTCTCCCTTCTCACAAGGTTTCTTCCACTCCTAGATCTATAACCTAGAATCTCTTATACTAACATTGATACAGTCATAGGGAAAGTGTTTTCAATTAAGGAAATACCTAACCTAATAGATAAGATAAACACGCAAAAACAAAAATAGAAACATTGCATTAATGTAGGATATGTAGTAACTTGAGTTGTAATGAAAATCTCTCCAGTGGAGTCCTCTATACTTCTACTTATTTCATGTCTCTAAATCTGAAAAAAAATCTTAGTCTATATAGACTATTGGATAACTTCTCACTTTTGATGTCTATATGTGATTTCATAGAGCTTTGTCACTTCCCTTAGATTTTTGCAAATGCTTTCTCAAATTTCCTTGATACATGCTTCAAAGAATTGTTACATGTCAAATTTAATCCATGCATTTTATGAAAAACTAACATGTCTTATGTGTTCCTCTCCTAGGGTTGTGGAGTTCAAGGAAGTTCCAAGGTCTTCATAGTCAATCCAAAATATTTGGAGTCTAGTAGGTCAAATCTTAAAGGTTATGTTCTTATGTGTCCGTGCCCATACTTCTACACAATTATATTCCTAGCATGCCTCTTTGAGAGATCCTTAAACCATTTTTGAGTATTGATTTCCGTACACAATCTAGGAACATTCCATTTGTTTCATGTTGTGCTCAAGTTTTGTGTGCAACTCGTGTTCTCCATTCATGTTTGCTCATGACTTGGCCAATTTATGATTTCTGATCCGCCTTCCTAAATCCTTGTGTGTTGACCATAGAAACTTTTGACCAATACGTCAAGTGTTCCTGCACATTGCCCCAAACATTGCAAAAAGATAATTCTTACACGTAATCCGTTCTTGAGGTGATTTTTCAAACCACTTCTAATTTCTTGCATAAACACAAAGTTGGAACATGTATATTTGACCTTTAACTCATTTTTTATTTACGCAAGATTACTCATCTTCCTAAGATGTTCTCACATCAAGATCACTGATTTCATAGATGTGGAGTTCCCTTATCTCTTTTGTATATGGGGCGCCCCATATAAATACATAACAATATGATGAGGAGGTGGGTATTTAGGAAAGGGGCAATTTGTTTTATCAATAAAAAGTTCAACCCATATACGACCATCCCACCCATAAATATTGGAAAGGAGGGAGACCAACCTCTATATCATATTGATATAGAGTTTTTCCGATCTCGCGTATAATTGTTAAGTGTACATATAGTAGGAAGTGCTATTCAATCTATAGCTAGTTTTATATTTGTTGAAATTTCTCTAAGGCTCCTCCTCTTGTCTCCCACTAGTTATAACAATAACAATAGTAGTCACAATTACAATCGCAATCGTAATCTCAATCATAATCATAATCATAATCATAATGAATAGGCACAAATCTGAACACGGATCAATTTACTTGTGAATCCACGCCAATATGAACACCCAAATGGAAATATTGGAGTGACCTCACAACAGTGCGTCACTCTGAGTGACGAATATCGTTAACAATGGAGAATGCAACACACGTTGCGAGGATTTTGAATGATGTCAAAAACGTGGTTTGAAAAATTGAGGATGAGTTTTCTCATATTTCCCACTACTGTTAACGTTAACGCCATTGATTATGATATTCACACGGCAGACCACAATAACAATTTGATGTTTATTAAAACACTGCACCGCTTCAGCGGGCTCCATTAAATGGCGGAGGGATTTCTGATCGATCTTTTCTGAATTCTTCCATGACAATGATGCATTTTATGAATTCAACCGAATTAATTCCTTACCTTCACTCAATGAAAACATAAAGATTTTCAGTGTTAGTTTTAAATATATTTTTATTCATCTATTAATACTATTAAAGGAATCTTAATGTATGATATTGAATTTGTAAACAATTTATTACAACGTCACAATCATATTTTCATAAAAATTAAATTCCACCAAATAATTCTATAATTTAAATTATTAAATTATATACATTTAATCATTAAATATTTTAATACCGCCTTTACTAATCAATAAAATGAACTCTTCTAAATTCATGAAGTGTAGACAATAGTAACATATATACTCATTCTCTCTCTATGTATGTCATGCTCTCAATATTTTAACATTTTTCCTTAATTAAATCAATTAATTTTACTTAATATATAAGCAAGGTAAAGACTATTATCCCCATCCTCCAATCATTTCGATGCAAAATACAATTACTAATTCTTTGATGGCCAAAACCTTGTTCCTAAAAGCTTGAAATATGTAATATTCTAAAATGGCCACTCAGTCTTTACTTCATATTGTTTTATATTGGTTTTATATGTTTTCAAGTTGTATAATTATTTAATTTGGTTCAAATCATGTGATATAGGTATTTTGTTGGGCTTCTATGTCCTAAAATTCTTTCTCAACTCTCCATAACAACCTTTACCTTGTTTTTGTGCATTTGATCTCTTTGTCAAGAACATATTATATAGTTTTGGCATCGTGTCAAGATTGTACCATATAGTCCTAACAATTTTTCTTTTTATTGAACTCTTTAACTGGATGGGACTATTCGCCCATTTTCAAATTTCCTATTTCAAGCCATTGGAAGTTGACATGCATGTGGAATTAGACACCTGTAGTTTGGCCAATGCACTATTACGACTAATATTGCGCTAGTTGTGCTTCTCCCTGCAAACCGACGATACACCGCCAGTTCGACCTATCTAACTTTCTTCCTACGACATCCCTTTTGTCATTTTTCCTCTTGTAAACCATTTAAACAAGCTATAATAGCTTCGTTCTAACTACATTAGCTTCTTACTTTCTTCCAGTCCACTTCTACCACCTTCCTGGCCTATCAATCCATTCCATTGGATTGATCTGACCCTTCAAAACTCTCTCCAAACCCTAATCACCTCCTAAACATGTTTAATTAAGCTTAAACATGGTTTGTCACTCCCTAAACCTAGTCAAAGTAAGCTTTGACTTGCTAAAAGTGTTTTTTGGAATTTAGTGTTTGTCCCACATGCACTCAAGTTTCCCATTTTCCCAAATGGAAAACTATATATAGGGCTAGACCCCCTCTCTCATTTTCAAGAATTCCTCCCTTCTTCCTAAGCATAGATTATAGTATTTTGCATCTAGGTTCTAGATTTCATTTCTAGTTTAGATATTGAGCTATTTACTTCATTTTTTGTATTGCTAATCCAATTTATAGGGTAAAAGAGAAGAACCATTGGCTTAAAAGCCTATAATGGGGAGATCTCTTTCTCTTAATCACTAAAACTGATTGCTTAGGGCTTACTAGGTTCATTATTTTAAGCTTTCAAAGAATAGAGGTAGTTTTAATTAGCTTAAATTTGAGTGTTTACTTCATAATGTATGCTAGTTAGAAAATCTTGCTCATTTCTTATCGGATGGTCCACTGATTTGTTGCTTGAAGCCTTTGGGGATTCTTTAGGAATTCTTACCCCAAAATTCATGGCTTTCTACAACTTTTCTTTGAACACATTTGGCACGCCCGGTGGGACTCTTATGTCCATCCTCCATTAATGGAGGTCATTTAGGTTTTTCAAAGTCATTTTTCAAGTTTTTTTTTAGTTTAAATCACTTGTTATTTCCTCATTTCTGTTTTAAACCTTGGATTAATGAACTCTATTTACATGCATTTGTGGGTTTAACATAGAAATAGGAAGCTTTGACTAACCAATAACCTGTTTGCTCTTAAAATTTTGAAAATCCATGTTTTTTTGTAGGTTTTTTACAGGGCACGCGTAGGTGTTTTAAGGTGGCGCGTACACGTTGATATACACGCGTCTCCGTCGGAAAGGCCGCGTACCCGTCAGGGTGTCCTCTGTGTTTATAAAAATTTTTCTCTACAGGGACGCGTCCGCGTCTCCGTTGGTCTGTCCGCGTCTCCGTCTCTCTGGACGTGTCTGTGTAATTAATATCACTGTGTAAAATTTTACAGACTTCTTTTTACTTGGGCCGCGTATCCGTCGGTAGGAGCGCGTGCGCGTTGAAACCCTAGCGTACCTGTTGGATTAGGGCACGTAGGTGTTGGTGACTATTTTGATCTTAATAGACCCGCGTAGGTGTTGGTATAGGCGCGTACCCATTGGTTGGGGCGCGTACATGTCGGTTTGGGTGCGCAGGTGTTACTGTCAAAATTAAAAATTTTTTTACAGTCTGTTTTAGCTGTTTCTCTGACATTTTTGATGCAGGTTTCTAAAGGTTGACAGGTTTAAAAAACAGGGCTAACTCTTTAAAATTTCAGTTTGCATGATTAAGTGTTTTTCATTCCTTAGCTTAAATTAGGATTTGTGAAACGTGCGTATGCTCTCTCCTCGCGCTTTCCAAAGTGATCTTGGAGATCAAAAGCACTTACACAAAATCTATTTTACATGTTAAAAACACTTGCTCTTTAAAGGATAAAGTAACATTTTTATGTGCTTTTAGTAGGATTTCCACTTTGCGTATGCTCTTCCTTCGCACCTTTGGGTGATCTTAGGAATCAAAAGCAAGTGTGAGTTCTCTTTTACCTCAATCAGCAAAAATGAGAAAACTACTAACCAACTTGTTGTCTACAGGACCTAACGTTGGTCAAAGAAAGGTGTTAAGAATGAAGCGAAAACTTCTAATACACGTGTGTTTGCAGATTGCCAAATGGTGTGCCACTTTTGAAACCACATTAAGATTAAAAAAGATAAAAAAACACACCATATTCAACACACTGTATTGCAGGTTTTGGAAAAGGGTAAGTCCCTCTCCGCTTAACTGGAACGTAACCCCTTTGGCATAACGCCTTAAGCTATAACAATGGGGGTGGTTCCAGGAACCCCAAAGTAGTCCACCGCTGAGTAACCTCGTGGATGAAACGGGAAGCACCTCGCTTACCCACTTGACTAGTACACCTTGTGAGATAGAGTTACAAGTTGTCCGTATGCGACCCTTAGTAAAAGTACATGATGGATGCATTTATTGCCCACTGTACTTGAAGGAAGACAAAGTCGAGATACTCCCAAACTAGTCAGTGTGACTTTTTGGGTAAATCGCCTCGCTCTTAGACAACCTTGTAACACCTAGTTGAGAGAACTTATTAAGGAAACCATTTTGTCTGGAGGCCAACTTTACTAGTCCATTCACGTCGTTTGCCATCACGAAGTGATAACTTGTTTGGATTCAACACCTTGTTTTTCGAACATGGTAACGAACCCATTCTAAGTTGGATCTAAGTGTTTTTCATCACGAATTTAGACAAACGTATTACTTAGCTTAGCTTCCTTCTCATTTTTCGAATGAGGCGAAGCTCTGCCCAAAGTGAAACTAAGTCTATTTTCACATATTCTTGATCTACACCCATGCGTTCGTACTTTCCACGTTGGAAGTCGAACAGAGGCATACTTTACGTGTCATGTCAGAGATAGTGCTAGCTACTTTTTTGTATGTTTACACTCATCCATGTTTGCGGCTGGGGTGTTAAATGACTAAAGTAGGTGGGTACATTTTCACGTCTTTGGCAGTCCTACGATCTTGACTTCAGGATCTTCGTCATTGTTACGGGTCGGTTTTGTCATTCTGTCTCTCCCTAGTTTGTCGAATTTTGCTTGCATTTTAGTCATTTAGTATTGGCATTTACATTGTGTCTCCCATTCTTTGGGCATGTAGTATGAATCCCTCTATTACGCGGTTACGCTGCTTGCATCATCGCAGACTTCTTGTTATACCTTCTACTTGGTTTTAGTTCTGACGTCATCTAGGTTTTTTTGACGAGTGTTGATAACGCATTATATATATCGTCATGATGTTGTCTTGATATCGATGCCTTGCTTGCTTGGTTGAGATATCTTGATAGCGTTGTTACGCTGTATCTAATTGTGACTTCCACTTTTCAATACACTTGGCTTGTTGTCAGTACTTGAGTCAGTTCTAGGTATACCTTGTTAGAGGACTTTGTCAGTATTGTGCTGATATTCAAGCCTTGTTAGATTTCTAACTTTGGCCCACATATCTGGTACAACATTGTCATTCATCTTGGTCTTTTAAGTATAGATTTGACATAACACAACTTAGGTAAGTGATACATTTTCATCTGTCCATATCGGTATCCTTTGAAAACTAGTAAACATAGTGTTGCATCTGAGTATCGGCTAGTAATGCCTAGACTTTTCAAAATGGCAACAAAATCCAGTGAGCTTAATGCAGGAGCTAATCCTTTCGATGATTTCCCCTTTAGCGGGAACAATTTAGGACCACTCTTCTCTCAAGTCAAAGATACAGAGACGTTAATCGATCATAGTGGAGGAGAGTCAGACTCTTCGGGAGAACAACAAAGGTTAGACCTAAACAGATTTGACGAGCTCTTATATTATAACAAAGATCAAGTACTCGCGAGAGTCTTGGCATTAGGAGCTAAACTTCCACACGAGCGTGAAGAAGAAACAAAGGTCATTGACCCTAACTTAGGAGAGTGAAGATTCATCTTAGACACAGATAATCCTTTTGATGTGGGATATGCATCCACTTCTGGGCAACATAAGGCCGTTGTTGAAGGTGAAACATCACGTAAACCTCACTTTAAGGCTTCGTGTAAAGTAAAAACTGAGTGGAAGGCCTCCCCTCCTCTGAAATTTGATGAAGAAGAGGATCCCCTGGTTGAGGAGGAGACCCTCCAAAAATAGATCTTGAAGTTGAGTCAGAAATTAGCGAACCTAGGTGCTTCAAAAAGAAACATAGGTAAAGACAAAGACAAAAATAAACTTAACGAGTTTCAATTTGATCCACATACAGACTATACCTTTAAAGCAACTCAGGCTCAAAGGTCAATATCACCTACTAAGGAGCAACTCATTCAGGATGAATTGAAATCTATGAAAGATACGCTCACAACATTACAACAGGGAAATATAGGCCAAAACAGAAAGTATCTCTACGAAGAACTATGTCCTTATCCCTTCGATAAAGACATGCTACTGCAGCCCTTTCCTAAACATTTCACTATCCCAAAGCTCGACAAGTACAAAGGCAAAGGTGATCCCCGCGATCACATCAAAGACTTTTACATGGCTTGTCAAGAGGTCACCTACAATGATAATTTTCTAATACGACTCTTTCCCCGCAGTTTGGGAGCTTTGGTGATTGAATGGTTCTGTAGCATACCTAAAGGATCTATAACAACGTGGCGGACACTAGCAGAAAAATTTGTGCGGCACTATTCTTTCAATATTGAAAATGATATCACGATGAATGACCTTTGCAATGCAAAGCAAAAACCTAATGAGACCTTCGCGGGTTTCTTACAATGATGGAGAGCGCTGGCTAGTCGCTTCCCTTGTGCTTTACCTGAAAAACAATTAGTGAGCATTTTTGTTCCTAATTTAAACTCAGAGATAGCCTTCCATCTTCAGATGCATTGTGGATCTAACTTCGAGGAAGTTATAGAGAAAGGTAGCCAAATTGAAAAGGCTCTTATTACCAAAGGAACACTTAAACCCTTTGTCAAAGACAAACATGAGGCCAAATCTGTAGACAAACCTAAGTTCTTTAATAAGAACAAGCACGTCATCGGTGATGGAATTACTGACTCCAAAAGAGTCCAAGCTGTGCAGACAGGTCCACTTTTGAAGCTTTCGCAAGGACCTCATCCCAAGGCACCTACAAAACGTACATTCACAAATGTTGAGCGAACCCCTGACTGCTATATTAAAACAATTAGATGATGCTAAAATGGTAGAGTATCCAAGTACCACAGTACCATTCCCAGAAAATGCTCCAAAACCTGGTTGGTATAAAGACCATGAATACTGTGACTTCCATCGTGTCAAAGGACACAAAACAGATAGATGTCTATGGCTGAAACACTTCATACAAGACCTCATTGAAGAGGGAAAGATTGCCGTAGAATCACCTCCTGATTCAGGACAGGGTCCTAATGAAAAAATGGGCATATACAAAGAACCTTTTCCCAATCACACGGATAAAAAGAAAAGGAAACTAGATCACGAGCAGGCCTCTAATGACTATCGCACTACTGCGTATGTTTACCCTAGTGATGACAGTCCATTCGACTCCCTTATAGGTTGCATCCGTTCACCTGATGAACGAGTAAACACAATCTGAATTCTTGAAAAGAGTTGTGCAGTTGGAACGTGACGCGCTCGCTTAATCATACCTGATCCAATACCAACTACCCAAAGCCAATATAATTTACTAGACCAGCTAGAGAAAACACCAGCTAAAATATCCATTTTAGACCTTCTTAAAATCTCTACTGCTCACAAGGATATATTGTACAAAACATTACAGAATTCCAGAGTCTCTACTGAGGTAGATCCCACGCACTTGCAAGCTATGGTCACCCACCTTGAACCCACTGATCATATCACTTTTGATCGCAACGCTATCCCGCGTAACAACCCTGAGCATAATTTTCCTCTCTATTTAGAAGTGGTGGTTACCCGTCGTAAGATTAAAAGAGTGCTTGTGGATGGGGGATCTGGTCTAAACATATGCACATTGAAGCTGGTCAGGTAGCTAGGCCTTTCAGAAATGGATCTGGGAGCTAAGACCATCACCATCACAGCGTATGATAATGAGGAGAGAGAATCCACAGGTACTATTATAGTGCCCATGGAAGTAGGTCCAACCTGTCATGATACGACCTTCCATGTCCTGGATTTAGATCTCCCATATAACATGCTCTTGGGGCGTCCATGGATTCATGCCATGCAGGCTATCCCTTCGACATTTCATCAGTGTATCAAGTTGTGCCATGAAGGGTGTATAGTCACTATCTCAGGTGATCCTGAGCCGTTCACTCACTGTCAGGCGTTGCATAGTTTCTCTCGTGCAGCCTATGAGTGCCCTTCCACGGATGTTGTCATCCCTCTTAAAATGGAAGCTATGAAGAATCGGGTGGACTCAGAATCGCTCACACCTTATAATCAGGACTTCCCTTCTTTGGTCAATCCTTTTACATCTTGGGAGGCTACATCAGCAAAATATGGCCCAGGAGAGCCATTTACTCTTGAACAAGCATTATTAATTTCAGACTTATCAGTGTCACCTAGGACACGGGGTAAGCCCTATTTTCAGTTCAAAAGTACACGAGAACCATGTTCAGAACCATTGGATAAATTTGTTCATAGTGGCCTCCTGTCTGAAGAAAAGATGTTGGAGGATCCCATTAGTAAGGTGCCAGAAGGAACCATGGCCTCATGCCATCAAGCGCCTCAGTATATTAAAGGACACCGCATGATGTTTGTCATGGGTTATAAAGGATACGGATGTGGAGCCAACGCACAAGGCCATCTAGAACCTATTCCTACTCGCCATTTCAAATCTGACAAGCATGGTCTTGGGTTAAAATCCCAGGATGCTCAACCCATCGAGGTTGATGCTACCTTTTCTGAATGCGAGGACGTTTCGTATAATGCGGATAGCGATACAAGTTCCCAATGTAGCCTCTACGAAGATTTGGCTTCCACGAACCTATTCCCAGAGTCAGCCATCCTTACCCTATCTGAATCCATCCCTTCAACCGATTATCAAGTCACCCTAGTTTATCCTGAACTTGTAGATTGGGACCAACAACTTTACGTACCACTTGATATCTTCGAGAATGATGAAGCATTCATGGAATTCATGGGACTCAGGGATTTTCTTCCTGCTGGGGACCACAAGAAAGGATTCCAAATTTAGTTAAACACATGTGCATACTTCGGAGAAGAGGCAGAGATGTGTGGCTGCTTGGGTAAGAATGTTGTGAATAAAAGTAAAAATACTTCAGAGCAGCCTAGTACAAAGAATAAACGGAAATCTCACAGTGACAAACTCTTTGAAACACTTATAGAAGAACAAAATGAAAAGCACGTGGATAAAATAACTTATCCATTTGAAGATGATAAAGAGCTACCTCAGGAGGTTGATCTCACCCTCCCTCCTGATCCTACCAGAATGGAGGACGCATCTAAGATGCTCATTGAGGAAACCATCAGTGTTAACATTGGTTCAGAGGATTTACCCAGGATGATCAAGTTGGGGGCTTCACTCTCAGCTCAGGAATAGAAAACCTTTGTGGAACTCTTAAGAGAATACGTTGATATTTTCGCATGGACATATTCAGATATGCCCGGCTTGGATCCAAGCACTAGTTGTGCACAACCTTGTTGTGCACCCAGACGCCAAGCCCATTAAACAGAAACTGAGGAAGATGCATCCTACAGTTGCACTTCTTGTCAAAGAAGAATTGGAGAAACTCTTGGCTACAGATTTTATCAAACCTATTGATTACTCAGATTGGATCTCCAATATAGTTCCAGTACAAAAGAAACCCGTTGGCATTAGGATCTGTACTGACTTCCGTGACATCAATAAAGCATGTCCTAAAGATGATTTTCCTTTGCCAAACATAGATATGATCGTAGACTCTACCGCTGGCTATGAGATGCTATCCTTAATGGATGGCTTCTCGGGGTATAATCAGATAAGGATCGCAGAAGAGGATCAGCACAAAACTACCTTCATCACTCCATGGGGAACCTTTTGTTACAAAGTCATGTGTTCGGACTCAAAAATGTCGGGGCTACTTATCAGCGTGCTATGACTGTCATTTTTCATGATATGATGAACGATATTATGGAGGACTATGTGGATGACATATTAGCTAAATCAAAGAGTAGAGAAGAGCACCCAGAAGTGCTTAGACGTATCTTTCAGTGCCTCAGGGACTACAAGGTTCATCTTAATCCTAAGAAGTGCGTCTTCGGTGTATTATCAGGAAAACTCTTGGGATTTATAGTATCACAGAGAGGGATAGAAGTGGATCCCACCAAGGTCACTGCTATTATGGACATGCCTCCACCCACCACTCTTAAACAACTCAGAAGTCTGCAAGGAAAGATCCAGGCTATTCACCGTTTTATTTCTCAGCTTGCGGATAAATGTCATCCGTTTACACATCTTTTGAAGAAAGATGTTGCTTTCAAGTGGGGGCCTGAATGTCAGAAGGCATTTTCTCTACTCAAGCAGTACCTTGTAAATCCACCTGTGCTGATGCCCCCTACTCCTGGAGAGCCTCTCCTTTTATATATTTCTGCTACCCAATTCGCTATTGGTGCACTGCTTGCCCAATACGACCTTGGCCATAAGGAGAGAGTTGTTTATTACCTTAGCCGTACATTGATTGCCTATGAATTGAACTATCCACAGATTGAAAAGGCCTGCTTGGTAGTCATCTTTACATTTCAGAAACTCTGCCATTACCTCCTTAACAATAAAACTAAACTTATTTCCAAGGTTGACCCTCTTAAGTACCTCTTATCCAAACCCGCCTTAACAGGCCGAATGGCTAATTGGATCATTCTTTTGAGTGAATTTGAGATAGAGTTTGTAAATCAGAAGTCCTTAAAAGGACAGGTATTGGTAGATCAGTTGGCAGAAGCACCTTTACCAGGAACAGAGCCTTTGTGTCTGGATCTCCCAGACGCATCTATGATGTATATCGAAGAATCCGCGGAATGGCAGGTCCATTTCGATGGATCATTTACTTTTCATGGATCAGGAGCAGGAGTGGTGCTTATTACTCCCACAGGAGATATTATACCAAGGGCATTCCGGTTGGGGTTTCCTTGTACCAATAACATTGCAGAGTATGAGGCACTCATTGCTGGCCTCAAGCTAGCTATCACTTGGAACATCAAACAGCTGCGAGTTGTTGGAGATTCTCAGCTCATCATTAAGCAGGTCAATGATGAATACAAGGTTAAAGATGAAAAACTTATTCCCTATAAGAAGATGGTTGAAACCCTGAAGGAATATTTTTCACATGTCATATTTGAACAAAAACCCAGATCTCATAATAGATCTGCGGATGCCATGGCTACCATCGGCTCTCTCTTGCGCATCCCGCCTGAAGAGAGTAAGATGCCTTTCTTTGTGGAACACTTACAGATGCCGGCATATGATATGCCTGAATCCTGTTTAGCATGTGAAGTTGTTGGTCCCCTATCCCCATGGTATGACCCTATTTACCAATACCTACAAGATGGAACCTTCCCACCTGACATTACCCATTCAGAGAAAAAAGCCCTTATCCACCGCATTGCCCATTATACCCTCCTAGGAGGCACCCTTTATCATCGTGGCTACGACGGGAACTTGCTTCACTGTCTAAATGTTACTGATTCGGTTCACGCAATTAAAGAGGTACATAGTGGTATCTGTGGGGCACACACTAGTGGCATGGTGCTAGCTAAGAAACTGTTGAGAGTAGGCTACTATTGGCCTACCATGGAATCCGATTGCTACAACTTCGTGAAGAAATGTGAACTTTGTCAAAAGTATGGTAATCTCATACATGCACCAGCACAGGCTTTGCAGCCTATTGCAACGCCTTGGCCTTTTTCAAAGTGGGGTTTAGATCTCATAGGGAAGCTCCACCCTTCTTCATCAGATGGTCATACACACATCATAACTGCCACCGAGTATTTCACTAAATGGGTGGAGGTTGTTCCTCTTACCTATGTCACCGGTGTGCAAATATCCAAGTTTATCATGAACCATCTTATATGTTGTTATGGTATCCCCTCGGCCATTGTCACTGATAATGGTAAATATTTCAAAAACAAGACGGTAAAAGCCTTGTGTCAACGCTTTCATATCCAACTTAAATGGTCCACCCCCTATTACCCTCAAGGTAATGGGCAAGCAGAGGCTACAAACAAAACTCTTGTGTGCATTATGGAGAAAATGGTCAGTAAAACTGGTCGTAATTGGCACTTGCAAATCCATCCCGCCCTCTGGGCTTATCGAACCTCCATCCGCACCCCTACTGGTGCGACCCCGTATTCACTTGTCTATGGCACTGAAGCCATCATACCTTTGGAAGTGGAGCTTCCCTCCCTGAGAATATCTCTCAGGGACTACCTCGACAAAGATGAAGACTACAGAGTTGCTCGCCTGGCAGAGTTGGAACTGTTAGATGAACGGCGTATCAGAGCGCTTAATCACCTTAAAGTATATCAAAATAGAGTATCCAGAGGATACAACAAATGCATCATTCATAGGGAATTTGATGTAGGTGATCTCGTACTGAAAGAAAATCAGAAGAATACCACCAAAGACAGGGAAAAGAAAGGTAAATTTGAGGCCAATTGGCTCGGCCCCTATGTGGTGACCGCTAAATATGGATCAGGGGCATATAGACTTGCCTATTCAGATGGTGAAGAGCTTCCAGAGCCCATGAACACCATTCACCTCAAGCACTTCTATGCTTAGGCATGGCTGGAATATTGAGATAAGAAACTAAAAAGTAGAAAACAAAGAAAAAACAAGCAAAAAAATTGAAAAATTGAGAAAAAAGTAAAGAAAAAACAGGTCGTCCTCGTGTGAAAACCACGCAATTGTGGCACAGTGGGCATGTCCTTTTGTGAAAACCAGTTTCCGGTGCTCAAGGAAGGTTTCTCGTACACAAGTCACTCTTGCGACAGGATGGGTAACTCTTGCCACTTGCTAAATTCCGCAGTACCCTGGCTAGGTCTAGGAATCTGACCTCGAGCTCCCTTGCAGGACCTGTGATCTGGTTTACTTACGCTATATCTGTGTGAAGGATGTGGCCTATTTGTATATTCCCACATCGCGCTGGGGGCACATTCACATTCCACTTCATTGTACATTAACACGTGGCATTTGACCCTTTGTATATTCCCACATCACGTTGGGGGCATTCCACGTTTCTTTAAAGCTTGTACATTGCTTTCAGAACATGACCTTGAAAATACAAAAACATTTGAAAAGGGTACACAAAAGCCTAAACATCTAGAAAAGTTCCCTTCTTAGGGATGCAGCTACGTTAGTTTCACAACGTTATCTTAGGGAAACCTAGACAACGACGTAAACCGTAGTCTTAAAAAACTTATCCTTCGTGATAAACTCAAAAACATTAGAAAATATGTCAATACTGTCCCGCAAAAACAAAGTGGTAGTTGGATTGCTTTTAGTTGTTGGTTTGTATAGTTTTGATGTACTTAGCTTGTTGTGTTGTTCGTTCTTTGAATGATTCTTTGCTTACATTATATTAGATCTTGTTAGGTTTAATTGTATGTTGCGCTGCATTCATTATTAGGACTTCTATGCTTGTAAGTAATTGTTGTATGTTTCTTTGATTGTTATGTGCATCTGTGGGATTTCATTTTTACTTGCTTAGATTAAAGTGTTAGATTAATCTTCATTTTAGTTGCATTGCATTGTGTTGCATGTGTGTGTTGGTTTAGTTTTGTTAACTTTTGCTTGTGTGTTTGTTTAGCACAGTTGTTTGTTATCACATCTATCATCTATCATTTCATCACATTTATCACATCATTTACTACATCATATATACAAAAATGCTAAGTAGTACATCATGCATGTATGCTAAGCTAATCATCACATATCGTATCATCAATGGGGGCAAGAGGGGTTGTGCATGATCACTAATCTATCCCCCCCACACCAATATCATCTAGTATCATCCCAAAATACTAGCCATATGAAATCAAACATCTCATAAATCGAAAACACATGATATCAAATACATGAGTATATCATCACTATGAAAGAAAAACATGTACATCTCTACATCTGAAAGTATGTCACATACATGAAGAGGAAAAGATACAACATGAACATCAATGAAACATAATTACCATGACAATATATCACTGCATGACAAGATATACAAGAAAGTGTCCATATGGTACATGTATAATAAAAATCTCTGTGTCAAAGTCTGGTATATACAAAATGCTCTGTCCATCTGCCATATAAAAGGGGCAGGGATCAGATACTAAGCCTGCATACAGAGGCATGGTGGTACATAAAAAAGGTACCTACATCGATCAAAATCAGGCCTTCATCAAGAGGCATCCACAAAAGAATCTAAAGAATCTATACATAGTCAAAACTCACCTTCATAAGAGGCATATACATCCAATACATACATATATATCATGGCATGAGTAGGAGACTCAGCCACAACTCTTGCCCTCACCAGGGCTACTGGGACCATGTCCTGGAGGATGGAATAATGGAGGCTGTGATGGGCCTGCCCCTGAAGAACCTGCCAACTGTGAGGGAAGACCCTGTGTACCCCTCTGCTGTGTACTCGGCTGTGTAGCCGGCTGTTGTACTGACCTGGCCGACCTCCGTGATCTAGAGCCTGTGCGGCTCACATCAAGCTGGGAAAAAGGTGTCACTCACTCTACTGCTGGAACTACCCAGAAGTAGGTTGTCCTGTAATAAAGAGCCTCACCTGTGGCCCTGATAGTGTCACGTATCAAATCCTCATCTCCTGTGGCTAAGGCTTCCTGTAGGGCGGCATCACGCTCGCCTATCAATCGACCTCTATCAGCATCAGCCTACCTAGCAGCAGTGGCCTCTCGATCCCTCTCCAGTGTGACACTCTGTAACTCGACACGGGCCTGGTCTCTCTCCATCAAATAGGTCTGTCCCTCGGCCTGCACCTGATCATGCTGAACCATGACGCTGTGTAACTAGCTCTGTACCTGGCCTAAGGCACCCACTAACTGAGCACCCTACACTGCCAACTGTGTAATCTGACCCTGCCATACGGCCCTACCACTATCCTGTAACTGAGACCTAGCCTGGTCTCTCTCAGCAGTCAAAACCTGAACCTGTGCCCTGGCCTGATCTCTCTCTACGGCCACCTGAAGCTGTACCACTATCGCGGCCTGTAACTGCTGCTGTAGTGCAGCAAGCTGTCCATCACCACCTCCTGGGGCCTGAGGAGGTGGACCCTGCTGTGGTAGAACCTACTGTAATGGGACATATATGCCCACTGGAATGCCTACTGGAGGCAACAGACCAGCTGGGGCCTGGTGTGCCTATCTAGGTATAGGCCTAGGACCCTGTACCTGTGGCTGTGGGGCCCTGCCTCTAACTCGATGCTGCGCATCAGGGCCACCCTTCGTCATCTGAATCATCATCATCAGTATCACCTCTGGTGCCATCGTCATCGCTAGGTGGCCCCACTAGGGGAGGCCTCACGCCTACCTCATATGCTGCCCTCAGAATGGTCAGCCTGTGTGGAATCACGCCATGATACCAGGGTGTGTACTCTGTTGTGCACCCTGGATCTCGCACCTGCCTCAAAGGTACCCATGCAACAGGTACCACATGTGTAAAACTGGCCCAGGCTCTGTCAAAGGCTATCTGCGGCCCCATGTCAAAATACTCACGTGCCCTCATGCGCATACCACATATCAGGCCCCAGAACATCCTGTGTGGTGCCAAACTGTCACTGGCATCTATCAACCCTGTAAAACTCCCACATATAGCTGTGGCTACCCATGATAAAATGCTCTACTCTGGCTATGGATAGCTCTCGGGCATCCTCTGGCCACTGGAAATGTCGGTACGGCCTCCATACCATGGCCGCCTGCTGTAGGTCATCGAGCTCTCGATGATAGGGATAGGGATCACCCCTGTAGGGCTGAACATCATCCCCGACTGGGACCCAACCCATGGTAGATGGCTCCTCTGGAGCCTGAACTCTCAGAATGCCTAAGGGGCACCCGATAGCAATGTGATCCTAGGCCCATATCATAAGGAGCCTGGCCAGGCCTACCATCTTCTGATGGTAGTAGGTGATAAGATGCAGATCCCAGTAAAGATGTGCCAGAATGCACTGGCCCCAGCAATAAGTCTCTCCCTGTATCAATCCAAGAATAACCCCAAGTAGTCCAAGTGGGAATGAGGAACCGGTCTTGTCAGGGAGTAAAACTCCACTGACAAAGGCCATCATGTATACCACGACCCGATCTAGAGAAAGGTCCTCAATGCACCGTGATAAACGCACCGTCATCCCGTGACGAGGTAGCGTCGGGACCCCGAACAGTTGTGCTATGCATCCATCCAACGCTGCTCTATCGCTCACATACTGAATGGGTTGGCCAATGATAGGAATGTGCATGATGCGCCAGACATCCTCCAATGTAATGGTAATCTCCCCTGTAGGTAGCCGAAAGCACTGGCTCTCGTTGTGCCATCTCTCTGCTATGGCTGTGAGAAGGTCATGGTCCAATGTGATCTGGGGCATGTCAGCCACGTAGGCTAACCCTGTGACATAAAGGAGGATATCTAATATCCTCCTATCTCCATCCTTGAACTGCCTCTATCATCTCAAGGTGGCCATATCTCTCCCGCATCTGAAGTGCGGGTAATCTACGCTGCAAGATCAAAACAAGTGTTAGGCACTTATCTAACTTCTAGCTATCTTTCTAAGGAAAAATGGTTCGCTGAGTCCTTGAACTTACTAATTTCCCTTTTTCTTCTAAAGTTCTTCTAATTATTCTCCTCTGCACTTTGCTATTTTATTGCTATAAGTGTGTTTCATTTTCTTCTAGACGCATGCGCGCCCCTTTCGATGCACGCATGTCCTCCTCGATGCCTATGCACCCTAACCAATGCGTACGCACCCCCTACCTTTTCCATTTTTCTTGTGTATGCCACACAGGATGCCAACGCACCCATGTGATGCCTACGCATCCCTCCCAGTGTGCACACGTGCATGCATCTGTTCCTGTAAAATTCAAAAATTTTCCCCCTAGCGCCTACGTGCTTGGTTCGACATGCGTGCACGTGCGTGTCCCCATTTTCCCCCTTCGACGGACACGCGTGCGCGTACCCATTTTTCAATGATACGCCCATGCATACCCACTTTTTCAACGCGTACGCGTATGCGTCCCGCATATTTTTGACACACATGTGCGCGCATGCATGTGTCTTTTTCCCACCTACCTACCCTAGAAATGACCTAGAAAGCATTAAATGCGTAATTTAAAAGAGAAGGGATAGACCACTCACGAAGGGTCCATCCACGGGGTCTCGCTGGTACTCTCAGATCCGGTCTGCTCACCTCCGCCTCATTGGTAACCTCTCCATCACACTCTAGGCTCTCTCACTGACACCTCATGGTAAAAATTTGCAAGGGCTCTGGTACAAATGAATTGGTCGTGATTTTTTTTACCCCCCCGGGTGGGTATATTAACTCGTCAGTGATGCCCCTGGGGCATGTTTTCTCTACCGTGATCATTCTAATCTTCTTCTACCCACCGTGATAATTATTTTATTATTAAAATAATTATTTTTATTAATTTTCACACACTGGGGCACTTTGTGCTACCCTGCGGACACTTCCTCTTAACCCTGGCATTGTTTACGAACCTTACAGGTGCTTTCCTCTATTTTGATTCCTCTTTTTCGTCTATCTACCTCCCGTCGTGAACAATAATTCTCTACAATAATTATTATCACCCTGTCTTTCTTTCCATGGGGATCCCCTTTTGGCTCTTTTTGGCCTCGCCTTCCCCCGTTCGCCTCCACACGTACTTTTTAGAAGATCTTTGATCTTTTGAATTCTTCTGACCGATCAAAAAATTTAAAAAAATTGTAAAATTGATTCAGAAAAATCAAAAACAGTATAAAACTTTGAAAATGAACTAAAATCGGTAACCAGCTCATTTTTCGGCTGAAATCTGTGTCTTTTGCATGGCACTCATCCTATATCCTGTTGGCATTTTCACATGTTTTGAAACAACGACTTACAAATCACCCTGATCTACAATCATTTACAAAAGACCGCTGCTTACTTTGTCTGTACTCTGGGGCACTATTAGTTGCCTGGTACTGTTTCGTCATGCACGTTGCTTTTTCATCGGACCCAAGTGTCCTCCGTCATTTCCCTTGCATGTGCATATTTCTTGGGGCATCGTTCTTACCCTTGTCATTTATTAGAACATTTGGGACTTCAGCTTGATAACAAAATATTTGTGCAACCTTCTTGAACGTTGTTGGTTTAAGTGTGTGTGACTGTACTTATTTCCCTGTTACATGAGTTTGTTTACTTCTCGTATTGTGTTACATGTTTGTATGTTGCGCGGAGTTGGCATTTTAGCAATAGACAGTTGTTTTGTATCTTGGTTTTTCATGTCACTATACGCTTCTTGTTGTATGCTCACATTTTTAATAAGGACCGATGAGGAGGTCTCTAAGCAAAATGATGATTTAAATAGTGGATACAATTGATTGCTCAATTCTCTTGGATTGTTCAATATCCTCTTCTCTTCACACTTTCCTTTTATCCTAATCTTCCCTCTCATCGGGGCATCCTGCCCCTTCCCCATTCTTCTATCTATATCTCACCTTTTTTTAGTGTCGATCAACTTCTTTCATCACCCCATCGACACTCGAGGGGGCATCCTTCATCCTATTAATTTTTCTTCTATCCCTTCAAAAAAATTCTTCTCTTTTATATTTGTCTACTTTCTTCGAAGTGATGTAACTTACATCACCTCAAAGAGGGGAAAATGTAGACACCTGTAGTTTGGCCAATGCACTATTACGACTAATATTGCGCTAGTTGTGCTTCTCCCTGCAAACCGACGATACACCGCCGGTTCGACCTATCTAACTTTCTTCCTACGACATCCCTTTTGTCATTTTTCCTCTTGTAAACCATTTAAACAAGCTATAATAGCTTCGTTCTAACTACATTAGCTTCTTACTTTCTTCCAGTCCACTTCTACCACCTTCCTGGCCTATCAATCCATTCCATTGGATTGATCTGACCCTTCAAAACTCTCTCCAAACCCTAATCACCTCCTAAACATGTTTAATTAAGCTTAAACATGGTTTTTCACTCCCTAAACCTAGTCAAAGTAAGCTTTGACTTGCTAAAAGTGTTTTTTGGAATTTAGTGTTTGTCCCACATGCACTCAAGTTTCCCATTTTCCCAAATGGAAAACTATATATAGGGCTAGACCCCCTCTCTCATTTTCAAGAATTCCTCCCTTCTTCCTAAGCATAGATTATAGTATTTTGCATCTAGGTTCTAGATTTCATTTCTAGTTTAGATATTGAGCTATTTACTTCATTTTTTGTATTGCTAATCCAATTTATAGGGTAAAAGAGAAGAACCATTGGCTTAAAAGCCTATAATGGGGAGATCTCTTTCTCTTAATCACTAAAACTAATTGCTTAGGGCTTACTAGGTTCATTATTTTAAGCTTTCAAAGAATAGAGGTAGTTTTAATTAGCTTAAATTTGAGTGTTTACTTCATAATGTATGCTAGTTAGAAAATCTTGCTCATTTCTTATCGGATGGTCCACTGATTTGTTGCTTGAAGCCTTTGGGGATTCTTTAGGAATTCTTACCCCAAAATTCATGGCTTTCACAACTTTTCTTTGAACACGGAGTTATAGTGCACAATATGAGGACATGTAATCAAGAGAAGAACAAAGCAAATGAACCCATAAGATCAACTTTCAATTGCGGTGTAATACCCTAAATTTGGTTGGAGCTCTTGGTAGTAGCACCTTTTATACTTATCTTAATATATATGTCATTTACACATACATGACCTATTTCAATCATCTTTCCACCCTTCTCACACCCTCTAAACCATTAGATGACGACCCTTCTCCAATTAAGCTTACCGGAATCAATGAATATGTTATTTAACATTTGTATAGACTCTCCATGTATCAATATAGATTTCTATCACTCTCTTGACAAGTTTGTAGGACTTAGAAATTATCGTTCCTGATATTATCCAGCCACCATGAAATCATACTCCTAACCTATAACAATCATATATTCAAATATGTAACTTTGCTAAGTCATAATAAAAGAAATTTTAGAGTCAAATGAGTGGAAAAACTAATTAAAGATTGCATATAAACACAAACAAATCCTAACCTATTAAGGGTACTTGAAAGTATCAAGGAGCTCTCTAGGAAGATAAAGGAAAGTATTAAAACATCATATTGCTCAGGGAACATAATCATACTAACAAGATACACATCTAAAGTTATTAAAGTGTTTCCTTAGATTACATATTGAGATCAATTTTGAAACTCAAAAGGTCAAAAGTTCATGTTGTTAAGTTTAGAGCTAACTTAAGGGCTCACTCTCTATTACATATTTTGTTAAATCTCATTATAGGATTGGGAGAACTACATAAGGCTTAATCCCTCTTCGAGTAGTGGTATGTTGGAAATTCTCATTGCATAAACATGGCTATGGCGAGGGCACAAATCCCAATCATGCCAACCTGCTTACAAGTAAATTGAGGAAAGCTAGGGTTTGCAAGGAGAAGAATATAATATTTGATTTAGTCTCATCCATCACAAGATTACATACCAGAAAAGTAGATTTACAAACACAAGATAATCTACATGGAAAAGGATAATAAGAACAGAGATATAGAGGAAACGTTTGTAGCCTTCAAAGATGGTTTCGGTCATGTGATACTTGTTGGTGCATTATTCTATATGCACATTAATATTAAGTTGACTTATGTTAGGTTAACTATATTACTATGCCTTGTGCATATTTTTAGACTTAATTAAGGTTATCTTTGAGTGTGCCACCTCTAGTGGATGTTCCATATCTAGTGGGGCCGATAAGGAAAGGATATCTTACTCTTACACAATCTATTTATGCCCCCTTATCTCTTCGTACATTGCTACAACAATTTGATATTTGCCTATGTGATATATATTAGCTTTACCCTATTCACCTTGTCTCAAATTAGTATGGCTCTAACTAAGAAATCTATAATTATGTGACCTCAACCATTCTTTTTGTACTATCCATCACACTATGAAGTTATCCAGAGCATATTTGCATGTTCTAACAATTTATTGAGAATCTTGATGACTATCTATTCTTCTTATATACAACATATGAGCACTCTCTATTATATTTTTTCTATGTAATCTAGTGAGTCCATTCCATAACATAGCCTAATTACATTTTTCCATAGTGTTACTAGTGTAATATTCAATATTTAAGATATTGCAGTAATTTAGGAAACTTCCATTTAGGATTGCCATTTTTTATTCTTGAATTATTCTTATTTATGGTAGGTAGATTTGTGAAAAACCTAATTTCATCATCATGTTTTTGTGAAACCGACTCTTTATCAAATAAATGAAACCTAAGGTTTCATTCTTCACCCTTGTTCTTGGGTTATTTATTTTAGGTATTCTCTTTGATTTTGGGGTTTCTCAATGCATGCAACCTAGGGATCTCGTCTTCACTGTTAGTGTTTTATATTTTAATCTTGATTTTTTATTTTTGATGGGATATCTTATGGTTGCATTCCAACCACTCCTTTAGTACCCATCACCTTATTTTATGGGTCACAATCAATCATGTAAATCATAAATGGAAAGGAATTACAATCTATCATTAGGAAAGGTTTAGTGGTTCAATATATATGATGTTTGAAATACTACTTTCATGAATAATTTCCCTACTAATAGTATACCTCGAGTTATTCACATTTCATACACATGACATATGAAATGCTTCTGATGAATAACCAAACGGAACACACTCTTATAGCTCATTCATCCCTCCTACTTTTCTCTTGCATAAAATGAAGACTAACAACCATAATGGCCCTAGATTCATATTTCTTGTTAAAAAACCACAAGATGTGGTTGTAGTCACAACTTGATATGGTAATCCTATTACTAATCCAACTTCTATTAGGGGAAAAAAACAAATAACTCGTATTAATCTTCCCCAATTACCTAGAGTCACTGCATTGAAAACTAAGGATTACGACCTCATGGATCAACTCAGAAATACTCAACCTAAAATATCCATCTTGGGTTTTATTAAATGATATTTCATATACAAGGATATCCTCCTTCAAGACTTGTGTAATGAAACTCTATAATGATCATGTATACTTCACATCCATATTATATACTCTAAACAAAATTGAACAACACATGTCATTTGAAAAATAAGCTCTCTGAACATGATTTTTAATTAGTTACACCTACCCTTATAAATTAAAGTATGTTTTTTTAATAAACATAGCAATTGTGTCCTTAGAGATAATATATTAGGATTGAATGTATATGTAACATACTTTTCCTCCATCTAACGGGGTTTAATACTAAAAATCTCACAAACTCGATAAAATGAGTAAAGGGGTTTTTAATGTGAAAATACAAGCTTTGGGTATGATCACTTTAGACATAACGGTATGATCAAATATACTTGAACAAACAAAATTTTATATAATACCTAACAGTTTGGATTATAATCTATTTCTTGGAATGCCTTAGATTTATGCTATGGATGAAATTCCCTCTACATGACATATATCTATCAAATACATACATGAGGGATATGTGTATACATGTACAACAACTAATTACTCATACAAATAGTATATGGTAGTTGAACTAGTAGATAACTCCATACCATAGAACCATCCTTTATACCACTAACAATGTTTATTCCAAAGCAATATATAGGTGTATACATAGCTAAGGAAAATGATACATTGTGTGATAAACAAAGTAATCATATTTTACGTGAATACCAATTTATAAAGTAAAAAAGAAAACTACATGAAAGATGATAATGACGATGTAGTTGATGACATTTATTATGATGGATAGAGAGTATATACAAGATGATAATTATAAGATTTTGGATAATATCAACTTTACACCAATAGAACATGGGGAATTTCGAGATGATTTGGATTCTTTTTGTATTCATTAAATTTTTAATATAGCACTGAAGAAACTAATATTCATGGAAATACCTAAGGTGATTCCCATATTGATAGAAATGGTTAAAATGATGTACATCCCTCAACTGCATGTGAGGCGATCTCAAACACCATATTTTTAGATTTAGTATCCAATCCTTTGAAGGAAATAATACTCTTCTAATTTGATACAAATTTATGTTATAATACAAAGAAATAATAAATAAAATCATAAATAAAAATTCATGTTTTTCACATAGTCAAATTTTCACAATCTCAAACAATAACAGATTTCCAAAATATATGACACACATTGAGACTATAGATATCGTGCATACCACAACCTTACCACTCATACCACATATAACAATGTTGGGAATTTAAACATCATATAACATGGGTAAGAGTTAAATTACAACTCCAAACTTACCCATATTACCATCCCATGGATTCTAAACTTATACAACATATGCAACCTCAACATATAGTTTATTTTATCTCACGATTGATTTTGTAGGATTTATCGATATAAACTAATCAAAACCCACCCTTGTTAGCATCTACTACTTGATCTTAACATGTATCACCTATCCATGTACATTGTATGATATTTTTACATCAACCTTATGAGTGTGTCCCCCAAAATACACTAGTCCATTATACCAACATATGAAAGAGGCAAAAAGTTACTATGACAATTGGTGACCCCCAACTTATCCACGAGCTTATAAATAGGATCGGTGACTCAAGTTATTATACAAAATGTGATTATTTCTGAGATTGTTATGGTGATTCGATTACCTCCATTTCTCCTCTTTTCATGGAATATAGGACATACACTTCTCGATACGTGACATTATTATGATGATATTGATGAGATCATAAGATAAAAATCATATTCTCCCTGCTCACACTTCACTATCTATATTATTATACATAGTTTATTAATCACTTGTTATTTGATTCATCACTACTAGAATTGATTTTTATCTTCTACATGCTTCTTTTTAGACATCGATATGTTCCATTTGTTTTCAAATTGATCATTCTTCTAAAACCTTATATTTTACTTGACATCTACACATTATTCGAGAATATATTGCATACATGGGTTTAATGTGATTTTTGAGGGATCATAGTTTACCTAAAACACTTCCTAATTCTTCAATTTTTATAGCTTATGATTTTGAGTCTTTTTTGTGTCTTGTTCAAGCTTTATCTCCTAAATTTTTACTTATTCAAAATGCAAAAAAAAAAATATTACAAAATTTCAAAAGTAGGGACCTACATGTGACTTGTTTTGTTATTACAAATATTTAGACATTATTGCTATCAAGATTTTAACACTTTACATATCTTCATGTTTACCCACTCTTTCTTAAGGATATGTACATGAGTTAGCTATACATTTTTATGTACACACACACACACACACACACACACACACACACACACACACACACACACACACACACACACACACACACACACACACACACACACACACATATGCACTCAGGGGAAATATCTTCCACATTAGGGGTATGCCTACTCTATGGTAATTATTCTCACGTATATTTCATTTTCTCTCATATATAAGTGATATAGAGATACTTCCTATATGTTTTGCACCATATTATACTTTTGACATGCTTTACTATGGATATTTTATTGTGATTTCTTGATGATGACATTACATGCTTATATGTACTAACATTTCTTGATCTGTGATTAATATTTGTTAATTATCACATGTTTCTACACTATGTTGTTGTGATTGCTTATGTTCTCATGTATGCTTCCATGATGATTCCTCTTGTGTAATTCCATGGTTTGTTCTTTCTGTATGTATTGTATGACTATTATTTATTTTATGCTTCTATGTGTATTATATGACTCGTGTTTTCTATATGATTTTCTAAATAATTTATGACTGTTGCTTGCTTTGTACTCCTAAATGTACTCTATGAATATAATTTTCTCTACGATTCTATGGATTTTATGATTATTTTGTGCTCTATGTTTGTTTGAATGATCTATGACTTTTATTTTCGCTATGCTCATGAATGTATTGTGTGGTTATTGTTTTATCTTTGATTATATGTATGTTATGTAATTCTTATGTTCTCTTTTCTTCTTGCATGATTGTAACATATATTAGTGTTGTTCAAGTTTTCATGTTGATTAATTTTTTTATGTTAGTTGAGTTATAAAGTTCATCAAATGTTCCATGACCTTCCCTATTGTTTCATGTGTCATCATGGCATGTGTGTGTTGAGTGAAATTTTGTGTCATGCTGAGTTTCTAACGTACTTCTATGAGCCTCATTATTTTATTTTGATTGATTTACTTTGTTTGGATTTCTAACAAAGTTCAAAAATGGTTATTCCTTGGATAACACACTTTATCATTTATGATCATTTTACAATGGTCATATCGTGTTTTTAAAAAATTATCCAACCATGTTTAGTGTGTGTGCTTTATATGGTTTACCTTTATATTTTTACACATGGTACACATATAAGCACTTTACTTTTGAGATGAATAATATGTAGGGTGTCTCTCACCCCAAAAGAGGGAATATTATGGGATCATTCAAAAGTTCACAAATATTTTAGCCAAGATTACATATATTTACTAAGATTCCTAAAATTTAAGCCACTCAAATGATGGGGCATCAAGAAAAATATTTAGAGAGATTTATTCAAATGCACTAGTTACACATGAGAAGATTTTATGGAATTATCAAGCCATGTAAAAGGATATGTCATGGAATTTTATGATACCAATAAGGATATTGAGTTACCAAGATGTTACAAAAGTGTTTTTCTATGTCATTTGAAACTACCAACAAGGTTGTTGGGTTAACACTACTTCAAAAAATTGCCTTGTTATTCTATTGATATTGTTATTAAGTTAGTGAGATTATATCATAATGGTTGCACAATTTGGGTTTCTTTGTATGCATCAAGATCCCTTGGCCTTAATAGAACAAAAATTTGATCTTTGCATCAAAAATTATAATTGATACTCTATAGAAGTTTGTGTTATTGAAAAGGATATTTTGTTATCAATATTTAAACATTCTCCATTCAAAAATTGGGGGCATATTCTAATTATGATAAAGTCTATTTTTTCTTGTGCACGTTTTATTTCAAAGAAAATTTTCAAATAAAAAAATTCAAATTGTTGATAAATTTGTATCACATGTTTTTCACACATCTTTATCGAGCATTGATAAATATGTCCTTTCCAAGTGTTTGTGGATCTTTCATGTGGATTGGGAAATATATTCAAGAGTTGTGTGCCACTATTCCTATGATCAAGATTCTTAAAAGTTTGAATTATTTTTTCCATTTCAATAATTTTTTGGTTAATACTAGATTAAAGCGAGGATATATGTATCCTAAAAGTGATATGATCACATGGAAACAAAACTTTCTATACTTATCCTATTATAAATTCCATTTACACATACTTGACCAATTTCACTCATCTTTCCACTCTGCCCACACCCTCTAAACCATTAGAAAAAAACCCTTCTTTATCATAAATAACATAATATGCAATTAAACATGATTATAAACACTACATGTCTTAGTTTTCATTTATATCACTCCTAAGATATGTTCATAGGTTATGTTATATGATTTTTCCCTTCAGGAAAAATTGGACAAACATGACCTCACTGAGGGAAAATGAAAGGATCAATTTGGCCATGAGAGCTCGCATTAGCAAGTCAAGGCTCAGATCAGTGGGAGAATGACACAAAATGGTCACAGGGGGTCGGGCTCAAGTCAACAATGACTCATTGAGCCAGAGGCATGAGGATTCAACAGTGTAAAAAATGGTCAAGCTGTGGAGGAGAGCTCAAAAAGGGACTCGCCAAACTTGGGGGAACATGTTGACCAAGAAAAGAAGAAACAAAGGCTCACGCTTTAGCCGAGAAAGTAATTCAAAGAGTGAAAAAATCTCGAAGTCTAAAATTTTCAGACTTTGGGGATCAAGTGATTCATACTTTTTTCCACGTAAAATGCAAAAATGAGTCGAAAGCCCAAAACCCCAAAATTCTGAAGTCTGAAAGGGCTTGGGGGGTTTTCGGGGTCAAAAACGTCAGAACTTCGGGGACTCACTGGAAAGAAGCACAAAAAGGGGGGAGAACAAAGGTATGAAACCCAAAGTCCAAAATTTCAAACTTTGTGGTTTCAAAGTTTCAGAGGTTTCATGAGCTCAGTCAGATGAATAGTACCCGAAACCCCAAAACTGAACCCCCAAAACCCAAAAACCTGAAATCACAAAGGTCTGAAACTCGAAGTCTAAATTTTGGACTTCGGGGTTTCATAATTTCAAAACATTGAAGCCCCAAGTGCGCACAAATCATAACTTGAAGCCAGAAATATGAAGTCCTAAATTTTAGAGTTTTGGCATTTCGGAGATTTCACGAACTCAGCTCGATGAACAATAACCTCAACCTCCAAAGTGAAAATGCCCAAAGCTCCGAATCCCAAAATTCTGAATTTTCAAATTTCAGATGGTGCGATGCAGGTTCAAATTTTGAAAAGGTAGATTAACCACTCACTTTTATTGCGGTATGGCACCCTCATCTTTAAATGGCCATAAATTTTGGCTACGAGCTCAGAGTTGCACAAAATCAGACTTTTTGGAAAGCTCTCAATGTCCTCTACATAATAATGACTATTTTTCTTACTTTTTAGTGAGACTAAATATTTCAAAATGAGAAAATATTGTCCACCATTTTAGAGGAGTGGTTCCAGATTTCTCACCTACCCAAAATGATGAGGCATGGGCTTCCTTTCTTCCCCAACAAGCGAGGCACAATGGAGTATGGACTTGACAGATTTTCCCATCACTCCTGCAAGGACAATGACGGATTTTACAAGAGATTGGAGTGCATTTTTAAGATTTTCCTTCCCTCTCTCTCCCTCATCTTTTTTCTTCTATAAATTGTAAGTGGTTTGCATGTGCAAAAGGTTGATCATTTTCTCTCCCATGCAACCCCTATTTTGTTGGGGCTTTAGGCCTTCCTCTAAAATTTGTAATGGCTTCATTCCTCTCTCCCACATGCAATGTTACTGTGTATATTTCATGAGCAATAAGAATTATGTTTTTTGTTAGTTATTTTAACCTTTGCATGATTTTTGTGTCTCTCTTACCTTTCATTGCAGCAGGGTGTACCCTTGTCGCAGGGAATATTCAAGCTTCTCCCTCTTCATCATGTTTGTTAGTGCTATGTCGATGTTGCTGTTGATGCCCCCTACAATGCTCGTTACAATTTCCCTATTAAAGCAAAAGTGTGTTCTCTTTTTTACCATTCTTGATTGTTGGCCCTTATTAATGGATTAATAATTATTTTTTTAAGGTTATAAAATAATAATAATAGTATTATTATTTTAGTTATCGATTAATGATTATTATTATTATTATTATTTATTTTATTTTATTTTCTTGTGTCAATTAAAGAATTTTATTATTTACCTATAATCTATTTTAATTCATTATTGTTCGCCCTCGTTTCTGAGCCTCAATTCCCGCAAGGGGAGCTTGTTCTCCTATAGACTGAGCCTCAATTGGGTGGCGCCATCATTTAATACGTTGTGTTCATGTTTAAGGTTTAATGTTTTTCTCTGTGTTCTCCTTTGAACGTTAATCTCTAGCTTCTTTCCTTGGTCATTTTAGCTTGCGATCGTGTTGTTTGTATTGTTTAGAGTAAGGGAGAGTTGTGTTTGGTGGTGCTATTATTTGGGAGGTTGATTTTCTTGGTAAATGTTTGAATTAATTTCCTCAACCGCTACTTCTTCCCCCTTTTTCGCAAGTTGGTATCCATGTATGCCTAAATTTTAAACAAGTTAGTGGTGGATTTAATTATTTTCCCAACCACCAACCATTATTTTCTTGTTGGGTGCACCTGTTTTTTTCCCTCCAGCTTTGGATTCCTTGTTGATTTTTATTTTTCAGCAAAGTGGGTGCATGGGAATGGAGGCCACCTACTTCCTTTATTACTTCATTTATGCTTGCTTTGTCCCACGTGACGAGGGTAAGAAATATCTCTTCCCTTTTTGTTTTTTGGCCGCATACTTTAATTTTAGCTATTTTAACCAAATCTTTCCGCACTTCTTGTTATTTGTTGCATATGCCAAACTTAGAATGCCTTTTCCATGGGACAACCTTGGTGGAGGATTTCAGACATGGGTTTGTGGAAAAGAATAAATTTTGAAACTCGCAATCAATGATGTACGTAAGTTTTTAAACTCTGCCTTGCCATAAAACTCCTTACCTGTGCCAAACGTGGCTAATAGATGGTTATGGTCATCGAACAAGCCAAGAAATGGATTTTTCCTGAGTGTGTTGTTCCTGGGTTCAGGTCGACGTGGTTGTAGATTGGAGACATTTAAATCAAGCATTTTAATACTAAATTTTGTAATGTTCTACTACTCTTTTGTATAATTCCATGAAATGAATGATCTATTCCCTAAATGGCACCTAACAATGGTTTGGTTTTGTTGGTTTATTATCTTGAGTATACTATTCGTCCCTTTTGTTTATTAATTCTTCTCAATGATTGGTTTGAGTGACTAGCTTGCAAAATAGGGATCTCACGTTGGTCCTTAATCTTTTTCATCATAGGTAGTCAACAGTAATTTATGGCTGGAGATTCTTCTCTCACCTTCCCATAAAGCGAACTAGTTTTGAGAAATAATAGGTTTTATTTTGTCATTCATTTGTAGAACCTTTTACTTCTTTCCCAATGCTTGTATGTTATTATACTGGCATCTAGTAATGTTAAATGCCTAAGTACTTCAGGGTCGAATGGCTTGATGCTATTTTTCTCTTGATTCAAGAAAGGTAAACTGGATCCTGGACACCTGTTTGATTTGTTGTCATACTTTTGTGGCCTCTATAAATCCTCTATGATCATCCTAGTTTCTTTTCCCTTATCTATTGCATGTTCTAAAAAAAATTGCGTCCATTAAGGAGCTTTCTTTTCAGCCTATTTGAATGATTGTATTTTCTTATACCTTTAAAGGAAATTAAAATCTCCACATGTAACAGCGAAAATGGGTAAGAATATGAATAACTTGTTGTTGGACGGTATACTGGGTTGATTGTTTTCATCTATTTGTTCTTTTTTATATTGAAAGCACCCCTGATGAGTAATAGGTCTGTTATTTGAAGTTAAATTTGGCTTCATATGTAATGGGATTTGTAAAATACGATCTATCTTAACCTTTGATTTCATTGTCCCTATTATAATATTCTTGGGGAATTTTTCTTTTTTTTCAGAAAACCTTATCTCTATCCTGGAGAAAGTTACTACGTTTGAATCCATAATCGTTTGGCATAATTACATGTATTTCTTTTGAGGATTTCCTTTTTTATGTTCGCATACCTGAATCTTTGAACTATTTGTTGCTACATTATAATTTTACACCATGTAACCTATATGACCTTTATAGCCTCTTTGATCAATTAATATTTTTTCTTTATTGTGGAAGCTTGCTTTATCTCCGATCTTGATTGTGTTGTCCTTTTCTTCGTTGGGAACTATGGCTGGATCGAATAGGTACTTGGGTTTCCTCTTCTCTGAGCAGTCTAATATGTTAGAGTGGATTGATGTCTTTAGAAGGGATCATCATAATCCTAGCTCTGATATTATTACCCTCACCTTATCTTGGTCATACTTTTTCCTTGCTGAGAGGCTTTTGATAATTTGTGAATTGTTAGTGAACGTATTTTTATGGTCAGAAGTTTATGACCAAACCTTTGTGTCAAATTTTGAATTTGGAATGTGTTGGGATGAATCTTCTCATTATTGAAATGGGATTCTAGTTATCTTATGACATTTTTTGATACATTATGACATTAGACCTAAAGTTATGAATGGATTATATATTTAAATGCATTGTTGGCCTATGTTGGAAAATTGAAAAAAAGAGATATTAATGGCATTGAGGAATTACTTTTCCTTAATAATTTTTTAAAGATAAATTGCCGATTATGATGGAGGAGTTGTTAAGATTAATGAATTTTGTGTGAATCTTTCAAATGTATTGGAATATTGGTCACGATCGTTTGATAAGTAATAATTTTAAAATATCTTGTAAGAAGGAGGTGGTAAACTACTTGGTTAAAACCGAAACTATAATTTTTCCTTTTTTTGGAGTTGCGGACCCATAATTCCATGAAACCTCCCTCCTGTAAGGATCAAATAACCTTGTTTTGTTTCACGTCATTGATCGTAACTAGTATGGTTGTGAATTCTCAAGATTTTCTTTTGAGATGGATGGATTGAGTATTAGATTTCAATCACGCAATCCATAGGATTACTTTATTGAAATCTCGATACTCTTGAAATTTTTGTTTCTAATCAACAAGGTCTTGACTTGATTATTTGAGATATTGTATTCCTAGAATGTTTGATGTCCTCCTTATAGGCAGGTGAAAATCTTTTATCTCATGTGAGTAATTTTTATTGGTGGTTTGTGCTTTAATCCATTCTTGTTTTCAGAACATTCCTTTCAAGGCAATGTTAGATGTTAGATTAGTGTTGCATTGGGTAGTCTTAACATGCTCAGTTCTCGTGAAATGACTCAAGTTAATACTTGTGCAGATTGTTTGTTCATGTTGATAAAGGAAATATTTGTGAAGGTTTCATCGATTTGTTGTATGTGTTTCCTTGTACAATGTCACATGTGTTGAAATTTCTTGCAATGGTGTTTGTAATGGATTTTGGAAGGCCTTTTGCCTTGGATGTTCAGTTATTATGTTATAAAGTTTTTTTTGCCTTATTGTAGTAAGACTGTAATTATCTTTATGAGAAGTAATGTTTCAATATTCACCTTAATATGAGAATTATTTTGATAATATCAATTATAGTCACGAAAATCTGGTAGCATGGCTTGGCCTATTTTGTTACCTTCTTGTTCTTAACCAAAGTGAAATCAAATATCTTGACTCCTTTAGGTCGTGTACCATATTGAATGGAAATTTTATACCCATGTCTTGTGTTGTTGTTAAATAAAGGTAATATCTTCTTTCGGGTCATAAAATTTTATTTTTTAGTAACCCTCCATGGTTTTGGTGTCCATGTTATTCTATGTTTATTTTAGTGGTTGAAAATACTTTCTCTAAAGTTACTCAAAGATAAAATAAAATAAATTCATAGATGAATCAATAAATAAAATGATAATGAAATAAGGTTTCTTGTTGATAAATCTAAGAATCTTAAATAAATAAATAAACTATTCTGCCATTGTAAAGATACCTACCCTCGTTAACCTTAACTACGGATTAAAATTTATTCTCCTTTATGTGAAACCTTAAGCCTTGTGCTTCCATTTTAGGAACCCCATCTATATCCATTGTAAAACTTAAATAAATATGATTGCTAAATAAATCCTTTAGCCAAATCCAGTTTATCCTTTAAATTTCTCTGAAAGGCCGGTTGATAATTAAATAGACCATAATTAAATAAATCAATATTCTCTCCCTAACCATTACCAGAGTACCTCGTAATCCTTTTCTAAGTTATGATAAAATGTTAATCCTTGAAAATAAATATTATGGTTTTGAACCTAAACAATATTCCACTTCTTTTGAATTTATGATTTCTTCATTTGCAAAGGAAGTATGAAACAAGTTTCAGTAGTATGGGTTTGGATATATAGCCTCATTGATTTTATTAATTCCTTGTTTTGTAACGAATTAAACGAATAAATTTCATACTAGATATGACCTTAAGCTAGTTACGCAATAGTATAAAAGAAAATAAATCTAGCCCTATAAGAAGTATTGTATGAATTCATAATAGAGATGACCTTAAGCTATTTACGCAATAGTATAAAAGAAAATAAATCTAGCCTTGTAAGAAGTATTGTATGAATCATAACATGAATCTTTTGGACCACAAAGTCAGGCCTTGAAAGACTATTTTAGTGAATATATAACCTTAAAGGATTTTTCCGTGGAGTGTCCTGAACTAAATATAGGTTTTATGGGTTGGTATTTTGTGGTGTCTTGTCAAAGAGAGAGTGACTTGTCCTTGATGGGTATGATCATTGTCTATGTTTCCTTTGTGGTCATCCTTGTATCAAGTTGTTCAGAGAGTTAGTTGTAACCTTGGTGACGACATGTTGTTTCGTGTTATATGTCAAGCAAGTCAAAAAAAAAAATTATCCTATATTTTTTTCTTTGTTATCTTGTGTGTCTGAAATAGTGGGCATTACATGTTTACAATAATGAAGATTATTTGCATTTTAGAATTGTGTTGTAGTGGTCCAGCCCTCCCCTTAGTGCATTGGCGTGATTTTGGGTTTGTGTTTCATCTGTCCTACCTCCCTAGGGTTCACCCTTTCTCCATTTTGAAGGGTTGGGAAGAGTGATTAACACTCCTTTCTTGGTGTATCACCACTCTCCCACACTCATGATAGATCCATGTTATGCAATCACACCAAATGCCCCATCTCAATAGGGTAATTTGGGGGGTGTTGTGATTTTTACATAACAGGTCCCAGAAAACACCGTTCCTAATACTTTCCAAACTCAAGGAACCCATCCTCATAACCTCTAATGGTCATAAATTTAAATGGGTAGCTTAGCTCATTTGACCGAAGTGATATTTTAGGGTCATTTGAGTTGGAAAACTCAAAAAGGTATCCTCTAATTACACACACTTCATATCCTATTAGGGGTTCCTCTAAAGTATCAAGGATATCTCTAACAATTCAAGAGAAATTACTAAAACATCTTATTCCCTAAGTAATATCATCATAGAAAAAACTAAAAATCTAAAGGCATCTCTAGATACTGCCATAGATCACATATTAATATTAATAATGAGTAAAAGGTAGAAAGTAAATGTTTCCAGGTGCTAGGGCCAAATTAAGGGATCATTCTATATTATATATTTTATTTCATCTCCTAATAGGATTAGGTGAACCACATTTGACTTGATCCCTCTTTGGAGTAGTCGTATGTAGGCAACACTCATCACATTAATGGTGATGTGGTGACTTCATTCAACCCAATCATGTTAAATCCTTTGTAAATTTATGGGGACACAGATAGGGTTTTAAGAAAGAAGAATACAATATATGATTTAGTCCTACTCATCACAAGATTCCATATCAGAAAAGTAGAGTTACAGACACAAAAAATTAGTGAACCTACACGGAAAAGGAGAGTAAGAAGAAGACACAAAAGAAAGGTTTTTATCCATCTAGGATGGTTTTGGCCACAATACCATCTATCCCCCTAAAACCATCTAGAGAATATTTATAACTCTTGCAATTTATTGAGAATTGCAATGACTGTTTATTTTTTTATTATATAACATTTGAGCACTTTGTCTTATATTTTTCTGTATATTATGTAGATTTTGCTCGATAATCTAACCCTAATTACAATTTTTAATTTTATGAATAGTGTAATATTGAATATTAAAGCTTCTACTTGATAGTTTATAATTGTTTAGCAATTCCCTTTGCTAGTATTGAATAATTCTTATTTGATGTAGTTAGATAATGTGTAAAACCTAATTTATTTTACACGCATAGATATTTCACCAAGAGTGGAATTTTTTAGCTCCAAAAATCTATCGGGATTATTTTGTATGGTACTAAAAACCTTCTTAAATTGTATTAAATTTTAAGGTAATAGTCATTATAGTCTATGTACATGTTTCCAAGCCCAAATTTATGCAACAAGTCATCTAAAATGTTCTATGCAAGATATTCCTCTTAGAATTTTGTCATTTCATTTACTATATTATTGTTCCATTTTTAAATTAGCCATTATTTTTAAATTTATAACATGGATAGTTGATGATTAATTAAATGGATTTCATTTAGTTATTTATAAAATGAAAGCTTTAGATAGTTTCTCTTAGTGAAGTGTTATGTTTAGATCATGTGAAGAGACATAACTATAGTGATAGACACTAGGGATGGGGGGAGCTAGTGTAATTTAGTGTGAGGTGTCAATACAAATATTTGGCCTTAAATTTAATATAAATTTAAGTGGTATAATGCAAATTTTCCCTTTTTAAAAATTCCATTTGTATGTCATGTACAAGAGTTTACCTTCTTACTTTTAGGAGGAGATAAAAAAGTTGTTAGGCATATAATAGAGTATGAAGCCCTTATTTTATTCAAAAAAGTATTTTTTGAACCCCAACATGGTACTGAAATTAGAATGATGACACATTCTAACACTTAGTGGGAAACTCACAGAGAATGTAATGAATTCATTATTCATTGAGCTATATGAAAAATATAAAATATGCAACTCCAAAAATTAACGAATCTTGACATTTTTAAAATAAATATATTTAGAAATTAGTTGTACTAATTATATTTCATGTTAGTCAGCCTTAAAAACATTATAGGATTATGTTCTGAGTTATTTTGGTTTTATGTGAAATCATTTTAACTATAGGTGTACTCACTTATAATATTAGTACATGACTAATTTATATTTGTTATAACTTTGCATTGTTCTAGTGTCTTTGTGTATTTTTTATTATTGGTCTAGGTTAGGCTCTTATTGGCTCATGTTTTGTGCTTTTGGTCATGATTTGGCATGGTTCCCTTTATTATTCCCTTATCTATTTCTATTATCCTATTGACTCTTCTACTTTATCTTTCATCCCCACGCTGTTCTCATTTTATACCTTTTTCTAAGAGAACTATACCATATAGTTCCAATAAGCCAAAAATATATTGCAATACATGAATAATTTTATATGATCCCTTTGACCCTTGTTTTTACCCCTAGGGTTTTTGGACCTTTTTTCACTTTTCCAATCCATTTTTTTTAGACATGTAAGCCAATATACTTATAATTTAAATTCAATAAGTCTATAATTACATACGTGCATAGTGCATTTAGGAAACAAAGTAAGGAATAAAGAATCAATTTGAGTGATAGATAATAATTCATATACCCCAAATAAATTATAAGAACATATAGAAAAATTCAAGAATTTAATTAAACATCAATACCATCTAGATATGTTTTCTTTCATCGACTAGGTAATTGAAAGCGATAAAGGTTAAACAATTACATTACACTAGATTTGTTGTTGAGTTAACTATACTTGATGCCTTGTCTTCAAAGAAACATTTCCATTTAGGATCCTAATAGTCATGCAAAGATAGCTCAAGACCCTCAAAACATGCCTTATTTTTATTATTTTGCAAGTTTGTTTATGCCGCATTACAGTTCCAAAGAAGGATATCAATTTCCTAGAGATTTTCATAGAATTTCATAATATTGCGCTAGGATTTTGGAGCTTAAAAGCATGAAACCATGGTCATTACTTAATATTCTTACCATGGAGCTATTTTCCAAAAACATTCCCTTTAAATTGTATAAATTATATGGTTCTAGTCAATTATATGGTTTTACGTGTTTGCTGCATTCATGCTGATTTTTCTGGGTATTGTTCATCTTGTTGTCTAAACTTGGTTTTGTATTATCTTCTTTGATTAATATCTCGAAAATTACAACAAATTGGGCATTTTTCTAAAACCCCCTCTTGTCAATTATTTACATTCTAAGAATATTCTTTTATATAATCAAATCTAAATTTATTATGTTAATAAACACTTCAATGACAACGAAAGGGATGTGAGGAGAGAGTTTAGTAATGTGAAATGTTAATAAAATTATAAACCTTGTATTAGAAATCCATTTGATTAAGATAGATTATATTTATTTATTTATTTGAGAAACAATGAAAAACTCATGATATATTTGGCATGTAATGGATGTTGAAGCCAACATTTTTGAAATATTTTTTTAGATCCCAACATAGAGATGTGGCTAGGTTTAGGGAATCCATCACCATTCATCGAGACACCTTTAGATAAGGTGATGGAATTATTAATCACTTTGGAACCAATGGGAATGACAATGTGAAAACTTCAAGATGAATGCCTTGAAATTGATTCATGTTGGTATTTTTAGATAAATATGTTAAAGATATGTGTACTAGGTAATTATGTCTATTTAGATCTGAATTGCAATGTATATGGTTAGTTGTAGTGCATTGCTAATTACACTAAGATGCATCCTACCAATGGTAGTGAAGGGTGGGCATGGACTATTATATATGTGATTTGTTAATAATTAATGTCCAAACTTAAATTTGATGTATTTTTTACCATCATATGGCAATACTAGTCTTAAATTTGATGTCCATTTGATTGTTCCATGGAATTTTTTCCTTATTTCTTGGATGAAACAATAAAAAAATCATAATATTTTGGGCATATGACAAAGTTTCAATTTTTAGTGTCAAAATTAGGTTTTCTAACTAAAAGTATTCATTCAAATGTGTATAGTAATTCAAAATAGTAAATACAAAAAGGTACATATTCCTAAATAATGTCACGAGTTACAATTTTATCAACACAACTTCTAAAAGTAGAATATAAAAATACTATGGTTATGGTTTTGAAAGATATCAACAATTTGCAAGACATTGAGGTGTAACAATGATTTGAAGTTATGAAAATGTTGTTTGTAAAGTGTCATAAATGTTGTCATCTAAAATATGAGCTTTGTAGACCACCTTATGTGTCAAAAAGGATCAACCAATTATTTCTTCATGTAGACACCTAATTTTGTCATTAATTACTTGATAATGTCCAATATTGGCTTAATCCTTTAATCGTGACTTGTACACCTATTATGATCCTAATCATTATATCAGTAGTCTTATTGCAAGACTTTATATCTCAATTAATACTATTTAGTCCCTCAAAAAATATCTTACATCAATTGAAAGTGATCTATCAATCATTATTACCATGCACAGAGTTTTTTAACTTTATACTCCCTTATCTAGAACAACCACTAAATAGGGACCAAACCACCAAATGGTTTAGTCTAAAACTAGTGGCTTCATCCTAGCCCATTCAATGATCATTTTTTCATTTTGATATCTTTTATGAGGCATTATCTTCCTCTTAGATTGGACTTAATGAAAAATTATACTAACAGAACCCTATATAAACAAGTTAAATGCAATCATTTACTTGCCTGCTCTTTCAATCTCTCCTTAATAAAATATCTCTCAAAAGGTATTCAAATTTCTTCTAAATTTTCCAAATTAGTATCACACATTAAGAGTTTCCCCTACATATGTGTAAAACCACTCCAAACTAGGTTCTAGATTCAAGCTTCCCAATCCAAAGACCATAAAATCCAATTCATGCACTAACCAAGCAAGTCATTGCTAACAGTATTGTCAAATATAGTTACATCCATACAGACATCACATATTTATCTATAGAACTGTGTGTGGTTTTAGGCATATTTGGCATAGCACCAATATAGGTGGTGTAAGGATTGCAATTTAATCCAAACATCAACCTTTTTGTAGGATTTTCACCCAAAATTAGGGTTTCAATTTTTTAAATTAATTATAGAGGGTTTTACACATTTATAAGACCTAATTTCTTATAATGTAGAATATCTCATATAGTTACAATGGCATAGAAATTTATAAAGATCCACCTTCTCCCTAGATGAAAGCATTAGTTAGAGATGAAAGTGCCAAATAGAGTTTAAATATTCATTTTAGGTTTGATGGCTTTGTCCCAATAAAGTTCAAACTCCAAAAAATAAAGACAAAGCATATGTAATACATTTATAGCCTAGTCATCCTTTCGTCACATCCAAATCAGCTTCCAAATCATATAAATAGCTAAGTGCACCCACTCTCTCATGATTTACTATATTTAGCACATATTCTAATTGATCGATCTTGTAAATTATATACCCGACCTTTTTTTTAATTTGTGAAGTCTGTCTCCACTTTTTTATGCCTTCACTACTAAAATCTTTGACACTACCAAGCCGTGGTGATGAGATGCAGAAGGGCACCTGATTTATGTTTCCAAGTCATGACCAAAGTTTAGAGGATCTTAATCATGCCAAGGATGAGTTAGGGGTTTTGTAATGAGATCAAAGCATCTTGGATGACATTAAGTGCAATAAGGGGTCAAGTGGGGACCAATATTTGCCTCAATATGGATGCCAGACTTGAGGTGTAGGGGATCAAGTTGGGTCGAGCTCGATGGGATATTTTTGGGTGAGCTCACGAGGAGCCAAGAAAGTGGATCAGGGTGGATGGGATATAATTGAGCTGAGTTTAGGGGTTAGATGAGTCAACTGAACTCAGCAGATGGTGCAAAGGGGAGCTCTCTCGAGTGAATTATGTGTGAGTTGGGAGAGAACTTATAGGGATAGGACTTAGCATATTCAAGTTGAACATGGAAATAACTTAACTCAAGATGAATTGTGATATTATTGAAGGTATTCTCGAGGATCTTGGGTAAATGTGAAAACCCCCATATCTATAAGGTTTTAGGTAACTCAATGTAGTGAGCTAGGAGGAGGGAGGTCTGGGAAGAGTGGAGGAAGAGCTTAGGTAGTTTGCAGTGGCGGTTTGGGTTATGTAGAGCTTATAGAAGGCCTACAATCTCATTCTGCATGTCATATATTCAAACCTGCAACAACCTACAAAGTAATAAAATAAGAAAACCACCCTCCAAATCTAGGAGTGATTTTTAGGGGCTTCTCTCTTGAAAAATATTTAGATCTGTAAAAAAAAAAATTGCCTCTTCAACTCTCGTCAATATGAAAAATAGTTGCAAACTTTATTTTTGTATGAAACAATTTCTCATCTCTCTACATCTCTTTAGATCATAATGCTTGCACAATAAAGTTCTGATACCAAATTTGAAAACAAGATTTTAACAATGTATATTAACAAATATGATCATTGGATTAAAAAAACAAGTTGGAATATTTATATATATTAAATAAATGATGTTTGCATTGTAAATATTAGGATTACAAAAATAAATAAAACTTACCCTTTTGAAACTGTAGACACTCAAATTTGGAAATTTACCCTTTTGACACTGCTTATTACAATTGTGCTTCTTGTCTATGACAAAAAACCACATCCTATCCCCATTTATTGCATGTTTCCATCTCTTTCCTAACTTGCTCATTTTCATACACCTATGTGTCAATTTTTTTTAATATCAACACATAAGATCAATGCTCATACTCTACTTTCCAAGATGCAACTTTTAGATTTCATTTAGCTACTCTCTATCCAAAATTGTACAGTTCAAACAAATTGTATAATATTTTCTTGGCCAACTTATACAATGCTCCACCAACATATTTTTCAACTCTACTTTCAATACACTATTATTAATTGGGTCTTTTTATCATCAAGGTTTGGCCTTATCATGATAATTTACCTTTGAAACCCTATATCAGTAGGTTAACATTACCTCATTTACTAACATGACACTCTATTGATACCCCCATTACAAACACATGCAAAAGGCACTCAAGGATCCCTAAGTCTTCCCTAAGATAATGCACACCCACTAGGGTAGCCACTTCTATAGTTTTGAAGCACTCAACTAGGTTAAAGAGTCTTACTTCCCACAAATAAAAGTACACCAAGTTCCCACTTCCAAGTCTTAATAAGAGCACAATTCTATCGATTGTGATCAAAGAGATTCTAGTTGTCAACTAGCTGCATTCATATAGACGTTTCATACTAGGTGAAGAACTACTTGTGGTTTGAGTCCTCTTCAGAATAGTTGAGGTGCACAAATTTCACTTCAAACCAAACACTAACCTTCTTATAGGGTCTTCTACCCATGATTATGGTTTTGGTGTGATTCATTTGATTATAAATGATATCGAGACTATACGACAACTATGGTTTGATAGTGAAAAACATTTTCAAGTCATCGAAGGAAATAGAAAGTTATAGAACCCAATTTTCAAGGTGTCTAATACCTTACAAAAGGGAAAAGATCATATTATACATCCTAGCTAGACCATACGGTCCTACACTAGGGAATTTCCAGGTTACAGTTTTAGAATTGAAGATTCTCCAGGCTCCGTAATCCCATATTATCCAATATATGCACCCAAATCTCTCTTATATAACTATGTATAGCTAATTTTATCTTCCTCTTGTATATTTAACATTGTGTTTCATTTATTGTAAGAACCAATACTTTATTCTGATGTTGTATAATTAAAGTTGGAAGTTAATTAATCTAAATAAATCATAACTACCTTGCATTCCTTTTTATTGTTGTGTATTCCATAAAAATTTTGGTGAACCTTCCTTCTAAATTGTATTTGATGCTCAAACCCCAGTTGCCCTAAGGCTCATTCTTGGATGTTCTTTTCATTTATTCTTGTTGTTGTACTTGGATTTCTATCTATCATCATGATTAAACCCCATATCTTCTACCATCTTTACCTTAAGCCTAGAATTTCTCAATCTTCTAATACAATGAGATATTAATTCCCTTAAGCTGGTATACAATGTGGCATTGTGGTCCCTATTATTGCCTCTTATTCTACTATTTATATCTTTGCTAATTATATTTTGATAGTTATTTATAACCATGTTTAAGGTGAAGGGCCTAATGCTAACTCTAAATATCATTCCCATGTTCTTCCTAAGGATGATGCATAACATATGGACCATTTATTACAAGATAATCTCACTCATATTGCCATCCTTCTATATGTTATCTGGGAGAAACTTAAACATACTTCTTAATCTAGGAAAGCTACATCTAATTTTCCTTCTACTATGACTATGTGCACAACGTTTCTATGTTTATTCCTACATCAACCATTATTCCTAATGGAAATCATAGTGCTTCTCACATCTCTTCCTCTGGCATGTATGCCCTTATAATTTACAAAACCAAATCTTACAATTACAACAAGGTACATTTGTTACTTCTCATACTATGGATTCTACTCAATTGCTTCATAATCCACTTTCCAAAGAAGTGGCTTCTTATCCATTTCCTATTGGTTTTTTCTCGCTATCTTATTATTTATAATGGCAAGAGTGATCCCACATAGCTCCTTTGATCATTCCACGTGGCTTGTTTTCACTATGCATCTCATGACATCTTATTCACAAAACTTTTCCCTAGGAGTCTTAAGGAATTTTCCTTGCAATGGTTCTATGATCTACCAACACATCCCATGTGATCTTTCACCACTTTAGAAAATCAATTTATTGCATAATTCTTAATCAACATTGATGAAAAAGTTTCATATGATCATATGCATAAAGTCCACATAGAGTCTAATGACTGTATTAATGCTATGTTTTATGTTGTAAGACTATGATTACTAAAATGAATAATATCTTAGTTGATAGAAAGCTTCAAGATATCTTTACACAAAGCTTTTTTACTCCCTTGCAAGACTCTATTATCTTTGATACAAAAGGAACTCAAGGTGTTTTAAATAATCCCAAAGTTGATGCACATCCTCTAGAAAAGCCACTAATATAATTCTAAACTGCTCAAAAAATTCAAGGATTTTTTCTTCCCTCAAATCCAAACAAACCAAGTTCCCACTTCCAAGTCCAAACAAGAGCACAATTCTATCAAGCGTGATCAAAGAGATTAAATTTTCCAGCTAGTTACATTCATATAGATGTTACATGTTAGGTGGAGAACTATGTTTGGTTAGAGGCCTCTTTGGAGTAGTGTCGATATAGGTGGGACATGGATTGCACTTCAGCCCAAACACTATCCTTATTACAAGTTTTTCTACCCATAATTAGGGTTTTGGCTTGATTCAGCTGATTACAAATGATACCAAGATTGTGCAATAGCTAAGGTTTGACAAGGAAGTACATGTTTAAGTCATTGAAGGACCCAAAAGGTTATAAAACCCAATTCTTAAGGCATCCAAGACCTAACAAAAGGGGTAGGACTAGATTATACATCCTAATTAGTTCATACGATCCTGCACCAAGGCATTTATAGGTCACAATTTCAGAAGTGAAGCTTCTTTAGGCTTTGTAATCCTATATTTTCCTATCTGTGTACCCATATCTCTCTTGTACAACTATGTATAGCTAAATTCATCTTCCTTTTGTATATTTTATCTTGTGTTTCATTCATTATAAAAACCAATATGTTATTATGATGTTGTATAATTGATGTTGGAATTTAATTAATTATAATAGCTCCTAGTTTCCTAAATTTACATTCCTTTTTATTGTTGTGTATTCCATAAGATAATTATAATATTAAAAATGGTGTACAAACACTAGATGAAGTGACACGATTACACATTAGTTAACTCCCTTATCACAATCTAATCTGATCTCAATCAGATCTACATCATACAATGCATTCACTACAATATTTATTGGGATATAATTATAAATTAAATCACCTTATTATTCTATTTCTAACATTTCAAATTTAGTCACAATAATTTTTCTACTAGAATTCCATATTATTGATGTGTAAGTAGAGTAGATCTAAAAGATAAAGGTAAGAAAATATAGGTAGGAATTCTAAGAAGCATTAGATAGGAGAGTAATCAGGTTATAGATTTTAAATTTTATATATGCCTACTAAAATTAGCTTTAAAATATTAGATATTGTCATCTACCCTAACCCCACCTCTAACCCCTCGCCTCCTCAATACCTACCACTTTTAATGATATTTAAAAAAATCCTAACTCAAAATTTGGGCCATTATATTGGTCCTGATTACAACAAAATAAAACACCCTCAATATGCATGCATGTTATTATATCACTCCCTTACTGAATCCCCCATAACAATATTAAAATCTCAGAGAATATGTATTACAATAACAATAATCGACCTTATTATGCCAATCAATGGCACAAATCCTAAAATTCAATCTCTTCTTAGAGTTAGTCAATAAAGACTTGTGCCACCCTACAAAGCATTTCATGTATGGCACAAGTCCTTATTCATTTCACATAGAATTTACTTAATCTCACACAATATCACAAAGGACTATCATATCGTGAAGGCCTATCGATGTTACAAAAAGCTATGAAGTGCCACAAATTTCTAATAATGCCCCACAAAAACCTAGATCTTTATCCTAAGTTACAAAGCTACTTTATACCATTGATTAACTAAAAATAGAATTTGATGGCTTTATAAGTTAATCTAAATAGAAACTAAGGGTTATATTGAAGTGCTAGATCTAAATAGTTTACTTTGATATTTGAATGGATTGAAATGATGGAAATAGGAGAGATATGGTACTAACCTTGAATTAACTTACCTCACTATGTGCCGGACTATAGCAGATTGGTACGCGGATTGGGTAAGTTGTGATTAAATAACCTCAAGAAGGGCAGACGCTGACTATTTTTCTGTACTGAGGTGCTTGGGAGGATATTGGGGTGCCCTAGGGTGCCCTGGTCTGATATCTAGGCGTTTTAGACTCCAAAAAATCTTAGAACTTGAATTCAGCAATGTCACAGTATCTCTAAAATACCTTCGCTCTTGTCACATAGGTGTCGTAGTAATGTCACCTATGTCGCAGTGAATGTTACCTGTAAAACCCTATCCAAAGCATCAATTCCTAAAAACTAAAATTGCATATGAATAGGTCGGACTGACGTAAGTTTCCAAAATAGTGGTATTACGACTGAGCACTCCACAACATTTCGACCCAATGTAGTTTTATGTGCGTGTGTGTGTAATTTTATGCCTAGAGTTCCCTAGTGTCAATGATGTAGTAATAAAGGGAAATACCTAGATGTAAAATACAAATGGTGGATGGAATGGAAAGAATACAACCCTTTCCCCCTATGTTTATGTGTGATGCAGATGTAGAAGATACCCAAATGCAATCCCTTGCCTTAGTAGATATTTTTCCTTGATAATGAGATGCTCGCCCCTAATGTAGTGAGTATGTTATGTTTATATAGGGATCTCTTGCTCAAATTTCAACACTAGTGTCCCGAAACTGCTGACTATGACCTAGGGGAATACACAGGGTAACTGTTAGGACCAACCTCGAATAAAGAAATTAATACCACAAATTACAACAACACATGCACCTAAAATCACGAACAAGGATGCCCCAGTGCAGCCTAAACGCTTGTATATGGATGGAATAATGGGGGGATTTGGGCGTCCTGCCACCATAGGAATAGTGTAGGGAGAAAAGTGTGTTATTCTCCAAAATTTAACTACATCCTCAAGATTTTCCGTTATAGACGAACTCAGATCAAAATGTTGAGATTTTGGATCTAAATGATTTTGATTAAACAGTTGACCCATACAGGAGTGATAAGGGGAAAGGCACTCTTTCCCCCACTTCACGGGTGTCACCGTAATGTAAAGGCTTCCATGTTAGGTCATCTGGAAGCAAACGTGATAGAAAATGAGATGGCTTCCATGTTGGGTCATATGAAAGCAAACATGGTAGAAAATGAGATGACTTCCAAGTTGGGTCATCTGGAAGCGAACGCATAGTATTAGAATAAAATCCCAAGTTAGGTCATCTGGGAATGCAGTGGTGAATGTAACTCCCAGGTTAGGTCATCTGGGAGATCGCTTGTAGGTTTGAATGATATGATTTGATTTAAATGCGTTGATTGATTTGTTTTGATTTGGTTACTTCATGGAGAGGTTTTTCGCTAATTGCCCCCAAGTTAGGTCATTAGGGGAAATTTTCTAGAAAATGGACGAGATGTCGTGTAAAAATATTTTTAGTCGCTTATTTCCCCCAAGTTAGGTCATTAGGGGGGAGTGATAGGTTTTAGCGTGTGATCGCGTTTGGGAGGTGTTTTAGGGGGGATTGATGGTGAAATGTCACGGTATAATTTCTAGGTGTTGGATTCATGATGTTTGAATGTGTGGTAACATAAGGGGAATTATAGGGGGGGCCAATAATATGCACCCCCTTTCGGTGAAAGAGGGAGTGATGAAAGGAACGAACTCTAATAAGAAAGTAACGATAAGAGGTTAAAATGCATATACAATAAATAGGAGACAACGACAAGGAGATATAGTGCATGTTAAACATGTACAATATGGTGGTAGGCAGAATTCTAAAAATAATGCCACAAACAAGGTGTAAATCAGAGTAAAAATGCTCAAGATATGACCGAAACGGTATAGTGTGTATTAGTCATGGTAATAAGCGCAAATATAGACCATAGTAAAGGTGGCATTGGAAATGTGACTATAAATAGTGAAGTGAAAAGGTAAATTATCACTTCATTTATTTTTTGCATGAGTGTGAGATTATATACGGAGTGAGTAGAGATGCCTCAAGCAAGACCATTACGTCCTAGCCGGTTTGAGAGAGTGGCGACCGTTGTGGCATCACGCACTACGACATAGTTGGTAAGTGTGTGATTTTTGTAAAAATGTAGGGTGTACTAGGAATTTTTCATTGAAGTTTTGAAAATTTAGGGTTTTTTTTTTCTTGGCATTTGGGATTCAAACGAGAGTAGTGAGGGTGCTAGTGACCCCTAGGACTGGAGCACCCAAAACCGGGTGTTGGTGTCCTGCTCTGGGGCACCCCAGTCCTGCATCTAGGTGCCCTAGTCCAAATTTTTTTATTTTGATGGGTAATGTTAGGGTATATGTTTCTAATATGTTGAATAGTGGTATTTGACTGTGGGAGGTGTTCTAATGTTGCTTTTCTTGTTTTTTTTGGTGTTGTGTAGAGGGATATCCACTTGAGGGAGTTCCGTGGAGGTTGACACTTGAGTACATTATTGGGATTTGGTTTGTCATATGATGATTGGGATGTGATGGACCATTTTGGCCTACGGCATATAGCATGGATGGGGGATGTGCCCCATAATATTCCCATGTTGATTACATTATGTGATAGGTGGTGTGTTGATACGTGCACATTTTGGTTGCCCACAAGGGAGATGATAGTGACACTAGAGGATGTATATCGCATACTACAATTGCCAGTGGTTGGAGAATGAGTACAAGTTATGGAAGTAGTAGATATGGAGCACCAAATGCGCTTGGCTAGATGATATTTTACAGGGGGCAAGTGTTGGCCGAGGCCCATATAGTTTGGATGTGATATTGTAGTCTAGGGTTCTGCGGTTGTGGAAGTTCATTGCAGTGGTGATAGCGTCTTGTATAGTAGTGGAGGGAGGAGGTGTCAGCATATCTTATATAAGATGCACGACATATGTCATTAGATAGAGGAGGATGGGATGAGATATGCATGGGCGCGGTGTGTGTTGGCCCATTTATACAAGGATTTGTATCGATTTATGTAGGATGAGCATGGTGGGGGTATAGGGCCACCACACTACTACATGTATGGGCATATGAGCATATAGTTGTCTTGAGACCAGTTGCAGGGCCATGAGGGGAGTGGGCTTGACCTAAGATATTTTCACGATGCTAGGTTGATATCCGTAGTAGGAAGATGGACACAGATAGTTTCAGAGCTCTGATAGATAAGATGGGGCCGGAGTCAGTGATATGGAGGCCATATCAGGATTATGGGGGATGGCCTGAGGATGCTATAGAGTTGTGATGTATTCGAAGGACCATGTGGTTAGAGGACCACTTTCTAGGTGTGGCAGAGTTGTTTCAGGTGGAGAGGGTATCACGACAGTTTGGTATGGCGCAGGATGTGCCCCCAGATCCATACATATGGTTACGAGCTATTTAGGCCCCTAAGAGGGCGGGTGCTAGGCCAAGGCCCATAGCAGAGTAGTTGATACCATTAGGGCCAGATGTGGTAGACCCAGCGATAGCAGTTGTAGATGGAGATGATGCATGGTGTATGAAGGATTATCGAGCATAGTGGGTAGTGCATCGATGGATGTTGTTGTATCCAGTGTTCACAGGTGTCATGGAGTTTCCAGTAGGAGGATCAGGTGAGGGAGATGTCCCTGACCCTGTAGCGGTGGCGGTGGCAGATCGTAAGTATTTATGTATGCTAATGTCATAGTTAATGGAATGTCTATGTTGGTTTGTATGTGGTTGACTAACAGGAGGTTGTATGTTGTGTATGCAGGAGATGCCTATTGGTCATTGATAGTAGACACATCGATCTACACATTGACGTGGAACATGCCTAGTGATGTGCTATGTGGAGGGATACTAGAGCGTGTGGACAATATTATAGGTGAGCACGCTCATCTGTTTGAGCTAGTAGCCATAGTAGCGCTGACATGTGTGGTGCTGCTTAGTGAGAGGGACGAGGCACGTGAGGAGACTCGTCATGCTTGAGAGGTGGTAGGTGGTGGTCCCTTGGCCCAAGACATGTTTGCATGATATGTAGATTTACAACGTCAGTTCTCGGAGTAGAACATGGAGATTGTGATGTTACATAGGCAGGTGGAGAAGTTTTGGGGCCACAAAATGTGGTTTCGCGTAGGTGGCGAGGCATCTAGTTCTAGGGCTCTCGTGGTACACGAGAGTGATAATGATGATGAGGTTTGATAGTGATGATTGTATATGATGTAGGGGGGCCTTGTCCCCAGTGATGAAACATGTTTTTGGATGATGGTTGTATGACTGATATATGTATGGACACCTATTTTTGATATATATGAGATCTATATTTGAGATGTTTTTGGTATTTTCTGATGTAATGGATATCATATGGTTGTATGGTTATTGTTCTAGCATGTGTATTGTATTGTATGTGATGAATATAAATTTGTATGATGATGTTTGTAATGGTAGATAGAGTATGCATGGTAAATGATAATGTAGATAACTAATGTAACATGATTGATGAGACAAATAAAGCATGTAGCGCGTAGGCAATGAAATGTGATAATAGAACAAATGTGGAAATAGATGAGTGTATCATAATGAATAGGTGAAAATGTAATATAATTGTAATATGATAAGGTGATGAAAATAGGAGGAGGGGGGAGATTAACGATGCCCCCCATTTATGGATGAGTAGGCTCATGTAATAAGACCCCTCAGTAGTCAAGTATGAGCCACGTAAGCAAGAGTGCGTCATCAGGAAATGATTGAGGTGCGCTAGATGAATGAAGAGCATGTGATGAAAGGTTCTTAAAACTAATCCCTCAACAATCATGTAAGAACTATAAGAACACAAGTTCCTCATCGGGGGTGAGGTGATAATGATCACCTACTAACGACCAGGATGAGGGTGGAGGTGGAAGCATATGGAATGGATGGAGCATGAGTGTATGAACCAAAGTGCATGTCATATGGAGTGACCATGGGGTGTGTAAAGATTGGTGGAAACCCATGGGATGCATGTGATGGATAGTGTGAATGAGGCAGATGTAATGGATATGGTGGTGGAAGCAATGGAGGTGATGGATAGTGTGTATGTGGGGGTGGTGAATGATGGACAAACTGAGTACCAGGCAGAGAAGACTCAGGGGGTGTATGCCTACACTGTCGTGGTGAAGGATACAATGATCACTCCCGAGATGCAAAAGATATGACACTAGTGTCCTCAAGTTGTTGCAACCTCTCATGTAAAGCAAGATAGTCATTGTCACGATGGCCACTAACATGATGGTAATTATAGTAATATTGATCATGTTGACGTTGTAAATGGTGTGGTGGGTGGTGTTGGTTGGAAGGAAGTCAAATTAATCGTTCATCAAGTAATACACGCAACACATCATGAGGTCAAGCATTAGGTGAAAAACAGAGAGGCTCCTGGTACTGAGGTGAAAGAGTGGTAGTAATAACTAGTGGTGGAGCTGAAGAAACATGTGCAGGAGGTGGAGAAGGGGAATGAGGTTGTTTCCTTTGCACTTTGGGTTGAGATACGGGTTGCTTTTGATTTTTGCTAGGAGGTGGAGTAGGAGGAGCATGCTTTGTTTGAATTTTAGCCAAGGGTGGAGGTTTCTTAGGATGTACAACTGGAGGTGTAGGTGGAACAACAAATGACATAGTAATCGGAGAAACATGAGGAGGCTGTGGCTAGAGGAGAAGAAAGAAGGTCCTGTTCTAGATCGATAACCTTGTAACACAAAAGTATAAAGGACTCACAAGTATCATACTATAAGTGTTGCTTTAGAGGAGGAATAAGACCATGACAAAAGATGAACTACTTTTCCAAGTCACTAGGGTGAAAGATAAGTTGATGTATACATGCATTAAAGCGTAAGATGTAATCCTGAATAAGTTTGGAAGAGCCCTGATGCAGAGTAGGAATGTGATTGTATGTGACCCTAGGACCATTATTGATGATAAACCGATAAAGGAAAACATCCTCCATGTCATAGAAAGTGCTAATAGAACCAAAAGGGAGATGGGTATACCATTGTAGTGTGTCATCAATAAGACTATAATGGAAGGCCTTAAGCAACAAGTGATCATTAGAGTAGTCGGCCATAAGTGTGTGGTAATGTATAACATGGGCATGAGGATCACCGGTACCGTTGAAGCATGTGAAATTAGGCATGAAAAATTCTTTGGGGAAGGAAAAATTATGAATATTTTTAGGGATGGGGTTTGCCATGTAAAGATTTGTTGTCAATGGAGGCATAATAGGCTCTACTTTCTAAAGTAAGAGTATGAACTTGTGATTGAAGTTGTCTTATGACATGCATGAGAGATAGAAGATCCTGTGAGGGGATGGTAGGAGATGGAAAAAGTGTATTAAGTGGTTGAAGTTTTCCATTATGAGTGATCATGGGAATGTTAAGAGGTGATAGAGTGGAACCAGATTCTAAAGGTGCAGTGGTAGATGTGGATGTAGGAGTGGTAGTATGACTAGGATCAACAAAACTCTAGTAGGTGTAGTGAGCAAGGAAGAAACCTCAATAGGTGAAGATATAGTAGTGGGAGAGGATATGGGAATAGAAGGAGAAGAAGAAACAATGGGGGGTGACTCATGTGCAATAGTAGATACAACTTCAGGAGTGAGAGAGTCACATGCAGTGGTATGGAAAGAAGGAGACCTATGAGGTTGATTAATAGAAGATGGGGTTCCCGAAAGAATGGTATGGTCATCACCAGAATCAATAGGATCATCCATGTAATAAGAAGGAGAATGCAAGCTCAAAAGAGATGTGTGAAGAGGGCTATCGGAAGTGGTAGAAGGCATAGGAGTAATAACAAAGGTGGTGAGAGGAGAGGTAGGAGGTACACCGGATTGTGAATCAATGCCTAATAAATAATCAACGATAGAAGGATCTAAAACATCGGGTGGCATATCAGAAGAAGGATAAGAAGGATCATATGCAATCGGATGGCATGGCGTGCAATGAGTGAAAGCAACAGGGTCATCAACAAGGCATATACCTATAGGAGAATCAATGGGATTGGTTAGCACACGTTGTTGGCCTTCTAGGAGATCTTGTTGAATGTCATCAGGTAAGACCATAGGAGCACTATATAAATCCCTAAGTTCAGCTATGGTAGCCTCATCATAAATAGGATTGACACTAAAATGAGACATGATGCAGGAAAATAAAAAACTATGCTAACTACTAGGGTATAAAAGAGGATCCAAAAGCAAAATGTTCGAAATGTAGGGTTCACCAAAATGATTAACTAAAAATAGAATTTTGATGGCTATTTTATAAGTTAATCTAAATAGAAACTAAGTGTTATATTGAAGTGCTAGATCTAAATATTTTTCTTTAATATTTGAATGGATTGAAATAATGGAAATAAGAGGGATATGGTACTAACCTTGAATTAACTTACCTCAATGTGTGTTGGACTGTAGCAGACTGGTACGTGGACTGGGAAAGTTGTGACTGAATGGCCTCATGGAAGGGCTATAAGCTAACTATTTTTCTATACTGAGGTGCCTAGGAGGATACTGGGGCACCCTGGGGCACCCTGGTCTGATATCTAGGCACTGTAGACTGCAGAAAAATCATAACTTGAATTTGGCAGTGTCACAATATCTCTGAAATACCTTCACTCCTGTCACACAGGTGTCGCAGTAATGTCACCTATGTCACTGTGAATGTTACCTACAAAACCCTATCCAAAGCATCAATTCCTAAAAAATAAAAATGCATATGAATAGGTCAGACTGACCTCAACTGCCAAACTAGTGGCCTTACGACTGAGTGTTGCACTACATTTCAAACCCAATGTAGTTCTATGTGCGTGTGTGTAATTTTGTGCCTAGGGTTCCCTAGCGCCAATGACGCGGTAATAAGGGGCAATAACTAGATGTAAAATGCAAATGGTGGATGGAATGGAAAGAATACAACCCTTTCCCCCTATGTTTGTGTGTGATGCAGATGTAGAAGATGCCCAAATGCAGTCCCTTTCCTTAGTAGATAGTTTCCCTTGATAGTGAGATGTCTGCCCATAATGTAGTGAGTATGTTATGTTTATATAGGGATCTCTTGTTCAAATTTCAACACTAGTGACCTGAAACTGCCGACTATGACCTAGGGGAATACACGGGGTAACCATTAGGACTGACCTCAAACAAATAAATTAAGACCACAAATTATGATGACACGGGCACCTAAAATCACGGATTGGGGAGCCCTGGGGTGCCCCAGTGCAACCCTAGGCACCCCAGCATAGACCTAAAGATGACAACTGAGAAAATTATGACACCTGAGACACCCTAAAAGATGCCCAAAACTGCAGAGACAAATGATGATTGAACTAGACAAACAACAATGATGCCTAACTAACTGACAATAAGACCAAAGGATGGGTCACTAGTGAATACTTTTATTATGCAAGATCCATATATAAAATAACATACCCAGTGGTATTAATGTAATAGTAAGTGCATGATTTTGTGACTACAACCACACAATGTCATGAAACACTAATGTATTACACAACATCCTTGTTGATTTAATAAAATTAAATCTGAAGTAAGGATAGTGCTAATCAGATACATATAATCGTAAACAAGAAATATCATGCAAAGGAAAAACAAGAAAAAGTGATAGATAGGGTTTGGAGAATGACTTAGCTTGCCACTGTAGGTCTGGATTGATTATGGGCTTATGAATGACCTAATAAGGAAAATTTTGGATTGCATTAGATTTTTGTCTAATTCTAGAAAGTGACGATCTCAGGGACATGAGCGCCTTCTCGGAATATGGTTCCTTCTGTGTCACTCAGTATTTCTCCTTGTCCATCATGCCTTGCATCAGATTCATCATGTCTCATTTATAACCTGCAAAATACTCAAACACACATTAGATGAATAAAATAATGCAAATGATTAAGTCGGACTGACCTTGACGGTCACCCCAATGTGGTTGTCACCGAGCGCTGTGCACTACATTTCAGACTCTATGTAGTTCTTGTGTGTGTGTGATTGGAATAGTGTACCTTGAGCTAGGATGCCCTAGTCTTAGTCGCACAAAGAGATAACGGGCTACAACTACTTTGTCTTAAATGCAAATGTGTGGCGTGGAATTTAGAATAAACTGTCCTATGTAGTGAAGTATGCAGTCCAAAATGCAATCTTTGACATAGTAAATAGAAAATATTAGCTCCTTGTAGATGTATGTGCCTCTTGAATGCTTCCCCCCCTAATGAGGTTAAATAAGACGTGTATATATGTGATTCCCTTACATAAGTTTTGTTATTAACAAGTGAAAGGTTGACCAAGAGGGGTAAAAGAAGACAAGAAAGAAGTACCATTCGAAAGATCATAAAAAGGAGGTAAAGAGGACACAAGCCTCTAGATGGGACAGTAGCACTCGGGTGCTTCTGTCCCTAATGGACGGTCCTATGCATGGTGCTCAAAAGGTCGGACAGTGAAATTAGATCCGAGTAGGATGTTGACCAATGTGCAAAAACTGTAAGTTGTCTATCAGAAACAACAAGCAATAGAGATGAAAAGGATGAAAGAAATGTCAAAGTAAAGTAAAGAGGTGTTAATGAGTAGTTATCTTGCTTAGGAATCATGCATGTAAATGAAGTATTTAAAGGTTAGATGTACATAGTAAGTGCATGATTTAGTGACTACACTTGTTTGTACTCAGCCCTATGCTCTACCACAAACAAATCTATTATGCCATGAATGCTTTCCATACTCTTGCACAACCATAAAAGCCTTGTGCTAACTAAAGTTTGCACATGGAAGTGGTGAAGATCTTGCATGATGGCACAAAGACTTTCCAATGTCATGAAGCCTTCTATGTTGTTGCATATCCTGCATGGCCACTTGATGCCACCATGATGAAACCTTACATTTGGACGAATCTCATGTCAACATCAATACATTTATGGGGAAGCACATATTGGCATTGATTATGTTTTCCTCATCTAAGGGACAAACCGAAAAACCTAGTAAAGTTTGATTCAATGGAGATGGTTTCATGAGAAAATTACTTGCAAATCGGTTGAGCAAATCAATAGTGATTTCGAGTCTTGAGGAATCTTTGCAACAAAGGTATCTTTATTTTTCTATCTAAATCATGACAGATTTTATATATCGGAGAGATTTTTTAATGTGTAAGGCATCATCTTTTCTTATGAGAGGATCAAGGGGATCTATCCATTGGTGTTTTCCAAATTGAGTTGAGTCTACTTTTGTTGAAGCTTAGCAAAGTCTACAATCTTAGCTAAGACAAGTCATAAGATTGGAATTACTATAGAATTCTTGCATAATCTTGTTATAAGATTGTCATTGGGTGTGGAGTTTTTGTGCCAAAGTATGCAATCTTTCCTCATATTAATAGAAGAAGCTTTCATTATTTCTGTTAAAGTTGTGTTTGAGACCTTGCTTCAGTGATATCTAACTCTGAAATTATGCGTTGCATGGTCTAAGGTATCCCTTTATTGGGACCCCTAAATGCAACTACGGTACTAACCTCTCTCAAGTGTAAGGGCAAGTTCTTACATAACCAAACACTGCCTACTTACAATATTACTTTTAGCTACATCTTACCCATATGACATTAATGAATCTTTTGACCCATGTAACAAATATTAAATGGTTTACAATAATCAAATGCAAAATAAGGCCCACATGCCCTTAACACACCAAATGAGTTGGCTCAACAAAATCCATAATGGGCCAAGTAGATCACACTCCTTGTCAGATCATTTCTGGTTACATTCCCTGTCCTCACGAATAAATGAATTCAAACATGTATGCTGCAGACACGCATACAAGGATGTGATATGATTGTATGTGTGGAATCACTAATGACTTCAAATGATCCCGTGCCATCATATGAAGCTTCACGCCATCTAGATGAAGACAAGGCTCTAATGTGAATCTTTGACCATGCAGTGTATGGTATTGCACACATGTTGAAGGCCTTTAGGCTTGGGCATTGTTGTAAAAACTTTGTGCAATGTTCCAACCTTGTGCCAAGTATATCCAATTATCATGCCAAAAAGTTGAAGTATTGCACCATCCATCTCAAGGTGTATGCAATAATATGGAGATGTCGAAATGTATTCTAAATCTATCGTCTTTGTGCACGACCCTTCAACTTCCAAAAGACATTTCATGTATTAGGGCCACTGAACAAATGGTAGTGCCAACTTTTGGAAACTATTTTCACTAACAGGGAGGATATCATGAACCTTCTAAATCATTATGTTGGTGCCGCAAACAAAACAATTATGGAAGCCCAAAATCTTTCAATTCATCAAACACATGAGAGTTCATACTGAACATGTGTCTATCATGAAGGTTCAGAGTTGACTTGTGTCCCCATAAAACCCTTCCGAGAAAGAAATAATTATCTCCGCCCCATTTACCGATGTGCAAAGGTCGCACTTCGCCCATTCAAGTCAAAGGCCCTCTAAAAACGTAGGTCCGTGCTCATTACATTAGGACAAAAAATTCCTACTCAATGCGGGTCTGTGCTACAAAAATAAAAAATTCCTTTCCACTGCCCATTTCTCTCTCTTCAAATGACGAGAGAGAAAAACGCCGGACTTGACGTAATACGCGTAACCAAGCTAAAAACATGTGAACGGAAATTCAACGCCAGTCAACGTCTCCGGTGCTTCTAGATGGCGCGTAATCGATTACCCACTGCGAGTCCCACGCGAAGCAAATTTTCAAAGGGAATGCCGGCCTTGGGTTAGTACGGAAGAAATCCTCAGATTTTGCGCGCAGCCGCCCTTCTTCCGCGCACCTTCTTACCGTAAAAAATTCTGTAATATCATCATTCTCACCAGCGCAAGATTTTCGCGTGAGAGCTGAAATCTTGACAATTTCCTCCCAGTGTGGCCCAGAAGATCCTTCCTTCAGAAAAATTTCTTTATAAAAGCAGTGATGAAGTCTCAAATGATTCCTTTCATAGCTCCTCCGAAGTTATCATCGGGTAGAAAATGCCACAGGAGCCTACACGGCCCCTGCCCGCGTCTCTCGTCATGAGTTCGGAGAGTCCGAATTCTTCTTCTTCTCCTTCTACTTCTTCTTCTTCGTTTTCTTCGTTTTCGTCAATGAAATTGTCGAGCAAGGTTTCGAGCGCCGTGGTGGCGATTAAAGGCGTGGCCGGCAGCTCCAAGGCGGAGGAATGGAACGACAATATGCTTCAGACTGGCGACGTGGTCGAGGAATTGAAGATCGGAAGTTATGCTACTCTCACGGCACCTTTTAAGGGCGGCAAGAGCGGCCTTCAGAAGGAGCTGCACAAGTTTTACAGGAGGAATGATACGTTGGTCCTGGTTCGAGTCCGGAGGGGGCGCGGGGTTATTGCGGAGCTTCAGGCTTGTATTACGGCCGACGAGGGGGCCAAGAAGCAGTATACGCTCAGGGCTCTCAGCGACCCTAATTATGTCGTGGGATTTGTGGATTCTACTGAAGAAGAGTGCAAGGCCCTCCAAGGTAGTAGAAGATTTCATTTTCAACTCGTTCCTTTAATGCTATTTGTTTACAGAATTCACAAAATTGAATCTTCCAAGGAATATATGTCTTAAAGATCATAGAACGAAAGCCAAATGAATTCAAAAGAATATGTGTTTTAAGATCATGGAATAGAATTCGAGGGAATAGATACCTTCGGATCATAGAATGGAAACCAGATGTTTCAAACGAATAGGCATCTTAAAATTATTGGATTGAAGCCAAATGAACTCGAGGGAATACGCGACAAATGAATTGAGAAAATAAATATCTTCAAAATGAATACAAGGGAAGGATACCTTATAATCGAAGCCAAATGAATGATCACATAATCTCGGCGAAATGAATTCAAGGGAATATATAGCTTTAGATAATATAATCAAAGGCAAAGGCTTTATGCCCCTTACAGAAATGGATTTGTCTGCTTTAGTTTTCTTTTGTAAATTTGAGTAATATATTGCATCCAATTTAATGCAAGTTTCAGGGCTTTTTTAACGGAAAAGATACCTCAATGGTGTGGTGTTGGAGCCAAAGGTTTCGCAATCTTGAATTTAATCTGCTGTGTTACTTTCTATATGTAAAATTGAGTAATGGATTATATCCAATTTACAGTAGGCTTTTAGTTGAATTTGACAGAATGGATACCTCAACCTCATGAAATCCAAGCCAAAGGCTTTGCATCTTGGACAATTTAACTGCTTTGACTTTTTTAACTTTTAGGAGTAAATTTCAGTGATATATTGTATCCAATTTACCTAAAATTTATGAATTTAATGGAATGGATACCTCAATCCATGCCAAAAGTTTTTATGTGAAAAATTGAGTAATGTATTGCATCCTATATACATTAATCTTGTAAGGTGAATTAGACAAGAGTGGGTATCTCGAGGTTGTGGAATCCAAGGCAAAGGTTTTGCACCCCTGAAGTTTATTTTCTTTGACTGTTTTGTTTTATCTTTTAGGTGTAAAATTGAGAAATATTTTGTATTCAATTTACTGCAACTTATAGATGAATTTGACAGAATAGATACCTTAAAGTGGTGATATCTGAGCCAAAGGCTTTGTGCCCCTAAATTTTAACTGTTTTGATTTTTTTCTATCAGCGTCTAGAGATGCAAGGGTGGAATCTGCTCTGAGCAATGCGCAGTTGAAGGATGGCTACGTGGCATACCCGTGGGAGAGGAAAATGCAGAAGTTTTTGATGGTTCCAAGGTCTGGATGCTTCTTTTCACTATTGATTGTTCCACATAACTCAGACCGCGGCCTTCAGCAGTACAATGACTTGGAGGATACCTTGGCGAGAGCATATGCTTGGCTCACTGCTTCTCAGGCCTCCGGTGTGCCCATTGTTTTCATGAATATTCAAACAGAACCGTTGCTTACCAAGGTATGTAGTGTTCATATTTAGGATCAACCCTGTAATCACAGGATTTGAATATCACAGGATTTTCAAAGCTGTGGGTTAGATTTAGAATAAGTCTAAGTTATTGGGGTAATGTTTTAAACTATCACTAATAGATGAATAAATTTGAAATTCAAATCAGTCTGAATTTATGACTGTATTAACAAAATTTCTGAATTAAGCAGATTGATTTTCTACTGCTGAGACGCCTAGATGGAGTTCTAGCTTAAGCTTATTACTGCATGCATATTAAGACACTCTCATTCAAAGCCTAATCCTCATTAGGACACCGAATTCAAAACTTTTTTATTCAAGCACTGAGTTCAATGCTTAGTTATGGATAAAATTTCTCCAGCAGAGAGGTACTGCATATGATTGAAGGCTATGCAATCCTTGTGACCTGAGAATTGCATCTAACTATTGGACTGGCCCCTCTTTGGAATGAGTAAGATCCATGGTCTTATCTCTTATACCCACTGTTCAATTGGAAATTGGCAAAGTGCTCAGAGAAACATCCCAAAAAAACAACTCCAGATCCAAAATGATTTGCAGGAGCAATCAAGTAACGGTACAGACTTACAAAGTAAGTCTTACACTCCTAAAGGTCTGTCCCCACTTCTTAAAGAAATTTCCTGTGTGTTAGGCAATCCAGAGCTCTATTAATTTGCTTGCACGTTAGCATCTGGCCTCACTCTGTCCAAAATGTTGATGCCCCTTATAGATAACCAGTTATGGAAGTAGATCTCATTAATAACCTTGAATATATTCGATATGTTAATGAGAAGGTTGAGGAGTTACAGAGCATATTGAGCTTGCTTGCTAAGCAAGCAGGGAAATTCGTCGATTACATGCTAGCCTGCTAGGATATTAGAAAAATAATCTGAGTTAATAACTGTGTTTCTTTCTTACTTTTATAGATTATAATTGTGGTCCAAAACAAAGCTTTTGTACAAAAATCTGTTATGTTCTTTTCTTCATCCCTTAGAATTTTTATGTGAAGAATCATTTGATTTGATTTCACTATAGGGTATTTCTCACCTCTCGAGACCAATCATAATGGAAACTCTGAAGCAACCAGATCTAATACATTCCTCGACACCTTGTCTAATTCTTATGAACTCCACGCAGTGAATGCTCCTCAAACAATCATTGTGTATAAATTATTACGAAACCACCATGATGTCACTTCAAGTTTTAAGACAAATACGGTAGGATAGGCCAATTATTGGGATTTTTACCATTCACAAGATTGGGGTGGAGTGATTCCTTTTGCAATTAAGTGTAAGCTTAATATTCAACCACCTAGATTGCCATAATTCTCTGATCTACAACTTTTCTCGGCACCCAAGCTTTGAACAAGAATACTCTAATGAGTGGGTTGGCATTTGAGCCCTGACACTCATCATCTGAAGATTAGTTAACAAGAATTCATGAATCAAATTCTGGAAAATCCACATAGTTGAGGATCTCCCAGTCTTAAACTCTCTGTGTAGATCTTCAGAAAGGTTTCCTATTCTTTGTTGTTCAAAGAGACATGTAAAATTTGTTTTCTTTGAATCCAATTTTTATAAGACTAAATAAAATATGTTGATATTCTTATTGGATTTACAGATATCAGGGGAGAAGGCCTCAAGCACGGTGAATGCAGGCTCCCTGTCAGATCTCTCGAGCATTGCAAACACAGGCCTCTATGGCTTTGAGGACTATCATGGCGTGGACATAGGCGTAGTGAGGGCAGTCCGTTTGTGGTACTCCCCTGCAGCTGGAGAGCTCCCACTACTTCTCAAAGTAAAAGAAGGAGACACCAGACTTGGCTTCGCCATTAGTAGAACAGAGGAGGTCAGATTACTTAAACATTAAAATCATTTTCAATTAATTATATAGGTTTTTTGTTATTTTGGGTGGGATTTTAACTGCATTCAGTATTTAGTTCTCCAAGCCATACTTTGATGAGCTTTTTTCCATGAATGGTCCTTTCTTCTATTACCTTTTCTACATGTATACAACTACAAGCACCTCTAAGCAATGTTATTTGCCCAATTGACTTTTCAGGGATTCTTCTATGTTTCATCTGTAATGGACGAGGAAGGAACCGTCACAGTGGCATCTCGAGCTGGGCTGATTGACCTCTACAAGGACGCTCGCGAAGCTGGAAAGTTTCTGGTCATATCCAGAGTTTCCAATGAGAAGATCGTGCCCTGGATGGTCTCTTCAGCAGGGGCGATCAGGTGCTATGACTCCATTTCCCTCAGCCAGAAGCTATCCCTGCACCGTCATGCGCTCAGACCCATTCTCATTCATTTTATGGTATGGGATGAAACCCTCATCAGTCCCCAAACCCAAGTAGGCCATCAAGTTGAAGCCCCCTTACCGATCCCAATGAGTTCAGAGATCACAGTTTTGGTTCCCTCAACAGCAGAAACCTCCACTATTCCTAACGACACTAATTCTGTAGACATGAGAGTACTGAGCAGAGATACAGCAGGGGAATTTTCTTTCCGAAACCAGCCCTCCATGTCTCAGGGGAACAGCTGGGTGTAATGTAAAATTTGTTTTACTAGTTGTCTGAAAACAAATTTACAGTGTAAAATATTTAGATGCAGGGTCATGAATTCCTTTCATGGGGTTTATGGATTGTTGAGATTATTAATTTAGATGAATTCTCTAAATTTCTCTACTTGTAAACTTCAAATCAATCACATCTACTTAATAGAAGGTTTATATTATTATTCACAAAGTATTGCATATCAATTACGAAATTCCAGTTCCAGTTATTGATTCAGTTCTTCCTCTTTCACAATCCATTAAAATTAGCACAATAACCTTGACAAATTAGTCTACTGAACTGACATACTATAATGCTGATTTACACCACTTATGCAGGGTTTCATATAATGAGTAACTGGCCCAAACCTGCCATGATCAGAGATTAAAGAACCATACTGTTCCTAATATCATACTATGCTCTTAAGTTCTAACATAAGAACTACTCAAACCAACCATGGCTGATGTACAACAGACACAACCTCCTTACATAATACATTGTGAATCAGAGGAACACTTCACCATGAATATAAATATAAGAAGACCTTAAATCTCGTTGAAAAGGTGAGAATACAAATTCTAAGAGGATTTTCCATCCACATCAATATACAAAACAGCCACCTTCGTAAAGAAAGTTTTATTTTCTTGAATTTTAACTGCTTTTTTAGTGGTTCAGACATTTATTCCTGTATAGATAGTTCGGTCTGGTAATGTAATTAGGGTCGTTTTGTATTATCATTAATTTTCTTCCCAAAAATCGTTTGATCACAGTTGAGATTTGACAGGCCTTAAAATAAAGTCAACGAATTTCAGTTAACATTCACTTCTTCTCATTTGGACCAAGAAACTACATTCTAAAAATTTAATATCTGATCTACGTTACATATACCATAAGTTACATGTTGGGATTTAACCATTGACACAAATAAATGGCCGTTGTGGAAACATTGGCTCCTTTGATTCTCACCATTTGACAAAAGGATCATCATTGGGCTAAACATATATATTTATTTGTTGATTGGTGGTTGGTTGTTTGGTGGACTTGTTTGGAACAATCATTGGTGAGTGTAAAGGCCTGTATATTAAAAATAGGAAGAGGTCGGAATCCTACCATGAGCGAATTTGGCAGTGTGAATATCTCTCAGATTTGACACTAAGTCTAAGAAGGCCGGAAAAGTCCTCACCTTTTTTTCTCGAAGAGTTCTCGAAGAGAAAATTGTAACATATTAATCATAGGGTGGCATTACGAATTTTTTCCGACCTTCTTAGACTTAGTGCCTCGCATATATTCTGGCCTTCTTTGCCTTATTGCCAAGGTTTGAGTGGTATCCACACAAATTCATTTGGGCACAAAGTCAAATAAAAAATTGTAACATCTTAATCTTAAGGGGCCATTAAGAATCTTTGTTTTACAACGAGATTTTTTCGACCCTGGCACACTAGTGCAGTTAGATTGGGTTACCATTTGTCATCATTCAGTGAGAAATTCACATAAAGGGTGATCTCTTTGTGTTTTTCACATAGATGTATTCAATAATTTAATGTAAAAGAGATGCGAATAATTATTATATTTCTAAATTTAATAGACTGCTCTTTATGTTAATAGAGTGATGTCAGATCCGATTGTGAGATAAATATGTTTGCTCGACCTTCCATTCTCAACACCCTCAAATAAAAATAACAATTATTAGTCAATTACCTCTAAATACACGCTTTACTTTTAAAATTCAATAGATAAAAAATTGGGGCCCTAAGTTTGAAGTCACTTTCTAGTAGAAGACGAGTTGGTGACAAGTGGCGCATGCTAAGGATGGAAGCTTGGCAGCAAGTGACGGAATTAATGGAGACATATCATATATTTTTCAATGTTTACCTAAGTTTGCGTCTAGTTAGTCAACTCCGTGGTCTAGTGAGAGAGCAATGCCATCATGTTTTGTTTTCATATAAGTAGGCTTACATACACCCCATGTGGAATTTCATGGATTTATGTGGGTGAGTACGTATTTAGAGATAATTGGATATTAATACAAATAATTATGTTGAGAAGTATTTTACAGATAAGGTTGAAATGGAGTGTATTGTTCACTTTTATTTTTGATATTAATTTTGGCATTTATTTGACTGTCATGTGACAATTCAGAGAAGTCAATCAAAACATAGTACTATCTTGGTCATGTAGTAATGTATGAGTCTTTTTTTCTTGAATAGATATATTTGAGACCGACACAATCACATGGCTAAATGATTCTATTTGCCACAAACTAACAGGGAATTGATAGAGAATCTAATGAAGTTGTTGAGAATTTAATGAAGTTGTTGATTAAAGAGGTATGTAAAAAATCAAACCCAAGAACCTTGAAATTGATATATATTGATGTATTTCATATAAATACATTTATTATAATATATTTAGTATATTATATTCATTTTTAATTATTATGTTTTAGTATACTTATTCTACTCTTGTATAGTTAGGTGCCACACGGCATATTTTAGATAAATGTATTTAAGATATTTCAAATACATTTATTTGGAAAATGTTGATAGATATTAATCTTGAGGTTCTTATTTTGTGTTATGTAAAATTGATTAATAATTATATTACATTCTCTTCAAATTTTCTGAAAAAAAAGTGCCTTAATATATTAATATTTTTAAATTGATTTCTCAAAGATAAAAAATCTTTTAGAGAGAGTTAGGTGGATGTCAAATTTAATGTAGAGAATAAATATAGTCACATCATTAGATTCCACCCCTTGTTCTCATTGTAGAATGTCTAGCGACATAAATAAGATATTGCTATCTTTTTATTTATTTCTCAAAGTTAAAATAAATAGTCACAGTTAAATGGATGTTAAATTTAATGTAGAGAATAAAAATTTCATGGTCGTTAAATTTAACGTAGATATTTATTATGAAGTTATAAAGGAGGAGAGAATAAGGTTGAACAATCAAGTATATTATCTCTTGGTTTTTCCTTATTTTCTTTTTTTCCTCTTAGTTTTCTCTTTTTCCATCCATTTTTTTAAAAATGGAAATTTTATAAACCTTGTCATGTGAGGACAATATTGTATTGTATGGTTTTAGTCACTTTTTAAAGTGGGCGCTTTGACCTTTATTTGGGTCCCTTGACATTTTTTGTCCTTCTTTATCATCATTTTTTGCCTTAGTTTGAATTCAAGAAGTCTATAAATACTTAGGTGCATAAATACATTTAACAAAATCATATATTGAAATTATGAAAGGAATGGATTATTGATGTGAGTGATAGAGAAGTATACAGATGCCAAAAGTAATTACTAAAATTTAGAGCAACATTCAAACATTTAAGGAAATATGACAGAAATATGAAGAGCATCTAGTATTTATTGAATTGTATTGACTAGGTCACTAAAAGCGATAAGGGTTGGTCACTTGCATTACACTAAATTGCTTGTTGAATTGCATTATCTTGGGTTTGTTTACTTTAAAGAATTATTCTAATCAAGGGGGCTAATAATAAAAGAGGGATAACAAATACCCCACAAAACATCCCCCTTTTTAATTACTGTTAGTGCAGAATCACAGCACCCCTGGACGTTGATCAGATTTCTAGTTTGATCACTCTAGCAGCCTACACTAAAACAGTGATACACCAGAGAAGGAAAATGTTGAACATCTATCAAAACTGCCATGGAAAAAAGAGAGGTGAGCGATGGGAAGGATGGACAGATGCATCACAGGCCCAAGGATAGATTTCACACAGAAAATGTCCCAAAACTCCATGAACACAGCTCCAGACCTGTAATGAACATTAGAACATGCACAAATACCTGTAATGAAGAGAGGAAAGAAGAGAACAAGCAAAAGAATGAGCAGGGATGGACAGATGCATCACAATACATGTTTTTTGTTGCTCCAGAAGTTTGCACAGAACATCATTTCAATAGTAAAAGGCAAAAACGCCATTACAGAGCAGGGGAGGAGGTTCGAACTCCATTTTCAACCCTGGAGAAGAAAAGAAGGGAGGGCAGAGCTGAAAAGATGAACCACCACTTAGAAAAAATGAGCCTAATCTGGCTTTTTTACAATGCATGGGTCGAGCCCAGGAGAGAGAAAATGTGAAAAAACGTGGGAGCCATTCCTCACTGAATGCAGATGCATTAAAACGGCATGGGCATCCTTACAGACCCATGCCCTGACATTTTTGGCTGTGCTGGAGAAGAATGCGACCCATTCTGCATTAAAACTGGTTGTTGAAACGTCAGTTTTGGCTATTACCACGCGCCAGAGACGTTTCTTGATTTTCTCTCTCCAAACTGAACCAAAATGCAAGATTGACCCCGGAATCATTTAGAGAATTTCACCAGCTTTCCATTGATATAAAGAACGCGAAAATCTGAGCTCTGGATCGAAAGATATGGCGATCTGAAGATTTAGGGCAAAAAACAGGCCAAAATAGATTTTAAATTTTTTCCCGCGCTCTGCCACTTGGATGACACGTGTCAGGCTCTAATTCATTTGCGGGCTCATCCTCTAAAAATTCCTTTCGGGCCCTTCCTTAATTTCTTGCCACTTGGACACATGGCACTATTTTATTGGCTCGGGCCTGAGGGGCGCACTTGAAAATTTGGTATTTTTCACTTTGGGGATATTTCCCATTTCTCCCCCGCGCTCCACCACTCAAGTGCCACATGGCACGATTTCATTGGATGCGGGCCCTTCCTGACCATTTCCCTTTTGTTTTGCCTTTGGAAAATTTTCAAAATTTTCCCGCCGGGTTGATGAGGTGAAGACACGTGGCGAGATTTGATTCGTTGGCGGCTCTTTCGGCTTTTTGCGTCCCACGCGTCCCTCACGTACCTTTGGCCCGGATGTCCCAAACAAAAAACTCCTGCTTCGGCCGATTCGGGCCTCCTTATCCCTCTTTGCGGTGAAGACACGTGGCGAGATTCCATTGGCTCTCGGCTCTTTTAGCTTTTCGCGTCCTCCGCGTACTTTTGGCCCAAATGTCCCGGACGAAAGTCTCTTGTTTCGGCCGAATCGGCCGGTTCGCGTCCTCTGCGTACTTTTGTCCCAACTGTCCCGGACTGCCTGGGACAAATATCTCCGAACCGCCCGAAATGGACTGACTTGCGCCAAACCGGCCGATCCGCGTCCCGCACGTACTTTTGGCCCAAATGTCCTAGACCGCGCGAAACAAGACTTAGGCAATTTTCTTCATCTTTTTGGCCGATTCGGCTTTTCGCGTCCCACGTGTCCCGACGTCCCAACTGTCCCGCAGACCACCTGGACTAGGACTTAGCCAATTTTCTTCATTTTTCGGCCCCAAGCTTGGATTTTGCAATTTTTTCACATTTTTAAAACTTGTTGGGTTTTCCTCTTGGACAGGAGAGTTAGAAAGAAGCCGAGGGGACCCCAAAAACATGATTTTTTGCCTTGGATCAATATACTTGCTCGGGATTGAATAATCTGATGCATGTTATCAAAATTACCCTGGGGGGTAAATTTTGGATAATAGTTTTGGCGACTCAGCGGGGTCATCTGCCTACTAGATGAAGTTACCAGTTGCCTGAAGTATCCATTGGGCATGGACTCATGAGTTGTAACCTGCAACTGATCTGAACTTTGAAAACCTCCTCTCTGAGCCACTTGGAAACCCACTGAAATGGAGTCGTTCTCACCAAAATGCCACTGAAATGGACTGTGCAAGAGCAAAACCAGCACCACAAAAACTATGTACAGAACTAAAAATCATACATGCTCCAAATGGAATATGCAGAGTGTGCACAAGCACTTCTTCTGCTAAAAGCAAACCTACCTACTCTAACTGGAAGCAAAGGCAAGCTAAACAAACCCTGCAACTGGTTGTGCAAAATAGCTTCCCTTTCTCAAAAGTGGCAGCCATGCAACTGATTTGGCATTGAACATGGCTGATTGGATGGATGGAAAATCAACAAGAAGCTGGTCTTCCACCCAGATCATCAAGGTATCAGCTGAAGGCAAATCCAATACCTCTTTTAGTTGCTCTGCATTTGGATTGAAGAGGTATGACAGCTGATCCTTGGTACTTTGTAGCTCACCCTCATGCTCAGAAGCAAGCATGACTAGTTGTGACTTCTCCTTTGGCTCCAATGAAGTCATAAAAAACCTCACATGATATTTGTTTCCACTTTGTTCTTTCTCTATTGTCTAATATCACTTAGTGCCATATTTGTATGCAGTTAAAGACTCATCACTATACTATACAAGATATACATAACTCACATTCAATTATAATCTAAAAATTTCCTCCTCAAATGTAAATGTAGCATAGGCAGGTTTGGACTGGGATATAAAAGCTAAAGCATGTTAGAAATGATGTGCACGATTGAAATAAAATTTTAGGAGTGAGGTTTATTTTCATTCAACAAAAACATCCTTGCATTGGCATCTATATGCATAGAATAAAAAAGTGTAAAGAGATCCAAGGAAATATTAATCTAATAACTTGTTCCTTGATTGGAGAAGCTACAAATTTTATATATGTCTCATAAATATACAAGATGAAACTTGAAAGAGGTGCATGATTGAAATACAATGTTAGAAATGAAGTATGTTTACATTCAAATTATCTTGAAACATAACAAAGCTATCATTCATGATTAAAATTAAATGATGCCTTGTTAGTTTACCAAAATTTTCTTTTACATTTTAGTGCAACATGTTTTTATTTCATGATTCACTTTCTACTTTAATAGTTTCATCCTATACATATGTATAACATGCTCTCCTTCCACTTGACTAGTTTCAACTTATAGATCCCAGTGCGGCCTTACAAGTTGAAACCTCTAAAGTGGAAGGACTTTCAAGAGTTTCAATCATACAACTTACAAGAATTAGAAGAATCTTTGTATAGCTTTACATAGCTTAAACTATATTTGCAATATTAAAGCATAACATAGATTTTGATGAAAAAAACTCACCATTGAAAGATAAGAACCAAAAGAAAGTGGTGTGAAAACATACCTCATTTCTAACAGTTTATTTCAATCATACAACTCATAATGACCAGCTACATATTCACAATGAACAAGCATTGGAAAAGAATGAAAATAAATTCGATGCAAAGGAGGAGGTAAAGCAATATTAAAATGGCATGTCATGACATTTGCTTCACATCAGTGGTAGAATGTGTGAATTTGGTGGTAGCATAGAAACATCGTTGCACTAAGATCTATAAGCAGAAACTAGTGAAGTGGAAAGATTTACAAGATTCAAGTTACTATAACATATTCAAACACTGCGATTAGTGTGAACTAGTAGCCTGTGATTGAAAACAAGGTGGGTGCGAAGAAGAAATGAAACATAGCCAATTTTAGTTTTTTTACTTCAATCCTGCATCTCAAATATACTCGAATATTCCAGAAAACCGAAAGACTATTACAACCCAACAAAGAAATATGATATATAGTTTTATAATTAATTATTGCTTAGCAGAAGGTCCACAATTTAATTTTCATGCAATGTATAAGCTCATAGGAAATCTATGCAAGATTGTTCATTTCAAAATCTATGAAATGTATAAGTTCACGGGAAAGCTATGCAAAATAGCTAGTATTCCTCGTTTGAAACACATACAAAAATATCCTTGTAATGAGTTATATAATCATAAACTAGTAAAGTGGAAAGATTTGTAAGATTCAAGTTAAATATAACATATTCAAATACTGCAACCTGTGTGAACCAACAACCCCTGATTGAAAACAAAGTGGGTCTAAAGAAGAAAGGAAAACAATATTGAAATGGAAGGACAGTGCATTCACTTCATAGTTGTGGGCTTTATCCCTGAGATACCATGCCTCATTTATAGATTTTTATTTCAATCATGCAACTCAAGCATGCCCCATAATTCTAGAAAATTGAGAGACTACAATAACCCAACAAAGAAATATGATATATGGGTTTTCTAATTATTTGTGCTTTACAGAATGTGCACAATTCAAAGTTTATGATTGTATGAGATCATAAGTAAGTTATTGTTCACTTAAAATCAGGGTTCATTTTAAGAAGACAACTTTGAAAAATTACTTTCGAAACATTGACGAATCTCAAAAATAGACTTTCAAATCGATGGCGAATATCTGAAAAAATGTTTCATGGCAAAGGTGATTTCGCAGAGAGAATTTTTCCTCATTTTGCAAAGTTGTTCGAGACATTGGGTAGGTTGGTCGGGAGTTACCGTTGGGCGGGAAGTTGGACGGATAGGTTGGTAGGGGGTTGGGCAGTTGAGGGGTTAGGCGGGTGAGGATCATACGACTAAGGGTTGGGTTAGACGCGTGAGGGGTTGAGTGACTATTGGACGAGTGGGGTTGAATGGGGTGAGGGGTTGAGTGATTGTTGGGTGAGGGATTCGATGGTTGAAGGTTGGGCTGAAGTGATGGATGGGTAAGGGGGTTGGATGGCTAAGGGTTGGATGGGTGAGGGGTTAGATGGCTACGTGTTGGACATGTGAGGGTTAAACGGCTAAGGGTTGGATGACCAAGGATTGGATGGTGGGTTGGACAGGTGAGGGGTTAGATGACTAAGTGTTGGACAGGTGAGGGTTGGATGGGGATGGGTTGGACGTGATGGGTTAGACAGGCAAGGGATTGGATGGCTAATTTTTGGATGGGTGGGGGTTTGGACGGTTGAGCCTCAAGGAGTTGGACGGCTAGGGGTTGGGTGGGTGGGATGGACAAAAAAGTGTTGGCCGACTAATGGTTCGACGGTATAGAGTTGGATGGCTAAGGGTTGTGTGGGTGGTTAGACGGTTAATTTTTGGTCGCATGGGTTGGGCGAGTAAGGGTTGGGCCACCACGGTCAGCCAATAGTTTTCCGCAACGTGTCCTTTGAACCATATAGACCCTTATAAATACCCCTTCAAGGTTCAATTATTCACTTTTCTACAAAAATTTCCAGTGCTCTAAGCTCTCCAATCTTCAAACTTCTCCCAAATTTCAGCAATGGCCAGCACCACATCTATTCCTACACCCAAATTTCAATACAAAAACCTCATGTGCCCACAGATTGTAGCTCTACTAAGAGTAAAAGATGCACAAAAGGATTGGCTTGAAAACTCAAAATTTACCGGGCTTGTGGACATGCCCCAATTCGATACTAATACTTCAGTCCTTGATTACCTTCTTGCCTCTTACAACGAGAGTGATGGTAAATTTTTTGTTCTCCTCGTGCATCCAAGACATCAAATTTCTTTCTCAATTGAACCTGAGGACGTACATCGGTTAACAAGTTTACCATTCGAAAATAAGTTGGCCATTACTACAAAGGTTGTTCTTACAGACGAAAACAAAACGTTTTTGGAGTCTCATTACAATGTACAGGTTGATGGTAAGTTTATTGTTTTCAAATGCTTTTGTTCTTAACATTACTGGACCACCCAAGGCTCTAATGTTTCTTCTCTGTTATTGCAACTCCTCTTAATCGTTCATCAAGAGGCCTTCTTCTACAAGGTATTACAAAAAAATTCTTTATTGCAGTTGCGTCACTTTTTTAGGCCAGGATTGTATTACAGGGCAGATATGCATACATTATGTATTGGGCAGTTCAATATTTATTGCAGACACTAGCAGAGCAACAATTTGATTGGTGCAGTTATTTTTCCAACAGAATAAAAACAGATATCTCCCATGCCCGCAAAGCCAATCAATTTGATAAATCTAGGAATGTATTCTCTTGTTGCAATTATATTCTTACTTTTTATTATGAAGCGTACTACAAAATTCTGCAAGATAAAATTCCAACTGCAATCAATGATCAAATGATTGGTCTTAGTCTTGGTAACAGTTACTTTTACTGTTTACTTATTATAAGGATTTCAAATTCAATATTTTTGAATAAAATAATAATTGTGCAGATTTTATTTTGCAGAGAAAAATTATAGCTGCAACATCTCATAAGGAGGAAATTGCTAGAGGTAAAGCCCCTCCAGAGGTCTCTACTAATTCTGACATGGATTCATCAGAATCAACACCAGTAAGACCTCCTCGTCAAAAGCAACCTCGGGGGTTGATATGTGCATCATGTTTACCATCACATTTAACTTCAGGTATGAAGTTATCTTTTTTTATAAATAACTAATTCAAACAATTAATATAGATTATGTATGTACTTTGTATTTTAATATTTCTATTGTTCTTTTCTACATTTATTGTATTCAGAAACTACTGAGTTTGATGATGAAGATCAAACTCATTCTGGGTGTGAAGATCGAAATGTCACGATTGTGTCTCCGTCTATGCAAGGTATATTGTAATGTATAATATTTAGCATGTTTTGTTTCCTTACAATTTTTTAGCATTTACAAAGCACAACCGTAATATTCTAACAATTTGTTGTTTGCTTCATACAGGTAATGTGTCTTCTGGGCACGTTCCACTTGCAAGGAGGCCACCAATACCTCCAACATGTCCAGTCCAAACAAAAAGAAGAACTGAAGGAAAGAATATAAGGTTTCCTGCAGAGTCAGCATGAACAGTTCATCCTGCTACCACATAATTTCCTCGACTGTCACTAGGTGGTGTTTTAAGTGTAACAACCACACAAATTTTCAACAACATCACCCTTGACGAGGAGTATTTGGGCTTTGAAAGTGGCGATGCAGACAAGGGTAACTATTTTGACACCCACGATATGATTCAATCTACTCCTCCTCAACCACAACAAAATGTGCATGTAATACAGGGCAGTGACTCTCCTCCTCCTCCAAGAAATGCTCCACAAACAGATGATGAAAAGACACATTTTATATTAGAAAATATGATATCAGATAGTATGGGGGCAACAATTCAAGAGGTTGTAATGTCTGATGTGGATTTGGTGCAGTCTTGGGAGAGGAGAGAAAAAATTTTGATAAAAGAAATAAATACACGATACCATAATCATGCTCAAAGGCATTCATTGTTCACTGCCGTAGAGAGCCAACCAACATGGCAGGATGTTTTGCTAAACAAAGCTCAGTCAAGGAACTATTTCATATAGTAATGATTACAATGATGAAATTATAGACATAATGCTAAACAGGTTGGAGAATCTCAATGCTGAAGCACATGCTTACTACAATAAATGGGCTAAAGACAAGACAAATGTTTTAATAGCAAATGCTGAAAAAGAAAAAGTTGTTGTGAGTGGGCTTTTAGTTTTACATGCAAAATCCTAATATTATAAGCACTGCAATATATTTTTTCATTTTATCTAATAGACTAAAAATTTAATATTTCTATTTTGCAGGAAAAATATGAAAATTTAAAGAAAGAAGCAGTTGTATTTGAAGCACATTTGAAGAATGCCCGCAAAATCCTGAATTCATTTGCACAGTTGAAGGAAAAACTCATTGTTATAAATAAACAAAATAATACATTGAGAAGGATAATAAAGGAGCATAAGATGGATCCAGAAGTCTTACTGAAGGAAAAGACAGACGCAGATGCAACACTTTTGTCTGTAGGAGATGTAGCGAGGGAGGAGTTGAATATTCTAGAGAATATCAATACCGCAACATGAGATCTGTAAGCATCAGGAGTTATAGAGATAGCACTGTACAGATGCAGAAGATTCCTCCACCTCTAACGCAAGAAAAAGAACAAGCTTCACCTGCAACATAAAATAAGATATGTTAGTAAAGTTCACCATGTGACAGGTGTGTTGTCACAATTCTGACACTGGTGTAGGAATTAAAAGATAGTGGCCAACCCTTTTTTAGTTTTTATTCTGTGTGGCAGACGTAAGGACAACTATGATTTTGAATCATAGGCAGAAAAGAGGATGACCTCGTAATGTGTCCTTATATGACAGAACTTGTCCGGAAGCTTTGATATGTTATGACAACCCCCTTTTTGGAATTGTATTGGCCGACAATGCTTTATGAATTTGTACTTTTCTTCATAAAGTAATCCGCCACATGAGAGATTGATTTCAAAATAACTTTGGAAATTAGAATTATACAATGTTACTATATGTTGTTAATACAAACTATGTTTCTTTTTTATTGTTTACGTAAATGTTGCTTAAATTTACTTGATTTTGTTTCTTTAAAATATTTATGTTTATGATTTGTTGCAGATGTAAAATAAATCAATTAACAGATATAAAAGATAGAATGTGTTTATTTCCAATCTGATTTTGAAAACCAAATATAAAACACAAATGGGATAATTGAAACATATAATGACATTGTTCCAATGGAAAAGTTGTAATCTCTGTATGAAATAAATCAATACTTATTACATAACATTATTGTAATGAAATCTATGTGAATTGGAACAGTCCTGGAGCAACGCTTTCATTTGTGTCTTGGAAATCAACTGTAGCATGATCTGTGGATGTGTCTCGATCCCCTAGGTCAGACAGAATATTACTAACTCCTCTTCTTTCTACTAGTGAATTCCACAATGCCGGTGCTCTATCATAAGGAAAAGACTCCATTGAGTAACATGAAACATACAATCTGAGACAACTTTCTAGATTCCTATCCAATCTGTTTCAAACTTTTGACTTTAAAAAGGATAGTGCATTGAAAACCCTCTCATCTTCCACTGAACCCAGAATCATTGTTTGGCAGAGCTCATACAACTTAATATACTCGCTCAAATCTTCACTTAGAATACTACTGGAACAAATATCCTTCCAAATCCTTTTCATGGCACTATAATCCTGTGGGTTTTGTAGAAGCTGAACTTGTCGTATCATAGTATTAGAAAAATCCATTGACTGTGAACTAAGTAGTTTTCTTTTCAAAATACCTTCTAAAGAAACTCCATTTATCTCTTCAGTCTTAGAGAAATGATCAGTTAGATCACCCATGTTTTTGATAAATAAAGGACTGATAGATGTATATGGTTTACCACCAAACAAATTCCAAAACTACGGATTTACAACTCCCATTGCTTCAAGTATTTTATCATTTTTGAATCTTTCCCGGATCTCTTTAGCTAATGATTCAGATATCTTTCTCAACTTATTCCTAGTTTCCATTAATAGTGCATCATATAAATTTCGTGTCACTCGTACTTCTTCTATTTTTGAGTTAGCCATATCAACTCTTTTTTGGAACGTATGAAGTGGAATCTCTCTTCCATGTGCTGTTATACACAGATGATCATGTATATTGTACTTTAAGAAGCACCTGGAATTTTTCAAATCTATCAATGCATTCCAATTTTCAAAAGTAGCACCCTAAAAACTCCCATCAAAAATATATAAACTTTCTAGACTCCAGCAAACACATCTTCTAAGTCTTATGAAGTCTGTAATGTAGAAAGACCGATCTTGTGCATGCTTCGTTAAAATATTAAGCTCCCTCAACATGGGAAAAATACCGCAAAGTGTGAGTAAAGTTTCTATGTCAGTTAGACGACACAATAGATCTTTAGTTTTATCTACATCCCTACGGTATTTAAACATAAATCATGTCAGTGAAGGATATTCATCAAATATTCTACAGGTAGGTTCATACATAGATATCCATCTGGTATCTACATCTTTGAGAAGTTTTTTTCCCTCTGTCAGTCCAATAGATTTTTTTTGAAATTCTAAAAATCTCTTCGGACTGCTAGAATAATAGGCATGTAGATCACGTATCAATTCCTCCACTTTAGCTACATTTTCAAATGTGCTCACAATTTTGTAGGCGAGATTCATTTTATGAGCCATGCAGTGGACATCAACCATATACAGAGAAATAGTTGTCTGAAGTCTAACACACAGACCATTTCTAGCTCCCTGCATTACAGACTGCACCATTGGTTCCGAAACAAACTAATTTTGTTGCAATGGAAAAGTCATCCATTCCGGTGATATCCTTCATATTTGACACCACCAATTTATATATATTTTCAGAATTGCAATTCTCAGTCATTTTATGAATTGCTAAGAGGTGTGGAGTCCTTATTTCATTAGCAAATGTGTAAACATGAATACATATCCATGAAGTATTATCGACTGTAGTAACCTCATCCAATGAAAGGGAAATATACTTTGCCTTTTGAACACACAGTTTCAGATCCTCCTTTTCTACCATAGATAGACATTTTGCAATCTCCCAACCACTAGTATCTGACCAATGATATTGAGGAACGTTCTATAGACCAATAACTTGATACAACATTTTATTTTCTCTGAAATCTGACATCGGTCTTCCCCTTTTCATTATATGAAATACGGTAGCAAACTGAATACCCTTTGCTTGCATTTCTACCTCCATAGCTTTGCTCAATCTGGCTACTATGGTCCCACCTTTTTCATTTATATATTTGATAATTTTTGTTCCTTTTCATACTCTTTTGCGTATTTGACATGTAGACAATCTTTTGCATCTTTCCATTTGTGTTCTGACTATGCTGCCATCCTTTAGCTTTTGGGAAATGTATATTTTCCCACAATGCTTTTCAATTGTGTCCAGTTTGAGCTGCATCGTGTGCTCCTTCCCCTATTTCCAACCACATATTTTGCATCGACATTGTGTTGGAACATCATTACAATTTTCAGTGTACACAGGTTCAATAAAAGGATATTTTGCAGCCCATTCGAACTGGAATTTCCTTCCAATTGTCCAGTTTGCCCTCTTTCTTCTGACATATTTTCTTTTTTTTCTTGGGATTTAACTTCTGCATCTGAGCTGTCAGCAGGAATATTTTGATTCTCATGTCTCCTTTTCCTAGAAATAGAACTTGGAGTAGAAGCTTCCTCTGCTGGTGTACTTTGAGAATTCGATGAATTTTCTTGTACTTCTAAGTCATCAAGGGACGGAATGTTTTCCTCAACATATAATGGATCATCGATATCTTTAAATTGATTATTTTGTGAAGGTATTTCTGAAACGTCTGCATATAATTCTATAAAATTGTTACTTATATAGTATTAATTTTATCTATAGTTAAATTTTTACAGAGTACAAAGAGTTCCAAGAATAGTATGATAAACATAATTATTAAATTCTGTAAGATTAAATAACCAGTAAATAGCACGTGCCACATACCGATATTTTCAGCTGATGCAGAAATCGACTTCATTTTTTGTGATTTTCCAAAATAGCCAAGCAAAGTATTTGCACCCTTTTTTGAACTGGCTGAATTTTTAATCTTCTTGCCCTGATTTCTAGTATCTATGACTGCTTACTGCTTAGGCCCTTAGGGGCGGATCTTATGTTCGAAGGCTCTGAGAATGGATAGTTTAAGGTTAGACGGTATTGGTTGGATGGTAAAAGGTTGGATGACTAAAGGGTTGGATGACTGAGTCACTGAGTGGTTTGACAGCTCACGACTGAGGGGTTGGATGCCTAAGTTATTGGATGACTTAAGCCTTAGGGGTCAGACAGCTCAAGGTTGGATGACTAAGGGGTTGGATGGCTCAAGGTTGGATGGATAACTGTTGGACGGCTAATGGGTTGGATGGCTAGGGGTTGACCGTTGGCAACAAAGGGTTGGACGGCTAGGTGTTGGATGGCTAGAAGTTGGACGGATCAGAGTTGGACGGATCAGAGTTGGACGGATCAGGGTTGGATGGATCAGAGTTGGACGGATCAGAGTTGGATGGATCAGAGTTGGACGGATCAGAGTTGGATGGATCAGAGTTGGACGGATCAGTGTTGGGTTGGATCAGAGTTGGACGGATCAGAGTTGGACAGCTAAGAGGTTGGATGGCTCAGATTTTAGAGTTAGACGGGTTAGGGTTGGATGGCTCAGGTTTGGACGGCTCAGAAGTTGGACGGCTTGTGGTTGGACGGCTCAGATTTCTATGTTGGTGGCTGTGGATTTTCTTATGTTTACTTCAGCGAATATGTGCACGATATGATTTGAAATTGTGGCGAATTACATTCATAAGCTCTTATATATGTGTAAAATCTAGGCAAAATGAAGAGTATAAGGGACATGTTGGTCAAATTTTTTGGTGAATAAGTCGGCTGCGAACCACATAATATTCACCAATTTGAATTTCCATAATCCTTGATTTTTGCGAGTTTACAAAAATTTGCCACTAAAATTTTCCCTGCTTAAAATTTATGCCAAAAAAGTAGTTAACCCATGCAAAGAAAAATTGGGTGCAAAGCAAAACATTTAAACATTGTGATGGTGTGAAAAAAGTTATGGGTTGCATCCCTACGATAATAAACCTCATTTCAAATATTTTAAATATACCCTTAAGGTATTTTATGCACAATTATTGGGTCAAGTAGGAAAAATAGGGAAAATGGAGAGTTCGTAGGAAAACACAATTTATAGATATACACATCATTTATGAAGTCACAAAAAACACCTGTAGCGCAAGTCAACATGTTGAACTATGTTGACAAGTCATTTTTTTTGTAAAAAAAAACGTAATTTTGTTAACTTTACAAACCTATAAAGTGAGGGGTCCCAACAATTGGTCCCTTCCCCTTATTGGTCAAGAACATGATTAATAATTTGGATTGTAACTTGTCGACATTTATTTTAATCATATGCCTAGTTTTTTTCCAACTACCTTAGGGTTGATAGAGTTCACCATGTAGCAGAAACATTTGGATAAACTCAAAGCAACAGATGCTCATCAATAGAACATGGTATTTTATCTTATGCAATATCTTGAAAAGTAAAGTTGAGCGGTTCAAGTTTTTTGAAATGAAGGTCTGTCAACCTGACTGGCTAAAGAAACTATAGGAAGTACCAAATAAAAAAGCCTTTATTGAATTTCATTATTACAAATTCAATGCCCATAAATATAAGCCTAGCTTTACAGAGAAGATTCAAATAGATATGAAAATGAGAGTTGAAACTTGAAAGGAGGAGAATGGGGTGGATTTGATGAGAATTAGGATTGTTGAAGCACAAGATTCATCTATAAGGTATGCTACAATATGTCTATACATTTAAGTATTTCTATATACTAAATTGTTAATGTAAGAAATTTCTAAAAATTGTAATCTAGGAAATACAAAAATAATTAGTAATACTTTCTTCAAAGCACTTGAATTTGAATTTTTATAAGTAACGCACCTCTCTAAGTCTAGTTTATTCCTACACACCTCTTCTACTGCCAACACAACATTGAAATACTCCTACAAAAAATGTCTTGCTTTTTTCCCCCTGTTTTTACTTGATGATTATAAATCTTTTTCCATTCATTGTTTATTTCATCATTTATGGTTTTTCCATAAATAGAATTGTGTTCACAATTAAATTTGTTTGAATTCCTAGAATACAAGGATACAAGATAGGGAATCAATTCCTATGTCAAGAGAGAACAAATTGTGTATCAACATTCAAAAGAAAAAACAAGGATCCAAACTAAGATTTAAAATCACTTACAATAAAAAGAATTGCATAGATAATTATTCTAAGACACTAAACTAGTTAGTTATGTGGAAGTGGTGTTAACACTTCTCATAGATACCAACAACATTAATCAATAGGTAGAAGAAATGAGAGATTAAAATGTTAGTAAATGGTATTTTGTTGCTAAATACCATCAAAAAATTGTAACACATATACTTGATTTACTCTGATCATACAAAATTATTTTTTCACTACTTTTCAATGTGAAAAAACCGATTTAAAATATACCCTTGGCATAAAAAAATAGGGGGCACCTAGGTTTCAAATCACTTTCTTGAATAGGACGAGTCGGTGACAAGTGGTTAGCTACACAACAAGGTAAACATTGACCTGATAATAAAATATTAGTACCTCTCTTTTTCAATGTCTAAGCTTACGTCACGTCTACCTCGTCAATTCCGTGACGACTCCCCTTTTTTTTTGGTCGCCAATTTCCCGGATTCGACGAACTTGCAAAATTTTAGTCCCTTGAGAATTTTATGCATGCACATCCAAAAATTGGACTCGAAGGGGCACAAGACTCATTCTTCGCAGCAATCAACGGTGAGAGGTACACCATGACCTAACAATAACTATGTACCTGTCCTTTTCTTTTCTTTGTTTGCATCTTATGACTCTAGAACCCATACAAAATAGTGGTACTAGTTTTGGAATGTGTCACTATACTTGATATTGGAACTAACCTTGAGTGTAACACTAGTCAATAAATTGACAACATCACATAAATGTTGTAAAAAATTAGCAATTGCACGTGAGTAGCAAATTACACTGGATAGAATGACAGTATCTCGTTTGTTGGAGTTGTGATTTTGAGTGAAATATATGCTTTTTAAAATTGTTTAAGTTTTTTGTGATGGAGAGGAGAGACAAATGTAATACAACTACAAAATTTGATGAAAACTACCCCCCATTTTATCGTGAAGGATGTCCATATGTTGCTCCAAAACTTTTAACTTACCTAAATGTTATGGGCATGCTTTGGATAAATTCCAAGTGAACCATTTTGATTTAAAGAAATAGGAAGATGATATAATAAACTTTTTCTTCAGCATCCAAAGTATACACCTAACAAATCTCCATCAAGTACAACAATGAATGAAGAAAACAAAGATTAGTATCTAATAGAACTAAACAAAGCCTCCAACAAGCAATAATGGAAACTTGAAGGAGTCGAAACACTAAATGAATGAAATGAAGAGCACGATCTAATGCATCTACAAATTTCCAATCCTTCTTGCACACATTAAAAAGTTAAAACACTCAACATATACATGTGAAAGCTCTAGAGGTTGCACCTCTTAATTCATGCCACTTGGTTGTAAATACAACCATGCCAATTATTTCTAAATGTTTGTTGGCTTAGAATACAACTATATAGAAGCCCTTTATTGCGTAAATGTTGACAAACAAGCCTTTCCAGGAGAGGTTCGAGTAAACCACCATTCATAACTTTGAATGGATTGTTCCAAACTATAATCCCCAACCGCCTTTAGCTCATATATATCCAGATATAGAAAAATTATTGACCCTTGGACTAAAATATTGTTACCTCCCTTCACCCAATACAACCATATTCAAGCGAATGTGAATTTTTAAGTGCTTTTCTTTTTACATTCCCAGCCAAAAAGATTAAATATTTAATCAAAAACTAATAATGATCAATTGCAACCATAATTCACAAAGAATCATTAATAATATTGAAGTATTTGCAACTCTTACCCAATAGGCCTTTTTGGTGGCATGGAAATAAAACACCAAAAAAGCTTACGTCGCCTCTTCTTTTTAAACTCCCTTAAGATTTCATGTTCTTTTTGGGATTGGACATCAAGAAGAAGCCCCACTTGGCTCAACTCTAACTTAAACATGTCCATTTCACATTAATTGAAAAAGTTTAAATATGGAAAATCACAACAAATTGTGTGTCAATGTTTGCATGTATGAATATTAAGGCAAAATAAAACTTGCTTTGTAATCCATTAATTCTTTCTTGGGTGTCGTCTTCTTTACTTCTCTCCCTCGTGCGTTAATGGAATTTACTTTTATTCTCAAAATTAGTTAGAGTATGTATAATCCCACAAAAACTGTGTATGTTATTCATCTTTTACGAGGGCTCCAATAATGGGTTTTGCTTGACATGGTAATCGCTTTTAATTAATATCATGATTTTATTTTTCAAGTATAATGACATTTCCAAATCTAGTTTCCTTTTGTAGAATCTCTGTATTAAATGGCTCGTTTTTTTCGAGGGTCCCCCAGACATGATAATATTATTTGCGTCAATGGAGGCTTATTTGTGTTTCCTTCGTAAATACACGGGACATGACACAAATAACCAAACAAATAAAAAATGGTCAAACATATATGAATTGTTTATGCGTCTTCAACATATTAGAATTTACCAGTTTCATCCAATTTGGAAAACACATTCAACTTAAAATTAATTTAAAAAACATTAATTATTTCTTTTTCTTGTTACAAACGATTCATGTTTATGGAATATGTTGTGTTATCTTTTAATTTAAATATTTATTTTATTTTATTTTTTAAAAAAGCAATGTCAAATTACAATAAAAAATAAACTCGTCAGTATAATTCGCCATTCCCATTTAAACTCTCGAAACTACAAGTAACTTCATTCCCCCACATAAATTTGAATACATTACAATGAAGATACGTTTGAGCTTGAAACGTAATTATTGAACTTAATTGTGAAATCAATTGTTGTATACAACTTCAGTAAAAAAAAATTGGTTGGTGGTCCAGTTGCCATGAAGAAGAATCAGATTCAGACACATCCAATTTTCATTTGCGTGAAGATTGTGCCAACGTTTGTGTATCAAAGTTCCTCAACCGATGGTCTCAGATATGCAATCCCTGAATCTATCTCAGAAGGCTGTAAATGTGTCGTTATTTCGATGGCCATGTCTTCCTACTAGTAAGTTGCCCAGTCCCATAGATAAGAAAATTATATTATTTATTCACAGTTCATGTGTCAGCAGAATAGTGACACTCGAGAAATTTCCAGCAACAACCACAACGATGGTGATTGGAAAGAGGGAACTTAAATCACTGGAATTTGACACTTCCCAACAAGGGAAATGCCATAGTGTACGTCGACAGTGAACTGCTGAAAAATTCAGTACACTATTCGGTCAAACCAATATATAATTATACACAATTGGAATTAATCCACCGGAAAAGAGCCTACCGGAATTTAACATTTTCCAGCAGAGCTCTCTTCAAAAAAGACACCTCCGATATAAAAATAGTTATTAAGATATTGACATTCATGGCCCATTTACTTTTACACCAATCGTTTTGATGTGGGTTCCTTGTTGTTCTGACATGAGATGTGTACATTGATATAGCTACCGCCATTTTTACCCAACACCATGTGTATTTCATTTGTTCCCCTCCCATTCCATTCACCTATGCAGCGAATGGGTATGCAAAGGTTGTGTGAGTATGCAAATTCTTTGGGGATTCCATTCTCATTTCAGGTAACCTAGCTGGAAAATGTCGAACGCAATAAGGAGACGTGGAGGTTGTATCCAACTTTTTAGAGCATTTGGTCAATGTTTTAGGTGGTGTTTGACTCCATGGAAGTAGGATTGGCAGAGGAATACGAACTAGCGCAAGTAATGACGGAACATTTTTTTATGTGCATACCTATTTTTATAAATAAAATAGGATGGACCATTTAGCGGTGTGGTGGATATCCCACTTAAGTGCAACATCCCCCAAGGTGATATAAGTGAAACCAACATCTTGTATGTGAAATGTATGGTAGAGGAGGCAAGGTATTAAAGAGTGGAACAAGGAGGCCATAATCAATTAGTTATACGATGGCATTCTAAGATGTGTATTTTGAAAAACTCCTATGGCAAAGATAAGTGATCATTTGCTATTTGCTCTTGTAATCCAAAAAATAAGATTGGATGTCAAACATGAGTTGTTCTATGTGTGTGAATGTTGCTCAGATAACCAATTTCAACTCTACAATTTCTCCAAACTAAAATTACGGCATATAGGGATGGGGAGCCAACTAAAACCATGCAGTTGCAGGGTAATGATAATCGCATCACTACAACTAGAACGCTTTTTTGAAATGCAACAACTGAACACTTTTACATGAGGAAATCCCTTAAGCGACATCCTATTACAACATATGGGTGTTTGAAGGATGCTTGTGACAAGGGAATTGTGTAACTTATCAATACAAAAATATGATGGGAATATTTTGTCCCCCTGATACTTTACAGTTCAAATAGGGACTTAAAGATTAATTTTATCATCTAAATATAAATTGTTTGTGGTTTGACATCCTTTTTATTTCATTTCTAGGGATATGGACAAATAAAATTTTGTTGTGACAAATGTGGTGAGGTTACTACCCTCATTAAGGCAAATGATATAATCATTTAACATGATTGTTGTGTTCAATTTTGAGCAAGTGTGTTACTAATATGTTTGTTTCAGGTAAATTTTATAATTAAAATTCTATTGCATCTTTTTTTTAGAAAGAAACTAACATTCAAATTAAATGCAACTACATCTAATATTTGAAATTTTTTTGTGTTTGTCATTGGGCCAATATGAAACACACAGTTGTTTTTCATTACATATTTAAAATAGTTTTGCATATACAACCATATTTAGTTCATATGTTACTTATATTATATGTGGTTGGGAGTACAACAATAAGAAATAGCCATGGCCCTTACAATGATTAAAAGTATTCTTGGTCCAAATAGTTATCAAAATATATTTATGCTATTTTATAATCAAAGTGCCCTATAAAGTGTCAAAAAATGCTTAAACTATATATTACCTTTGCTTCCAAAAACCAAGAAATGGATGTGGTGAATCTATAACCATGCTTGAATTCGAGTTGTTGCATGTTGTTATCTGATCTCCCATGTTGGCTATAGACACCCCAAAATACTTATTACACATTACAATGTCCAATAATAATATTCGGTTCCCTATTACACTCATATCCCATTCCTAGGATTAATTAATTAATCCCATCACTCTTATTATTCATTCCCTATCCCATTAGCTAATTTTATTAGGTAATTTCATATTAAAATAATTAAATAAATCCTACACATACCCATTCTCATCTCATTGCTTATCCACTTTCACTTCACTAATTAACATCTCAAGTTAACTAGAGAAAAACAAATCAATTAAAGATAAAATCATTAAATATATGCAAGAGGACAAGTTTATATTAAATCAAATCATGCATTTGAGTTAACTTAACATATTCCATAAAGCATGTCATTCCAAAATTTAAAGCAAATCTCTCCAAAGCTAAAACTAAATAAAACAAAAGACATAAATTTAGTATTTCAATGCAAAAGCTAAACATATTCAAAAGACATGTCATCTTTGCCAACTCAATGAAACCTCAATCAAGTTCAAAATAGTAGTTTATCTTGCCAATCAAATTAGAAACTAAAAAATCTCTCTCCAATCATGCTTTATAATATGCTTTATAAGAAATTAGAAACTCAATAAACCTAGATATTTGTTGTGTGTTAAGATATTTTTGGTGCAAATATTTGTAATATGTTTTATGCTTGTAGGCATACATTATGGAGAATTTCTTATAGGGGTTTAGTGTTCAAATTCTCCATTATACTCAGAACATGTCATACCCATAATGTTACCATAAAATACCGTTATGATCCTCATGTGCGGATTTCACTAATGCCTCAGGTTTTGGTGTAACGGTTCGTCACATTTGGTATTAGAGAAACCACCCAGGTTCAAGTCCCGGCACGGGTGGCTATGTTAGCATCATAGTGTTTGCTCGGGGCTCGTATAGGGTAGGGGTGGTCCTGCTATACCGGGCACAAATCTAGCCCGAGATCTGGGCTACGGAAGTGTGGTGGGATGTTATGATCATCATGTGTGGATTTCACTAATGCCTCGAGGTTTTGGTGTAACAGTTTGTAACAAATACTTCTTTAGTATGGTGTTGAAACATGGAACAGTTATTAGTGGGAAAGGTAATCTTAATCTCCTAATGTCTAAGAGTGATCTTTAGAACCCTTATACATGATATCCACATGTGTGAAACCTTTACCTCAAAGGTGACACATAGACATTCAAGAGATTACATGTGTTGGGTGGGGATTTCATTGTATAAAGGACTATAAGGTATTCTTTTGTGTGTTTAATTAACGAGGTTTTTATAATTTTTTCTGAATCTTTCTATGTTCATTTTCATGGGGTTTTCACATGTATTTAGAAAAAAATAAAATCTTGGTTGAACTATATTCTCCAGTTCCCTTGCTCAAAGTTGAATTTTCATTTAATATAATTGTAGGTATAGACACAAATATTGCACATTAGACAATATTTAGCCCGGTCTTATACTACTATTTAGAAGGTTCTCAAGTGTACAAAGTACTAATTAATCCCACCTTTTGGCCACCTTTTTCTTATCTTTTATTTCAGTCTTTCCCATGTATACCTATCAGCCCATTTCATGAACTTTCCTACATTCTAGCCTAAATCAGGGCACCCTAGCCTGTACTGGGTACCCTGAGGCACCCTGGTCCCATTCCGGGCGCCCCAGTCTATGCACAACCTCTTCTGCTTCTTTTTGGGTCACTTCTAGTTGTTGGTCATCCTTATCTTCTTCTCAGTCGGCCTTGTTGGGATTAATTACGAAATTAAGCTTGAGAGCCCTATAAATATAAAGTTATAAGACCATAATGAGGGTCCTAGGTCATTGCATCTTATCACTACTATCACTCCATCTAGGGTTGCATCCATTACTTGCATCCACATAGTGCCATGCATTCAAGCTAGGATATCTACATCACACACACTTCATAGGGGGAGGGATTCCATTCTATTCCATGCACATGTGCTACTTACATTTCTATAGCTATTATTGCTTGCTACTTCACAAAGTGTGACTGGCACGAGAGCACCTAGGGCACGATACACACACGTGCACACACACACCAAAACTACATCCAATCCGGTCTGAAATGTAGTGCAACGCTCAGTGATAAGTCCACTAGCTTGGCAGGTTGAGGTCAGTCTGACCCATTCATATGCATCTTTCATTTTCCTAGGGTTTGATACTTCTCCTTGCATTACGGGTCATTCTCCAGTTCATCTGACGAATCCAGCGTGACATACGAGAAGCACTCAAAGATACTTAGCGACCATACCAGATTTAGATTCTGATAATTTGTAGTGTTTTGAGTGCCCAGATTACAGATGAAGGTATGCCCGGGGTGCCCCAGTACACTCCCAGGCACCTGTGTCATCTCAGACAGTCCAGATTTTCCCTTCGCAGGGTCTCCTGAGGGTTCATCTGCACTTGCAGATTTTATTTCCAGATCTATGACACTGTGCAACATTGTCTTCTTTTATCAGATGAGTCTTTTCCTTACTCTTCTCTTGCACATTAGGGTTTCATTTCATTTAGAGTAATTTATTTACATTTATTTCATATTTGATTTAGTTCATTTATAAAATTTTAGTCCTCCTAACTAGATTAACATTAATACCCTAGATATCCCTTTAGGCCATCTAGGAAACCCTTATTTTTGTTAATCATTTTGGTGAACCTGACGTCTCTTTCTACCACCTTCTAGGGATTTTTCATTCCACCATCATGAATATCTCTATCACTGAATACCTGCTTACCCACCCTGATTTGCTTCATCATGTTCAAACCCTCTTTGTTACTACCAATGTTTCTGCTGACATGCATCCAGATTCCCTATATGACACATTTTTCGAGGCCTTTTCTCAACATATAACATTCTGAGGAAATCCTCCCACTGACATTCACCCTTTTGACAATGACCCACCACTTTACATCATGTCTCGCATCTACAATGTTGTTGTCAAGCGTACTCTTATCAATAATGGCTCTAAGCTTAATCTGTGCCCTATGTCCTTTCTCCAAGCCATAGGTTTGTCTGCTCGTGACATTATCCCTTCTTCCATTTCACTTATGCTTATGATGGTTTTGTTCATCCATGTCTAGGCCACATTACCTTGCCTTTAACTGTAGGTCCTAAGACCCTCCCTACTGTTTTCTTCGTCATTGATTTCCCATGTCTCATATAATTGCTTGTTAGGTAGACCATGGCTCCACACCATGTAAGTTGTTTCTTCTACCATCCATTGTTGCGTCAAATTATTACATGAGCATGTTGAGTATACTGTCTTCTGAGATCGTGATCCATTCCAATATTGTGTTCATGACCCTCATACTAGCATTCCTATTCCTCACATTGACACTACCAATGAACCTCAGCCTTTGGATGATCAGCCACATTTACCGCCACTTGAGGGAGCTATTTGTTTACCTAGATGCAATTCCCCCTCCATCACCCATTCCTACATGTATCTTCCATATCAGCCACCCCCTCCCTCCATGAACAATATCATCCCATCTTTGTCATTATCACCCACACACCCACCCTTCACATGTACACTCTTTATTTGTGACTCATTTTGGGACCATGTTCCATTTGATCCCACCCATGATGAAACCATATGTTCCCTTACTGCTGGCCTCAGCTCATCTTGGTTTCACTTTTGAGGACCTTCAGCCTTCCACCCATGCTCCACATTTATATTATGGCTTTATCACTATTACAGCTACTTACGGCTTACATGTCTTCCATCTCCTTGTCTACTTCCCATGTACACCTTGTTCTTTTCCACTCACATTAGGAGATTCTTGGATTACCTACATTAGTGGAAACTTTGGACCCTAGTCACACTGATATTTCATTCCCTATGCCTTTTGGTCATTCCTCATCTGCAATAGTTCCTTCCTTGGCTATTCACCTAACTACACTCATTGGTATGCCCATGGTTGCCCACATCCCCCTTTCACTGATGAAGAATACGCTATGGGCATGTATAGTCTATGCCTTACTGGCTCATTACATGATCAACCTCACACTATAGCTTACCATGTTGCTAATCATGAGCCATTTGACTTTGACCCAGAGGATGACGATCTCCTTGATGAGTTCACATAGTCTCTTCTCACACTACTAATGGGGGGCATATCACATGACATACTACCCCCCTCACTTCACATACTTGTACCCTTTTACATCCTACACTTCATTTCTATCACTTATCATCACCGCATATCCACATATCCCTTCACGTCTTATCACACCCTTGTTACTTGATGATGCACCCTAGTGCTTCGGTTCACACTGGACTGTTGAGGGATTACCATTACACTGAACCCCACACACTACACTACAGGACCTACACATTTACATTCTATCATCCTACAATTATATCTTCATTATCATGCACTACACTAGTCATCATGTATATGAGCCTAGTTTTTCATTCCATCCTAAGCATTCTACATTTATTCTAGGTCACATTGTATATGTCGTCTAACTTTATATTTTACCATCTACATATTTACCTACACCTATCAGCATATCTTCTACATATACATCCTACACACCCATTATACATTCATACACCTTACCTATCATACAAGCTACACTAGATTCCACACATTCCACAAGGGTCTAGCATCCACCTATCATCATACCCTTCCACATTTCTTACATTACTATCATTACGTATTTATATCCTAGTCTATTCTATCCTACACTAGATTCCATTATACTATGGGTCTAGTTCCATCTATCATCATTACACATTCCATCCATATACCTATTATACATTACTATTACATTACATTATACATACCCATTACACATTCTACATCCCTACATGGTTTACATCTACACATTCACATACACTTGGTCGTTTACACTACGTTGTCTTCTATGCTCTTACACTCACCACCCTATGACACACTCTAGTTCCTCGGTCCATACTCGACTGCCGAGGGTTTACCAATCAAATGGACCATACCTACATTCGACATACCATCATACCACATTCCTCGGACTAGTGACTGATGCTCTAGGCTATATCATCACCCACACTCATCCATCACATACCATAATGGTATACACATTAGGTTAAATCACCACTCTTTTCATCACTTCTACATCATCCTATTACGTTCTATCATCTTCTATTATCTCATCATATTACATTTTCTCAATTCCAAATTATTCCATTACATTATCACACCTTCCATCATCCTGTAGTGGTATACACCTTAGGTTAAATCACCACTCATTTCATCCATTCTACATTATCCTCTTACATCTGATCATCACCTATTCTATCATTCCTTACCTCATCATTTATCATACTCATCACTTAGTGGTATACACTTTAGGATAAATCACCACCCTCTCCTTATTCATCACATAGTGGTACCCTTTGTGCTAAAATCACCACCTTCCATTATCTCACCGCTCTACTCACTTATACATTCTTAGTCATAAATCCTCATTATTCCATCTTGTAGTGAATATACATCACATCAGACTACATGGTATACGTTTCAGGCTATAATCACCATCCTATTCTACACATTCTTCATTCCATCATCACATAGTGATATACGCTTAGGGATAAATCATCACTCACCCATTTAAAAAGTTGTGGTATAGACTTAGGCTATAGGGTCCACGCACATCTTTCCATATATCTCATTCCCATACACTCCTTCTATAGTGATATACGCTTAGGGATAAATCATCACTCCTACATAGGTTATCAACAAATTCCATGTGATATACACTTGATTCTTATTGTGATATAATAGGGTCCTTCATGCACCTCTTCTCCCCATGTCACATTTCATCACCATTCCATACACATACTCATCACAAGTGCTAGATACAAGTACACTACATGACCATTTCCTGATGATGCACTCTCGTTTACGGTTCATTCTTGACTACTGAGGGGGAAAAAAAATGAACCTCACTTACATACACATTTCATCCACTCAGGGGGAATGTTTCTCCTATCATTCCATATTACATTGCATTCCATCCATCCATAACATATTGCATTGTCTTGGTAGCATTTACTCTTGCTTACTAGTGTTTTACATGCTCATTCTACTACACATGTTAGATTTCTTTCTTATATGTCATTATCATACACACATGCACGTTCATGCCTTTTTTTAGTGTGATCGCATAGATACAAGACATCTACACGTGGCATGGATGCTCACCTTCTACCCTTTCTATACCAGTTGTTGGGGTATCCACATTCATCCTATTCAGGTGTTATTGTTTCATTTTGTACTTAGCATCTTTTACTACTTGCTTCTACACGCTTTGACATATTGGTTATCACTCTAACATGTTAATGGGTGTTCCATGTGCAGCACTTGTTTTTTAGGACTACATGTTTCCATGACTACATGTTTTTTTACTTGTCTACATTGTTTACCATTTTATGTGGGATTTTCCCTTTACTTGTGTGCACACTTGACTTTTGTTTGCGGCCATGATGGCCTTACGTGTCTTGTGCAATATCATGAGTGATGTCCCATGTTTGAAACCCACTTTGTGTGGTCTACTTGTTTTCTTACGTGTTTACACTACTTTGCTTGGTAGTTTTACATTTTCTGTGTATTTTACACTTGTCTTATTTTGCATGCATGTTTTAGACTAACACTTGTATTGGCTACCCATCCCCTTTTGTTACCCATGCCTTGGTATCTACCAAGTGTTTCCCTTTCCCCTTGCAGGGAAGATTTATACAGGTCAGAGTGTGGTTAGTACTCTTTTGGGGCCACATTCTCCTTCTAGGGTCATTGCATACACCCCCAAAGAGGGGGGAATCATTGAGGGTTTCTACTAACATAGTGTATCTACACCAGTTCACACACAACGAGTGAGTTCAGACCAGTCTATGAACTCCATACATAGTGGCCTCAACAGGACATGGTGTCCTTTGCCAATTCTATGGAGTGGTTACAGGCTCAGGGGTTACAATGGGTGTACCTCTCTAACAATTCTCTATCCAGTGGTGTTAGATCACCTAAAAAACTAGGACAATATAAATATCTCTTCCAACATTTCAGCAGAAGTGGTTAAAGGTTGGAGGATAGAGCATGGTTCCTCCCTATACTTCTTCAGCCAGGGTGGCATGAGATCACCTGAAAAACTCATGACACTACAGGATATCCTTCTACACCTCTTTTTTTGACATGGATCAGGTGCACATGTTCCATTTTTCCATTTACACTTTCTATTCTAGTGTATTTTACAGCATATTTTACACAACATTTTTACATACATACATATTTGACTACTTGATCATTTTCTCCTTGGAGGTCCACTGTATGAGAAACAAGTAGTTAAATTGGGGGCAACAAACAATAACAACGACAATGACAGTGACAACAACACACCATGACACGGTACTTTACCATACTAACCAGGTAGATACATTACACACAGCAACAGCTACACACGTGATTTACCCTAGGTTCACTCTCATCACTTTTTATACACATTTTTCATCTTTAGAATCCACACTCCACATTTTTATTTTTGACATTCCACGCTTGAGTCTAGTCCATCGACACGTCTTCTTCTACACTCTACATGGTTATCAGGTACACATCTCTATCTAGTTTATGTTACCAAGATTTCCACTTACCAAGAAAAAGTGGGGGAAAATGTAAACACAAATATTGCACATTAGACAATATTTAGCCCGGTCTTATACTACTATTTAGAAGGTTCTCAAGTGTACAAAGTACTAATTATTCCCATTTTTTGGCCACCTTTTTCTTATCTTTTTATTTCATCTTTCCTGTATATTTCTTGATACCTATCAACCCATTTCATGACCTTTTCCAACATTCTAGCCTGAAATCAGGGCTCCCAAGCCTATAGTGAGGTGCCCCGAGGCACCCTGGTCCCATTGCAGTGCATCAGTGGTATATGCAACCTCTTCCACTTATTTTTGGGTCACTTCTAGTTGTTGGCCATCCTTATCTTCTTCTTAGTTGTCCTTGTAGGGATGAATTACAAAATCAATCTTGAGAGCCCTATAAATATAAAGTTATAAGACCATAATGAGGGTCCTAGGTCATTACATCTTATCACTTCTATCACCCCATCTAGGGTTACATCCATTGCATCACTTGCATCCACATAGTTTCATGTATTCAAGTTAGGAGATATGTGCATCACACACACTTCATAGGGGGAGGGATTCCATTCTATTCTGTGCACACATGCCACTTACATTTCTATAGCTATTATTGCTCACTACTTCACAAGGTGTGACTGGCATGAGAGCACCTAGGGAAAGACATGCACACACACACAAGAACTACATCAAGGTCTGAAATGTAGTGTAGCACTCAATGATAAGTCCACTAGCTTGGAGGGTGAGGTCAATCTAACCCATTCATATGCATATTTCATTTTTCTATGGTTTTGATACTTCTCCTTTTATTACGTGTCATTCTCTAGTTCATCTGAAAAATCTAGCGTGATAGACATGGGAAGCACTTGAAGATACTTAACGAATATACCAGATTCAGATTTTGAATATTTTTGGTGTTCCGAGTGCCTAGATTACAGACCAGGGTGCCTCGGGGCACCCCAGTACACTCCTAGGTGCATGTGTCATCTCAGAAAGTCTAGATCTACCCTTCGCAGAGGTCCCTGATTGTTTATCTGCACTTGCTGGATTCTATTTCTAGATCTATGACAACCTGCGACAACTTCTTTAATTAGCTGAGTCTTTTCCTTACTCTTCTCTTACACATTAGGGTTTTATTTCATCTAGAATAATTTATTTGCATTTATTTCATACTACTTTAGTTCATTTAAAACATTTTAGTCCTCCTAACTAGATTAACATTAATACCCTAGATATCCCTTTAGGTCATCTAGGTAAAACCCTTGTTTTTGTTAATCAACAAGGTTTATATTTCAAGTTTTTTATTATCTATTTATTTTCTTGCCTTCAATACGAATAAAGAGCACGGGGTTGTCCTTTCACATGTTGTTATATGTTTCTTCTTTATTCTTGTGGCATTTCTCATCGTGTAATCCAACATTTCATTGTAGGAACTATATTTCATGGACATGGGATCAAATTTATAGATGTCATTTTGGAAAATAAGTGAAAATCAAGATTAAGAATATTTATTAAGAAAAATAAAAAAAGAAGCTATTGGGGGTAGTGATTATTTAATCATTGTTAGTGAATCATTGTCGCCACTATTTTCATTGAGATCAAGGTGGGTTCTTCCAAAGGTCAACAGAAGGTGTCGAATGAACTGGAAGGTATGTGAGCAAGGGAAGGTGTGTGAGGGAGATGAAGATATGAAAATATTCCCTATCTAAAAATAAAATTTAAGGAGACTATGTGAATGCATGTACATTTTCTTGCCTCTCTACCTGGGACACCTATGTGAGTTTTTTGTGTTTCAATGGGCACCACCACCATGGTCAACATGAAGCATTTCCACTTCATTCCATTCCACCTCACAAGGGTGCCACTAAAAGACTATTTAGTGTTATCATGTGTTTTATTTTTTTGTTAGTACTAGGGAATAATTGTATATGCCTATCTCTTTAATGTTTGTCTAAAAAAATTATTATTTTAGGTTTTGGGGTAGTAAATATGTGTACACGTGTTTTTCCTTTTGAATCTTTAAGAAACATTGAAAAAATAATTTTACAAATATTTATTTGGAATTTTAATAGACAAATGTTAGTCGACCAAGACTTTGGACTACTAAAATAGAGAAACATACAATAAGATAAAAAACAATAATAAGAAAACCTTCTTTTAGATTGGCCTCCTTTTTCATTTTACGTGGCTTTCATTTCAGCTGGGGTTGAGTTATTTTTAAGGAGAGAAATAAAATATTTATAATAGGGTATGGACACCCATACATTCATAATATAAATTATTCAAAAAAAACCTTAAATAGATGTCATGTCATGGAATGCAATGGTTTTAGGATATTCACAAAATGGGTCTATTAGAAAGGCCTTGCAATATTTTAAGAAAAGCTTGACTTGGATGAATATAGTGAATTTTGTGGCACCAAAATGTTGTCAGATGCTAAACATTTTTTAGATGCCACATCAACGTAGTCCCCAACCTTCCCTCCCTCCACCATGTGATAAATTTGACAGTTAACTATACATTTTTCATGTTTTTAGAGCAATAGTTTGAGTTGGACACATAGTGGTATTCGTTATCTTCTTCACTCCATATCAGTGACAAACACAACTATGGGTAGAGGTGTAGGTGTGCCCTTGGGTGTAGACACTAAATCATGTACTTGGGTACATTTCTAGGTCTTAATCACATACCATTATTCATATGATTCCTAAGCAATAAAAGTAGTAATTGACATCTATCTTTGGCATCTTTTCTTTCTTACTTACTTTCTATGTGGTCTTGCACACCTCACTACCCATTTGAATTTCACTACTTTTACCTTTCTTGGCTCTGGACGCCTGCGCCTAGCCAGGATGCCAGTGCCCAGGCACCCTCGTCGCCTCTGGTTGCCCCGACCTCTTTGTATCTTACTCGCCTCTTTTGGGCCTCTTTTATCTTTCGGGCATCTTGTTTTCTTATGGTTCGAACTTTTAGTTGTTAATTACAAGATTCAAACAAGGGAATCATATAAATATAAATCTATGCAACCATAATAAAGGACCAAGCTCTAGGCATCTACTATCACCACCTAATGTTGCATCCAAAGGCATTCTATGAGCATCAAAGCATCCATCTAGCTTCATTCAAGGGACAAGGGACTACTAATTCTGCATACACGTATAGGAGGGGAAGTTCATTTTCCATACACACATCTACTTATATTGCTACATCTAGCTATTGCTCGTTATTCATTGCATCTTGCACAAGAGCTTCCTAGGTCATGATTCTACACACACACACAAAAATACATGGAGTTTGAAATATAGTGCATCACTCGACCGTAAGTTCGCTCTATCGGGTGACCGCGAAGGTCAGTCCGACTCCCCATTTGTATATTTTTCTTTTTAGGATTTGATGTGTTTTGGGGGTTTTACAGAAGATCTTTTGTTTTATAGGTTACAGGCGAATTCTGTAGGCATAGTGCGACATACATGCGACTAACAACGAAAGTCACCGAACACCTTGTGACACAAGAAAATTTAGATTCCGACCATTTTTGTAGTCATAAGCAACCATAACCATTCTTTGGTGCCTTGGCGTCCCTCGACCCAGTCTAGGCGCCCTAGTCCAGCTTGTTCCGACACTTTTATAATTTTTTGGGTCGGTTTCGACATTCTGCCTTCCTTTTTCATCATTTTTCCAGCTCTGCATACCTCGGGATCAATTGCGAAATCAGCTAAGTCTCTTATTCCCTCTCTTGCACTTAGGGTTTCAATTTCCATTTGCTTATTACTTAGGTCAGATCTATACTTTATTGTCTTATTATTACGTTGCGACTCTGCAATTAGGGTTTTACCAATTTTCTATATTTGTTAAATCATTAGGTGAACCAGACCATTCAAACCCTTCCTTCTGAGCACGTATCAAAATTTTTCTTCTCCTTAAGTCATGGATTAACCCTCCTATCCTTCTTTCACACTAACTCAAGTTTTAGGCATGGTCATTACTGTTGTTGATTTTATGCAAGTTCGTACTCAACAACCTCCTCGCTTTATTGCGCCTACGGTTGATCCAACTATGAATTGTAGTCACTACTCGCCGCACTTGCCCTCCTACGGCTTCAACCCATTTCTATTCCACCACCCATCACTTCTGCAACTCATACCACAACTTCTAAAGGTTATGACATTATAGAACAACTTAATAATACACCAGCTAAAATATCTCTTTACGATTTATTGCGCAATGCACCCGATTTTCGTCATACATTAGAGGTCGGCCTTCGAGTCTATCCATATTGAAAGCGCTAATTCATTCAATGGACTTCGCAAATCTCATTCAATCTCTCAAAAATATACCATGCATGCTATATCATTTAGTGATGGGGACATCTTGCCATCTACTGTTGATAATCCATGTGCGCCTTTGCTTATCGCTGCCATCATTGACACCACTTGTATCAAGCATGTACTCATTGACAATGGGTCCACCATTAATCTATCTGTTCACTCCCTCCTCAAGCAAATTGGTCATGACTAATAATATCAATTATGAAGAAGTCCACTCTCATTCGTGGCTATGACTCCACTACTCGCACATTCTTAGGCACTATCACATTACCTATACAAGTCGGGCCTAAGATTGTTCCTACAATATTCTTCATTATCGATGCCTTGTTTCATTTTAATCTCTTGATTGTAGATAGACCCTAGATTCACGCAATACATGCTGTCCCATCTACTGTTCATCGATGCATTAAATTCTTACATGATGGTTATGAACATAACATTGTTGCCGACCCTGATCCATTAAAGTTCTGCCGCATAGACCGCGTTACTGTTATGCCTATTCCTCCATTGCAACCTATTCCATATAACAATATTAATACATATGACATTGGTCAGTCTAGGGCTTCACAACCTTCTTCTAGCTTCTACAAGCATCCCATCCATTTCCACTCACACTACTGATATTATTTCACCTACCGTGTTTGACTTCAATAACAACGGCCGCTCTGCTCATTGAGACTTCTCTCGCTCCTACATCTAGTTCACCTCCTACCAATATCCTTGATATTGCTATCCAACATGACAATGCCAACATCTGATAACGAGGTTAATACCGTTGAACTTATTGACGACAAATTGTGCAATCTTAATTTTATTCCTCCCGAAATAGATGAGTCATATTTCAATGATACTTTCGTCTCTATTGGCCCTAGTGAATATCAATTCAAATAACTCTCTCTTTCTACTAATGCTATGATACTTTATCGGGGGTCTGTCCACACGCCGGACGTCGTTTAACACCTGTCTCACCCTCTCATGAGAAACCTGCAACAGTGCTCTTCGCTCCTTTCACATGAACTATTTTCATGAAAAATTCTTTTTGGCCGCACATTCTATTTGATCCCACTTGTCTCTGACAACTGTTTGCACATATGATGGATTGGCTCGACTATGGATTCACACTCGATAGGATCTCTTACCTCTTGCCTCATTCACGTTATCTCTATCATGGATATGTTTGTATTACTAATGCTTATGGTCTTCACATGCCTTCCATCTATTAGTCTTTGTTGCACACACTTCTCCGCTTTCTCTTGGGCACTCTCAGCTTGACTACATTGGCAACACTCTCGATCATGATCATATTGATATGACATTTCCTATGCCCTTTGGCCGTGTTTCTATTTGCAATGATTCATTTCTCAACGATTCACAAATTTCACTCGATGGTATGCACATGGATGTCCACCACCTCCTTTCACAGATGAAGAGTATACAATGGGCATGTACAACTTACGCCACAATGGCTCCTTATATGATCAACCTGTACACTATCATCATACTAGGTCTCTGATGCATCTCCCTTCGGCTTTGATCATGACAATGATGATCTCTTAGACGACATCACTTGATTCTTCTCCACATCATAATACACTTGGGGGGCATCATGCTTACTCTCTCCCCTTCTCGCATTATCAGGTGTCTTTCTTTTCTAATTTTCCACTCTATGCTTCACATCTCGTCTTTACCACACATCTTACACATCATTGATACATCTCTTATATTGTCATTACCCTATGATGACACTCTTGTGCTCTTGTTCACACTTGACTGTTGAGGGCATACATCCACATGAACCTCGCATCACACCACACATTTCATGTTCTGCGCTTTACGACACATCTTTCTTGCATTTTCTATCTCACACATCATACTACAATTTATGCTATTACGCTTCATATTGCATCTTGTTAGCGCATATTCATCGCACATGACACACTTCCCTGTGATGCACTCTAGTTCCATGGTTCATACTCGATTGTTGAGGGTCATACATATGGAATGAACCTCACCACTTTCACTCTTTACGCTCTATTCTTCATTGATCATATCTTTCTAGCACACAATTCAAACCATTTCTCGATGACACACTCTTGTTCTATGGTTCATTCTTGTCTCTTGAAGGGGTATTTTATAAACGAGCCTCATCTCATACTCATCTGCATATGTTGGGGGGGCATGTTGCTCCTATTGCATTCACATTGCATACCATTCCATCTCGCTCATTCACGACATACTGCATATCTTGGTTGCACATTGTTCTTGGTTGCTCATACTCGCATGTTACATTTTGCTTACTATGTTAGACAGATACATCATATGTCAATATCTTTTCTATATACACATGTGTGTTCACTTTCCTTCTAGTTTTGAATGTAGATTTTACATAGATCGTTACACACTGCATGGATGCCTTGGCACTATGTACCTCTTACCATTCCCGCTGAGGATCTTGGGGGCATCTACTTTCGTACACACTATAGGTGTTATTGTTTCGATTTATACTTCCTATTCTTACTAACACACTACTCTATCGATATATACACGTCTTGACATAATTTCTATCTTTCTAACATGCTAACGGGTGCTTCATGTGCAACATTTTCTTTGCAAGAACTATTTGCTGCCATGGTTGTCTGATACTTTGCCTATCATTGTTTGCTATTGTTTTCCATTGTATGCCATTGTTTGTGGGCTATGCTCTATATCTTGTATGTTCATTGCATTGTATGGTTTTTGGCCGCTTCAACCCTTATTCTCTTGCGACATTGTGAGCGACGTCCCATGTTTGAAACCCTCTTTTAGCGGTCTATATTGTCTTCTTGCTTGCTAGATTACACAATGTCTTTCTATATGCGTCTTTGTCTTGTTTGCAATAACACATGTTTTTAGCTGCACTTTGTTTGCACGTGCCTTGGTTTTTACCATGCACATTCCCTCCCCCTGCAGTGCATCAAGTTTCAAATCATTGTTCGGTCCTCTCCTGTTGGGTCGTATCCTCCTAGTGACGTCATATGCACCCCAAACGAGGGGGGACATACATTTGGGTGGATCAGTCACCCCGTACAACAACACAGTCACAGTTCAGACCTACATAGTACATGAACATATATAGTCTTCAGTTACAGAAAGGGCTCCTAGATTTTGACTTGGATCTTTACCACAGCATAGACGCCAGCGCCCAGATACAGACATAAACGCCTGTGAGCTCCCGACCTTTCCTGGACGCCTATGATTAGGGTGCAGTTATAGTGATTTTCTCAGATTGGAACAATTTACAACAGTTTACACAACGGTTTGCATAGAACACGCACAAGCCTCCAACAATCAGAATACATTCTATCTCCTTTTTCTATTTGCGTTGGATCAAACTGGATCGAATTGGAACAAACTGAAACATGATCACACCATTTGTAGTGGTGTATAAATTTTGGGAAGCAGTCAAGGATGAAGAATGACACTAGACCTTTCTCCCCAACACTTCTTCTGCCATGGCGTGAGATCACCCCAAAAACTCACACTTGGCGTGAGTTCGTCTGAAAAAATCATACTTGGCATGAGATTGCCCAAGAAACTCGTTCTTCTACAACATTTCAAGATACTTTCTATCCCTTTTCACTCGTCACATATTAGGCGCACATGTTCCTTTTACTTATTTTTTGCATTTTACACACTTTTTTACATCTTTGGAGTGATTTTTTTCATATACACATATTTGACTACTCTTTCTCTTCTCTTTTACAGGGCCATCCTTATGGGAAGTAGCAGTCACATCATCGAACACATCAAACAACGACAACATGTACAATGTGACACAAGACACACACCATCACCCCTAGGGTCACTTCCTCTTCTCTAACTTCCACACTTCTTGTCTCCTCGGCACATTTTATGTACACATCTCTTATCTACTTTATGTTATTAAGTATTCACTCAACAACATAAAGTGGTGGCAAATGTACACACTAAATCACACACTTGGGTACATTTCTAGGTCCTAATCACACACCACCATTCATAGTAATTGACATCTATCTTTGGCCTCTTTCTTTTCTTTCTTTCTTTCTCTATGGTCTTGTACACCTCACTGCCCAGTCTAACTTTCACTACTTTATCTTTCTTAGCTCTGGACACCAGTGCCCAGGCACCTCATCCCCTCTAGGCGCCCCCGACCTCTTTGTATCTTACTAGCCTCTTTTGGGCCTCTTTTTTCTTTTGGGCATCTTGTTTTCTTATGGGTTGGCCTTTTAGTTGTTAATTACGAAATTTAAACAAGAGCATCATATAAATACAAAGCTATGTGACCATAATAAAGGACTAAGCTCTAAACACCTACTATCACCACCTAAGGTTACACCAAAAGGCATTTCAAGAGCATCAAAGCATCCATCTAGCTTCGTTCAAGGGACAATGGACTGTTAATTCTACATATGTGCATAGGAGGGGAGATCATTTGTTTTGTAGGTTACATGTTAATTCTGTGAGCGTAGTACGACACAAAGGTAACAAATAATTAAAGTTAGCAACATTAGTGTGACACATAATAAATTATTTTCTAACTATTTTTGCAGTCACGGGCGCCCAATAGAGGTCTCCAGTGCCTAGGCACCCCTGACCCATTCCAAGCACCCATGTCTAGCTTATTTTGACAGCTCTATAATTTTCTAGGTTCGGTTGCGACAGTCCCTCCTCCCGTTTCATCCATTTTCCAACTTAGTATATCTTTGGGATTATGTCAAGATCAGCAAAGTATCTTATTCCCTTTCTTGCACCTAGGGTTTCAATTTTATCTAGCTTATTTCTTAGGATATATTTGTACTTTATTGCATTATCATTGCGTTGTGAATCTATAATTAGGATTTCACAAAATTTCCATATTTTTTAAATCAGAGGGCTAACTTTTTCTAGGAATCTAATTTCCTCTTGAAGGGCATGATTGAAGGCCATCCCACAACCGATGTTTTCTTGTAAGTAAAGATGGAAGTCAACAACTATGATAGGTGCAAATTTTTAGTAGACGAACACCAAGTGTTTAACCAAATAACACAACAATATATATTTAATGGAATATCATCTTTATTACTTACAAAGACATGGTCATCCTCAAGAGTGTTAAGTAAAAATTAGTTTATTATACGTAATTTATGCATTTACATTAGTTACTTTTACCTTTAGTAAATAGATAATTTACTAGGGTAAATTAGTTTATATTCTAGTTATACTTTTATAACAACTATGTTTGTTTTATTGTTTGGTTTATTATTTAAACCATATATTTTTTATTCATTCAGGTATGTGATTTGGTTTCACCTTGGTTGTCCACATTCAGTTGTTCAATACTTATAAGTATTGTAGCTACCATTTACATTGTAATATGATTGATTCCCAGATTAATAAAATAATACAGGATACCTCCCTATTTCCTCAGCATTTGGTATCATACCTGGTTTTGAGGAGATTTTTAGAAGTGTGTGAAAAGGATTGGAGAATAAATTTTCCCTTATGAGAGCCTATCCTACCTCCAACAACTTTCCAACCCCACCCCTGCATCGCCACAATCTGCATCTTTAAATTCTAGGGAAAAAAAGGTAAAATGTTTTAGCACTGGGCATGGAGGAGCCACCCAGGCACTACCTCTTGTACCAAGCCTCATTGCTAGAAAAATTGCTTTAGAAAATAAAAAAATCATCTTCCCCCATAGGGGTTTTGTTGCTAAATTTAGTGGTAGAGTTAGCTATAACTAACTCTAGAAACACCTCCAAAATTTTTGATCTATGCTAAATTTGTTGAAAGGGGTGACATGAGAGGGTACCTAGGTGAGCTAGGAAGTGAGTTGAAAACTGAGTTGAGAAAATATCCATATACCATAATAGATTGCATTTGTGATCCCTATGGAATGAGTTGGGTCATGCATTGGGCGAGTTGGCATTTGCTGGGTGAGTCAAATCCATAACCTTAGATTGATTCAGACAAGTTGCTCTGTAGAGTTAGCAAGTGATTCATTTTTCACCGATTTCAAGTTCAAGTCTGAGTTGGGATATCACATATCACCAAAGGGGAGTCATCTAAGGTGACCCCCAATGAGTTACAATTTTGGAAAGTTTATCGTTGCTTTGAGACCTTTGTTCCACAGAGCAAGCCAAATCACAATTCTCATTGATTTTCCCTATACATCCAAGTTCCACTGAGCCATCTACAAGTTTGGGCCAAGCTCCTGCTCCCTTGCGATGACTGATCCCCTGTGGCCTGTGAAAAGCTAACAAACGGTAATGGAAATAAAACAAAGCCAACACGAAATAACAAAAATCATTGCAAAAGAAGTAAGAGTAAACCAAAACAATAACTAGTGACAGATAACAGCAAGCACAAATAAATTAAATTAAAATCAGACCCACTTTGGGAAAAAGACCTAAAATCTCTCCCTCTCTATGTCCACCATGTGAACCACCTAGGATAGTACCACGTCATCACTTCAAGGTTAACATTTTGATTGTTGTTTGAATAAAATATCCTCCATTTTAATTGGCATGAACATTATGTGCCCTATTAGATAGAAGTAAGGTTTTGGGAAGAGCAAATTAGGAGGTTGAACCCCCCACCAAACCATTTTTTTAATATTGAAACTTGGAGGGATTTTTGGTGGAACCACTAAAGATAGTGGTGAAAATTCGACTAAACTACCTAGTTACAGTTAAACCCCCCAAATTTAGTGATAAAAACACTATTTTGTGAAAAAACAATCTCTCATGGACCCTAAAAACTAATTCTTGTCCACTTTTGTAAAAGGAGGGGTGCGTGAAAGGGTTATTTCAGCTATTTTTGACAATTTTTCACATTTCGAGCCAAAGCTCTTGAGGCCACCAATGCCTTGCAAAACAAAACAAATTCCTATCACTCATTTTTTTCACACATTCGGTTGTAATATCATATTTTTAGTGTAGTTTTTTGCATTGTTTTGTGTTAACGTGCCATCTAGTTGGGAACAGTCTAACCACCCACTATGGAAAATAATGCTCTAAAATTATTTTTTCCTAACTCGCAGCTGCTCCGTGGTGATAATTGTGCTACATGGAAGAGAAAAATTCAAACTCAAATAGAGTTTGAAGAAATTTGGCAAGTTGTAAATGGTTCAGTGACCATATCAATAGAGGATACAACTCAACAATGTCAGTTTAACAGGGCCAATCAGAAGGCCAATCGATAACCTTATTTATATTGTCTGATGACATAAAACCCCACATTCGAGATGCAAAAACATCCAAAGAAGCATGGGATAAGTTGAGCATTGTCTATAAGGCCCGAAACAAGAATACCATTATAAACTTGCAGAGTCAATTACTTACACTAAAATTCAATCCAAATGAAAAATTGGAGGCTTTCTTACAAAGAGTTATAGCATTGTGGGCTTCAGTTATATCCCTAAAAAAGGATGTCTCTGATGATTTTTTTATGGCCATTATTCTGCGATGAATTTCTCCTCATTACCACATTTTTGTGACAATGCCTAACTTGTCAGATCAAACCATCTGTTTTGAGAAGTTGGTGAATTTTCTGCAACAAGAAGAGGCACTTTACAACAAATATGAAGAATAAGATCAGACACTATCTTCTCATCAGAAAGGGGAGGGAAAAGCATAATCTTCCCAAAAGTCCCAAAATTAGCATTGACAAGGGGACAAAAAAAGAAGAAATTTTCTATCTGCAAATGAGGACATCACTTGAAATATTGATGGTACAATACATAAATGAAAGTTTCATTGATCAGTTCTATACCTCAAAATCAGAAATCACAATAGGGACAATCACACTACAAGTAAGGGTAGAAGAAGGGGAACTGAAAAAGAAATCCCATTAGCAAGGTAATGTAACTAAGCAAGAAGACCATTCAAATGATGAGGATTTATTTTACATTGCTCATTTTAGTGAACCATCCATGTCATCTAGTGTTATCTGGTGCGTTGATTTGTGATCCACTTGACACATGACTAGGCACAAATATTTATTTACCACCATAAGGGACACACCTTCAAAAAATCATTTTTCGTTAGGTGATGACTCTTGTTACATGGTATAAGTTATTGGGAAGGTATTTTTAGCTCTTGGTTGATGATATTGTAGATTATCATATGTATTATATGTCCTTGGTTTAACAAATAATTTACTATTAGTTAGTCAACTTCTAGATCATAATCTAAAGATTTATTTTGATAGTCATTCTAGTAATAAAGTGTGTTTGATTTGAGAAAAATCTAGAGACTCAAATTTTTTGGTAAAAGCCTCAAATGTGGGATAGATGTTGCAGCTTGATTTTGTTCATAGGGATGATCAAGCATTAGTGGCTAAGAATACTTCCTTTACATAGTTTTCACATCATAGGCTCGGTCACGTCATTTTTGGATATCTTGATACACTTCGTTGGTAAAGTATGGTGAGAGGTTTTCCATCTCTCAAAAAGGATACATACAAGTTTCCTAATTGCCTCATAGGAAAACAACATAGAGCTTCATTTTAGAAGAGTACTTATAGAGCTCCATGTAATCTTGATTTGGTTCATATCAATCTTTGTAGTCTGATGCAACCTAGTCATTATGGATTTCACTATTGCATGTTATGCGTTGATGCTTATTCTAGAAAAATGTGTATTTTTTGTCTTCGTAACAAAATTTAAGCTTTTGAGAACTTTAAGAAGTTCAAAGTGGTTATTGAGAATGAGACTGGTCACTATATCAGATATATTCACTCAGATCAAGGGGTAATTCACCAGTGATGAGTTCAAATCCTACTTAGAAGCTCACGGGTTTCATCGAAAGATGCCTCCACACACACCGCAATATAATGGTGTTGCTGAGAGAAGGAAATGTACTATCATGGGGATGGTGCATTATATGATCAATGATTTTAGACTAGCAAAGACATTCTTGGATGAAACAACAAAGACAATAATATATTTTCCAAACAGAGTCCCCATAGTTACTCTTGATGGATTAACACCACATGAGGCATGGTCGAATCAAAATTCATCCATTGCACACCTCCAATTATTTGGGTACAAAGCCAACATGCACATACCTAAGAAGAAAATAAATAAGTTGGATATGAAATCAAAGAAACTCATCTTCAGTGACTATAATGAAGAGGCTCGTGGGTATAGATTGATGGATCCAAAGAAAAGGAAATTCTACACCGGTAGAGATGTTGATTTATTTGAGAAGAAGGAAGTGGAGACTCCTTCCACAGACTCACCTGATGTAGATATCACACATGTTGTGAAAATATAAGAAAATGTTCCCACTGATGATGACAATAATGATGGGGATGATGGTGATGATCAGACATGATGACAACCCACAAGAACAATAAATCGCATGCCCAAGTGGTATACAAATATGATTTGAGATGCTAAGTTGGATGCTCATCGAGATATACCCACCATTGGACCATGGAATTGCAATAAATCTCAAAAAGAGGTAAATTTTACTTTGATTAGAAGAGTTGTTGAATTGTTTAAGTCATCTATTGTCTAGGAAGTTCTATAGTCGAAATCTTGGAAAGATGCCATGGATGCTAAGTATTAGTCAATGATGAAAAACAACACCTAACAACTTGTCAATATTCCACTAGGGAAGAAGCCTATTGCTTGCATATGGATATTCAAAACAAAGTAAAAATAAGAATGAACTATTGACAAGTAAAAAGTGAGACTGGTAGAAAAGGGGTATGCACAAAAGGAAGGCATAGACTATGAGGAGACATTTTCTCCCACATCTAAGATCAAAATGACCAAGATGATCTATAATCTAGTTACACAGTTTGGTTGGCAAGTCCATCAGATGGACAAGAAAATTTCCTTTCTGAATGGAGATATACAAGAGGAAGTATACATGAATCAACCTGAGGGTTTTGTCATACCTAGATTAGAAACAAAGGTATGTAGAATCATAAAATATGTGTATGGCCTTAAACAGGTACCCCGGGTTTGGTACACCAAGATTGATGAGAATCTCATTCAACATGTATTTTTGATAATTCAATATGATCCCAATCTCTACCTCAAGAGGCAATGAGGAGAGATTGTTATAGTTATTTTATATGTCAGAAATCTAGTCATCACTAATAGCATAGTGAATATGATTGATGCTACGAAGAAATATCTTAACCAATCATTTGACATGACAGATCTTGGGATCATGTACTATTGTCTTGGATTGGAAGTATGATAAAAGCATAATCATGTCTTTGTTTCTCAGTTGAAATATAACAAGACACCGCTTGACAAATTCAGGATGATGGATTACACATTGATTGCTATGCCCATGGAGACAAGACTTAAGTTATCCCGTACAAAACCATCTCCTTTGATAAATACAACTTTCTATTGACATTTGATTGGGAGTCTCTTTACCTAACTTATAATAGACTAGATACCAGCTTTGCAGTTAGCTATCTTTCCCAATTCATGCAGGAACCTAGAGTTTGTCATTTGAAAGCAACAAGAAAAATCTTGAGATATCTCAAGGGTATTATGGATCTTGGTCTAGAGGACAAAAATAATCATCATTTCTTCTTGACTGGATATTCGGATTAAGATCATACAGGTAATATTAATGACAGGAAATACACTTCTAGATTTATATTCTTTTTGGAATCTAGATTGATATCATGGGGAAGAAAGAAACAAAACTTTATTTCTCATTCTTCTACAAAGGTTGAATGTCATGCTACAGGTGGAACTGTCTGCTAAGAAATATGGCTATGTTGCATACTTGAGGGTCTTGGAGTACTACAGGAGAAATATACTACCTTGTATGTTGATAATGAGGGTGTTTTCAAACTTTTTCGCAATCCAATGTTTTATGAGAGACCCAAGCATATTGAGGTATGTGTTCATTTCATTCGTGAAAATGTTCAAAACACAATATACAACTTTAGTTTTTCCCAATAGATGAACAACGAGCATATATTTTCACGAAGTCACTTACATGTGACAAATTTGAGTTGTTTAGATAATTCCTCTCCTCATCCTTTGAGGCATTCAAAATTAAAAGGGGGAATGTTAGGTAAAAATTAGTTTACTATAGGTAATTTATGCATTTACCTTAGTTACTTTTACCTTTAGTAAATAGATATTTTACTAGGGTAAATTAGTTTATATTTTGGCTATATTGTTATAACCATTATGTTTGTTTTATTGCTTGGTTTATTGTTTAAATCATGTAATTTTTTTATTCATTCGCATATGTGATTTGGTTTCACTTATGCAACCTCCTGGATGTCCACATTCAACTATTCAATACCTACAATTATTACAGCTATCATTTGCATTGTAATTTGATTGATTCCAAGATTAATAAAATACTACATACTACCTCCTTGTTTCCTCAATATAATGAACAAATGTCCAATCCAATCATGTCACATTTTCCAACATACTCCCTACTCATGGAAAAATAAGAGTATCTTACTCACATAACATATATAATTCTAAGATCATATATTTATACATGTTATACATCAATTATTTCATATACTATATTACAAATGATTCATCTATTTCATTTGTTTTGAGATATGAACTTCACATGTTTATCTCAAATCTCAAAAGGGGGATTATATCTCAATCATCAAATTTAGATAGATGCTACTAGGACATGTACATTATCATATTTAGAGTCTTGCGATTGATAAGTTTCCCCACTCCAATTTCTAATGATGCATATGCTATTTGGTTGTGGATACCCATAATATGATATATCTCCATTAAATAATGATATTGCAGTATTTTTCTTTAAAATAGTACTCATAATTTTATCTATATTTTTATCTAAAATATTACTTAAGATGGTACTCAAAATTGTGTTTAGCACTTTATATGGGTACAAAGTCCCAAACTTGATGGAAAGTTCAACTACATGCTATTTGTAATAGAATGATGTATATCACTTTCACTCGTTATATTTAACTAGACTAATATTATTAGCACTCACCTATGCATGTGTATAAAAGAAAGAAATAGTTTGCATATTCCCAAGTACGTTGGATTTTGTTTAGGAGATTCACATGCACAAAAGGTTATATCCAGACTATACATTACTTTATTTTTACACACATAGATCCACAACCACATCAAAACACCCACATACACACCTACTCACCTCCCCCCCACCCCCACAAAAACACACCCACACTCACATACAAAAGCATCAAAGTAGGGGAAAATGTAGTCAACTAAAAATGTACCCTAGGTATTTAGTAGTTGTTAAATTACATGATCTTCGAATGTTTGTATACTTTTCAATTATTGGTGAAAATTTGTCAAAATTAGGCATTATTGACATATTTGAGCGTTGTTTTCATGTTTCCCCTTCTTCTTTATCTCAATCCTCTCTTATCTTTATCTTCCATGTGTTTTGGACATTAATATATAGAGTGTCCCTATGTTATTATTTTTGGATAAATCATCATATGTTCCTAGTTGTTTCTAGAGCACTAAATTTTCTAGGGGCTTTATAACATGACCATTTTGGTTAAGTTGTACCCATATTTGTGGTCCCATATTTTTCATTTTTTAGTCATTGTTTTTTCATTTAGCACGCCAATAAGGTTATTAAATTTTAATTTTAATCATCTATAAATACATGAGATGTAATACATTTGTAAGAATAACTCTAGAGAATTCATTATTCATGTATATCTATTGAGAAATTGTAAGCCCTAAATAAAACCAAGTAATCATTAGAGATTTAGAGCAATCATTAAAAGAAGGCAGGTCATGCACCACATAACATTAATTTTATTGGCTCATGAATTATTATAATTATTGGTGTGACATTTAAAATATTGTATACCATTGAGGGCCCTAAAAACATTCAAGAGAGGTATATTATTATCTAGTTTAATGAAGGACCCATTTTCTATTATCCTTACAACTTCAAATATTGCAGCCCATTTATGGGCTAGAGAATGGGACTTATTTACACGTGTGTGAGTTGAATCGTAAAAATATAAACAATGTTTTTGGAGGGAAATACTAAGCGAATATAAACATCAAATAAATTTTGGATTTCCCATATTTATTTAATACAACAACCATAATATTTAGACATAATCAAGATAGTAAAATACAATCACCAAAAACTTGTCTAATCACTAGCGAATTTATGGGTTATAGTAGATTTGACTTAGATGGTGCATTTTTAAACTCAGACTGTAGTAATGGGAAATACAACATTCCAAAACAATTCTAAAGAAAAAAAGGAATAAAACATTTATATATTTTAAACACGTGATATTCATATTTAAGAAATGTGAAAGAAGTCTTTGAGTTTCAAACTAGGAAAATGCATTCATCAAATTAGTTATAAAATTTCAATCACTTCATTAGGAGTGGCCATATGCTCTATGTATAATTAGGAGAGTAACAAATACTTTAAAAAAATGTTCTCGGGCATGAGTTTTGTATACAACTTTGTGTCACATGTGGATGTACATTTTTAATGTCAAATCCTAATAATTCTAGTAAAATATCTTGATATTTAAGATACGTATTTACATCTTACATGTCACCTCTTTTCTCTACATTTGAAATCAATTAATTATATATAAATATTGCCTTACATATATTATTAGACTTTATTTAATGTTATGGATATTTTTGTTGCAATTTAATTGAAATCCATTTATACATACCACACTATGTAATTAATGTGAGTTACAAAATTAGTAATCATAATTCTATTTTAAAAATTTCAAACCTCATAAAACTAGATATGATATATAAATTGTGAACTTTTTTGAGTATACCAATTTAGGGTTGGCAATGATTTTATAATTGTAGACACCTAATTTTAGTATGGGACTAGTTAACTACTTTGGTTCTATTGAATTTATGTGTTTACTGATTATTGTTCCAAGTTAGGCTCTTGTTGGTGTGTGTTTTGTATGTCATTTAACCTTCAACTTAGTTTCCTTGTGTTCTTTGTGACCATAACATATTTGACCTCATTTATCTCCACATTTATCTATTATGTTTATGTTTTGCCATGTCTCTCTCTTTATTAGTTTTCAAAATGGTCTTGAAAAGTTACCGTTTCTGTAGAATACAAAACTATTCATACCATTTACAACCCTTTACATAAATGGTCACCAAATTTTTGGCCCCTTTTATCCCCTGATTTTGGATTTCAAATGGTTTATGGCTCTCCTTCTCATATTTTCATACATTATGTTGGCTTGTGCACCAACTGGTTTATAATTTAAATTCAAGAAGTCGATATGTAAACAAATACAACGATGGAGAAAGCGATGGAGGTATTGTCAATGCAGTTTCTGTAGTTCTAGCTACAGAATGTCTGCGCACTAAGCCAAGAATAGCTGAGGAGAGGCTGCTTTCTAGCCAAAATTAGACGGATGAAAAGCTGCAAACTAAAAAAGTGGAAGTACTGGGATCCACACCTTTGGCCTGGAATAAGATTCTTCAAAACCCTATCATAAAAATGGGTCCGCATTCTCCTAAAAGAGGACAGTTCACGTGGGAAAAGGACAGTGAAGGTGTCACCTGCCTGATGGTCCCAGATGGTTGTGTTAATAGGGCTTTGAGAAAAGTGAATCTTTCCCTTGTTGGTAAGTTTCTAGGCTCTAGACCTAATATTGATTTTATTAGAAAATGGGCTCTGAGAAAGTGGAAATATAAGGGGGATCTGAGTATTACCATCATGCCACGGGGTTTTTTTTGGCAAAATTTAATCAGCAGGCTGATTTGGAAACGATGCTTCTTGGAGGACCGTGGTGGCTGGGTAATATGGGCCTCTTTTTTAAAAAATGGTATCCTGGATTTGATCCTGACATTGAAAATATAAACACCATTCCAATCTGGTGTAGACTCCCTGGGCTTCCGTTGCATTTTTGGGATGATGAAATTTTCCTAAACATTGCTAAGTCCTTAGGTGCTCCGATCGGGCTGGATGGGCCCACGAGAAACAGATCCAAACTTGATTTTGCTCGATTCTGCATTTCTTCTGAAATGGAACAGGAGTTACTGTTATGAAATAAGGGATAAAATATGCGGAATAATCCCTCACATAATCGCAATAGTAGAAACTAATATGTAGAAATTATTACAGATCTCAAATAAAATTACAGAATAAAATAACACAACACAAAGAGACATTATTTAACGTGGTTCACCCAATTTAGGATACATCCACCAAGAATCACTTGCTTAGATTTTATTACAAGCCACCGCTCTCTCAATACAATACCTAGATCCGTTTGGAGCTATGCTCAACAAACTCTACAGAATTCACACCCGAATTCAAAACACATCTGCAAATACATTTGCTTATACATCTATCATATGCATAAGACCATATAAATAGACAACTGCTTAAGAAATTTTACAAAACCGTGGGTATTAAAACCATGGGCAAAACCTGTCCCATAAACCTATTGGTCAAAAAACTCACCCATATGAGAAGAGCACGTTTCCTGATATGTCGGGTGCATTTTTCAAGGCCAAAAGCAAGGATACATGAAAAGTGTACAGTACTCTTAGTGTACAGTCTTCAACACTTTCACACATGAAAACATGCTCCACAACCTATCAATTTCCCACTTGGAGACTAGTTTTCCTCTGAGTAAGCTTCTCAACCCTTCACTAGTTTCTGTGAAGACCAACCAAAGCTGAACACAACTTTAGTTTTTCCCTTGTGACCACCTTGCTCATCATGTCTGTAGGATTTTGACTGGTATGAATCTTCTCCAACTTCTCTTCCTCCAAAGCTGTCCTAATGAAATGGTACCTTAACTGTATATGCTTCATCCTGGAGTGGAAAGTAGAGTTCTTAGCTAGGTGTATAGCACTCTGACTATCACTATGCAGCTTACATTCCTCCTGCTTATGCTCCAACTCCTCAAGCAACTCTTGTAACCAAATCATCTCTTTGCTTGCCTTTGTTGCAGCAACATACTCAGCCTTCATGGTTGACAAAGCCAACAACTTCTGTAGTCATGAAATCCAGCTCACTACTGTCCCACCTACAATGTAAATATAACCTATCGTGCTCCTCCTACTATCAACATCTCCAACCATGTATGAATCTACATAACCACGTAAAGTGGTGTCTGATCCACTGTAGCACAAAACTGCCCCCATGGTTCCTCTCAAATACCAAAGGATCCACTTTACTGCTTTCTAATGCTCTTTACCTGGATCACTCATAAATCTACTCATAGCTCCCACTACATGGGCAATATCAGGCCTAGTGCACACCATAGCATACATCAAACTACCAACTGCTGATGAGTAAGGTACCTTGGACATTTGGTTTCTTACTTGCTCTATCTTGGGACACTGCTCCTTTGATAACTTAAAATGGCCTGCCAAAGGAGTCCCAACCGGTTTAGCATCCTACATGTTAAACCTATCCAATACCTTCTTAATGTACTCTTCCTGAGATAAATTCAACTTTCGTTCCTTCCTATCCCAAGTTATCCTCATACCAAGGATTTTTCTGGCTGCCCCCAAATCCTTCATATCAAAGGATTCACTTAGCTGTTTCTTGAGTACTTTTATTTCCTGCATGTTTTTACCTGCAACTAACATGTCATCTACATACAAACACATGATAATATAACTTCCATCCTAAAATTTCTTTATATGCACGCAATGGTCAGAATGACATCTAATATAACCTTGCTCCATCATGAAGCTATCAAACTTCTTATACCATTGATGTGGAGCTTGTTTCAGGCCATACAAGCTCTTCTTCAGTTTGCACACCATCTCCTCTTTACCTTTGACTTCATATCCTTATGGCTGCTGCATATATAGCTCCTCCTCCAAATCACCATGGAGATATGCAGTCTTTACATCTAACTGTTCTAAGTGCAAGTCTTCTGCTGCCACTATTCCAAGAACAATTATGATAGAAGTCATTTTTACTACAGGAGAAAAAATCTCATCAAAATCTATACCTTGTTTCTGTGTAAACCCCTTGACCACCAACCGGGCCTTATATCTTTTCTTCCCTTCTTCTTCATCTTTAAATTTGTACACCCACTTGTTCTGCAATGCTCTTTTGCCTTCCGGTAGCTTCACCAAATCCCAAGTCTGGTTCTCTATGAGAGACTTATGCTCCTCATCCATGGCTTGCTCCCACTTCTTACTGGCATCTACCTGCATTGCTTCATCAAAGATCTCTGGCGCCCCCGAACCCCTGCTATCAGGGGCTAGCCCCTGAACCCCTGTTACCGGGGGCTTCCACCCCTGGACCCCCGCTCAGGGCCCGGCCCAGCCCCGAACCCCGGAGAGGATACATGAAAAGTGTACAATACTCTTAGTGTACATGCTTCAACACTTTCACACATGAAAACAGGCTCCATAACCTAACAGTTACCAGAGCACATCATCTTGAAATCTAGGTATGGAATGTGGATTCAAAAAATTGAATTTGAAACTTTTCATTTAAGGTGTAAGAATTGTCATCACATAGGACACTTCACCAAAAACTGTCTCAAAAAGGAGATCCCTACAATGGAGGACAAACACAAAATGAATGAACAACCTGTGGATGGCTTAGTTTTGAGAAAGGAACATAGGGTTCTTGACACTGATTGCCAGAGAGAAGACAAAGCCCCTAGCCAGACTGAGCTGGACTACAATAGAAAGGGGAAAAAAGGGGTTTTAGAACTCCAATAAGGAAACATTTGGTCTGGTGTCCTAAAACCCCAACGGTAGCTTTTCTTGCAGCACCTATCAAAGAGGACTTGGAAAATCCTATAAAGGTGACCATGGAGGTGGACGAATAAGAAGGATCTGTAAAGATAAATATCATCCCTAATGATCTATATTAGGATTTGAACAATAAGGAAGCTGAGATAGATAAACCTCTGTGCATCATTGAGGAAATATTAGACATGGATAGCATGGGTTTTAAAGAAACTTTGTAGAAAAACACTCCTAGGGGCGATGGTAAATTATCTACAGATATACCTCCTTGCTTCAGCAACAGATCAGCGGTTTCACCTACTTGCTACAACATCAGAACAACAGATCCACACTCAATTGACAGGAATCATAAAGAGCATGAAGAGGGAGAAGTAACGCCAGTCAAAGAAGATGAGGAACTAACTTCTGGATTCATAAAGGTCATTTCAAAAAAAAAAGAATGAAAGGATTTGAAATGATCCCATAATCACTCTGCAGTGATAAGAAAAAGAAAATGGACAACAGGGATACCTCAACATCCAGAACTACTAGATCTTCTGCAAGAAGACTAGTAGATTTTGGAGGTAGTTCTAAAAGAGGAAGGCCCTCAAAAAAGGCTCTTAGATCCAAGAAAATAGAGAGAGACATTGCAGATGGCATTCAACGTCAATTGAACCATCAGGAAATCCCAACTCCCAATCCTTCCAAATGAAGATTATCTCTTGGAACATACGAGGTCTAAATGGAAACTCCAAGTAGAGAATCATTAAGGAGTTACGTGATTCTAGTAGTCCTAGTATTTTGATTTTGTAGGAAACTAAGATGAAAGCTAAGATCATTGAAACTAATAAAAAGAGTTTTTGGGAAAACTCTGAAATGGCGGCGATGGACTCTTAGGGAGCCTCTGGAGGTCTGGCTACTCTTCGGGATAAAAGGCACTGTACTGGTATGGTTCTTAATGCTAGCACTAATCATCTTGCTATCAAATTTCATGCTATTGAGAACAATGGTGAATAGATCCTTTCTAACATCTATGCCCCTAATACGGTTAGTGGGAGACGAAAACTTTGGACTGATCTTAAGATCTTTAGAAACCAATATAGTACAGCTAACTAGCTTATCATGGGTGATTTTAACTCTCCTCTAAATCCAGGTGAAAAATATGGAGGAATCTCCAGCTTTTCTATAGGTATGGAGAATTTTGCTGATTTTATTGCTAAGCTTAATCTCTTAGATGTGGATCTCCATGGAAATAAATACACTTGTAATAATAGAAGGTTGGGAAAATATCTTATCCAGGTTAGATTGGATAGAGCCCTCATTTCTGCTAGCTAGATTCTCAGTCAAGACTTCCACCTCTCTTCCTTGCCCGGAATTGGATCGGACCACAATCCGATTGCTTTAAATCTTCTCAATTGGACTAAACCCATCAGAATCTCATTCAAATTTGAAAAGATGTGGATGGAGCATGACAACATCTATGAAAAAATTAAAGCATGGTGGGTTTGGAATGGTGAAGGCACTGCTCAATTTAGATTGATTCAAAAGCTCAAAAATGTTAAAAAGCAAGTTAAAATGTGGAATAAAAGTGTTTTTGGCAATGTGTTTGATAATAAAAAGAAGTTAAAACAAAAGCTCCAGGATTTGGAAATCAAAATGAATACAATGGGGAGATCTGTTGAAGACCAAACTAATGAAAAAAATATTCTTTCAGAGCTGTATACGATTTGCAGCAGAGAAGAATCCTTATGGAGACTAAAATCTAGAGCTATCTGGCTTAAAGAAGGAGATAGGAATACAAAGTTTTTTCATATGACCACTTTGAAGCACAGAGCTTGGAATAGGATCATGGAAGTGGCTAAAAGTAACGGAAATATTATAAAAGATCCCAATAGCATCAAGGAAGAAGCTCTAAATTTCTATTAAAAACTTCTTAATGAGAGGAATATCATCAATGTTGAGGCTAATTCTTTTATGCTGGAGGCTATTCCCCAAGACAAAATTGAGGAGCAGAGATATAAAAATATCACCAAAGTTGTCACGCTTGAAGAGCTGCAAAAAGTTGTGTTTACTTTAGAAGGTGACAAGGCTCTAGGCCCGGATGGTTTCTCCATTATTTTTTTCTAGAAATTTTGGGAAATTTGTTCAGATGACCTTCTCAGAGCGGTGAATGAATTCTATAGAATTGGAAATCTTTTGAAAGAGCTAACTAACACCAACATTGTGTTGGCCCCAAAAAAAATGGATGCTAAAGACTTTCAACCCATCAGCCTTGTGAATGCTATCTATAGAATTTTTACCAAAATTATTGCTACCAGGATTCAACTCATTATGAATGATTTAATCTCAAGGCAGCAAATTGGATTCATTAAAGGCAGGATTATCCAAGATGGAGTGATTATGGTTCATGAGACCATACATTCTATGGAGAATAATAAAAAAGCAAATATGGTGCTTAAGCTTGATATGAATAAAGCCTTTGACAAGGTTTCTTGGGTTTTTATTGACAAAGTCTTAACTAAATTTGGTTTTCTAGACAAATTCAGAAAAATTATTAAGGCTTGTATCTCTATGATCAGATTCTCAGTGGTGGTTAGTGGTGAGTCAGTGGGTTTTTTCACTAGCAGTAGAGGACTAAGTCAAGGGGACCCCATCTCCCCCCTGCTCTTCATTCTTATGGCTGATAGTCTTAGTAGAACAATTGGTAAAGCAGTCAATGACGGTCTTTTGAAAGGCTCAAAGCCCACTTCCATCAGCCAAGTTGTTTCCCATCAGCAATTTGCAGATGATACAATCCTCCTTCTATTGGCTTTCGTCATTGAAGCCAAGGCTACCAAGGCTATTCTATAGCTCTACAAATCTGCTTCTGGGTAAGAAATCAATTATGATAAAAGCTCCATTTTCTTCTTCAACACTCCTGAAGAAAGACAGCTTAAAATTGCTAAAATTATGGGCTGTAAAATAAGTGCGCTTCTAGCCACTTACTTAGGTCTACCTCTCAGCACTAAAAAAGTCTCTAACAAGGTGTGGGATGATTTATTGGAGAGATTTCAAAAAAAAAATGGCTGGATGGAAAGGAGCCATTTTATCTAGTGCTGGTAAGTGCCTGCTCATAAAAAGTACTCTTCAAAATCTGCCCATTTATATCATTTCACTTTACAAGATCCCTTCTTCCTTCAGAGAAAATTTTGAGAGGATTCGGAAAAATTTCTTATGGCAGGGCATGGAGGAGAAGTTTAAATTTCACTTAGTTGCTTGGGATAAGGTTTGTACTCTGAAATCTATAGGAGGTCTGGGTATAAAAGACATCAAGAAAATGAATGAGGCTCTCATTGCGAAAATGGTCTGGAGAATGCTTGCAGAGAAACAACCATGGATAGATTTAATTAAGGCTAAATACCTAAATCAGCAAACTGTCTTTTCTTTTCTGCAAGATGAGCACCTCCCTTATGGTTCCATTTTTTGGAACAATCTAGTAAAGAGTAGAAATTTCATTAAACAGGGCAGTAAATGGAAAGTGGGAGATGGTTGTGATATAAATTTATGGGATGATAACTGGTTTAATGGTAGTCTTATGGATAGATTTGGGATGGTCAAAGACAGTCTTGTAAACAAGTATGACAGTAAAATCAAGGATTATATTGAGAGAAATGGCAACAAAAAGAAATGGAAAAAACTTTCTGTGGAGAGAGATGATCTGATCCAAAATATTTCCTCCCTTCAAGATCAGTTAGATCTTATCCCCTTAAGTCAGTTGGATATTAAGGATGAATTGGTCTGGAATAATTCTATTGATGGGGACTACTCTGTCAAAATTGGGTATAATACTTTCTTCGACAATAGTCAAACTGAGTTCAAATGGAGTAGGATTTGGATGGCTGAGTTAACTCCTAAAATAAATTTATTCCTTTGGCTGGCTCTCAGAGGCAAGATTCTTACCACTGACAACCTGATGAGAAAAGGTTTCATAATGTCTAATAGATGTCATCTATGTAAAAAAGACTCTGAGGATATCAATCATTTGTTTATCCATTGTGATTATGCTACCAGAATATGGAGTTTTTCCCTCTCTAAATTTGAAGCTTTATAGGTGGTTTCGAAGGATTTCAATCAGCTATGGACTCAATGAAGCCCACCCTATAAAAATTGTGTTGTTAGAAGGCTTTGGAAGCTGGTTATTCCTCATATTATTTGGAGGGTATGGAAAGATAGAAATGATATTATCTTTAGAAATAAAAATCAGAATTATAAGCTCAATATTGGTAAAATTTCTAATGATATTAAAGAGAATATTGCTAGATTCAAACCCCCCAGGAACAAGAGTTATCCAGAAAATGAAGAACATGTCTTATCCCATTGGCAGATAGGAGCTGACAATAGCCGTAGTAATTCCGGTAATAGTATTGATAGATCTTTGATTTAATGGCATCCTCTTGATTTTAACTAGTATAAGTTGAACTTTGATGGGGCCTCTAAGGGTAACCCTGAGATTTCTGCGGGGGGAGGAGTGATCCGGGATCATAAATGTGTATGCCGGAAAAATGGGAATTCAAACCAATCATTTTGTTGAAGCATTATCTGCTTTATGGGGCCTTAGAATTGCTCAGACTCATAATATCCAAAACCTCATTCTTGAAGGGGACTCACTTAATATCATTAATCATCTTAATTAGTGCTCACCTCCAAGTTGGAACATCAAGGATTTCATCTTGGAATCCATAAGTATTTGCCAAACCTTCAATAACATTCAGATCATGCATACTTACCGGGAGGGTAACAAGGTGGCATATGCATTGGCTAATTATGGCATAAATGTTAATCACATTGTTTGGGATAATAAAGATGACATTCCTGAATAGCTTCAAAGTAACATTCAAGCGGATATTTATGAATATACAAATTCGAGATATGGGATATGAGCATTGGGAGTGGAATTGTAATAATAAAACTCCCACACGTGCTGACTTTAAAACAACACTCATTCAAATCTTGATAGACAATCAAGGTTGTATGAAGTATAATGGGAACTTCAAGTGGATTTATATGAAGATGAAAGATGCACATGCAGGCAATATAGAGCTCTTAACAACTTTTATACAAGGCTTTACAGATTCCCAAGTTAGTAATAAAGATAATGATGATCTGGAGTGGGCTATTAAAAGGACTCTAGTTCACACACGCGGATTTTCACAGGTTCATAACAGCAGCCACTCAGGTATTCATGGGAAAAGCAACGGTTATCCTAATCATCACTCTCACCGCGTGGAAAATAATAGTGAAAGGCAGACTGATAATTGCGCTCTTAAGGATTATAAATTTTTTATTTACAAGCAGTTAAGCACGGCGATAATGGGAGGAGCCCCTTGCCAGATTGAGCCCAACGTGGATCCAGAATGGAAAAATAATGAAGAACTTTGGAATCTTCTCAGCCAGGGAGGCATCACCAAATTTATTGAGAAGATTCAGGGCCATGACCAAAGTATTTCGGTTCATTTTGTGAAGGATTGGAAGGATCACACTGTGGATTATGGAGGGTAAAAGATTTCGATCAATAAGGAGTTAATTGCTGAAGTAACTGGCCTTGACATGGAAGGGGTACCGCTTTTTTAATAAAAGGGTTGACAGAGATGTTGAGGAGAGGAAATTTTTTGAAGGTAATGAGAAGTTGGTCTTTGTCACGGTGGCCCTGCAGGTTAGTTTGATCCATTCACCTTTTGATGAGGTAACCCGTATGATGGTGTGTTTCATTTCTTTGGAGGGAGGTTTGTCAATATGCCCTCTAAGCATCTTGTGTTCCTCAATCACTTCTGCAGGTATCACATGGTATGTTTCCCCCACTATCTACTTAACTCTCTTGAGCACTCCATTTTGGAGTTTGAAAAACATGCACGTGTGGTTCCATTGCACCAGGGTCTCATTTTCTTGTTACATAAGCTGTGTCTTCTTAGGTCTCCTGGCATCCCTTCCTCCCCTAGCTTTGTTCCTCCTCTACCCAACACAGTAGCCACTAGCCCCATCTCTCCACCTTCTATCCCCACCACCGTTGTTGTCACCCCTTTGCCGGCCTTCTCATCTCCATTTTCCATCCCCCCCCCACCTCTGCTCCCACCCCCTTCACTTCCACTTCGGCCAGACCTATTACCAGGTCTTCTAGAAGACTGAACCTTGATACCCCTGCTGTGGAGAAGGTCCCTCAGGAGATTGAAATTGCCCATAACCTCCTGCATATTAGTAGTGCTAGTTCTCAGGAAGCACACATTGAGAGCTCCACAAAAAGGCTAGAAGCCTTAGAAGCTGACATGAAGTTGTTGAAGGAAGAGGTTAAAAACTTGGCAAAGAAAAAAAGGTAAGAGGAAGGAGGAGGAGGAGGTGGTTATTGATAATAATCAGGTTGAAGACATATACAAGAAGCTGAACTCCTTAGACACCCATTTAGGGAAGGTCAAGACTCGCCATGATTATAATATGGCCATTTTTAATGCAATTGAAGAGTTTATTGAGCAGCATATCTGCAGTGTGTCTAATCTCAAAGGAGTTCCAGCAACCCTTTGGGGCACAGAAAAGGAAAGCAAAAGGACCATTGAACAGCTGGATGTTACTGACTCTGCCCACATGATGACATTGGCTATGTTCACCTCTTGGAAAAATATCAAATCCAACATCGAAAAAGCCGCCAAGAAGTAATTGTGAGTGCTTTTGCTACACTTCTTTGTAATTATTGTTGTTTTTTGGTTGCTTTCCTGCAGTGTTTGTACTGATTTTGTTTTATTGGGGTAGCTACTCTTGGGCTACTTTGGGTTTCTTTGTCCCATTTGGATCTTAATCCTTTTTGTTCTAGTTCTCATTCCTATTCTGGCTTCTAGGCCCTTTTTTGTTCTCAAGGGTATAGTCCCTTTCAAAAAACTATTTGCCAAAAATTTAAAAAAACAAATACATTAGTGCATTAGGACAATAAATTATATATGGATTTGTATTAAAAATCAATATTATATAAATAATAATAGAAATATCATTTCCAAGAGGATCCTCTTGCCAAAATATGATTTGAAACATTTGGAGATAATTCTAGCATTTATGAGTTGTTTTTCATACATCGAAAGAGAAAAGGTGGGGACACTTGAATACATTAGATTGATTTATAACTTGCATCAAGTGTTGGTTGATTTTTTTTCAAGACATGAGGTATCTTATAATAACTAAGGGATAACACAATCCCCCATTAGCATCCCCTATTTTTGATAGGTATTGTAAGGTTTTGATGCCCTATTAGGTTTTTAAATAAGGAGATCAATTTCCATGATTCACTGCTCTCCACAAACCTATCTACATAGAGAATGGTCCTACTATCAAGTGAAAGAATATAATAAAAATGAGTGATGATTTTAAAGACTACGATATAATGACGAAAATCTTGAAATCACTTTTTAATTGATCACTTTCATAGCTATTTCATGAGTGGTTGGGTTGTATGTTCAGTATATGTGTTGAGGGATCAATTTTCCTCATTAATTGGACTTTTTTTCTTACACTTATCGCTAATGAATGTTTATAGAATCATGTGATCCAATGTAGTATAACTCAATGATGGTTGTACAAAGTTATTGTATTCTTGTAATCGATTTGATGTTTTTAGTGTACTAGGGGTTTATGATCATACTTGGCTTATAGATAAAACATTTTTAGTCTACATGGAGCTACGTGAAAGGGGGTTTACAATCCTAACTCCTTTTTATTTTATATTTAAATTTAATGGGAACCATTGATTCATAAAGAATACAATCTTAGCATAAATAAACATTTTATTATATTGTTATATAAATATTTACTATGATATTTTATCCAATTACATTGTTTAAAAGACTAAATATTTAATATTTATAATGTTTCATAGTTGTACCACAAATTGAATCAAATAAATTACTATTAAAACAATTCTCAATAACATAATTCCAAATCAAGAAAATATTCAATGAGAAAATATGTATTGATCACAAAAATGTTTCCTTAGGTTTCCAAAAAAAATGTGATAATTTACAATGTATTATATTTTATATTACAAAATATTTATAAAATCATGCCATGATTTTATTCCCGTGTAAATATTCAACATAGAGGCTCATATAATCTACTTTTTTTCTATATATAATTTTATTTTTTCATAGGAAAGGTGTTAAAATATTTTTCGTCTCTCTCACTACATTCAAATTCACTAATTTAAGAATATTTTTCTTTCTAACCCTAATTCTCTAGTCTTTTCAAATCTAATTATTTTCAAGTTCTCCTACATTTTCTATTATTCATATTAAAACATTATTTTTATAATTAGGCCAATATTAATGATATATATTTAATTAGGTCCAATTAATTTTATGTTTGATTAGTTATTCATTTGTGCATCTAAAACCATTTTCTACACCTTTTGGATGGTGTATCGAATTTGAATTTTACGGATATATATCACACATTTACAGAGACTGTAAACAAAGAGCTAATATGAAGAATTTAGGTTGTATTATGCTTTTTTGGTATGAGAATTATAGTCATTTTCCTATTCATGTTGGACTATATGAGTAGAATGATTAAGTTTATTATAAAAATTCATTCATATAACATACCTTTTATTACACAGGGTTTTTCACCCTCTTATTCAATTGCATAATTTTGTATCATCTACATTATACTCTATATATATATTCCAACTCTTATGTCACTTTGTAGGTATTCATCAATTGTCACTATGCTTTCCATTTTATCAATGGTATTTTTAATTATACATCAATATAAAAAATATTTGAAGCTAAAAAGTGAGATACACATCACAATGATTTTATGCATGATTATTATTTACAATTGATTTAACTCAAATTTGAATTAAGGATTGAATGTATTGATTCTAATAAGGATTATATAAATATTTTAGATGCTACTACATGTCAATGAATGTGCAATTACATTAGTAAATAAATGCTACAACATTTGAATATGAAAGTATTATAAACCATAATTACAAAAAAAAAATCATTATTACATCATACTTTTGGAAAATTATATATGCGGGTCTTGAACGATGAAACTAGAAATTAGTAGCACAAGTCCTTTTTGTTTTACTTTCGTATTACTTGATTGATTCATATATATTGAATTGACTGTTTTAACTCTTTGGTATTCTTTTGTGTTGTGTCACAAAGATCTCTATTTATTTCATTCACTATATGACTTTTTTGACTTCGGTATAAGACAATGCAATTTGGGTCAGACTGTTGTATGGTATGGTCCCAAGAAAAATGGTCTCATTCTCTTTAAGTTTTTTCTTTTATACCCATCAAGCTTGTTCATTATTATTTTTATTTTTGCACTTTATGTTGTGGATTGGCCTTACATGCCCCTAGGTTTGAATTTAAAATTAATGGACTCATATATATTCAAGTTGTCTATAAGCATTTTACGTCTAGAAATCACCTATATATCTATCCATGTACTAGCTAAAAAGTAAGGAATATTATAACACATATCATTAGCACATCACAAGGTGACAATTTTTTATTTTAATGTGTTCTACATCTGCATATAAGGGTTTCAATTGGGGCACTTAGTTAGCTTGTTATCGTTGGTGAGGTATGAGGTCAAAGCCAGGTTAAGGGATCATTTACATACACACATGCACATTCACTAAGAGCACTACATGGGATTTGAAATGTAGTGTAGTGCATGGTCTTAATCACATGGGGTGACCAAAGAGGCTAGTCCAACTCATAACCTAACCTTGTTTTTTGTTATCTAATGTGTGCATGAAGTGCTTATAGGAAGCTAGGGTTTTTCACAGTTACAATCATAGATGTTGTAGGTTTTTTATTCCATTGTATGGTTTTTCATACACATGTATTTAGCTTACTTAAGTTTTGGTAGGATAGATGGAAGTTACACTTCGCCACCTTTTTAGGTTGTGGTTACAAAAACCAACTTCTTATTTATACACCTCTTGTAAAGTTATTTTATTATGCATTGAATATACAAGCTATGTTTTATCTCATGTTTGGTTCCTCTCTCTTGTAAATTTGATCTATTTATGCATTTGTATATTATCAATACTTAATATTGGCTCACATTATCACGTGGTATCCAAGCTCATTCTAGTAATCTGATGTCATTGTTCTATTGTGTTTAGTTTATTAGAATATTGAGTTATTTCAAGCTTGTTATTTTTTAGTTCCTTATCTCAAAGTATGATCTTCTCACACCCCCTTAGATGATCTAGAGAATAATAAAATAAGGAAAACTCCTTGTATAAGCATGTTTTGCAAGACAATCTTCATTATGTGTATTTTTAGAGAAACAAATTATGCCATCAACTCTAGATCATGCCAAAACCCTAAGATCAACAATAAACTTGAGCATGATTTGAAGAAGGTCAAATTTGACCTTTTTGGATTTTATTATAGTCATCGCTAGGTTATTTGGTGGTATTCCATACCACAACAAAGGTTTTGAGAAACTGTGCGTCTAGGTTTTTTGAGATCTTTTATGGGTGTTTGATCTTGTCAGTGTTCTTGTGGTAGTGATTGTACATGCATTATTGTTGGTTGTTGTAAATGTTTAGACATTGCACTCGATCTTACATTGTACGTTGTATGTATCCATGATCCACGTCTTACGTGTGTTTATTTGTTGTTACTTTTCACTTGTGTTCCTTTTATTATTGATCAATTGTGTGGGTAACTCTTTGTGGTTGGTTGTACTCATTTAGAGGCATTGTAATGGTGGTCATGGAGTGTGACACACATTTCAAGGTGGTGATGTTGCTCTTTTCCACATGTCAAAATTTTATGTGGGTATGCCCTAACCCTATGCACATTGATAATCTATGGAGATAAGATAGCCGGAAATTTTATAAGGAAGCAAATAACTCCCCTTTGAAAGTGACATCACTTGGTGTAAATTTGACGAAGGTTAGCCACCACTTTTCATAGCCTTATCCCCTAGTCACTCCCAATCCAAGGGGGTTAACTAATGAGAGGTAAAAAATAAAATTGTTAAGGTGCCCAAGAAAGTATTAAAAATTTTAAGAGGTAAAGGGGTTTTTTTTTGGAAGCACATGAGCAAGTATTAAAATGTGAAAGTAGAAGAAACTTGTAAGAAGAAAAAAATTCTTCTGGAAAATTTGTTTGAGGTGTCATTTTCTTTAATGTGTATTTTTAAGCTCTTCATATTGGTGTTACTTTCATTTTCTTGTTTTATTTGTATCAAATGTTTTTTTTTCCTTTAATAATTGTGACACATGAAATTATAAAGTGACAACCTTAGTAGGTTATTGTTGATAATTTCAAAGGTTGGTCTTGTGTTATCTTTTGCACTTTCATTTCTACAATTTATTTTTCTACGTCATGAATCAAAATGTAGTTTCTCTTCTCACACCATTTAACTATCATGAGTGGAAAATCAAAATTCAAATCTTCATAAGGAGTAAAGTTTTACACCGAATAAAAATGGATATAATAACTAAACCAACATTAAATGCATCTAAGGTTAAGTGGTTTAATTGATGTGATAAGACCTATGGTTTATTATGTATGTTTGTTTCTCTTGTGTTACTCTTTAACATAGAATATTCTAGGACACCTAATGATGTCTGGACCATAATGGAAGGACTATTGATGAAGAAGGATATAATCAAGGGTCGTGAATTAGAGAATGAGCTCAATAGTCTTAGTCCAAGTAGCTTTGACACTAAACGATACTTTTTCACTAAATTCAAATAACTTAGTTTGTAATCAAAATGATGACAAATAGAAAAAAGGAAGGGAAGTTTATTTTTTCTATTATTTACAATTTGGGTCATGACTATTCAATTTTTGTTTCCACTTTCCATGCCACTAGGAGTCTTAGAGCCACATGGAAAATTCCTTCCCTAGTTTATTTTATCACTTCCTTGACGAGGGAGAAATGTAATGTCATACATATGGGTGCTCTAAAGTCTTCTAAGTCGCATGCCTTAATTATTGGACAAGAAAAATATAATTCTCCAAATAAAAAGGATAAGAACTAGAACAAACATGATAGTGAGAAAAGGAAGGATTTGAAACATGCCACCAAGACCAATTCTTCTAAAAATAAACCTTACAAAGAGAGGGTAAAATGTGCCTATTGTAGCAAACTTAGACATGATGAACATAAGTGTATGTGGAAATGGATTTATCACTTGACATATATTCTAAAGAAGAAAAATATCAAGGTTCCCATTTCAGTGACAATGCGTTCATCAACTCAGGAGCCTTTGGGATAAGATACAGTGGTAAGGAGAAACGAAAGGGCAAGGCCTTTATAGTATTTTCACCCTAGACTTTCTCATGGGTAATTGACTCAAGTGATTCACACCACATGGCTTAATTATAGGTTGACTTAGCTTCCTTAAATCTATACACTATGCCTTCTATTTTTGTTGGTAATAATAATTCTGTAAAAGTTCATGGGAGAGAGTCTATTAAAGTGAATGATGGAACATTTCAATATGTTCTCTATTGTGCACTTAATTTTTACTAATATCGTATTTTTTTATTAGATCACTCACTAGTTTGGTAAAGAGAGTTAAGTTTAACCTTAATTCAATGATTATGTGGGAGTTACACAATGATTCTAAAATGGAAGTGGGGAACATAGATCAGTAGTCATGGTTGTACACCTTCTCACACTTTTCTCTTAGTAATCCTACTACACTTCTCACTCATTCAAATGGGGTGAGTAAGCTACGACATGAGTGGTTTGGCCATCTTAACTACCACTACTTGGAATAACTCAATCAACATGATATGTTTACAGTGTTGCCTCGTGTCTGATTTTCTGATTGATTTTTATAGGGTTGTATTCTTGGTAAATATCCTAAAGAGAATTTTGAAAAAGGAAAATCATGGAGAGTTACAAAGATTATGGAGATAATTCATAATAATATTTCACGACCATCCCCACATCCTTCATTCAACAAGAACAAATACCTTCTTACCATCGTTGATGAATTTTCCATGTATACTTGGGTATACTTTCTTCGACACAAGTATGAGGTTTTTTATCATTTTCAGGAATTTAATATTTTTGTAGAGAAATGGTTGGGGAAATCCATCAGAATTTTGTACATAGACAATGGTGGTGGGTATGTTAGCCATAATTTTGAGAAATTTTACACTTCATTGGGGATTGATTTACAACATATAGTTTTGTAAAGTCCTTAAGATAATAGAGTGGCATAATGTAAGAACATGTCCTTGAAATAATGGAAAATTATATGATACACTCCATATCACATGTACCTCAGTATTAGGTAAAAACCATTAGTTTTGTGTGTAGCATCTAAAAATGTGTTCATCATCAAGCATTGAAAGGCATAACTTCTTTCGAATCTTGCAATAGTTGGAAACCCACAATTAAGAACTTTAGAGTTTCTAGATCCCCATTTATGGACCACATTCCTAATAAGAAATGTAAGGAAATGGAACCACAGATTTAGTCATGTATATTTATAGGATATCCAAATGGTGTTAAGGGATACAATATTATTCATCATATTACATGTGAGTTATTCATTTATAGGAGTGTTCATTTTCAGGAGGGTCCTACAGAATCAACACTCAACACTTCTCCTTCCTCTTTAGAATCATTGGAATTTGATGATAGTGTTTCTAGTTTAGATCCTAAGTATATTCCTTATGATGAGGATTCTTCTTCTAGTTTAGACGATGAGAGAAGTGATGAGAGACCATGTATTCCTTTTCTCGGTCACTTTTCAGAAGATGAGGAATATCCTCTTGAGTCTTTGACTTCCGACACATGCTAGGTTAAACAAACATTGTGGGGTGTATGAAATTGGTTTAGGAATCCCTTAGATACTAAATGGACACATTCATAGTTATATAATGTTTTAGATGTATTCTTTGCCTCTACCTCCAATCTATATTCCTTTGACAAGACATCTGATACTCCTAAGTGGGCTACAACTATGCATGAGGAGTATAGCTCCTTAATTAGGAACTACTCTTGGGATTTGGTACACCTTCTGAAGGGAAGGAATATTTTTTGATAAGTAGGATCAATCCAATTTTTTAATAGATGGGTCCATGGATAAGTACAAATCATGACTAGTTGCAAAATTAATTTCACATTTTCTAGACATTGACTATATTGAGACCTTTTCATTGGCTGCTAAGATAAATTCTTGCCATTTTTGCATCTTATCGCTTGGAGGTTCACCATATATATGTGAAGAGTGGTTTTATTCATGGTGAATTTTGTTCAAAATAGTACAAATGTTTTTAATAACTTCATTCGATTCATAAGCTCATGCAGCTTCAAGAAAGACATTCACTTAATGAAGGAACTGTTAGAGCTCAAATTTCTCCCATCCCAAATTAGGATGATCTAGGGTTTTGAGGAAACATGGTAATGTCCCCAAGTTATGGTATTTTAACTTGAGACAAACCTCCAGAGAAGGTCACCTTCCTCTGCTTATTCCTATTGCTAAAACTAATCCTAAAGTTGGAAATACAACTACCTAATCATTCACAGGGACTAGGGAGAGGGAGAGATGTACAAAAATGAAATCCCAAGATAAAGGGATGAAAATGAAGGAAAAGAGAGAAGACATGAGTGTCATAGTCCAAACCAACATTCAAATGGATGCATGTTCGAATTGTTGTTTGGGTTGGAATAAAAAAATTTTAAAAACACTATTCTCTTCTTCTCTCCCGATGGAGTCACCTTTTTTAAAAAGCTAGCAAAATAAAATAAAATAAAATACTATGCCTAACCAGTATTATTCCTTGTATTTTTTAATCTACAATTGTCTTTTCTTTAAGTTTTTGGATGCATTGTGCAACATCCCCCCTTTCTTTCCATTGTCATGGAGAATTTTCTTACAATTGGAGGTATTTCTCGAATGTTCGAAGGATGCTTCAACCCTCCTCCCAATTTACAATTGTTGAATTTGTGTCCTGTAAGCTCTAGCTTGAACACAAGGGTGCTACACCATGTAGACATTTCATATGGAGAGCATTTCCAGACATCATTTTTGCCCTCCAAATTTTTGGAGCGTGTTTTCTTCAAAACGTTTTAGGAAGGCTCAATTGTGTGCATTTGCAAGTCCCTATGCAAGATGGTGAAATATTAATTGTAAGATTTAAATCCCTCTTCAGAAAAAATGTATGGTTTTTCACCTTTGACCTTTCTGATTTATTTTATACTCATTATTTAATTGTAGTATTATTCTTATCATTGACATGGATAGTGTCATTTCCACACATGGTAAAACATGTGTCCCCATTTTTTTTCCTAACCATATTGTTCATGGTAAAAAAAATCCTTGGAAAAATACATTTACCCTGATAGTAGCTCGACACCACATATGACACCTCTAACAGGGCATGATCTGTCAAAATGTGGCACTGCATTTTTTCAAATCAGTTCTCTAAATACATCTTTGGGATTTTGGGAAATAAAGTTTCGTGCACTATATAAAACAAACTTCCACAAATACCACAATGTTAAGGGTAGTGGAACGTTCTTTGGGTTTGATTTTGTGGACTAGACATGAGGGGAAATTCATGTTACATGTTTTAATGAAGCCACCCAAAAATTCTTGGAGCTAATAGAAATGGGCAAGGTGTACATTCTTATCAATGACAAGATTGGAAATGCAAACCCAAATTACAACTACTTTAACAGTTCCCTGGAGAAATTTTGTTTTCCCTCCTTGTTTGTGACTCCTTCCATATAAATAAATGACCACATACCTATACATCACTTTCATTTCAAAAAAATCAAATAAGTTTGATAAATCTCTGTTGGTTCTTCAATTGATATGAATTGTGTTATTCTTGTCATATCATCGTGCTCAACTATTTGTAGATGTGACCAGAAAAAGACAAAAAAATAACACTTCAATTAAAGCACATGTCTAAATTTAGTGTCTTTGTTACTTTGTGAGGAAGTCATTTCAATGAATTGAGTAAAAATCTTGTGCAGATTGTATCGACGCCACAAGTTGCAGTATTAACTATCAAAGTTGGTCGTGTCACAAATTTTAATGGTTCGTCAATAGACATTATTTCCATTACTAAATTTTTTTGTCAACCCTTCAATTGTAGAGACTTATACACTCCTTCAATTGGTAAAATCTAATGAGTATTCCCTTCAAGTGTCGTCTATAGGGTAAGTGCACGAAGTTAGGGGGCCAAAAATTGGACAAAAACCCAGAAATAGACAAAACAAGTACATGTTTTGCTAAAACGCACTTACGTTTTAATTTTTTTGGTTTGGTAATTACCGAACCTATAACGCGTACACATTTTGAAGAACCCAAAATACGTACATGTTCCACAATATATAAGATTTCTTTTATTATTTCTTATACTTTAAATTTATTTTAGTAAATATAAGAAATTAGGGTCACTCTGCACCTGATGGAAGTGGTCCTGTAGCTCTAACAGTTATAATCTAGAAGATAGTTTTTCAAAATCTAATCTAGTCGGTACTTACTCATTTTCAGGATTTCAACAAAGGATCTAAAACTTTCAGGGCATATATATTGTAGTCGGTCTTTGTTTTGGGAAAGCATATAGTCATTTTTAGGTTTTTTGACCTTCTAAATTGGATTTTGGCCCTACCACTGCTTGAATTGGTACTAATTTTTAAATTTGGTCCATAATTCACTTTAGTGACCATGAATAAACTCTATGATTCTTGTCTACTTCTTACTAAAAATATATCCTCACTTTTTATATAGAGGATTGTTCCCTGAATGGGATTGATGTCTTATTGCCAAAATGAGGTGATTGTAATTTACCTCCTCCTTAAGGTGTGATAACACTACTAGGTGTTGAATGAGGTTCTACGAATAGTGCCAAGTGAATTACATCAAGTGAACTTAGATGATTGCTCATTCTTAGAAACATGGTGCTCCATATAGAGATCATCCCCTCACCTTTCCTAGATCTAAAAGCATCCTTTCATGGAATCAAATTCATGATTCTCATACATGTTTTTGCTCATATGTCTCTTATGGAGACAAACGATGCCTTAATACTTCACACATGATGGTATCTGATACATCAGTGACATGACTAGCTCTTTTTATCTTGTTCTGAAGGGTGTTTAATTAGCTACAGAATGGTAAAAAATGCCTTTTTAGGCCTCTAGAGGAAGTAGTCTCTCATCAAAACTAAATGAGTCAATCGATCACCTTAGACACTATTCCCTACACACTAAAACACACTAAATGATCTTATTAGGACTTTCCTTTGGGTGAGGGTTTATGATTTAGGGTTTAGGGTTTAGAGATCAGGTTTTAGGACTTAAGGTTTAGAGTTTAGGGTTTAATGTTTAATGTTTAAGGTTCATAGTTCAAATTTTAGGGTTTACGGTTTAGGGCTTAGTGCTTAGGGTTCATGGTTTAGGGTTTATGGTTTATGGTTTAGAGTTTAGGGTTTTTGGCTCAGGGTTAAGGGTTGAGGGTTTATGGTTTATGGCTCAAGGTTTAGGGTTTAGGGATCAGGGTTTAGGGTTTATAGCTCAAGTTTCAGGGATTAGGTTTTAGGGATCATGGTTGAGGGTTTAGGGTTAAGAGTTGAGGGTTTAGGGTTTAGGGTTTAGGGTTGAGAGTTGTTTAGGGTTCAGGGTTTAGTTTTTAGGGTATGGGTTTAGAATTTATGTTTTAGGGTTCAGGGTTTAGGGTTTTTGCTTAGGGCTTAGGGCCTAGGGTTCAGGGATTAGGGTTTAGGGTTTAGGGCTTAAGGTTTAGGGTTTAGGGATTAGGGTTTATGTTTTAGGGTTTTGGGGTAATGGTTTAGGGTTTAGGGTTTAAGATTTAGGGCTTATATTTTAGGGTTTAGGGATTAGGGTTTATGGTATATGGTTTAGGGTTTAACACTTAGGGTTTAGGGTTTAGGGCTCAGGGTTTAAGGTTTAGGTTTAGGGTTTAGGGTTTAGTGTTTAGGGTTTATATTTTAGGGTTTAGGAATTAGGGTTTATGGTTTAAAGGTTAGGGTTCATGGTTTAGGGAAAATGATTTAGGGTTAGGGGTTAAGGGTTAGGGTTTAGGTCTCATGGTTTAAGGCTCATGGATTAGGCTCACCCATTCAATCAATGTAATGTTTTATGTCTTACCCATTCTTATAAATATTGATAGAGAGTATTCAGCTAAAAAGGGTTCATCTACTTTGTAGGCATAACATTCAAGGGAGTCATCACAATTTGATGCCTTTCATCTACTGATATTTTAATGGAGTGAAATTACAGATATCCAAGAACAATTTCGTACAAATAAATGTTACCCAATACAGAGTTATCTTCTTCTTCCCATTGCATGTGAATTATTTCACTCATTGTAATGTTCTGTCTTACCCATTCTGATTAGTATTGGCAAAGAGTATTCAACTGAAAAGGGTTCATTGACTTCACAGGAACAAAATTAAAAGAGATTCATCAAAATTTGATGTCTTTCATCTACTGATATTTTGAAGGGAAATGCCCACCTCTCATAAACAAGGTAGTTGTAAAAGCAGACTTAATGATGGTTCTAAGCACAAGACTAGGAAATATGGTCCTAAGATATTAAAAAAGATGAACTCACTCATGAGTCCTACTGGAATATATGAGGTTTAGGGGTTTAGCATTTAGGGCTCATGGTTCATGGTTCAGAGTTTAGGGTTTGGGACCTTTAGGATTTAACATTTAGGGCTTAAGGTTTATGGTTTAGGGTTTAGGGCTCAGGGTTTACAATTTAGGGGTTATGGTGCATGGTTTAGGGTTTACGGCTCAGGGTTTGGGGTTTGGAGTTATGGGTTTAAGGTTTACGGGTTAGAGCTCAGGGCTTTGGATTTAGGATTTAGGGATCAGGGCTTAGGGTTTAGGGCTTAAGGATTAGGGTGTAGGGTTCAAGAATTAAGGTTTAGGGATTAGGGATTAGGGATTAGGGATTAGGGTTTAGGGTTCATGGTTCATAGTTTATGGCTTAAGGTTCGAGGTTCAGAGTTATTGGTTTAAGGTTTAGGGGTTAGAGCTCAGGGATCTAGATTTAGTGTTTAGGGTTCAAGGCTTAAGGTTTAGGGTTTAGGGTTTAGGGATTAAAGATTAGGGTTTAGGGTTCATGTTTTAAGGTTTATGGATTAAGGTTTAGGGTTCAGAGTTACTAGTTTAAGGTTTAGGGGTTTGAGCTCGGGGCTTTGGATTTAGTGTTTAGGGCTTAGGGCTTAGGGAACATGGTTTATGGTCTAGGTTTTAGGGTTTAGGGTTAAGGGTTTAGGTTTTAGGGCTTAGGATTTAGTGTTTAGGGTTTAGGATTTATTATTTTGGTTTTAGGTTTTAGGGTTTAAAGTTTATGGTTTAGGTCTCATGGTTAAAGGTTAAGGGTTTAGGTCACAAATTTCAAGGTTTAGGGTTTAATGTTTAGGATTTAGGGCTTAGGGCTCAGGCTTTAGGGTTTAGGATTCAACATTTAGGGTTTAGGGTATAGGGTTTATGGGTTAGGGTTTAGGGTTTAGGATTTATTTTGTAGGGTTTAGGGTTTAACATTTAAGGATGATGGTTCATGGTTTTTGTTTTAGGGCTTAAGGCTCAAGGTTTAGGATTTAGGGCTCATGGGTAAGGGCTAAATATTTAAGGATTAGGGTTTAGGGCTTAGGATTTATGGTTTAAGGTTTATGGTTTAGGTTTTAGGGTTTATGGATCATGGTTTAGGATTTAAGATTTATGTTTAGGGCCTCGGAATTAGGGTTTAAGGTTTAGGGTTTAGGGTTTTGATTGTATAATTTAAATGCTAAAATATTAAGGCTAAATGCTAAAATCCTAAAAATTACCTATGTACTAACCAAATTATACTATGAAAAACTATCTCCTAAACCGTGACTAATGGAGCTATGAGACTAGTTCCATAAGATGCAGAGTGACCCTAATTTCTTATATTTACTAAAATAAATTTAAATTATAAGAAATAATAAAATATAAATAATAATAAATGAAAATCTTATACTTCAACATTTATTCTTTTACATAGAAGCTTGCCACAAGCATACACAATGTTTATACTATACAGAACGTGTACACGTTATAGTGCATATGCGTATGCGTTTTTCGTTTCACTTTTTCCAAGCCATGCCTCAAGGCTTGGGATATGGTTTGGATCCCAAAGCCTGAGGCATGGACCTGCAAAAACATAACAAACAACGTGTTTTTGCATGAAAATGTAAAAATGTCACTTCCTCCATGATAAATCAACATAAAATAATTGATTCGATTTAAAAAAAGTATACCATGACGTAGAGAAGTATTTATTCTTTCTAAAAATATATTTTTTCAAATTTTCTGACTAATATAAGGTTTCCATATTATTTATTTTCTAAATATGCCTTTTTATAGCTTTTTTTTAAAGTTTAAAGATGTCTATCTTTCATCGTGTATCTTTTTTTGGGTCATCGAAAGTGAAAAAAAAGTATACTAGCACAAACTAGGCCTAATTCTATACATATTAAAAAAAAATCTAATTTTCTATATTTTTTGAGGTAGTTAGGGGGGGCACGGTTGGAGCTCTGTTATTTTTCAAAACATAAAATTTATGTACTAGAAAAATCATAAAAAAATAAATATTTGCTAAAAAAATTTAAAAAATTTCTAGAACAAACTAGATGCTCCTAGCTATCTTTCTACCAAAGGGTTTTCAAAACTACTAAATGGTGCTCAAAAAATGGTGGGGGGCACAAAAGTCACTATGTTATGTTTTTTAACAAAAATAGGAGCACTTGTTGGTATTCTAGTTATTTGACCCACTTAACTTATCCATTTTCAATAAAATTTAGTAGCTTAGAAACTAGACTCAAAATGCTATGATTTATGTTTACACAACATCTTCCAATTTTGAGTGTAACTATTTCAAAAAACTCATACAAGTTGAATTTTTTTATTTTTCAGAAAAAATTGTCCACTTAATACCCCCTTTTGGCCCCTCAACTTGGTGCACTTACCCTATAACAAACAAATATATGAGGCCTTTAAAACACTTGATAGTTGTATCAAAGATATCATAAATATCTGGAATGGGAAACTCTAATAAAAATGAATGGGACAAGGTTACAACAAAGGTCAATGGCATCACCATCAATAATTTTTTACATGGCTTGCCCCTTAAAGAAGGTGATAAACAATGCAAGAAAAAAGTGCTGGAAAAGGGAAATGATATGTGGTTTTTCCCTAAATTGTAATGAGGACGTAGTGGAGTGTGACTATAGATATGTGCTTCACATTGATTTGAAGGATGCCATAGGAGAATTACAATCAGTTAAGGCCTTTTATGAACTAGTTGAATCAATCATGGGTATCACAACTAAGGACCTTCACTTGTTATCCATTGATGATGAGGTAACTACTGAAATTACAAGCAATGTCATCAGCTACAAATACATTTTCACACTTTCCCTCAAAATAATAGTTTATTGGGGGAATAAACAACTGAAATGTGTCATTTTACATTCTAAGAAATTGGAAAGTTTTTTCTGCTCCCTAGCTTTTGATGCTAGGAAAACTATGTCAAACTTCATGCAAGGGTTTGTGTCTTACTCAAAGTCTAACCATATTTTAAGGGACTTCTACTTCCTTGTTTTTCAAATGTAATTTTTTTTGCATCGATTGTTGGTTTGTAAATTCATTTCATTACAATTCAAAATTAAAAAAAAAAAACTTTGCAACCCTCCTTTGCTATGTTAAAAAAAGGAAACAAATGCACGTTATGCATGTGGTTAAACTCTCCAATACTCTAAAATTGTGATAACAAGCATTACTTCATGGAAATAAAATGTGAAATAATATATCTATGCTATGTTGTTTTAGGCCATCTCTAATACCTTTGAAAAAAGGTATGATTTCCTTTTGTTTAGCGATATTTAAAAGTAAGAAATCTTAATGAAAAAAAAATCCTCTTGTTTTCTGTTTTTCCAATGTATGTAGGTCTCTAAAAAACTTTAGTCCTTACTCCCTACCCTTTTTTGTAGGTTGTAACTTGTCTTACCATGCCAACTCCTAGACAGCTAGCCCATCATCAGGAACATGATGCACAATATAGGGCCCATATTAATGCCTCTTAGTGTGCTCGTTATCATGCTAAAAAATAAAGAGGTGGAGCTTATACCCATAAAAAATGGAGTGTTCAACACCTACCATTAAATGTCCACCCCTTGTTTTTCTTCCACTTCTGATGCAAGCAGATTTCCAAATGGTATCCATCGATCAAAATATATTGAGACACACTCTTACATCCCTATTCAATCCTTCCTTCCTTCCTTCAATGTCTTTACTTACATATTTTCATGAATCACCACCAAAACCTTCAACCTTTGAACCTTCATTCCAAATACTAGAAGAAACTATTATAGATCCCTCCCTCCATCTCTCCTCATTTTTACTCTCCAATACTTCTACATGAAACGTTCCACCAACATGTGAACCTACCCACACCTCATTTTGGAATTATGTTATAAATTCCTTCTCTTGTGTACAAAACAACACATATGCATGTTTTGAATCTAACCCCTACCCCTCTACAACATATTATGCATATGCCAACATGGCTTCCTATTCAGAAGCTCAATAAACACTTTGAAGAAGAATAAATTTATCGTCCAAGATCAAAACCTACTTTATTTTCTTGGAGAACTATCTTTGTATGAAAACAACATTGTATGGAGGATTACATACTTGCAACAGATGCAAATCTATAAAAAAATGGACATCGTTTATCCTTGAGGAATTATATGGATCTAGGCCATCAACCTCTTGTTCTAAAGTTCTTAACCAAGGTCAAGGAAATACACATTGCTCATGTTAATCCTGTCTTACAGGTCAGCCATATACAAGGAGGGTAACACAAATACATAGGACATAAAATAAGTTTCCCTCAAAACATTTCATCTATAGAAAAATACTTGCCACATATACTTGGAGATTTGTACCTTGTTCTTATATAAAAAAATGGGGCCAATTTAACAAAGTATGAAATTTATGTTAGCAGATTCTGTGTATTGGAAGCCTTAAAATTTAAAATTTCTCATGATCCATACTACAAATATGTATTGATCAATGATAACACTCTTGCATCCTTTCCAACTTCCTCCTGTAGACACTGGTTTTCATCACCCTACGTGACCTGTCTACACCCTGTGCACATTAAATTATTAAACCTATCATTTTAATCATAACTCAAGCCACTTCCCTCACCCTCATAAAACCACATTTTAATCCCTCGTAAACCTTATTTACCTACCCTTACTTACCTTAACCTCCCTAAAGCCTCATAACCACTTGCAACCCATCCTAACCCTTTTTATCCTAACCATCTAAATCATGTAACCGCACCTAACCTCTTCCCTAACAATTTCCCCTCATCCCCATACACAAAACCCCTATTTTGGAAGTGGTTGAAACCACTTCCCAATGGGTTTCTCCAGATTTCCTAGATCACTGGTGACTCTAACAAATCTCCAATGATTATAAATAGAAGCTTAGAGCTCCTTTTTGGGGATCTTCCAACTTGGTGGTGAAATTCAATCATTTCTGAAATATTCAAGCACTATAATGAAGCTCTGTCACTCCAACAATCCAAACCATGTCGTTCTATGCATCCAAACACCTCCAAGACCCTTATCACACCACCAGGTATTTTACAAGACATCACCAAAACTCAACTAATTTGTAAGCATTTACAAACACATCAGTCCATTTTTACGTCAATGGTAAGCTCACATCCATCTATTCTTGTTTTTTTTTCTATTTACACATCAAAAACAAGGCCAAATCAAACATTATAGTCTTTATTTTCTATTAATTTAGCATTTTGTCAAAAATCATCTTTTACACAGAAATTACCTACGATCCCTTCAATTGCCAGCAATTATCCCAAATCGCCCATGATTTCTATGAATTGCCTACAATTAATGTCAATATATTCACTTTTAATAGTCATTATATTTTATCATCTTTTATCTAACCATATGGAATTAATATATATGTTTTCAAGATGTGTCTCCTATAGATGACTATTCCAGGTCAATCCCATCCAATCACAAGCATGCATGATCTTCAAATTGTCCAGTAACCATTCATGTTGGAGCATTTTAACATCCCCCATGAACTCACCTTGTGTGCCATTACATTTGCACCAACTTTCGAGGACATCTAAGAGCAGTTTGAGATCCTTAATGAGATACGAGAAACAACCAAGTAGTATTGGTATGATTACTTCGAAGAATTTGATCTCAGCACATCCCTAGCCTGGGCCACCTACGAAGCTGAATAGGACCTCCCTATCCATCTTGAATTCTATCTTCTTTGTCTGTTATCATTTACATTATATTTATCAAATCAACTTAATTGTATCAAAAAATTGACACCCTTCAAAGAAGTCCCTTTAGATTCTTGGGATCGAACTTGGCCAAGATATCTATTATCCTATCTATCTAATTTTTTTTTTTTAGTTTTATTTCCTTGTAGGTCTTATCACTCGGTGAAAGGGAAAGGACTTTTACATTGTCCACTTTCAATCATCCTGAAACTGTGACTATCAGCACAGGTAATGGTAAACCCTACTCATTTTGAGTTTTAGGTACTTCCTGTATTTGATAACACTAACCAAAAACTACCTAATACATTCATGGCATGCATGGTGGGATGCATTTCCCTTTCTTTTCCTTAAATTTTTATTCATTTTGGTTCTCTTCTCTGTAATCACCAATGATTTTAGTAAAATACCAATGATTCGTGCTTAATCAACAAGGATTATTGTGAATTGTTTATGACCACTCAATCAACTTCCCTTTATATCAGGTTTTTTTTCTCCTAACTTTTCTATTTTCATCTAACCTTCAAAGTTCTCTACTCTAGATCTTCTATCTTTGGATTAAAAAATAAGCTAAATTAAAAATAAAAAATAAAATAAAACAAGGAAAAGTGATCACATGTACGTTTATTTTCTATCACCATTCTATTTTAGCATTTCATTTGTGTGTTTGTTATCATTGAATCGACATTTTTTCTAGAATTTAAAATGAATGCTCATTTTTCTTGATCACATAGTTTAATTAAGAGTTAAGGAATAACATTCACATAACTCCCCTCACACAAAACCAAGCCACATTGAACATAATTTACATAAAAACATTCCTTCCTAGGTGGACCTACTTAGATTTCATCACCAAGAGGATAAGCTGACTCGGTGTTTTGGCCGAGTATAAATAAGTTGGCGGGAAAAATATTGGCTAAACACCTAACACCCTTATTGTTGTGGGTCTATGAAGTGAGGGGGTATGCCCCAATACCACACCTTGTACCAACACCAACAAAAATTTAGGCCTCATGTACCTTCGGGTATATCAAGGACTCCATCCTTTAACATCACCTGAAACTAACTTTAGATTGCCATTTCCTAATACCTTTTAAACCATTTTTCACATTTCATATTTTCTTAATTTAATCAAAATAATTGAAAATTTCTCTTATGTGACTTGTCTGTGTGATTTTAATTAACCATCTAGATTCTTTCTCTTTTTAGTGATTGTTTGTTTATTTCATGTTCCTAATCAAACAACAGTCCTATCTACAAGACTCTGACAACATGACTGAATGTTTCCAACAATCCTCAGAAAATGTCCAGTCTCACATTGATGACATTCTATGCCTAATTGACCGATATTGATAATCTTCATCACCTCCAATAGATGATCAAGAACCCCCACATTCTCCTAGCAGTCAATCGGCGACATAAAAAATTCTTGATCCACCTAGTCCTCGTTTCTTCAATAGTGGTGATCTAGTATTCATAAATATTTTAGATTCAAATCCCATGGCTCTCAATGTCTACTTAGTTTTCCGAGGTGTACTTATTTAATAATCTACACCTAAACAACAAACTCCTGTCACTAATGTCACTTATGAATTTTCTTGGCTTGTTGATCCTAACCACAAGCTGGTCATCCAGTAGCTCCATCCTTGTTCCACTATAGGTGGATCAGGAAAATCAAATCCCATTTTATCAATCCCCATCATCACTTTTGATATTAATTTTGTTTCATCACAAGATACAACCAACCAATGTCCATTTTCCTCACCATATTTCTCATCTAGGTCCTCCTCACAAAACAACATCAAAACATCTTCTTTCACCTTCTAGTCCTATAATATCTAGTGCTCTTCAACACCCTATAATAATTTCAATATCTATCCCATTTAATGTGTCCTCAACCTACTTCTTCACAACAACCCATGTCATCTATTCAAAACGTGGTCATGTCCATCCCAACATTGATACCCCTCATCAATACAAGCTTTATCTCTATTTTTCACCCTTCTTTGTAACAGATATCAGCCAACCCTATTTCAAAAATCCATTCTCAATACATACCTCAATTATCTCATCCATTCATTATCACCTATGTTTCACCTCATATATATCATAACAATCTCAACCCCTCATCCATACTTTCATCCCCTTTCAGCATATACCCCAGCAGTCTCAACCTTTTTCCATACTTTTCATCCATCCCAATATATACCTCAACAGTCACAACCCCTCATAAACACTTCAATTCCTATCCAATATCAATATATCCATCCCTCACAACTCCTAGTTTCACAGCCTATATACAAAAATCCCATGAGTGCTCCACTTTAGCATAATATCCCTCTACCATATCAGCCATATCAACAAATAAATTTGCATACTTAAACTCAACCAAGCTCTTCATTATTTAATAGCCAACAACAACCATCACAAAATGATCATTTAAAAGCACTCATGAATAGGATTTATATCCTTAAATCTACCTCCATGGGTCCCAAAAACACTCTATCCTACGAATAGATTTGTAATGAACTTATCCATCCCTCTATACCATACAAAGTGTACCCTCCACATTGGGAACTCCCTAAGTTCCTTAAATTCTATAAAAAAAGAGGACCCTCAACAACATATTTGATCCTTCCGTCACACCTATTATCTTATTACACACAACTAGGACCTCATGTTGAGGGCATTACTTATATCCTTAAATGGGCCTGCATTAGATTGGTATAGCAGTATCCTGCAATGCTCACTCTTCTCCTTTGTAAAGTTTGCGCAGATTTTCTTAAAAAAATTCTTGATTAACATCCCCCATAAATTTACTATTATCCAATTTTACCCCTCAGGAAAAATTGAACAATCATGAACTTGTACACTAGGAAATGGGGTTGATTCAAAATGGGAGCTTGCGTTTCAAGATTGGCCATACAGGTTACATAGAGGCTCGGCAATGGAAATAATGTACGAGGAAAGAAATTAAAGGAAGCTCGTAGTTGATCTAAGTGAAAAAATGGGGGACACCAAATTCTAAAGTTTTCGGTCATCGGAGGTATTACAGTTTGTAGTTTCAGTGGAAAAGCAAGTAAAAAATAAGAAAAAGACCCAAAATGCCAAAATGCCAAAGTCTGAAAGGTTCGGCATTTTCAGGGTCAACTACCCTTACGGGGTCAACGGCGCCATGGATCGGGGATTTCAGAGTCCAAACTCCAAAGTCTGAATTTCAAACTTTAGAGGTTTGGGGGTTTGGAGGTTCAAGGTCTTTGCCAAAAAAAAACATAAAAACGTGAACCAAAACTCAAAATCCCAAAATCCTGAAGTTCAAAAGGGTTCGGGTTTTGGGGTCAAACTTGACTTTGGGATCAACACGATGAGAATTTTTGGACTTTTGGAGGTCCTGATTTTAGACTTTCGGAGGCCCCAGTTTCGGAGGTTTGTTTCAAGGTTGCAATGGTGATAATTCTAAAAGGAACAAGGTCCAAAACCTGAAGTCTGAATTTTGGACTTCAGGAGTTTCAGAGGTTTAGGATTTAGAGTTTTAGAACTCTCAAACCAATTCACCAGTGAATAGTGCCAGCTAATTTCAATGCGTTAATGTCTAAAGTTCTGAATTCCAAAAGTCTGAAATTTTGGATTTCTAAGGTTGGAAGGAATTTCGGAGTCCGAAGGAACAGAGGTAACCACCTGTAGTTAATGTAGTATGGCACCCCAATCTTCAGATAGCCATAATGTTTGACTAGGAGCTCAGATTTGTACAAGAAATGAATTTTTGGAAAGATCTAAGTGTCCTCTACACAAATACAAATTTAAGTGATACTCAGTTATCCAAATGAAGAAATATAATCCATCATTTTAGAGGGTTTTTTTAGGTTTTCTCACCTACCCAAATGATGAGGTATGGGCTTCTTGTCTTGCCCAACAAGGCATAGTACATGGAAGTATGGGTTTTGTAGTTGCACTCATCATTGTTGCAAGTGAATTCAATGCATTTTTGGGTGGTTGAAGAAATATTTCAAGTTTCTTCTCTCCCTCCCTTCTCTCATTCTTCATATATATTGTAAGGAAGAGCATTGTTCTAATGTTGGATAATTTTGCTTTGCACCCTCCCTTCTTCTCATTCTGTAAGTGAATTTGTGGAGTTCAAACCTCCCATTCAAGTTGTAATGCAAGTTTTTGCTTATTGGACATTGTAATGCATTGTATCAAAACTGTGGAGCAATAATATAAGTCTCTGGATGAATTTCAACCCTCTCTTATGTTCACTGCTTTTCTTCTAATCTCTCATTGCAATCTTGGTTATCTGTGCATGGTTATTTGTATCACATGTTTAATGGTTTGTGTTTTAATGGTTGGTGGATTCTCATCAGTGGATTGATTTGTGGTGTGTTTTCATCCTCAATCTAGTTGTGGTTTCCATCTCCATGAAAAGCAAATGTTCAACATTCCTTTTGGTGCATCACCTCTATTAGTTTCGGCTTAATTTATTGTAATCTTCTCGGCCATGTCTCCTTGGCAAGTTATAGAAGATTTTAGAGTAGATCTTTGCAATTTGGATGTGTGTGTCATAATAGAGGAATATGAACCGGCCTTCATCTAGAGATTTATCTCAATTGTAAATTCCCACACTTTGGGATAACTCCATGTTTGATGAATCATACTAACTACCGCAACCATCTACTTACAAGTAACCATGAGTGTTGTGATTACACCATAACAGTTACCATTACCGACCTTTACGCCATCAAACAATTTGAAGATGAATTTATTACAAATTTTGTTGCTCATTGGAGCGGTATTATTAACCAATTATCCCTTCTCCCTCCCACAAAAAAAAATTAATCAAGCTATTTACTCATTCTTGTACCAAACATATATCATCGACACTACAAATTCAATGTTTCCAAATGTTTGACGAAACCTTTAATATTACTCACAAAATAGAACTTCATGCCCTTGAGGATGGTAGAATTAAGCTCAAATCAAAGAATCATAAACCTGAATTCCTCTTTCAAACCATCTTCTAGTCATGATAAAGCTAAAATCTCAACAAATGAAGTTGTCATAAAAATCCACTTCCAAGGAACATTCAGCTCCCGAACGCACCCATCCTCAACATAATTACACACATATTGGTCAATCCTAAAACGACAGTTTTTGATAAAATATTGGGTGCATGTATGATCACCCTTCCTCCTACTTGTCATATTAACACATCTGTCTCAAATCCCTCTTAGTATCGAAAGAATGATTATTGTGAATACTATCGAGTCAATGGTCAGGACATAAAAAGGTGTCATTTGTTTATAAACATCCTTTAAGACCTTATCAACAAAGGTGAGCTGTAAATGAATAACCCAAAATGCACCTCCGAATCAGAACTTAGACATCTTCAAACAACCCTTTCCAAACCATGCCTCATCCACTAGTCAATCGTAGTCTAATGTCTTCCACTCTCATCACACTATTAACACTATCAAAGATAATTCAATCCACACCTTCAACATATAATGCTCTTATCATAGAAACATCATCCAAACCATCCATATCAATCAACACCTAGTTTTTTCCACCCTAGAAGGACCTATTGAATCACACTACTCCCCTAGCCTTGCCTTTGGTAAGACCAAAAATCTCTCCACGTCCATTGAATCTACTTCAAACTTGCTTCTACCCTCTTCAAAACCCTTAATAAAATAGCCTATCATATAACTCATGAAGAGCTCTTAATAAAATCACGTCACCTGACACCATGTTTGAAATCTCATAAAATCCACTATATAACCTCCAATCCCTCCATCCAAAAAATTAGAAATCATACTAAGAAATCATACGATGATCTTAGTATAGGATATAAATTCCTTACCCTATATTCTAGGACCACACCACTCGTCCAAGTTTTTAGTCACTATTACAGATTCTAAATTTGTTTCCCAATCAACACCCAAACATGTCCCATAACAAATGATCCCTCCAACACCAGCTTCTAGATCATGCAATGAAGCATCAATTACTTTAACCTCAACCTTGATAGGAAACTATGCAAAAACCCTTGAATGGCTTATTCAAGAATCTATCATAGCTATGCCTCCTCTCAAGTCCTCTAGCTCTCGTGGTGGAAACCCTCATGGTAAAATTTTGAAGCATTTTGTGATTATCATCAAACACCAAGACATTCCACTGAGGACTATAAATCCATCAACATTATCATTCAAATCCTTGATAACAAAGGGATTCTCCCCACATATCTAAAATAACCAAATAAATTCAAAATAACCCATCAGATATTTAAAACCACTACACCAAAACCATCACCTGATCTTACGTCTACATATAACAAAATATTTGCCAATGAGCTGAGTTGCCATAAGATTTTGAGACAAGTATGAACTGAACTAACACTTGGGTCATGAAGGGGGATTTAATGTGTTTCAACTTGACCTTTATTGGCCTCCTAACTCCCTCTGAGGTGCCTGACACATTCAATGCCAGCTTTCTTTCCCAGAAAGACCATCGTGCTCCAGTGTTGGGAAAATTTCTACTTTTAATGTTCCTTGAACTATGTCTTACATATACCATCATGTAGTAGACCCTGTAAGCTTTCCAATGAGTATGATTTGAGTTTCCAACACTGCCCGGAGTTCCTAAAACCTTTCTCAAAAGTTGACCCTTCTTTAATGATCACACACACATTTTCCCCAAAAAGCGCCCGGAGAGAAAGTTTTCCCCAAAACCATTCCGAAGCTCACAAAATCTTCCCTAAACCATATTGTCACGAAGAAAACTTTGAGAGCTTTCCATTGACTACAATATGGGCTTCTAAAACAGCCTAAGGCTCCCAAAACCTTTCCCAAAAGTTGATCTTTGAAAAGAGGCAATTTGACAAATTTAACCTACTTGACCGAAAAGTAACAAAAAAAAAATCATAGGGTTGTCAAGTAAAATGCTTGAACATTTTACATTGCCAACTAGAACTTACATAAGAAACCAACAAATGCCCTCGTATAAATTATAAACATCCACTCATCTCCTCGCATTGAGCTATTCCCAACAAAACTTTTGGCCACCAAGACCTAGTGAGTGTGAACCTTGGGGAATGGAACTCCCGTGCCTATAGTGATTGCCCATTGCACCTTCCCATATGTGTGCCCTTCCTCTTAAGAGAGGCATTGACCCGCCCATTTGCACAGGGCTCTACCTATTGTTGCCTGTGCTTGCATACACACCGTCTTCTAACCCACAAAGATCAATGTCTCTCACGCTAGGAGGGAGGTGTGTGTAAGGGAAAGAACAAAAAAATAAAAAGTTTATTTTCTACTTACATTTCAGTAAACTCTACAGAAAGAAATTTTGGGTGTTGATGATCATATATTTGTTCGCATTCTCCTTGAACCTTTAATCACCAAAAATGATAGAAATATAAAAAATAACATTTATCAATTGGGTTTAAAGACTTAGATATGACGTGACATGAGGTATTTACACGTTGGTCAAAAGGGGCTTGCTCTATAATGCTCAAAGTCATTGAGCACTTCCCAATTCCTCTAGTTACCAAAAATATATATTTTATGTTATAAAAATTCAAATCAGCTAAATTTGGTGTTGGGATCTTTGCACTCAACAAGAATTCAAATCAGCTGAATTTCTAAGTGGAATCCTGCAATTGTTGTCCGAAAGATTAGGAATAGAATATTTATCCTTAATAAAAATAAAATCAGTGAAATTTTACAAAAAATTACAGCTGAAATTAAAAGTAAGGTCATGCTATAATGTTATCTTGTTTATAAACAATTGAGTATATACTAAACAATTGCAAGTTGTTGTGGTTTAACCATCTATAGCACAAAATCAACTATAAAAAAATCATTGAAGAGGAAAAAATTTTGATTACCAGTTTTGTGTTGCATTCTTAATCAATGCAGTATTTTTCTCTTTCCTAACTCCCCATTTTATGTTATTCCATTTGCCGCAGATGAAGTTTGTGTATTGAAGACATGATTAAATATGATCCTTCTCTAGATAATTGTTATATGTATCTGATGGTATTCCTTTCGTCTCGAAAAGCTTTTCAGACCCTATGTTTTTTTTGCTGGGGCCATATGCTTTCTTCATCATCGTTGTCAACCTAGAATGTGCAGAAAATTACAATGTAATGAATTTATCAAAGACTCAAAGGAACAATCATTTCCTAGACAACTCTGGAATGTGTTGGTTATAAATTACACAGGCAATGTCACTTGGTTACGTTGCTTTCTCATTTTGCATTGTTTTGTTAAAATGCTACTCACATATCTGCACGACATTGACATTATAAAAAATGCATCAAAACAACAATTTCTACGGGTTTACATCACCATATTTTACTTCCATGCATATTTTATATTTTTCTTAATAAAATGTTTTGACTACTAGCCTGCATTATTCTTCAAGTCTCTTAAAGCTAGAATGGGAAATTGAGTGCTACGCCCTTAGTCCTATAGTTAATCATGATATTGAGAACTTGAGTCTTATTGTATGGTTTGGAGGTTGCCCCCTCGAAGTGGCTAAGCTATCCTACTTGCATATTGTGATCATTTATCTACAATTTTGTGTTCTTTGGGTATTCTATTGTTGTTGATATCAGATTTATCCAAGTAATTGCATTACATTGAGCTGCTAGTGGAGCATCTGGAATAAGGGGCTTAATTCTTCTAATATACCAAGAAGTAGTTGTTGCAATTGATCTTGGTTTTGAGATTAGGTTAGTAAAACACCACAAGGCCACTAGTTGAAGCCCTTGTTTTGCTAGGGTAATGAGTAAAGCAGTTACACTTGGGCATATAACTTCTCATGCCCAACTTTGAAGTCATTATATTTGTGATAAAAATGCTTCCACACCATTGAGATAACTTGGTAAGAAAATCTTTCTTAAAGGAATGGTCAGTTTACATATTGTTGGCTAGATTTTTTGCATAGCATCAAACCTAGGCAGTCATGAGATAAATCTCCCTCATTTAACCGATGAGGATCCTATGTCAGATTTGTCAATAAAAATGTGTTATTATCTATTAGGGGTTTTACTCTAACCACTTAGTTCATGAACCATAACTAAGTAGCTCTGCAGCAAGTAAGCAGCTGTTTAAGAAAGGAAAGTTATAGAAGAAAGAAGTAAAGGAAATACAGAGAAGAAATGGGGAAGATGTGCATCCCAATTAGTAGATAGCAGAGCTAATTGCATGCACATAGAAGAAACTCAATAGATATGAACACACAGAATTATAAAACAAAGGAACCTCTAGATCTAGATCTAAAACAACCACAAAGTTTATCAAGAGAATCTAAGATTCAAAGCAAGAAACACAGTACATCGTGACACAAAGTTCTCCGGAAACTTGCTCCTTTGTATTCCTTTGCTCCAAGTTGCTTTCAGGAGTTTAGCACAAAGTCTAGAACTCAAGATTGCTGCTTACAAATTCTGATTGATCCTTAACCCGGAGGTTCTTCTCCTACTTATAGAATGTAGGAGGGGAAGTACAAATGGAAGACTCAAACTGAACTAAAGCATGAACAACAAGTAAAGATGACATTTGGCAATCATCCTCAACTAACTTCTTCTTAAGTGACACATGTATCACTTAACTAATATAATGGTTCCACATGACTTCAAGTAATGGTTGTAAAACCAATAACTTAGAATTTTTACAATTTCATCCGGGAACATAGAAAATAGAAGAAGAAAGAATAGAAGAAGTCATGCCAGCTGTAACATTTATGTCTTCTTCTTGTTCTGATATCGGATATACTTGTCGAACATGTAATTCAACATCTTTCCATTTATTTTAGCCACTACTTCCTTCTCTGTCCTGAATTACAGCAACCCTTCATTCAACACTTTACTGCACGCTTCCACCTATTCCAAACTAGGCCCAAACCTCACAATGTCTGCCTACAGCGCCACCAGTCTACTGATAGAATTCATCGTGAAAGGCTTGGTAGCTTTATCAATTCTCTTTTGTACCATCAGAAGAGAACCTTCAAGGGAATTAGGAACTTCATTAGAAACAATCCGCACGTATGAAGTAACACCTCCGTCCACTCTTTCCTTAGTGAAAGAAATGATATTGTCTAGTAAATCTAATGTTCTACTCTCAAGTGTCTGCATCCTCTTCAGCAAAACTCTGCAGATTTCCAAGTGGAAAGATACTACAAAACTCTAGCTAGTTCCCCTTCTCGACTGATCCGTCTGGTACAATCTGTTCCGCAATCAATACATCTCTTGGCAGCTTGTTGATCTCAGCCACAATACTCAGGTTACTCTTTATAACTGTATTCATGCCTTCTATGTTTTCCATCAGTTGCTTTAGTTGATTTTCTGCATCGTTCATAACCTTTAGGCGGGCTGGCACTTCCCCCAAGTTGTACAGAAGCTTGACGGATAATCAGGTCCTTCCATTCTTCAATAGCCTTTACTTGATTGCTTGCGTCCTCCATTTCCCTGCATAAGATGATCACTCACCTGCTCTGAAATGGGCTGAATAGAAGGTTTAGCAAACCTTGGCTATGATCTCACATAATTGAGATACTTGCTTCTGTAGCTCTTCTTTCTCCGCATTTTCACTGTCAAGCCTAAGGAATAAAGCGTCTATCAATGTCTGTGTGTCTTGCTTCAATCCTTCAGTGGTGGCTTGACCGAGTGGTACTTTGGTCACTGTCACATCTTCCGCCATGAGCTCCTCCTCTATTATTCCTTCTATCGGAATTGATATCTCAGCAAACTTCTCTCCCAAATTCTCAATGATCAACCTAGAAGTTGCTTTAGCAACTTTAGGCCTTCTGTCTCTTCTGCTCAGATCTTGGAGTAGCTGCAAGTCATGCTCCTCTAAGTTCATCTCCATTCTCGCTTCTGGAACCAACTACAAAGCCAACCATTCTCGAGAAATTACTTATCAGAGAGTGAGAAGTCGCTGAGTGCACTACCATCTCCTACTTTGCATCCTCTCTGTCAGAAAGTGCCACAGTGTTATGGCTGCCATCGTCTGAATCATCCAAGGAAAAACCTCTTTCGAACTCTGCCATCTGTAGCTTCAACATCTTCTCTGGAACGGGTGATGAATGAAGTGGCTGAGGAGAGAAAACAAACGTCACCAGATTCAATGAAGGCATGGAAACGTCCTGCTGCTGCGGTGCAATAGTTGGTGAAGTACTGGGTACTCGAGAAGCCGGAGTCAAAGCTATGGTCGTAGAAGTGATCTTCTCTTTCTCTTGAGATCTTCTTTGTACTTTCAACTTCTCTGACCTTCTGCTGCTTTTTCCTTCATGCTTCTGCTTGAGGGAATCTCCTGTGCCGAAGTTGCCCATGATTTGATTCATCAATGCTTCATTAAGGCAATATCCCTTCGTCAGCAACCAGTTTGAAGTATTCACTAACACAGCTCTCGATCTTTCTTCAATTGTGGTGTAGCCTCCCATGTTATTCTGCAGTATGGCTTTTATCTTTTCCCATTTGATGGTAAGTGTCAAGTACCACATTCCCATCATCTTTAAGATCCGAAGGTATCTGTGCTAGTCCAAAGTTGAACACTTGCTTTGCTGACAACCTACTAAAATCTCTCTTTCTAACCTTGTACTCACTTCTGCACTTCATCCAGAAATCTTCTAACGAAGGCACATGTGCGTACTGCTGGGAGATTGTCTTCCTGGCTACTCCAAATGGATCGAAATTCAGCCGTGCAGGGAAGAACTCTTGCTCATACTCAGATAACATTTGTGCTTCCATCCCTCGAGCTCTGTGAATGCTAATGCAGTTGTAATATCCCACAGTGATTGGGAAGAAGCCCGTAGACTTGTGCCACTTTGACTGAAGGTCATGTAACTCCACAAGTTTCCTGCTCAGCTCCATGGCGATCAATCTATCATTCGGATACCTGGGCATCTTTATTGGTTCTCCAGAAAAGCCCGCAACCCTAAGGTATGTGAAATCTGTAAATTGAATGAATAGACTGCCAATCTTGGACACGGCTTCCCACGCTTCCTTGCTTACCATGTTGGCCTTCAAGTCTTTGTCTAGCCTGCAGATGAAATCGTAGAAGAAGTCATCGTTGATCACTTTGAAGTCTTTCTCACCTGTAGGTGCAGTAAGCTGCGGGTAGCACTTGAAAAATGGGGTCCTTAGAAAGAACACCACATCTATCCAGCTTGGAAAAGACACCTTGTGAAGCTGCGAACATACACCAAGTATGAAGTCATCTTGAAACTGAAAGTACGCTTCACGTTCCGAAGTTGCTCACCGATGTTGCTGCTAATAATTTCTGACCAATTGATTATAGAATCAACCTTGTTGATTTCAATGGTCCTGATGAAAGCATACATCCATGTATGGAAAGTGTATGCATTCGTTTCGCCATTTATCCTGCACATCAATTTGATGACATCATCTACCTCCTGCACCAAATTAGACCGTGGAAGATTTCTCGGGAACTTTGAAGGAGATCTAGGCTTCTTCATGTACCGGCTATTCATGATGCTCACACAATCAACTCTATGATTTTCCCCACTCTACTATCAGTATCCTGAATGCTAATAGAAGTCACCACCTTTCGTACTGGAATCTTCAAACAATAATCGATGAACTCTGCGTCCAAACGAATTATTGTCTTTCCCAAAGCATCATGCACTGATCTGGATGAAGGATGATAAGATCTAGCGCACATCCATCATGAACTCTGGCAATTGGGTTGTACATGGAAAAGCTGCAGCTCAAATAATTCCACTGCTTTTGACCGCATGCATGAGTGAATGATGTGAATCCAGCTGCAAGAGGTTGAAATACCTCCAAAAACACAAATAAAACAGCTTTTCAAATAAAACCAAGAGTTTCACAATAGCTTACTTCTCATTCTGGAATTCACACTGATCTATTACATCATTACAATTCTCCTTTTATTTCAAGACTACTCTAAAACCCTAAAATGCCCAAAACCCTAAAATGCCAAAAAACCTTAGAATGCAAAACAACTCGGATTGACCCCAAAATTTGTGTGCCAAATATGCATTCATAAATTAGGGCTCACGCGAAATTTGGACTTATTCTGACAAGCACAAAAAAAGTTATTAAAGTTCTAAGACCTAGACAAAAGTGGAAAAAACATTCAGAGCCAATTTTAGGCCACTAGATGACGAAATCCGAGCCCGAAAACGTGCCAAAATGACCACAACCTTGCAAGCAAATTGACCCAAGCATAGTACTAATGTATAGCTACCACCCTATAAAATTTCAGGACGATCCAACGGTCGGATCAAAAGTTATGGCCTCTGCAAGTTATGCTCCTGCATCAGTGAAGTCTTTCCCGCTCTTGATCTATCAATCAAATCGACAAGAGGTTCCGGGCCTAGATCTATGTCTCCTATGTCTGCAAGTTTGGAAGCAATGCATGACTCCATCGTGCTTTCTTTTTCATCTCCCTTCATCATGGCTTTGTCTATCTTCATCTGAATAATTCTTTTCTTCTTACTTGGCCGGATTTCTTCAATACTGGTGCAGATCTGGACAATTCTTCAGATTCAGAGGATATTTGCAATGTATTGGACATTGATAAAAAATCATTTTCTTTTGTAAAGCGCCTGTAATGAATTCCTGCAATTTATTCAGACAAAAATGACCACCGGAGCATGAATAGTGAATTTAAATTATAAAAATCTACACTTTTCAAGCCTGCTGCCCCAAAAATTGGTGTTATAATTTGCACATAAAGAGAGCATGAATCCTTTCAATCAACACCTGAGCTCCTGTAACACCTGTGGAAACAATTATGCAGACAAAGATCAACCTCCTCCAAAGCATGCACCAAATCTGGAAGCTTTTAGCCTTGTTAGCACTTTGTTTGAACAAAATCTTTCCTTTAATGGGGGCGCACTTTTCCACTTGGCTGCAATTCTTCACCTGTGATTTGAATAATTCACCCATATGGCTGCCCATGCTTATATAACCTTCACAATTCTATAATTAATAATTGCCCTAACAATTAAAGGCAATTAATTAATTAAAAATCATGTTTTTCTCTTTTAAAAATAGCATGTTTAAGGACAACCATCCAATAAATTAAATTAATCCAATTTAATCCTTCACACATCACTTCACTTAAGCTTCACAGTGTGCTTTGACCATAGCCACTGAAAATAGAAATTAATTTAATGTTTTAATGCTTTAAAAAACATTAAATAATACCCAAATGGGGCGCACTTTTTGAGAGGAAGAGGGCAGCCATTAAATAAATTAATTTTAATGCTTTTAAACCCTTACTTTTATTTCATCTTTGACTTGTTGACTTCCTCCAAGCTTGGGCGCACTTTTTGAGAGAATAGATTAATTAAAATAATCAATTTAAGGCTTTTATTCTCTCACCAAAGGGGGCGCACTTTTTTGCACATGTAATTCTATTTTTAAGAATTTTTTCATAATGAGATTCTTTACCCTGCAAGGCAGGCACCAAAATCCCGTGATCCACTTAAGTGATTTGACTTTGACAATGGGATTATTTACCTTGCAAGGCAGGCACTAAAATCCCATGATTTCACTTAAGTCACTTTCCTTTTATTATATCATGGGAATTTTTACCCTGCAAGGCAGGCAATAAATTCCCACCTGCCTGCAGCCTCTATTTTTCCCACTGCAGCTTAAGTGAATTTTATAACACGGGAAAAAGTACCCTGCCAGGCAGGTATAAAATTCCCATCCTGCCTGCGGCTTATATTTTCCCCATCGCAGCTTAAATCCTTTGTTTTCCAAAAATGCGCCCATCCCCGCAGGGGCTTTTCTGTGCACTTCGCTTTTTCCCAGTGATCCAGACCTCCGATGGCAACTTCCTCCTGGCATAATGTGCGTATATGTTTTCCAGATGCTCTAGGACAAAAATCGGGCTTACCCGGCAAAGGAATTGCTCCAGAGAAATTTCACAGAAAACGAAACGGGACACCACAAAAATACGAAAAATTGTCAAAAGTTACAAATAAAGCCCAAAAAAAATAAGTTAAAACCCTTCTGGCACATAGGAATAATAACATATTCACTCATAATAGAGTTAAAACAGAGTGCAAATAGCCTCATACGGGGCTGAAAATAATTAAATACAAATTTTCTGCAGACAAATCCCGACGACAGAATAAAACAATTTTGGGCATCTGGGTATTTGGCGAAAAAGGCTAATATGGCTCTTTGGGATTATCTTGACACAATACAGGAACTTTCAGGCAATAAAAACACAAAACGAACCATTATTTTAAAAGTACGAAAAAATTTCGGATTGGGTAGTCACAGATTTCAAGGTGAAATCTGAGTGACACCACATATGCACTACACACTCATTTATTGTTGTCAATTTTCCATGTATTGATGGAGGAGACAAGAAGAGCCCATCAATGTATAAGGCCATTGAATAGGCATTAAGAACTTTCTATGACAGAGGATTAAGATGGAGAAAAAAATTTATAGAGAGCGGAGATGACAAATCTAGGGAGACGCCATGACAAAGGAAAAGGAGGATAACAATTAAGCAATTGGGAGGTGTGATGTAAAGAAAACCAATTATGTTGCCACCTATACAATCTGTGTTAATGACTCCAACAACAAGCAGCAAATCAATTCATGGTATGTCCTTTGTGAATCTCGGTAATCCATTAAATCAATGACATGCTTGAAAACAACCAAGGCTACAAATGCACCTAAAAATAATTGATGGTAAGGAAAGAAGAAAATATGTTGAAAAAATTAGAATTATTGAGGATGACATGGATGTTTAAGGTCCTACAAATCAATTTTTCAGTAAATATAATTGAGGACTTTCATGAAGAGGGGGATGATTTTTGACATGTTAATCCCTATTGGGATATTTATAACACACCAAGCACTACAAGGGTAGGTTATGATGCAGGTGATTATGTAATTCACTCTGATGAGTATAAAGTACTCACAATTGAACCTAATTGGATGTTTGAGCACACCTGTGAAACAATGTACTAATGATTCATGTTGGCCTAATGCTCGTCAATGTGAAAGATCTTAACCTTTCCTATGTTGGCGCTTGCGTTAGAAAGTCTCCGCCAAAATGCAGTACAGGATCCACGGTTCCCTCAAGGTTGGTGAGTGACATGAAGGAAATAGCTAAGCAACTGATCTTGCAAAGTGGAAGAAAAAAAATAACCATAACATTTATCTAACACATTATCCTCGAGATAAATAATGAATCATACATAAAACATGCACCGAACCCTTGATTATCATTATATCTCACAAGAAATGAGCAATATTACAAGGACGTGCAGAATTCATACGCAATTGTCCATACAATACAATAATATTACATGATCCTAGACTCAGATCTTGAAAACATAACATGCTATAATTCTTACGCATGAAATCAACCCTCCAAGTTGTACCACTCTCACTCTTTGTCTACACTTGAATCTACTAAAAGTCATTTTCAAGTCTCAAGTCTCTCTTCAAGTTGCATTCCTCCCCTATACATAGCTTTTGCGAGATTTCAAATATTCAAAAAGGACACTTTTGTGATTCCCTTTTAGATATTTTTATGTTATTTCTTAGCTAGCACACACCATCGTTCATTTGCAATACTTGATGATCCATCGATCTACAACTACATCCTCATGCGTCCACACCACCACCTTTGAATATCACCATGGGGATGAAGGATCTTTGTAGTGTGTTGGATGCCTTCACATGTCTCACTCATGTGGCAGTTGTTAGTGTTTCCAAAAAATCCCCTATCAACATCTCCCCTTACTAAAATTCTTGTTCATCCTTGAACCAGATTTTGTGTTCACTCTCCACAAAAATACAGAATGTATTTTCTGCAGAAAAATCAAATGAATGAAAAGGATTATTCCAGAATCTCTGAACATATTTTTTTCATTCTAAAACAAAACATCTTGTTCCTCTACTTTACCCCCTACTCTCTATCCTTAGGAACCACTAATTCAAGGGCACTCTCCTGGACATCCACAAGGTATTCGTTCCAACGTGATAAGGCCTCCTGCATGTCTGTCTTTATACCCTGCATTTAGTGAAACCAATATGTCATTCTCTTGGGGTCTTTTTCATGCCTTAATCTCTTCCAGGCATCCTCCAATTCCTTGTGAACAATCACCATAAATTTCTCTATCATCTCGCAGCCCTCTCAACCTCTTCTCACAAACTCATCAAGGTTAGCCTTATAGTCATTAATCCTTTGATTAAGATTTGCTCCCTTTTCCCAAGCTACTTTGTGGAGGACTCTACATCGCTCTACATCTTCTTCCTTTGTGATTTACTCCCACAATTGTTGCAACTCGAGTCTCCCCTCCATGAATCTATTTTGTATATACTCTTCACATAAACTGGACCAACTCATCATAATTTTCACCTACTTTACGGAAAGCTCTATACTTTCGACCTCATCTAAAGCCTTCTAGGTTTCAGTCCACAATTTGGTGATGCGCTCTTCTCCATTCCAACCTCGTCGCTAACTTCTTCCAAAATTATGTCAGGGGCAAATGACAACCTTTCCACAAGATCATAATTTTCAACTAATGTGTTGAACATATTGAGCTTCTTGGCTATGATTTTTGCACAACATTACTCTACTTTCTTAGTCAAGCACTGCAATGTAGCCTTAGTCTTTTTATGCTTGGTCCTCTCCTCCAGGATCTCTAAGAAGTAATCCTCTACCTCAATCTTTTTATGTTTGCATTTTGTTATCAACTTCGTTACGACTCTAATAACCATGGTCTATAGCTGTCTGATTGGAAGCTTTGATGGGTCACAAATCTGTGCACCAAGTCCACCAATAGATAAGAATTCACCTATGAGTCATGTCAAGACTCTCCCCATAAGCTTAGAAGAAGAGTATGTGGTGTGGTGTTTAGCTAACACCTCATGGCAATCCTGTACCAAATCCCTTATTTTAACTATTCTTTCTGAGATTTCATCAACTACAAGATCTTGTAGTTGTCATTCCTCCCTAACCATTCTCTTTGAAGGAGGCTTTTGCTCTCCATCCTCATTCTCCTTCGATTCGTCTCCTAACCCTACCAAAGGAATTTTGTGAGGTGACCTTTCTCCCGTGGCTTCACCTCTAGAATCTTGCGGGACTTTGTTTCACCTTCCACAAAATCCCAAGCTTCCCACACCTCACCATGACTTGGCTGACACATGGTCTCCAATTCTCACTGGGCTATGTAGATCTATAGGCATGTATATTCATTGGTGAAGGGACTCCTCCATGAAAAGCTTGCAAAGGTGGGCTTTCCATTTCCAACATGCCTACTATAGTAACCCTCACCCTTGATCGTTCCCCCATCCTAATTCCAAGTTGTTCTACTCATGCCTTACACTTTCCTTGCATAATAGTTTCTTGTCTCGCCTGGCTAGCCTTCCAATTCTCACTGGGCTTCTAGGTGTGTAGCTCCATAGGCATGTATATGAATTGGCGAAGGGACTCCTCCGTGAAAAACTTGCACCGATGGGCTTTCCATTTCCAGCATGTCTACTATAGTAACCCTCACCCTTGATCATTCCCCCATCCTAATTCCAAGTTGTTCTACTCATGCCTTATACTTTCCTTGCACAATAATATCTTGTCTCACCTGGCTAGCCTTCCAAGATTTCATCAACTACAAAATCATGTAGTTGTCATTCCTCCCTAACCATTCTCTTTGAAGGAGGCTTTTGCTCTCCCTCCTCATTCTCCTTCGATTCATCTCCTGACCCTACCATAGGACTTCTATGAGGTGGCCTTTCTCCGTGGCTTCACCTCTAGATTCTTGCAAGGATCTGTTTCACCTTCCACAAGATCACAAGCTTCCTATGCCTCACCATGACTTGGTTGAGACATGGTCTCCAATTCTCAAGGGGCTTCTACATGTGTAGCTCCACAGGCTTGTGCCAGTGAAGGGATTCCTCCGTGAAAATCTTGCACTGATGGGCTTTCCATTTCCTGCATGCCTGTTATAGTAACCCTCACCCTTGATCGTCCCCCTATCCTAAATCCACCCTTGATCTACTAATTCCTTACACTTTCCTTGCACAATAGTTTATTGTCTCACCTGGCTAGCTTGTTCTTCCTCACTTCATTAGACAACACCTTCATCAATGATTAAACCTCACAATGTTGCAGTCCCGTGGGTATCCAACCAAAGGTATTGCCTTGTCCTTCTTGGATTTAAGCCAAACTTACCATCATGGGGCTCCCATCCACCTTGATATTCAAAGGCTCCTTCATCTTTATATCATCGTCTTTTGATTCATCATCGCAAAAATCAAGGCAATACGTCGTCTATCAATGACAAAAAGGTTCACTTGTGTTCTCTCAATCCTGTTGATTATATCTAGTGCCCCCTTCTAATAATCAACGTTGAAAACTTGTAGGAGTAACATCCAAGGTGCAAGCTTTCCACTCTTCCCTACCACCTTTCCCAAACAAAAATGGTTCATCACCCTGAACTCCGCAAGACCAAAATAAACATTTGGTAATCCCCTCGAGATCCTTTATTCTCCACCATGGCCCTAACTATATGGAACCACTATTCCCACATTTTTGTGTGTGCAGCTTGAGTCACTCTCCCTTCCAGGCTATATGGCCTAAACTTCTCTGCAAGTGTCATTGTCCCCATGATTGGCTTCTTCTCAAACTTTTTGGCCATTGGGCCGCTGAATGCATCGAACAACACTAACAAGTTGCCCCATCTAACCTCTATTCCACGTTCATGCACTAAATAGATCACCTCATTCATTTCAAACTCCACTTGCTCTGTAAAATTGAATTTCACCTTCCACACCCCCATCCTTACAGTTGGGTACAAGGTTCCTCAAGAGATGGAATTGATGTCGTTCCCCAGTAAGATCCATGTAGATCAAAGTCTTGTGGCCACCCTTATCACAAGATTTTCAATGGAACCTGCCTTATTTCTCCAACTGTAACGCTTGCAAGATATTTTGGTGCATAGCATTGTTTTGAAGCGTGTTGCAGGATTTTGTATTTGTGTACAAAGATAATTGCTCCAATAGTGAGGGGACAATCTATCCTCTATTCGAAGGGGAGGCCCCCTTTATTAAAAACAACACACATGACCATTAACAATATTTACACTAAATTATTATGGGTGAAGTTTTTTTTGGAATGGAGAAAAGGAATGTGAGGACTGCGAATGGCGAAGGGGTCGAGGGAAGAAATAAGGAGCATTCGCAGGCTCAAGAAAGGGAGCTGAAGGGCTTAGGCCTAGCTTCGGGAGGGATACGGGATGGGGGAGGAGAGACGGGTCATGGCGGACGGGTTAAACCTGTGGCGGTGCGGTGCTCTAACCCTAGGGCCTTAAAATAGCCACGACTTCGACTAGAGTAGGTGGGAAAGGCAGAGACAACTATAGGTCTGTGGGGGGCGGTGCTGCTGGCAATGGTGGCTTGGCTCATCCCCGTCTGACCACCTCTTTCAAGGATGCGTTGGGTAACAAGGGAGGTAGAATTCAGGGCAAACAAATAGTTGGTATACATGCTTACTAGGTCGATTTGGCAGAAGCCATACCAACTTTAACCATTGTGAGCCCAAAAGTAGAGGAATATTACAAAAATTTATCATGGGATGCAGTGATTGTTAGGTTTAATGGACTATGGCCTTCCTCCTCTGCTCTGTATCAGTGGGTTTTCAAAAAAATGGACAAATAAATGTGAAATATCTCTCTATTCCAAATGTTTTTTTGTTGTCCATTTTAGGGAATCTATAGATTATCAGCGTTGCTTGACATAGGGTCCTTGGTTCTGGGGACATGCGGGTTTATTTTTAACTCCATGATTTCCAAACTTCGATCCGAATGCCTATTTGATGGCCAAAACACCGGTGTGGATCAGGCTACCTAACCTTCCCTTGCATCTATGGTATGCCCTAGAAGACATTGGAAACGTTCTGGGCAAGTTTATAAAAGAGGATTTAGATAGAACACACTCGGTTCTGTGCTCGTTTTCCCGAATATGCGTCAAAATTGATTTGAGAAAAGGAATTCCTGATAGAATTAATCTTAAATTCAGGAACTTACAGCATACACAGGTTTTAGACTATGAGAATACGGCATTTCGATGTAGATTATGTAGGAATATAGGCCATTTGCAAGATTCATGTCCCTTCAATAAAAACCAGAAATCTATAAAAAAGAATGGATTGACTTCTTCTAGTGGATGGGGTTTGGTAAACCCAGATTTGGTTTCTGCTTTGAATTTTAAAGACAATCCAAGTAATCCTAACTCTGACGGGAAAGAAACTACAGGAAAGGATATCCCAGAGGAAGGAATTCAAGAAAAACTCTTGGTAGCGGGGGGTATGAAAAGGGGACATACCACGGAAAGTTTGGAATCAGACTGGGAGTCTGAGGCAAAAACATTGATGGCAATAGAGAATCCCAGTGACCTTGCGCTGGTTATTTCATCTGATCTGGGCAAGTGGCAAGAAGTAAAGAAGCGGAAAAACATAAAGGGTCATATGGTAAGCATCAAGGATTATTTTCCATCACAGTATGGGAAGTAATTATGTGATTTTCCTTTTTTAGTTTATTTAGTTATAGTTTATTCTTCTGTTAGCTAGAAAGCAGTTGTAGTAGTTTTCAGCTATTAGCTCCAAGCCTTTTGTTTCTCGAGGATTTGACCTCTTCTTTTGAATAGGGAACGAGTCCCTTCAACCCGCCTCAACAATCAAAAAAACAAAAAACAATATTTACACTATTCTAACTTACGGAAGAGGGAAGGTTTGGAATATATTGTTAAAGAAAGGAAAGAGAGATTAAAGGGGGACAAGATGATAGGGAGGAGAAGGGAATGAGGGGAGTACACATTTGAATAAGAAAATGTTGATTTTAACCAAATGTGTAAGAAAATATCACATAAGAAATTGAAAATTAAATGTTGGAATTTCATGCTAAGAAAAAAAAGACACAAGAAAGACATATATTCCAATCTTAATGTTTTCCATAGGAACATGTGGGATCTCTATCCTCAATGGTTGGGTTTGTGCACCACTTCTAGTAGTCACATTTGACTTAGTGCCATCTCTCATGGTGTGCTTCGAACCCCATCCTCCAAGTCTAATCATCCCTACAACTTTAGGCACTCCATTCTTTCAAACCATATTCTTACATAGGTCGGGGTGATATTGAGTTTGACAGCTAGCTCTACAATATCCACACATTGGATATGTGGGGCAATCTCTTTGATAATGATCAGGAAATCCACACTTGTAACATGACCTCGAAGGGAACCTTCCTCAACCTCATGCTCCTACCCTAGTTATTTCTTCCCACATAACCTTGTTGTTGGTTTGTAGTCTTTATAGTGGCTTATCATACCCCTTTTTTTCTTGCTTCTCTTAGTTCTACTATGACACAATAATTCTCATCGTTGAGGGTACTAGTGTCCAAAATTTACACAAAGGGACACCTTAGTCTGCTTTGGTAATGAAATTACTTAGATAGATCTGAATATCAACAGCAATATAACACCAATTAACACCAAAATATAGAGAATTGATCACAATATGCAAATAGAATGTCTCGACCACTTCAAGGGGGTAACCTCCAAACCATAAAATAAGACTCAAGTTCTCGATATGATGATAATATCCTACTCTCTAACTCCTATATATACCCCACTACACTATACAAAGCACCAAGGCCAACCCACTAAGCATATGAAAGCATAAATAAATATGATATGACATGATAAGAAATTATGTTAGTCGCAGGTCAGCTATCCATATCCTGATATATGATATACCTAGGGTTAAGGGTGTAGCATGCCCCTCCCCTTCAAAGAAACATTTTCCCCAATGTTTGTAACTATAAATGTCACTATCAAAATGCTTCATCTTCCCATGTTGCATCTTCAAGGTGCAAATTCTTTCGTTTGATTAGATCCTCAGTGATGACCCTTGTCCTCAATTTCTTAGTACATGTCTATAGGATTCCTTTAGGCTCCAAGATTATGTGACCCTCCTCATCAAGCTCCAATAACACTAACTCAGAAGAAACCTTCTTCCTAATGACCTTCTTCAAGCAAGAAACATGGAAAACTAATTATATTTTAGCTGATTGAGGAAACTCCAGTTTATATGCCACACTCCCAATTTTTTGCAACACTTGATAAGGGCCATAGTTTTTGGGTGAAAGCTTGTTATCTTTTTACTGTTGTTTCAAAGATAGTTGTTTGTATGGCTGCAATCGTACAAAAGAAAAGTCTCCAACTTCAAAGCTTCACTCACTGGGATGTTGATTCATTTGTTGTTTCATGTGGTTCTGTGCCATCACAAACCATTACCAAGTTCTCTTTAAGGCTTGAGATCACCTCCTGTTGGTGTTGAAACTTACTATTACATTCATACCGCCAAGTATGTTATTTTATATATGGATCTCGCGTAAGAAAAGTATTCACTAATGGCTCATCCCCCGGTCCTGTCGTTAGTTAGTCAGTCGTCATTGTCACTTGTCTCACACAGTCGTCAATTGTTTACACAATTTTGGTCATCTCTCAAAGAGTCTTAGTTGTCGTTATTTGGTCATTTTTTGTCTCTAGTCTTTGACTAGGGTGCCTAGGGTAGTGTTGGGGCGCCCATGGGCGCCCCAGTCCATAATTTTAGGTGCCCTGGTCCCCGTAACACTTGGGTCTAATTTACTTATTCGAGGTCGGTCTTTATCATGTTCCCTCTCATTCCCCTAGGTACTAGTCGGCATGTCGGGCCATTAGTGTAGAAATTTGAACAAGAGATCCCTATATAAACATAGCATACTCACTATCTTATGGGCGGACAATCTACTATCAAGAGCTAGCTATCTACTAAGGCAAAGGACTGCATTTGGGCATCTTCTACATCTACATCACACAAGCATAGGGGGAAAGGGTTGTATTCATTCTATTTCATCCACCATTTGCATCTTACATCTAGTTATTGCCCCCTACTTCTGTGTCATTGACGCTAGGGCACCCTAGGCACACAATTGCACACACAAGCACACAGAACTACATTGGGTCTGGAATGTAGTGCAATGCTTAGTCGTAAGTCCACCATTGTGGCAGCTAAGGTCAGTCTGACCCCTTCATTTGCATCTTTATTTTTTAGGGATTTGATGCTTTGTATGGGGTTTTACAGGTAGATCTTCATCACACAACTACAATGACATAAGCGAGGATATTATGACAACCGAGCGACCAAGATGAAGATATTGTGAAGACCTTGCGACACTTGTCGGATTTAGATCCTGAAGCTTTTCTGCAGACCAGAGCACCTAGATTACAAACCAGGGCACCCCCAGGTGCCCCAGTCCTCTCCCAGGTGCCCCAGTACAGATAGATCTTCATTTGCTACAATTTCCTGGGTAGCACCGTCATTCCCTATCCTATCCGCACATCATCCTGTCCAGTCCTGCACACAATGAGGTAAGTTAATTTCAGGTTAGTACCCTATCCCTTCCATTTCCATTATTTCATTTCATTTAAAATATCAAATAAAATTATTTAGTATTTACATTACATTTATATCAGTTGTTCCATTATTGTTACTAGTTTAGATTAACATATAAAAATCACATTTTTAGTTAATCATTTTGGTGAACCCACCTTTTAGAATACCTTTCCCTAGGATCCACTAAAACCCTAATGGCTAAGAGTAGTTCATCTTCTTCACCCATCATGTCTCATTTTAGCGTCAACCCTATCTATGATGAGGCTACCATTGTTGAGCTTAAAGCTCTATATAGTTCTCCCATCACTACACCCGACCATATCAAACAACAACTTCAAGATGGACTACAACATGTGCCTACTTGTTTTGAAGATTCTCCTATAGGCATTAGCATTGTTGACGATCCAATAGCCTTTACTTGTTGTACTCCATGTTATATGGCTACTTGTGATCCGCCTTCTGATCTTTCACAGGAAACATTAGATGATTCTCTTATTGATTACTTTCTTGGTATTGACACTCGTTCACATGAGCATATTGATTCTCCTTCTACTCCGGCCACTGAAACAGTTCCCTCTCATGACTCTACCTCTTCTGACATTGCTTCTCATGATACATCCCCTCCTAGTTTGCATACTCCTTCACATTATGTTGATGATCCTATTGATAGTGTTCTTAGCGATATCCTCATTTCTAAGTTCTATCATGATGTCGGATGGTGACACTTGATGGTCATGATTCTCCTTCTTTCCATACTATTGAGTGTGACTCACCTACTCCATTGTTATCTTCTCCTTAGATCATATCTAGCACTATGCATGAGTCACCACCATCTATCACTTCTTCTTTCCTCATTGTTTCATCTCCTCTTTGCTAGTTCACCTATGTCTCTTGGTACATCTTCTATAGAAGTTTCCCCACTAGTTACTTCACCTATTATGGATGTTTCTGATGCTAGTCCAACCATTGCTATGGGTATTCCATCTATATCTCATACTATAGCTTCCTCGACACCTACTACTAGTGTGCCCTTAGCATCAGACCCTTCTCCATCACCTTTGGATATCCCTATGATCACTCACAATGGAAAATTACAACCACTTAACACATTATTTCCATCTTCCACCATCCCTTCATAAGATATCCTTTCTCTCATGCACGTCGTAGGATAATTACAATCTCAGGTTCAGTCTCTCACTTTAGAAAGTAGGGCTTATTATGCTTCCATTGACAACAATTCATTACATGGAAATCTGGTCCCTAAGAAGATTCATAATTTTGCATTCCCTCATGATTTCACCATGCCTACTTTCACATGTTTTGATGGTATCGGGTGACCCTCATGCTCATCTTCTACATTATCATAGGGCTATGGCCTCCTATTCTAATGATAGATTACTACTTAAGGCCTTTCACTATAGTCTTACCGATGAGGCGTTACAATGGTACACTCATCTCCCCTTTGGATCCATTAGTACTTTTTATGACATGGAGGACATGCCTTCCTCCATCGGTTTATAATCAACAATGGCCCTAAGGTTACTTATGACTAGTTACCTACTCTACATCAGGGCTCCATGGAACCTATCAAGGATTATATTCTACGATTCAATGTTTGTATCCATCAGCTTGTCTTCCAACCCATAGATCTTGAGAAGCAATTTATTTTCTATCATGGCCTCATTCCTCCACTCAAGCAATGATTACAGTATGATACATGTGATTCATTCCTTCTTCTATGCTATAAGGTTATTGACTTAGAACAAAATCTTCTCTCCACACACATCATAGATCCTCCACACACCTCTACGGCTATTGCCTCATCTAGTTCTCTGCCAAAGCCTCCGGTTGAGCATCCTACACAGTCTCCATCTTTGCCTCCCAAGCAAAGTAAACAAGCTCAACCCACTTCACCACAAAAGCATACTCCTTCTCCGGCTCTGCGACAAGCTACTCCTCCTACCACTCCACCTAGGTCATGTGAGCCTTTACATTTCTCTCATGTGCTTGACCACATGATGTGCTGTGTGTTTTACTTACTGAGTGATTAATTCACCTACCCTCCAACCAACATCATCCACAACACCGATTACAGTGTCAGCGTGACCAACCTTATTGTAATTATCATCACATAAATGGCCATAGAGACAATGATTGTCTTTCCCTTCAGGATAGATTGCAACAATTAGAGGATAAGGGCATCATCTCCTTTGGTTCTCACCCACATGAGAGATCCATATCTCCTCTACCTCATCAAAGAGTTTCTACTGCTATTGAGTCATCTCCTACATATGGTGCTTTGACTATGATATATCCACCACAGTCTTCTATTCATACGTGTTCTCCACCTCATCCATCACATTCATTGCATCCACCTACCCATCACATTCACGCTATCCACCGCATCACACTGCTACTTCACATTGGTTACCACAACACCCCACTTTCGCACATCCCACCACAACTCCATATGACATTCAGTTCGGTTCATACACTCATGCTGCTTCATTCCACATGCTTCCACCGCTCCATCCACACACCACTTGGTATTTGGTAGGTGATTACTATCACCTTACCCCCGATGATGCACTTGTGTTCTTACAGTTCTTACATGACTGTTGAGGGTTCAACTTTAAGAAATTTTCATCATGCTCTACATCGTTCATCTGGTGCACCTCAATCATTTCCCGATGATGCACACTCTTGTTTTTTTACGGTTCATTCTTGACTGTTGAGGGATCTTAACTTTAAATGAACCTAATCATTCATACTGGGGGCACCTCAATCATTTCCCCTGACCACTCTTATTTTTCACAGCATCATTCTTGATTGTTGAGGGACATAACTACAATGACATTACATTCCATTACATTGGGGGCATCCCTATGTTCCCATCTACCATTTATCACCCTAACATGATAACATTACATTATTACATACATTATCACAATATACATAATAATTTTCACATTTTTACATTCACTTCATTATCATCATCATATTAACTACGTGTTACACATTCTATTTACAAACACTCCACTTAACTCATCACATTATATTTTTCATCATCACACGAATATTACATCAACTAGCACTAACAATACATAAAGACATCACATCCATTTCAACAATAAATCATACAACAATAGATATACCACAACATAAGCTCATCATATATAAATCACACGTGTCCATACATATGTAGCAGATACAATCATCATTGGGGGGAAACTCCCCTACATCATATACAATCATGATAATCAAACCTCATCATCACTATCACTCTCGGGTACTACAAGATCCCTAGAACTAGATGCCTCACCACTCACTCTACACATGTTGTTCGCGGCCTCGATATCACTCCACTTGCCTACGCAATAAGGTGTTCTCCGTAGACTGCTCCAAAAACTGTTGTATAAATCCACGAACCGTACAAACACATCTTGTGCTAAAGGACCACCACCCTCATGCCTCACGGGCTCAATGAGTCTCCTCGCGTGCCTCATCCCTCTCGGCTACTAATACAAGTACATGTGGCTGCCGCCATGACCATTGGCTCAAATAGATAGGCATGCTCACCCTGTGATCTCATCCACTCGCTCCAATATACCTCCACCAAGGATGTCAGTGGCACATTCCATGTCAAGGTGTGGATGGATGTGTCGACTATCAAGGACCAATATGCATCACCTACAAAACAAACAACACCAACGCATTAGACAACCATTACTAAAACATAAGCCAACAAACAACATACATAACGTAACTATATGTAGATACTCACGCTCAGCTACAACAGCTGCCACAGGGTCGGGGACATGTGCTTCCCCCTACTCTCCTCCTCCTACATGTGGTAACCCCGTTGGATCTACAAATAATGGGAACAACAATACCCATCGATGTGTCACCCACCATGCATGGTACTCCTATGTGCTACCAACATCGTCTGCGTCTATCACCTCTATCATTGCATCTACCTCATCTAGACCAGGAGGTGCTAGTTACTCTGTTGTGGGCCCTGGTCTAGCCCCAACCCTCCTTGGTGCTCTAATAGCTCTCAACCATATATATGGCTTTGGGGGCACATCCTGAGCCATACCAAACTGACGTGATACTCTCTCCACCTAAAAAAGCTTGGCCACACCTAGAAATCTATCCTCTAGCCACATCATCCTCAGAATACACCGTAGCTCTACGACATCCTCAGGCCATCCTCCATAATCATAGTATGGCCTCCATGTGATGGCCTCGGGCCCCATCCTATCTATCAGTGCCTTATAGGTATCAATATCCATCCTACGCCCATGAATGTTAATCCACCTCCTCATGTATATCTTGGGCCTGGCCCACTCTGCTCGTGGGCCCCAATTGGCCTCAACACTGTTATGTGCTCATATTCCCACACATGTAACAACGTAGTAGCTCCTATCCCCCTCCATGCTCATCATGAGTAAATCGGTATAGATATCTATATAGGTGGGCTAACACACATCGGGCCCATGCATATCTAGTACTCTCCTCCTCTATACGCCGACATATATCATGCATCTTATACAAGATGCCCACACCACCTCCCTCCACTGCTATAGATGAAGCAATAACAACTGCTATGAATTTCCGCAAACGCGGAACACCAGACCTCATAATAAGCATCTAGACTGATATGAGCCTCGGCAAGGTGTCTGAGTCCCTACAAAATACCATCTTGCCACTCACATCTGCCTATCCATGTCCTCCAATGGCATCACTTGTACCCTCTCCCCAACAACCAAAACCATAATATATGATACACATCCTCCAACGTCATTGTCATCTCCCCTGTAGGAAACCAAAAGGTACATGTGTCTACACACCATCTGTCACATAGTGCAATCAACATAGGCATATTATGGGGCACATCCCCCATCCGTGTTATATGCCACAGGCCGACATGGTCCATAACATCCCAATCATCATCAGACAAACCTAATCCAAGCAAATACTCAAATGATGCCCACTATACGTTAGAACTCCCTCAAGTGGATATCCCTCTGCATATCACAAAACAACAACAAATGAAAGCAAATACATTAGAACACCTTACAAGTACAAATACACTCACTTATCACATTTATATCCATTAAAAATCCAATTTTTCATCATTCTAGACCAAAATACACACATTCTTAGACCAGGGCACCCAGATGTAGGACTGGGGCACCCAGGAGCAGGACACCAGTGCCCAGATCTGGGTGCTTCTATCCCAAGGGTCACTAGCACCCTCATCGCTATTGTTCTAGGTCAAAAATGCTGAGAAAATAAAAAATCTCAAATTTGCAAAAATTCACTAAAAATGACTAATGCTACAAATACATTTTTCTTGAAAAACAATGCACTTACCAACTCCACAGTCGTGTGTGATGCTACGACAGTCACCACCCTCTCAAACTGGCTAGGATGCGCTACTCTCACTTGCAACATTTTTCACTCCACAACTCAAACTCAATCTCAATCATGCAAATAACAAATGAGGTGACTAAACACTTTTTCACCTTACTATTTATAGTTACCTTTTTATCACCCACTTTACTATAGTCATTATTTCGTGCTTTTTACCACTACTAATACACATTACATGATTTTTGCCATATCTCAAGTGTTTCTACTCCAATTTACACCTCGTTTACTAAAAATGGTGTTCTTTTCAAAATTACCACCTACCACCATATTTCTAACACATGCATACACATTCACCTTAATTTCTATCACTTTTTCTACCCTACTCTATTTTTTCGGCATACACATTTTTGTGATTTCTATCACTTTTCTTCCAACCTATACCTATTTTTGCATATACTACCTATTTGGCTTAAGCATTCATTCTTATCATCACTTCCCCTTTCACCAAAAGGGGGGCATATCATTGGGGTCATCCTATAATTCCCCTTATATCACCACACATTTAAAACACTACCGATGTAATAATTCCAAACATTTACTAATTCACTCATGCGACATTTCACCATCAATTCCCCCTAATGACCTAATTTGGGGGCAACAAATATACAAATTTTCTATGTGACATTTCATCACTTCCCCCTAATGACCTAACTTGGGGGAAATAAACAATTAAAAACCTTTCCATGCAATCATTCACCAATTTCTATCAATTTCCCCCCCTAATGACCTAATCTGGGGGAAACTAGCGTAAAACCTCTCCACGAGTAACTAATCAATCAATAAATCAATTAACACGTTCAAATTCTAACAATCAAAATCATATCATTCAATCAAATACAATGTAACACAATTGGCCTCCCAGATGACCAAACTTGGGAGTTACGTGTGGCCTCCTAGATGACCTAACTTAGGAGATTACATTCATTTCTCGCTTTCTAGATGACCTAACTTGGAAGCCATCTACACACTTCGCACCTGCTTCCAGATGACCTAACTTGGAAGCCATCACATTGCAGGTGACACCCGTGGAGTGGGGGAAAGAGTGCCTTTCCTATACCACTCCTATATGGGTCAACTATTTGATCAAAATTGTCTGGATCCAGAAAACCACAAATCTTTGATCTGAGTCCATCTGCAGTGGCTAGATCTTGAGGATGTAGTTAGAGATTGGAGAATAACACACTTTTCTCCCTACACTCTTCCTCTGGGCGACAAGATGCCCAAATCCTCTGGTTAATAATTCATATACATGCATTCGGGTTGGGAATTGATCACTCCCTACCCCATCTCATCGTCATCATACAATGTTTGAAATCATCTAACATTACAATCATCACTTTCATTTAAAACACTTCATCACGACATTACATTTTTTCACTACGTTGCATGGATCAACCCATTGATCCATGGTTCAGCACGCTATATGGTTCTTTCGGCATGCTTCTACTACATATCTGCGCATTCTACTACAACATGGGCTTCTCCAGATTTCTCTCAGGTACATCTCTATCTACTTTATGTTACCAAGCTTTCACTCACCAACATAAAGTGGGGGCAAATGTAGTCACAAAATCATGCACTTACTATTACATTTATACCACCAAGTATGTTATTTTATATATGGATCTCACGTAAGAAAATTATTCACTAATGGCTCATCCCCTGGTCCTGTCGTTAGTTAGTCAGTCATCATTGTCACTTGTCTCACACAGTCGTCAGTTTTTACACAGTTTTGGTCATCTCTCAGAGAGTCTTAGCTGTCGTTATTTGGTCATTTTTCATCTCTAGTCTTTGACTAGGGTGCCTAGGGTAGTGTTGGGGCACCCATGGGTGCCCCAATCCCACAATTTTAGGTGCCCTAGTCCCCGTAACACCTGGGTCTAATTTACTTATTTGAGGTCGGTCTTTGTCATGTTCCCTCTCATTCCCCTAGGTACTAGTCGGCATGTCGGGCCATTAGTGTCAAAATTTGAACAAGAGATCCCTATATAAACATACATACTCACTATCTTAAGGGTGGACAATCTACTATCAAGAGCTAGCTATCTACTAAGGAAAAGGACTGCATTTGGGCATCTTCTACATCTGCATCACACAAGCATAGGGGGAAAGGGTTGTATTCATTCTATTCCATCCACCATTTGCATCTTACATCTAGTTATTTCCCCCTACTTCTTGTCATTGACGCTAGGGCACCCTAGGCACACAATTGCACACACAAGCACACATAACTACATTGGGTCTGGAATGTAGTGCAACACTTAGTCGTAAGTCCACCATTGTGGAAGCTAAGGTCAGTCTGACCCCTTCATTTGCATCTTTATTTTTTAGGGATTTGATGCTTTGTATGGGGTTTTACAAGTAAGTCTTCATCACACAACTACAACGACATAAGCAAGGTATTGTGACAACCGAGTGACCAAAATAAAGATATTGCGAAGACCTTACGACACTTGTCAGATTCAAATCCTGAGCTTTTCTACAGACCAGAGTGCACCCATATTACAGACCAGGGTGCACCCCAGGTGCCCCAGTCCTCTCCCAGGCACCCTCAGTCTAGATAGATCTTCATTCGCTGCAATTTCCTGGGTAGCACTATCATTCCCTATCCTTGTCCACACATCATCCTGTCCAGTCCTGCACACAACGAGGTAAGTTAATTTCAGGTTAGTACCCTATCCCTTCTCATTTCCATTATTTCATTTCATTTAAAATATCAAATAAAATTATTTAGTATTTACATTACATTTATATCAGTTGTTCCATTGTTGTTACTAGTTTAGATTAACATAGAAAAAATTGCTAGTAAATATAGGATCACGAGTACTGACTATAATCTTGGGTGTTCCATAGTAGCTTCTGAACTGTATCCATAAAAGATATGGCAATTGTACTCGCTGTAAATGGATGAGGCAAGGCACAAAAATAAGCATTCTTGGTGAGTCTATCCACAACCACCATAATTACACTTTTCCCTTCAAATTTCAGTAATCTTGTGATGAAATCCATGGAAACCTCTGCCCACTACTCACTAGGAATAGATAGAGGTTGCAAAAGGCTTGGAGACTTAATAGTTTCTACCCTTGTTACACTGACACACCAAGCATTCTACCAAAAATTTATGGACATCTCCTTTTCAACCCTTCCCAAAAGAAATATTTCTTAATCCTATTATAAGTTTTTAGGAATCTTGAATGGCCACCTGCTAGAGAAGCATGGAGCTCTGAAAGAACCAGAACTTTTAAGGGTAGAGGTTTTGCATAAGTACAACCGGTCCTTGTACCACAATGCATCCCCCTTCCATACATTTTTTTGAAATGCTCAGATCCTATTGGAGATTCTAAATGAGAGTGTGGGTCTCTTTGTCATTTTTCCATTCTGATCTTGTCTGATCTACCCAATCTGCCTATAATATGGACATGGCATATAACAATGCTCTATGTGGACTCATCTCTCTTGGATAGTGCATCAACTACCACATTTTCTTTTCCTTTTTTTGTAAATGATCTTAAAGTCATATCCCAACATCTTAGTGACCCATTTTTGTTATTCTTTAAATGATAGTCTTTTCTCTAAGAAGTATTTCAAATTGTCATGCGATCTACCTTGAAGTGACGACCCATGAGATAAGTCTCCACTATTTGACCCATGAAGAATAACCATCATTTCCTTCTCATAAGTTGGTTTTGATAGGTTCTTATCTTTGAGTGTTGTTGACTCTCAAATGCAATGGGGTGACCCTCTTGCATAAGTACTGCACCTATGCCACACCCTGAAGCATCACATTCAACAATAAAGGTTTTGGAGAAATATGGGGTAGCCAGAACTAGAGTGGTACACATGGCCTTCTTCAGTGATTCAAATTGTTTGTGTTGCTTCCTCATTCCAATGAAAAGAGTCTTTATTCAACAATGTTGTGAGTGGTGTTACAATTCTACCATAATTCTTCACAAATATGCGATAATAACCTATAAGCCCTAAGAATCCCCTGAGGTTTTTGAGGGTTTTAGGAATCTGCCAATCCACCATGGCTTGGATCTTATGAGGATCCACTTTTACCCCTTCATGAGACACGATATGACCCAAGTATTCTACCTCCCTTACCCCAAAAGCACACTTGGAGGGCTTGGCATAAAGGTGTTGTTGTTCAAGAGTGTCCAATACCTTATTGACATGATGTAAATGTTACTTCCAAGTCTTTTTGTAGATTAATATATCATCAAAGAATACCAGGACAAATTTCTGCAAAAATGGCCGAAAAGATTGAATTCATCAAACTCTGGAAAGTAGATGGTGCATTTGTAAGGCCAAAAGGCATTACTAGAAATTCATAGTGGCCTTCATGTATCCTAAATGTTGTTTTATGAATATCTTCATCAAGAATTTTGATTTGATGGTATCCCAATTGAAGATCTAATTTTGTAAAATAAACAGCACCATGTAATTCATCTAACAAAATTCAATGATAGGAATAGGATACTTATCTTTCACTGTGTATTTGTTGAGCTCCCAGTTTGTAGTCTGGACACATGCACCAACCTTCATCCTTTGTTCTTACCATCACCACTGGAAAAGAGTAAGCACTCTGACTATGGTGAATAATACCTGCTTCTAGCATCTCTTGTACCATCTTTTCAATCACTCTTTTGCAGATAAGGGTACCTATAAGGTTGAATGTTGGGTGGTTGGCTTCCTGGTACTAGTTGAATAGCATGATCATGATCTCTTTTGGGAGGTAACCCTTTCAACATATCCCCTAAAACAACTGAGTGAATTATTAATAATTTCTTGTAGATCTAATGGTATAGTTCCTTTTGATGGTTGAGCTTCTAGTGAAAATAGTTGTGCCACAAACCCATCAGCACCCTTCTTAAGCAACTTCTGCATTTGATGAGAACTTACCAATTTGGAGCTTTTTCTTTGCATCCCTCGTAACTCAAAATTCCTCCCTTCATAATGGAACCTGCATGAACAATTCCCGGAAGTTCATCTCCACGGTTTCCAATGTAGTAATCCATTGGACCCCTAATATAATGTTTGTGCACCCCCATTGAAATGGCATACATAGGACCTGTCTAGCAAGTAATCTCCCATGGATAGCTTAATCTTATGGCATTTTCCTGAACAACTAACTATACCACCATCTGCCACCATGACCTGAAACTTTAGGGCTGGATAAACAAAGCAATTTAAGAGCAAAGCCAACTTATGGTTGATGAAGTTGTGAGTACTTCCAGAGTCAATCAATATCGTCACCCTTTGTTTCTTCACGAACCCAACTACCTTTAGGGTTTTGGGGTACTAATGCTAGAAATTGCATGGCAAGAGATAATTGGTTGAGATTCCTCAGTCACGATCTCTTAGAACCTCTTCCTCTCCTCGTTGCCAGTTTCTTCATCCCCTTCCTCTTCCTCATTTGGTCCCTCAATGTAGAATAATTTATTCTCAAGCACATTTATGTCCTTTACTCCATTTACTATCACAACTATAACATACCCCTTTTACTCATTTCTCTTTCAATTTGTTGTGGAGTTCACGTCAGGTAGGTTGAGGGAATGATGGTACTGAGGTGCTACGATCTCTAATGTTAGTGAAGTTATTCCTTTCATGGAAAGGAATTTTTTCCTCTACCCTACGTGCCATGATAATAGAATCAGAAACAAAGAGTGGATCAAAAATTTGTACCTCATGTTGGATGTGATCCTTGAGACCACCCAAGAACAAATCCTTCATATTGTCATCTAAAATTGTATCCACACGCAATGACAAGCTCTGGAATTGTTGAATATAATCATTTAGTGATCTTGTTTGTCCGTAGCTTTGCCAATTGGCTAAAGTAGTTCTCGGCCACACTACTACTATAGTGCATTTGCAGCTCCTCCGTAAAAACTGACCAAGTGACATTAAGGGCCTTCTTCTTTTGAGTGCACAACCAAATACCAAGTGAATTTTCTTTGGTTCTAGATACAAGGATGCCATTACCACCTTCTGCCCACTTGGGACTTGATACAGATCAAAAAAATCTCCATTTGGTTGATCCAAGTGATCGGTATCATTTCCATTGAACTTGCGCATTTTCACTTTTGGAATAATGTTATGCCACTAGCTAGAAGATCCACTAGGTTGTGCAGAAAATCCTCCTTAGTTTGTGTGATTTGGATGTGGGTGCACATTGCTTGAGGAACCCATGTGACTTGAATGGGAATTCATGCCCATCTTCATGCTTGAAAGAGTGCTCATCATCTCCTTTCTCATTGATTCCAACCCCTAGTATTGCATTTCACTTTTCATGTCTTCATTGCCTCTAAATGTTACCTCCCAGTGCTTGAAGGTTATCTTCCATTTTATCTTTCAGTCTTTGAAGATCATGGTGGAAGTCCTCCTTACTCACCATATTATTAACCCATTTCATGAAATTGGTTAAATACCTTTGACATTCTAAAAGCTGAAGATTCAAAATCCATATCTTCCTTATTTGGAGTCATTCCTAGAGTGGCTTGACCCTTCCCTTGGCCTCTAGTTGATCTCCATGTTATGGCGTAGGGTTTGGGTCTTAGGATACAAGGATTATGAATTTAGGGTTTGGGGTTTCATATGGTTATTGGCCAAATAGAGAGAAACACCCAAGAACAAGCCCTAGCTAAGTTATTGGGGAAAGCTTTCCTAAAAATATAAGAAACTTAGAAAAATTCCCAAATAGCGGCCTAGGGAGCAATTTTAATGAAAAACCTAAAATGGCTATAACTTGTGCAAAATAATTCAACAAATCTTGAAATTTGGGGAGCAACTTTACTTGAATGATTTCTCCACTTTAGTTAAAAAAATTTGCTAAAAAATCGCCATTGTTTTGGAGATATAGTTGAATCTTCAAAATTAGGGTTTTGACCCAATTTTGGCCAAATCGATGCTTTGATACCACTTGTAATGAAATTACTTAGATAGATCTGAATATCAGCAACAATATAACACCAAAAACACCAAAATAGAATTGATCACAATATGCAAGTAGAATGACTCAACCACTTTGAGAGGGAAACCTCCAAACCATACAATAAGACTCAAGTGCTCAATATAATGACAATATTACTCATCTAACTCCTATATATACCCTGGCTACATAAAGTTGAATGAGCAAGGCTGACCCAGGAATTGAAATGTCCCTTTCATCTAACATAACTAGTTTAATGTTTTCTCTAGCCCAATTCTTTATTTACCCAAGTCGGCTAAGGGAGGAATACGAAGAAACTTTCATAATAGACAATCGTAACAGTGCATCCAAAGAAGCTATTATGAGGTAAGAACTCTATTTTTGGCTTATTGAAAAAGTGAAAGACAAAAATTAAGGGATAAAATAAAAGGAGATCAAATGATAAAGTCACTTTCATTTATATTGGCGCATTTACTCTACACTTGATCTTTTGGCTGACCCATGGGATTCCACTTTTGTGAGAAAAAATTCAATTGTGTGGTTTAAATCCAAGGAAGATGAAAATCTCCTTGGTGGTTATGGGTGGCTAAAAGGCCAAATGATCCATTATAAAAGCAAGTTGACATGCAAGGCTTGAAAGCATCTTTTTTTGTTTATGATAATTTTCCAGATTTGTGGTGTAAGCTTGCATGCTTTCCATAAAAACTTCAAAGGATGAGTTAGCTCTCGAGGACGAAAAGCTTTAGGAGGATTCTCCATTCAGATGTTTCCATTGGAGATCAAGGTTCTATTTTTGATTTTCCAGTAGTGTATGAAGGTTGTATTTTGCCAAGATATTGGCAAGGGTTTGATGAAGAATATTTTTTGTGATTCCTCTTCATTTCCAGCCTATTCATGGTGGAGCGACCCATATAGAGATCTGTTTTGGTATGTTCTAAAGCTAGTTTGGATTAGATGTGTATTGTTGTTCCAACATCTGATTTTTAGAGATCAAATCAGCCTTGAATGGTATAATTTGTGGCACAAAAAAATTGGTATTTTCACTATTGTGTCTGAGGACTATCATCTGCAAATTTATAATAAATAATTCAGCATTTTATTTTGATCCAATCTGGTATTTTTCTCATGTTCTTGTCTTTATAAAATTTGTTGGGAAAGAAATTTAGTTGATTTACTTCAGTTTTTGTTGAAATTCTTCCTTCATGCAAGTCGCTCATTGTACTAGTAAAATTCATATCTGCACTTAGGGGGCAACCTTTAAACCATACAATATAGACTTGCTCTATGGATTGGGATAATGTGGATACTCTCTAACTTGGGGGTATATATACCCTCCAATATGCAAAGCACCAATACAACCAAGCATATGAAAGTATAAATAAATATGATATGACATGATAAGAGACTATGTTAGCCACAAGTCGGCTATCCATATCCCTATATATGACCTAGGGTTAAGGTCGTAGCAGCTTTACCCTCTAAAGTATGGGGCAAGTCTTCACATTATGGTCTTGATGACATATTTCACACCCCTAGTCATTTCCCTCACATTTGATCCTCAAACAATTGTTCCTGGTATGGCCCTCAACAACACAATCTCTGCACCTTAATCTTCTTTTTGTTTCAGGGGTTGTAATTGATGTTAACATCTGCAACCATGTAGCCATGTTTGAAATTTGCACTTCCAAAAAGGGGCATATGCCAGTGTTCACACTTTCAACAGTTTTTGCCCTTAGTGCAGTTTCCAACGCCTCTCACGGATCTTTGAAAATGTGCATTGACAAGGCAACATTGAAGATGTGCAATCAACTTTCCTATAGACCATTGCGCATGTTGAATTGTATTAAGTTCATATGATATTTTTGAAACTAAAGTTTTAAATTGTGCATCATATGTGCACACAATTTCAAATGGGCCTTGCTTGATGTTTTTCAATTGCCCAATGCTCTAATGCTTGAATTATGGGATATCAAACTCTTATAAAAAATTATCTTTCAATATATCATAATCCACACGTCTGTAAAGGATCAAACTTCCTATACCAGGTGTGCGCTCGATCAGGGAGCGTCGTTACAAACTAACTACCCTTCATTTTTGGAACAATCACTCATTTTTCTCTCCAGATGATGTCATAGGAGTGCATGGTCAACTATGTTCTCCACTTGATATTCTAGCAATCTCATTGCCTAGTCATAATAAAGGTGTCAAACTAGCACCGCTACATTTACGGTAGGTGGTGTCATTGAAATTGAAATTTGCGTTATCGATGGATCCTAGCCTCCTTGAGAAACTACTAATGATGGGTTCTATGATGCAATGCTTGCAATTAGTGGAACATTCATGCAGTTCATGAAGATTCCCATCCTTGGCATGTTAAAAGTTTCATCAAATGTGTTTGGGTTCGAAGGTGGATATGGAACTAACTACTAGAGTACAAGATGTTGGCCTATATTTGAGCAATGTCCTCTGTTCTTGCTGATCCTAATCCTCCATCAAACTATTCTTACATTTGGTTTAAAATAGCTCAATAGCGAGTGTCTAGTGGTGTTGGGAGCAATGCTTTTCCTTTCAATCTCCTTCACCCTACTAGCTCTAGTGGATCCCATACTTCTTCTAGAAGTGTACACATCGATAACCCAAGATCTATGGTGCTAGAAGCAGGTTTGTGCCTTCCCTCTCCTTCTGAGGTCCTTGCGACATCATTCTTCGTTGCTTCTCCTCTCCATGCAAAATTTGCAATATCCATAATCATTTCCCACGCTCTACTTCGGAGTTCCCTTTCATCCATCTCTTTATCTTTTCTCACGCACTCCTTCCACCTGCCTTCTTCTCCCCATGTGTTGAAGGGTTGAGCTCCTCATAGGAAGAGTCTCTAATCCCCAATCAAAAAATGACATCTTAAGTCTCCAATCCCTCTAGGCTCACGCAAGAATTGGTACTTCACCTCCTAATAATAAGAGTAGGTCTAAAAAAAATATTCCAACAAGTAGCTCTGTACAACGCCTTCCCATTAGAAATCTATTACACACCTCCATGCCTCATCAGTTTTCTTCAACAACTCAATGCATGCAAGGGTCCATGAATGCCTTCATCCCAAGTTTCTGCTTTTTCCCAAGATGTATACCGTTATCCACACATACATTTGTCTGACAATTCATCGAAGAATATTGGTTAAAGTGTAGCATACAGCTCCTCGCCCAACCACTCCTTTAGATCCCTCGTACGACGACTTGGATGATTCACAAAAATTCAAGTTCTTGCTCCCTGAACCGTTCCTGAACACATTGTAAGGAGATTCAATCATATGTTACTCAAAAAACCCATCACCTCATTTTGCAAGTCCTAACATAAAAACAAAATGTTGGAGTTTTTATCCCATTAACTCTAACTCAAGGGATCACACCACGAGCAAACCATGAGTCTACTTCCCACATGTGTTGGCATATCACTTGGGCTTTAAACTAAGCACTCACTCGAAGCACACACAGGGTCGGGCTCCTATAAGTTTAGGGTCAAGGTCTAGGGAGGTGTCGAGATGTGCGTAACTGAGGACTTAGACATACTTCCATCTCACGACTAACATTCCTATTACTATTTTATTTAACAGAAAAAATGGATCACCTCATTTTGCAAGTCCTAACATAAAAACAAAACATTGGAGTTTTTATCCCACTAACTCCTACTCAAGGGACCACACCACGAGAGCAACCCATGAATTTACTTCCCACGAGTGTTGGCATATCACTTGGGCTTTAAACCAGGCACTCACTCAAAGCACGCACAGGGTCAGGCTCTTGCAAGGTTATGGTCAAGGTCTAGGGAGGTGTCGAGATGTGTGCAACTGAGGACTTAGAAACAATTCCATCTCACGACTAACATTCCTATTGCTAGTTTATTTAATAGAAAAAATGGATCATTACTACAATATGAGGAAGAATTATATTATCTAGGACCCCAATAAACACATGAAAAAGACAAACAAATGTATAATTCATTGGCACAAATTCATCAGAATGATCCCATTATATTAGAGTACAACAATTCAGTTTACAATTGGGCAACACAATAGTGTCAATATATCATGCAACTCTCTTTCCATACAAGGCCATGGGCCTATTTATAGATGTATATAATGATTTGAATTCAAAATAGGCCACCCAAATTAAAGAAGGGGTCTAGCCAATCGTATGGCGTCGTAATTCACACTGATCACCACCTCCGAAGTTTCCGCTAACTCGTCCTTTTGTCGGGTGCTCTCTTTTCCCCATCCTATTAGGGTGCACATCTAACAAAAGCAGTGCCTTGACATCGGTGCGCGTGCCGATACTTATACCAAAAAAATTGGGATCAACGAAGTTAAAGATTAAGACCATATATCCAAATGGAGAGTGATTTAATAGGTTAGCTAAAGATCGATTGGAACAAAGAATATACCAATCCTTTGATTACCATAAATGCCAAACTAAATATCTAAGTCACTAAAAAATACTAAATCTTGAAACCATCTATCCAAATAGAGATGGATTTAATGGGTTAGCCGTCCATGCTCCCCCAAGATCATCCTTCTAAAATCTGTAATTTTGTTTCACTTCCAAACCAGATTTACCATTCCTATCCAACTTTGGACTGATGATGCAGAGTCAATCCACACACCATAGTATAACTTAACAATAAACAAATTAGAATCAACACAAGAACCAGATCATGTAAAACCTTCACAACTTTTTCAATCAATTTCTAAGATCAATGACTTCTTTAAAACCTTTGGTTGATGTTTCCAATCATTTTAGCATGTCTTTACCCTTTAGCTTGCACTTCAACTTCATAACAGTCTCATGACTCGGCCTTTAGGTTTTCATTACCCCTCTTAGTTTACAGTATTCTCTACCCACTTGAAGTTCTTGACTCATTTACTTATCTTCTCAAGACCATTTTTGACACTCAACTCAGATTTTAGTACACCCTTACTTCTTGATTGATTTCTCTAACTCAAGATCCCTTGACTGGTTTCTTACCATTCTCATCAAGTTATATAATCCAACAATCCATTCTCTTGTTCAAGTTACAAGAAGGATATGATTGTTCACCAATGCCCCTGCTCTGACTCCTAGTTCTGTATTAGCCATCTCACCCTGCCTCTTGCTCTTAATTTTCCATAGGCCTAGCAATAGATCCTCCCCTCAGTCATCTACTATGCATCTTTCTCTCTATCAACTCTGTACTTTGTTTTTAAGGTTTCTACTTGAGGGCACTGTCATGTAATAGTTTCCTTTGTAAACTCTTGAACCTATCATAACAGTTCAAACGCATCTTTCAACCTTCAAACAAAATGTATTCATGTTCACAAACCTTTTTTCAAGCTTGGACAAATGAGACTTTCTATAAAACTCTGTCTTACCCCTTAACTGGAAGCTCTGCCTTCTAGCCCTGCATTTCCTGAGTTTTCCTGATCAAAACAACAAAGTTTCTTCATGATCTGATATGTTTTTAGGACACCCATTAGGATTTTATCATAAGATGGTAAGAATTCTTAGGTGGGTTTTTAAGGAAAATTTGCACAGTTTCAAGAACCTAAGCTTCAATTCGGCCTCAAGTAGGCTTTAGACAGTCTTAATGCACTCTGTCAATAATAATTTCATCCGATACAACTCCAATCACTATGGAACCAAAGGAATATGTTAGAGTACCCTGGTCAGCCCCTTCCTACCAATTGTTAGGAAATTACAATGGATAAAAAGTCTTTTATAAGAAAATCATCATTCTAGCCCTAACACAGGGTTTGCCAGACCCGAGAAGGAATTAAATTCATAACTTACTCAATATATCACTTCAAGACCTCAAATTAGCTTCTTTAGCTCTGAAATCACATCCTCCACCTTTCTTCTTTTGACTGTACCTCCTTATATTGTATAGCTATATCTTGAGAACAAGCTCTGTATACTAATATACTCAAGGAAACTTTGTTTTCTGGGCAGTTTCAAGTTTCAAACTTTAGGTTACGAATCTAAACCTTTATCTCTAGTTTCATATTCTCTGCAGAGTTCTTAGATCCTCATCAACCTACTTCAACACTTGCCAAGAGGGGCTTCTTAATAATTATGCTTAAACAATTCAATAACTCCTATTCCAAAACAAGGTTTGACAGTTTTTCTTCTTCTAGAATACTGTTATGCTCTAAATTCTTTCATGGATACTCTACCATACTAAATCCTTCCTAATCTTCCCTCACACCCATCACTACCTTAAGAACCTCCTCAAGATATCAAATGCAAGAATATAAGAAACATTCTTAACAAGCTTACCTTCCACATTTCAACACCTCTGCTCCTCAAGTAATCTTATACCTGCATGATGTTCCTCACTTCTTAGACTCTCTTTCATAAACTCCTCAATCCCTGCACAGAGAAAACACACTTGCATCCACACCATCATTTTCAAGTATACAGATACCATGTCATAAGAAAGACATTCCTCACATCAAAACTTGTACTATTGCATTACAAACTGATACAATCTCATTATCACCAATACAGAGACCAACTATGCTCAAAGCCTACAGATGAATCATGAGAGATTCATAATAACTCAAAATAATCACAAGAAAAGATATCATCATTCTCCTTTATGCATATTTACAAGAATCTCTGAGCTTTATTCAATTAAAGATCTATTTTACAAAAACTTTCATGATTTCATACAGCCCCTGAGCCTTCTTGACTCTCCCACACATATTTACAATCTCTATTCACTATTCTCTCTGACCTAACTATCTCTCCTCCAGTCAAATATATCTCTTCATGACCTAAAATGGATGTAGTTACCACCAACTTAGCTCCTAACCATGGTAAAAATTGACTTCAACATGGTGGCCCCACTTGGATGGGTGAAACACTTTGATTACATCACATGAGGTCCTTGATGACCTTTTTACATCATTATATGAATTTATACATAGCATTAAACCCTTCAAATCCAAACTAGAAATTCAAATATTCAAAGAATGCATTTTGGAGGGAAAACTCAAAGTGGGCACTTTGTACACCATGGTAGGTCCAAATAGGTTGGAAGTTGGAACATATGACAAACTACCAAAAATGACTCTTTAAACATATTTCAAGCCAAAACTACAAGAAATTCAAAAAAATTCTATTTACATGATGATGCTCCTACATCAACTGATTAGGATGTCCTTCTTCATCCTAGAGGAGGCCATGGTCTCCACAAACTCCCCTCTCCCATCCACAGCAAAGAAGAACTATAGAAATTTCTGCAATACTATGCACATTGTACAATATCTAGACCAAATTCGCCCACAAAAAAACCCAATAAATGTTGTCTCAAGATGGATGCCCCTTAAAGATCGGACCATTCCTCAGCTAATGATATAAGTATATGGTGCGATCAACTCAACATTCTCTGTCATCTCGTCATTTATTTCATGCCCCGATGTAATTCTAGTCAAGTAGTCACCACACTCCAGTCACGATACCAGTAGTGATATGATGGATTTGATAAGACATTTATTTGTTCTTTGTGTGCCTGATCTGTCAAGAGTGAATTTGATCACCATTCTTCAAGGACTGAACACAATGGCTAACATGCACCACTAAAAGTTTGTTTAGTTCCTAAAAGATTCTGATCAACACTTATGCTTGTATTCTGTCCATTCCAACCAGCTACCATAAGGGCTTTTCTAGATGGCACTTATTTACATTTTATCCCAAGAATCTTCTAAAGGGGGCAGTAACAGTAAATTTCTTGGGATTCTTATGTTATTCACAACAACTCAAGAGATTCCACAAAGATCTGTTATCTTTGGTATCAAGAGACAAGAAATGTGACTGCCTTGTTGGAGAGTTAGATACCAGTATTGCTTGTTGCTTTGGAGTCAAATTTGATCACTTCTACCCTTTTGATTTTTGAAATTGTAAGATCTTTTTCCAGCATATGAGATCTTATCTCAATGCGTCTGGAAATTTTTGTAACAAATTTTAATTTTCAATATACTAGTTTTTCCCCTTTTTCCAATTAAAGAGAGCAATTGTCAGTGGCATTAGGCTGAATTTGGAAATATTTTCAAACAGCTGCCTATTACTAAAGAGAAATCGACACACCTACAGACAAAAATCAGAGAAACTGACTTTTCCCATGACATGGTTGTGTAACATGTGCTTATTCAAAATTTCTCAAACCTTTAGAAGCAAGAGGAAGTTTTTTGGAAACAAAGATTAAAGATTGGATGGGATTCAACAAGGGGACTAAAACACTAAATTCTTCCGTAGGTCAGTACTGAATTGGGAACACATTAATTCACTCACACAACTCAAAAAACCAATGGCTCTTTTATCAGTTCTTCATAAGATTATTTATCATATGCAACTGAGTTCTCCAAGAAATCTTAATTAATGCCCAAGTAGAATAAAAGCTCAGCTAAACCTAACCAAACACAACCAAGATCATGGGGGAGGTGCTGGGGCAGAGGGACAAAACCACCCTTGTGGGATCAATCATGGAGGAAGAGCTTAAGTCCAGTGTATTCTCTTTTAAAAATAATTGAGCCCCAGAAGTGGATGGCAACCTGTCCTTATGCTATGAAACATTTTGGGACCAGATCAAAGCCGGCTTCCTTTGCAGTCATGAAGGAATTCCAACACAAAAATAAAATGCTTCATGGTATCAATGGCTTTTGCTCAAGAGAAATTGGCACATCCATAGAAACAAATCAGAGCAAAGGCCATCACATGGTTGCAGAAGAACATGTGCTTATTCAAAATTTGTCTACCATTCAATAGCAAAAAGATGTTTGGGGGAAGATATCAAGGTTTGAATGGATCCTGCAAGGGTACTCAAATACTAAATTATGCCATAAGTCAGTTTTAAATATGCAACCAAATTCTTCAAATAAATAATGACTAAAGGACCAGGCAGCCTGAACAGAATAAAAGATTAATGGGAACAAATCAAATACATAGCCAAAATCATAGGGGTGGAGGACAACACCACTGTAATGTCCCCTTTTTGAAGTCATAATTAATTAATGCAAGTTGATATCCTTTAATCCACTCCCCTTGGATTAAATGGATTTAATTGGGGAAAAAATCGACTTTCTCTTGTGCATTTAAAATTAATATTTATTTTCTTGGGCAAGTCGAATTAATGAAGGAAAATCGATTTATTTTATGAGCCAATTAATTATTATTTGAAGGTAAATTGATTTAATTGGACAAGTCGATTCCTCTATGTGTTTTTAACTAATATTGAATTCCTCTCTTGCAGTTAATTCAAATATATTTTTAGAAGGAATTAATATTTTGAATTGGAGTTTGACTTTTAGAAACCAAAGAAGATTATTTTTAATTTATCTCTCCTATCTATAGAATGACACCAAAACTGGAGGGAAAGCATTGGAGATTAAAAGTGCAAAACTATAAAAGAATATGTGGCGTACGCTTTTTGGCATGTTGACAATTTGATAAACTTATCTTCATGCTTGAAGGATGTATGTCCATTTGTGATCACAAAACAAAGGTGTTCTTCAACACCACTATTTTGTGGAGTGTGTGAAACCCTTCTAAGCTTTGCATTGATAATTATTGCATGGTATAATTTATCTATGTGAGACACCATTATTGGAAGCATATGTGCATGGTTTGTGAAAGTTATTGAAGAGTTTTATGGTGATTATAATCTGTTGATTTATTCTAGATCAAGTTGACTTGCATTAAGGGCTCTTGGGGTGTGTTTGAGTGCATTTTAAAAGGGGTTTAATATATGATCTGTTATTGCATATTTTTCAAGTCTAAGGAACATATTTTGATGAATTTTGGACTCTTAAACACTGCTGGAAACTACCTAGAGTGGATCAACTGGGTTGGGGTATTTTTGGCATCATATTTGAAGTGTTTTTGATAGATCTACAAGTTGTTGTCATTAACTAATTATTTAAGATCTGTGTGTTGGTGTTTTGAGGGTTTGGAAGCAAGAAGGGCTGAAATTATTTTCTGCATTTAATTCTAACCCTAGCAACTTGGTTTCAGTTTTTGAGATCAGATTTAAGGTGGTTTCGGTGTGCAAGAAAAATCATATTCATAGCTTATTAAAAAGATAAAATATTTGCTTTCATTTGCAGAAGTTTCATTGAAAAATATTGAGATTTGGAGAAGTTATTAATTTTTGAAGTTTCAGTTGGTTTTGGTGCATATTAATTATTTTCACTCCTGCAATTAAAATATGATTTAGGAAAGATTAAATTTCAATTAGCTCTCTCATCTAACCCATCACCTTGGCTCACTACAACCCCATTTGAGTTGCATTGAAAATGACATTGAGTTATTTGAGGTTGATCTCTTCTAAATTCGACTGGAAATAATTTATTTTCAGATTTAATTAAATATCCCACAAGGGGATATTACAGTGGTATCAACAACAACAGATTATTTTCAGATTTGCAATTGTTTGAGGGACAAACAATCTTGGGAAGGGAGGACTATAATGTCCCCTTTTTCAAAGTCATAATTAATAATGCAAATCAAATATCCTTTAATCCACTCCCCTTGGATTAAAGGGATTTAATTGGGGGAAAATCGATTTTCTCTTGTACATTTAAAATTAATATTTATTTATCTTGGGCAAGTCGAATTAATGAGGGACATTGATTTATTCTATGAACCAATTAATTCTTATTTAGAGAAAATCAATTTAATTAGGCAAGGCGATTCCTATAATGCTTTTAATTAATATTTAATTCCTCTTGTATTTAATTTAAATATATTTTTAGAGGGAATTAATATTTGGAATTGGAGTTTGACTTTTACAGGCCAAGAAGACTTTTTAAAATATATCTCTCCTATCTAAATATTGGCACCAAAATTGATTGAAAACATTGCAGATTCAAATGACAAAGGCTATAAAAAAATATGTGTCATCCCCTTTTTGGCATGTTGACGATTTGATAAATTTATTTTCATGCTTGAAGAGGAATGTATGCCCAATTGTGATCACAAACAAAGGTGTTTGTAAACACCATCATTGTTGTGGAGTGTGTGAGATCCTTCCAAACTTTGCATTGATAATTATTGCATGGTATAATTTATCTATCTGGGGCGTCATTATTGGAAGCATATGTGTAATAATTTTGTGAGAGTTATTGAAGTGTTTTATGGTGAATATAATTTGTTGTTGTTGTTGGTTTATTTTAGACTAAGTCGACTTGCATTAGAGATATTTGTGGCATGTTTTAGTGGCTTTTAAAGTGGAATTGCAATCTAAACTGTTCTAGCATATTTTTATGAGTGTGGTGCATGTGTTTTGGTGTTTTTGGGCTCATTAATGCTGCTGAAATTTATTTATAGTGAATCAACTGGTTTGGGATATTTTTAGCTTCACATGTGGGGTATTTTGATAGATCTACAAGCTACTGTTATAAATTAATTATTTCAGATCTGTGTTGATGTTTTGAGGGGTTGGAAGCAAGGAAAAAAGTTAGTAATATTTATTATATTTTTCCTAACCCTAGGTGACTTGGTTTCAAATTTTGGGACCAAATTTGAGATGGTTACAGTGCTCAGAAATATTAGATTTATAGCTCATTGGAAATATAAAAATATTTACTTTCATTTGCATTTCGTTTCATGCAAAAATATTGAGATTTGGTGAAGTTCTTAATTTTTAAAGTTTCAGCTGGTTTTGGTGCATATTAATTATTTCCACTGCTGCAATTTATATTCTGATTTACAAAGAATTAAATTCCAACTAGCTCTCTCATCTAACCCATCAACGTGGCTCACTACAACCCCATTTGAATTGCATTGAAGCTGACATTGGGTTGTTTAAGGTTGGTCTAAAAGGGTTTGTTTTTCTAAAATCGATTGAAAATAATTTATCTTCAGTTTTAATTAAGTATCTTACAAGGGGATATTATAGTGGCATATTTAATTAAAATTGAAAATAAATTATTTCCAGTCAAATTTAGAAGAGCAAACCCTTCTAAATCGACCTCAAATAACTCAATGTTAATTTCAATGCAACCCAAATGGGGTTATAGTGAGCCAAGGTGATGGGTTAGATGAGAAAGCTAATTGGAATTTAATCTTTCTTAAATCATAAATTAATTGCAGCAGTGGAAATAATTAATATGCACCAAACTAGCTGAAACTTCGAAAATTAATAACTTCTTCAAATCTCAATATTTTTCAATGAAACGAAATACAAATGAAAACAAATATTTGTATCCTTCCAATGAGCTATGAATATGATTTTTCTACAAACCGACACCACCTTAAATCTGCTCCCAAAAACTGAAACCAAGTTGTTAGGGTTAGAATTAAATGCATAAAATAATTTCAACCCTTCTTCTTGCTTCCAAACCCTCAAAACACCAACACACATATATGGAATAATTAATTAATGCCAACAGCTTGTAGATCTATCAAAAACACATCAAATATGATGCCAAAAAAATCCCAACCCAGTCAATCCACTCTAGGTTATTTCTAGTAGTGTTTAAGAGCCCAAAATTCATCAAAATATGTTCCTTAGACTTGGAAAATATGCAATAACAGATAAGATATTAAACCCCTTTTAAAATGCACTCAAACACACCCCAGAAGCTTTCATTGCAAGTCAACTTGATCTAGAATAAATGAGCTGCAACAGCTGATTATAATCACCATTAAACTATTCAATAACTCTCACAAACCATGCACATATGCTTCTAATAATGGCACCTCACATAGATAAATTATATCATGCAATAATTATCAATACAAATCTTGGAAGGGTCTCACACACTCCACAAAATGGAGGTGTTGAAGAACACCTTTGTTTTGTGATCACAAATGGGTATGCATCCCTCTTCAAATATGAAAATAAGTTTATCAAACCGTCAACATGCCAAAAATAGGATGCCACATCTTCTTTTATAGCTTTGCAATTCGAATCTCCAATATTTTCCTCTCAAGTTTGGCGCCACTCTCTAGATAGGAGAGATAAATTAAAAGTAATCTTTTTTGGCCTATAAAAGTCAAACTCCAATTCAAAATATTAATTCCCTCCAAAAATATATTTGAATTAAGTGCAAGAGAGAAATTAAATATTAATTAAAAGCACATATAGGAATCAACTTGCCCAATTAAATTGATTTACCTTCAAATAATAATTAATTGGCTCATAAAATAAATCAATTTTCCCTTATTAATTTCACTTGCCTAAAAAAAATATATTAATTTTAAATGCACAAGAGAAAGTCGATTTTTCTCCCAATTAAATCCATTTAATCCAAGAGGAGTGGATTAAAGGATATCAACTTGCATTAATTAATTATGACTCAAAAATGGGACATTATAGTCCTCCCTTCCCAAGATTATTTGTCCTCAAACAATTACAAATTTGAATACCCTAAAATTGAATCACTTTCCCATGTGGCATCATCTATTGGTAAATCCTTCCACTTCACCAAATATTCCTTGATTACACATCTCCTCAAATTCCTTTCTCGTGTATCAATGATATATTCCGGAATTAAAACCAATTTTCCTTCTTCATCTAAAGGGGGCAACTCTAGAGAAGGTGTAACATGCTGCCCAAGTGCTTTCTTAATACAAGAAACATGAAAAACATTGTGAATCTTACCATTTTTCAGAAGGTCTAATTCGTTTGTTATTGGCTAGATTTCCTGCATAGCTAAAAACCTAGGCAGTCATGAGATAAATCTCCCTCATTTACCAGTGAGGCCCTCATTTAAGATTTGTCAATAAAGTATGCTAGTATTTATTTAGGGGTTTTAGTTTAACCATGCAGCTCATGAACCATAGCTGTATAGTTTTGCAACAAGTAAGCAGTTGTTTAAAGAAAGGAAATATCTAAAGAAGAAGGAAGTAATAAAAACATAGGAAAGAAAGAGGGAAGATATGCAACCCAATCAATAGATTACAGAGTTGATTACATGCACATAGACAAGACCAATAGATATTAACACTTAGAATTTTAAGCAAAGGCAACTTTTAGATCTAGATCTAAGATAACACAAAGTTTATAAATAGATCTAAGATAATAAGATAAAAACAAAATGCACCATGACACAAAGTTATCCAGAAATATGCTCCTTTCTATTCCTTTGCTTCAAATAGCTATCAAGGGCTTCAGCAAAAATTCTAGAACATAAGAATGCTACTTACAAATTCCCATCACTAACCTGAAGGTTCTTCCTCTACTTATAGAATGTAGAAGGGAAAATACAAATGGGAAACTCAACTGAACTAGAACATAAACAAGAAGTAAAGATAACATCTGGCAATCATCTTCCTCTAATTCCTCTTCAAGTGACATGCATCCGGATCCATAGTAAAAATTAGACACATATGTCACTTATTTTATATAATCATTCCACATAACTTAAAGTAATGGTTTCAAAACCAACAACTTTAAGGTTTTACAATTTACATCCGGGAACGTGGAAAATAGAATAAGAAGGATTTGCTAGTAGTAACATCTACATCTTCTTTTTGTTTTGATACTGAATATACTTATCAAACATGTAATTCAACAACTTCCTATCTATCTTAGCCACAACTTCCTTTTCTGTCTAGAATTGCAGCAAACCTTCGTTCAACATCCTGATCCACGCTTCCACTTCCTCCAAGCTAGGCCTGAATTTCTCAATATCTGACTGCAGCGTCACCAACCTATTGATGGAATCCATCGTGAAAGGCCTAAAAATTCCATCAATTCTCCCTTGCACCATCAGAAGATATCCCTCCAGAGAATCAGGCACTTTGCTAGGAATGATCCTCATGTACGAAGAAATGTTTCCGACCACTTCCTCATTGGTGAAAGTAATGAGATTGTCTGGTAAAGATGATGCCATACTCTCAAGTGCCTGCATGCTTTTTAACATAATTCTATAAGATCTCTAAACGGAAAGATACTACAAACTCAAGCTGCTTCCCCTTCTAAACTGATCCATCGGGAACAATTTGTTCCGCAATCAACACCTCTCTCGATAGCTTATTATTTTGGCCAAAGTATTCAGGTTACTCTCAGCAACTGTGTTCATATCTATCGTGCTTGTTACCAGTTGCTTCAGTTGATCTGATGCATCTTTCATAACCTTTAGATGAACTGGCACCTCTCCGAGCTATACAGAAGCTTGACGAATGATTAGAATCTTCCATTCGTCAATAGCTTTAACCTGGTTACTTGCATCTTCCACTTCCTACATCAGATGATCACTCACCTGCTTTTGTGCTAAAGTTGGCTGAGTGGAAGACTTGGCAACCTTGGCAATGATATCGCACAACTGAGATACCTACTTTTGAACTTCAACTTTCTCCACCTTTTCTTTGTCAAGCCTAAGGAATAAAGCATCTATCAATGTCTACATGTCCTGCTTCAATCCTTCTATGGTGGCTTGACCTATGGGTACTCTGGTCACTGTTATATCTTGTGCCATGAGTTCACCCTTCCTCTTCCCTTCTGCTGGAACTGACATCTCAGCGAACTTCTGCCCCAACTCCTCAATGATCAACCTTGAAGTTACCTTAGCAAATTTAGGTTTTTTGTCTTTTCCGCCTAAATTCAGGAGCAACTGCAAGTCGTGTTCCTCCAAGTTGATATCTTCCCTAGCCTCTGGAACTAACTGCTAAGCCAACTATTCTGAGAAATTAATTCTCAGAGAATGAAAAGTTTCTGAGTGTACCACTATCTCATGCTCTGATTCCTCTCCATCTGAAACTGCTACAATGTTGTGGATGTCATTCTCTGAATTGTCCAAAGACAAATCTCTTTCACATTTTTCCATCTACAGCTTCAACGTTTATTTAGGAAGAGGTGCCGAATGGAGTGGCTGAGGAGAAAAGATGAATGTTTCCGGATTCAATGAAGGAATGGAAGTATCTTGTTGAGGTGCAATAGTCAGTGAAGTACTCGATGTTGGAGAAGTTGGAACTAACACCATAGCAGTAGAAGTGATCTTCTCCTTCGAATGAGACCTTCTATGCACTTTAATCTTCTCATGCCTTTTGCTACTCTCTCCTTCATGCTTCCTTTTGAGGGAATCTCCTGTGACAAAGTTTCCCGTGATCTAGTTCATCAATGCTTCATCAAGGCAATATCCCTTCGTCAGCAACCAGTTTGAAGTATTGCCCAGAATGGCGACATACCTTTCCTTGATCATATGGAAACCACCTATGCTCTCCTGAAGTATAGCTCTATCTCCTCCCATTCGATGGTATGTGCTAAGTAACACAGGCCCATCATCTTTAAGATCCGTAGGTATCCGTGCTAATCCAAAGTCAAACACTTGCTGCGTTGATAACCTGCAGAAATCTTTCTTTCTAACTTTGTACTCGCTTCTTCACTTCGTCCAGAAATCTTCTAATGAAGGAACATACACGTACTCTTAGGTGATTGTCTTCCTTACCACTCTAAATGGATCAAAGTCCAGCCGTGCTGGGAAGAACTCGTGCTCGTACTCAGAGAACATCTCCACTTCAATTCCTCAGGCTTTACGGATACTCTGGCAACTGTAGTAGCCCACTGTGATTGGGAAGAAGCTTGTAGACTTGTGTCATTTTGACTGTAGGTCATGCATCTCCATGAGTTGTTTGCTCAACTCCATGATGACCAATCTGTCACTCGGATATCTAGGAAACTTGAATGGTTCTCTTGAAAATCCTGTGACCCTGAGGTATGTAAAGTCTGCAAACTGGATGAAGATACTGCCAATCTTTGACCCATCTTCCCAAGCTTCATTGCTTACCCTGTTGGCCTTTAGATTTCTTTTCAGCTTGCAAATGAATCCATAGAAGAATCCATCATTGACCACCTTGTAGTAATCTTTATTGCATGCAGGCACAGTTAGCTGTGGATAACACTCAAAAATAGGATTCTTGGAAAGCACACCACGTCTATCCATTTTGAAGAAGACACCCTGTGAAGCTACTGCATATACCAAATACGAAATCATTTTGAAGCTGTAAGTACGCCTCACATTCTGAAGCTACTCACCGATGTTGTCACTAATGATTTCTGATCAATTGATTATTGAATCTACTTTGTTGATTTTAATGGTCATGATGAAAGCATACATCTATGTGCGGAAGTTGTGTGCATTAGCTTCGCCATTTATCCTGCATAACAATTTGGAAATATCATCCACCTTTTGTACCAAATTGGATCGTGGAAGAGTTCTCAGGAATTTGGATGGAGATTTGAGCTTCTTCATGTATCTACTGTTCATTATGTCCACATATTCAACTTTATGCTTTTCCCATCTGTTGCCGGCATCCTATATGCTAATAGTAGTCACCACCTGTCGTGCTAGAATCTTCAAACAATAATTGATGAACTGTGCATCCGACCAGATTATTGTCTTCCCCGTAACATCTCAAACTGATCTGGATAATGGATGGTAAGACCTAGCACACTCCATGACAAATTCTAGCAACTGAGCTGTGAATGGAAATGCTGCAGCTCGAATGATTCCACTGCTTTTGACTGCATGCATGAGGGAAGTCTTTCTAGCTTTGGATCTATTAATCAATCAAGAAAGAGGCTTTGGACCTAGATTTGTATCTCTAATGTTAGCAAACCTAGAAGTGATGCATGACTCTGCTGAGCTTTCTTTTTCATCCCGCTTTGCCATGGCCGTATCTATCTTTGTTTGAGCGATTCTTTTTCTCTTTATTCGGCTGGAATTCTTCACAACCGGTGTAGATCTGGATATTTATTCAGATCCAAATGATATGTTCAATGTATTGAACATTGCTTTAAGCTCCCTTTCTCTTCTAAAAGCACTTGTAATGAATTCCTGCAATTAATTCAGACAAAGATGGCAACCGAAACATGAACACTTGATTTTAATTATAAAAATTTGCATATATCAAGCCTGTTGCCCCAAAATTTGATGTCTTGTTTGCATGCAAAGCAAGCATGAATTTTTTCAACTTCACCTTAGCACCTGTACCACTATGTAGACAATTAATCAGACAAAAATCAAACTCCTTCAAACCTAGGTGCCAAACTTTGAAGCTTTCTGGCAGTGGAAACACCTTCTTCTGAGTAAAATTCCTCCTTAAATGGGGTGCTAAAATTGCCTGGGCTGCACTTCCTTGCTAAAGAATTAATTAATTCATCCTTATGGAAACCCATGCTTATACAACCCTCACCATTCTATAATTAATAATTGTCTCTCCTATTCCTGGCAATTAATTAATTAATTAACACGTTTTTCTCTTCAATTTGGGCACCTATTTTGTGCATGCTCATGGCTGCCATTAAATAAGTTAAATTTATTTAATTTTAGCTTTTTACTTCCAGTCCACATTGACTTCACAGTGTGCTTTGACCTCATCCACTAAAAATAGGAATTAATTACATCAATTAATACTTTAAAAAGTATTATTCCTCCTCAATATGGGTTACACTTTTTCACATGAAGGGGGCTATATTAAATAAATTATATTTATTTAATTTTAGAATTTTATTTCTAAATTCCCTCATCCTCTTCTTCTTTGTTGACTTTTCTCCATGCTTGGGCACCAAGTTTGGAAAAGAATTTAGTTAATTAATGCCATTAAAGTTGCCCCTCTATTCCAAAAGGGGTTGCACTTTTTGAGATGGCCCATTTATATTTTTAAAAGCCAAATTTTAATGGGATTATTCACCCTACACCGCAGCTCCAAAAATCCCATGATCCACTTAAGCTATTTGACTTTCATAATGAGATTATTTACCCTGCAAGGAATCTAAGAAAATCCCATCAATGCCTTAAGTGATTTTCTTTTATTTCACAATGAGAATTTTCACCCTGTAAGGTAGGTAAGAAATTCCCGCCTGCCTGCTGCCTCTAATAATCCCATCATGACTTAAGTGGCTTTGCCCCCATGGGAAAAAGTACCCGGCTAGGCAAGTATAAAATTCTCACCTGTCTGTTGCTACCAAAAATCCCATGATAGCTTAAAACCTTCTTTTCCCAAAAATGCGACCTGCCCATAAGAAGTTTTTTTGTGCATGACTTCGTCTTTTCGGAGAGAACCAGACCTCCTGTGGCAAATTCCTTCTGACATAACGTCCATGGATGATCTCCAGATACTCCAGGCAAGAAATTAGATCAAATGGGCCAAGGAATTGACCTAGAGAAATTTCACAGAAAACAAAACGGGAAAACACCAAAAACATAAAACGTTGCCAGAAGTCACAGATAAAGCCCATGATTAATTCCTGGTAAAAAACCTACTGGTATATGGGAATATTGACATGTAAGACCACAACAAGGTTAAACTGGAGCACAATTTGCCTCAAACGGGGATCAAAATAATTAAATAAAAATTTTCTGCATGCAAACCCCAGCGATAAAATATAACAATTTTGAGCATCTGGGTATTTGGTGAAATTGGTTTATATGACTCTTTGGGAATATCTTGACACAATATAGACACTTTCTGGCAATAAAAACACAAAATGACCCATTATTTTAAAAGTATGATATTTTTTACATAGGGTAGTCCCATATTTCAGGGTGAAATCTGGGGACGCCATGGAGATTGACACACTACATGCATTGAGGGATCTCACTGACACTCTGACCCAACATAGTGGCTATATTTCATCTGGTGATGTTGGTGGAGGTGTTAGTTTTAGTGTACCACACCAGTGCGGATCTTGTGGTGCCATATGTACTGCGAGCGAGACATCATTTGCTAGATCACATGATTTATTTTCTCTAGATGAGATGATGGTGGATGTTTTTAGAACTGGTGCAAATGATCTTGGTCTTTCATAGGTAAATGCCAGATAAATATAATATAATATAATATAATATATATACACACACACACAATAGTTTATTTCATTTGAGATTTTAATATATATGTATTTGATAATGTCATGTAAATACATGTAAAAACTAATATTTTTTTAAATTTTAAACAACAAAAGCCACTGAAGGACACATCTGGCATCGACATGCTATAGTTGGGCGTGTTACAGACATAAGTTTCAAGTTACTTACATTTCAAATTTCATTTGATTTCACTTTTATTATTAAATACACATTTTTAATGTTTGTGTATAATGTTTCACGTGTACATTTACATATTAATATGTTTGTCTTTTATACACAAGAGCCTGACATATCATCATCTGCTCTGGGCATTGAGGTTACTAACACGCCTCACATGAATTTTACACAAGTTAGTTTCTCTTTACACGTTGTTTCTAATCATGGAATTCTTGTGGAATTCTCTAGTAGTTTGCAATCTCATAACTCTAGCCAGTACAATTTGATCATAACATTAAGCTCTTATGATGTAAGGGTTAAGTAAACACTCTCCTAGATATACAAACTCTCCTTTTATCGTGATCATGGACACTTACCTCTTTACTAGACATGTTTCTAAAGCACTCCATCTCTAATGATTTTTTCATCATCCCCTGCCTCTGAGGATCTCTTTTAGCTTCTTAGGATGTATGCATAAATGACCTTGCCAACATTGTTAGTTCTATGCATTCTTTATTAACCCTCTTCTCTCTAAACAACAAAGAGATGACAATATGGGATAAGTTACCTACACTTCTAAATATATCATGGGTCCCTTGGTTCATGTTTATCACCAATACTCCATATGCAATTCTATACACTCAATCTCATATTATATTTGTTATTCATCAAGTTTCTCTATATTTGCATTCTCATGTACAATGGATATAGCTTGGTGACCTACCTAGAACTAAGTTCTACATACCAAATACATTCCACATCTTTAATGAATTACTTCTTGAATATCTCTAATAACCTTTTTGTGACTTAATATTGTCCTGTACAGTCAGATTTCATTCAATTGATGGAATTTTCTTTATTTTTACACCCCTAAAATCATTCAAACATCGCATTCAATCCTGACATCACCTTCATACCTAGTCTAAAATCATGATTTATCATAAGGTGTTTATACTATTGGTTTGGTCAAACACTTGCAATCTTACATAACTTTCTGTTTTAGGTCGTATTGTAACTAGTCATTTTCTCATGCTAATACTCATTGCTGTAGTTTTCACTTAATGTTTATCTACATGTTTTTTGTACAGCTTATGACTACCAGAGAGACTCCACTCTATATGCAGACTGTGGAGGATGCTGTAGATGTTTTCATAGCGTCTGCAGATCCACTAAATCAGGTACAATTTTTCAAATTTGTTAAATTTTGGAGAAATGTTTTCTTACTACATATCTCAATATCAAATTTTACATGAAATATTTAATTTGAACTATTTATTTTTATGTAGCCTACCCCTCGTGAGTCAATCGTTGATCCTGCAACGCGTCAACAACAAATTGATAGGGATTATGAGATTGCGGTAAGATTTCACATGCATTAAAAATTCTAAGTTTATAAATTTTGAATGTATTTTAAAAATTTGGGTGTTAAAAACTTGATGTTTATGAATGTGCGGGCTAGGTTGCAGGCCAACTTAGAGATGCCTAGGACCACATGAATGAAATCTGTAGTGGCATCTCCCTCCACTACATCCACAGGTTGTGGACATGCTTCTTCTAGCAGGGTGAAGATAGGGAAGATGTTTCATGATTAGATTAATAGGAACCATATGGCATATATATATATATATATATATATATATATATATATATATATATATATATATATATATATGCCATATGGTCCTAGTTCACAATTCTTCATAGTCCATGTATACAGCCTTATGCGACCGCAAGTGGTCCTATATGTATGGCACATTTAGTTCAATACATTATTCTTATATTTTCAAAGACACGTGGCACACTTAGTTTGATACATTATATCCATGTTGGTTTTCATAACGATATTACTTCTATGTTTGATTTGATTTGATGGCCTCGATTATGTGACCATTATTTATATGATATATATGATATATGATGTTATGTTATTCTTATGGTACATGATATATGATGATATCTTATATAATGGTTTTGAAGGTTCTTGGGTGCAAGATCATTTTTTATTCAAGAGATTCAAGTGTGGAGTTATATCAATTTTCTTATTTTAAGCACGTGGTTAACACACTTCAAAGTGGGAAAAAATGTATACAATTAAAGATGGTCTTGAGGGATTTATTACAAGTCATTTTATATGTTTTTAGTGTACTTACAATTTATTTGTTAAGTATTAGTAAAAATTAAGTGTTATTGATGTGTGTAACAATAATGTCTTAATTTGAATTCACTTATTTAAAAAAATACATAAACATTGTAGTTTAGTCTACACAAGATATGAAAAAAATATTCTTAACATGATATTGTGTATTTACATGCTTTAAAAAGAGATCAAACAATCATTAGAGTATTCACATGGTAATGTGTTTACATTGTTGTAATCTCATTGATGGAAGCCGAGTAGTGAGAATTCATGACCCACGACATCGTGGGAGGGAAATGCCACTGCAAACGCATCTAGATAGGGGTATATAACTTTGAGTGCTATGGTGGGCTCTAGGGAGGCTTGGTTTGGAGTCAGATCACCTAATTCGGAGCCAAAAACCCCTTCCCTATTCATCCCAATTCACGTCTTCAACAGAAACTTCTAATGATCACAAATTGGCGTTAGGTCATCAAAACCAAGAACTGTCTAAGCCAAAACTTGAGTTAAGGAGGCCTCTAATTGCACCCAATAATTCAGGTTCGTGGCATAATTGTTTGCAAACTACCTTTTCTAGGTAGTCCTAGGAAATGAACGAAGCTGAGTAATGAGAAGTCATACCTTGGGACATCGTGGCACCAAAGTGACAATGCCAACACATTTGGGAGGTCAGGTAAATGCTAGAGGATGTGTCATTTTGGTGCAGGACAATGTTGTTGCTTCCGGGGTACTTCGTTCGGGCATAGTCCCTTAAGAGCCTTGAGGTCAAAAAACTGTATAACTTCAACGAGTGATTACTCGGTCTCCGTGGCACCTAGAGATGTCTCACCAGATCCTACACCTTGATGTAGGGACCCTCTACAATATTCTATATGATTTTTTTCTGTATCCAATCGGTGCTCTCACTGCCCTATTGTTTGCAAACACGCGAAATAGTGTAGTTTGAGTTAATGTAAGGTTGTCAAACACTATATTTTGTAAATGGTGGGTCATGGTACCAAACTGACTGTGCCAACACATATGGGTAGCCAAGTAAACACTAGAGGAGGTTTTGTTTCAGTGCGAGACAATGTTGTTGGTTCTGGGTTACTTCGTTCAGGCGTAGTCCCTTAAGAGCCCTGAGACCAAAAAATTATATAACTTTGACGGGTGATTACTCAGTCTCCGTGGCACTTAGAGACATCTCGTTAGATTTTATACCTTGGCGTAGGGACCCTATACAATAGTCTGTCTTGGTTTTTTCCATCTCCAATCAGTGCTCTCGATGTCCTATTGTTTGCAAATGCGCCAAATAGTGCAGTTTGAGCTAGTGTAAGGTTGTCAAACACTATATTTTGCAAATGGTGGGTTGTGGCACTGAACTGACTGTACCAACACATTTGAGTGGCTAGGTAAAAGCTCTGGGAGGCATCGTTTTGGTGCGGGACAATGTCATTGTTTCTGGGCTACTTCATTTGGATGTAGTCCCTCAAGATCCCTAAGACCAAAACATTATACAACTTCGACAGGTGATTACTCGATCTCCATGGCACCTAGAGACATCTCGTTGGATCCTACACGTCAATGTATGAACCTTATACAATATCATGTCTTGGTTTTTACTGTCTCCAATCGGTGCTCTCGCTGCCCTATTGTTTGCAAACGTGCCAACTAGTGTAGTTTGAGCCAGTGTAAGGTTGTTAAACACTATATTTTGCAAACAGTGGGTCATGGCATCAAATGGACAATGTTAGCATGTCTAGGTGGATCAAAAAATGCTAGAGGGGACATCGTTTTGATGTGGGACAATGTCATTGCTTCCGGGCTACTTCGTTTGGGCGTAGTCCATTAAGAGCCATGAGACCAAAAAACTATACAACTTTGATGGGTGATTACTCGGTCTTCATGAAACCTAGAGACATCTCATTAGATCCTACACCTCCATGTAGGGACCCTCTACAATAGACTATCTCATTTTTTTCATCTCCAATCGATGCTCTCGTTGCCCTATTGTTTGTAAACACACAAAATAGTGCAGTTTGAGTTAGTGTAAGGTTGTCAAATGCTATATTTTGTGAACGGTGGGTTGTGGCACCGAAATAAGTATGCCTACACATCCATGTGGCTAGGTAAACACTAGAGGATGCATTGTTTCAATGCGAGATAATGTCGTTGCTTTCCAGCTACTTCATTCGAGTGTAGTCCCTTAAGAGCCCTGAGACAAAAAAATTGTATAACTTCGATGGGTGATTACTCGGTCTCTGTGACACCTAGAGATATCTTTTCAGATCCTACATCTCGGCGTAGGGACTCTCTACAATATCATGTATCAATTTTTTCCATCTCCAAGTGGTGTTCTCACTGCCCTATTGTTTGCAAACACACAAAATAGTGTAGTTTGAGTTAGTGTAAGGCTGTCAAATGCTATATTTTGCAAACGATGGGTCATGACACTGAAATGACTATGCCAACACATCGAGGTGGCCAAGTAAATACTAAAGGAGGAATTTTTTTGGTGTGAGACAATGTCGTTGCTTCTGAGCTACTTCGTTCAGGCGTAGTCCCTTAAGAGCCATGAGACCAAAAAACCCTAAAACTTCAATAGGTGATTACTCAGTCTTTGTGGAACCTAGAGATGTCTCACCAAATCCTACACCTAGGCATATGGACCCTATATAATAGCTTATCTTATTTTTTTCATTTCCAATCGGTGATCTCGATACATTATTTTTTACAAATGCATGAAATAGTGCAGTTTGAGCCAGTGTAAGGTTGTCAAACACTATATTTTGCAAATGGTGGGTCATGGGACCAAACCGAATGTGCACATGCATAGGGATGGCTTGGTCAACACTTAGGGAGGTGTCATTTCGGTTCCCTGTGCTCTCGGTGCTTCTAGGCTACCTCCTCCGGAGCCAAGAACCCCCTCCACAGATACATAAATAGTTGTTAGTTGCTTCTCTTTGCTTGTAAAACAACGAAAGCTTATTTTAGCTTTGAGAATATAAAATTATGTACTAACAGTGCCAACCACGTGAAGGTGGAAAATTTTCGGGCACCACTAACTTACATAAAAGTGTTAGTCAAAGAAATTTAAGTTGAATCAAAACCATACTAGATATATACAAAATACACAAATTTAATAAAATATATGAACTTGAATCTAGTTGAAAAATTTAAAGCATTCAAATAAATTATATATACCAGACAAACATGAAAATTCATTCCATTTTCACCATTAGGACATGAAAGTGAAAGCTTTTATGGCATAACTAACCTGCATAAAAGTGTTAGTCAAAGAAATTTAAGTTAAATCAAAACCATACTAGATATATACAAAATACACAAATTTAATAAAATATATGAACTTGAATCTAGTTGACAAATTTAAACACTTCAAAGAGATTATTTATATGAGATGTGAGAATGTAAATTCATTCCAATGAACCATCAGGATCGGATCTACTCTGAATAGTGGACATGATTGCTTCATGATCTGACTCTCGACCCTTCCAAAGAATCTTGTTATTAGGCCTTCCTTGATATATATACAGCTGAATATTTCTCTCTAGACCTAGATGCGAATATAAAAGTATTTTCCTGTGTGTCTCCAAGTCTTCAAACACCCAAACAGAAGAATTTTTTAATGGATACCGTCAAAGCCAAGTTCCAGTAACTACCACTGACCCTATAGGGTACTCAATATATTCATCATCTATAACAGGAGAAGTCAACTTCTTTCTTTCCTTGATGCAATGACATAAGAAATAGTATGTTACTTCTTCATTTTCTTCTATCACAATAACTACAAACACATGTCCTCTAAAAAAATAAAGGTTTCAGCTCAAATTTAAATTACACATTAAATTTTAATGGACATAACTCAATAGAAAAATTATAAATAACAATTTACCTTGTTGCACTAAAATTGAAATGTCGTCAAAGTCCTTGGATGTTTCAAATTCATCTGGAAAAAAAGTCATAATACATGTGGAGGTTGATAACTGGGAAGCGGAGTTAGAGGCCTAAAAATTCATCCATTCACCCATCATCATGAATCACACTGAGCAGTGACAAATTTGATACAAGATGAACAAAAACATGCCAAATTTCTTCTCCATGTGGCCCATGAAGTAACGTCTGAGCTACAAAATGAGGGCAAATCACTAGACCATGTGAGTGTCATGCAATCCTCATAGTTAGTAATTTTTTGTTCCTCTATCAACCAAAAATATCAAAGAACTGTGGAATTTTCTTAAGAAACTCAGGCCATGTTGTTAATACACCATTCAAATATGCTCTTTGTATCTTTCAATTTAGCACTATCTTTGTACTTCAACTTTTTTCTTGTAAGATCTCTTTTCACACATGCCCCTGCACTGTCATGCTCTCCTTTTCCATTACCAACCTCAGTGAAACTCCAAATATGTTGCACACCCATCTTGATGTGTATCCTGCTCATCTAATAAAACATTCTTGCATTCTTAAATTGAGACATGTAATTATCTGACTATATATAATGTTAATTGAAGTGGATGTCCCTATTAGGACAAGTTTCCATAAAATAACTGGAAACAACCTTGCACAAATTTAGTAGAATGAGTACGATCATCTCTGATATAAAAGTGGTACTCTATTAATTTTTTTTATCATTCTCTGTACTGTCAGGAGAATTTATAAATGCTATATGCATAAAAATGGCAACACGTACTGAGTTGTAATATTGTGATTACCCTCCATTTGTGGTTGCAATGTGTAATTCTCTACAAAATCGACCACTAAAATAATAGTACCAATAGGAAATGTGTTCTTGCATATCTTGAACTATTCATCCAACGATCAAGCTCTGTGTGTATGCCTAGCATACTCATAAACAATTTCATCCTGAAATTTTCTCATAAATTGAAAAACATGCATATGTTCTGTAATTAACTCACACCATTTAGACTCCTTTCCATCTTTCAATTGGTATGGTACTGGTTTATATTTATCAAACTCAACTAAATTGTCCTATTGCACCTCCAATTTGCTCATGGATACAACTTTCCAATTTAGGTAATCTGCTGCACGTACCACAATTTCCATCTAAACAATTCTGACTATAAAAAAATTGTCTAACTTATCTTTCACAAAATATTATAGGAATTAAATCCTTGGAAATATTGGTAGAACTTGAACACCACATTCCAGTAACATAGGTTTAGAATGAATATGTAAAAATTTAGCATAATGCATTGAAAATTCAACATGTTACCTACAACAACAAGTGGCATAATCGTGGTTGATTTTCACATAGAATGGTTTCAACATTGCAAAAAAACGTTGACTAATTTTAATTTCTGGATGTTCCTGTTCAAACTTACAAAAAAATTGATTTTGAATGATATCTAAGAAATGCTTTGGATGCGGTTCACAATTAGTAGAACCAATTCTTCGTTTTACATCATCTCTTGTATTAGGTGAAAATCTATTGTTATCATGCCAAAATTGAATAACAACTTCTCTTATAACATCAAATATATCTTTGTCCTTACGTAGTGCTCTAGCAGAAAAATGCCCAAAAAATAGTATTATTGAGTGATTGAAAGATATTATGACTTTCAATTGCTTTCATTAATTTTTTTCAATTAACTTTCAACATTCAACTTGATTGCCTAATCAAACATTATTTTTTTAATTCACTTACAACACTAGTAGCAAGTACAAGACGCACAACATTACTATCCCTTGTGTGTATCTTGACACCAACAGTGTGATATGCATCATGAAGGTTTTCAACAATTGTAGCGATTTGACCACGTATATTAAATGTTGTCAATCCTAAGGTGTTTAATGTAGGTCTCATTTTATCCAATTTCATCAAACTAACCAACAACTGACATCTTTGGGAATCATTTAAAATTTCAAAATGATTATCCAAAATTTCAGTGGCTTTTCTTCTAATTTTCAATTTAGAAAGTTTTTCAAACATTGATTTCAAAATGTTATCATCAATTTCAATAAAATAATTACGTCTTATGTAAAATCCTAGGAGGTGTTTTTGTCAAATTTTACTTGTCTACGATTTCAACCTAAATTTCATGATTCACATTTTCATTTTCCTTCAATTTTAACATGAAATACATCATGATTATTTAATTCATCTTCAACATTGGTAGTAGAAACAATACTGGTTCCTCATTGCTTATAATACTAGGGGTTGAAGATGAACCTCTTCTTTATTCACGAAGTTTTTGCATTCGCTCAACATTTTGAAATCTTTTTACGTCTAATTCACCCGGTATTTTTTTACTTATTGATTTATTTTTTTGACTTCCTTTCTTGTCTCCCATGATGTTTTGTTTCTGATGATAAGAAAAACATGCAGAAAGTGACATAATTTTGCAGTAATTCGTACAAGGCCAAACAGTAAAAATCACATGGTGATTTGAACATTGAGATGCATGTAAATATGATTTAATAAATGTTATCGCGGTTTGTAAAGCATGAGCGCGGTTATATTATTTAGGACCTCGATCGATGTTCTTTCTATATCATCAAATCTGACCCTCAAGGCTGGGAAAATCTCTATTTTTCCCCAACCAGAGCTATGGGAGGTCATTATGGCATGTGAAAGGCCAAAAACTTCAAATTTGCTCTTCTGCAGAATTGAACCATGCCGAAAAATAAAAAACATCTCACAAAAATGGTACCGTCGCTTAGGGGAGACTGTTAGCTTCATAGAAATATGATTTTAAAGTGAATAAAATAAGATAAATATCATTTTATATTTTTTTACTAATAATAGGTCTCTAAGACATTTTTTCCCGCAAATGTTCATGTCTACATTTAAGACTGCAACTTTTTTTTCACTTATTATAATGTGATAAAACCTATACCATCCCAAGCATGGAAAAATTCTATAGACACTAAAAAAAATATTTGATTTCAATATTTTTTGATATAGTTATGGCGGGTAAACGGAAACTGCCCCGTTTTCTAAAAAATTTCAGACCACTTTCATGGAAAAAATCATTAAAAAAATATTTTGCTCCAAAAAATACAAAATAAAATCCATCCCAAGATAGATATTGACATCTAACTTTTCACCAAAGGAAAAAAAAAAAACAAGATTTAGTCATCCAAATCGCTGGCAAATGGACTACAATCTTATAGGTTTAAAAAAAAAAAAAACCAAGTCATATAATTTTGAGTGTTTAATATAGCTAAACTTGTCCATTTTTTAAAAAAATTAGTAATTTAGAAACTAGATTCCGGATGCTGTGTGTGTGTGTGTGTGTGTGTCTATATATATATATATAATTTTGAGTGTGCATATTGCTAATAATCCCTACAAGTTGATATTTTGCTATTTTTTGCAATATGACGTCCACTTATGACCCCTTTTTGGTCCACCAACTTGCTACACTTACCTTTAATTATTATTTATTAAATAAATGATTAGTTAATTAGTGTACACGTTATAGATAATTAAATTAGTTAATTAAATGGGAAAGTACACCTATTTCCCTACTCAACAACCACTTGGAATCCACTTGTCCTTCACTTCCTCATCCCAGTCAACTCCACATGGACTCAACTTCACCAGTCCAATCAACTGCACTTTCAGAATCCTAGAAAGATGGGGGCAATTAAATTACTGTACAACCACCTTTCTGAATGTAACTTCTGCCAATTAAACCCATTTACTTCCCCTCATTAGCATTTATATTCCTTGAACTGCTGTAACTTCCTCAAAAGTTATTTTTAGCATGTACATTCAACCAATTTTCAACAACTTCCAACCACTACTTATAATCTATAAAACACATGCTTACCATCTTACAAATCCTCTTGGATTCACAACACAGTTACTATATCAATTTTTTCTCCAATATCTGCATATTGGAGGCTTTCATATCTATGTTTGTAGCAATCTCATCCCACATTTTAGAGGTCATTCAAGAGCACCCACAATCTACATTTTACAAGGTTACACAAGCTTTAAAAGTTTCATAAAATCTTACTTGAGGTTTTCATTGAAGAGCTACATGAAGGTTTGTAATTTTAGTTTATCTGTCTTCCATTTTAGTTGTTTTTCACTGTTAACATTTTGGTACGCCCAGTGGGACCACACTTATTTTTTTCCCATTTTTGCTTCACATTTCACAAATATTTTAATTTGTGTGATTAACATTGTTTTTAGTGTGCTTTTTTTGTACAAGAAGCTGTGTTTGCAAGATTTTAGGAGAAGCAAAATTCACATCACACTCATAACATATTTATTTTCTATTTTGAGCTATTTTATTGTTCTTGTAGCATTTTAGTAGTATTTGTAGGTGTTTTAAGATGCATGAATTAGTTTTATAATTAAAAATTTTTACTTTTAGTGTTTTTTCCTCTAAATTTAGCAAGATATTTAGTTCTGAATAAATTTGGTTGTCTGTTAAAGTTGGGGGTTGTTTTCACAAAAAAGAAGGGGGGGGCTGCATCCTCCAAATTCCTACAAAATTCTAAAAGAAAATATCATACACAGATCAAATTTCAAACAAAAATAGTAAAAAAAAAATCAGATTCAACAAATATAATAATTTTTTTGATTAAACCCTAGCCTAACCCCCTCTCCATCGCCACCCCACCTCTTACAGCTCGACGAGATGACTCACCGAGCTGGTCCCTAGCTCCCCCAACCCGTTCCCCCTTGAGTTAACCCCGAGTTGGCTAAGTTCCCCTACCCCTCCTAGCTCGATGATCACCCCTGCCCCGATCCCCAACTCCTCAAGCTAAATCTGACTCCCCAACACAACTTAGACCTCAATACTTCCTTGATCCCTCTTCTCACCTTAGTGCTCTAACTCCCCAGACCCTACAAGCTCACCTCACTTCACAAAACTTCACACTAATTGCAACACTTCACGTGTATGCTCTTCTCTCGTGCTTGTTACAAGTGATCTTGAGAATTAAAAATGTGATTGTGTTGTTTTTCATTATTTTTTCTTCGTCTACCTCAAAAAACTACTAACACTTGTTTACAAGACTACCATTGTATGACAAATACCTCTTAAAACTACTAACTATAGGTTGCCTTGATCATGTGCTAATCAAAATACTAATTCATTATGTGCAGGGAATATTTTTAATCAAGATAAAATGAACACTTACACATTATATTTGTAGCTGTGACTGAAAAGGTTATTTCCCAACTCCTATAACTATGGGAATTTTCTTTAGCATAATCCATAAAACTCACTTGAGGAGTACCACAAGAACCCCAAAGTAGTAAGCACATTGAGGGAAATGGCTGATGAAATGGGTACCCCCATCCCAACTAACTAGTGCACCTTGTGAGATTAGAGTCACATATATCCTTAGTGGACGAACCCAATGTGATTCATTTGAGAAATATTTTGCTCATTATTTCAAAGGGGGTAAAGTAAATATGGACAACTAGCAATAGCATTGTGCTCACTTGGGTATACTGCTGACACCTAGTTGAGTGAACCACCTAGGAAGCCACGCCTTTTCCAAGCCAATCTAAGGTAGAGGCCAAACCTTCACTACATATTATTTTCATTTTCTATTACATGTTACACACTTGTGTTTCACTCTTTTCATTCACGTTTTCTCTCTCATCCACCTTTTTCTTTGTAAATGTCTAAGTCTTTGGTTACAGACATCCATATCCGAACTTGAGAACTTTCATCATTTTCATCTAAGTCTTGACATCATGATACTCACTTTATCAATCAATCACCCTCTTGATCACCTTGATATTTCATTTTTGTAAGTCTTAAGTTTAACATTATCTTGTTGAACTTTGAGCATTCCATACTCTTATGTCATCACATTTCACATTCACTTTGTGGAATTTTCAACATCTTCAATATCTTTCTCCCATCACTCTTACATCACTTTGCAATACTTTGTTGCATTTTTGAACATTCTCATCATTTATCCACTTCTCTCTTTAAGTATTCACTTTGCTTTAGTTTGAGATCATTAATCAATCACATCCCCCTTGTCTCTTATCTCCACTTTCATGAGATTCAGACCTTTTCTTCATTTCTTCACTTCTTGTGATGACATTCACTTTGTCATTCTTTTAGTGCTCCCATTTATTTATTGTGTCTCCTCTTTTAACACACTTTTGTTAAGAGTTGACATCCTTCATTGTTAAGTCTCTTCCCTTTAACAGACATTTGGTTAAGAATAAAGCATTTTCATCACATTCCCCTCGTCATCTTATATCCACTTTCATGAGATTAGGATCTTTTCTTCATCATTTAATCACTTCTTGTTTCGACATTCACCTTGTCATTCCTTAAGGTTTCCATTTCCTTGTTGTGTCTCCTCTTTAACACACTTTTTTGAAGAGTTGGCATCCTTCATTCGTCTTGTTAAGTCTCCCCTCTTTAACACCCATCTTGTTAAAAGTGAAAAAAAACTCATCACATTTCCTAAGTCTCTTCCCTTAACACACTTTTGTTAAGATTGAACATCTTTCATTGTGTTTTAAGTCTCCTCTTGTCACACTCATTTTGTCGCAAGTTGAGAAAAATAACCTTCTTTCACTTCTTCCCTCTATGCATTCACTTTGTAAAGGGTCGTGAAGCCTTTCAAACCTCTTCATCTTTCTTAGCACTCATTTTGCTAAGAGTCCTCACTAAATTAACATTTTCAATCCCTTCTTCCACCTTAACATCACTCATTTTGTTAAGTGTTGCAAAGTCTCCCTTTTCATTTCCTCTTAACACTCATCTTGTTAAGATTTAACCTTTTCACATCTCTTCATCACTCTTATCACTCATTTTGTTAAGATTTGATCATGTTCACCTTGTCAAGTCTCTTCTCCCTTAACATCCATTTTTGTTACAAAGTAGAGCACATCTAACCCCTTTTAGTCCCTTTTCTCTTAACTCTCATTTTGTTAAGAGTTTGGGCAATCAACTAACCCTTTTCACCTCTTCCCTCTTAGCACTCATTTTTCTAGGGTTGAGCTTTCATCTTTTCTCTCTTCCATCTTAGCATTCACTTTGCTAAGGGTTGAGTTTTCCTATCACACCTCTTCTTGTTCCTCCCCTCTTTTAAAAATGGTGGGAACATGACATCACGATTATAGTCCCTTTTTATGGGAGGAAATAAATCCTTTCCATATCATCTCTGATGAAGAGGATGAAGACCAACTTAAAAACCATTTCCATAGATGCCACTTTGTGAAAAAACAAAGACCAATTCCTTCTTCGTCTCCTTGCAATGGGAGCAAGATTTCCCTCAGACTTTGATGAGGATGAATTGAAATCCTTAAAAGGACAACCTAAATCCCCTAAGGGTCCACCACTTGAGTTAAACAAACATGACACAGAAGGACCAAGTAAAAAAATGTAGATAATAAAGGAAAATCTAATGCTTCCATCCTCTAATCCCAACCAAGCCTTGCTTGATCAAATCAATGCAATGGAAAAATAATTGGCTCTTCTATCCTCTATAGTCACTAACAATGATACCAAAGGTATCAAACACATGAAGAAAAGTGACGACACCTTCAAAAATCATTCTGAGACCAATAACAAGAACAATAATCATAAGAATGATAAATCACCATTTATCCCACAAACCAATTCACCATTTTCTCAAGAGTGGCAAATGATGAAGGACACATTTCAGGCATGCAAAAACAACAGAAACAATTCAATTTTGATGAATTGTGTCCATACCCTTTTGACATGGACATCTTATGCATACCCTTCCCACACTCTTTCGAGACACCCAAATTTGAAAAATACAAGGGAAAAACTGATCCTAGAGAGCATGTCAAGGAATTTTTCATGGCATGCCAAGAGGTGGCTTATAACGATATATTTCTCTTACGCCTCTTTCCTAAGAGTCTAGGAGGAAAATATTTGGAATGGTTCTTACACCTTCCAAAGGGATCTATCTCTACCTTCGTGGACCTCTCAGAGAAGTTCATTAAACATTTTTCTTTCAACCTTGACTCTGAGGTCACAATGATGGATTTGTGCAATGCCAAACAACAAAAAATGAGAGATTTGCACAATTTTTTACAACGATGGTGAGGAATGCAAGTGGTTCCCATGTTCAATCCTTGAGAAACATAGATGGTTAGCATCTTCATCCCAAACCTTAACGATGAGTTATCCTTTCACATGCAGATGCACTGCCTCAATAGTTTTGAGGAAGTTATCAAAAAGGGAACTCAAATTAAAAAATCCCTCATTTCTAAAGGCTTGATCAAGCCTCATTATAAAGATAATGATGCATAATCATCACAACAACAACAACCCTAACACTTCTCACGATAAACCTAGGTACATCAACCACAATTCATAACATTGTCAATGATGGTGTCACAAATAATCATAACGTGCATAACTTACAGAACAACCAATTAAAATAGATTAAGTCTAAACCATCTATCACCATTCCAAAAAGAGAAAATTTTCCTCTTCCTCGTGATTACAACAAAGAAAATACATGTCTTTGGGGGAATCTCTTTCAAGCATTTTAAAACAATTGGAAAGTTCCAATATGGTCACTTATCCTATTACGCAACCCTTCCCTGAAGAGAACCTAAGCCAAGTTGGTATAGACCTAACACATATTGTGATTTTCATCGCATTGATGGTCATCAAATGGAAAAATGTAAAAAACTTTGCAATTACATCCAAGACCTCATTGACAATGGAGACATAGTGGTCAAAGACCTACCATCTACCAAAACACTTAATGATAATATAAAGGTATTTTCTAATCCATTTACTAACCATGGTACAAAGGGAAAATCTCACGAACATGGTGAATCCTTGAACAAATGTCAATTATAAATCCATCATATCTTGTATTGTAGACACTACCTTGCGCACTGTTGAACGTCAATTTACACCTCTTGGAGAAGTCTATCTAGTGCCTTTTAATAATTAGTAAAGGTTAACATGATCAAATATCCAACTACGAGACCCATTTCTAATGGGGAATCTAATCCTATGTTGTATAATGCATCCAAATATTGTGAATACCATCACATGGAAGGCCATTCTACTGATAATTTTACACCTCTTCATCATTATGTTCAAGAATTAATTGATGACATGAAGCAATTTCCATAGAGCTCGATGACAAAGCTCTCACGACTGATGACACGTTCAAATTCCACAACTACAAATGAAGAGTTGAACATTGTCCCCACTTCTATACATAATGACTCTTAACGAGATCAAGATGAAGGTCAAGTATCTCTCCCTCAGAACCATTCCATCTCTTCTATCCAAGATTTTCTTCCTTTAGTCCAAACAAACATTGAACCTGTTTGAGACAACAACTTCATAACACCAAACGAGAGCTTAAACTTGATTCAAGACTCCCTTTCAACCCTTGACATAACTGTAGATAGTACATAAGAGGGTCCATCATCAAACACCATTGATCTTGATTTTATTCTTTCCATTATTGGATCCTATTCCTAACATCTCTAGTCTTGTTGTCGAAGGACAACCACAATAAGCTTGGACACTTGCAACAATGCAACCTTCCATGTCCATTATACCTCACACGATAAATCTTGCAGGAATCTCATCAATGATGATTCCTACCTATTAAAACATCTACATGTGTACACTCTATGAGGTACATATACCTAGGAATATCCTTATACAACTTTTCACGCTTTAATTACAAATCTTTTGCTAAATCAACTAATTCACAACCTAGAAGGAGAAACATTGAATATATTCTCTCTACGGCCTACAAGGAACCCTGGATATACATCTAGAGATCAATTCCTCCTTCCTCACACTCTTCTACTCAGAGATGAATATGAATCTCAACATATTCCCCGCATCGAAAATCCTTCTCTAACATCACATAGGTCTTTTGATCCCATCGAATAATTATCTAATTACACATCCTTTGACTTGGACCATTTCCACCCAAGTCTCATATTATAGGACCTATCATATCTTTGGATTTCATCCTTTGACTTGGACCTTTTCCACCCAAGTCTCGTATTTTAGGACTTATCAAATCTTTGAATTTCCTCCTTTGACTTGGACCTTTTCCACCAAAGTCTCATATTTTAGGACTTGTCGAATCTTTTGATTCCCCCTTCTTGAATTGGATCTCATCCGCCCAAGTCTTGTATTTCAGGACCATTCAACTTTAATAAACATGGACCTCTTTCTTGATGATTCCATTTCAAATCCTCATCCTTAAACATTCAGAAAACTTAAAAAGCATAAAAAGAAAATAAAATTCCGTATTAAATCGTTCCTTAAAGCATTGTTTGCAAATTGAAAACGGAAAAGTGAGTACAAATAATATTAAGCATTCCATCTATTGGCAGATATCTTAATCATACCATTATCATATATTCACATTCTTCACCTATTACGACACAAGTTAACCTTGTTCTCTTAGGAATTGTGTGTCATCACTCATGTTATGGTTTCTACCATTTTAGATATTTTTACCTGTAGTTTTCTCTCAAAACTTATTGATGGAAACTCCTCCTTTAAAGTAAGCTCTCTCTTTAATAGAAAGCTCAAACTTCTTTACTCAATCCTTTTTGACCGCCCATCTCAATCTACAGTGTTGAACCCTTGCGTCTGACTAGATGCATGAGGTTGAGACTTGGGGACATAATGTTCATTCCCAACAAGCACATCATCGGCACACAAGGAAAAAATTAAATCAATCTAAAAATATTAAAAAAACTATAAAATCATTACATCTTTTTTCCTTCACAGTCTTCGGTGATAAGCCCATATTTCTCACTGGTAGTATGAGACTGGGAATAGAGGAATTCCTTACTCACCTACATTTTTTCTTCAATGTTGAGCCCTTTTCCTCTTACTGGTGGCATGGGGAAACATGTAGGGGGCCCTTTCAAAATAAATAAAAATAATTAACCAATAAATCCTTTATAAATCTTAATCAAAGTTCTTAATAAAAATATCCCAAGAAGTTTCTCATGTTAAAGAGAGACAAAAATTTCTTCAACCGAATTCTTGTCAATTAGTAGGCCATCAATGGATCTAAGTCTAGTCAAAACCTATAAAGTGGAATCATCTTAGAATCAGTCAGATAATCTTGACTAGAGATGAGTTACAAATTTCTCATATGGATCATTGTTACACCTTGTGTCTTTACATCCATTATCTTCACTTTCATATCATTATTCACCTCATTTTCACATCCTTCTTGGCTCTTAGTGATGAGACCTCATATCTTCCTAGTTGCGTGAAGTCACGAGTGAAGTGAAACACCCGATCATTTTATCATCTACATTTCTGCCAATGGAATGGAATGCTTCTAATTACTTGAACACGCTTTTAAGCAATGCACCCTTTTATCGAGTTGTAAAATACCAAAAACATTAAAAAATGTTTCACAAAACTTAAAAACAGTTAAATATGTTTCTCAAAACACAAAAACAATACAAAATTGTTCCAAAATAGTATAGTAAACTGTCACAATCAAAACATTCAAATAATGTTTGACCAAATTTTAGCATCTAGATAACACATTTCAACATTTTTTTCATTTGATGGAAATTCTCATGATTGTTTTAGATCATATTTTTTATAATCATCTTTATTTCCCATGGTGTATATCTATGATCGAGGAAATCATTTACCCTTTCAAAATATAAATTTTCTTGGGGCACACTTGGATTTCATATATTAATCCAATACATATCAAACTTCAATGGGATCCCACAAGAGTGTCTTTTGGAGTATCTAAGTATCAGTATGCTCTTCGGCCCGATCCAATCCTCTCATGTTCTAAGCTATCGCTTTGGGGGAATTTATAGTTGTATATTTATTCAATGTGGAATACATTTGAAGTGTCATTAGACATTGTTATTAAAAATTGTGTTGTACTATTACGATTTGTCAACATTGTGACAATGTTTTTTCTTCTTTCAGTTTGTAATTTTGTTGTACTTTGTTTACTATTACTGTAGACCAATCACACGAAATTTATTCACATCTTAATTCACATATAACTTTGGTATGGTACCTTCCTGTTCATATTGGGTTTGTTTGCAATTCTTGTTTCGTGTCTTCTTATCATTTACACATGTCATGTTTTCCTTCCTGGTTTATTAAATAAGACATGGAGTTTTTTACCTTTTTTGTGTATTAAAGTTTGTTTACATTTATTTTCATTTGTATTTCAAATTTTTCAAAAACTCAAAAAAAATCCAAAAAAAAAAATCATATATTCAAAAATCCAAAAAAAAAAAAAAAATACAAATATTTTGAACAAACATTCACTTATCACATATATCCTACAATTGGAAAACCCTTGAAGTGAATTTTTCAACATCTCAACACAATCTTGATAAAGGCATACCTTTATTTACTACCCTAGTGATCATTCCAAGCTTACAACTATCACTTTCTTCCCTTTGCATGATAGGCTAACTCTGCTTGGGGCAAGCCAAAAAATTATTTTTCTTTTGCGATATAACTTCACCTAGGGAAAATTTAATTTTTATCATTTGCACAATGTATCCAACAATAGTGTCATAAGGAATCACTTTACTCTGCTCTTCCAGTATGATTGTATTCCCACCTCAGGATCATTTGCATCTACTTAATCATCATTGTGGCACGCATTAGGCGCATAGGTAATTGTCTTCTTTTTTGACTTTGTGTTACATTGTTGATGTTTAATTTTTTGGACCACTTGCAAGTAGTATGATTACATCTTGGTTCCTTTATAGACCTGATGCCTACACCTACTTTGTATATTAGATGTATTTTCCTTTTTTATCTTTTCTTTGTTGTGTGTGTGTGTTTTTTACGCGTATCTAGGTTAACCATATTGATTATTTCATAATCATGGTGATAACTATGTTGTGTAACAAAAAAAAAGGTTGCTCTAAAATTATTCCCCAAATGAAGCTCATGCTACGAGAATAGTCATTTCCATCCTTGTTTCAATCCCTTGTATTCTTCCTATCAAACGGCTATCCACTGCTTTGATGCATCACCCACACACTTGAGAGGGAACTCCCTTTCCAATTCTATCTTGTTGGTTATCCAAATGCTTCATCGCTTTCTGCTCTTCTAATCTTCATGCATCTACTATATTTAAAGCACTATTACTTCGCAATAGAACTTTAAAGAGGGAAAATATAGACACCCTAAATTACACACTTATTTCCATCTTATCCTTGTACACTTCCTAGTTCATCCCTTTATGATTGATTGATTAAATCAATTAAATCATGTACTTTCACCTTGTTAGGATTAATTAAATTAGTCTCTAACCACACCTTTATCTAGCTTAATTATCATTTATTAAACAAATGATTAATTAATTAGTGTGCACATTATAGCTAATTAAATTAGTTATTTAAATGGGAAAGTACACCTATTTCCCTAATCAATAGAAACTTGGACTCCACTTCCTCATCCTAGTCAAATCCACATGGACTCCACTTCACCAGTCCAGTCAAATACACTTTTAGAATCCTAGAAAGGTAGGTAAAATTCAATTGCACGTATAACCACATTTCAGGATGTAACTTATGCCAATTAAATTGATTTACTGCCCCTCATTGGCATTTATCTTCTCGAAACTGCTACAACTTCCTCTAATGCTATTTTTAACATGTGCATTTAACCTCTTTTCAACCAAATTCCAACCACTACTTAGCCTCTATAAAACACAAACTTACCCTCTTAAAAATCCTCTTGGATTCATGGCACAATTACTCTGTCAATTTACTCTCTAATATCTACATATTGGAGGCTTTCTTATCTATATTCGTAGTAATTGCATCCCCATTTTGGAGGTCATTCAAGATCACTCGCTATCTACATTTCACAAGGTTATAAAACCTTTAAATTTTTCACAAAACCTTACTCGAGGTTTGCATTGAAGAGATACATGAAGGTTTGCAATTGTAGTTTGTTTGTCTTCCATTTTAGTTGTTTTTCACAATTAATAGAGATAGATGACGATATTATGAACGATGATGTTAGGATCAATCCCCATCATGTTACTATACAACCATGCAAAATATTGACTATGTTTAGAGAGGAAGGTAGTGAAAGTCCTTTAATTATTTTAAATATAAGGATTGACCAACTTTGACTATGTGAGGATCTTGCAGAGTTCCTATGTTAACGTCAATATTGATTCATCAAGGAATGTCGATGTGTCAGGCGGAAAATTATTTTTAAGGTATTGGTCCTCTTTCCCCATATAGGAGAGGATATATTTATCATCATGACATTAAATGATGTAAATTCTAGGGGTGTCCTCTATCATTTCAGGTAATACAACTGGGATGGTCTTAGTACCCTCAATGATTTGATAAGTAAGTAGTATTAAGGTAATCTTATTGACTAAAAAAAATCATATGGGATGGAAACGATGTCATCCATGTCCATAGGGTCATCATGCGAGTGTGGAGAAGGTGGCTCGAGTTCTATCACGAATCTAGATGTAATGTTTGTGAAGGATTCTAAGGCTGATTTTTCAAAACCTAATCTTTATTTTTCATGAGTCTTGTAAGAATGATTGAGGATTAGGTCATGAATACCCTATTCATAACATCTGAGGCTAAAGCCATTCCAAGAAAAATAATGGAGGTATAAATAAAATAAGGCTTGGTTATATAGAAAGGTGAAATCTAATATGAACGACTTAGCATGACGTTGATTATTAGGATGTGGGGAAGGATGATCGATACCTCCATAGATGTGATTAGTTTTGATATGTGGAGGACCAAAGGAGATAACATCTCTATCATTAGGTTTGTACATGGGTTTTTTTATCATGTCTTCCGTATGTTTTAGGTGTAGGAAGATAATTAAGGGTAAGGAAGCTACACTCCTCCAGTGAAATATGTTGCATGACATCATCAAAGGAGTTGTCATATAGTAATTTTTATACAAGGATGGCTCAACTGGTAGAGGATTCATTAGAGGAGCCTGATTTTTTTTAGGGACAAACATATTCTTAGGTCGCTACGTCATGTGACATGCCTTAAAAGGGTTCAGGTCGACTGGAATAGTGAAGGTTTTACCTTCATGTTCGTATTTGAGACAATGATGGATGGTGGATGGGATATAATGCATAATGTGTATCTAGGGTCATCATAATAACATGTTATATTTAAACTCTCCTTCTACCAGATAGAAGAGTTCGTTGAGGTTCTTGATACTAACCTTTATGGGTAAGATAACCATCCCTAGCATAGGGGCCACAATGTCATTAAAAGATCCTAGTAATGTAGGTGAATGGGCAACAATAGTGTCAGGTGATTAGAGTTTATCAAAAGCATGTGATGATATGATATTGATTTTGGTGTTATTATCGCTCATGACTTTCTTAACGATATTATCATCGATTTGGGTGGTGATGAATAATGGTAGATTATGATCTTCAGGTTGTAAGGATAGGATTTCAAAATTGTCAAAAGAGATAACAACAAACATTTTGAGGGTACCAACCAAATTTTTGAATGGATGTGGATCATCTGAGGGTATTGATATGGATTTAAGTGCTTCAATCATAGTTTTTTGATGTTGTGGTGAGGTTTAGATAAGCCCTTAGAGGGACATTTTTACTGGATCTTGATGGAGTTATTTAATGATAGTATTCTATACGGAAGTGTTAGATTGGGTATGTAGAGCGGAAAGGACGTATACCTTAGCCCTAAAAGGAGGTGTTGGATTAGGTGATTTGGGAGTGAGAGGGATGGATACCTTGGACTTGATCTTATAAAAAGTCTTGGGGTCTTGTGCACGAGCTCTGGTAGTTAGGAAAAAGTGGTAAGTTGACAAAAAATTCATGAAGAACTCATTTTCAAAGTTTCTAAATTATTTCATTGGATTTTTTGGCTCGTTTCCAATCAAATTCATATATTATACGCCTTGGAAAAGTTAAGTTTTGATCTCTGACCAAAAAGTGCACTCTGCGTTCTAATTCTCCATTGACATGATGTCATCAACTTAAGTGCACTTGGTGCACTTTGGGATCTTGGTAGCCTTTTGGGAGTGCATTGCAAGTTTCTAAACTCCACTTTGAAATCTCACCAACCAAAAGGCGCTCTTCTATTGGTGGATGAAAAAGGCCAAAAAGTAATGAAGAAAAAGGCAAATTGAAAAGGTTGTGCATGTTGTGGGTCCCACCCCTTCTCCCTTGGCGCAATTTGGAGGTGAAATCGCAACACCAAAGTGCACCCAAGCCTGATTTGTGTGCATATTTGAGGTGGAGATTTTGAGTGGGTGCATTTTCAGCTTTGTATTTTACAAAACCCAACTCTACCTCCATTTCAAGTTGTTTTTGAAACTCCTCTTCCCTCCAAAATCCCAACTCCACAAAAAGGTAGAGTGCAACTCATGAAACCACTCAAAATCTTGTTTTTCTTCCTCTCATGTCCACAAAACTACTTGTTCACGCTACCTCTCCCATACCTTGTTTTGCTCGATCTCATGATCACTTTGTCAAATCACTCTCAAATTTTGAACACATCCTCCTCTTGAAAATGCCTCGAAGTTGATATAAAGAACATGGCATATGGTAGAGTGGATTATTTTCTATGATCTCTTGAAGATTGCAGCTTTGAAACCCTGTTTTGCAAAACCACTCAAACTTGATTTGATTATTGATTGAAAACCACACAGAGGAAACCCTTGACACTTTGCCAATGATCTTTCCTCGCAAAAACCTTCATTTTGAGCTATTATTCACGTGCTAAGGTGGAAAAATGCATGAGATATGAGTAAATCCATGTTTGGCTTACAAAACCACTCAAAAGCCCTCTCTTTGCATTGAAAGTTGTTTTGTCATTTCTTTCAAAACCCCGCGAGAGATCTTCCTCAAATTCAAAGCACTTTCTCCCCTCCATAATTTTCTAATGAATCAAGAATCAAGTCATTTGGATCTGTATTGCTCCCGGAACGAAGAACTGAATTTTTAGCCCGCTTTCCATTAAAATCCATTTTCCAAGCTCACCTTGTAAAGAGTCTGTTTCCTCATTTCCCGCCATTTCCAATGAGAGATCATCACCAAATTAGGAGCATCTCTTCCTTTTGGCAATAAATTTTCCAAAAAATTGAGTCTCGTTCAAATTGGATTTGTTTTGCCCCCGCAATGGCTTAAAAAAGGTTTCAACATGTAAAACCATTAAAAATCCTGAATTCTTGCAAACTGACTCGGTATCTCATATCGCTTGTTTATCTGAAGCCCACCTTCATTCTCAAGTCTGCGATACCACAAACTCGCAAAATGAAATTCCATTACTCAAGATACGAGCCCATCTCCGTTGTAGTTTTCAAATACCTAGATATTGGAAACATCGATGTTGAACACATGGATTTTGAATACCATTGAAGACACTTAGGTGACAAGGAAAACTCATTTGCTAGCCTGAGTCAGAGTGCACAGGACAATTGTTTAGCATGAATCAATCAAAGGCTTTCATTATGGGAACCACGGTCTTGATGTATTCTCGATCTCCTCACCACTCTCCTTTCAAGAAACATGACAAGGAGTGCTCATATTCTTCAAGAAGAAATTGCACATTTAGTTAGTGTTTGATTCCATACCAAGAGGAGGTGTTTCCATTTAGAGGATTTCTATGTTGTCATCGAGGATTGTCAGGTTTCTTCGATACTGTCAAATCTAAGAGAGCTCATGGTTATCGAGTCCAGGGCATGTGTGGTGTTGAGTGTATTCTTCATGATGATTACAAGATGAGTGTTTTCTTGTGTGAGAGACCAAAGATTATGTTCACGAAAAAGAGTTGATTTGTGCAACTTACCATTACTTGTATAGATGAAGAGTTGAAAAAGAAATTTCAAGACATGAAAAAAGATAGTCATTTCGAATAAGGTGTGGAACATCATTTCTAAGACATGCCCTGACCAGAGAAGCAACCGAGGAAGATCCACTTCAGTTACAACATTCATCTCCACAATGAAGGGTAGAACTTCATCCTGGATCGTCTTCATTTGATCACACCTCTCTTCTTTTCTCTCTCTAATATTTTATTTCTCTGTTGAGGAACACATTTTGCAAAAGTGACTTAAGTCACGTAAAATTTCTATTTCTTTTTTGATATTGCACTTTAAGTTGAAAGGTCACATGGGAATGCAAAGACTCACTGAATTTGGATATAAATTGTAAGTCTCTCTTCATTCCAAAGGATTAGTTTTTGCTCTCTAGAAAGTCGTATTCTTCTATTTCCTACCCAAGCAATTTCCCTCCATTCTCATCTTGTCACTCAGTCGAGGACATGCTGACATTTGTAAGAAGTTGAAGGACTTTGTTCTTTCTTTGCACAATCAATATATATTGATGAGACTTTGTATTTGTATTGTATTATCTGTTTCACTATCTTGCCATGATGTTGTGTTGATCTTGCTTGTTTCCTCCAATTGAAACTGGAATCACCTCTGAATTGTAGTTGATGAAATCTGTTTTCAGCTCATCAATACAATTCCCCTTCTCATTTGTCTCTCCGCACCTATCTACAAGTTTCCCTCTCTCTCAACTATTGTTGCAGTCATAACAAGGGTGTTTCTACACATTCCCTAGTCTCTAGCCACCCCGGATATTAGTCTGGTGTACATAGTTTTGTAGCTTTCAATAAATGGGAGCCTCCCCATTCCCAAGAGGAGGGATTATCCTGCGAACGTTAATGAAATTGCACATTTTTTCCCCTGATTAAATATTTCACCAATAGTTCTCTAGTGGGACTACGTGTGAGAATGCACAATGGGAAAATGGTGGGAAAAAACCTCAAGAAGGTAAGCAGGAGTGCAAGGGAGGTTGACGAGTCAATCATTCATTGTGTGCAGGGGAGAGTGCGAGTGCGGAAGATTACACGCAATGAGTAACACTTGCAATCATCAAATAATTAACAATATAAACCGATTGCAAGCTTTAGTCCTAATCTAACCAAGTTATAAAAAATTGCAAAAGAGAGAAAGGGCAGGGAGGAAAGAGAAATGGATTCGATGGTGCGACAAAGACCTCTTTTGGTTGGTGAAGGATGATCTAAGAAACCATACTCAAACCTAGACCAACATTTGCTCGAAAAATAAATGAGAAGGTGCGAGAGTTTGAGGAACTTGTTGTGGAGCAAGAAGGAATGCAGTGCCATTGGATGCACAGGAAGTGAACACTAACTCCAGATAACTACAGTGAAAGATATATCTATGCAGAGCAAGGAGATCTACTTCAACTAGGTAGAAAGAGTGCACACGACAATATTAAAATGCATTAAAATGTTCAAGTGATCAAAGGCAATTGCATTTACATGTTCAAAGCTTCTTTCTACAAGGATCCGACTGAAATAAATCCTTTCAATTGGGTATTTATAGGGAGATACCACAACTACTTGAGGTATATTTACAAATGTTACAATTAATGGCCATAGCCAACTACGTAATGCAGATTTCATAAGGTGGATACATGAGCAACTATACAAACCAACCAAATTGAATGTATGCCTAGGAGATCTAGAAGAATGTTGCATCTGATTTTCAATTTGGTTCAGACATCATTTAATGTTGCATGGCACGAAGGTATAGTGTGAAGTATAAGGCAATCTCACATTGAATTTATGTGGCATTTGATCTCATACATCGCGTGATCCATGGGATCTTCTCTAGCTTCTCTTGTTGATGAAATGGCCAAAATAAAAATCTTTGACAAGGAATGTCAACTGGTGTCAGAATCACAATTTGCGTCGAGTTTGTGGCATGTTTTGTCATTTAACGACGCAATACTGTTTGTCTTCCTCGTAATGTGACCATTGGGACTTTCCAGCTTTCTCGCAAACTCCTTTGGGAAACTTCCACGACCATGTCTTCAAATCCTTCAAGGAAAAAGAAAAGCGCAAAGTTATAAAAGGTGCGCAAATAAAACATAAATAAACTGTGTTCATAAAGTGCGCGTGTATACTTCATTTTTAATTCTTTGGCATGTAATAATTACACGCACGTGATATTCTATAGTCTGTGCAATACAAGGATTGCACGTCAAACAATGCACACTATCTTTCTTAGAAGAATCTCTAACACTTCCTTTTTGCAGTCTTCGGAGTAACGCAAACAAGTATATTTTACCTGTACAACATAAAACCTAAGAGAAACCAAGTGTTAGGTTTAAAATTTTCCCAAGTGGGCCATAACTTATTCAATTATATAACCACAAGATAGGATGGGAAGTTAAGTGATTGCACACAGTGTGTAACAAGGTGTTTGGCAAGTGAATGGTTGTCATGAAACATTAGGAGGCAGTAGGACTCATGGTTTGGTTGTGCAAGGATTACATGAATCTTGTTTGAATGTAGGAACTCCCGCAATATTGTGAGACAGTGAAGTAGTGAAGGCAAAATAGGTAGGATGCGCGAGACTTTGCACAAAGGTAGAGCACAATCCCAAATCGAAGGATCTAATGCGCGGGGATCAAGATATTGCGTGAAGGGGATTCGTGTAAGGTGAAATCTGATCGCATAGTGGGATACAAAATGGGTGTGCCAAAGGACACAAAGGGGTATGCGCACGACAAGTAGGTCAAGAAAAATTGCATGCGCGGAGGAATGCTATGCAAGGCTATTGCACAAAGTTCTTAGAAAGTGCACGCAGACGGGGACTTCACTTCCGCAACGGGGATTGGGGCAAGTAAGACTGCGCGCACATGAAATGAGAAGAATTTAACAAAATAGGGCCAAGTAAGATTATGAAGAGGCTTGAGGGGAGAAATAAGGATCGCACGAAGGATGAGAAATTGAGGTGCGCAAGAATCTAAGTTTCAAAGGAAGGTAAAAAAGGGGTTCCATGATTTCCTTAAGGGAAATTAGGGATGTGTGCTATGGACACAACAAGAAATGGTGATTCGACTTTGAAATGCTTACAAGAATTTTTAAACCCAAAATCTCTAGTCTGTATTAAAAATGATTAAAATACTTAGCTCAAAGAACTTTACATTTTCAAATTAAAAACATAATCAAATGCTTTAAAATTGACACGCAACATACTAAGTTATTTATACTTCTAGAGCATCAAGTGTGTGCTTATGTAGCTCATTCACCTTGTTTACAAGATTTCTGATCTAGCACAAAGAGTGGTCACTTAGTTTGCTTGGTTGACGGGGTTCTATTTTGTTTTCATGTGTATATATAAAATCGATATTTTGATGCTGGACGGATGGAGGGGAAGGTTTAAGACTTTGATCTGCTGCCAGGCTGAGCGTCTATAGCCCCGTTGGAGATACCCTTGATCCCGATCTTGACATCGCTCCACTGTTGGTCGAGCATTTAAAGCTTCAGTGGAGGTTACCAGAAACACCCTTATGTAAAAGAAATCTTTTGAAACACTTTAAACTTTTTTTTGATTTCTTTTTCTTTCAGTGCATGTGCAAAGGTTGTGTATAGTTTGGGAACCACTGTAACTGGGTGATAGGATGGGTCAAACAAACTGAAGTGTGAATTATCTCCTCTTGTGCTTTCACATACGCCTTGTAGACAATTCTTACATTTATAAAGTGTGGATGACTCTCTTTCATAAATAAAACTATTCTAAATCTGGCACAACAATTCCAAAACAAAGATTCAACATTTATTTTTGAAAAAGAAAAATAATTGAGCACAAGTATTGAAATTCATCCTAAGGTTACCAAAATCTCTAAAATTCAAACATGCTTAAAATGAAACAACCCTTTACCATTGTTGTGGTGCACTAGCACATCCTTTACTTCCTTACAATGGTAAAATGATCGTGAGTAAGGAAATATGGAAACCAATGGATCGAGCGTAAAGCTAGAAGAAGCAGGGATGAAGATTGCATGCATTAATTTCATTTTTATTAAACACAACTACCAAAATAAAACTACGAAAGCAGGAAAAAAAACTAATTTAAGGAAAGGTGTTGGTCAGATTTTCTAGCATTGTTGAAAACCTAGGCAATCATGAGATAAATCTCCTTCATTTACCGGTGAGGCTCCCGTGTCAGATTTGTCAATTAAAATATGCTAGTATCTATATGGGGGTTTTACTTTAAATATTCAGCTCATGAACCATAGCTGTATGGCTCTGCAACAAGTAAGCAGCTGTTTAAGAAAGAAATATTTATAGAAGAAGGAAATAATAACACACAGGGAAGATGTGCAACCCAAATCTAATAGATATCAGAGTTGATTGCATGCACATAGAAGAAACCAATAGATATTCACACACAAAATTATAAGCAAAGGCAACTCCAGATCTAGATCTAAAATAACACATTTTATTAGAAGATCTAAGATAGAAAGCTAAGAAACAAAATATACCGAGACACAAAGTTCTCCAGAAATTATGCTCCTTTAATATTCCTTTGCTTCAAGTGGCTATCAAGAGTTTCACTACTAAGTCTAGAACTAAAGAATTTTGCTTACAAATTCTGATCATTAATCCAAAGGTTTCTCCTCTATTTTATAGCATTTAGAGGGGCAATTACAAGTAGGAAGCTTTGAGTAAACTGACACATGTGGAAGACGGAAAGGAAACAACTGGCAATTTCCCTCCTAGAATTCCTCTTTACATGACATGCATGATTTGCAACTGAAAATAGAACCTTCTGTTTTGCACGTCTACCACCTATCTCCAAGTAGTTGACTTCTTCAAGTAATGGCTTTTTAAACCAATCACTTAAGTTGTATAATTTAATTGATCGCTCAATTATTTTGTCGGAGGAAATAAGAGAAAGAAGAAGAAAGAGGAAAGCTGCAGTCTTGTCCTTTTTTCATATTATGCATGCAGTTGATTCTTTTGCCTTTGATTCTCACCAAGTTGGATCTGAAATTTTGCTTACGGGTGTTGCCTTTGCCTTGTCTTCCCTTTTATCCTTGAAGCTTTTGCAGTTCTCCTGTACATGCATCAGTGCAATGTCTACCATAAATAACTCATCATTTTTATTTTTAATTGCATATGAGCAATTAAAAATTTTGGAAAGCACTTCAGAGTGAATGAAACTTCAATGAAGGCTTCAACTGGAAGATTGGGAGCACATGCACAAGATCTTGGAAGAAATTTTCCACGCACTGACTTCTACACGGGCTGCATCAGAAACAAGAGGATGAATTTTTTGTCGGAAACCTTTGCAATTACGAGATCTGGATATGGGATTTGTGCGTCCGATGTCAGCAAATCTGGAAATAATGCATGATTCCGCTGAGCTTTCACGTTCATCCTACTTTGCCATGGCTGGAGCAATTTTTGTGCTGAGCAATTCTTTTTCTCTTTATTCGGCCGGAATTCTTCACAACCGGTGCAGATCTGGATATTTCTTCAAATTCCGGAGGATATGTTCAATGTATTGGACATTGATTTATGCTCCCTTTCTCTTATAAAAGCATCTGTAATAAATTCTTGCAATTAATTCAGACAAAGATGACAACCAAGAACATGAACACTGGATTTTAATCATAAAAATCTGCATATATCCAGCCTGCGGCCCCAAAATTTGATGTTTTATTTGCATGCATAGCAAGCATGAATTTTACCAACTTCACCTGAGCACCTGTACCACTATGGAGACTATTATTCAGACACAAATCAAGCTCCTTCAAACCTAGGCGCCAAATTTGGAAGCTTTCAGCATTAATTACACCTTTTGAGCAAAATTCCTCTTCAAATGGGGCGCACTTTTTGTCTGGGCTGCACTTCTCTGCTTTTGAATTAATTAATTCATCCTTATGGCAGCCCCTGCTTATATAATCCTCATAATTCTATAATTAATTAATGCATCTCCTATTTCTGGCAATTAATTAATTATTTAATAAGCTTTTACTCTTTAAATGGGGAGCTTATTTTATGCATGCTCATGTTTGCCATTAAATAAATTAAATTAATTTAATTTTAACCTTCTACTTCTAGTTAACTTAAGCCTCACAGTATGCTTTGACCTCAGCCATTGAAAATAGGAATTAATTAAATCAATTAATACTTTAAAAAATATTATTCCTCTCCCCAAAGGGGCGCACTTTTTGACATGAAGGTGGTTCCATTAAATAAATAATATTTATTTAATTTTAGAATGTCCAATTCCAACTTCCTCCACTTTCCCTTTGACTGAGTGACAAGAGCACTCTCTGAATGGCCACAATTAGATTCTGCCTGAAGTTGTCTTCGCTCCTTTTGCAACAGGTAGGAACTCACCTTGAAAAACATGAGTGTTTGACTTCTTCAACTAAGGCTCTCAAATGCTATTTGTTATAGGAATTTTTGTTGATACTCCTTTGACTTTGTAGCAAACACTGGAATATTAGTAGTGTAACGAATGATTTAAAATGTGTCACAACTCAGTCAACCTAAGTTCAAAACCCTGATGATAGCCTCAATTTAAGTAATAATTTGGGTTGCAGTATATGTCTGTATTTAGAGTCAATTGTTCGGCCTCAATCCATATAGTTATTTTTATGCTGCAAACTTTATATATATATATATATATATACAAATATATAACATATGCTTATAGGATATATATATATCATATATAATATATGAAGCCTAAGAATGCAGCCACGTCTAGAACATGTGCTTCTAGGATGCATATAATTTGTTTTTTTCATGTAGCAAATGTCTTCAATTGGGGATCTAAAGCCTAAAAATGTATTAGCCAATTTAGATTGATCTTTGATCTGCGACTTTGGAATTGCTAGGGTTTCCTTCAATGATACCTCAAATTCAGTTTTCTAGATGGTGCATCACAAATAAATAAGCATATTTGATAATAGTTTGTTGTTACATTCATAGTGATTTAGTTTGTTGTACTATTAAAAAATAGATTTTTATGTGTAGGATTATGTAGCCACAAGATGGTATCGAGCTTCAGAGATTTGTGGTTCATTTTTCTCATAGGTATCAATACCCTCAAATGGAACTACCTTCAATGCATGCTCTTGTTTTTACATTTAATCTCTACTTCTTGGATAAGCTATTAGTTTTGCCAAATGTTTGGTAGGAAAAATAACTTCTTTTGATATAGACAAATAAGTATTCACCTCCTTCTTCCAGCAATTCACACAAGTTTATAATTATTCTTTCTAATTTATTCGCCTTTTTTCCTGAATTAAATTGCTCATGAGAGTTATGCAGGGTTATATTGAGCTCCATAACTTGCAAAAAATGCCACAATACTTATTTTTACTAGTTACAAGTATTTTTTCCATCGCCAATAACAAGTCAAATATGAATAATCTTAATTCAGCTCTTGGTTGAAAATATCACTGCAGAGTTTGAATGCAAGGTAAAGATCATGTAATTTATGATCACGATCTTGCATGTTATCTTCAAATATTAAACTGATATAATGGCTCATTATATCTTTCATAGCACTCTATTGTTTCAGTGGAGCCTTTTCCATTTGTTCTATTAAAGTTACTTTTGGCCCAGGGAAACACCATTTTGAGACACTAGAAGCAGTATTCCGGGGTATTTTGTCTTTAGCATTATATGTTTAGTTCTATCTTTCTTTTAGTACTAGCATTATATCTTTCCTTTATCTGGTACTATTTCTCCTTGGCCATGGGCATATACATTTTACTTAAGTACAAGTATTTTTTCCTCGGCATGGGCATACATTTTTTACCAAAGACAAAGATCTTAATTTAGCTCTTGGGTGAAAAATATCATAACAGAATGATAAATGCAAGGTAAAGATGATGTAATCCATGCACAAGATCTTGCATGATTTCTTCAAATTTTAAACTGATATAATGGCTCACAGTATTTTCACGGCACTCTATGGTTTTAGTGGATCATTGTGCATTTGTTCTATACAAGATCTATTGGACAAGGCAACACCATATTGAGACACTGGAAGCAGTATTACAGGATATTTTATCTCTAAGCATTATATGTTTAGTACTACCCTTTCCTTTATCCAAGTTTGTTTGGATGTGAAGGTGTGGGGGTACACAAAGTGTACATATGCATCACCTAATGTGGGCTCCCAAAACTTGGGTACAACGCGTGTATAAGGTGTGAAGGGTGTGGTATGTGAGGGTACACAATGTGCAAGGGTGCAACCCATAAGAATTGGCTATACTAGATAGACTATAACCTGAATTAGTGATTCATCAAGCATAAATTTAAGAAGCATTAATGATAATCGATAAATCATAAAGCATGGGATTATCTTGAAAATTAGCAAAGTTCAAATAAATTAAATTATAGTCACTAATATCATATTATATATTTCAAATTCAAAGTCAAACATTGATATGTGTCATGAGATAATCACAAAATAATAAAATATTAAATAATATCAAAAGTGTCAAATAACTATTTGTTACTTCTAGTAGTAACTGTAAATCAAAATTACAAACTTATTTTGTTCTCATATGGCATTAAGACAAGTGAAATAACTAGAAGGCTATGTAACATCTAAATTGGAGAGATCCTCATCCACATCATCATTGTGCATTAATTGCTCAAGGAAATTCTCAATCTCAACATTCGTTTTGACAGGGGGAGGATCATCAAAAAAACTCAATGCTGAAAGTGAAATATCCCTTGTGGGATACCACTTAAAAATGCACCAAATATAGAAAATTGCAGCAAAGTAAAATACTAATTTTTACTGAAAATGTCCAGCTAGGACAACGAATGGTATTAAATTGATATCACACAAAATATTTTCCCACAGTGCATGAAATTTTGAGGGACAGCTTGCAATAGTAATAATAAACACTATGAAAACATTGTTTGGAATAATATATTGCTGCTAGAAAAAGTACAGAAAGCCCTAGGCAGCTGGAAACCTTTCAGAGGTTCGTGACCCTCTAAATACAAGAGCAAAAATAAGGGTCTTTGGAAATAACATTAATAGATACAGGCAATAATGTTTCCACCTTCAGATCTGAAACGACTGACTGGAAAACCCCCAAATAAAGGCTACAAGTCACCTCACTTGGAATGGGGTTGGGAAATGATGGAGGCACCTTCAATGTGCTGCCACGCCCAACCCAAATGGCTGCCGTGAGTCTGATCTAGAGCCCCTCTGATTGTCTTCCCCAAAAGCCCCCAGAAATCCTCGAAACCCTTCCTCTGAACCCTTTGGAAATATCTCTGTAGCACGGCCCAGAAATTGGCTCTAAAATGACATAGACTAGGGTAGATCTCTCACTACCGAAGAATTCCCTGCTAGCTAGGGACGGGTCTCTCACCACCGAAGCTAGGGTCCCTGTGGGATTTGACTCCACAAGCTGTAGAAACGCAACAAAAGCAGCTGCACGAGAAGAGGCTAAAAGTATGTGACAAAAAGTGCCTTTTCTTCCTTCCCCATCTCCTTATATACTTTTCCTTGGCAAACGAGCCCCCATAACCCTAGGCGCATTTCATTCCATGGAGGGGCCACTAACATAAAAGTAACTATAGTTACTTTTTTCCTTTTTGAGTCGCCATGTCCAAAAGTGACCCCCAAACGCCAAACTAGGATATTAAAACCACGGGGCCCCTTCCCAAAAGCTTCCAACGTCCACAGCCCCCCTGGGTCTGACCACGTTTTGGACCCGACTTGGCCCTTGGGCCATTTGGCGTAGGAAAAAGGGAACATTACAGAAAGGGGACATTACAGTCCTCCCTTCCCAAATTTGCTTGTCCTCAAGCAAATGCAAATTAGGATGCTGCAAAATCTGCTCCCCCTCCCAAGTAGCATCCTCAAGTGGCAGTCCCTTCCATTGCACCAAATACTTGGTGATTACTCTGCTCCTGAGCCCCCTCTGTCTCATTTCAATAATGGCTTCTGGTTCCAGCACCAACTTCCCTTCCTCATCTAGTGGCGGTAGCTCTGTAGATGGTACAATATGTGGTCTGAGTGCCTTCTTAAGGCATGAAACATGGAAGACATTATGTATCTTACTGTGCTCCGGTAGCTCTAGCTCATATGCCACTACCCCTATTCGACGAACTACTCGGTACGGACCATAAAATTGTGGTTTCAATTTCTCTGCACCCTTCTGCTTCAGTGAGGACTGCCTATATGGCTGTAAACGTAGGAACACTAGATCCCCAACCTCAAAAGACCTCTCTGTCCTGTGTCGATCTGCATATACCTTCTGTTGATTCTGTGCCTTCTGAAGATTCTCTCTGAGAGCCTTCAAAATATCCTGGTTCTCCTGTAACCAATCTCGAGCTTTGGGAGCTCGGCTATCTGGTAATACCAAATCTACAAATGTCCTGGCGTCGTACCCATACAGGGCTCAGAAAGGGGTCATACCTATGCTCATCTGGTAGGTGGTATTGTAGCAGTACTCACCCATGTGTAACCATTTAATCCATGCCCACTGGTGTCTCTGTTACATAATTCCGCAAGTAGCCTTCTATCCACTTATTGACTATCTCTGTCTGCCCATCTGTCTGTGGGTGGTAGCTAGTGCTAGGGGTCAACTCTGTACCTGCTAGTCTGAAGATCTCCTACCAAAAGGTGCTCATGAAGATCTTGTCCCTGTCACTGACAATGTTTTTAGGAAACCCATGTAGCCTAAAAATACCGGTATAGAAGATCTGGGCCACATCCACTGCCTCGTGCCCCTTGGGTAGGGAAAATAAATGAGCATACTTAGTTAACTGATCAACTACAACATAAATGTAGCTATGCCCATGCACCAAGGGAAGCCCAGTGATAAAGTCCATAGATATGCTTTCCCATTTCTATTCAGGAATGGGGAGAGGCTGAAGTAATCCTGCTGGGAAAGAACGCTCGGATTTGGTTTGCTGGCAAACCATACACTCTCTGACATGATTAAGGACATCGTCCTTCATTCCCTTCCATGCAAATCTTTCCCTGATGAACCTGTATGTTTTGAAATACCCAGGATGTCTAGCTAGTGGTGTATCATGTACTACACGAAGGATCTTCTCCTTCATTTTGGATCCTGGTACAAGGAAAATCCTATCCTTGTAGAAAATGAGATCATCCACTACTCTGTATCGGTCGTCCTGTATACTACCATCCATGATCTCATAGGCAAACTGGTTTTTGGAGTACTCAACAAGTATATGAGCCTTCCAATCCGCTGAAATCTCAGACATAGAACTAAGCATAGCAGTGAGGTAAGGCCTCCTAGATAAAGTGTCAACAACAATATTATTCTTACCTCTAGTGTACTCTATGTCAAAGTCATAGGTTTGCACCTTGTTCACCCATCTTTGCTGGTGATCGTTGAGCTCTTTCTGTCCCAGGAAGAACCTCAAACTGTTGTGATCCGTACGAACCACAAATTTGCTGCCCACAAGGTATTGTCTGAACTTGGCCAAGGCATGCATGATGGCCAACATCTCCTTGTCGTAAATTGAATACCCTCTCTCCACGGGTTTCAATTTCTAAATCTCATAGGTGATGGGATGCCTATCCTGCATGAGAACTACCCCAACACCCTCTCCTGATGCATCACACTCTAGAATGAATGGGTGGGAGAAGTCTGGTAATGCGAGGATGGGACACGAACTCATCACCTCCTTGAGGTGATCAAAAACTTGTTGTGCTATGTCTATCCAAGCAAAATCCCCCTTCTTGGTTGGTCAATGGAAGCCAACTGAGAGAAATTCTTCACGAACCTCCGGTAGTATGTGCACAACCCCACGAATCCTCTCAATTGTGTCAATGTCCTAGGTGGCGGCCAATCTAGGATTGCCCGTATCTTCCCTCTATCCACCTTCACTGTACCCCCACCAATTACATATCCCAAGTAAAGAAGTTCGGTCATGCCGAACTCGCACTTAGAGGCTTTCACATATAACAAATTAGCTTCTAATATCCCCAATATCTCACCCAAGTGCCTGATATGGTCCTCCCATGTCCTGTTGTAGACTAAAATATCATCAAAGAAAACCAATACAAACTTCTGCAAGTGGCAGTTGAACACATGATTCATGCAAGACTGGAATGTAGCTGGAGCATTAGACAATCCGAAAGGCATCACCAAGAATTCAAAGTGACCGTAATGGCATCTGAACGTTGTCTTATGCACATCCTGCTCCCTTACTTTGATCTGATGATATCAAGAATGCAAATCTATTTTCGAAAAATAGATTGCACCATGTAGCTCATCCAACAACTCATCAATGCGTGGTACGGGATACTTGTTCTTTATTGTCTTCTTATTTAAGGCCTGGTAGTCCATACACATCCGCAGGGTCCCATCCTTCTTCTTCACCAAAACCACTGAAGAAGCAAAAGGGTTGGAACTCGGTCTAATATGCCCCATATCCATGAGCTCTTGTATAGTCTTCTCGATCTCATCCTTAAACCGTTTGGGGTGATGGTAAGGAGAAGTGACCACCGGTCTAGCATCCTTGAGCTCAATCACATGCTCAAATCCCCTATCTAGAGGTATGCCTAGAGGTATGTCACCAAACACGGCACTGTGTTTGTCCAATAGGCCCTGTATATCCACATGGTGCTGTTGTTGTCCCTCCTCTGATTTCTTGGTCGAAACCAAACAGTGTACTGCCCAATCCACCTCATCGTGCCTATAGATCCTCTCGATCCTCTTGGCCATAACAACTCGGGGTGCCCCTGAAGATAAGCCCCTCAAGATCACATTCCTCCCTTCGGACTTAAACTTCAGCTCCATTGTCTGGAAGTTAGTTCGAAATTCACCAAGGGAATGGAGCCACTATACCCCAAGCACTATGTTGGTCTCTCCAATACCAACAATATAGAAATCATTGGTAACTGTATAGTTACCCATCGTGATGCTCAATTGGGGAACTCGTCGTGTGCATCTCATAGAATCTCCATTGGCTACAACCACGTTGAAGCCCTCAAATTCCTCTATCTGTAACCCCCGCCTCTCAACCAATGAGGCATTAATAAAGTTGTGGGTTGCCCCACTATCAATGAGTACCACCACTTGTTGTCCCTGCAAAACTCCCCTAACTCTGAATGCCTTGTACCTCGGGGTACTAGACAATGTGGCGATAGTCTCCTGGGGGAAAGTCTCACTATCCTGCTCCACACCCGCACCATCTAATGCCTCATCATCATCATCCTCTAATGGTTGTGTCCAACTCCTCGTCACCATCACTCTCCTTGAAGACCTCTATGTATTGGGCCCTCCCTCTACCCTTGCAATTGTGTCCTGGGACCCAAGGTGCATGGAAATCGAAACATAGTTTCTTTCACCTCAATTCCTCCCTGTCCTCACTAGCTCTGAATGGTCTCCAGGCTGTATCCTTCCTAGGTGGAGGTACCTTCGGCTACAAACCCCTGGTTCTTGAAGGGAAACCCTTAGGCTGTACTCGAGGTGGAAACCTCGACTTAGGAGTGGATAACTCCAAGTCATGAGCTCTCCTAATAGCCTCATGCAATGAAGAAGGCTCAAATGCCCTCACAAATCTAGTGAGAGCATCTGTCAAACCTGTTATGAATAGGGAAATCAACCTCATCTCTGTAACATCAGGTACCATGACCGATAGTCTCTGAAAATTGGTGATATACTGATCCACGGAACCGGTCTGCCTCAGATGAGTCAACTCTCTAAAATACCTGTCGGGGTCCCTCTTATCAAATCTTCTCACTAGCCTCTTTGTGAACTCTGCATAAGTCATGATGTATATGTGTCCCTGTGTAATCAACCCATGATGCCACCAATCATGAGTGTCTCCCTCTAGATGTAAGATTGCAAACTTAATTGCATCTTCCTCCCGCATAGGATTCAAGTCAAAGTATGTCTTCAACTTCTGCACCCAAGACTGTGCAGTACACTTCTTAGAACTGTCAAAATGTGGAACAGAAATCTTTCCCACCCTCCTTTGCATCTCTCGTACCTGTGCTTGGTAATCTCTCCTAGGCCTACTGCCAATCTTCATTTTGTAATATTCCTAGAATGGCATGTTGTCACGAAAGCCATCACTTAAAGTTTAGTACCTTTCCCAACAAGACTCCTCATCTACAACATCCCCTAGTTGCCTTACCTATGAAACTTCCGGATCCTTCAAGAAAGAAGGTTCGTGAGACCCCAGAGGCCTGGTAGAAGAATGGGGGGACCGCTGTCCTGAATGTACACCCTCACCTCTTTGACCATATTGTCCCCTGTTGCTATTTTCTCCTCTTTCCACATGAGTATCAGATCTGTCTTGTGCTAATCTCCCAGTGAGATGGCTCAAATAGAGATTGGTAGTCTCCTGCTGCTTTACCATGTTCGTGAACAATTGTTTCATCAGCACTACCCCTATATCCTCACTGTCTCTATCCCCCATCTTTGAATCCCAACAAGCTGGAGAAACAACAGCTCTGATACCACTGAAATATCCCTTGTGGGATATTTCTTAAAAATGCACAAAATATATGAAAAATGCAGCAAAGTAAAATATTGATTTTTACTGAAAATGTCCAGCTAGGATAGTGAATGGTATTAAATGGATATCACACAAAATATTGGCCCACAGTGCATGAAATTTTGAGGGAAGCTTGCAACAGTAATAATAAACACTATGAAAATATTTTTTGGAATAATATATTGCTGCCAGAAAAAGTATAGCGTGCCCTAGGCAGCTGGAAAACTTCAGAGGTTCGTGACCCTCTAAATACAAGAGCAAAAATAAGGGTATTTGGAAATAACATTAATAGATACAGGCAATAACGTTTCCACCTTCAAATCTGACAACGAAAAACTAAAAAACCCCCAAATAAAGGCTGCAAGTCGCCACACTTGGAAGAGGGGTTGGTAAATGATGGAGGCGCCTTCAACAAGCTACCACGCCCTGCCCAAATGGATTTTGTGGATCTGATCCGGAAGGCCAGTGATTATCTTCCTCAAATGCCCCGAAAAATCCTCAAAACCCTTCCTTTGAAACCTCTGGAAATATTTCTATAGCATGGCCCAGAAAGCGGCTCTAAAATGACAGACTAGGGTAGATCTCTCACTACCGAAGAATGTCCAGCTAGCTAGGGACGGGTCTCTCACCACTGAAGCTAGGGTCCCTGTGGGATTTGACTCCACAAGCTGTAGAAACGCAACAACAGCAGTTACACGAGAAGAGACAAAAAGTATGCGACAAAAAGTGTCTTTTCTTCCTTCCCCGTCTCCTTATATACTTTTCCTTGGCAAACGAGCCCCCATAACCTGTCGACACTAAAATTTTCCTCCATAATTTCTATTTCATTAATGTATGTATTAGGAATAGGATGTTGTTAAGTATAATTAGTAGTAGCGTCTGATAGAAGATAACGGCGCCGTCAGTACGGTGTTGCCAATAATGTGGAGTATGGTAACAGTCAAAGTACAATAGGAATGTTGTAAAAAGTAAATATTTGTCGTAAGTGGTCCGGTAATGTTAAAATGTCAAAGTTTGGGTAAGTAGAGAAGTAGGGTCTACATGATTAGGAATTAGAAATATTATATTGGTAATAAGGACAAGGAGTGAGGTCATAAATATTTTTTATATTTTATTTGTAAAAAGTCTACAAATGTGGAACCCATGTAAAATGATAAGGTTTATCTTATCTTAAGAGATAAGCTTGCATGTACAGATAAGAGTTAAGGTATGGAATATGATTCGTCAGAGTGGATTTCTTATCCTATCTTAGAGATAGGATGGATAAGCCTGGAAGTTATATAAATAGAGAGGCCACCCCCCTCATTTAGCATAGAAATAAGTAGTGAGAAATATTGTAGGAAGTGTGCAAAGGAAGCCATCAGTTAAAGGTGTGTTGAAGAAGCCATCAAGAGGCGTAATTGTAAAGTTTCTCCCATAGTCTTGTTGAAGTACCTCATGGGTGAGATTGTAACAATTTCATGTTAATATTATAATTTACTTCGATATTTCAGATTTGTCATCATTCCGTCTTATCATAGTCAATGGTATTCTTGTGTTCGGTTGTTGTTTTGTTTCCAGATTACATCCACCAAACTAAAGGTTGTGCATTAGTAAATAATCATAGCACGAGGAGTTCCCAGTGAAGAATTATCATAGTGCCGGATTGGTGATGACATTTTGGTTCCGTTGCCGGGACCATTCCTCGTTGGTGGATTTTCTGGAGAGATATTCCCACTAAGTCAAAAATCAATTGGAGGGTAACCTTGTTTTTACTGTGCATAGTAGTTACCGTGGTAAAGTCATTTTTACCGTGAATAGTAGTTACCATGACAAAGTCATTTTTGCTATGAATAGTATTTATCACAGTAAAGTCACTTTTTACCGTGAATAGTATTTACCGCATTAACTTCACTTTTTACCGTGAATAGTGTTTACCACAATAAAATTAGTTTTTACCACAGTAAGTCAAGTTTTACCATAGTTTACCGTGGTCATTTCTATAGTAATTCCAATTATTTGTGCACATAAGTCTTGTTGATTGTACTTGTGGGTTGGTATTTCATAGTGGTTACTTTTGAAAATGGGAAAGATTCCTGTTTTTTCAGCTCAATCTAATGAAGATGCTTCTTCTTTCATTCAAGAGTTTAAACGATCTTGTATTTGTAATGGCCTTATAAGAAGGGAACAATGGACTGAAATTTTTCCCACCTTTTTGGATGGTTCAGCACTTAGGTGGTTTGAAACACTAGGTGATAATGTGAAAAATTCATGGGATTTATTAACTGAAAGTTTTCTTGAAGAATTTAGTGAACAACAGAAATATGCAGATTTCATGATCGAGATCACAAAGCTGTCCCAAGGAAAGAAGGAGAAGATAAGGGATTATCATGCTCATGTTCTAAAGCTAAGGAGGAAGCTCGATGCCCAGATCCGGAAGGAAGGACTAGCGGATGGGTTGATGAATGGCGTGGATAATCTCCTCTGTAAGCACTTCATTCTTGGGATGAAGCCGGAGATCAGAAAACGAGTGAAGTATGACCACCCAGCTACCATTGAAAAAGCAAAGGAGATTGCAAGAAGGCAAGAAGAAAGCATGGAAGAGGAGCCCAAAGAAATTGTTGTTAAAGTAGAGCCTACACTAGCACCTTTGGTCCAGAATCCACAACCACTCCCGGTGAGCACAAATATTTCTCCTAGTACATATACTGAGTATGAAGATCTGCTTAGAAAGATGGGCCAGTTAACTATTAATATTCTTCAAGGAAAGCAATTTAGTTCTCAGGGAGGAGATAGAGGTCCAAAAAGAAATATTTCTGAAGTTGTTTGTTATGGTTGTTATAAAAAGGGTCATTATAAGTATAATTTTCCAGATAGAGCTTCTACATCTGGTACAAGAGATAATGATAAAGGAAAAGCACCTGTGAATTCTCTTGATGTAGTAGATAAGAGTAGAAATAATGAAGTAGATGTGTTTGTAACAAAAAGAAAGAAAGAAAAAGATAATCAAGAAGGAACTGATCCTAAGAAGATGAAAGGAGAAACTAGTAAAAAAAATAGGAGAAGAAAGTTGGGTGTGCAGGATTTTCTGATTTCACAGGGGCAAGGACCATACTCCATCTTGGAAGATCTTTCCAAAAGGCCTGAAAATATTACATATGGTCAACTCTTGGCTATGTCTTCTGAGAAGAGGTGGGAGTTGCGAGGTGGACTCAATGCTCGAAGAAGGAAGGAGGTTGAGGTCCCTGTTTTGGAGGCAGAGGCAGATCCCTATGTTCCACAAGCTGAGGTATTATGTAATGGTATTTCAATTCATGATGTCTTAGTTGATGGAGGTGCTGCAGTTAATGTAATGACTGAGTCTGTAATGAATATGTTGGGTTTAAAAATTGATCGCCCTTCAACACTTATGTTAAGGTGATTAAATAAGGGAAAAAATAAACCAGAATGTGTAGTTTCAAATGTGGCAATATCTGTTATGGGTGTTGTATGTGTGGTAGACTTTCAGGTGATGAAAAATGGTACTGTTGCGTACCCAATGCTGCTGGGAAGACCATGGCTAAGGAGAGTTCATGCAAGAAACTACTGGAATGAAGGTTTCATGACACTTGGACGTGGTAGAGAGAGGGTGAAGATAAACGTGATCCCTCGACATCATAAAGTAGAACCTGTGGATTCAAGTGATGAAACTGATGATTGGACATCCTCTGATTACTCTAGCACCAGTGAAGTGGACACTGAAGATGAAGAAAGTGAGGTTGATGTTTCAGTCATGGATATTCTTCCAGTCACACCAACCCAGGACCCTATAAAATTATCTGAAGAAGAAGTTGATGATCGTCTCCAACAAATAAAGATTGGTGATGCTGTGATGGAGAGTGAGAAGGAATCCTACCTCCAGCTCTTTCGAAGGTACATACACCTATTCACTTTTGATTACAAGGAACTCCACCAAGTAAGTTGGGTAGAACATTCTATTGAGCTGGTAGATGGTGCTAAGCCCATAAAGCAAATGCCATATAGAATGAATCCTAATTTTTCCAAGACTGTAAAAGAAGAAATAGATAAGTTGCTTGATGCAGGATTCATATTTGCTGTGGAGAATTCAGAATGGGTTTCTCCCATTGTGATCTCAATAAAAAAGAATGGGAAGCTACGCATTTGTGTTGATTACAGGAAGCTCAATAAGGCAACAAAGAAGGATCATTACCCTCTTCCATTTTCAGATCAGATCTTGGACGAAGTAGCTGGCCAGGAGTGCTATAGTTTTGCTGATGGATATAGCGGCTACAACCAAGTTCGTATAGAAGAGAAAGATCAGCTGAAGACCACGTTCACACTCCTTGGGGAACATTTGCTTATAGAGTTATGCCTTTTGGATTGTGTAATGCTCTAGCAACATTCTAGTGTTTGATGAATAGGGTGTTCGAACCCTACATTGGGACCTTCATCAGAGTATTTCTGGATGATTTTTGCATCTATGGGAGCAAGTTGGACCACCTGCACCAAATGGAGACAACATTTCAAAGGTTAGATGAAGCACAAGCCTCACTAAACCCTACAAAGTGTTTCTTTGGATGTTCTAAAGGCGTTTTGTTAGGGCATGTTGTATCCAGAGATGGTATTGGTACTGATCCTGATAAAGTTTCAAAAATCAAAGATTTACCATTTCCTATGAATAGAAGTAAGTTGAGATCATTTTTAGGCCATGTGGGTTACTATAGAAGGTTCATCAAGAATTTCTCAAAGATTGCACAGCCACTAACCCAGTTCTTGAAGAAGGATGTTACTTATGAACCAGGAAATAAGGCGCATGAAGCTTTTGGACAATTGAAGGAAGCCCTGGTGTCTTCACCTGTTTTGAAGAATCCAGATTGGAGCAAGCCATTCATTGTGTACACTGATGCCTCAGATGCTGCACTAGGTAGTACTTTGAGCCAAAAGGATGAAAATGGGAATGAACATCCAATTTACTTTGGGAGCAGACAAATGAGCAGTGCTGAGGTAAACTATACTGTAACTGAAAAAGAGGCTCTGGCTATCATTTTTGCTGTAAAGAAGTTTAGAAATTACTTGCTAGGGCAGAAATTTATAGTTGTAACAGATCATCAAGCTCTGAAATATATTGTCAATAAGCCTAACCCATCAGGGAAAATAGCAAGATGGATAATTTTGCTACAAGAATTTGAATTTGATATTATAGATAGGCCAGGAAAGAATCATGTCAATGCAGATGCACTCTCTCGAGCCTCTGATGGTTTAGGATCATCTTGTGATGATGATGATTTTCCCGATGCAGCATTGTTCTCCCTTGACACAATCCCTAGTGAATACATAGATATTTGGAATTATCTGAATGAATTCAAGTTTCCTGATGGTGCAAATGCAAAGACTAAGAGAAATATTACTCAAGCCAATCGTCCATATTCTATTCTGCATGGAGTATTATTTCGAATAGGACCTGATGGACAGTACAAGAGGGCAGTTGTACGTGATCAAGGAAAGGAGCTGCTAGAAGAATTCCACAATGGTACATGTGGAGGGAACTTCTCCGGACAACTTACAGCAAGAAGGATCTTGGATGCAGGTTATCATTGGCCCACTCTTTTTAAATATTGTTATAATTATTGTAAGACATGTGATATTTGTCAAACACATGGTAACCGTAAGACTTCATCAGCTCCATTATGTCCTATTCTTCCACTTGGTCCCTTTGAAAAATGGGGAATAGACATTGTAGGTCCACTTCCAACTACATCACGCCAAAATAAGTATATTGTAGTTGCCACAGATTATTTAACCAAGTGGGTTGAAGCTAGGCCATTGAAAACAGCTTCCATGGATGAAGTGGCAAGGTTCATATATGAACGCATTGTCACCAGATTTGGTTGTCCATTAGAAATTGTAACAGATCAAGGAAGCCACTTCATTAATGAGGTGGTAGAAGCCCTGGTCAATAAGTTTTCTATCAAGCATAGGAAGGTAACAACATACAAGCCAAGCACAAATGGACAGGTGGAACGAACAAATTTTGTGCTATGTCAAATTCTAGCAAAAGATGCAGCCTTGCAGGTACATAAATGGGATAAAAGGATTCATGCAGCATTGTGGGCATATAGGGCAACATTAAAGTCAGCAACAGGATACTCCCCATTTTAGTTGGCCTATGGCATTGATCTAGTTCTTCCTATTGAGTTTGATATTCCCACTGTGAGAGTTATGAAAAATGAAAGGATGGATGAAAGTGATTCAGTAAAAGAAATGTTGATACATCTTCATTTGATGGAGGAAATGAGAGAAATAGCAAAGGATACAAGCCATAAGAAGAAAATGAAGCAGAAGGAGTACTTTGATCAAAAGATCCGGTGGTTTCCATTTCAAGTGAGTGACTTGGTTCTAGTATATGATTCCAGATACAAAAAAAAGAAGACAGAGAAAATTTCTTCCAAAATGGATGGGGCCCTACAAAATAGTAGCTGTGCATGAAAATGGTACGTACCGACTGGAGGAATTGGATGGCACTCCCATTACAAAATGGGTCAACCACGACAAGTTGAAGATTTTCCAAGCACCAGAATAGTCTACTCCGAGGACGGAGTAGAAGCTAGGAAGGGGGAAGATGTCGACACTAAAATTTTCCTCCATAATTTCTATTTCATTAATGTATGTATTAGAAATAGGATGTTGTTAAGTATAATTAGTAGTAGCGTCTGATAGAAGATAACGGCGCTATCAGTACGGTGTCGCCAATAATGTGGAGTACGGGTAACAGTCAAAGTATAATAGGAATGTTGTAAAAAGTAAATATTTTTCGTAAGTGGTCCGGTAATGTTAAAATGTCAAAGTTTGGGTAAGTAGAGAAGTAGTGTCTACATGATTAGGAATTAGAAATATTATATTGGTAATAAGGACAAGGAGTGAGGTCATAAATATTTTGTGTATTTTATTTGTAAAAAGTCTAAAAATGTGGAACCCATGTAAAATGATAAGGTTTATCTTATCTTAAGAGATAAGCTTACATGTACAGATAAGAGTTAAGGTATGGAATATGATTCGTCAGAGTGGATTTCTTATCCTATCTTAGAGATAGGATGGATAAGCCTGGAAGTTCTATAAATAGAGAGGCCACCCCCCTCATTTAGCATAGAAAGAAGTAGTGAGAAATATTGTAGGAAGTGTGCAAAGGAAGCCATCAGTTAAAGGTGTGTTGAAGAAGCCATCAAGAGGCGTAATTGTAAAGTTTCTCCCATAGTCTTGTTGAAGTACCTCATGGGTGAGATTGTAACAATTTCATGTTAATATTATAATTTACTTTGATATTTCATATTTGTCATCATTCCGTCTTATCATAGTCAATGGTATTCTTGTGTTCGGTTGTTTTTTTGTTTCCAAATTACATCCACCAAAATAAAGGCTGTGCATTAGTAAATAATCATAGCACGAGGAGTTCCCGGTGAAGAATTATCATAGTGCCGGATTGGTGATGACAAACCCTAGGTGCATTTCATTCCATGGAGGGGCCACTAACATAAAAGTAATTATAGTTAATTTTTTCCTATGTTACCAGAAACGCCTATAAAGTCATCAGGAGCGGGAGCGGGAGCGTCCGAGAGCGGGAGCGGCTGTGGGAGCGGGCAGGGGCTGTGGAAACACCCGGGTACGGCCTGCGCCATACCCGGGCATTTCCGCAGCCCCTGGCCACTCCCGCTTTGGAAAAAAATATTTTTTCTATGCCGTACCCGGGCGTTTCCACAGCCCCTGGCCGCTCCCGCATTGGAAAAAATGTTTTTTTTTAAATTTTTTTTATGTTTTTAAAGCCACACAACAATAAAAAAATTATAAATTCTTCTAATCTAAAACCTAAAAGCTACCTCTAAACAATCAAACAAAAGAACAACACACAAACAAAACATAAAGCAAACAAACTCACATTGTGGCTCTCCAAAATTGCATTGTGTTTGTCTAGGGTTTGAGGAGCTATTGCTAAGCTTGTAGGAGTGTGGGGAGCTGCAAAGGAGGATTTGTGAAGGATTTGATTTGTGGTTTACTAAGTGAAGGTAAGTTTTTTTTTTTTTATTTAATCTTTCACACATTACATTTTTTTTGCTTATGTTCATTTTTATTTTGCTCTTTCCATTTAATTTTTTTAATTTTCATTGTTCAATCACAATGCAATTGCATGCCATTGTTTTCTTTGCTTAATTTTTTTTAAACCTTGTAGGTATTTCTACAATGGCAACAAGTTCTGCTTCTTCTGGGCAATCTTTGGCCAAATACTTTGACCCAAATTCACTGTTATGGAGGCACATAACAATAGTTCGACAACTTGCAGGTGGTGGTTGTTTTGAATGGAAATGCAATGAGTGTGATGGACTATTCAAAGGATCTTACAGTAGGGTGAAAATCCACTTGTGTGCCATAGCGAGTAATGGTATAAGAGTATACAGGGGGAGGAATAATGCTGGGGTGCCAAAAGCAAATGTTTTGGCATATATCAAAGTGCAGGAGGATGCAGAGGCTAAAGTGGCTATGAGAGCGGGTCATCCATTGGCCAAAAGAGGAGGTTCATCTCATTCAGCAAGGCCTCCAGTTGCTCCATCACCTAGTGGATCCCCAATTGTGGCCATGCCACATCCATTTGTGGCTCCTATCTCCACAGATGAAGATGTTTCCCTTGCACAAAAGAAAAGTAAGACAAAAGGGCCATTGGAAAAGGCCTTTCAGAATGAGAACAGGGAGATTGCAGATGAATGCATTACAAGGTGTGTATATGCTAATGGGCTTTCGTTTAATGTTGTGAGATCACCTTATTGGTATGAGATGGTGAAAGCCATCAATGAGGCACCAAAAGGGTATAAACCACCAGGATATGAGAAGATCCACACCACCCTTTTGGATAGACAAAAAAAAATGTGGAAACCTCCTTGCAACCAATTAGGGACTCATGGACCAAAACTGGTGTGTCCATTGTTTCTGATGGATGGAAAGATGCAAGAAACCGCCCTTTAATCAATGTGATTGCAGTATTCCCTAAGGGGGCAATGTTTTTGAAAGCGGTTGATTGTGAGGGGCAAGTGAATGATGCCCAATTCATAGCCAACATTCTCTTTGAGTCCATTGAGGTAGTGGGGCCTGAAAATGTTGTCCAAGTGATAACGGACAACGCCAAAAATTGCAAAGCTGTGGGGATGCTAGTTGAGGCATGGTATGGGCATATTTTTTGGACACCTTGTGTTGTGCATTCATTGAATTTAATGCTAAAGAATATGGCAAATAAAATAGAGTGGATCCAGCAAGTGTATGCAGAAGCTGAAGAAATCCAAATGTTTGTCACCAACCACCACATGTCACAGGGCATTTTTAGATCATTCTCGCAGTTGGAGCTACTGAAGGTAAGGAAAAGCTTTCTTTCTTTCTTTCTTTTTAATTTAAAATTTAATATAAGTTTTTTAGTATTCTTTTAGCTTTCAATTTTATAATTTAAATTTTATTTTTAATTTTTGTTCCTCGTTCTTATTAGGTTGCTGAGACTCGGTTTGCATCACACACAATCGTCTTGAGATGACTAGTGAAGGTACGAGAGGCACTCATGAGGATGGTAACATCCAATCTTTGGTCTGTATGGAGGCAATCAAACACCCAAGGGGCTGAAAAAGTGAAGAAATTGATTGTAGAGGACCCTTGGTGGGATAGAGTGGATTATCTGTTGAGTTTTACGGAGCCCATTATGAGCATGATCCGGTTTACTGACACGGATCAACCATGTCTAGGAGAGATATATGACGGCATCGACTCAATGATTGAGAAGATACAAGCCGTCATAAATGCAAAAGAACAAGATCCCAAGGAAATATTTTTCAAACAAGTGAAGTCAATCCTCATTGAGCGGTGGAACAAAATGACCACCCCATTACATCTACTAGCTTTTGCATTGACTCCTAGATTTTATAGCACAGAGTTCCTTTCCTTGCCAGGGAGGGTAGCACCATATAGGGATGCAGAAGTCAGTGAGGGATATAAGGCGGCATTGGCTAGGGTCTTCCCTGATCCTGAGGCCCAAGACCAGGTTATGGTAGAGTTTGGCAATTTCATAGCAGAAACAGGTCATAGCCTTCTCGCTCTTCGGAGAAAATACAAGATGGATGCACATATGTGGTGGTACCTCCATGGTACTTCATCGGCTTACTTGCAACCTCTTGCAATCAAGGTCTTAGCACAGGTAAGTTTTTAATTTTTTTATTCTCTTTTCTTTTAGTTTTTTAAAATTTAAGTTTGAGTGTTTAAATCTGAAGTTGAACTTTGCATTGACTTTGAAGTTTGGGTTGCCTTAATAGGTTGCAAGTTCATCTTCCTCTGAGCGCAACTGGAGTATGTATAATTTCATCCACTCACAGAAGCGCAATAGGTTGGGGGCTAAAAGGGCTGAAGATTTGGTATACATACATTCCAACTTGCGCCTTTTATTCCACAAGCAGCCAGAGTACAAGGAAGGGTCAACAAGACATTGGGACATTGATTCAGAGATAGTTGACTTGGATGCTTCCATTTCCCACCATGGAGCATATTATGATGAGAGGAGTTTTGTGGCACCACGAGACCTACATGCACAAGGGGGTACAACTGGCAGTGGCCCTAGTGCGAGTGGTTCGAGCCCATGTGGTTCTAATGAACCACATAATGATGATGATGTAGCTGGTTTTGATCCTCTTGATGAAGAGGAATATGATGAATATTGACAATGAAAGATAGTTTGAGCTTTGAATATTGATCTATGATTGAATTTTAATATATCATGAGATTCATGACATTCACATTGTGTTTGATATAAGTATTTAAAATTTCAATTTAACTTTTAAGCTTTTAAGTTTCTAAGTTTTATCAGTATCCTAGCTTTTTTGTTGTGGTTATTCACTTATTTAGCTTATAACTTATCTTTTATCTTGTCTTTCATATGCATAATATGTAATTAATAATTAAATTCCTATTTAGAAGGCTGAAATTTATATATTTTTTAATTTTTATATAGTTTTTGTACTGCCATATCCGGGGTCAAATTTTTTTTTTCCGTTTCCACATATCGGATACCCTACTCCCTCTCCCTTATCCAAAATGTTTCGGTAACTTAGCTTTTTTCTTTTTTGAGTTGCCAAGTCCAAAAGTGCCCCCAAACGCCAAACTAGGATATTAAAACCACGGGGCCCCTTCCCAAAAGCTTCCAGCATCCACAGCTCCCCTGGGTCTGACCATGTTTTGGACCCGACTTGGCCCTTGGGCCATTTGGCGTAGGAAAAAGGGGACATTACAGAAAGGGGACATTACACTTAGGCCTTGCAGTTATGGGAGTTGACTCTCCATTCTTGCTTGTGGAAGCTCCATGAACTTTGTGCATTTGATGGCTGCCCCAGACATAGTTGTAGCTATGCATTTCCTCCTCATGGCTCAGCCTGAAAGTAGTTGGAACATGTTGCCAAATAACAGCCCATGCCTTGGAAACATCCGAGAGAAGTATTAACATCATTCTTGTGACCCAATCTTCCTTTTCCTCAACCCAAGTTATTCAAAGAGAACTGAAAATGTTGGTGACAACTTCTGTCATAAAAATCTTCTCATTCATGCTTGAAGTTCCCTCTATGGCTTCTCCTTTATTGTTCATGCTTCTATGTACTAAGAGGGAAGTTTGGAACATCCTTCTAGCATATTTGTAGAACTGATCTAAAAAAAATCTCCATGGTTACCTGGCTGTAGCAGCTCTTTAGACCCCTTAGCATGAGTGTTTTGGAGTTGCATTTGGGTGGATTTGGGCTGCCTCCACAAAACCAATGCTAGCGGAGTTGTTCCCCTTTCAAGAGCCCCTCTTTTGGCTCTAATTTTCAACATGAACACACAAGTTCCTTCATGCCAAAAATATTTCATTGAATACTAATCACTGCTGTCATAAGAATCATAGAAAGTATGCATAGGATTGCAAGAGATCTGGAAATTGAGAATTGGAACCATTCCCATAACATCCCCAACTTGCACAAATTTGAACACAAAGGGGGGCAACCATGGGAAGTAGTAGTGCTTCTACCATACTCAAAAACATATAAATCAGTCATCCCACATACTTTTTCTTCATGGGTATTCAGTTGGTATGGAATGCATGTGATGGCGAAGAGGAGTCCACCAATCTCAACTTCCATGCCCTCGTTTATAGGCCCTTTGTTATCCTCCTTTCTTAGGTCTTTCTTAGCTTCTTTGACATGGTGACATAGCGGAAATCTACTCCTCAATGACTGCTGCACTAACTCAATTGGAAATGGAGAGTTGTTAGCATGTGTCAACCATAAAACAAGTGAAAATTTCTTTGGATGATACTGCTGATCAAAACCAACGAGTATAGGGACCTTCCTTACCCACTTTGACCAAGGTAAGAGAGGAATTCTTCCCCAATATGACTGCTGTTCAAAAATGGAATGAAGGGGCTTGTTTTCATAACATGTCATCCATGAAAAGAATGGAAATACTTCAAGATAGGACTGCTGCAATAAATCTGATTGTAAAGGATGACTCACGTCATATCCGAACACTATAAATGATAGATTTACCTCGTGAAGCAATATATGGTGCAAAGAATCTTTCTCATCGTGGATTATCCATGAAAGGAACTGAATTACTGTGTAATGTGACTGCTGCTCCAAAACAGCAGCATAAAAACTCGAAATGGCAAAGCTTAAGACACCATAAATCGACCCTTTTATTGCTCTCAATCATACCTTTCAAACTTAGCTGAGTTACAATGCCCAGATCAAAGGAATAACACTCATTCCACTTCAATTCAAACACCAACTTTATGCACACAACTTTTATTACAATTGGAGGAATCTTTTTATGAATATGTGTATTGACTAGGAACTAAAAATCCAATTCAAATGATTGCTGAATAACAAATGGAAATGCAGAGCTTACCATGTGCCTTCCCAAAGCTAGCTTGAATGATTGGTGCCCCTTGGTGATGAAGTTACTTTGCATCATCTCATTCTTCACCAAGTGGTGTGAATACATAACATCTTCCATAAATCTTCCTTCTAACCATATGCATGGAAACAAACACTCATTAGCCACAACCCTATTAAATCCTTCTTTTTTAGAGTGTTCTCCATAATGGCCACTATGAAGCATAAAACTTGCCATGTGTTTCTCCCTTTCAACAAGCTGCCCATGATGAAACAAGTATGGTAGTGACATAAAAGGAGACAAAGAGTATGAAATGTGAATATTTTTTCCATACCTTGTGTTGTCCATGCATGGAACATCTTCACGGTTCTTACCACAGTCATGTATATCATCACTTTGTCTCCAATGAACTGCTGCTTTGGAAATTCCAGCAAGCTCATTATCTTCATTCTCATCTGGAAATTGGTCCTCCATTGCCAACTTCACTTCACCCATGTGCAAATCTGATTTTTCCTCTTCTTTTGGCCCATGTTCCATGGTTGTCTCCTAAAAAACATGCTCTTTTGAACTACTGTTCTGAATATCAGTCAATGACTCGTCTTTGGTAAGAGTGACGGAAGCCTCTATTGGTTGCAAGGGTTGCTCCCTAACCATACCCAATAATTTTGGGTTTTCTTCCAAACTTTGCCACATACAATCATTAGAAACCAAAGGAATATCATCAAACACCAATGAAATTTTACCTTGGGATTCATCCTTGCGAGTTTGCACATCGAACCTTCCTATGATCTTTTGACTGAAATCATCAAAGAAACAAACTGATTCTTCTCCTTAGGTTTCTATCAAATGGTACCACTAATATCTTGTTATCCCTTCCAAATGACAAGTGATGAATTCAAGGGCATCCTCCACACACATTGGGTTTGTTCGCAAGTATGCCTCCAATTCTGACAACCATGATCTCACTCAAAGTTTGTTAGTACCATCAAAAATAGAGATCTTACCCTCCCATGCACCGTTGTTACTTCCTTTTGGTGTGATATGGTTTAGTCGTGGCATCAACTCTTCAAACTTGAAATCTTCCATTAAAACCCAAGGCCTTCGAAGATCTGAGCTTTGATACCACTGTAATGACCCTTTCAGGAACAAAACTGAAAATTAAGGTAATTAGCTCAAAACCAAAGATTTCTAGATTTGATTTTGAAAACCACTCAACTGAAAGTAATCTGATTTCTGCAATATTCTAGGGCAGTGAACTGTTTGAGGAATTCAACTTCACTTTTGAGCCTTCAAAACCCTTCAATTAACCCCACTTGAATTTCTAAAAGTATGTTATAAGCTCAACAATCATTTAATGCAAGAAATCTGATTTTTAATGCCCTAGATATGAAGATATGAATTTCGTAAAACCCTTTTCTGCAGTATATCTTTAAAAATTCATAACTAAACATAGAAAGCACCAAAAATCATGAAACTTGAGATATTGGCCTTATAAAATATATAGAATAAGATGATAATTTCAAATTTGCCAAAATGTCACCACATATACCCAAACATCACTTCACTTTAGTCACCCCTCTTGAAATTAAATATAATTTGCACCAACAATTGATAAAATGGAAGATTTCACCTTTATAAATCATAGGGAGCTCAACCATGCAAAGAAATCATATATAAACTAGGAATATTCTTGAAAACATACCTCTAAGCAAGTCGTTTAGGGCAGAAATCTGTTATAACTAGCAATGAGATCAACACAAATGAGATAATGTGGGTTTTCGTCGACACTACCCTTTCCTCAAGGGTTTTCATCCTTGGTAGGTAATCAATTCAAGGGTTTTCGTCCTTGAATGAGGTGGAGAAAGGGCTTGAACAAGCAACCTTCATCAATAAGATAGATTCACCAAAAGCATACTTACAAACGACTAAGCGATCTCCTTACTTAGACATAAGGGGTGCTTCATATAATGCAATCCAGAAAGGCCGACCCCTTAGGGGGGATATTTTAAAATTTCATTAAGTATTGGGCCTACATGCCACAAATACTTATTTTATTTCCTAATTACATAGCTATCTATTGGAGCGCTAATCGCCCAATAGGAATACATAAATATAAAAATGAAATAACTATCAAAATAATGATGCAACTACAAAGCTTAGACCTTCCCTTTGCTTTCTCCTTAAACCCACAGGGAGAAAATGGGTTAAGGTCTTCGATTAGAATTAGCTCGAAAAGGGGACATGACAATCCCAGTCTTTGTTCTTAGCGCATAGGAACATTTTTGAATTATTCAGATAAATCAATTATAATCACAAATTCAAAAATATACGTACACTTAACAAATACATGAGGGGATAGAATAGGAGTATGCAAGTGGGGGGGAAATTGTTACCTCAAAGTCAACCCAAGTAAAGGTGCACAAGTCCTTTACTTGGATTACCTCAAAAGGCACGAGAGCGGGCGTAAGAATTTTAGGCATAACTGATTCGTCATGGTGCGCAATGGGGATTACAAAACACTCCTTGACTTCAAGATCTTCTTGCGCAATGGTTCTCTATCCCGTTCTCCTCCATTCTTTTGGTAGGAAGCGCACACTTCTTTGAATCTGGGTCATAGTGTAGTGAACTAGGTGGCGTCGTAGCCAAAGATTCCTCTTGGATGCATCCTTATCCGTGAAGAAGTCCCTCGAGTAGCATACACTCGGCCTCACATAGAGTGGATAAGAACACTTCACAAGTGCTCTTTGCATGCGCTTCCTCGTGTACCCTACACCATTTGTGTAATGTCCTCAATGGGATATATTATAATCCAAAAGGGAACACCTGAAATTTCTGATTATCACAGCAATCTAAATGAAGAAATATTAGAATAATAATGCAATTTATCCACAAATTTTAGATCTGAAATACCCTAGAAATGGTGAGCTACTATAGAGACCAAAAACCCTTAAATTTGATCTTAAATTATTCAAATCTCATGCCAAAATATTTATAATAATTTAGGAATGCAAGAACACCAAAATATATAATTTTTAGGACCCAAAACAAGAGATGGAATTTTACTATAGATCTGCAGAAATACAACTTACAAAAGTGGCCGGAAAGAAGGGATCCCAAGCCCAAATCCATTGAAACAAACCTGAATATAGCCTCCATGATTATGGCAAAGCTGTTGGTGATGAGATCCGGGATAGCCGTGACCTAAAACGTGTCAAACTCCACCCACAAGGGTGTAGATAACCCTAAATATGGCTGAAAATGAAGGTAGAAATCTGTCCAAACACTCTTGTCTTCAAACCCTAGTTAGAATACCTCAAATCTGTAATATTGAGTCTTCAATCACTACTGAAAATCTGAAATACTCCTTGAAAGTCCAATAGAAATTCCTGAAATGGAGGATCTTCACACAAAGGATAAAGAGTTTTTCGTTCTTCAACCTTAGCAAGAGAGGGTTTTTGTCCTCTAATGTAAGTACACCAAGGGGTTTCGTCCTTCAGTGTATAAATGGAAGAGCAATCAGCCCCAAACCAGATAATAGCTATCAAAATGACCAAAAGATGCCAAATGAACCCCTCTTCACCTCCTTTTATACTTTTTGTCTCTATTTTTCAAGTTTGACGTTCGATGCTTTACTTTTCCACCAACCTTTAATAATTAGTTAAAGTACCGGTAATAAGAATTACTTTAGTTCTAAAATTAGATTATTAATTCCTTCTTTATTCTCCCTTTAGCCGACGGAACAATGGAAAATAGGCTAAAAATGATCTTCTACTTGCCAATATTTAAAAATACATTTATTCTTATAATAATATTAATAGTTTTCCCATAGGTAATGAATTGACTGGGCCTAACTTAGAAATTTTATTAATGTCTATTAATCTGAAAAAGGGGACATTACAATTTGGTCGGGGCTAACTATAGGACTTCGACGCCTCCGAGATGGGCATCAGCACTCAGTTTTTACACCAGTTCAAATGCATCATCAACGAGCATAAGGTTTGTGTCATCTAACCCATCTGAACTATTAATATTATTAGTGTCATTAATATTATTAATGTCATCTGGCCTAACTTATAAATTTTATTAATGTCTATTAATTTGAAAAAGGGGACATTACAATTTGGTCGGGGCTAACTATAGGACTTCGACGCCTCTGAGATGGGCATCAGCGCTCAGTTTTTGCACCAATTCGAATGCATCATCAACAAACATAAGATTCGTGTCATCTGACCCATCTGAACTATCGCTCACTTTTTGCACAAGAGTAGTCTTCAAGTGACTCATTTGCCACTTCACAATCGGATGTGAAGAATTGTGCTTTACTTTGTGCAAATTCAGAGCACATTGCTTCTGCTATCTCATCTTGCATTTCTCCTTCCTTGTGCACTTCCTCTTCTTCTCCTATGCAAATCATTTAATTTTAGAAGCATAATCAAAAGAGTTAGAACAAAAAGAAGAAACACAACCAAAACTAGAATTCATGATATTATTATTGTCTACAATAAAATTATTATCATGCGTGCAAGTTGAATCTCAGTTTGTCTCCATCCTCTCAGTATAATTAGACTAAACAAGAAAGTCCAAGGGTGATTGCATGGGAGAACAAACATGGTTGTAGGTCAGATAGACAGGGTTAGGGAAAAAATGGAATGGGTGCATTGCGCAAGAGTGAAGTTAGCCACTGACATGGGAAAGCAAGCATCGGGTTGCATAGGTGGAGTGATGGGTTAAGAAAGATGGGGTTATTACACTAAGGCAACTCCTTGGAAAACTGCAAACAAAGAGGCAAGGGCCGCGGGGCCTTTCCTGAGAAACATGGAAAATAGGGGATCCCATGCGTGCAAGTAGATTTGGATGGCTATAGGCTCGGTGACGACATAAGGATCCCTCAACATTTTGTACATTTGGGAGAAGTGGGTGTTGAAAACACCCATGGGTTATGTTTCTCCTTTGTGAGAGGATGCAAATTGAGAGTATAACTCTGCAGAACTAATGGATATGCCAAAATAGTTGAGAAACTCAACCTCAAACTAATCCTAGGATGTGACTGACCCGCGGGGCTATCATAGATACTAGTTGTAGGCCAACCATGCAGAACTAATGGATATGTCAAAATAGTTGAGAAACTCAACCTCAAAGTAATCCCAGGATGTGATTGACCCGTGGGGCTATCATAGATACCAATTGTAGGCTAACCTACCTAAAGTATAGGGAAACAAGCGGCACATGACATCTTCATGGATGATGGCATGTTTGTGCAAGCTGTCTTTGCAGGCTGCAATGTGCTCCTCGACGGATATGGACCCTCCATGTTCGTACTTTAGAAACTAGTCCCAAAGATCTTCCGGTAGGTCATGTTGGACTCTTAGGGTAATTATTGGACAATCAAATTTACCCAACCAAGCCATAGACATGGTGGGCTGATTGAAGAGGGTGTGCGGTAAAACGCTGAGAAAATTGTGTCCCCACTAGGATGTTTTCCACATAGCGCGCAAGATAAGTATTATGTCACACTAGAAGGAATGAGGCCCTCCTTCTAGTGCCAATTATGTTGTTTCATCCTTACTACACACTTCTCTGCTACCATTGGAGACGTTGGTCTCTGTGTGTCGGAAGACAATGCGCATGTAAGTGCGAGCAACAATAAGTAGAGCCCCGCGCAAACGTGTGGGTGAATGCTCTCTTGAAAGGAAGGGCGTGCACACAGGAAGGCGCAATGGGAAATTCACTGTGGGCGCGGGAGTTCCCTCCTCCAAGGTTCACTCTCACTAGGTCTTGGTGGCCAAAAGGTTTGTTAGGAATAGCTCAAGGTGAGGAGACGAGTGGATGTTTATAATTTATACGAGGGGGCTTGTTGGTTTCGTCACAGGTTCTAGTGGGACTGTCTGTGAGGATACCGATTGAGAAAACGGTGGGAAACAACCTCAAAAAGGTAAGCGAGAGTATGCGGGAGGCTGGTGAGTCAATCATTCATTACGTGCGTGGGAGAGTGCAAGTGTGAAAGATTACGCGCAATGAGTATCACTTGCAATAATTAAACAATTAGCAACATAAATCGATAACAATCTTTTGTCCTAATCTAACCAAATTATAAAAAAGTGTAAAAGAGAGAAAGGGTAGGGAGGAAAGAGAAATGGATATGGCGGTAGAGACCTCTTTTGGTTGGTGAAGGAAGATTTGAGAAACCATATTCAAGCTCAAACCAACATTCACTCGATCAAGACATGAGTAGGTGTGAGATTCTAAGGAATTTGTTGCGGAGGAAGGAGGAATGCAACATTGTTGAACGTGCAAGAAGAAAACGCTAGCTCCAAACAACAGTGAAAGATATATCTGTACAGAGCAGGGAGATCTACTTTAACCGGGTAGAAAGAGTGCACACAACATCAACATCCAGTGTGAAAGCACAAGTAGAAACAAGTGAACAAAGGCAAATGCATTAAAATGTTCAAATCTTCTTTCTACAAGGATCCGACCGAAATAAAGCCTTTCAATTGGGTATTTATTGGGAGATACCACAACTACTTGCTGCACACTTGCAAATGTTACAATTAATGACCTTAGCTAACTGTGCAGTGTAAATTTGACAAAGTAGATACATGGGCGACTATACACACCAACCAAATTGAATATATGCCTAGGAGATCTAGAAGAATGTTACATCTTCTTTTCAGTCCGGTTCAAACATCATTCAATGTTGCATGGCGCATAGGCATAACGTGAATTACAAGTCAATCTCCCTTTGAATTTATGTGGCACTTGATCTCTGACATGACATGATCCACATGATCTTCTCCAACTTCTCTTGTTGACGAAATGGAGAAGATCAAAATCTTTGACAAGGAATGTCAACTGGTGTTAAAATCGCAGTTTGTGTTGACTTTTGTGGCACGTTTTGTCTTTTAGCGACCTAGTATTGTTTGTCTTCCTCGTAGTGCGACCGTTGGGACTTTCCGGCTTTCTCACACACTCCTTTGGGAAACTTCCGCGACCATGTCTTCAAATCCTTCAAGGAAAAATAAGAGCGCAAAGTTAGTTATATAAAAGGAGTTGCATAAATAAAACATAAATAAACCGCGTGCACTAAGTGTGTGTGTGTGTATGCTTCCTTTTGTATTCTCTAGAGCGCAAGAATTTTGCATGCATGATATTCTATTGTCTGTGCAATACAAGGATTACACGTCAAACTATGTGCACTATTTATTTTAGAAGAATCTCTAACACTTCCTTTGTGTAGTCTTCAAAGTATCGTGAAATCATGTATTTTACCTGCACAACATAAAGCCTGAGAGAAACCAAGTGTTAGGTGTTAAATTTTCCCAAGTGGGCCATGTTACGAATATATTGTGTAACATTATTAATAAATTGTAATATTATTAATAATGAGTTAATACAACTCATATTAATAATATAGTTAATAGTTGTGTGTGAGAGAAATTGTTGAATAAACAACTCACGTAGCTATTTTGGAGTGTGAGTGATCCTAGGGATAAGCTTGAGAGATTTATGGAGAGAGATATGAGTAAGACTAAGTGATAAGACTTGACTCCTAGATTATAGGATCAAGCATTTGTATAAGAAGCTATCTCTAGATGAATACAACATCCCGAATGATTTCTAAATTGAATATAATTATATTCCGTATTTTTTATATAATTGTGCAGTGTTTAACAGGCCATAACTCATTCAATTATATAACTGCGAGATAGAATGGGAAGTTGAGTGATTGCGCACAGTGTGTAATGGGGTGCTTGGAAAGTGAAAGGTTGTCACAAAGCATTGGGAGGTCGCGGGACTCATGGTTTGGCAGCAGAAGGATTGCACGAAGCTTGTTTGAACATGGGGAACTCACACAATGCTGCGAGACAGTGAAGTAGTGAAGGCCAAGTAGGTAGGATGTGAGGGACTTCGTGCAAAGGTAGTGCACAATCCCGAACTGAAGGATCCAGTGTGCGGGACTTAAGATATTGTGCAAAGGGGATTTGCGCAAGGTGAAAGCCGATTGCACAGTGGGATGCATAATGGGCAAGCCAAAGGAGGTGAAGGGTGCGCACGTGACAAGTAGGTCAAGAAAGATTGCACAGGTAGAGGGATGTTGTGCAAGGATATTGTGCAAAGTTCTTAAATATTCTCTATGCTGATGCACACTCATTAGGGAAGTCACTGCTACATTTTTGAATCACTCAAACATGTCAAAGAAAGTGCACGCAGATGGGGACTTCACTTCTGCAACGAGGATTAGGGAAAGTAAGATTGCATGCACATGAAATGCGAACTTAGTAGGCTGTGCGCATGAAACACGAAGAATTTAGCAGAATAGGGTCAAGTAAGATTATGAAGAGGCCCAAGGGGAGAAACAAGGATTGTGCGAAGGATGGGAAATTGAGGCACGCAAGAATCTAACTTTCGGAGAAAGAAATAAAAAATGGTTACATGATTTCCTTTAGGGAAATTAGTGACGTGTGTTGTGGACACAACACCATATTTCAACATATATGTTGGTTGCTTTCTTAGTAGATGCTTATATAACATGTTGAAGGTAAGGCTATGTACTCAACTCTCACATATTTCATGCAAAAGGCATTATGTAAAATAGGGCTAAGTCACTGCCCTTATGCATTCACATGCAAAATATAGCATTATGCAGAAGGCAAGTGTATATTTTTTAATGAATGTATCATCCATGTGTGACCTCAATGAATGAAATTATTGTAGGATATGCAATTGCATGGTTGAATTTTTACACGGATAGGCATTTCATTATGGAAGGAAAACCATCCAAACATTGTGCAAACTCTTCTTAATCCATGGCCAGGATGCACAAGACGACCATCCAAACCATCTCCATCATTGATGTTTTTCAAACAATGATTGTACAGCTTTCAGCACATCCACATGGCTCATTAACTTAATGCAGAGAATGTTCAACCAAACACTATTTCCGTAGTGAGGAATTGACAACTGAGATATGTTGGATGACCATTGAACAATTATGAGCTGTCCAATGTTTTTTTAACTCTTTCTTCATCATAGTGTTCTCCTTATTGTTTTATCACATCGGTCAGGATCATTGTTAGGGTATGTCTGAATTCCCATCCAGATCTTACTATTTTTTCTCAGTTTCTACTTGGTATTTTTTTTCAGAAATCACTGCTTCCATATAAGTTTGTGATTGTGGATGTTGAAAAGGAAGCTGCAAGACATATAATGATAATATGGTTTCAGGAGGAACAGTTGGGTACCCTTGGCACCAACACTCTCCTCATGAAAATTCCGACATTGAGAATGACCATGCTCATGGAAAGCATTTGAAGAATTTCTCTCAAGTGACGGGCATGGAAATGTCTATCCAGAAACATGAAAGAAAGCAATTTCTTGATGCTTGTGAATCTGAGACCCCTTCCATCTTGTTCATATACAAATAATCATTCATTTCATTTAATTTTTCATTTTTACGCTGGATCTGATGTGCATTTCATTTAGTTTTTGTTTTCATGGTGTATGACTTGGTTTGTGTGTTGCTGCAGATGAGCAGGCAAACTAGCCGAATCAAAGCAGCATATGTGCACAACAAACACAGGGTTTTCCGTCCGCAACGCCTCACATTGTCAACATAAAAATATTGCTAGGAAATCATTTCATTCATACTTCTCTTTACTTTCATTGATTTATCTCTGTCATTCAAGTTTATTTTTATACATGTGATTCTCTACTAAAGTAGGTAAAGACCATCTAGAAAACGGATCTGTTGAAAATGGAGTACACACTTATGACAGTTATTTTAGACTTTTTCTTATGGGTTATTTACTGAATGTTTGTGAAGTTGTGCAATTGTACCTTTGTTTGTAATCCATTTTTCTTCCTGGTTTTTCATTTAGTTGGAGCCATGTTATTCCTAAAATTGCTATTAACTCATAGTTTTATAGACTTCATTTCTTGGATGGTTGTTTTACTGTTTTCTATATGCTTTTTAGGAGGGTTTGTGGTGGGCGTATAATTTGTTTTGTGGAATTTAAGAAAATGTTCTCTTACATTTTTTACACTACGCAATTTTTCATTTTTAATGCAACCAGCCTGCAATATCATATACATGTCAATTGATTTTGGATTTTCTTTTCTATTCAATGTTTTGGGTATGTTTCATTTTTTAGTGTATGAAGAACATTTTTTAGTACACTTAACACTAATATGTTTAGATATCTCTTCGTCTCATTTGTCAAAATGAAGTAAATGCCTTGTGAGGGTTCACATGGCTTTGAGACATTGCAATGTTTTCATTCCATGGAATGTTGCTCCAACAATCCAAACAATAAGGAAAAATTATTAAAATTCAACAGCAATTGGCCACTTTTTATTTTCAATCCCCTGCGTATATGAGCTATGTTTGTATTTTGATTGTGTAGCCATGCAGATTTACTGGATATAAAGGGATCGATCACATGAGAATCTTATTGCTTGACATTTTTGACACGCTGGATAAAACTTGTGTTTTCTTGGTCACTATAGATAACATATGAATAATATTTAGCAATGCAAAATCACATTTATTTCAAGACAATACATTATATTCTTGAGGCAAACACATGCAGATGCAAATGTGGCCAAATGTAGCTTTAAAAGGTTAAGGTTTAATTATATGTTATATATAGTAATTTAAAGATTAGGTAAAGTTTTGAAATAAAAATGAGAATGTAAAGAAATACATATTTATTGAATGAAAAAATAATATCTTATAGTGGCGCATAATATGTTATCATTGTTGCCAAAATGAGTCCCATGCTTCATTTTTGGGAAATTGATCTTAATCTTGGAAAATGACTCCCATGTTACCATTGTTGGCTTTTAATGGTGTTATTTCTCATTTTTGGGGCACCCTTGTGGTTGAAACTCTTCAAAATAGCTTGCCCTCTTCTGCTCTGAGTGCATACAAGCCAAATCAGAAAGAACTTGTAGTTTTTAATGGAGAGTTAAGCCCTCAAAATGTCCAACACCTTTGGTTTTCTATTGAGGCAAGGCCATCAAGTTTATTTGAGTAAAACAAAGGCAGGTGGCACCTGATGGCATCTCAAAACTCTTTGACTTAGTCACTTTTCATGTTTTTCATCGCTTTAGTGATGGATGAGTGACAAGTGACATAGGTTAACAAGTGGATGTCATTGGTCTCCCCGCATTTCGCAAAGTGTTTCGAACTTAGCCACTATTTAGGGTTTGCAGTGCCCTTGATGGATGGTTGATGCTTGACACTAATCAACATTTTACATTCCTGCGAACTTTAAGTTTTTGCCCACCTCTCCAAACACTGTAGGCTACCGATGTGTGATGCATGGCTATTTGGACATGTGAGGGAATTAGTGTATGGGACTGTTTTGAGGCCCTGGTTAAACCTCCAAACTTTGCAGAGCATCGATTTGAGACAAATGGTAGGTTAGACACGTGCCGACAATCAACAACCAACATTCTCATAGAGTTGCTCCAAAGTTAAGGTCCCTCGCTTTAAACCTTGCAAACCACCGATGAGTGACACGTGGAGATTCTCACATGTTAATCATCGGCTCATTACATCCTCTCATGGCCTTGGTTAAACCTACAAACTATGCAGAGCATCGATTTAAGAAAAGTGGTAGGGAAGAAGCGTGGCGGAAGTCAACATTCAGGGTTTTCTTAGGATTATCTCAAGGTTAAGGCTTCTCACTTGAAACTTTGTAGGGAACTAATGAGTGACACGTGGAAAACATTGGCACTCTGCACTCTCTCAAGCCTTAGTCTCCCCTCTAAGCAATGTCAAAGCACCAATGAAGTACACATGGTAGAGATTGGTAAATTTTAAGATTCGCTATAGTGCCTGTTTCACTAGCTTAAAATTGACAATTTCTCCTAGTCTACAAATGAGCTTGGGGATGCTACAAATTGATGGTTTTTTTGATAGCTCCAAATGACATGCAACTGATATCATTTGAAAGGTCTTTCAAAGAGCTACACAATGGTCTTGGTTTAAGAGAGGATGGTTGAGTGATTGGAGAGAAATTCATGACAAAGTTTTTGGGAATCTATAGATGAATAAACAAACCAAATGGTCCCCAAATCACTCTCAAAAGCTTTTGAATGATTCTATCCTCTTTTAGAAGATGCTTTCAAGTTATTCCTCTCTTGGACCCATCAAACGTAGATGAAGGAATTAAAAAGTTGTTGATCAAGGGATGAGATTTCACAGTGGTCCAAAAGTGAAATCATGATATGTTCACCAAATGGCAGCTCCATATTCACTTATCTTCCTGATTTCATGGGCTGACATTGATATTTTCTCAATATGTTATCTTTAAAACAAAATATCTACTCATTGCTTGCAAATGAAGACATCAAACCATACAAAATCAGATCTACTTGCAAACACATAAGGGTTTGTGGATAGAGTTTGTTTTAGGTCATTCTCAAGCTATGATTCATGGTTATGAATCATCATGATACCTACAAGGATCACTGGAATATGCCAAGATGTGTTTTTGGGTGGATGATCTTCACTTAAGCATATTTCAAACTTCCATGAGCTCTAAAGTGGATAAGGATTATATAACGAGACATTCTTTTGCATCCTCCTCTCCTCTCTTCTTTTTCTATAAGTAGCAATCAATCTATTGTAAAAACGATTCCTCTTCCTTGAAATCAAGGCTACTCTACTCTTTTGGGGATTGTACTTTGAAAGATCCCAAACCCGTTTTTGTCTGAATACTTATATATATATATATATATATATATATATATATATATATATAATATAATATATATATATATATATATATATATATATATATATATATATATATATATATATATATATATATATATAATGCTCAGGTATGGAGCTGAACTGGTAATATCAAATAAATCCATGAAGTAACATTCTCACACTGCATAATAATTAAAATACTGCAAACTCCCGCAAACAGGGTATATATAGAAATGACGCCTAGGGTTTAAATGATTGATTTCTTCATTAATAACGCAGCCATACATTCAACATTGATTTCTAATGATAAATAATTAGGGCAAACACAAATAGAAATCTGCAAATGGAATAATACAGATACTACCCAAAACTTAGCCAGAAAGAATCCAAATCAAATCGATTTGGCATATATATGTGGCTAAAATGTATAACAATAAACTATCATGAAAAATACCTCTGATAATGCATACATCAAATGTAGATCAAGTCGCCCCACTCTTGGTGTTTCCTGAATGCCCACTGCTGCAATTTATTTCTTTATCTGACACCGTTGAAATGATAATAACCTGTGTAAACAATGAAGATTCCTGGGTGGAAACTTCTCTCACTGCTCTTGGGGTTTCCGTCCGCAAGAGTAATAATCCAGAGGGTTTCTGTCCTTGGATTTTGTCTGCAAAAGCTCTGTGCTAACTGCTCTGTGAAAATGATAATAATCTAAATGTCCTTCCCCAAGTCGCATTTTCCTTCATATAGCCAAAAACCCTTCCAAATATCCAAGTTGCACTTTTTGGCCAAAACCCAACAATTAATATTTAATTAATTATTTTGCTTTACTAAGTGGGTCACATTTTTGGGTTTAATCAACATACCCAAACAAGTCGCACTTTTGGCTAGGAATTGCATTTAAATAATTTATTAATTTTATTTAAATACATTTTCCTAAGTCAAAGTCACCCAAACAGTTTATTAATTCATTATATGTGCTTTAATGATATTTTACTTTAATTCGAGCACCATATAATAGAATAATAAACCAAAGTCACCCTTGAAAACACCCTTTTGGCCGTCGGGTAGAAAAAATAGGCCAAAAAGGTCTTCGACCGAACTAACCGAGAAAGAGGGACATTATAGTCCTCCCTTCCCGAGATTGCTTGTCCCCAAGCAACTGTAGAGCTGGATGCTGTAATATAATCTCACCTTCCCATGTAGCATCCTCCTCTGGCAATTCTTTCCACCTCACCAGGAACTCTTGAATGACCCTGTTCCTCAATCTCCTCTCTTGGCTATCCAAGATCTCCTCTGGCACTAGGTCTAATCTCCCTTCCTCATCTAGGGGTGGCAAATCTGTAGAAGAAATAATGTTTTGCCCCAAAGCCTTTTTCAAGCAAGACACATGAAAAACATTATGTATCTTACTCTCAGAAGGTAACTTCAGCTCATATGCCACTTCACCAACTCTCCTCAACACCCTATATGGCCCATAAAATCGCGGTTTGAGCTTTTCAGCCCCACTCTTCTTGAGAGTACTTTTCCTGTAAGGCTGAAGTCGTAGAAAAACCATGTCCCCTATCTCAAATGTTCTCTCCACTCGGTGCCTATCTGCATATATTTTCTGCTGATTTTGGGTCCGCTGCATGTTTTCCTTAAGCACCTTAAGGATTTCCTGAATATCCTGTAAAATCTCCTGAGCTTTGGGAGCTCTACTATCCCCAAATGCCATATCAACAAAGGATCTCACATCATACCCATATAGAGCTCGGAATGGAGTCATACCAATAGACATATGGTAAGTGGTGCTATAGTAATACTCACATAAATACAACAACTTAACCCATGCCTTCTGCTATCCTGCAACGTAGTTGTGAAGATAACCCTCTATCCATTTGTTCACAATCTCTGTCTGTCCATCCGTCTGAGGGTGATAACTGGTGCTAGGAGTCAGCTCGGTGTAGACCAGATGGAAAAGCTCTTGCCAAAATATGCTCATAAATCTGCTATCCCGGTCGCTAACTATGTTCTTCGGAAGTCCATGCAACCTGAATATCTGACGGAAGAACAAATCAGCCACATGAGGTGCCTTAAAGCTGGTAGGGACAGCGAAAAAGTGTGCATATTTAGTCCACCAATCCACTACTGCATAAATGCAATCATTCCCTTGCACCACGGGAAGACCGGTAATGAAATCCATCGAAATACTCTCCCACTTCTGCTCTGGAATTGGCAATGGCTATAACAAACTTGTTGGGAAAGTATGCTCTGACTTGTTCTGCTAACAAGTCATACACTCACGGACATGGCGCAGGACATCATCCTTGAGACCCTTCCAGGAGAATCTCTCTCTAATCTGCCTGTATGTTTTAAAGTACCCTGGATGTCCTGCCAGTGGTGCATCATGGAAAGCATGCATAATCTTCTCTTTAAGTTCAGATTCAGGAACTAAGTAAATTCTGCCCTTATACAAAATCAAATCAGTCATTACCTTATACCGATCATCCTGAATTTTTCCATCCATAATGTCACATGCCCAAGTGTTTTTGGAATATTCAACTGACAGCTGAGATTTCCAATCTGCTGAAATCTCACTCAAAGAACACAGGATAGCGAGATGGGGTTTCCTGGAAAGTGCATCAGCCACTACATTCTTTGTTCCCTTGACATACTCAATGTCAAAATCATATGCCTGGATCCTGCTGACCCATTTTTGTTGCCTCTCATTGCGTTCTTTTTGTTCCAAGAAATATTTCAAACTGTTGTGGTCGGTTCTCACCACAAATTTTCCACCCACCAAATACTGTCTAAACTTTTCCAAGGCATGCATAATGACAAGCATCTCCTTATCATAAGTGGAATAGATTCTCTCATTATCTCTCAGCTTCCGGCTCTCAAAGGCAATAGGATGGCGATCCTGCATAAGAACTACACCAATCCCCAATCCCGAAGCATCACACTCTAAAATGAAGGGCCGTGAGAAATCTGGAAGAGCCAAAACTGGACAGGTGCTCATAATTACCTTGAGCCTCTCAAATACCACCTGTGCCTCATCTGACCAACTGAATGCACCCTTCCGTGTAAGATCTGTCAATGGAGCTACCAACTGAGAATAACCCTTCACGAACCTCTTGTAATAACCACATAACCCTAAGAATCCTCGCAAGTCAGACATATTCTTGGGTGGTGGCCAATCCTGCATTGCCTGTATCTTCTCCTGATGAACCTTGAACCCATTGGCCCCAATGACATGCCCTAGATACAATATCTCCGTAAGCCCAAATTCACATTTGGACATCTTAGCAAACAAAGACTGAGTCTCCATTATGCTAAGTACCTCATCAAGATGCCTCAAATGATCATCCCATGTCCTGCTATAAATCAAAATATCATCAAAAAACACCAACACAAACTGCCTCAACTGCCTGTTGAAGAGATGATTCATACATGACTGAAATGTAGCAGGTGCATTGGTGAGTCCGAATGGCATCACCAAGAACTCGTAGTGCCCATAGTGACATCTGAAGGCCGTCTTGTGGATATCCTCATCCCAAACTCTAATCTGGTGGTAACCTGATCGAAGATCAATCTTTGAGAAGTAGATAGATCCATGTAGCTCATCTAACAACTCATCAATGCGGGGAATGGGATACCTGTTTTTGATGGTTTTCTTGTTCAGTGCACGATAGTCAATACACATCCTCATGGTCCCATCCTTCTTCTTTACCAACACAACTGAAGAAGCAAAGGGACTAGAGCTAGGACGGATGTGTCCCATCTCCAAGAGCTCCCTAATGGCCTTCTCTATCTCATCCTTGTATGTCTTAGGATGGCGATAAGGCGTAGCCATCACGGGCTTAGCACCCTCCTCAAGCTCTATAACATGCTCAAACCCTCTATCTGGTGGTCTACCTGGAGGAATGTCACCAAACACTGAACCGTGCTTATCCAATATGGACTGGATGTCAATATGATAAGGTTTCTCATCGTCTGAAGAAGATTTGGATGAAATGAAACACTGGGCTGCCCATGCAACCTCTCCATGTCTCACTATAGACTCCATCCTACGTGCTGAAATAACTCTAGGCCCACCATCAGAAAGAGCCTGAAGCACAATCTTCTTCTTATCCATCATAAACTCCAACTCCATCCTGCGGAAATCCTACACATATCTGCCAAGGGACTGTAACCACTGAATACCCAATACTGTATCAATCTCACCAAGTCCAATAACATAGAAGTCATCGGTCATTGTATAGTCCCCCATCTGAATACTAAGTCGTGGAATCCTCTTAGTGCAACTGATAACAAATCCATCTGCCACCCATACACTAAACCCATCAAATTCTTCAACCTGTAATCCTTGCTTCACCGCCAACCCCTCATCAATGAAGTTGTGCATAGCTCCACTGTCAGCCAGACAAACAATCCGCTGCCCCTTAAGCACTCCCTTCAGACGAAAGGGATGGTACCTAGGAACGCCTGAAAGTGTGGCAATAGTAACATCGGATGAATCCAATGCCTCGCCCTCGCCAAGCTCTATTTGGGGCTGCTCCCCCTGTGCATCATGGTCACTGCCCTCATCCTCTACATTTGTACCTGGCGAGTGATCATCCTCTCCATCTGAAATCACCTCAATGAGATGCACCTTGCCTTTACCAAGGCAACGATGTCCAGGCTCCCAATGGTCTTTGCAATGAAAGCAAAGCTTCTTCCTCCTTAACTCGTTACGAGTCTCCTAATCCACCTTAGGAGGTGGTGCACTCTTCTGTGGGGCGGTAGAGCACTGAAATGGCCTGGAGCTTGTGGGAAACTTCTTATTGGGCTGATAAGAAGTGGGCTGATAGGAAGTGGGAGATGTGTCCAAGTCCAATACCATCTGAATGGCATCATGCAATGTCCTAGGCTTAAGAGCCTTGACCAATCCTCTCATCCTATCATGGAGACCCTCTATAAATAACATAACCACCCTCTTCTCAGGCATCTCTGGAACCATAACGGCTATCCGCTGAAATTCGTTGATGTAAGAATCAACATGTTCACTCTGTCTGAGCTGAGCCAAGTCCCTGTAATATAGCTCCACATCCTTGTGATCAAACCTCGCAATCAATCTATCACTGAAATCCCTGTATGAATGTAGAAGCTCATGACCCTGCGTAACTAACCCATGGTGCCACCAATCATAAGCCACCCCCTTAAGGTGCAATGTAGTGAACTGTATGGCCTCCTGCTCCCTCATGGGCTTGAGGGTAAGGTAGGTATCGAGCTTGTGAATCCAAGCCCTGGCACTGATCTTTCCACTGCCATCAAAAGTGGAAAGGGTTACCTTATTGGTAACCTGCTGCAAATCCCTATTCTGCTGTGCTCTAGGTCTCCTATCCTATCCAACTCTCATGTTGTCTCTCCTCTGAGCACAATACTGTGGGAGGGGAAATGCATCCCTCACATGCTGTGGCAAACTCCTCCACTCATCGCTGACTGTCATGATGGTATCTGGGAAAGCTGCTTCTTCTGACCGTCCCTCAATCTCTGGGGGGTCACCTCTAGGCAAGAAGTTAGGCTGCATGGGCCTATCTGCCATCCGTGTAGGTCTCCTCTCGTCTGTATGGGTATGCCTCCGCTCACAGCGTGGCAATCCCCTAACACTCCCAAGCTCTGAAGGTGATCTGTTATCACCCCTGTAGCTACTAGCAATGGATACGGATCTATCCCTCCTGCCATGCCTGTCCCACGGCCTATCCAGTGCCAACCTGTCCAAAGTAGTACCCATGCACTCCATGGTCTATAACAACTGCCTCTGTGTAGCTGCCATATCCCGAATAAAATTCCTATTTGGATCTGCATGCTCCTCTCGAGGACTGCTCAGGCCTCTCGCCCAAATGTTCCATTCTGTCACCACCTGCAATACCAGCTTCGAGCCGTGCTCGTCTGCTGGTGTAGTATCTATGTGTACCATCCTCTGTGATGCATTCAAGGCTGACTTTTGTTTTAATACCCTGGTTGTTCCTTCCCACGCAGGCTGGGAGGATACACTGCTCTGATACCACTGAAAGATCCCAAACCCATTTTTGTCTGAATACTTTATATATATATATATATAATGCTCAAGTATGGAGCTGAACTGGTAATATCAAATAAATCCATGAAGTAACATTCTCACACTACATAATAATTAAAATACTGCAAACTCCCGCAAACCGGCTATATATAGAAATGACGCCTAGGGTTTAAATGATTGATTTCTTCATTAATAACGCAGCCATACATTCAACATTGATTTCTAATGATAAATAATTAGGGCAAACACATAGAAATCTGTAGATGGAATAATACAGATACCACCCAAAACTCAGCCAGAAAGAATCCAAATCAAATCGATTTGGCATATATATGTGGCTGAAATGTATAACAATAAACTATCATGAAAAATACCTCTGATAATGCATACATCAACTGTAGAACAAGTCGCCCCACTCTTGGTGTTTCCTGAATGCCCACTACTGCAATTTATTTCTTTATCTGACACCGTTGAAATGATAATAACCTGTGTAAACAATGAAGATTCCTGGGTGGAAGCTTCTCTCACTGCTCTTGGGGTTTCCGTCCGCAAGAGTAATAATCCAGAGGGTTTCTGTCCTTGGATTTTGTCTACAAAAGCTCTGTGCTAACTGCTCTGTGAAAATGATAATAATCTGAATGCCCTTCCCCAAGTCACATTTTCCTTCATATAGCCAAAAACCCTTCCAAATATCCAAGTCGCACTTTTTGGCCAAAACCCAATAATTAATATTTAATTAATTATTTTGCTTTACTAAGTGGGTCGCATTTTTGGGTTTAATCAACATACCCAAACAAGTCGCACTTTTGGCTAGGAATTGCATTTAAATAATTTATTAATTTTATTTAAATACATTTTCCTAAGTCAAAGTCACCCAAACAGTTTATTAATTCATTATATGTGCTTTAATGATATTTTACTTTAATTCAAGCACCATATAATAGAATAATAAACCAAAGTCACCCTTGAAAACACCCTTTTGGCCGTCAGGTAGACAAAACAGGCCAAAAGGTCTTCAACTGAACTAACCGAGAAAGAGGGACATTACATACTTTTTAAGTGTCTCGAACATCTGGTTTGAGCTCTGTAAATGAATGAATGCCTTAGAGGGTGTTGATATTAGACTATGTATACTTCTAGCTTTGTAATACATCTATGGTTGTGGCTTATATCTTTCCTCTGTCTTTAAGTTAATTGTCCCTTACCTCTTTGTTATCTCCATGGTTTATTGCGTGTAGCATTTGTAAGGTTTTGATTCATTGTATCTTAAAGGTTGAGAGTGAGACTTTGATTTAGATGCATGGCCAGGTTGTGGCTCATATCTACCCTTCGGATTTTTCTTTTGGTCTTTCACTTGCTAACTTGATGCAGAGCTAGATCACAATCAATCTATCTATCAACTCTAGTTAGATTAAAACTTCCAAAACAATGCTCTTCTAGTCAAGAAACTCACTTTACTAGGCTTAGAATTCTCCCTTAGTCAAATATGACCTCAAAATGAAAATTTATGCTTAACAACCTTCTTCACCCTATCTCTAGACTTCATCCAATGTTTATTCCACCATCAAATTGGATTAGTATTGAAAGGAATCAATAAATTGATAAGAAAATTTAGAAACTGTCCTCAAGGCTTCTCAAGACCAAGGCTTATGGTGGGGTTCATGAATAAAACAAACTAGAGATGCCCAAAACCCAAAATATACATTTCCTAATACCATTTTCCTTGTTTGAGGTGCGGGGTAAATCTTATCTTCCAACTCTCTTCCTAGGACTCCTTTTCACTCTCTCACTCCTTTACCTTTCTTAAGCTATTAACAATCCTTCCAACACTATTTTCCTCCCTTATATTTTTTCTAGAAACTCAATCAAAGTTCTAATGACACTTTTAGATACCTATTTGGGCTTTACATTTATGGACCAAATAGTAGGGTAATTTCCTTTGTAAGATGTCACTCAAAATCCACCTTTCCACTTGCAATTTAGGCCTTATAAGGCTATGTCAGTTCTTGTAGCCTGTCTGTAACAGATTGTTATTGAATGATAAACCCTTGACACCTAAATTTGCTTGAATATCCTTCTCCACTTTGTTTAGATGATAGGTGTTTTGTTTTGAGACCCAATTCCCTGTAATACTCCTTCCATCTTCAAAATTTACCTATACCCTGTCTTTTAGCACTATAACCTACATGTATCTAATAGGACTGTCATGTAAAATTAACCCTTGAAGAGAGATCAAGCTCTAAAACTTCATGTACCTGTTAGAGTAAGATATTTAGATCAAAACTAACCAATTTCAAGCTCTATGGTAACCATTAAGGCCTTCAAATAACTTAACCTTGCCAAACCCTACCTGGGATTTCTAAATGAACCTGTGGATAGAGATTTCTCCATAAGGTTAACTGGAAATGGATTTAAGGTTTAAGTTTTCTTCCTAAGCTCTATATGAAATTCCCCATGCTTCTAATATTGATAGTAGTTCCCTTTATATCCCCTAAACCTTAACTACCCTTGAATCCTTTAGATTATGTTTCAGTAGAGTAGGGTATTATACACTATTAAGGGTTTTCTTGCAAATTAGTTAACAACCTCTTTCTATCAAGTCTCTAAGGACCTTAGCAGTCTGAGAACGTGTTAAACAAACTTATATCACAATCTCCATGCATTGTATTTCAAGTTCTTACTTTGTCTAACAAATTCACCCTTGGTAAGGCCTCAATCACCTACAACGGGCCTGTTAAGAACTTCTAGCTAATTCATACACCCAAAACCAATGAAACCTCACAAGATTAATATAAACAAAAACCAAATTCCTTACCACAGTCACTGACCTCTTGAACCTTCTTTATTAGACAACACACACAAGTTCTTGATCCTTAAAATGCACAAAAACCATAGAAATTCACCATCAAAATTGTGTGTACACAAAAGTTCACCTTCAACCTGTCTTGGAATACCTTTCTTGATTCTCATTCAAATGGAATAAGGATAAATTAGTTACATTGAGGTTTAAATACATTAACAAGCCCTTAAAATTGAATCTTGAGCCTTTAGACCCTTGGTCTTATGGATAGTCCTTACGAAAACACCATGACTTAGATTTGGACTTCAAGAACTATACTTTCAAACACACACACTATGAATCTTAGACCCTTTTAAACACTGAATTATAACCCCTTATACCTATATAGGCCTTATTCAATGTTTACCAACTCCTAAAATACCTTCAAGACACCTTAAAACTTCTAACCCATGCCAAAATAGCCTTTAAAATTCAAATTTATAGTTTTGGAGGGAAAGTGTAAAATTTGAATTTGTAAAGGGCTTCACACACACAAACCACTTTAGATGACTGACTCCCTATGACCTCCTAAACCTAAAAACAAGTTTTCAAACCAAATTTGATGCTAACAAGCCCTATTTACATATCTAGGAGGATGTCCTTGCATCATAAATTATACAAGGAAGATGATCTCCTTTCTTCTTAGTGCATCATCATGTTTTTTTTGTTTTGTTTTTCTCATCCCTTTTCTCCTGAAATTGGTAGATTAGAGTAGTGTAGTGATTACCATAGATTAGTTAGGATAGGAAATCGACCTTCTCTAGAGGTCTGCCTCAAGGAGGTAAGTGTCTACCTTCGAGGCATTCCCATTGTTGATGTTGAGATACCAAAATCCCTTCAAACATGTGTTAATCTCATGGGTGCACATCTTAGTCATCCAACAATCATATAATATTTTGTAAGATGAACTCTTATTAGATAGAAGAGAAAAAAAGGTGCAACGATGTCACAAAAAACAAGAGTTGAAAAAAAATGTTACCCTACATTCAAAGCACCACAAAAATATTAGCAAAAATATTAAGAAAGAAGGGCATAAAAACTTCTTTCAAACCATTCAAAACTATTAGAAATAACCTACACAATGCTAACGTTCATCGGGACTTCAAAAATCCATTGTGATTGCGGCATACTGTACATCGGTGCAATGGGCTAATCCTTCCAAATAAGAATTAAGGAACATACCTAAGATATTCAACGAGGATGGATTAAACAATCCACCCTTGTTGAACATGAATACCAATCTAGACATGTTATCAAGATTGGTTAGTCTAAGATTCTTGCTGTTAAGAGTCACTAGAAAACCAGAAGAAATCGGAAAGTAATTGAAATTGAAGAGTGCCCTAAAAATCTTAACAGAGATGATGGTTGGAAAATAACTATAAGTCAATCCTCGTTACCACTCATTCACAAACTCCCTTTATCCCCTCCGTAAGAATTCCACTCTATCATGTGTCATTAATATGTTAATTACATTATTATAAAAAAAAAGGGTGTATTAATTAAATGTGATATACCTTTAATTGCTTTAATTTTATTAATATATTGGCACTTCCTTGCCTTGGCTGACTCCTCTCATACATTTAATCCCCATCACAACATCTCTTCCAACATATTTATAATATAATGCTCTTCTATTGTTACTCAAGCATTGACTTCATCCTTTCCCTGAAGACGAGTCTTGTAGAGTGACTTGAAATGTTGGATCAAAAAAGACATAACCAATTGTTCCCAAAAGCTTCTAACAATATGTATCGCTGCGAATCTTCTCTAAAAAACAAAATAGGATAATTGTTTTACATGATATTATAACCACTTCCAACATATTTATAATATAATGCTCTTCTATTGTTACTCAAGCATTGACTTCATCCATTCTTTGATGATGAGTCTTGTAGAGTGACTTGAAATGTTGGATCGAAAAAGACATACCCAATTGTTCCCAAAAACTTCTAACAATATGTATCGCTGCGAATCATCTCTAAAAAACAAAATAGGATAATTGTTTTACATGATATTATAACCACTTCCAGCATATTTATAATATAATGCTCTTCTACTGTTACTCAAGCATTGACTTCATCCTTTCTTTGATGATGAGTCTTGTAGAGTGACTTGAAATGTTGGATCGAAAAAGACATACCCAATTGTTCCCAAAAACTTGTAACAATATGTATCGCTGTGAATCTTCTCTAAAAAACAAAATATGATAATCATTTTACATGATATTATAACCACTACAAGATGTACTTTTGTGAGGAATTTGTAAAAAAATTATTTTGTCATTTAAAAATTCATTGTAATTGCTATGATATATTAAATAATTAAATATTCTCTCAAAATTCATTTGTCTTATATGAAAATATCAAGCTTCAATTTGGATTTTAAATCATTTTAATTTTAGGTTGAAATTGGTAACTTGAGGAAAAAATTTAAATGGTAAAATAAACCCATGTTAATATATAAGGGCCTCTCTACTTTCTCTCTTTATAAATATTCAATTAAGCCATAATTTAGGCTCAAATTACCATATTTATTTAATAATCTGAGTTATGATAAATTCTTTTTAATGTTTTAGACAATTGTGCACAAAATTCTATAAACAGATACAATCATCATGTTAGAGTACTATAACATATGTGCACTTAATAATTCCATTAATCAAAATGCTTAATTTTCGAAAACTCTTACACAATATAGGTAAGGAAATATTTTATATACTAAGATCCTTTGTCTTGATTACAACTAGGATTACAAAAATCACTTACATGCATGTCTGCCCCATAATATTTGATTTGCGCCACTACTTTCACTGATGACATAACTTATCCTTCGTTCATGCTTTATCTAGTAGTACTCCATGATTTGCATGGAGCCAATCCTTCATTGCGTGCTCTTGGGTGGCTTCTAACACTTGTCTTCTATGTGCCTAGGTCGCGCACAACCTCCTACTTTATAACTTTGGTGCACATAACCCTTGTTTGCACAAACCCCCATTTTAATCAACCTTACACTACATGTGGCTTGTGTACCCATGTGTTTTCCATTTGCATGCAATATTTATTTTGTGAAAATTAGGGGCCAATAAATAGTTTCCCATAACACCAACATCTAGATTACCAAAGTATTGTATAAATCAAGAAATTATACCTCTACAACAAAAATTCCAAACGAAGGAGGAGGATCTTTGCTATCTGATCTTCCTTAGAAAACATTTGGTGATCCCTTACATGGTGTTTACATTTTTTACTACCTTTTTTGTCTTTAGTAATCTCTTGAGTGCTATGTAGAGTGTTTGTAGGGGTGATGTTGTGAGATCTAGTTGTAGAAACCTGTCAATTAGGGAGAGGAGGAGACAAATAACCTCGTTGTGTAGGTGAAGGCGAGTTCATTGGAAGTGGAGACTATCCTCCTTGTGTTTTTTGAGTGAGTGCCTTGGACATAGAGATGAACTAACATGACTACAAGAGTAGAGGTGAGAGTAACTTGGTCCATGACCACACGTAAAATTCTATACCTTGGAGGCGAGGAAGAATGCATACGTGAAACCATGCATGGGTATTGCCCCATATGATTGAGTAAGGCCAAGATATGGGAAACCTCCAAAGCCACCTTGTTAGAATGAACTTCAATCTAAATAAAAACATTTGAAATAAGTCTAGACTTGTTACATGTTAAGAACACAGTATCAACAATAGGGTTAGAAATTTGAGATAGAAAATAATATCCACTTGGAATGTATGCCAAATAGCTGTGTAGCTTGTAAGTAACAAAGGATAGTCCTTTAGAAGAATTTTATGCCAAATGAATGGTTCCAAAAAAAAATGTTTGAAGAAGTCATGGATCCATGTCTAAGATAGAGGAGTTTTGTTGCAAAAGCATAAAAAATGCTTAAAATCATTAGATTAGAAACATAATAATCACAATTGGGAATGTTTCAGCTTTGCATAGAATTGTGCAAGGTTTATGACACAATGGATGGTGTTGCACAGTAGTGCAAAGATCCAACACACAAGAATGAATTACACAGTATTGTTGCACAAGGAAAATTTATGCAAGGAGTGCACACAAATGAATGAGTGCATGGTATTTCCTAGTTCTAGCAAAATATGTTTTGGAAGGTATGTGCACAACCATGAGCTATGCACAAGATTGAGCGAGATGAGATTACAAAGTGGGATTTTCATTATGGTGTGCAATGGAAGTGTACAGTAATGGAGTGTAATGGTAATGCATTATCAACACTTATTTGACAAAAATGGAAGACTGTAGGTGTAAATCGACGTGCTCAAGATGAATAAGCTACAATTAATGAGAATATTAAGATTCTCTGTTAGTAAAGCCATAGCTTTCTTTAAAGCATATAATCATTTTAAAGCATGCAATTTCTTCGGCATAAATTAAGGAAAATGGTTTTAAAACTTTCGTGGATGTTGGCTTTATATTCAACAAATGCCAACCAAGTCTAGGATGTAAGTGTGATGAATAATTTATCAGGAGAGATCTACAAAGTATTATAGTTTCACTGATTCTGTCCATGGACTACTGAAGCACCCTTTATAACAAAGTAGGTGTAAATCGACGTGCTCAAGATGATTAAGCTATAATTAGTGAGAAGATTAATATTCTCTGCAAATAAAGTCATGGATTTCTTTAAAACATGTAATCAATTTAAAGCATGCAATTTCTAAGGCATAAATTAATGAAAGTGGTCTTTAAAATTTTGTGGATGTTGGCTTGGTATTCTATAAATACCAATCAATTCTAGGATGTAAGTGTGATGAATAACTAATCGAGAAATATATATGAAATATTGTAGTTTCATTGGTTCTATGCATGGACTATTGAAGTACTCTCATAACAAAGTCTTGTAGATCTTGTTGTAGTTGTAAGATGGGTTCAAGTTAGCGCAATAAATAAAGATTTATATTGTTGGGATTTTTACTCGAAAGAGTTTTCCCGAAAGAAGTGTGTCTATATCTTGTTTTGATCAACTTTTTGGAAAGTGCAAAGAAAGTTCTAAAATTTTGTGAACCTATTATTGATGAGCTTCACATGATTGATCATGTTTGGTTTGTCTTTCCTTCTTTATGAGGCTATGTATGAATGCAATGACTCCACTCAAAAGGTGTTCAATGATATGAAAATTGACTATAAAGAACTATGGAATATGATTGATGTTAGATGAAAAATGATGCACACATCCCTACACGCAACAACTTGTTATCTAGAGCCTAGACTCTTTGATATAGATAGTGACAACAATAGAAAAGTCTTGAGTAGACTTTATGATGCTAATGAAAAGTTTTCTCCAAATCCAAAGGTTACATGTATAATTAGGGACCAAACAAGTACATTTTATATGCAATAAGGTTTATTTTCAAAACCAAGAGCCAAGTATGACAGGTCACATATTGAAGGATTCAACTGGAGGAAATCTTATGGTTCAAGTGCTCATGAACTACATCTACATGTAAAAGGAAGCAGAGTTGTTTTGACCATATTCAATCTTAAAAAACAAATTATTGTTAGAAAAGTTAAGAAATCTTATGTATGCTCACATCAATTTGTGAATGTGCAAGAGTGAAATGTAAAAAAAACATATTCTTTTTCACAACCACAACCTATTGCATTAAACTTGGAGGGCACAAATAATTTTGCTTTCTTTGTGATGAATCTAATGATAACGATGATGATGTTGATGAACCAAGTGCTCTTAATAATTTGAAACTTTTTAATGTAACAAGTAGCCTAGAAGGTTGTAGGGTTCATATGAAGTTTATGAAATTGGTATTACATATTTCAAATTTTAAGACTTTTTAAGTTTTTGAAAACATGTGAAACTTTTTTTTATGTAACAAAAATCGATAAGGCTATAGGGTGCAATTTGTATAAAGTTTGTAGATTTTGAGACTGAATGTTTTTGAAAATATCTTAAATATTATGATTTGACATATTTTTATATTGTATATGTTTTGACATGTTTTTGCATTATTTTAAATGTTATTTACAAAAAAAAACAATCTATTTTGTTGTGAACCTTAGAACTTAGATTATTATGCATAAAAGCTTGGAAAGATACAATTAGTGTATCCTTACATAGAATCCTTTGAGCATTTTGTAGTATTTAATCAAATAGAGATTCATAGAGACAAAAAAAATTATAAAATGTATAAATGTGAAAAACATGAAGAGTTATCAATCTCAAGGGGCCTATTGTAAAATTTTGACATGCCTATTGATTAATAGCGAGCTATTAATTTTAACATGAATTTTCCATTGACTTGTTATAGAAATCCCCAATTTAGTTGCACTATTGCTTTAGCCTTGAAAAAATATTTCCAAAAAAACAGACTCTGGATTATTATGGCCAAAATCTTGTTAGTTTTATCTTTTGAATCGACTTTTCCAAAAAAACACAAATACTTCCAAATGATGGTCAAATGGACATCAAATTTAAAGTTAAAATTACATCATAACAGTCTAATGATGTCGACTTTAAGGTTTTCCATTAATTATTAACAACTACAGTCCTCCACCACCACCCCTAGCTGCAAGCTGCCATTGAAGGATGCCTCTCCGCATACGTACCAATAAGACACTTAACACTTACAAGAGTCTTGTGATTGTGAAGATGAACACGATTTTCAATAAGTGTGGAAGACTAACATGGGTAATTTCAAAACCTTTGCATACTTTTTTGGCACCATTTATTAACATGCAAAAAGTTTAGAATAAAGCTGACTACCTTTATTCCCGAGATTTTAAAACTAGAATGTAACACCCGTAGGGTAGAAACTCTTATGATTTATCTGTGTGAAGCTAAGGGAGAGGAGCGAATCCTTGAGCTTGGACCAATACATATGAGGGTAGATGAAAATAAAGGAGCTAGTACATGTCACTTTCCCACTTAAATTTTGAAAAAAATGCACCCTATAGAATATGTCACATCAAGTCATATCAAATCAATTAACAAATCAAGTGATGACAAATATGTAAAAGAAAATGTATGACTTAACTCTCAAGTAATGGTGCACCTTGAATTTCTTTGTATTTCAAATTACGAAATTTAAATATTAAAAAAAAAGTCCCTTCCACATAATTAATATTTTTAAAACGAAATATTTATAATGGGGAGCGCATGATCTATTAAACAGTATTTTTTTGTTTTCAGTTATATGATGTTTAGGTTTCTATGTGCACTCATAAAGTTAGGGTGCACAAACATTGGCTCCTCTCCCTTAGAGATTAACACCTGTTAATATTCAAGTGAGTTGTGAGGTATGTTGAATATGGATTGAAGATTTGCGGAGCTTTCCCAAGTTACAAGATGGAAAAATAAAAACTGAAAATGAGATAGTAGCATGACTCAAGTTGTTCCCTTTGGGCGGTCTGTGTCAAAATGACACATCCAAGTTTTACTTTGGGTCGGTGGTATGGATGACTCAAAATCAAAATCACGAGTTATTTGAAATATTATCTTTTTCATTGTGTCTATTCAGCAATTGAAAAGTTTTTAGATTTTGAGATCCATGAGAATATCCAAACTTTTCATGGATACAGAGGGTTCCCTTAATGTTCGTTTTTTAGAATTAATTAATTTCATATATACTTGAAGCCTATTCTTATTATTTTTTGTAAGACAAGAGGAAATTAAAGAGGGAAATAAATTAATTTAAGTGGACCAAGGATATTTTTATATTTTAATGGGAAAACAAACACTTAAATTATACCATTAATCCAAAAATGTAGAAATTGTAAAAAAAAAATAATAGAATTGATGAACTTCTATTGTGAGGTGCTAAAAATAGAGCAACAATTAAATAAAACATTCTATTATGGGATGTCAAAGATAAAATGGGATGCATGAGCATCAAAATCTTATTTTTAGGATGGAGAGAGGATAAAACAAATAAATATTGTTTATCTCTATTTTTAGGAGGGGCGCCGATTTTGGAGAAGGCCTTGGAAGTTATAAAAGCATATTTGAGATTTATTATAACATTCATCTCAGAAATTTAACAACTGCTTTATTTGTAAGTAGTTTATGCTTTTACATCAACAATAGAGGATGAAAGCCCTCATTTGCAAAGAGATTTGAGGATGGAAACCCCCATATCTAAGCTTGACAATTCCATTCAAGAGTCGTAGTAATCATTCAAGGTACAAGTATTAATCCAGTTCAGCTAGGGTATCATATCCATGGTGTTTTTAGTATCCAAAACAATAATTACGACTTGATGTCCTTCGGGAACAAATTTCAGTACTAAAACCACATCTAGAAGCAATTTTCAGTCATAACAGTTTGCATGTTCTTATATTCTTTGAGAAAAATCGTAATCAGACATTCTAGTGTTTTTATTAAATCTGATTTGAACTAAATAAATAACGTTTTTCCCTACATATTGTATTGAATGTTAATTATCATAATCCTATCTATTGTTATGGGGTTGGCCAAATAGGACGGGGATCACACAGAGAACACTTTAATGAACTTGTGAAAAAGTGCTTGTATGGGGTACAAGGGAGGAATTTGCAGCGATGAGGGGTGAAGGAGAGAAATTAGGCAAAGGAAGGTTATTGCTATGAGTAGGCACAAGTAAAGTTCACACCAAATAATCGAGAGTAGTTCAACATTCAATTAGAGGAAATAAAAAATGAAGCCATTTAGTGAGAATAACAAACCCAGACACACAGTTCTTTGGATTCATTCATCAAAGATACAAAGCTCTTTCTTGATCACTATGCTTACAAAGTGCATATAAGAGAGAAAATAGAAGAACACATAAGAAAAGGGAAATGGAAGAAAAGTAGCTTTTATTTCTTGTGTTGGTGATATAAATCTCAACACCCAAAACACAATCCAAAATTGCTACCAAATAAAAATTATCAAAATCTATTGATCCTTTGGAATAGATAAGCCATCCCAATTTATAACAATGTGAATTGACCTTTCACCTACCCCCCACATGACTCTTCATGATCTCATTCAATTGTGACTTTACATATTCCTAGAAAATGAGAAATAAGTTCCCTTTTTATAAATTAAAGGGAATTTTACAATTCAACTTTAGAAAGTCACTTAAGTGAATGATACAAAATATCATGATTGCGTACAATGAAGAATTAGAAGAGGGAGAGAAGGAAGAGGGGGAAAGAGAGGAGAGGAATAAGTTTCCATATTTGATGAAGAAGCTCCCTATATGATGAAGAACTTTGTCTAATTCATGATTCCTAGAGCGGGTTCCTATTCCTTGAATTCCTTACTGAAATTGAGCTATTTCAATGTCAATTTGTCTACCTCTAGAATGTAAACACAACCCAACACCTTGGTCCATGCCCTAGAACATCATTGATCTTTTTGCATTGACTGAGCCATCCTTCATGATCCATTTGTAATTACAGAAATGCAACTTCTGATGTTGGCCAGGGACTCTAAGTTATCTTCATTGAAGGAAAGAGAGTCACCTGCCTCTTTCTTGAACTAACTCTTGGAAGGAAACAATGAGTTCTTCTGATGATGAATCCTCTAGTGAGCAGAGGGAACTCAAGTTTTTGAACACAATTGTAGACATAGTTCAAGATCTCGAAAGTATGTTGTCCACAAGATTCCAACTCAAGATTGCATTTTTGAGCATTCCATATCTCATATCCATGATGTGGATACAAACTTGAGACAAGTTCTCTACAGCTGATGCAAACACATTTCTTACTCATGAGGGTGTGAGATTCGAAGGATCTCATCTCGGACACCAGTGGGAACAATCATCCAAATTCAATTACCTCTTTTGCAAACTCCTCCTTTGCTTTCTTTACTTCTAAAAAGTTGCAAGAATGTACTTGATGAGAGAAATGACATTTGGAAACAATTCCTTACCTTGTCTCAATGATTTTATCAATCCACTTCTCATTAGCCTTCCCCTGCATCATATATCATTGTGCTTTCTTGACTGCCTCAGGATCAACACTTCTGATCAGAGGAATGTCTTCTATAGGAAGAGAAGATGTTGAGCCAGGTTCCAAGAAAGGTTAAATGTAAGCACTGAGAGCTATTTACTTGTTCCTCCAATTGCACAATTGTTTTCTTATATTCTTCATTTCAAGCGAGGAGGAAGGAAGCAGATTCCTTGAACAGATGAGAGTCACCCTCGTGTGAAGCTTGACCCAATGAGATGTGGGTCAACTCATAGTCTAATGGAGTCATGTCCTCAATAGGATTTTTATTCTTAGGCCTAGCAATTTCAACATAATGATTACCTGAAGTGCCACTGAAGAAGCAAGATGTTGTCTGGGCCTTCTTTTCTTCTCTTGGAATTTAGGGTTCTTGAGATTGCTTCAAGATTGGGCATGATAGCAATGTTGTGTTTTCATTGGCTCACTCTCAAGCATTTATTGAATCCATGGAAAAGGATCTTCAGGATTTGACATGATGTCAATCATTAGAGCACTTTCAATAGCTTGTTGTGGAATCAACTCTTGATCATTGTGGGGAAGCTCACTCCTTGGAGAAGACATACCTAGATGCTTTGAAGAGGAAGATGCTGCTAATGAATCACCCATTCTTTCTTGATAATCTCAATTCAACCAATTCTTTCCTCAACCTCAACCAACTCAAACCAACTCTCCCAGCTCACCGAGCTCACTCAACCAGCTCACTGACTCAACTGGATATGGCTCACCACAACTATTAAGCTCACTTGATGAGCTCACCGAATGATGATGGTTTAACTCAATTAAATATTACAAAGAGATCTTTGACCATTTTTTGAATATCTTTCAGATTGCACAATGTTCTTATTTTTACCTATTGCTACCCTGCCATGTTCTGTTCTACCTTACACAACTGTGACCAAAATGATGCCTCAAGATATCCATGTGAAGGATGAATTTCCTTGTTTGAGATATGAAACCATATTGAAACCTTATGAAGATGTCAAAAATTAGTGAGATGAATGAAAATAGAGCCTACTGCAACTTTCTGCACCCATAATGGAGACTTTCTATTTTTAGCAGGTAAACCAGGTACCTGCTATTTTGGATATTTCACCTGTTTTGCTCAAATTTTGAACTTCTCGATTATCTGGAATACTCAATTAAACTTTGTTGATGATGCCTTTCTATTTTTATCAATTTCTATTTTTAGACAGTTTTCATTGTCTCTTTTTTAAATCTTTTTTCTTTTTTGACCAAAATTGCCTAGTTTATCATTTTCAATGTTCTTAGATTGCACTTACTCTAATAGTGCACTATTCTAAGTAACTTACTATTTTTAGTAAGTGGAAATACAACATGTACTTACTATTTTTAGAAAATGCACTTATCCACCTTGAATTGCAATGAAAATAACTTCATTAGATTAGGCTCGCTCCTGGGACTCCATGTTCCAAATTTCACCTCGATCTGCCCACTAGAATGTCTTGAAACTGAAAAAACAAAATGACTAGGGCATCAAAATAGGGTTTTATGCCATTAAAAACTAGGTCATCATCTGGTTTTATGTTATAATCTTCTTGAGGCGCCTGGGATGAAGAACAACTGTGAAAATCTCATTCCGAATCCGTTCACCGGATTTGCAAGATATGAGTTTTTCAAGTTTTGGTGCATATAGTAGCTCTGGAGAAATTTTGGCAGAGTGTTCTATTGAATTTTCAGGTTTTTGATGTTATTTAGCATAAATCCATGGATTTCATCATGAAAATATGAGGTGGGCAAAAGTTATCTTTTGTTTTAAAACTTTTGGCAACACTTTTGGTTCACGAGAGAAGAAGAAATGAGAAGCAGTGAAGAAAAACACTTAGTCAAATTTTTTGGTTTTACCAACTTGGAATGGGGTGCATTTTTTTGTCCCCTATTTATCCCAAGGGACAGGGATAGATGGGGTAGAAAAATGTGCCTTGATGTGAGCTTGAAAAATGGCACTACGGTTTTGATTCTTGATGATTGAGGGGAAAGGAAAAACTAGCATTTAAGCACCCTGGGGCTGAGACTGGGTCACATGAAGAACCATGGCATGGGAGAGATGGGATGAAATTTTTTTCCCCTTAGTCCTCATAGGGATATTGATAGAGGGGCAGAAAAATGTGCCCTGATATGGTGGTGACAAGTGGCATGCAATAAGAGTTTGATGAGGCGGAGAGGAGAAATGGCTTAAAAATGCACTACGGAGCTTGTTTCAAGTCACATGAAAACCAATAGCCAAGAAAAGCATGGGGTGAAATTTTCTTATCCTCATTTTCCCAAGGGATAAGGATATAGGGATAGAAAAAATTTCCCTCACCCTGGGTTGAAAAGTGGCATTGCATTCATTGCACAATGGGAATGGCTAAATAACTAGGTGAAAAGGCTTGCAATAGAGATGAAACAAGGTCATGTGATGGTCTAAGAGGGCATAAATGGGGTTGGGTGAATTTTCTTTTCCCCTCTTTCCCCAAGGTATAGGGACAAGAGGGACAATAAAATTCTGCCATAACCTTGTATTGACATGTGTCCTCTTGTGAAAATGGACTAAGTATTGAAAGCTTACCTTGAGAGAGACCTCAAAGATGACGTTTTCGGAGCTCCAGGAGGTCATTTTTAATTGATTAACGAATATGAAATTTAGACTCCCAAAAACCTTACAAGATTAAATGGGATGGGTCTTAAGATCCAATTATTCCTACAACACCCTAAAAATATATCTTTTTTAATCTAGACAACAGGGTGAGTTTTTTGAAACTGAGTTTGTTTGAGAAGATGCGTCTAAGTCTTGTGAAAACAATGAAAGTATCCATCATGTAGAGGTTTGAATTATATTTCCAATGATATATTTTTTGACCTCCTAACTCCCTAACAGAGCTCACTTGGAATCATCTTATGAAGCTGCAGGTACCATTTTAAATTGCAAGCTCCTTCACCTTGAAAAACACACTTTCACTGTTACTTGTTCCTAAACCTTTAAATATTTCCTAAATCTTCGTAAAATATGTTCATTACATATCTTAATCCATACAAACCACTCCTAGATGGTTTTGATATTTCACATTTCTCTTGGAGGATGCACACCTGTCCAAGAAAGGCCAAAAATAACCTTTCTAGGCTTGCTGAAGAATCCACCTTTGAAAGCATTACACTGAAATCGACATGAGTCACCTTGTCTCAACATTTTTAAAATCTTGGAAGGTATATAAAACATATATGAAGGTAATTTCAAGGATAGGATAGGCATGACACAGAGGGCAAATTAATACAAAGAGAGGTGCTTAGGAGGGTTTTCAAGAAAATTTTTTGACACTAGGGTATGAGTTGTCATGTTTCAAGTTTGATTTTTCCCTTGCAAAAACACATGAAAGCACGTGAAAAAATCCAACTTTATCTAAAGTTATTTTACATGAATATTATAGTGATATCAAGGATACTTTCCTCCTAACTTGTGGAAGAAAAACAAAAAATGAGGAAAAGGAAAAAAATTGTAGCTTTGAACTTCATGCAGTGTAGTGACAGAGAAGTCAGGTACCAACAAAGGGAGAAAAAAAGGTTTAGAAAAGCCAGAGGAAGGATGAAGGCAACACGTTCTAGAAGCTGTTTTTGAGAAAAAGACAGAAGCTATAGGTGACAATAACATGGATTCAAATGAGGCCCATATTGACAGGCTTGTGCAAGACCAGAAATGGTTAGCTGACACGATGGCTTAGTTAATCTACACCATGCAAAACATGAATGTGTAAAGAGATCCAAATGGTGAGGGAAGTTCTTTAGGGTTGAATAATAACCAGCACACTGGGAGGCCAGTCATTAGTTCCATTGTTAGGGCCTTCTCGCTCGATTTTATTCATAGGGAGGAAAGAGTTCTAGAGGTGGAAATTCAACCATCTATAGTGGATGATATTGTTGCCAGATATGAGGAGTACATGGTACTTCCAAGTGAGATTAGAGAGGCTTATCACCCACCAATTTCATAAATATGAAGAAAAGCATGGGTGGACCAAGAGGTGAACCTAGGACACAAACTAATCAGAAAGACCTGCAGTAGGTATTAAGGAAGTTGTCACTCCCTACTTTTGATGGCTTTGTTAGGAGTACAACTCATGCATGGATACACAAGTTGAATACCTGCTTATCACTCAGGCCCATATTGGAGGAGGAAGCCATCACATTTGTAACCCTTCATCTGAAAAGTATAACACATAAATGTGGTACCATGGGCTAATCACGCAACGACACAATCACATCCACTCATATGATGAATTCAATGACCTGAGATATTTGACAAAGTTGATCCAGAAATTCATTTCCAAGAATATCTCAAGTCAAACAACTACATTTAGTGAGTGACCATGTAGCTGAAATCCAGAAGTTATCAATGATGGTACCTGATGTGATAGAAAGGAGACTTGTTTTGTTCATGGAAGGTCTAACTGAATCACTTAGAGGTTTGGTGAAAATTTTTAGTCCTACCTCTCTCCAAAAAGCCATAAAAAAGGCTTTGGATTTGGAAATAGCAACCGCTAAAGTCCTAAAGGGGAATTTTTTTTCCTACAAGACAACAAATAACTACATTTTTTGAGCAGCCAAAAGCAACACCTTTGGGGTAGCTAAGGACAATACCTTCTGAGCAACCAAAAACATCTTCTGTAGGGCAGCTAGGTGCAACACTTGTTGCGAAGATAAGGACAAATGGGGATGAAACCTAAAATGAGCTCAGGCGGAAGAAAGTGTGCTTCACTTGTAAGGATCCATAGGGATCAGGTCACAGGTGTTTTCCAAAGGGACGGTGCATTACATAGAAGTGATATCAGATGAAGATTCATAAGAAGAACAAGAGGTTGTTGGAAGCACTTTTCCCACACTTACATGGATACTACAATATTTAACCCTTTAGGGTTAGTGGAGTCCTTGGGTAAAAACATTATAGTGCTGTTTCATAATGGGGCAACCCACAATCTTATAGATGAAGGATTGGTGAATAGAAGAGGTTTGGAGACCAATGATGTAACAAGTTTCATCGTCATTGTAGCTGATGGTTTTACTATATCTTGCCAGAAAAAAATTGAACAACTTACCTTCACATTGGATGACTATTAGATGAGTGATGATTTTTATGTTGTTGGTTTGAAAGAGACTAACTTGGTGTTAGGAGTGCAATGATTGCATTTGTTGGGGGAATTCATCCAAAACTTTTATAATATGACGCTGAAGTTTAAGTTAAATGGGAAAGAGTTGGTAATCCATGAGATCATTGACATGGTTACATCGGTTCAACCAATATAATGGAAGGTATTATTGCTGCTAGCACTCTTCTCCAGATCCCATATGTTGCATGGTTCCATTACTCTGGATTCTCTTATTGAGGTTATTGAAAGAGCTTCACCTAATGCATGGTTTCCTAATCATATAAAAGAGGTGCAACAGAAGCCAACAACTTCAATGGTTGTGAATTGCAAATTCCTAAGATGGATTTGGGATCTCAGTAGTTGCAGAGAGGTTCAAAATAAGAGAATTGGAATGGTATTGCTTGAAAGCAAACACTTTTGGGAATGACAAACTGGAATGTCCTATTTTCAGAATTAATTAATTCTGGATACCCGTAGCCTATTTTTATTAGTTTTTGTAGGCTAAGGGGGATTTAAAGAGGGAAATAAATTAATTTTAGTGGTCCAAGGGTAATTTTATATTTTAATTAGAAAAATGACACTTCAATTATATTATTAATTCAAAAAACAAGAAATAAAATAAAATAATAATAAAATGATGAACTTCTATTACAGGACGTTAAAGATAGAATAATAATTAAATAAAATATTCTATTATGTGGTGCCAAAAATAGGATGGGCTGCATGAGCTTCATGATCTTATTTTTAGGATGGAGGGATGATAAAACACTTTTATATTGTTTATCCATGTTTTTAGGATGGAGTGCCAACATGAGAGAGAAGATAAAACAATTTTATATTGTTTATCTCTAGTTTTAGGAGGGAACACCAATTTTGGAGAAGACCTTAGAAGTTATAAAAGCAAATTCCAAAGGTTTTGGAAGTTATAAAGGTAGATTTGAGATTTATTATTATGTTCATCTTTGAAATTTATATTATTAATCCAAAAAAAAAAGAAATAGAATAAAATAATAATAAAACGATGAACTTCTATTATGGGACGCTAAAGCTAGAATAATAATTAAATAAAATATTTTATTATGTGGTGCCAAAAATAGACCGCGCTGCATGAGCATCAAGATCTTATTTTTCGGATGGAGAAAGGATAAAACAATTCTATATTGTTTATTCCTATTTTTAAGATGGAGAGCCAACATGGGAGAGACGATAAAATAATTTTATATTGTTTATCTCTATTATTAGGAGGAAGCGCCAATTTTGGAGAAGGCCTTGGTTATATAGGGTCACGCTAAGGGATAAGAGAATGTTTTTTTTAACCCATGTAAATAGGACCTTGGTTATTGTTTAGACCTAGTAAAATTAAATACCTTGGGCATTTAATTGTTTTGGCCCCTTTGACCCTCTAAAAGTAATTAAGGAACATTTAAATATAGTGTTAATTTAATTATTTATTAAATTAACACCTAAGAGAAATTATAAAGACAGATTTGGAATTTATTTTATCAGCTGCAATATCACAAAAAAACCCTCATTTGCACACAACACTGATGACGAAAACCCTAATATTTAAACTTGGCAATTCTATTCAGAGGTTGTAGTGATCATTCAAGGTACAAGTATTCATCAAGTTTAACTAGGGCATCATATTCAGGGGTGTTTTAACATCCAAAACAACAAGTATAGGTAGGATGTCCTCCTCTAGGAACGAATTTCAATATTGGCGCCACATCTGAAAGCAATTTTTAGTCATAACAGTTTGCATGTTCTTATCTTCTATGAGAAAAAATGTATTCAGCCGTTGTAGTGTTTTTATTAAAGCTGATTTGAAATATATGTAAAAAAATCTGTTTTTCCCTACATACGGGATTGCTGTTTTTAATTAAAAAACATAGGATTATTGCAGCCTGTCATAGTAGTTAGTATTTCATATTGCTGCCCTAGGGTTTCGTGCAAATATCCAGATTCATCTAAAATTATTTGACCGGGATATTACTATGGGTGGTGTTTCAAACTTCAAATAATGTTAATGAAGTTTTAATGAAGACCCTATGATCAACTGGTTTCTCTACTATGATATATATAACCAATTTGCATTCCATTGCTATCTTCAACAACACTCGAGGACTTTTTTGGACACATTTTACGTGTTTGTACCTTTTGTGGCTGCTAGGTTGAATGAAAAAATCAGGCCGCAATTTTTCACAAAACAAGAAAAATAATACACAAGGCAAATATCAAGAACAAAGTATAAAGAATTTCAATTTTTGCATTGCAAATATAAACATATATACAGTATGAGTGGATGACTGGAATGTTCACCTTTCCACTATGGTGGGAATACAAACATTTTTTTTAAAGGAACATTACTAAAGACCAAAAAACATATATGAAAAAAATGTAGCAATTGGTTGAATGAAAAGCTGCACCATTTCTAACAATAGTAAGGGAACAAGATATACGAGAGAAAAAATTATTGATGAGTTGATCTAGTTTAGTTAGAAGTAGGTCATTTATTTAGCTGCACCTTTTCTAACAATAGTAAGGGAACAAGATATATGAGAGAAAAAATTATTGATAAGTTGATCTAGTTTAGTTAGAAGTAGGTCATTCATTTATGAAAATTTAATTCAATGGATCAATGACCTCAAAAGTTCAATGGTAGTACAAAAAAAGCCTGGAAGAGAATTCCAAAAGCCTTAATTGGAAACCCAAAGGGAATTCTTAAAGAATCTCACTCAAGTTGTAGACTTAACTTTATAACTCCATCCCCCAAAAGATATATTATTCTAAAAACTATCCGTGAGAAGTATTCAAAATGGAGATAAGATGTGCACTACTATATTTGTCCGGATGTTTTGAAGCAAAATGCTTCCTTTGATTGGAGGATAGATGGATCCACCCTTGTAATGAGTTTCTGTTAAAATATACCATAGACTGAGAGCACATTATAATGATACTTCTGGTTACCGGTTATAATCATTGCAAACACCAACTCCAGTAGAGAGGTTATCCATAGAAAATCTCAAAATTAGTTGTCTTCTACATCAATTTGTATTGTTAAGATTTGTACCAGTCTTCAAAGACACCGACTAATGTCCAACATGTATAGGGTGCTGGGTACAATGGTGATTCTTAGATTGAGCATCGTGTAGACATTGCCAGTATTTCTATCAAAACATGGAGTAGCCAATATCTCAATAATAATTTCAACTCCTAGCATCCTCATCTTAACAAGAATTTTCTTCAGTGGTGGATAGACTGAGCATTGGTGTAGACAATACTAGTATTTCTATTAAAACACGGAGCAGACACTATCTCAGTAATAATGTTGACTCCTAACATTCTTATCTTAACTAGAATTTTCTTAACAAGAATTTTCTTCAGTGGTGGATAGACTGAGCATTGTGTAGACAATGCAAGTATTTCTATCAAAACATGGAGCACCCAATATCTCGGTGATAATGTCAACTCCCGAGTCCCAACGACCTCATCTTAGCTAGAATTTTCTTATGAGACAATTCTTTAATTTCCATAAACATTCCTCATCTTGCTACACATGCATTTTCAGAACTACTTAAAAAGATTACATAAAGATTTATATGTTTATGAAAAAATTATTCTGAAAAGGCGTTGCTGTTAGAACTAGAAGCAATAGAAATGCCAAATGAAAGGGTCTCATTAAGTAGATGTCAGTCGCAAAAGGTTATGAATAAACCATTCAGTTTACTGGTAAATGTTATAAAAGCTAGTGTTGCAGAGCTCAGAATTAAAAATAAAGTTGTATTTCTCAATGCAAAAACTAAATCCTTCAACAAATTCATAACCACATAAAACCCTCTTACAATCCATTGAAGTAACATATGTAAGTCAAGTGCGAACATATTGAAAATACTGAGATGCTGGCCAATTGTATGGTTGATCAGTCCAGCATTAATCATGGGAACTGCACTGATCTACTTCAGAGGACTCTGTAAACGGCTTGTGTAAAAATTGTAAACCTGAAAACCAAACGTAGTCATGTTCAGAACAGCGAGCCTCTGATTCTAAGCTTCATAGTCTTTTCTTCTGTAAATAACAACAGCTGTATTAGTGACTTAGAAAACAAATAGAGACTAATTAAGGGGTTGTACTCAATTATACCATAAAGTACAATATCTTACAATTTTCATCATTGCATTTAAATTTATTGATAACAAACGGGCAATACTGGACATCATATTAGAACTTTAGGAACCGCCACAAACCAACTCAAATGATGGTACTATTCAATATATGTGTTCATGCTATTAGAAAATCATACAACACAAATAGGGTAAACATGACAACTCAAAATCTGCTTCCGAACTAGAACATTGTGCTGTTAGTTTTAACTTTTCTTTATAATCAGATCACTGAGTAACGCTTCTACATAAATTACTCTCTCAAATATGCTTCAATAAACATGTCACTTCCATTAAAAATGAAAATAGACAATGCAAGCATTATTCTGATAGCGCATACCATAAGAAGTAATCTCTATTGAGTCCTCCCACGTCCAACAGATAAATGCTGCACATAGTGATTTCTTAGGTCCTTTAGTGTTGCATTTGTCTGGCATGTTGGGCACTGTAGATATTTGCAACAAAGATCAAAATTAGTAATTTAATTGCAATAAATACCGTACTAATTAATTTCTAAAGCACATAATGAAATGGAACACTAAACTAAGAGCTAAAATTAAAGTCATTTGAGATAGTAAGATGGAAATTTGGAGAATGCAGACAGAAAGAGCCTTATAACCTTGGATGAACTCTCATCACACTGTTGCTTGATCCATTTTGTTATGCATGACCTGCCAAAAAAGTGCCCACAAGCAAGGGAGCTGCAATTCCACAATTACAAAAATTAAACTTCATTCTTTGAACCCACTTTCAAACTTGAACTGGAATAAATATGAGAACCCAAACAGTGGGGAGAGACAGGCTTCTTCTCTCTCTCTCTCTCTCTCTCTCTCACACACACACACACACACACACACACACACACACATTTTTTTCTTCACTTTATATGTGGCCTCGAAATCGAGCAAGGAAAGATAGGAAAAATACTGGTGTATACCCTTTATTTCATCACAGTATTATATTGCAAGCTTTATGTTCCTATATATAAAAATCCTTCCAGTCATGGGGTAAAGGACTGACTTTTAAAATCATTCGTAAGTTATTAAATAGATACTTATAAAAGCCACCATATAATCCATTCAAGATGCTTCTTGTGTTTTTTAAAATTGGGAGATCGAGTGACTTTTAAAATCATTCGTAAGTTATTAAATAGATACATATAAAAGCCACCATATAATCCATTCAAGATGCTTCTTGTGTTTTTGTAACATAGGAGATGAACGAATTATAAACCAAACGTTTAAGGAGAAGAAGCAAAAGGATATGTTGGAGCTATGTGGTAAGCCTATCAAAAAATTTAAAGGATGGCAAGGAAAACTACAATCTGTTCCTGGCAAAACTACAACTCCTTCAATTTGTCCTACAGGTTTTGACAATCTATTTCATGTCTGTCCTGAAGGTTCCTACCAAAGTTTGGAATGCTATTTTCTCTTTACAACATAGGTTCCTTGCTTGGGAACTGAGAAATGGTTCCATATCTCTCTTGTAGCCTAGAATAAGTATGCCAACCAAAGGATTAGGGAGGTGCTAACATCGAAATATCAGAGAAATGGATAAATTTCTTGAATAAAAGGTAATATGCTGTTTGCAATAGGATGGCGGGAAAGTGCTGAGATGAAGCTTGAGGGGAAAATACTTAGATTCCTGGCCAAATATTTACAGTAGAAAACAGCTCTAGCGTCCGAGCCTCGTGAAAATTACATTTATGCTGAGAAAATATTACATTCCTGAAATCAAGGTGGAAGGTGAGAAAGGGAGACAAGGAACATTCTGGGATGGTCCTTGGAGTGCTAGTTTTCCCCTCTCAGAGACCAAAGGGGTTGAAGAAAGTTAAATAAATTCTAAGAAGCTCATTGGAATGAGGGTATGAAGAAGAGTGTAATAAGTATAAGACTTCGACACAGATGGACAGCCTGGATGAAGAATTTAGAGAAGGATAGCTGAAAACAGATAATGTCATCTACAGATACCAAATACCTTTTGTAGAAAGGAAAGGGCACATTGGTCTTGAAAGGGGCTGACTCCATATATCTTACAATAAAATTAGGCTACTCCCATCCCATGAGGGCTTAAATCACTAACAAAGAGGGCTCTCTTTCATCTATGATATAGAGATCAGATGAGTTGCCACAGGCCAAGGTCTTCAATAGTCTTCACTTGGCTTGTGGCAAGAGATAGTTGTCACAAAAACTAACCTAAAAGAGAGGGATTTTCTTGGTCCCCTCTTGAATTCTTTGCGAAGATAGGTCTCATATCAACTCCTAGAATCAATGTTCGTTTGCACTTTGCACAAAAATGTTGGCACAGTAGTCTCAGAATGCTGAGCATTTCTTGCACTATATCTTGGAAATACATAAAGAGTGCATATATGTAGACCTTGATCCTCGAAATCATAGTTATACTCCAGAGAAATAAGAGATACTTCGGGACTAATCTTATGTATAAGAGCTAGTGAGGATTAAATATCTAAACTCAAATCCTAAAATTGATCAGAAACTGATCAAGAATAAGTCACTTAAATTAAGAACACCAAGCTGGTGTACCCTAAAGTTGAACTTTGATGGGGCTATAAGGGGCAATCCAGGAAAGCAGGGGCAAAGGGAGTGTGCAGAAATCATAATGAAGATTCGTTTTACATCTTTGTATAACTACTAATAACAGGGGTTGAATGGAGGGCCTAGATACCAGCCTGAGCCTGGCTCAATAAAGGAGCTTTCTAGGACAATGAGCATTGAAGGTGTCTTGAGGATTTTAAATGAAGCCGTTCAAAAAAGAACCATCCCAACCTGACATTTACATGGTGTCGTCCTTGCGATTCAATTCTCTCAAAGCCTCTATTTTAGCCATTTGGACGGTAGTAAACAGGTCATGGAAAACAGAAAGAGTAGTCATGATATGACTACGGATAATGTGGAGAAGGAAGGATGGAAAGCACAAATTAAAACAGATGAGATTGGGAGAAAGCTGTCAACAAATATGTATTTCTGCATCAAAATAAAATGACCAGGTTCTTTATTTTTCCGTAAAGTTCATACAAAACAACACGGAATTTCAAGATTGAAACTTTCATAGAATCTACTTAATGCCATAGCCATAGAAAAGACTGATTTGAGAGATAAGTTGTGGACCGTTTGTGCATTATATGGTGGCATTGACAGAGGAGGATGGCATCAAGTTTATTGGCGAGGTCAGAGATAAAAGGAGGAAACAATTTTGTGTCTGCCCACATAAAAAACACACACCCAAAAAGAAAAATTAAAACAATTCAGTGATGGCAACATACCAGATATTGTGGTCTCCAGATTGAGATTCGGTCCATGGTTCCATGCAAATAAGGCAATGAAAAGAATCATCATCCGAGTCAGAATTTTTTGAGTCTTCTCTTTTCTGCTCTCGGGCCTTTTTTAGTTGAACTGCTATTTTGTCTCTCTCCTTTGATATTCTGTTCTTCTCTTCAATGGCAAATTTCATCACCCCTTTGAATTTTTCAAATCTCATCTGAACTTCTCCCAACTTGGTAGCCTTTTGTTTGTAACATTCTAGCATTTGCTCCGACTTTTGCAGGCTGTCAGCTATTTGTTCTTTCTCTTTTAATATCCGACCTTTCTCTTCAGCAAAATATTTCATCTGACATTTCAGTGTGTTAAAATCCCTCATATTCTGTTCAGAGTTTTGCTTAAATTTGTCAGAATCCTGCTTGTTGTTTTGCAGCTCAAGAACTGCCTTATCTTTCTCTGCTCTCAGCTGCTCAGATATCTGTTTATAATGTTCCAATTCTTTTGCAGCCTCCTGGAAGTCATTCAGAATTTTCTTTTTCTGCTCAATCAATTGTTTTGTTTCTCTGTTTGCTATGACCAAGTGAGATTCGATGAATTTGAACTGCTCATCTCTCTTCTTTTTATAAGAAGGACTGAGCCACAACATAATGTTCCAGAGATTCCAAAAGGGAGGAATTTATATTATCCATTCTGATGTGGGGTGAACTGGATGTTTGGAGATTGGGCCTTTTGGCTGTGAACCACTGGTCAAAAACATTATTGGCAGGACCTCTCTTGGGTGCTTGAAATGCAGCTTGCTTTTTTCCATTGTCCACCATTACCAGTCATCTTAAACCGATCCTTCTCTTCCCTCACCAAATTTGTTCTCACTCAATTTTTTTTCCCTTAAAACTAGTTCTGCAAATCAGATACTTGACCTCCTATGCAAATCCATACCATAGGATTTTCTTGAACCCACTCATAAGCTTTCAGGTTGCATAGGCGCATGTGAAGATTTACAGTGCATTTTGGTGTGAAAGACGTGCTCAAAGTTGGCTGTGACGGGTGGCGTAGAGAAACATGCTAACTTTAACGGTGTCACCATTTCTTGTAGAAACGTTGGGACAGCTTCCAAAAACCTCGGTACTCCACACACGTAAGTTTGTAAATGGTGATACTGATAATTCGTGCCCATTTTGGCATAAGCAATGTAAGCTAATGGCTCATTTAGCTTACATTCCCTGTGTACAAAGTGTTGCTTCTCTTTCTATTTTTCTTTCTCTTTTAACTATCCAAGGATGACCCATCTTCAAATGTATAGAATCAGAATACAAGAGTGCATTATATTAGACCAAGGGTTGGTTCATTCTGTTTCGATCATGTTTTAGACGATCCTGAGTTAAGTAGAGTTTCATAAGTTTCATAATTTTTAATCGTTAACAAACTTTCAATTTCTTTCGAATTATAAAAAATGTTAAAAAAATAATTATATGGATAATTAGATTCTATATAAAAGAGAGTTATCATAAATTTGAAAATGAGTTTTCACAAATCTATTCATATTAAAATGTCACGGCTCCAACAATTTTTCTAATTCATATTATGTTTAAAATAGAAACAATTTTAAATATTTTGTTTTAATTTGTGCGTCTATCAATTAGTGGTCTACATTTACTTTATATTAGATTCTTATTGACAAGACATATTCCCCTCTATTCCTTCTCTCTTCTATTTTATCCCACATTCATTGTTTTCTTTCTTTACACATGTTTCCTTAGTTTCTAGACTTATTTTCTCATAATTGTAGTATGGTTTTAGTTAAAGACCACTACGGTTTTGGCCTTATTTTTGTTACGAGTCATTTTTATCCTTTTAATTTTTTTGGACCTAAGTAGATTTTTGGTTCTTTTTTAGTTTGTTTCTATCATTGTAATATTCTAATTTGAATCCAAAAAGTTTATACATACATAATTACAAGCATCCCCATGCCAAAAGAAAATTTCAAGTATTTAAAGAAGAATGTAGTCATTACATTGTTGCATGGGCAAGGTCATTGAGAGTAATAAGGGTTGGCCAGTTGTGTTACATTGGATTGCCTACTGAATTGTATTATTCTTAGTGTGATGTTTTCAAATCTTTATAAAAACCTTGCAGGTATGATAATAATGGAGGATAACATTAAAACTTAATAACTCTCTCTAATTTTTTACAGTTTTACAAGGTATTGTGGTCATATTAGGGTTCCAAGTGAGTAGAGCGGTTTACCACATATCCACAATAAATTTGGAAAAAGTGAGTGAGAGGTTTGGAACATAGGAGAAAGAAAACAAGATTGTCAACTCGGATTTGACATTCACCAAAAAATACTAGAAACATGCTACATTAATGGCATAATGTTATAGTTCTAGTCTAGTTGCTTGGTTTTCACTGGTTTTTCTCATTTTCTGTCTTGTTGTCTATATCCATATTGCACTCATTGTTTTTGATGTTTGTCTCCGAAATTGCGACACCCCAAAAATTCTTTTATCAATAGAAAAAGACACATTACAAATGTTGGTAGAAGAGACCATTGACATAAATATTGGTACAAATGAGCATCCTAAACTCTTATAACTTGGTGCTAGTCTAATATAAACAAAAATAGAAGTATTTACAATACTTCTTGTTGAGTTCCAAGCTATCTTTGCATGGACATACAAGGATATGTCAGGGTTGGATCCCTCTCTTGTAATACACCACCTTGTGGTTCATCTAGATGTAAAACTAGTCAAACAAAAACTAAGAAAAATGCACCGCAATGTTGTATTACAGGTCAAAGATGAACTTCAGAAACTCTTAGAAGTAGATTTTATCAAACCAATTGATTATTCAAAATTGATATCAAATATTGTATTAGTTGCTAAAAAAACCCTGGGAATCAAATTATGTACAAATTTTCGTGATATAAATAAGGCATGTTCGAAAGATGACTTTCCATTACCAAATATTGATATGATTGTTGACTCTACCATAGGCCATGAAATGCTCTCTCTAATGGATGTCTTTTATGGATATAATCAAATACAAATTGCTGAAGAAGATCAACACAAGATAACATTTACCATAATGTGGGACACATTTTGTTATAAGGTCATGCCTTTTGGCCTTAAAAATGTAGGTGTCACCTATTAGAGAGAAATGATAGTTATTTTCATGACATGCTACATGACATTATGGAATATTATGTAGATGTTTCCTTGCAAAATCAAAAACAAGAGTTGATCATCCAAAAATTTTAAGGTGCATCTTTGAAAGGTTGCGTGAATACAAGGTCATGCTCAATCCAAAGAAATGTTTGTTTTGTGTAACTTCAGGAAAACTCCTAGGGTTCACTGTCTCACGGAGAGGTATCGAATTTGACCCCGCAAAGTTCATAAATATCATGGAAATGCATCCTCCACACAATCTCATACAATTAAGAGGATTTTAAGGAAAAATCCAATCCATCAGACGTTTCATCTCAAAACTAGCAAACAAGTGCCACCACTTCAATCAGCTACTAAAGAAGATGTACAATTTAAATGGAATCAAGAATGTTAAGACATTTTCTCCAAATTGAAAGAATATCTATCAAGTCCTTTGGTACTCATGTCACCTATTCTAGACAAACCAATGCTTCTCTATACATTTGCCATAAACGATACAATATGAGCATTACTAACACAATATAATGATTAGGGAGAAGAACAAAATTTATACTATCTCAGTAGGAACAATCCAATCCATCAGATGTTCACGAACTTAAATACGCCCAAGTTGAGAAGGTATGCTTAGTAGGGGATTTCACATTTCACAAGCTACATCATTATTTGCTCAATCATACAACCCAACTTATCGCAAAAGTAGATCCACTAAAGTATCTACTATCCAAACTTGTCCTAATAGGAAAAATGTCTAGTTACGTGGTTTTACTCAGTGAATTTGATATAGAGTTCATCAATCAAAATGTTATCAAAGGACAAGCCAGTGTAGATCAACTTGTTGTAACACTTCGACCAGAATCACAACCTCCTCAATTTTATTTTCTAGATGAGGAACACTTGTATATTGATGCAATTCCCTCTTTGACTCTATATTTCGATGGATTTTGTAATATCCATAAGCCAAGAGTTGGTATTCTACTAATCACGTCAGATGATGATGTCATTCCAAAATATTTCCGCTTACGATTCCCCTATACCGATACTATTTTTGAGTACAAAGCCCTCATAGTTGGGTTGAAATTTTCTATTTCATGACATCTCAAGGAGTTGACAGTTTATGGCGATTCCCTATTAATCATCAAACAAGTCCCCAGAGAATATCAAGTCAAGAATAACAAGTTAGTCCCCTATAAGCTCATGGTTGATAGTCTTAAATTTTATTTTCAACTTATCTCTTTTGAATAAGTTCCTCGTACAAAAAAAAGTCCATGGATGCAATGATGATTATCGGATCCCTTCTGGAGTTTGATCTGAATCAAACACAAGTTTCTTGTAGAACACCTGGTTCTGTTGGCATATGGTCCTATAGGTGTTTTTTATAGATAAATAAGGTTGAAGGGATCCGTTCCCTATTTACATATTCAGAGGCATAACCTTGAGAAAGCGTGAAATACAGTCCCAAAACAAACATCCAAAATACTGCTAAATATTACGAACAAAAACGAGCTCCAATCGAAATAGCCATAACTATAAGACTATACTAAGAGGGAATTAATCCTCCGACTTCATAGAAACAGAGACACATGCCACAGGGGACGCTTGACCTAGGTTGACTTCCACATCAGAATCCACATCCATAGCATTGGCATTAGCCCATCCTCGCCAAAGGTAGTCATAATCTCCATCGGCTTCAACACACAGCTTGGCCCACCATGACGACACAGGTTCCAACGGAGAGTTGAGTTCCTGCACATTCAGGAGCAATAGGCAAGCGCGACCCGTAGAGTGGTCCTGAGCATATGTAACGAGCTTCTCTGTAAACACCAATAGAATGCCAAACCGCTTCTCCAATTCCTTGAAAACACCTACCTCCACAACATGCGTACCCTACACCAAATCCTCCATAGCCCAAAATGCCAGATAGCTATTAGCCACTTCAAACATCAAATTGCCACAGAAAGAGGGCCGAAGCCAATGCAAAGCAAGATTCAAAACGTCCACCTTCGAAGGACAAATAATTGGAAAATTATCCACGAAGACAGAAGAAAACCCACTATTAACACACAACCACCCTTCCTCTGACAAAAAAACAACCCCAAGAATTGATTTTATGACTTCCAAGTCTTTCCACACATGAGATATTAAATATCCTCTCTAGAAGATTAACCGAGATACAAGTCTGGAACGCCATTTCCCTCATTTCACAGCTCAAGGAAAAGCGAGGTAAACATGGAACAACCATTGAAAACATAAAAGAACAAGAGGAGAGACAACGGGTGCCCACTTTAAATAGACGCTAACCCATCGCACAAACGTACAATCAAATGATGGATCTACATATTGCCAAATCGTGTGAAACCATCACCTCCAATCTATCGCACTCTTTAATATTAATGGCCACTTTCTCCTTCTATACTTTCTCAATCCCTGCATTGGCCATCCAATCCGTGCAATGATTGCATTCTCTAAACACATGCTTAATATTTCAAGTTTTAAACTTCTTTAATTGTGACAATATTTTTTTAATGCCCAAATCAAGCTTCCACGACAGAGCTTTCCTTTTGATTATTGCGTTAGCAATCACCATCGAGTCACCTTCGATCTCCAAGTTTTACACTTTTAGGGAAAAAACCAGTTCAAGACCCTTACTTAGAGCCTGTAGCTCGGCAAAATTACACGTGCCATCTTGAAGTTTGATAGAGGCTTCACCCATAACCTGAAACATCTCATTATGAACGATGCATCCAACACGTGAGGCACCAGGATTACCCCTAGCCGTGCCATCGAAATTGAGTTTATGAAACCCCGAGGATGGAGTTTTCCACTCAGCCTTCCTGTGAAGCAAATTAGATGGAATCACAAAAATCTTGACACCATCCCTAGGATTAACAATTTTAGGCCATCATTTTTCAATTTCCCTATCTAAATTAGAAAAGTGATGAAAGCAGGACCAATTAGAAGAGACAACCTCAGAGATAGCCCATTCCAACCTTAAAATTACCTACTCTACCGAATTATTTTCATTTCTAAAAATTCTTTTATTTTTCTCCCACCAAATATGAGCCAGATTGAGGAAAGAGCGCCCTGATGCAAATTAACAGGGCACACAAAAATGGCCTCAGGAAGGGAATAAGGTTAGACCCAAAGAATATTGAGCCTACCACACAACAAGTTCCAACATTTCTCGGCAAGGGAACAAAGCAACAATAAGTGATCTCGATCCTCCTCCTTCTTTTCACATAGAAAGAAAATCATAGGACCATGGAAACCATATCTCTTCCTTCTTTCTTGAGTGATAATTTTATCCTTGAAGGCCATCTATGCAAAGAGGCCAGCTTTAGGGGGGGAGGAGGAGGCCCAATAGTCTTTCCAAATTTTATCTTCCACCCTTACTTCAGAATGCAAAAATTTGTAACTGCAGCTCAGGGAATACCTACCAGAAGAGGCTGCAGTCCATACAATTTCATACTATCTCTCAGAAAGCATAATCATCCTCTCCTGAAGGATGGAACAAAAGCTAGCTTTCACTACCTCAGGAATGTTTAGGTGATCAATGCTTTTCCATTGCAGCAAGGTGGGAGTATGACCTAGAACCTACCCATAATTAGAGACACAAGGACCCCACTCCTCGACCAGTAATCTTTTAATTTCCCCAAACTCATGGAACTCCCCAAGCACAAGAAAACCATTCCAAGGATCATCCCAGAATAGTGCCCTCTCCCCATTTTTAATCTTCTAGGATGCATTGTAAAGAAATAACTCTTTGCATTCAACCATGAAATTCCAAATATGAGAGCCAGAAGGGGGGTTTGCTATGCAGAGAATAGATTCAGGAAGAGGGGCACCCAAATACTTTTTTTCCACCACCTGGGTGCATAGACTAAGTGGATTAGAAAGGAGATTCCAGATAAGCTTAGCGCCAAGGGCCAAATTTTGGAGACCTAGATTGAGAATTCCAACTCCACCAAGATCCTTGGGTTTTGACAAAGTATCCCAACTGATGAAAGGAATTTTTCTATCCTCAGAAGCACCTTGCCAAAGGAATTTTCTCATAATACCAATCAAATTTTCTAGAACACCTTTGGGAATTTTAAGTATGGAAAGCGTATAAAGTCGGGAAACACAAAGAACATAAATAATAAGCACCAATCTCCCCTCCAATGAAAACCATTTCCCTTTTGAAGATCTCAGTTTCGATTCCATAGAGGAAAGAAGATCCTCCCACAAAGAAGATCTGCCCATGCCACTAAACAGGGGGACAACAAGATACTTGACCGAAAGAAATCCTTTCTTAAAACCAAAAATTCTCAAAATTCTTTCTTCCAATAGGGGGGATACATTAAAAAAGAAGATGAAGGATTTAGGAAATCTAACCTCTTGTCCCACAGCAACTATGTAGGAATCCAACACATCTCTCAGCTCCTTAGCTTCCTTCACACTGGATTTACTGAACAAAAATCTATTATCAGTGAATTATTGATGGGAAATGGGATTAACCCCCTTAGTAATTTTAAGGCCTTGCGCTTTAGCTTCTTAAATCCTCTTGCGAATGGACCTACCAAGAGAATCAACCATCAAAATATACTGGAAGGAGGACAATGGATTCCCCTGCCTAATGCCCCGATTACATTCAAAAAAACCTTCGGCATTCCCATTGATCAAAATAGAAAAAGAGGGACTTGCAATACAACTGAAAATCCAATTGCAAAATTGCATCGAAAAACCAAAATTTTTGAGAACCGTGATAAGGAAACGCCAATTTATCTTGTCATAAGCATTTCAAATGTCTAGCTTTAACAACATACCCAGATAATTGTTGTTGGAAAGAGAATGAATAAGCTCATGGGAAAGAAAAAACACCATCGAAAATAGATCTTCCAAGCATGAACTTGGTTTGCTCCTGAGAGATAAGAGGAACCAACACACTTTTAAGCCTGGAAGCAATAACTTTCGAAATGATTTTGTAGGTTGTATTGCACAGGGAAATAAGCCTGAAGTTAGCAAAGGAAGAAGGCTGAATCTTTTTCAGGAACAAACTAATAAAAGAGAAGTTAAGTGATTTAAGCACTAAGCGAGACCTTCAAGATTCTTCAACAGTAGCCCACACATCATATTCCACAATTCTCCAAAACCACTAGAGGAAGTCCATTTAGAAACCATCAAGACCTGGAGCTTTATTCTTGGCCATAGAGAACACAACCTTCTCAACTTCCCCCAGGGAAAAGGGCTTAAGAAGGGTATCATTTCGATCATAAAAAATCAAAGACGAGATATTAGCCAAAAGAGATGATTGAACGTCATCAAGGAGGCAATTTCACCACCTAATAGAGAAGTAAAAAACCAAACACCTTTCGAGATCTATTTTTGACATGAGAGAACCATCCCTTCGCTATTCTTAATTTCAGAGATAAAGTTCAAAAAAATCCTCGATTTTGCAAAAGAATGAAAGAATTTAGAATTCTTATCTCCATCCTTAAGCCAAAGTTCTCAGCCTTGTCAAATTTTAGGAAACTCTGCTTACCTACATCCACTTCCTTCTGAGCAACTTCCTGCTTATATTTTTACCGCTTTTGCCTGCTCAACCACAATTGACCGCTTTTAATCCTTCCTGCCCTGAAGCCATTTTAGAGGGAACCAAAATAGGAACCAACTCATCAGGTTTAATTTTACCATCCTCCAAACCGCCACCCCCTTGAAGGGACTGTAACACCTTTTCCTCATCCTTTACCAATAACCAAACTTGAAGATTATTCAAAGAATCTACATGCCCCTGTTCGAATCCTTCCTTAATTAGGAACACTGGTTCCCCCGAATTCTTATTAACTTCTTCATTTTCCTTTAGCAAAGAATGAGGGGAAAATTCCCCAACTAGAGGGGCATTCAGGAAGCCACCTTGCTTCCGGAGAGCACTAGAAAAATTGAAACCAGGAGGAGACTCGGTTCCAATCACCATGCACTCCATCTGAGGAGTCTCTTTCTGTATGGGATATGAATTAGATTCCTTCATCAATTTGATAGCGCAATCCTTACTCATATTCCCCAGCTTCCCGCAATAGAAACACTTTGCATTCAACCCCTCATACTCAATGATTAGGCACTTAGGGCCTAGATTGGAATGGAGACACAAAGAACTTGGCAACAGGGTGGTCAAATCCATATCCACATAGACACAAGCCACGAATTTCCTCCAAAATTCAAGGAAGGGTAGTGAATGGGCATGAAGGCACCCAAAGAATTCATGATAGAATTAAGGTCCAACCATTTTTGAAATTCAGGGGGCAAACCATGAAAACTCAGCCAAAGCGGAGCTCAAGAATTTTTTTCCTTCCTTGGATCAAAATTTGGAGACCAAGGACGAAAATGCAAGATGGATGAATTCAAAAACCAGGGATGCCCTTATATACCTGGTCCAATAGATCAAAAGAGGGAAACCATACCTAAAAGAAGCCATTGGTAAGAAAGCTAACCGTAGGTTTAAATTTATTGCCCTAGAACTGAGCAACCCAATTCAAGATCCTTCCCCTAGAGAAGCGTGCACCAACAAACTTATAGAAAATTTCCCTCTTGAACCAAACATCCACGAAATTATCTTCAGAGAAGGCGGAAAGAGACAACTAAAGACTCTCCGCTGAAATTTTAAAATCAATGCCACTAACCTTAATTTCCTCCACTTCTTTCAGCCTGTCGATTGCATCTGAAATTGGATTTGAAGGGACCTCCTCAGGAACACAAATGGAGGTCTTACTAGGTGCCAATTCCAAACACACTTCCACAATTAGATTCTCCAACACTATCATGCCAAACATGGAAGCCAGAGCTTTAACAAACACTCCCAGGCCAAGCTTATCGACCAACACATACACTTCTACCTCCGCTTCTGAAAACCAATCATATCGCTGAAGGTCCTCACACTTTCCACCACCCACAGGGATCTTGTTAGCACCTGTTAGAACACCATACTATGGCACCACAACCCCAACACCTGCACCCTCATTATCTTTTGAAAATTCAATTTTTTTGCTCTTATCACTTTTTTGGCTCTCCACCTGCAATTTGTCGCTCCCCATAGCTTTGAACAAAAAGTGGTTTTCCATGGTCGTATAGGTGTTGTGATTGATGAAAACCACATTAATGATAAAGTGGATGATGGAGTAGGGTTTGATGATGTTGACATGATGGTTCAGGTGTGTACTTGATGATACAAGGAGATTCAGTGATGATTGCTTGCTCTTGCAAGCCCATTCAAGTGCCTAGGTGATGTTGCATGGTTGTATGAGCTTCTTGGTGACTTTAGAATCATGCTGACATGTCAGATAACATGTTTGGAGAGTTATTGGGAACTCACATCAGTTGCAGGGTACAAATACAAGTGATTAACTACGTTTCAGGTGCTCATTTAGAGCAGGTATGGATGCTAAGAGGTATGAGGATGATCTTTGGAGCTACATGAGCTCAATGATGCATGTATACAGGTTTATTATGGTGTAAAAAGTATTTTTTGACCATTTTGAGTACTTTCATGATGAGTTATTGTGATCTTTTAGTTGACATTAGCTTTTACAAAGTAAAACCCTAAGGGGTTGCTATGCAAGTCTAAGTGTCTGGAGAGTTTGAGAGATGGTGATTACTTTATGATGATTGGAGATGTTAGCATGATGTGTCATGGTGCTTTGAGAAAACATTTAGGATGTTAGGATGTGAATTTTGCAAGTTATGTCATTTTTGGTGAGACAAGATTAAGAACAAGGTCATTTCTAGCTTGAATTGGAACTTCTGATGCTCACCCTGAATTGTGTGCTTTACATGGGACCTTGTGGATTTTAGGGATGTTTCTAAAGTGAGTCCATAATGTTTCAAAAAATAATGAGGTTAGTTCATCCTCACATTTTTATGAACGAATGTTAATAAGGTAAACAACTTTTTATAAGTTTGAAACCCTAGCTTGAAAGTAGTTTGAGAGTTTTGATTCCTAAGTAGAAATAATTGATTCATAGTGTATGGATGGTGATTATAACATGTACAAGACTCCTTCATATTTCTGGAAAGATATGGTAGAGGTCATGGTGATGAGTGGACCCCACTCAAACAAGTCAGTTTCTGAAGAAGTTTGTTTTGGGACAGGGTTGTCCAAAGGAGTTGCAAACTAAATTTAGTTTGTATGATGTATTTATATTTATCTTTATGTAAAAAGAGGCTTCATGACATGTTGATGTAGTTACATGGTCAAATAAGCTTCATTTAGGTTGACTGGTCAAAGTGTAGTTTCGAGGCAGTAAAAACAATCTTCATTAAAATGGGCATAACAGGAGCTACGAGTTAGAGGTGATTAAAGTTTTGTTGGAAATATAATTAAGAGATATTTCTGGTTATATAAGGTTTGTCTCATAATGATGTGTTTTTCTAAGATTTCCAGGTCAAGAATATTTTTTTCCAGTGCAGTACAAGACAAGATCTGCTAGATGTTTTGCATTGTTTGGAGTATGAGATGGATTAGGTGATGCTTCATATCACCTGGAATGTGAAGAGGGATGAATTTTTCATCCAATGAATCAATTTAGTGGTATTTATTGTTCCAGAAAAGGTATTAACTAGCTGATATTTGAAATCAATTTTTTATGCAATTTGATTTGGTGAAGAAAAAACTGATTGAGGTTTGAGAAGGGGATTGTTTCAGGAATTCTAAATTTCTTAAAAGTGTTCTTTAGGTTCTTCAATTTCCATTGAGTGGTCACATGGCATAGTTTGGATGTTTTGGAGTGATCTAGTGGAAAAAAGATGTTGATAGGGCTCTGTAGGGTGAAGGAAACAATTGTTTTGAGAAGAACAAAGAACAATGGTCCCATTAAATGAAATATTCTAATTGGTTGATGAAAATTTATACCATTTATAATTTTTAAATGTTAATTTAAACATGTGTTGTGATTTATGGGTCATGAAAAATTATGGTTTTGATGTTAGGGTATTTTTCTCTTTGTACCCGTGGAGATTTGAGTCTTTTTGGAACATGAAATGATGTTTTTGGCTAAACCGACCTACTTGGGTCAATTGGTACTGTTAAGTTATGAATTTGGGTTTTTTTTTATGATTCCTAGGTCAATTCAAAGGAGGAAAAATTTTTGTGTTTGGATTTGAAATAAGAAGAAGCTTATAAAAGCATTGTTTTGGGTGATTTATGGAGTTAGTGGTGTGTGTGCAAGAAGTTTGACCTAGGTGAGATATTTTTACAGGTTTGAGCATGATTTGATATCTGATCAAGTGTTTGACATGTTAAGGATTTATGGAAAACATGTGTGCATGTGTTTGAAGCTTGAAAAGTGAAGAAAGTGATTGTGTGTGAAAGATTGAAAACCTAGGGTTTGTATGAGGGTTTGAAGAAGTGCAAGCTGAATCATTGGTCTCTATCAGTTGTGGCAGAAACCATTCCAAGATTAGAAAATCATAAGGTGGTTGAGTGGGTGCTTGATCATCTTGGGGGGTTGATCTTCTAACAACTTCTAATAAGAGTCTTTATACTAAGAAAGAGGACTATCCCTCTAATGTGAGTAGTGAAGTTGATAGATCTGATTCAGAGATTGAATCTGATCAAAATGATGTAGGTGATGAGGTTATTTTCGTGACAAATGAAGCTATGAGATCCTCTAGTAGTGGCTCTAGTTTGTGGGGTTATCTTTCACCTGATTATTACAAAGAAGATGGAGGAGATGATGGTTAAGGCTTGGGTTGGCATGTGTCCAATCAGAACTAGAGCATGCTGAAAGTAACAACAAGAAGTTGACCTCACAAGTCAAGGATTATGAAGAAAAGATACAATAACTTGAAGGGAAATATTGGGCCATTTTTGAAAAACTTGAGGAATTAATGAGAAGGTTACAGTTGCAAATGAGTAACATGACTCTTAGCTTGCAATATAAAGAGGAAGAGGTGATAATTCTCAAGAAGTAACTCTCCGTTGTTGTAAGTAAGATGAAATCATATCAAAGTTGGATGATCTCCTGAGAAATAAAAATTTTACAGGTGATAAGGATGGTTTAGGCTTCAAATATGAAGTCAAAGACAATAAGGTGAAGAAAGAAGACATGGTTTCATGTAAAGAAGTAGGTGAACCAAACACCAATGAAGTAAAGAAGGATATATACATCAAGTACATTAAGAAAACCAAGAAAATTAGGCAACCTAATTCCTCAAGGTATGAAAGAAATTTTAATGGTTATTGCTATACATATAATGCATTTGGTCATAGGGATAAGGAGTGTAAAAGGACTCCTAGAGATACTCAGCCATGGACAAACAACAACAATGATCATGCTAAGAATGTTGTATGATTCAAATGCAACAAATTAGGCCATGTTGGTAGTGTTTGTTTGAATGATACGTCTAGTCATGTTGATGATTTCAAGAAAAATAATATATTGGTATGTTATAGCTGTAATAAAGTTAGTCATGTTGCAAAGTACTATTATCAAGGTTATTCAAGTCAAAATATAAGTTTTCAAGGTCCTATAGTGCAAGCTAATTGTAGTATCTAATCACTTCTTACCTCAATATCCATTCCCAAACGCGTTGGCATATCATCCATTTTAGCCTAGAAGATCACCCAAGGCATGCATAGGCACCTGAGTCCCCTCCTTTATGTGAGCTTAATGAAAATTTTCTTTCTTAGCATGAGGATGTAATACAACAAAAAAATAAGTGTATCCATTCATGAAATTTAGGATGTAAGAAATAAATCCTAACCCAACACACCCGAGCATAGAACGACGTTATCGACTAAATGAAAGTAGAATTAACCATGAAATAACATCAAGAAAACCCATAACACACATATGAACATAACGGAAAATGAAAAAATCAAAATCCATCACACATGAGTGTTTCAAAATAATTTCATTATATTTATTACCAAAAATATGGTAACCAAGATTACCTACAGAAGATTCCCATTAATAGAAATGTTCACTCTAGCAGAGCTTTCTGTACATCACAGGGCTTACCATTACACATTACAAAATATCACAATATCTATCACTCCTTATCCCCTCATACTTATACCTCCATCCTTACTTCTCTCTCTCTCTCTCTCTATCTCTCTCTCTCTCTCTCTCTCTCAGACCATCCATTCTTAAAGAATAATAATCAACCTTCCCTCTTAAATCCACTCATCACTATTAACTATGAAAGCCTGACAGGAATCAATTTGTGATTTCTCTACCACTACTCATGAATATGCCATATGTCTTCATGCATTTCCCTCAATCCAGTGCATTTAACATGAATATTCCAAGCTAATCCTTAAGAATCTCGAATCCTTAGCCTTTCATGATAAGCATATATAGATTCTTTGGAATATCCTTTCCTTGATTTATAATTCTCCATGGCTTATCCAACATCTGTATCTGGTTACTTTTCCATTTTCTCCTTACATGCGTGTATTTTCATGTTGTCTAAAACTCACTAAGTCCTGAATCCATCTTGCCTAGGTGCGAATCCTTCCCGTCTCTCTAATAACTACTTCTATGAATGCCTCCGCATCCCTTGATTTTGTGTGCCACAAGGATTCGTGCCTTAGGTACTTAGTTACTTTAAGGGGTTCTAACATCACCCCACACTAAACTAGTTGCCACCCCAAAAATCCTCCACACTTCCTGAACAAAAATATTGTCAACCATAATAATACTCCAAAGAATAAATAATAGTTTTTGAGAGAGAATATAAATAAATAATTGAGGAATTGTGGGGGGGGGGGGAATGCTACGTAACTAATTTTAGGATTTCAGGGAATTCTCACATCTATCTCATCCCTCAAATTTTTCCCAGGCACATTGAATTTTAATAATGCATTCCTTGGTCACTTCACCTGCAGACACTTAGCACCTGGTTCTGGGATGATTTATTCTACCTTATCCTTTAGCGTGTTAATATCCACCCCTAACTCCATGAATAAACCCTCAAAATCATCCATTTGTTTCAGTGATGTATTCTCATAGCTTCACTAATTTTGAAGTCCATCTTCTCATGCTTTGTCTTGATTTTCTTCTTTTGGGTCGTGGTGTAAATGACCAACTGTATGCACTCTGCCTTATTGGCGGGGATGGTCTCCTTTAAAACTTTGAGGGATTTATCTTTCTTTACTTCCCATGCATTAATGATTGGATCTCATTTTCTACAGCTATTGAATCTCTTATCTGCTAGTATATTTACCTCCTTTGAGTTAGGTTAGCAAGTATTCCAAATCAATGATCCAGGCTTTAATGGTGACCTTGATCTCTTCCTTTTCCTTTGCAATCTTTGCACCTAAGGGGACCATACACCATCCTTGATGTTAATGAGTAACATCCATACAAGGTCCTTAAGTTACTCTATTTCATCCCTGTAATCTATCTTAGCCTAGCTCACCAATGCCAGACATTATCCCAAGAAATGTTTTTTACGAGGGTGCACCAAATCGGTAATATGCCTCCTTTGTTCATGCACATGTTCTCCCCTTAACCATTGGTGCAATCTACCTATTTATTTCTCCTTGATTTTCTTCACTATGATTAGGTTCTGAGCAGTTGCCCCAACATCCAAACTATGTCAGACCACCTTTGAAGACATCTTATGTAATGCATTACATGCCTGCTCATTAGTTAGGTGGTTAGGATCCACCAATTTGTATACTTCTCCTTTCTTAATCGTCAAATGAATGGTCTTGATCACATGATCATTGACCGCAAACTCAGGCTCTTTGGAGTGGTATTACATGCTCTAACTAAGCATATTTCAGGTTCTGGGCACACCCCCTTCTTGATCCATTAAATACTATCCATAAATTTTCTCTGGTGGGATCGTGGTTTGTAATCTCATGTACATAGGAGCTTCGTAGGGTCATCCATGAAGTCCATTTATAGAGACACATGTGTCTACCTCTTCCTTATAGTTTTGTGCATTTTGTCCTCTGTTTATTCACCCTGAGGGGTGAATCCCTTATCCTCTTTTATGTTAAAGGAGTTCCCTTTATCTCCCCTTGGGTTGGTGTTCTATAAAGTAGAGGCCTCATGCACTGGAATATTCTCTACACCCTGCATATAATATTCTTCCCCTTATTCTTGCACTCCTTTCCTACATCCATGGCCTCTAACTTATCTTCCTACCCCTCAAGCTCTACTTCTAATTCTACCTTCAAAGTGGTGGGTTGTGTTCTTCCTTTCCTTCCTTTGAGCTTGTTATGGTACTTGATACTTTGTGTGTCTTTTTTCTGTTTTCATCAGGCTCTTCCTTCTCTTACTTTCTCTTCCTTCTCTCCCTCGTGCACCATGGTAATGAGGCCTTAGACACCACCCTATATTGAAGTGTTGGCACACTTGTTACCATTATGTTCATGTGTAGTACTTCCTCTTCCTGGAAGTATGTAACTTCCAATCATCATGTTCTTCTTCTTCTTTGTATTATTCTTCATGTACTTGATTTCATGGGTTAGATTGGAATTCCCTATGGATTTAGAAAGGTGGATTTTATAACCTTCCACCTCAAATCCCCCATGTGTTTTGGGGCACAGCTATACAAAACACCCAATGGACACATCCATTGATGGTAACGATTGACCTGTGGGTACAAGTAAAGAAGGTTTGGATCCATAAAAATTGATATAGGAAGGTCGAGTGTCATACTTTTATATAATGCACGCAACATGTGGACATCAACATACACCTTTTTTACATCAAAAATAAACTTCTATGCATCCTTGATCTAATTAATGGTGTACTTAATATATTTTGCCATGAAAGTGAAGGTGAGCTTGCACGATGGCCTCATCTCTCCCTTAGCCATCATAAAACTTTTCTAGACAAAAAATGTTATGTGTAACGAAAAATTTTAATTGGTCCCCAATAACCTATGGTAACTTATGGGGAATGTGCTACTCATTTTCAAAATATTTGCACACAACTCACTCAAACCACATTTTCATATGAGCCTTGTAAGCACTAGATTTGCTCCCGTCATAGGTGAACTTTGCACGAATCAAACTGCATAGGGGATGCATGTGCACGGTTAGGTGAACCTAAATGTTCATATCTGGTCTATCTAGGACACCAATCTCCTAGAAAAAAATCAATATTAGGATGGAGCTCCATGTGATCTTTACTCCTGTCTCATTTTAACACCCACGCCTCTTCAATAATGCCATCTGTAATAAATTGATAAAAATTGTAGTGTGCCCTCTTGGGACACCATGTAGGCCATGTACAGGAACCTATGGTTAATGTTCATCTACCTTTTTGGCATGTAAAATTTGTAGCTAATGATCTAGGAGGTAACTCTTAATGTTAGGTATAGATGATCTGTAATTATTTGTGCCCTACCTCCATTCTCTTAGTTCAATTTCTTTTCACCATCTCCTAAATATATGGATAGTGGCACATAAATCAAGTTCCAGATCCTCTCACAGTGTTACGCAGGAATGTAACCATTTGATTAAAATGGCAACTGTGATCCAAATTCTTCTTCCCCTGCAAAGTAGAATAATTCTTTTTGTACCTATGACATTAACCACCTAAAAAGGATGAGGGTGGGTTTGGCAAAGAAAGGAATCCCCCATAGCTGCAAAACTCTAGTCTTTTGTAGATCCTATTATGCACTGACTCATCAACCTTAGAATTTCCAATCTCCTCCACCATTGGAGTATCTGGTATTAGGTCCTGTCCACGTACCATCTTTTCATTATCGAATGTTTTATGGTTGTATTCGTTTATCATGTGCATTTGTATAGTTTCGAGCTTCACTTTTCTATCCTTAATAACTCTATTAGGGTACTACATTTTTGATTAAATTTCCATGGGATCCTCCTTTTCCATCATCAGTCTCTTTATTTGATGATTTCTTCGGTTTCATATTAATCTTTATTTCCCTAATTCCATAGGTGTGTTGATCCCCTCTTTTTTCTTCCCTAAGTCAACAAATTCCTCACTTCTCTTACATGCAACCTCCTTACTTATTTGTGGGCTTCTCCCCTCCTTACTACACCACAAGATTACACTACTAGTTTACACAAGTCCACTGGTTCTTTATAGTGCTTCACATCGTCCCTATTCTTCATAAAACCCTCATTAAAATTCAAGATCGAGAGCACAAAATCAATTCTCTTAAAGAAAATTACTCAAAATAACTATTTTTACCTCTTATTTATAATTTATCAATGCCTTATAGTTCCATACAACCACATGTCCTAATGTCACTTTTTGATAAATCACTTTATTTCACTTAAATAAACTTCCTGACTTCCCTCACACATTTTGCAGCTATAACCTTATGGCACTCCAATACCACTAAACTGTCACAAACCTCCTTCATGCGCATCATTGTGCCAAAGTACATAACCTCTGCGTTCATTCTACTAAGTAGTTCCCCATGGTGCTGCTTACCTTATGTCATACCGCATGATCCTTCCCTTCTTGTGGTCTTCAGACTTCTCTCAACCCACCTTCATAACCGCACGAATTTACGCACCTTATCCATCATGTTGCTCATTCTTTTGTCTTCACATTTATTTTTTCCCAATAGTCCACTATCAAAGAATTTTTTTATCAACCTGTGTTCAATATATCTGCTACTTCACCTCACACAAAAATGTATGTGTGGTCCCCTGTGCATAGAACCTCTTACAATGTAATTAGCTACTGGTGCACCAATGCACAAAACCAAACCAAAAATGATGACAAAGGAAACAACCAAAAGAAAAAAGTACTAGAAGGAAATCTAATCTAATTGGCAATACTACCTTATTTTTTACTACACAAGAAGCCTTATTTATAGTAGGGCTTCAACCTACTCCCATTGAAGTAACCTGGTAACCTTGTCCCATCAAGTGCTTGTAACTGGCACGCACCTAGAATCAAGGATGTATGAGATGATGTATGGTCCTAACCAATGGAATTTCAGTTTCCCTAGGGTGGCGTAGAAATTTAGAGTCATAAAGCAAGACCATCTGCCCAACCTCGAACTATTTATTTTTGATATGATGATCATGCCATGATTTTTTTCACACCTTCTCAGTCTTCTGACTCCACCTAGCAAGTGATCACCTTTCATCCAACTGCATTAACTTCTCCATGCACTCTTGTAGTGCTTGCTCATCAGCTAATCCTCCTACACGTGCACACGTTATTCACAGAGATGGTAGCATAAATTCTACTGGTAAAACAACTTCCATGCCAAACACTAATTGAAATGGTGTGGCCTTGTTCAATCTCTTGTAGGTTGTCCTATACACCCATAGTATGGCTGAGACTTTTTCATCCCAATCTTGTCTCCCCACATCACAAATTTTTGTCAGCATGTGACTCAGTATCTTGTTAAATGCCTCAGCGGTTCCATTATCTTGAGGGTGATAAGGGGTGGTCTTGTGATGGGCCACCATGAATTCTTCCAAAAAAATCTTGACTGTCTCATTCAAAAAAGTGTGTGCCTCTATCACTATTCAAGCTTAAAGGACACCCATACATGCTAGATTATGTTTTCCCATAGGAATCTTGTTGTTGTGGTTGTTGTGCAATCCTTCATAGGCATTTCCTCTACCCACCTTGTTAAGTAATCAGTATAAGTAATGATATAGCACGAACCAGTCCTTCACGTGGTAGGTGAAATCAGTCCTACAAAATCAATCACCCACTTCTCAAATGGTTATGTGCTAGCTATCGGTCTCAAGGGCATTTCATCTCTTCTTCCTAGTTTTCCAAGGCATTGGAAATGGTCACAGGCCTTGTAAAACTCAATACAATCCTGGTAGATGCTTTCCCACCAAAGCCTTGTGAGTAGAATTCTTCTACGTGGTGGCATTCCCTGCATAGTGTCCTCCTGTAATCCCACCATGTGCTTCCTCCATGATTGCAACGTGCTCATGTTCTAACACGCACTGATGCAAGAATCTCATCACGATGGCTAATTTGTATAAATCTCCACCAATTAATATGTATGGCACTGAGTGTATAGCCAACTATTTTCTTTCCAAAGTCTTCATTTCCTTCAATGCCATACCTATTTTGAGAAACACAACAATATCCTCTAATTCAGAGGGCATGCGTCATAGCCTAAATAGTTGTGCATCTGACATTGTATCCTCAATGCTCTCTGCATCCTCCCCTGAGTCAATTCTTGATAAATGGTCAGGTCCCAAGTTACTCTTACCTAGTTTTACAACAACCGTAAACTCAAATTCTTGAAATAATAGGACCATCTAGCATATGCACCCTTGTAAAATGGGCTTGTTTACCAAGTACTTCAATGCCATGTGGTCTATGTAGAATATAAAGGGTGTTTCCAAGCAGATACTACCTAAATTTGTGTAGCACATAGATCATTGATAATGCCTTCACACTTGGTAGTAGTATAGTTATTATTCTACTGGTGTCAACTTCCTACTTGCAAAACAAAGAGGGTGATCAACAAGTTCCATTCACCAAGGTTATGCTAACACTACTCCAATGGCCATCCCTGAGGCATCAACATGCACATGGAAAGGATTATCCCAGGAAGGAAAGTGTAATATGGGTGCAGTGATAAGCCTATTCTTCAATGTGTCAAACATCATTTACTATGCCTCTCCCCAATGGAATGTACATCTATGCTTCAAAATCCCTCCAGTGGCATGGTGATTTTGCATACCCCCTAATAAATTTTGGTAGTACCTCGTATGCCCAAGGAATCCACGCACTGCGCTCTGGCTAATGGGTTCTTCCAATCCTACAATAACAATAACTTTGGCAGGATCCACCAGTAAGCCTTCCTTACATATGATATGCCCCAACAAGGTTCCAAATGGAGTAGCCAAAGAGACATTTCTTGATATTGAGGGATATGCAAAACTTTTGGCATCTCTTCAAACATTAACCACAGATTGTTCACAATGGTCCTTCACTAGTCTGTACATTTCTAGTCATCAAGGTAGACTTGAAGAAACTTATGGATGAAGTCTTGAAATTCCTGCACCACAATGCATGAAAACACATCAGGCACATTCTTCAGTCCAAAAGGCATGACCTGTGTAGGAAAAAATTCCCCATTAGTGGTGAAAGTTGTCTTTTCTTGGTCCTCCTTTGTAATCCTAACTTGATGATATCCTAAGAAGCCATCTATGAATGAATAGATCTCGCACCTAGCTACTCCTTCCAGGATATCCTTGGTGAAAGGGGTTGGAAAGGGATCAATGAAACATACCACATTCAAATCCCTGTAATCAACACAGATCCTTATCCTCCCATCCTTTTTAATTTAATGACCATTGGGCTTATCCATTCTGATTCCTCAATAGCTTCAATGATACCTAAAGCAATCATCTTGGTCTATCTCTTCCTTGACCTCAGACATGCAGATTTGGATTCATTTGGTAAGGTCTCTTCAAATTGGGTGTGCTCCCTCCTTTATTTTGATCCACATCTCCCCTAAAGAGTGGTGAACTCCCTTAAGCTCATGGTACCCATGCGGAAATAAATCCTGAAACTCACACAATAGATCAATGATCTTTGAAACCTCATTTTTTTGACCAGTAATCCCCGATAGTAGCCTCCTTAGGTTCCATATTCTGAGCCAATGTTAACCTTCTTTGTTTTGAGAGGTTCATGGTAGGCATGTGCACTTTCTCATCAACACTATTTGTTACCTTGCGTGTACCCATAGTATGGTTAACATCCAAGTTCTCCACTTCCTGCCATCTATCACATAGACTAAATTTCCCTTCTCTTTCTCCATGTATGCTCAAGTTGTAGTTCCTCTGGTTCCTCCACATCAAAATGCACCTCCAAATCAGGTTCTCCCAATAATTCCAAAATTCTATCCTCAGCCATGGCACTGTCTCCCATATTTAGGAAATTAACAACCTGCAACTCCTCATTCACCAATGGCTTAGTAATTTGATATTCAAAGGTTTGAATCAAGTCATCTGTTAACTCCCACCAGTTCCCTATCTGACAGGCATAATTCTGAATGAATGTACCATGTGCACATAATCCCTGTAGTGTGGAATAAAAAAATTGTGCACCTAGAGGGAAGGGGGTAAAGCTTCCATGCCTCCCATCCATGTTCTCTCACATTCTTGAACATGTTTGAGGTGGGTGCCCCTCCATCATAGCCACATATTTTAGTAGGTGTGTTGCTCTAGAAGAATCTAATAGAGAGTGCAATTCCTCACCTCACACCATTCTATGAAGATTGTCTTGATGCATCACCCACCATTGTGTTGCAGTCCCATGCAACATGTAGATAAGCATGCTTCACCTTTCGATCTCACATCTCCATTGGCTTCTATGGCTCATAGGAAAACATCAGGGTTTCCTTCCCCAGTGTAGCTTGGTAACTTCTTTCCTCTCAGGCACCTAAGTGGGCATGCACCTTCATCACCCTTGTAATAGAGCCTCACAATTTTCACCCAATTAACTCATATGTCCCATGCACCCAATTGTCACATGCTACACTAGTGGTATCACTCATAGATTGAGCATCTTCCCACTGAATAACTCCTTCCATAGGGTGTATCACCTTAGGGTCCCTGATAGTGCACACATAGATTCTATCGAGGGATTCTTCTCCCAAGGGCTCAGTATAGGGTGTTGACTTCCCATCGGTCAAGGGGATGATAACCCATTCTTCCTTATTCTCAAAACTTATGTATCCCTTATTGAACCTTAGGTCCACATTATTCTTATAGCACCAGGGGCACCCAAGTAATGCTAGAAAGTTGTCCACCTCATCTAGCACCAAGACTTCGAAGTCTCCAGTGAATTTCACCCCTTGGATAGTGATAGCAGCATCCTTCAAGACACAAATGGGCATCCTCTTTATCTTGTTAGCCATATATAACACATTTGAGGATGGTTGTAATGGGGGCCTTCCCATTTGATGCCATGCATCTAGGGTGAGAACATTAACCTCTGCACCCGTGTCTATCAGAATATTTCTTAGGAGCCATCCGTTGACTACTGCATTCAAGGTAATCTCCTTATCATAATCAATGGTGTGAGGGGGAAGGTTAGCGTGTAAGACCTATCACTCGCACTCTCCTCTCAGTGCGAATAATTTCTCCCATAACCATTCCCCTAGCAAAGGGATGATATTATCTTGCCTCATCATTTTGCATACTTCCTTGACTTCATCCAGATCCTTTTGTGGAGCCTTCAGCGCATTTCCTTTGCTCTAACTTTCGTGACTGCTCCTTTAGGCACTGGATCTCTCCTTGTAGGCTTTTGAATCACATCCATGGTCTCCTGATAAACCTCTTTCTGATGAGTAGGATTTGGATACTTCCATGCACCACCTCTTCTCTTATGACCAAGTGGTATCTGCTTTGGTATTTCCCTGGCATGTGCATATCCTCAACTTGCATTGTCACCTAGTACAGGTTCTAACTCTGACTCATGTGCCACCCTTGGCATCCATTATGAGTATCCTTCTTCACGCTTACCATTCCTACACCTTTATCCTTCCATTGTTGCTAGCTCATGTGCTCAAATAACTCTGGGCACTCCTCATACTTGTGCTTCTTTCCACACCAAGAGCACTCTAGTAGGTCAGGGCATTCATGCTTGTAATGTTCTATGGACCCACAGTTATAATAGGTCCCACAAGGAAATTCACTTCTTCCACCTCTTAAGCGATTGCCATGACCTCTAAATCCTCCACAAAAGCCTCTTCCATGAGCTCCTCCATCCGCGTTGCTCTTCATAGTGATGACCATCATCCTTGGAATTGTTTGCAACGTTGGTCTGGTGCACACCAATATCAATGGCATCATGTATCTGGTCAATCAATCTACAATCCTTGGTGTCATGAGTAGTAGAGGTGAAAATATTGCAATAACAAGACACATTCTTACAGATCATGCATTGTAGCAATGGACACCTACTTGCATCATGATCCCCATGGAAAATCTCACAGTCTACCATTATCGCGCATACCAATCTCCAAGGAAATTTTCCTTTGTATGCCCCTCTACCCCACAATCCATGCACCATAGGCCACTACAAGTCTCATGTGGCCAAGTTTACAGATAGCTTCTCTAGCTACTTTACCATGGTAGCAATATGAGCTTCAAGAAAAGGACTAACACTGGTATCCATGCTTCCCACAACCTCAGTGCAAAGGGCAGCCTCCAAGGCCTCATGCAGGTCTGTAAAAAGTCTTATGTAAAAGCATGCTCTCCTGAAGGGTGTTATTAGTCCTCTAACAAACCATTGAGCATGCTGAGAAGGATGAATATCATAAGACAATTTTGATAAGATAGTTTTAAAATGCATCATACTCCCACACACTCTCTACCATACCTTGTTGAATCTCCTTCAGCACGCTAATGCTCTTTATGTTCAAACTCAGGAATATGGAATTCAACTAAGAAGGCATTACGTAGCATAGTATAATATACTATTGTATCTGGTGGGGGTCATACTTCAGTACCAACTATGTGTGTGCCCTTGCAACATTATTACAAACTGAATTTCCTTCCATTCTGGGGTAGTGATCCCCTTCGCATGCCATAGCAGCTCACATTTGTGTACATGTTCTGCAACATCCTCAACACCTTTGTAATCTGGTAGATGAAAAGACATTTAAAAAAATACTTGTTGAGGTGGTTGAGGCCCTTACCCACCTGATCCAGAACCTTGATTCCCTCTCAGTGTTTCCTCCACCACCAGATCCACTAGATCCACCAGTCATGTTCCTCTTTAACCCACCAGATCTTCCAGATCTTCAGATCCACTAAGTCCACTAGCTCCTACTCCACCTGACCCACCAGATCCACCTCCCGTAGCTAGAAAGGGTCCTGAAGTGGTCACGCCTTGTGTCCCCACTGTCATGCTAAACTAAACTGTCACGCCAATAGTTTGTGATATTGCACCACTACCAGATGTGTGTCCCGTCACCACTTCCAGATGTGATACCCAACCTTTGTGTACCCATATTTCTCCAAATGTCATTCCAGAAAATATACCTCTAAATACTAGAAATGATTGTGTAGCCATAGATGTGCCAAATGAAAAGTTATACCTCCTAGGTGTTGATCGGTTACCTCCACCAATACCAAACTAGGTTAGTAATACTTATCTCTAGATTTGGAAAACTAAGCACTGAAGGGTTGGTCACTAGGTGGATTCAGATGTGCCTAATGGCTAAATATTTTTCCTCCAAGTGATGTGCTCTCATCAGAAGCTGAAAGGGGTTTCTCTCTTGTGCTTTCCAAGATGGGGTAGCACAGACTGCTCAGGTTCCACATCCTCTATGTGAACCTCAATTCCTTCCTACAACATCTACCTCTATAAATCCATCACTCCTGATAACTTCACATTGTCTACCTAACTCCCTTTCATGAGATTCATTATACTTGAGCCATCTCTCTTCCCTCTCTGTTTTATCTGCAAGGTCTGTCATCTTTCTCCACTCTAGCTTCCTCACCCAACACTCAGAGGAAGTTTACCGGCCATGGGAAAAGCCTCCAAAATTAAAGTAATGATAAGGATCTTGATAGCTAAGGGATAACATACAAAAATGATCCTCTAGGATCCCTCAAGAACTCAAACTCAGTAAACTCTAGACAAGAATACGTAGAAATGGCGTATTCCAGGGTATAACTAATCAACACTCTTTTCCACTAGTGGTCAACAACATGGGTCCAGGTCAGATTGGCATCATGTAGCTTCTGATACTCATCTTGTGTCCATGCATACGGGTCTATAGTACCAACTCAACCTAGACACATATGCTGAAATCCATTCATACAACTCCACTGGAAAACAACAAAATAAGGTCTCATACAACTCATGATACAGGTGTTCTTCTACCCATTTATGTGCATCAAACTCAGGTCCATTATTAAATCTATGAGAAAAACTCATCCTCTGTGCTTTTAAACCATGCTTCGACATCATCCAAGGTCAAGTGCTTTGTCATCAGGTACCATTCTCACAAAACATTTTGAAAAGAGGTCCTGAGAAAAGGAACCAAAATGTAGTCTCTAATCACTACTTTCCTCAACAACCATTCCCAAACACGCCAACATATCATCTAGTTTAGCCTAGAAGCTCACCCAAGGTGTGCATAGGCATCAAGAACCCATCCTTTATGTGAGCTTCGTGAGAACATTATTTCTTAACATGAGGATGTAATACAACCAGAAAATAAGTGCATCCATTCATGGAATTTAAGATGTAAGCATTAACTCCTAGCCTAATGCACCTGAGCATAGAACAACATGATCAACTCAATGAAAGTAGAATCAACCATGAAATAACATCAAGAAAACTTGTAACATGCATATGAACATAAGGAAAATGCACAGATCAAGATCCATCACATGAGTGTTTCAGAATCACTTCATTATATTTATTAGCCAAAATATGGTATCCAAGATTACATCAAAAGAGTCCCATTCATGGAAATGTTCACACTAGTAGAGATTTCTTTACATCATAGAGCTCACCATTACACATTACACAATATCGTTATATCTCACTCACTCCATTTTTTACTTTCTACATCCATCCTTACTTATCTCTCCTTCTCCTCTGTGAAAACCATCCATTCTTCTAGAATAATCATCATCCTTCCCTCTTAACCACTCATCATTATTACCTGTGAAATCCTAAAGGAATCCAGTTTATGATTTCTCTACCACTACCTAGGAATATTCTATATGTCACCATGTGTTTCCCTCAATTGAGTGCCTTTAGCATGCATGTGCCAGCTAATCCTTAACAACCTCAACTCTTTATCCATTAATGATAACCATATTGATGCCCTGGAATATCCTTTCCTTGACCCAAGTCTTCATGGCTTATCCACATATGTATCTGGTCACTTTTTCATTTTCTCCCTATGCGTGTCTTTTCTTGTTGTCCAAAACTCACTAAGTCCTGAATCCATCCTTCCCATGGGTGTGAGCCTTTGCACCTCTCCAAGAATTAATTCTGTGTGTGCCTTCATGCCCTGCTTCGACATGCCACAAGGCTTCACGCCTTAGGTACTTAGTTACTTTAGGGGCCCAACACTAGTGGATTTTAAAGATCTATAATGTATGACAATGATCAAAGAAGAATATGGGAACCTAGAGGAGACCTTGGTGTCTCATCAATAGATCGTGATGATGGAATGAAGGGTAAAACACAAAGTTTAGATCTAAAGAGAGAATGAGATTTCCAGGTATCTAAGACGTCTTGTGACCTGTCGACACTAAAATTTTCCTCCGTAATTTCTATTTCATTAATGTATGTATTAGGAATAGGATGTTGTTAAGTGTAATTAGTAGTAGCGTCCGATAGAAGATAACAGCACTGCCAGTACGACGCCGCCAATAATGTATAGTACGGTAACAGTCAAAGTACAATAGGAATGTTGTAAAAAGTAAATATTTGTCATAAGTGGTCCGGTAATGTTAAAATGTCAAAGTTTGGGTAATTAGAGAAGTAGGGTCCACATGATTAGGAATTAGAAATATTATATTGGTAATAAGGACAAGGAGTGAGGTCATAAATATTTTGTGTATTTTTTTTGTAAAAAGTCTAAAAATGTGGAACCCATGTAAAATGATAAGGTTTATCTTATCTTAAAAGATAAGCTTACATGTACAGATAAGAGTTAAGGTATGGAATATGATTCGTCAGAGTGGATTTCTTATCCTATCTTAGAGATAAGATGGATAAGCCTGGAAGTTCTATAAATAGAGAGGCCACCCCCCTCATTTAGCATAGAAAGAAGTAGTGAGAAATATTGTATGAAGTGTGTAAAGGAAGCCATCAGTTTAAATGTGTGTTGAAGAAGCCATTAAGAGGTGTAATTGTAAAGTTTCTCCCATAGTCTTGGTGAAAGGCAAGTGAAGTCAATAACACTTGAAGTACCTCATGGGTGAGATTGTAACAATTTCATGTTAATATTATAATTTACTCTGATATTTCAGATTTATCATCATTCCTTCTTATCATAGTCTATGGTATTCTTGTGTTATGTTTGTTGTTGTGTTTCCAGATTACATCCACCAAACTAAAGGTTGTGCATTAGTAAATAATCATAGCACGAGGAGTTCCCAGTGAAGAATTATCATGGTGTCGGATTGGTGATGACAGACCTCTTCAAGACCTTCTTGTAGCTCATCATGGTGCCTACATACCTCTACTATGCTTCTTAGAGGTATACTGATTCAAATGAAGCATTGGTGTGAGAGGGAGTTGTTTGAGTCAAAATGTGCCTCCTTCATAAGGTCAAGGTATGTCATTTTATGTTTTTTTTTCATGATCTTGTTTTTTCATATGGTTGTTCATGTGGTTGATGTAGGATCCTCACTCCTAGATTGTACATAGGGTTTTTAAGATCAATTTTGGCTTGCAAAATCATGATGATAGGTCTGGGAGGTCATTTTATGTAATCTTGGTATGTTTATCTTAGTCTAGCCTTATAAGAATTTAAATTATGCACTTTCCCTCCTAAAGTTTAAGTTTGAAATTTAAGGCTATTTTGGTTTGATATAAGGTTTTAATGAACCTTATGGGTCCTTTATAGTTTTCATACATGTAAAAAAACCTATAGAATCTTAGGGGTCTTAAAGTGTGTGTGAATCAAGTGTTTTGAACTTGGGGTTCTAACCAAGTGCTTAGGGTGATTCAAGGACTAAGCATGTAATTAAGTGGGAAAATTTCTTGCATTTAGTTGACAACTACATAAGAGGCTATAAATGACACAAATGTAACTGATTCAACCATTCACATTCGAATGAGAATCCATGAGAATAACTTCAAGGAGATTTTTTGTATACACATGTATGGTAGTTTTTGTATTCGTTCTTAGTTTTTTCAGTATTCAATGAGATCTTATGCATGTAATATGTAGGAATGTATATTTACTTTGATTCTTATGATATTACATTAATTATGTATGAATATTAAGTTGAAACAACATCCTAAAACTGTATTAGACAATTGAGATTTTATGCATGAGAGGTTTGGAGTGGATGATATTTTGTGCATGTTAATGACTAATGGAACCATAAAAGGGATTAATTAGTTCATGAACGTAGTTGAAAGTGTGATAATTCTTAATAGAGTTTATGAAGGTGATGAGAAGATTGAAATCTTACTTTATTACTGTGCATGTATGTACTTGTTAGTTCTTGTTACTGTGAGTATGGTTGTTCTTTGAAATTGTGGCAGAGATCAAGTGATTAGGGTTTAAGGAGAAGGATGAATGAGTTGAATACAATTGAGATTCAAGTAAATGAGGTATGGTTGATCTAATAGTGTATTCAATCTTCTTAAACCTATAGAAACCTAATAGTGATCTAAGAAGACATTATTTTGTCTTTGAGACTTTAAAGGATAAGAAACTCAATTCTTAAGGGAAGGGCACAAGGAGTTGGTATCATCTCTTGTAAGTATCACTATCTAAGAGCCACTGATAATACATACACTTAGGGAAAGTTCCTTCACCCATCCAGAATATTTTTAGAGATTTGACAGAGAACTTGTACATTAAAAGATAAAAGAAAGGATATCATGCACATGTTTAAACCCTCACTAGGGTTTGCATACAAAATTGGTTTAAAGGAGACATAAGGTGGGATAATATCTGAGACCCTCAAGGAATTTGAGAGAAGAATCTACAAAACTGAATCGAATGGTTAAGAACTTTAGAACCAACTCAGGAAGCATGAAAATGTGACAGTCTTAAGTGCCACATGTAAATGCTTATTGTATGTGCGAGTATAGTGTTGTCAAGATCCATATAACTCTTTTATTATCTTTGTAGAATGATTTCCACTATTCAAGTAGGTTTGAAGTCTTAAACCAACATACATTAATAGATTCACAAGGTGTGAACTTTATATATTCCATTTTCCTTAGCTGATAATATAAAAGGAACACTGTATCAGACAAAGGGCAGTGAGAGACTAGATCACAACAGAGAAGTGTGAAGGCTTGAATATAGAGATGAGTTTGTGAAGATAAGATGGAGTCAACTCCCTAGCTAATAATTTTAAGGTTTTGAGGCTTTGGTCACCATACATTTCTTACAATCCGTGATAGTCCTCTGGTGTTAGAGTTGCACAGTCTTATAGGCCTACTTTGGTAGAAGAAAGGTTGATTTTAAAGGAAAGTTTTGTTAAGGAACCTACATAGTGAATTTGTACACATGTTTAAGGGACAAATGGTTGATTGAAAAGTTGTTTTACTTGTAAGTTTAGGTATTGAAACAAAAGATAGACCTGAAACCACACTCAGATTGGACTGATAATGCATAATATGACTAGAGTTTGGAAATTGATGACTAATGGGAGTTAGATAAGGAATAAGAACTTACAATTTTTCTTACACTTAGGGATCTTAAAAGGGTGTTGGAAACAAGCATTACTTTGTTGGGAAACAATATAGATGCCTATAACTATGAAGCTACAAAGAAAGGTTGTTTAAGAAGCCTAGTAAAGAAAGTCTATAGGAAGGTAAGACAATGTATCTATTCAATTGATTGTATTAGTATAAGTAAGGGATGAAGAACATGATGAAATAGTTGGATTTGAGTAATAAGGATGAAAATCAAGAATTTTCCTAATTTGTGAGAAACTAAAAACTTGTCAAATAAGCTAGTTTGCAGACTTGAGAAACATAGTTTGATTTTTGTGTCTTGACACATTGTAAATTTAGTCAGATTGAATTTTTAATACATCATAATCATATTAGAGCAGGTATTTGATTCTTGAAAAGAAGAGATATTGTCTTGACAGTGATTGTAGGAAAGAGAGATAAAATGGTGTAGGTAAGAGAGGTGAGACATATATCTTGGGAAGACAAGATAGAAAGAATGATGGAAGTTGCATTGAACAGGTTATAGAGTATGGAACAGAATCAGAGGAAGATGAGAACTGATATGAATTATATATAGAGAGACAAGGAAAGAAATAGAGTGCAATTTGTAGGCAGATGCTATAAGTTTCAGAGGTATGCAATACACAAGGCATATGAGTGATATGGGATGAATATAGAGATGAGAAAGTATGAAAAAACTGTTGATCAAATGGTACAAGACAAAGGTAAGTCATTTTTGTGTAGAAGAGTTCTTTTGAAACCAAGTAAAACAATGAATGAGGTAACTCAAAGAAGGTGTTTGTTTAGAACTACATGTAAGGCTAATGGAAAAGTTTGTAAAGTGGTTATTGATAGTGGAAGAATTGAAAATATTGTTTCTTTTGAGACAATAGAGAAACAATGATTGAAAACCAATATGCACCCTAACCCCTATTAGATATCATGGATGCAAAAAGGACATCATATCTTCGTTAGGGAACATTGCCAAGTTGAGTTTCAGATTGAGGGATATAAGGATAAAGTGCTATGTGATTTGGTTCCTATGGATGTTTGTCATGTGTTATTAGGAATACCATGGCATTATGATAGGTAGTCAGTTCATAATGGAGAAAATAATACTTATACCATTTTAACAAATGGAGTTAGCCACATTCTTCTACCTATCAAAAGTGAACAAGAACAAAAAACAAGGTTAGTGATGATGATTACAACTAAGAAATTTTTGGTAGAGACTAAAGAAGCATGTGAAAGGATACTGTGTAAGGATGTTAAGCCTCAAAAATCAGATTTGAGAAATGGTTTTGTTGATGATGAACTTCATATGCATAGAGAGATAGAGATGGTTTCAGTACAAGAAGAGGTGAAAGATGAATATGGTGATGAGAAATAGAAAAGAGAAGATAGAGAGAGTGGAGAAGCACATGTCAAGGTACTTGAAGACCAACAAGATGGTCTAAAGAATAGATAATCAGTTGAAGAAATGGGTAAGGGCCATTAGGAAAGAGAGATAGATAAAGATAAAGTGAAAAGGTTATGTGAGGAAGTCATGAGTAAAGCAGAGACAAAACATGTCATCAAGAAGAAGAATGAGGCATGTAAGCCTCTTGATTTTGATTATAATACTATTTTGATATATTTTTTTGCATGTATATGTGAAAGGAATAGTGGTGAAGATGACTTAATGAAAAACATGGTGAAGTCAAAGTGGACAAGAAAAAATCAAGGCAAATTACAAGGACAATTTAAAAATAAAGTGAAAGAAAGGAAGACTATGTGAATGTACAGGAAGATGAAGACCCATAAGAGAAATCAAGCATGGATAATCAAGAAATCAATCATGATAGTGTAACAACTGAGATGAAAGAATAAAAATCAAAACAAGATGATCATTACCAACCAGAACTAGTACTTTATGATCTTGCAAAGGAAGTGATTCAAACAGGACAACAAGAGGGTGAGAATGTCAATTTAAAAGTCATGAAGGATGAACAAGCAACATATATACAAATGAATCAAGCATACATACTTGGGTATGAGGAGGACAAGGAAGCATACAATTGTAGAAGCATATTTTTGAACAAGAAATTGAAGACTTTAAAGAAGAATCAATTGAAATAAGACTAGGGACAACTAAGAAGGATTAAGTAAGCATGGTATGTAAAATAGATGCCTCTAAAGAAGGTTATTATCAGTTAGAAGTGGAAAAAGAAAGAATAAGAAAGAATAGATAGCATACAATATGGGGAAATAATTCTTTTCCCCTTGGGAGTATGATGCAAGAACATCACTCCTAGATTGTACATAGGGTTGTCAAGATCAATTTTGGTTTTCATAATCATGATGATAGGTCTAGGAGGTCATTTTATGTCATCTTGGTATGTTTAACTTAGTCTATCCTTCTTAGAATTTGAATTATGCACTTTTCCTCCTAAAGTGAAAGTTTGAAATTTAAGGATATTTTGGGTTGATAGAAGGTTTTAATGAACCTTATGGGTCCTTTATAGTTTTCATACATGTAAAAAAACCTATAGAATCTTAGGGGTATTAAAGTGTGTGTGTATCAAGTGTTTTGAACTTGGGGTTCTAACCAAGTTCTTAGGGTGATTCATGGACTAAGCATGTAATTAAGTGGGAAAAGTGCTTCTATTTGGTTAACAACTGCATAAGAGGCTATAAATGACACAAATGTAACTAATTCAATCATTCCCATTCGAATGAGAATCCATGAGAAGAACTTCGAGGAGATTTTTTGTATACACATGTATCATAGTTTTTGTATTTGTTCTTAGTTTTGTCAGTATTCAAAGATATCTTATGCATGTAATCTGTAGGACTGTATATTTACTTTGATTCTTGTGATATTACATTGAATATGTATGAATATTAAGTTGAAATAAAATCCTAGAACTATAGTAGGAAATTGGGAGTTTATGCATGAGAGTAGTGGAGTGGATGTAATTTTGTGCATGTTAATGAATAATAGAGCATGAAAAGGGATTAATTAGTTCATGAATATAGTTGACAGTGTGATAATTCTTGACAGATATTATGAAGGTGATGAGAAGATTGAAATCTTGTTATATTACTGTGCATGCATGTACTTGTTAGTTCTTGTTACTATGAGTATGGTTTTTCTTTGAAACTATGACAGAGACCAAGTGATAAGGTTTTAAAGAAAAGGAAGAACAAGTTGAATACAATGGAGATTCAAGTAAATGAGGTATGGTTGAGCTAATAGTGTATTCAACCTTCTTAAATGTAGAGAAACCTAAACAATGATCTAAGAAGATATTATTTTGTCTTTGAAATTTTAAAGGCTAAGAAACTCAATTCTTAAGGGAGAAGCACAAGGAGTTAGTATCATCTCTTGTAAGTATCACTATCTAAGAGCCAATAATAATACATACATGTAGGTAAAGGTCATTCAGACCTCTAGGAGAGTTTTAGAGCTTTGATAGAGAACTTGTGCATTAAAAGATAAAAGAAAGGATCTCATGAACATGTTTAAACTCTCACTAGGGTTTGCATATAAAAATGGTTTAAAGGAGACAGAAGGTGTGATAAGCTCTCATACCCTCAAGGAAGTGGAGAGAAGAATCCACAATACTAAATCTAATGGTTAAGACCTCTAGAGCCAACTCAGAAAATAGGAAAATGTGACAGTCTTAAGTGCCACCTATAGGTGCTTATTGTATGTATGAGTATAGTGTTGTCAAGAGCCATAAAAGGATTTTATGAAATTTTCATAAGGATTTACACTGTTCAGGTAGGTTTAGAGTCTCAAACCAACATACATTGAGATATTCACAAGGCGAGAACTTTATATATTCCATTTTCCCTAGTTTGTAGTATAAAAGAAATACTATATCAGACAAAGGGCAGTGAGAGACTAGATCACAACAGAGAAGTGTGAAGGCTTGAATATAGGGCTGAGTTTTTGAAGATAAGATGGATTCACCTCCCTAGTTGAGAATTTTAATGTTTCAAGGCTTAAGTTATCATACATTTCTTACAATCCATGACAGTCCTCTGGTGTTAGAGTTGCACAATCATATAGGCCTACTTTAGTAGAAGAAAGGTTGATTTTAAAGGAAAATTTTGTTAAGGAACCTACCTAGTGAAGTTGCACACATGTTGGAGGGAAAAATTGTTGATTTAACAACTGTTTTACTTCTAAGTTTAGGGCTTGAAACAAAAGGTAGACCTGAAACCACACTCAGATAGGACTGATAATGCATAATATGACCAGAGTTTGGAAATTGATGACTGATGGGAGTTAGTATAGGAATAAGAACTTAAAATTTTGTGTGAACTTAGGGAGCCTAAAAGGGTGTTGGAAACAAGTCTTACTTTATTGGAAAACAATATAGATGCCTCTAACTATGAATATACCAAGAAAGGTTGTTCAAGAAGCCTAACAAGGGAAGTCTACTGGAAGGTAAGCCATTGTATCTATTAAATTGACTTTATTAGTGTAATTAAGGGACGAAGAACATGATGAAATAGTTGTGTTTGATTAATAAGGATGAAAATCAAGAATTTTCCTAATTTGTGAGAAATTGAAAACTTGTCAAATAAGCTAGTTTACAGACTTGAGAAACATAATTTGATTTTAATGTCTTGAGACATTGTAAATTGAGTCAGATTGACTTTTGGCTACATAAGTGGTGTTTGGATTAATCTAATTTCTTGTGTCTCATATGGGGTATGGTTGTGTCTTTAAGTTATTGTGTGCATTATCATGGTGCTTTTTCATTCTGAATTTGAATCAGTGGGTGCAAGAGTCAAGTTGAGGTCACATAAGTTGTTGGTCATGTCATGATATTTATAAAAAGTCTTCTCTCAATCTGAGTTGGTTGTTATTAGTGATGAATGTGTCTATGGTATGTGTATCTCATAATGTCTAGTTTGAGCCAAGTGGTTTGTCACGAGTTGGAGAGGCAAGTGTGAATTTTATCTAAGTATTCATGAAGCATGTGTAGCTATGATCTTGTCCCAGAAGGTTACTTTAGAAGATATTGATTCATATAAGATACATTTCCTCTATGAAGTCTGTGTAGGTCATTAGCAATGTTTTTGGGTTTGTCTCTTAGATTAGGATTCCTTGATACTTATGTTAAGTGTTTCAAAGAATGTATGTGCATATCTGAGAAAGGTTAAAAATGCGATATGTCACCAAGCATGATGACTTAATCAAACATTATGAAGATGAAGAATTATGCAGTGTTCTTTAAGGCTTATTGGGAAAATTCAAGGTGAACCCTGGTGAGTTGATGGTAATTATGTATTCAAACCATGTCATTAGTGCTCAAAATGGTAAAAGGCGATCACAATGGTATGGGTCAAGCTAGAGTTCTTAGAAAATGAATGTGGGTATCGTGGTAGGCTCACTACCCTGACTATGTTTAATGGCCGGTATGGATGGAAAGTGAAGTTTAAAGGAGCAAGTAGTGTAAGATAAGGCTAAATATTGGTGCATATCATCTATAAAAGGTTGTCTACATGATTCAAAAGGTCTAAGATCCTAAAAATGTCTAGATCTCTGGGAATCCCTTTCAATTATGTTTCTTTTCTATGGCGGTGCTAAAAGACCTAATTGCAAAATGAATGGTATGTGAGATCGGTAAGTTGTACTCATGAACAATATTTAAGGCTTGCGGAAGTGAATATATGCTCAAATGGGTGTTCAAATCTGGCATGATATCATCATAAAGTTACTGTGAGATGTTGATGAAATTTACGACCCTGTGTAGTATGAATAACAACGTGAATCCTATAAACAAGTGCAAAATGATGGCATAAGGTGAAAGAGAGAAAGAATTTGTACATATGGAATCTTAGTGCATCTAAGCTACATTTAAGTGTGCTTTTCCATTTATAATCCTATAGGTAGTCATCTGAGATCTTTGAATATTCATTTTAATTAAGCATGAGCTAAATGTATTTGAGATGATTTCCAAAATAAGGTTGAAATGTTTTTGTCATGAGATCTCTCATTCAAGTGATAATTTATAGTGGAAGGTAATCAAAATTTACATGATAAATTTGTGTCACAGTTCAAAATTGTGCCTCTACAGGTATGGGTTTAGATATCTTACATTTATGGTTAATTTGAAGCTCAAGAAGGATGTGTTTACATTTGTGATAAAGTATACAAGTCTTACAGGATGATAAGAATATTATAAGTATGTTTGAGCATTTTTGTTTGCTCTTACTTGGGCCATGAGAAAAATGTCAAGCTATAAGGTACAATTTATGCATATCAAATGCAAATTATATGATATCTTCAGGAAAGAGGTAAAGTTGAAGTGTTGGATTAAATATTATTGCTCTTGAAAGAATATCATGGAAGAGATAAGATGTTTTGAGTATCATAATGTTAAGGATAATATCACAATGAACTCAAAATGAAGACAAACATATATAGGTGCAAGGTATGTGTGAATGGTAGAATTTTATGCTTCTCCAGGTGGAAGGTATGCAGTGTGAAACTTGTCTTCACAACAAGGGGAACCCAAGGTTCTCTCCTATAAGATTATATTATTACAATCTTACACTATAAGAGTATGATTATTGACAAATATTGAAACTATATTTGAATGGTGATTTAGTTTCTTGTGAATAATTAGTATATAGTGGAGTGCAAAAGGTTGTTTCTACAGGGTATGTTATATGTGTAATCTTAGTCAAGTCAGGTGTAACATGAGTTTTGAAGGTGCTTTTGATCAAATCATGAGCTAAAAGAAGAAACTATTGACATGTTAAAGCTAATTTTGTAAGTAGAGATTTATTTGATGTTGTCAGTGCACAGTGAAAATTAAAGGTGATACTACAGGGGTAAGAGGACGTGTTAGTCTCAGCCAAGATAGGGGGAGCAAGTGAATTTGCTTCTAGATGGTGACATAGAGGTCTCAAAGAATTTGAGGTATGTATTGGATGTCAACACAATGAATCAACAAGAGTTGGTCCTTGATTGCATTATTTCATCTAATATGATTATTTAAAACTGAGAAGATGGTTTAGGATTGGGAAAAAGTGGTTAAGGTGATTTCTGGCCATGATAACAAGGTAAGAAGCTCATTCTTGTGCTTGTCTTCTAGATATTGTGCTCTTGAGTCTAGGGGGGAGTGAAAATTTGTTGAGTCATTAGTTACATGAAGCTTGGAAGTGTATCAAAGTTGGTCCTAAATGCACTGAGTAGTCTGATTAGGGACATGAGTCCTTAGGTCAGTTTGGAAGCAAGAAAGTTTATTGTCAAGCAAAATTTTTACCTAGATAAGTTGGTGTCTGCTCAAGAAATAAGGTAAGATGATTTTTGCAACTCATACATGACATTGTTGGCATGTCCATGGTGTGGTCAGTTTAGATTGTGCTCACTTACATCAGTTTTGTGAAGGCCAAAACATGGTTGAGGAGAAAAATAACTTCTTTTGAATGCCTAAAAGGTAGATGATGGTGTTTTTTTCCTAAAGCAAGGTAAGATGATGTTTTACTCATGATTCATTGATGTATTCAGATGATGGTGATGCTTATCCCAGGGGGAACATGGTGGTTGCATGTTTGAAAAGAAGGAAAATAAGGTTTTTGTGTGAAAATTCAAGGTCTTGTACTTGATTGAGATATTTGGTTGATGTTTATAACCAAAGAATGATATTATAAAGATGAAAAATGTGGATATTATGGAGGTACAATATGCCTTTGTCATTAATGTAAAAAGGGGAGAAGTTCAGGAAGTTTTCCATCAATGACAAGGGGGAAGATTGTTGGCATATGGTCTTGTAGGTGTTTTCATTGATACAAAACCACATTAATGAAAAAGTGGATGATGGAGTAGGGTTTGACGATGATGTTGACATGATTTCTCAGATGTGTACTTGATGATACAAAGAGATTCAATGAGGATTGATTGCTCTTGCGAGCCCATTCAGTTGCCTAGGTAATGTTGCATGGTGGCATGAGATTCTTGGTGACTTGAGAAGCATGTTAGCATGTTAGATAACATGTTTGGAGAGTTCTTGGGCACTCACATCAGTTGTAGGGTACAAATATAGGTGATTGACTATGTTTTAGGTGCTCATTTGGAGCAGGTATGAATGTTAGGAGGTATGAGGATGGGATTTGGAGATACATGAGATCATTGATGCATGTATGTAGGTGTATTATGGTGTACCAAGTATGTTTGGACAATTTTGAGTGCTTTCATGATGAGTTATTGTGTTCTTTTAGTCGAGCCTAATTTTTACAGTGCAAAACCCTAAGGAGTTGCTATGCAAGTCTTAGTGTATGAAGAGTTTTAGAGATCGTGATGAATTTATGATGATTAGAGATGTTATCATGATGTGTCATGGTGCTTTGAGAGAAAATTTAGGATGTGAATTTTGCAAGTTATGTCAATTTTGGTGAGACAAGGTTAAGAACAAGGCCATTTCTAGCTTGAATTGGAACCTTTAATGCTCACCATGAACTTTGTGCTTTACATGTGACCTTATGGCTTTCAAGGATGTTTCTAAAGTTATTATAGAAGGTTTTAAAAAAATAATTAGTTCAGCTCATCATCACATATTTATGAACGAATGTTAAGAAGGTAAACAACTTTTTATGAGTTTTGAACCCTAGCCTGAAAGTGGTTTGAGAATTTTGATTCCTAAGTGGCCAAAATTTCTTCCTAGTACATGGATGATGATTGGAACATGTAGAATACTCCTTCATATTTCCATAAAGGTATGGTAGAGGTAATGGTGATGAGTAGACCCTACTCAAATAGGTCAGTTTATAAAGAAGTTTGTTTTAGGACAAGGTTTTCCAAAGAAGTTGCAAACTAAATTGCTGTTGTATGATTCATGTGAGTTTATATTGATGTCTAAAGATGTTTTAGAAAATGTTGATGCAATTACATGGTTAAATGAGCTTCATTTAAGTTGACTTGTCAAAGGCCAATTTTGAGGTAGTAAAAGAAGTCTTTAATAAAATGGGCATAATAAGAGCTCTAGGTGGAGTTAGGAGGTGATTAAAATTGTGTTGGAAATATAATTCAAATATATTTCCATTTATATAAGGTTTGTCTCATGATGATGAGTTTTCTAAGGTTTGAAGGACAAGTTTTGGACAAGAATATTTTTTTCCAGTGCAGGACATGACATGATATGTTGGATGTTTTGAGCATGAGATGGTTTAGGTGATACTTCCTATCACCTAGAATATGAATACGGATGAATTTGACATCCAGTTAATCCATTTAGTCTTCTTGATTGTTCTAGGATAGTTAACTAGCTGATATGTGAAATCAGATTTTTGGGCAGTTTGATTTAGTGAAGAAAAAAGTGACTGACGTTTGAGAAGGGGATTGTTTCATGAATTATAACTTTCTTATAAGTGTTATAAATTTTCTTACATTTCCATTGAGTTGTTAGATGACATAAAGTTTATGTTTTGGAGTTATCTAGTGGCAAAAAGATGTTGACAGGGTCCTGAAGGGTGAAGGAAACATGTTTTTTGAGAAGAACAAAGAATAATGGTCCCATTAAATGAAATATTATGATTTTTTGATGAAATTTGTGACCTTTTATGATTTTTAAATGTTAATTTAAACATGTGTGATGATTTATGGGTCATGAAAAAGTATGGTTTTGATGTAAGGGTATTTTTCTCTTTGTACCCTTGGGGATTTGAGTCTTTTTGGAGCATGAAATGATGTTTTTGGCTAGGCCAACCTACCTGGGTCACTTGTGAATATTATAGTATGAATTTTGGATGCTTTTACGATGCATGGGATGACCCAAAGGAGGGAAAATGTTTGTGTTTGAATTTGAAATGAGAAGAAGCTTATACAAACATTGTTTAGGTGCTTTTTAGAGCTAGTGGTGTGTGTGCAAGAAGTGTGACCTAGGTGAGAGATTTTTTCAAGTGTGTGAGAATGATTTTTGATTTTATAAAGTTTTTTACATGTTGAGGATTGATGGAAAGCACATGTGTATGTTTTTTAATCTTGAAAAGTGAAGAAAGTGATTGTATGTGAAAAATTGAAAACCTATGGGTTTGTATGAGGGTTTGAAGAAGTGCGAGTTGAACCATTTATATCTATAAGCTGTGGAAACAATAATTCAGATATAATAACATCATAATGTGGTTGTGTCAGTGTTTTATCATCTTGGGGGATTTAGCCTCCTTGTGGAGTTGGTGCTTCACAAAATTAGGGGTTAGTGCTCATTGTAGGGTTGTAGTTCTACTAAACTAGGGCTTGGTGCTCCTTGTGGGTTTGGTGCCTCAATAAATTTGAAACATATCAATATAAGGATTTTGTTTCAGTGGATTTTCTTCCCCTTGAGGGTATCCCACTTATATCTTGTGTTTTTTGTTGATTATCTTGCTTATGGTTTCTTGCACATGTGATAATTGATTGTATGGACACATTAATGGATGGTTAAATGTTTGTGAGTATTTGAATAAGAAAATATGAAATATGAATTGAAATTTTAGTAAGGACTGATTCACCTCCCCCTCTTAGTCCATTGTTCTTATAAAAACTTCTAGCCTATGATTTTCCTAAGTTGACCATGATTTTTGAAATAATTGGTCCTAAAAAACCTTTGTATCACAATATCCACACCTTCATCCAAGATCAAAATTTCCTTGAAACTATGAATTCCCAACACAAACGAGCCCTAACAGAATGTGATTCACACTAAACCATCCTTTCCAACACCTTATATCAAAGAGGCTATGATGGAAATCTCCTTAGATGTATTAACCAAGATGAAACACACCAAACTCTAGGTGAGGTACATTCTGACATTTGTGGTGCACACACAAGTGGCACAATTTAAGCAAAAAAAAAATTGCATGTGTTATTACTAGCCCGCTATAGATTCTGATGCATGAAATTTTGTCAAGAATTTTTTGGTGGGCCAACAACATGAAAATATTATTCATGCACCTTCACAATTTCTTTAACCGATTACTACACCTTAGCCTTTCTCCTAATAGGGCTTGACCTTATAGGAAAAATCAATCCCACATCCTCTGATGGCCATAATTTCATTATCAACACAATCAAATATTTTACCAAATGGGTAGAGGATATGCCTCTCACTTATGTCACTGGTACTAATATTTCCAAGTTCATATGTAACCATCTCATATGTCATTTTAACATACCTTCCTCCATTGTTACTGATAATGACACGTCATTTAAAAATAAAACCATTAAAGAGCTCATCAAATGCTTCCATATCCACCTTTTTTGGTCCACTCCATATTATCCAAATGTAATAACCAAGCTGAAGCATCCAATAAGACACTCAAATCTGATCTTGGAAAATATTGTTGATAAACATGGTCGCAATTGGTATACATAAGTCTATCCTGCCCCTCTAGGCCTATCATACATCTTATCGTACTCCAATAAGAGCCACTCCCCTTTCACTCGTATATGGATATGAAGCTATATTACCCATAGAGGTTGAGCTCTCATCACTCTGTATATCCCTAAATATTTGATCAATGAAGACAAATACAAATAATAATCATTTTGTTTAACTTTAACTCCTAGCTGAAAAGAGGCTTAATGCCTTAGATCATTTAAAATTGTATAAGAATTGACTTATGTCCCGGCTAGAAAAAATATATAAAACCCAGACAAGTTTGAGATAGGTAACCTTGTACTAAAATAAAATAAGAAAAACACAACCAAGGAGTGGAGAAAAGAAAGGAAAATTTGAACCTAATTGGTTGGGTCCTTATGTTATCACTACAAAATTTGGATCTGGAGCATACAAGATATCCACTGAAGATGACCAAGAGCTTAAAGAGCACATGAATGTGGTTCATCTGAAAATATTCTATTCTTGAGTCAACCATGGGTATCCCTTATGCTGGGGGAATTTTGGCACATCCACTTATATATATTATCCATCTTATTCCTCTTACCATATCATCCCAAATCACTTTTTGTTGCTTTTCCTTGTATTTAGGACATTTTCCATCCTGTTATACTCTCCATATCTACTCATAGATATCCCTTGATCTTAATAAGATTTTATGTTTTATATATGCTTAGGTGGGTCTTAGATCACCTAATAAATTCACACTCAATATTACTGTTAGATCAAATGTCCACCTACATGTCCTGAAAATCCCTAAAAAATCAAAATAATCAAAAAACATATTGCAAAACATTCTGCAATATTTTCCAAAACTACCAAAAACATATAAAACCAGTCAAAAATATACAAAAAAAAATAGAAAAAACCATCCAAAAATCCTAAACATTTGTGAAAAACCCAAAACTCCAAAAAACCAACACATTGGCTCCTATAATATGGTTTCTGTTCCAAATATCCTAAAAACATCAAAACCAACCTAATCCAAATCCCTTGCGTGTATCCTCACTTGGGGAATGATTGGCTCTCATTTTCTCCCTTACATGTATCCTTGCTTGGGGGAAATGACCCAATCAATCTCGAATCATCTTACCCCTTGCATGCATCCTTGCTTAAGGGAAAAAAAATCAATCAATCATCATTGTGGAACACATTAGGGACAAAGTTAAATGTCTTTATGTAAAGTTGTGTTGCATTGTTACTTTTCTTAGTTAGTTGTTGACCAATTACAAGTTTATTGTTTATCATCTTGGTTCCTTAGTAGCCATGGTGCATACATTTACTATGTATATTGGGTTTTTTTTACCTTTTTGTTTGTTGTGTGTGTGTTTGTGTATTAAGTTACTCATGGTTATGTAATAATCACGGTGACTATATATTGTCAAAAGTAAAGTAGGTTTCTCTAAATTATAACATAATGGAAGCTCAAGGTGCAAACCATATCATGATCACCATCAAAAACAAAAAATAGTCATAATATGTTTACATAATTTACCATAATAAAAAATTACACGCATCCATGAACAAATTACAATGTGTAAATAAGCTCAAGCTCATGATCTATATATATCACAAATTAGTCCATATATAATGATCGTCATATACATAATCAAAACACAAAGGGAATCTATCATATGTCTATCCTTCATCATGAGGCGTATATTAAAAATAATAATATATTTCTATCATACACAATCATCCATGGCTCTCGCCCACCCTTAGACTTTCTGGTCCTCCATCTCGCCTCGAGTGGTACATCTGGACTGATCTTAGAAATCTATATTGTTTGTGTGATCTCATTGACCTCCCTGATCTAGTGCTCGCATCCTCTGACTATAACCTAGAGCTCTCTGGCTCTCTAGGAATGTGACCTCATACAAACCTTTGTAGTATCAACATCATGGGTCGCTGCTAGTAGCTTCTGTAGCAACATCCCCCATCCTCACTCACCTGGAGCACATGACAGGACACATCCCTCTCTGTCTGTAACCTGTTGCAGTTATAACACCAACCCATCTCTCTCTATTTTCCTATGTTGTAGTTGGACCCTCATCGAGTCTAGTTGTGTCTACAAGGTCCATGTGCCATAATCAAAGAGGCATCTATCTGCTACATTGCTCTGTCCCTCTCTGCTCACACTGTATAAACCTCTGATCCTAATGGTCCTGATGATGGTAATAGTAGTCTCTAGCTCATAGACATTCACCTCTCCCTATACCCATCCATCTCTCCCCTATCCCCCATCCATAATCCCCATCTCCATCCCCATCTCCATCTCCCCCTACTACTCCTAGACTTGGTGACCTTATGGTGGTGGACTAGGTGCTCTATGGGCAACCTGTACCTACACCTGCACGCTTGTCCCTATACTTGTCTCTATACCGGTACTTGTGCCTATCTATGTCCTATATGTCCTCCTCCACGGATCTGTCAGCCTCTCCCTCTCCTCCCTATCCGTCGTTGCGTTATCCTTAATGTTGCCGCCATCCCCGTTACCATTAGTGCCTGTGGAATAGTCAATCGTAATAATATTATCATAGTGTACCATAAAACATGCTCCATCGACACTCCTAGACCCGCGATCCCTGCACGTGCATCCCATGCCTGTGGTAACACCGCTCCAAAACTAGTCTCTCGCCATACTAGGTCTAATCTGAGCCCCAAAAGTTGTCTCTCGCGCTACCCTGGCATACCACTGCTCGTCCCCCGGAATCTTGTGATCTCCTCCCTAACTATCTCATGACCCTGTCTGGTCTATACCACTCAATGATATAAGACCGGATCCCCACAATGTAATGCTCAATCTCCAATGTGCCCAACTCCGCTGCATCTGTCCCCTAAGCATAGGCCATGTATGGCCTCCATGTTATGTGTCTCAGCTGTAGATCATCTATCGCTTCCCTATAATAGGCCATCTCTCCCAAGTGTCCTCTCTGACCCTCTCCTACTACATAGCATCCAAATAATGACAGCTTCTCGGGTTGTTTGTCCCTCTGTACTCCCACTAGTTTTCCAACTACTATATAGTCTCATGCCTAAATCTGTAAAAGGGTTGTCAAACCCAAACTCCTCTGGCTCTTGTATACCACCATGTGTAGATTCCTATACAAATGGGCTAATAGACATGGTGCACCCATCAGGTCCACCACCCCACTGATCAACCCCAATTGAAAGTGTCTCTCGGTCTTATCAGGCAGCAAAATGCCACTGATAACAAAGATCAAATAGATTGGTACTCACTCTATCTCATCATCCTACATGCACTTTTCCAGTTGTACGGCCATCCCCTCTCCATGGATCTCCATCCCTCCAAACTATGTCTCCATATGTGCTTGAATATGCACTTCAGTCTCATCCCATTGTATCAATCTACTCTGCATCAACACTCTCAAAATACGATAGACATGCTCCAATGTCACTAATATCTCTCTAGCCGACAGTCTGCAAGTTTGCGACGCACTGTGCCATCACTCTGCCAAAGTCGTCAATAACGCATGGTCTAGTCTAATCTCCGGCATCCTGCTACGTATGTCATCCATATCACCTCCAACACCACCCACAAGGCTCTCCGCTCTATACGTGTCATCCTCCTCTCAAACGATCTCAATCGTGTGTCTCTCTCTCTCTCACGTCTAGTGCACCCAATCTCTCTTACACACATTACAAAACACTCGTTAGTTCTATTTTCAAACATTACAACATTCCTTAACAAAATAAACACTTCTATTTTATCCATACTTCTCATAACCTTGCTAACATTACTTCATGTTAAGCTAGTACAATCATGTATAGCACTAGCACACGCATAATAATGCTAGCGCATATCAACACTAGTACACACTCACTCACATGATAGCACACTTTAACATAACGCTAGGACACCCTTAGGCACATTGACGCATCCCACATGACACTAGTGCATTAAGCTCACACACAAGTGCATGTTACACGCTATGCTAGCGCATTTTACAAGGGTTACTATCTAGTGTACCTACAGTTCATACCCTAGTCATTACTTTTAATATTTTCCTATTGACTAATACTATTAGTAATAAAATGTACCTAACTATTCAAGTTTGATGATTTACATTACCCGATTGCTTCATTGTCAGGAACCTTCTCATACTCATAAAAGTTCACTTGGTCTACATGATTCCTATGTGTAGCAATAAAATGAACCATCTCTCATCACAATCTGCAGACTAAAAAAACTTGTTTCTATTGACAAAAAAATTATAATAGGAAATATGACCAATGATTTTTGCTATCTCATTCCATCCCTTCTATTATAACCCCTATTCTAAACCCTAATCACTACTAACCACAACACCTTAATTTGTGGCATTTGGACCTCTATTGTTTCTCATTTTTTGAGCCTATTTTCCCTCTCACACAAGCTTAGTTTATTAATCTTCCTATCAAAAAAATGTCCATCCACTTTATCACGTCACCCATTTGCTCAAGGTGTTATTCCATTTACACAATCTCTATCTGATTGGGGAATCCAAATGCTTCATTGGGGTGAATCAAGGAATTCCAGGACACTTCTTTATCATCCATTCACTAATCTACATATGTTTACTATCTTTAAAATGTTATTACTTCGTAATAACACTTTAAAGAAGGGAAAATGTAGACACCCTAAAAATATTTATTACACATTACAATGTCCAAAAATAATATTAAATACATTATTCACCCATATCTCACTTCTATAATTAATTTAATTAACTCTATTACACTCACTATACTACTGCAAACATCTTTGGATAATTTAATTATCTATCTAAATAAATAAAAAATCAATTATCTACTCACCTTCCACTCATCTCCACTTCACTAGCCAACTCACTCAAGTTGATTAGTCACTCCACTCAAGTTCTAGAATCCTAAAAATATGAAAGCAAATATGCACGTACAATTTGGAATAATTCAAGAGCCAAATAATTCGAAATAAATCCTCTTTATTCTCATTCAAATAGCCAACTATACAAAATAAATCTCCCATGCTATATAAGGAAAATTAAATCAATAGCCAACAACTTAGTCAATTCCACCTTCCTCAATCTATGGCTTATTCTACATCTATAAATAAGAAAATTCATTCCTCTCAAACAATCATTGGAAGCTTGAGGAATTTACAGTGTTACTCTATCAAATTGCCATTAGAAATAACTCTTGCACATCATTATGTTGTCTAATTGATCACCAAATAAACCACCAACCAACCATCATTACTTGTATCTTGGTTTCACTTCAATTCAAAATATCTTGGAGAATCCTAAAATAAAAAGAATCAATTTCTCATTTGAATCCAACAAGAGTGTCACTTGACCCCACTCTACAATTGGTCCAATCGGAGGTTTGAAAAGAGCTTTTTTGAGAAAGGTTTGCACTTAGATCTTTGGAAATATAAAATTAAGGTATTCTATGAAAGGAAATCTTAAAGAGTTGTAAGAAAATATGCAGCCAATATCTTGCTCCTTAGTCAAAGAAGCTACATATCTAATTTAAATATCATAATTGTGTGTGATAAAATTTGAAAGAGTTACATGATTGAAATAAAATGTTAGGATTGAGGCATGTTTTCATTCAAAAGAAACATCCTTGCACCGAGATCTGTAATCATAAAATAGTAAAGTGTAAGGAGATGTAATGCAATATTAATCTAATAACTTGATCCTCAATTGAAGAAGCTACAAATTATATAAAATTTTCATAAATATGGAAGCTGAAAATAGAAAGAGGTGTATGATTGAAATAAAATGTTAGATTTAAGGTTTGTTTACATTCAAATTTTCTCTTGCAACATAAAAAATTTCATTCATAATTAAAATTAAATGATGTCTTACCACTTTACCAATTTCTTCCTTTATATTATAGTGCAACATGTTTCTATTTCATGTTTCTCTTTCCACTTTAGTAGTTTCAGCCTATACATTTGTATTACATGATCTCGTTCCACCTTAAAGATCCTATAATTTAAGTTGAAAATACTAAAGTGGAAAGACTTGTAAGAGTTTTAATTGTGTAACTTATAAGAATCGACATAACCTTCATAACGTAGCAACAATCTATAAGAAAGAAAAGAAATTGGGTGAAAATATAATAGTAAATTCTTATCTTCGAATGTATTGCCTTACATTTATAATATTTATAGTAAACCTTAAATCATAATTGCAATATTAAATCATTACAAAGCTTCAACTTCTTTATGGCATTTATAGTAGTTATAGTCAACCTTCAACCATATTTACAATATTATAGTATTACAAAGATTCCAGTCCATTATGGAATTTACAGTATTTACAAAACTTGTAGGAAAAAATACTAGAAACCAAAATACAACATTGGTGCTTACCTGCAATGGTTGTTTTTGACTATTTATTTGTTAAACTTAAACTACAAAACCTAACAATGTATTATGAATTGCAAAAATGTTGTGGCTATGATGTTTTTCTAGATAATTGATTTGTGATATGTACACTTGTATTCTATTGGCTCTCATGTGTTGACATAGACCAAATTTTTCTAATCAAGTCATTCGGCTAATTTAAATTCAAAATTGTCATTTATCGTGTTTGTTGATATAATGGCAAGGCTTATAAATTTTAGAATTTCAAGTACAAATCCACAAAGTTTCGATTGTAAATCAAAGCATTTGGAATAAATACACTTAATGGGCTGATGGTGCACTTGAATTATGGAGAATGAATTTGTATTTAAAAATGACCTCATGGGGTAGTTGTGATTTAATGAATATTGAAAATCGACTTTTGTACCATTTTTGGGAAGTTGACGGATGAAAAGTGTTTTTCTAAGAGTATTAAAAAATATCAAGTGGATGTAAAATTTTACGCAAATAGTTAATAATTATATTGTGTTGCACACTTCTGGAGAATATGTGGTGTTTAATAATTGGGTCAAAGGATTAGTAGTTATGTTGAAAATGTCTCAATGTTTTGTTTTTTTCTCCTAACAATGATAGGGGTCACACTAGAATAATAATGTCTCTTTTCAAAAAATTATTAAAATTAAGAACAAATTTTAATTGAAATTAGGGGTCTTGATAACTATAACAATTATTGGACCCCTTCCAATTACTTGATCCTTTCCCCTAATAATTTTGGTATAGGATTTTTACCACCATGTGGTTTTACCTATACAGTCTAATTGGCTTGTTTAAGTTAATTAATAGGTATTTAAGAGAAATGTAATTTAAGTCATTTTCTGATTATGAGTTGAGTTTTTTACCTTTTTGGGTGACATAGTTCCTCACTATATATTTTAACCTCCTATGCATATTTTTTCTAATGAATGAATAAATGAGCTAATCAGTTTATGAATAATTTCTTATTCGTTGAAGACAAACTTTTTCCTTGAGTTTTTTTTAGATTTCACTACTACACAGGTTTTTGCTTTGTGCATTCGATCCTTATCCAATCCCAATCCTTGATTTTTTCCCTCTCTGACATGGTATCAGAGCAATTCTAATGGTCGAATGTCATAGCCTCTGTTGCGAGATCTAATATTCTAGCTCATTTGGAAGTTTTCTTTTATTTCGGTCTTTAAGGGTTTGGTCGAGGGTTTTTAGAAAATCTATGTAAATGTGTTCCTTTAAAGTCTCTAAATGAAAAATGGACCGTGTTGTTGAATTAAAAAGGTGTAAAAACCTTATATTCGGTTGTACGTTTGACCTAGTTCTGTGATAGGTGATTTTTGCCATTGTTGGAGGGTTTAAAGGATTTTTTTAACTTACAAAATTCATAGTCTCGGGCTCAAAAATAAAATTAAAAATTATTTTTGGGTTTTTCGAAACACTTGGTGGGGTGGGCATTTGATGTTTTTTGTGGAAGACGTAATTTTTTTAAGATCTGGGGTTTTCCTTACAACATCTTGACATTCACACCTATTCTACAAGGTAAAAAACCTGATTAAGTGCAATTTTGGCTTTACATGTTTATCAAAAAGTTAAAAAACCCGACTCAATTTATTTCTGGATTTTCAATTCATTTGACAAGTTGAAAACCATAACACATACCTCAACAATGCATTTCAAGTTTTTGGTGAATTGAGACATCTCAACACTTCAACAACAAAACTTACAGCTTGCATTCAAACCCCTGACCCCCAATAAACGTCCAATGTATTTAATATTTTCAGGTTTTTGGTAATTTTTAGTTTATGGTCAAACCTCTAAACCCCAATCAACCCAGTGTATTTCAATATTTTTCTAGCCCTTATCCCCTAGTCATATGGGAATTATGCCCTTGGTTTTACCAACCCAAGGGGGGCTTAACTTTTCCATCTTAAAGTTTGGGAAAAATTTTGCACAAACAATTTTTTTATGAAAAGCAGAGAATTTTACTTTGGGAACAAGAAAATTCAAAATTCCATAAATTTTAGCCAACACTCCCTTTTTAGGCGCCATTTATTTAAAGTGTGAGTTTTTTCAAGCTCTACAAATTGGTAATATTTTTGTGTTTTTCAAAAGTTAAACTTTATAGTTTCAGGGGGTTGTAATCACAAGGAGACACATTTTCAGCTGAGTCTAATGTTTTTCTTTTTTGAGTATGTTCTTGTTCCACTCATCTCTTTTTGTGGGATAATTTTCAGATGATTCTAGTGTCATGAGTATGCATTTGTCACTTTTGATTATATTTCACTGATTTCTCTCATTTTTGGATACATGATGAAGGATGTGATTCATAGACTTTTTCTTTGTAAAACCTAACCTGCATCAAAACCTCCGCCAGTTCTTCTTGGTACGATTAATTATACATTGTGGAATTTGAGCATGGAACATTTTCTTACTGAATAAGACCTTCATCCATTTTGATATGGATAAGTACATGCCCCCAATGACCCAAATCAACTCGAATACTAGCTCAACTCATGTGATAAGGTTCTTATCACTTGTTGATGTATATTCCCATGCCTCTCAACCATCATGTAGTGCACATGAGTGTCCTCGCACTATTTAGAACATTCTTCACACCTTATTTAGAGACCCTTCAAATATTATAGTTCACACTTCTCCTTCTTCTGAGACTGTTGTTTCCACTCCCATTTCATGTGGTGATAGTTTTGTTGGTACAAAAGTTTCCTGGTAATATTCCTAATGATGAGGATTATTCTTCTAGTTTTGATGACGTGAATGTTGATGAAGATACATCTCCTCCCTCTCTTTTTCACCTTTCAAAGAATGTTGAATCTCCTCATGTTATGTCCCTTTTAGGACATCAAATATAAAATAAGGGTTTGGTCCTCAAACCCCAACCAACAGACTTAAATATTTATGACAACCACAAAATAATTACTTCAAACCCTTATAGAAACAAAATGAAAATGTAATCAACAAAAAGAATAAATCTATTTTTTTTATGATAACTAAATTGTGATGAAAGATGTGAATGATTCCACACAAACCCTAACTACAAACCAATATTTGTTCTCCTAAGGAAGCGGATTGGAGTGACACTTCAATGGAATCAATTCCATTACAACACATGCTAAAACTAACATAGAATGATTCCAAATATTTTTATTCAACCATAGAAATATTTATCTAGCTAATAAATGCTAAAATAAATGAGAAATGAAGAGATTAATCACAACTGTAATCAATTTCTTAACAATAGAAGTACAACCAACACACATGGATAGAAATAACGATTAATGAATCCCAAAAGGCACTCCAAAGTGTAGATATAGCCTAATAAACTACATCTACTCAGAATGCCAAGATGTTCCTTGGAAGGCACATAGATAATACCCCAATAAGTCACCTAGGGTTGGAAATAAAGGAATTACACAAGAAATATCCTTAGTAGCTCACTTGTGATATCCTTGTGAGATTATCCCAAGATGAATGAGGGGTTTCATCCTTAAATAAGGCCTAGAGAGGGTTTTGTATTTCAAGTTAAGAGAGAGAATATTCATAAGCTCCAACTTAAAGAAACATCAATGATGAATGATGCATGATCCTTCTCAAGCCAAATGATCTCTGTATGTGGTGCCAATTTCAATGCATGCTCTTTGTTGGAGGATCAACCTCCTTGGGAGAGTTATTTATCCTTTATCTTCAACATATGTTTTCCACAAGACTAACCTCATTATGGAGGAAAATAGTACTTTCTATCACCAATGTAGGCCTCCAAGATGACCGATCTCAATGTAGGAAAAGAGGTCTTCTTTCTATCTCCAAATAAGACCGACCTCATGAAGACAAAAATATAAGTTCTTATTTCTTGTTTATCAAGTCATACTTCACAATTATGGAATTTTTTTACCTCCCTTTCTTCCCTCCCCTAAATCCCACAAGAAGTGTAATGGGCCCAAGTTATTCATATTCAAATAACTTGGAAAAGGGGACATTACAGTCATTACCTCCCAAAATTTCTTTCCCTTAAGAAATTGTAAGCTCTATGCCCAAGTACCTTCATCCCAAGGTGAAGGAACATGTTTTAGTGCTCCCATAATAGGGATCATAATTCCTATCAAATGAAGGATATTTTTCCTAAAAAAATTAGAAACCAACTGCCATTTTCTTCATTGAAGTCCTCTTCATATCTAACTTCAAAAACAATAGTTAAAACTTCTTCCTTTGCATACTCAGTTGTATAAAAAAAACCTTCCAAACTACTATAATCTCAATCATAGAGAAAGAAATTGATGAATAATTAGTAGCTTAAGTAGTTAATCCATGTCCCATGTGGCATACTCATTATTTGTTCCATCCTTGTCGACCAAGGTGGAAGAAAACTCTATATTCTCAAATATAAATGTATCTAAAATTAGGTGGGGGACTGATACGAATGATGACAATAACATAAATGATGGAAACTTAGCTCATGGTTGCCATAAAAAACACTTCCTTTATCACTTGAGGTAGATAACATCTCATTCCCCAACTCTTGATTGCATTATTCACTTAATGAAAAACTCGAAAATGCAAACTTGAGCATCATGCAAATATGATCCAAAGTTAAACACCTAGAGTTACCTTGTTGTAGTGGCCTCGTTGGCTACCCAAAAGTGGTCTAGTCTTCCCTCTTCCCATTTTCCTAGGCTAGGTTGTACCTTCCTCAAAGAATTTATGTTTAACTCCCAATCCAAGTATTTTAGGAAATCTATTTCTATGCAAAATGAAACCTTTTGCAATAAAAAAACTTGTCATCCTCCATTATGACATCTTCAAATTTAGCTATAGTCCCCATATTATTCACCATATGCTTGGGTGGATAACAAATTTAGTTGTTATTTCTTCTTTATTCCAGAGCATACACAAAGAAAAAACACATTAAAATAAACAAGAGCTCCCAATATAATTTCTTCATGCCTCATAGGTATGGAAGCCAACTCTCTTTCATGGCTTGCATTTTCTTCATTATTTTCATTGAAGTGATGGAATACCAAAAATCCAATCAAGTTGTCCCAAAATAGTTATATCCATGCATTTCATTCCTTAAAATCAAGATGATTGTGGCTGGAAACTCTCATAAAGGTGAAAACAACATGGAAAGGGGGCTAGAAATGTCTATGAGAGTAGCACAAAAAACTCTTGAAAAAATGCTTGAAATCCCACAAATTAAGACTCATGATACTTCCAATCATATTTACAAATCCTAGATAAGTTACAATGCTCAGAAATACAACAAGCTAAAAATCATCCCTCTCAATTTCAAACACAAAATTCATGAACTCAACCTATAATTCTATTGGAGCACTCACTCCAAGATCCTGCTTATAAATTATGAATTAAAAAATCCTTATAACATGACTACTTTTTTCAAAAATAAAATTCTATCTTTTACCTCAATATGTGTTATTCATATGTCTTTTCTTCTTTTGTAAGTTCTTCCCCTCCTCTTGGCTATAGAAACTTGAGGAATCTCATTTTTCATTCTTGGAAACACAATATCTTGGCCATCACGTTTGAACCTCAACTCCATGGTTTAGTAGTATTGGATAAATTTACCGAAAGAGTGTATCCATGGAACTCCAAGTACCAAATCTATATCTTCATTACAATTCACATATAAATCACTACTTACCATGTGTTTTCCCAAGGTAAGCTTGAGTTATTAGAACATCTTGGTGCAAGGGATGATGAGGCTATCTTGTAACATATGATCCTTCAAAAGGGTGTTTTAATGCACATCAAAATCTATATGATTTGTCATAAAATTTCTTTCTAACCATATGCACAAAATGAAGCACTCACTAACCATAGTAACATGGAACCCATTGAGGACTTCATCATTTTTGTAACTCAAAGGATCTATGTACCCTTTTCCAATCAGAGCGTTCTTCACTTTATCATTGTTTTCACTATGTTGTCCATGATGACCACCAATTATTATATGAAGCATCAAAATTGACAAAGGATCATTCTTTTCAACAATTTTTCCATGATGACACAAGTGTGGCAGTGACATAAGAGGAGACCAAAAAATTGAAATGTTATTTTCAATATCATACCTTGGGTTTTTCTCAACTTGTTCATCTTATTTTTCCAAATGAAGATTAGTTGAGATCTCTTCATATTCAACTATTGAAGCTCTTCCCACCTTGAATTCATCCATATTTTATTAGAACATGCATGGAACTATCGACACTAAAATTTTCCTCCGTAATTTCTATTTCATTAATGTATGTATTAGGAATAGGATGTTGTTAAGTGTAATTAGTAGTAGCATCCGATAGAAGATAACGGTGCTGCCAGTACGACGCCACCAATAATGTATAGTACGGTAACAGTCAAAGTACAATAGGAATGTTGTAAAAAGTAAATATTTGTCGTAAGTGGTCCGGGTAATGTTAAAATGTCAAAGTTTGGGTAATTAGAGAAGTAGGGTCTACATGATTAGGAATTAGAAATATTATATTGGTAATAAGGACAAGGAGTGAGGTCATAAATATTGTGTATTTTATTTGTAAAAAGTCTAAAAATGTGGAACCCATGTAAAATGATAAGGTTTATCTTATCTTAAAAGATAATCTTACATGTACAGATAAGAGTTAAGGTATGGAATATGATTTGTCAGAGTGGATTTCTTATCCTATCTTAGAGATAAGGTGGATAAGCCTGGGAAGTTCTATAAATAGAGAGGCCACCCCCCTCATTTAGCATAGAAGGAAGTAGTGAGAAATATTGTAGGAAGTGTGCGAAGGAAGCCATCAGTTTAAAGGTGTGTTGAAGAAGCCGTTAAGAGGTGTAATTGTAAAGTTTCTCCCATAGTCTTGGTGAAAGGAAAGTGAAGTCAATAACACTTGAAGTACCTCATGGGTGAGATTGTAACAATTTCATGTTAATATTATAATTTACTTTGATATTTTAGATTTGTCATCATTCCGTCTTATCATAGTCGATGGTGTTCTTGTGTTATGTTGTTGTTTTGTTTCCTGATTACATCCACCAAACTAAAGGCTGTGCATTAGTAAATAATCATAGCACGAGGAGTTCCCAGTGAAGAATTATCATAGTGCCGGATTGGTGATGACATTTTGGTTCCGTTGCCGGGGACCATTCCTCGTTGGTGGATTTTCTAGAGAGATATTCCCACTTAGTCAAATATCAATTGGAGGGTAACCTTGTTTTTTACTGTGCATAGTAGTTACCATGGTAAAGTCATTTTTGCCATGAATAGTAGTTACCATGCTAAAGTCATTTTTGCTGGGAATAGTATTTACCGCAGTAAAGTCACTTTTTACCGTGAATAGTATTTACCGCAGTAACTTCACTTTTTACCGTGAATAGTGTTTACCACAGTAAAGTCAGTTTTTACCGCAGTAAGTCAAGTTTTACCATAGTTTACCATGGTCATTTCTATTTTACTATAGAAAGGTGTAAAGTCACTTTCTACTATAGTGATTCTAATTATTTGTGCACATAATTCTTGTTGATTGTACTTGTGGGTTGGTATTTCAAGGTGGTTACTTTTGAAAATGGGAAAGATTCCTGTTTTTTTCAGCTCAATCTAATGAAGATGCTTTTTCTTTCATTCAATAGTTTAAACGATCTTGTATTTGTAATGGCCTTATAAGAAGGGAATAATGGACTGAATTTTTTCCTACCTTTTTGGATGGTTCCGCACTTAGGTGGTTTGAAACACTAGGTGATAATGTGAAAAATTCATGGGATTTATTAACTGAAAGTTTTCTTGAAGAATCTGGTGAACAACAGAAATATGCAGATCCTCATGATCGAGATCACAAAGCTATCCCAAGGAGAGAAGGAGAAGATAAGGGATTATCTTGCTCGTGTTCTAGAGCTAAGGAGGAAGCTCGATGCCCATATTCGGAAGGAAGGATTAGCGGATGGGTTGATGAATGGCGTGGATAATCTCCTCTGTAAGCACTTCATTCTTGGGATGAAGCCAGAGATCAGACAACGAGTGAAGTATGACCGCTCGGCTACCATTGAACAAGCAAAGGAGATTGCAAGAAGGCAAGAAGAAAGCATGGAAGAGGAGCCCAAAGAAATTATTGCTAAAGTAGAGCCTACACCAGCACCTTTGGTCCAGAATCCACAACCACTCCCGGTGAGCACAAATATTTCTCCTAGTACATCTACTGAGTATGAAGATCTGCTCAAAAAGATGGGCCAGTTAACTATTAATCTTCTTCAAGGAAAAGAATTTAGTTCTCAAGGAGGAGATAGAGGTCCAAAAAGAAATATTTTTGAAGTTGTATGTTATGGTTGTTATAAAAAGGGTCATTATAAGTATAACTGTCCAGATAGAGCTTCTACATCTGGTAAAGGAGATAATGATAAAGGAAAAGCACTTGTGAATTCTTTTGATGTAGTAGATAAGAGCAGAAATAATGAAGTAGATGTGTTTGTAACAAAAAGAAAGAAAGAAAAAGATAATCAAGATGGAATTGATCCTAAGAAGATGTAAGGAGAAACTAATAAGAAACATAGGAGAAGAAAGCTAGGTGTGCAGGATTTTTTGATTTCACAGGGGCAAGGACCATACTCCATCTTGGAAGATCTGTCTAAAAGGCCTGCAAATATTACATATGGTCAACTCTTGGCTATGTCTTCTGAGAAGAGGCGGGAGCTACGAAGTGGACTCAATGCTCAACGAAGAAAGGAGGTTGAGGTCCCTGTTTTGGAGGCAGAGGCGGATCCCTATGCTCCACAAGCTGAGGTATTATGTAATGGTATTTCAATTCATGATGTCTTAGTTGATGGAGGTGCTGCAGTTAATGTAATGACCGAGTCTGTAATGAATATGTTGGGTTTAAAAATTGATCGCCCTTCAACACTTATGTTAAGGTCATTAAATAAAGGAAAAACTAAACCAGAAGGTGTAGTTTCAAATGTGGCAATATCTGTTATGGGTGTTGTATGTGTGGTAGACTTTTAGGTGATGAAAAATGGTACTGTTGCGTACCCAATGTTGCTGGGAAGACCATGACTAAGGAGAGTTCATGCAAGAAACTACTGGAATGAAGGTTTCATGACACTTGGATGTGGTAGAGAGAGGGTGAAGATAAATGTGATCCCTCGACATCATAAGGCAGAACCTGTGGATTCAAGTGATGAAACTGATGATTGGACATCCTCTGATTACTCTAGTACCAGTGAAGTGGACACTGAAGATGAAGAAAGTGAGGTTGATGTTTCAGTCATGGATATCCTTCCAGTCACACCAACTCATGACCCCATAAAATTATCTGAAGAAGAAGTTGATGATCATCTCCAACAAATAAAGATTGGTGATGTTGTGATGGAGAGTGAGAAGGAATCCTACCTCCAACTCTTTCGAAGGTACATACACCTATTCACTTTTGATTACAAAGAAATCCGTCAAGTAAGTTGGATAGAACATTCTATTGAGCTGGTAGATGGTGCTAAGCCTATAAAGCAAATGCCATATAGAATGAATCCTAATTTTTCCAAGACTGTAAAAGAAGAAATAGATAAGTTGCTTGATGCAGGATTCATATTTGCTGTGGAGAATTCAGAATGGGTTTCTCCCATTGTGATCTCAATAAAAAAGAATGGGAAGCTACGCATTTGTGTTGATTACAAGAAGCTCAATAAGGCAACAAAGAAGGATCATTACCCTCTTCCATTTTCAGATCAGATCTTGGACGAAGTAGCTTGCCAGGAGTGCTATAGTTTTGCTGATGGATATAGCGGCTACAACCAAGTTCGTATAGCAGAGAAAGATCAGCTGAATACCACATTCACCACTCCTTGGGGAACGTTTGCTTATAGAGTTATGCCTTTTGGGTTGTGTAATGCTCCAGCAACATTCCAGCATTTGATGAATAGGGTGTTCGAACCCTACATTGGGACCTTCATCAGAGTATTTCTGGATGATTTTTACATCTATGGGAGCAAGTTGGACCACCTGCACCAAATGGAGACAACATTTCAAAGGTTAGATGAAGCACAAGCCTCATTAAACCCTATAAAGTGTGTCTTTGGATGTTCTAAAGGCGTTTTGTTAGGGCATGTTGTATCCAGAGATGGTATTGGTACTGATCCTGATAAAGTTTCGAAAATCAAAGATTTACCATTTCCTATGAATAGAAGTAAGTTGAGATCATTTTTAGGCCATGTGGGTTACTATAGAAGGTTCATCAAGAATTTCTCAAAGATTGCATAGCCACTAACCTCAGTTCTTGAAGAAGGATGTTACTTATGAACCAGGAAATAAGGCGCATGAAGCTTTTGGACAATTGAAGGAAGCCTTTGTGTCTTCACCTGTTTAAAGAATCCGGATTGGAGCAAGCCATTCATTGTGTACACTGATGCCTCAGATGCAGCACTAGGAAGTACTTTGAGCCAAAAGGATGAAAATGGGAATGAACATCCAATTTACTTTGGGAGCAGACAAATGAGCAGTGCTGAGGTAAATTATACTGTAACTGAAAAAGAGGTTTTGGCTATCATTTTTACTGTAAAGAAGTTTAGGAATTACTTGCTATGGTAAAAATTTCTAGTTGTAACAGATCATCAGGCTCTAAAATATATTGTAAATAAGCCTAACCCATCAGGGAGGATAGCAAGATGGATAATTTTGCTACAAGAATTTGAATTTGATATTATAGATAGGCCAGGAAAGAAGCATGTCAATGCAGATGCACTCTCTCGAGCCTATGATGGTTTAGGATCATCTTGTGATGATGATGATTTCCCCGATGCAACATTGTTATCCCTTGACACAATCCCTAGTGAATACATAGATATTTGGAATTATCTGAATGAATTCAAGTTTCCTGATGGTTCCAATGCAAATACTAAGAGAAAGATTACTCAAGTCAGTCGTCCATATTCTATTCTGCATGGAGTATTATTTTGAATAGGACCTGATGGACAATACAAGAGGGCAGTTGGACGTGATCAAGGGAAGGAGCTGTTAGAAGAATTCCACAATGGTACATGTGGAGGGAACTTCTCTGGACAACTTACAACAAGAAGGATCTTGGATGCAGGTTATCACTGGCCCACTCTTTTTAAAAATTATTATAATTATTGTAAGACATGTGATATTTGTCAAACACATGGTAACCGTAAGACTTCATCAGCTCCATTATTCCCTATTCTTCCACTTGGTCCCTTTGAAAAGTGGGGAATAGATATTGTAGGTCCACTTCTAATTACCTCACGCCAAAATAAGTATATTGTAGTTGCCACAGATTATTTAACCAAGTGGGTTGAAGCTAGGCCATTTAAAACAACTTCCATGGATGAAGTGGCAAGGTTCATATATGAACGCATTGTCACCAAATTTGGTTGTCCATTAGAAATTGTAACAGATCAAGGAAGCCACTTCATTAATGAGGTGGTAGAAGCCCTAGTCAATAAGTTTTCTATTAAGCACAGGAAGGCAACAACATACAAGCCAAGCACAAATGGACAGGTGGAACGAACAAATTTTGTGTTGTGTCAAATTCTAGCAAAAGATGCAGCCTTGTAGGTACATAAATGGGATAAAAGGATTCATGCAGCATTGTGGGCATATAGGGCAACATCAAAGTCAGCAACAGGATACTCCCCATTTCAGTTGGCCTATGGCATTGATCCAGTTCTTCCTATTGAGTTTGATATTCCCACTGTGAGAGTTATGAAAAATGAAAGGATGGATGAAAGTGATTCAGTAAAAGAAAGGTTGGTACATCTTCATTTGCTAGAGGAAATGAGGGAAATAGCTAAGGATACAAGCTATAAGAAGAAAATGAAGCAGAAGGAATACTTTGATCAAAAGATCCGGTGGTCTCCATTTCATGTGAATGACTTGGTTCTAGTATATGATTCCCGATACAAAAAAAGAAGACAGAGAAAATTTCTTCCAAAATGGATGGGGCCCAACAAAATAGCAGCTGTGCATGAAAATGGTACGTACTGACTTGAGGAATTAGATGGCACTCCCATTACAAAATGGGTCAACCACGACAAGTTGAAGATTTTCCAAGCACCAGAATAGTCTACTCCGAGGACGGAGTAGAAGCTAGGAAGGGGGAAGATGTCGACACTAAAATTTTCCTCCGTAATTTCTATTTCATTAATGTATGTATTAGGAATAGGATGTTGTTAAGTGTAATTAGTAGTAGCATCCGATAGAAGATAACGGCGCTGCCAGTACGACACCGCCAATAATGTATAGTATGGTAACAGTCAAAGTACAATAGGAATGTTGTAAAAAGTAAATATTTGTCGTAAGTGGTCCGGTAATGTTAAAATGTCAAAGTTTGGGTAATTAGAGAAGTAGGGTCTACATGATTAGGAATTAGAAATATTATATTGGTAATAAGGACAAGGAGTGAGGTCATAAATATTTTGTGTATTTTATTTGTAAAAAGTCTAAAAATGTGGAACCCATGTAAAATGATAAGGTTTATCTTATCTTAAAAGATAATCTTACATGTACAGATAAGAGTTAAGGTATGGAATATGATTTGTCAGAGTGGATTTCTTATCCTATCTTAGAGATAATGTGGATAAGCCTAGAAGTTCTATAAATAAAGAGGCCACCCCCCTCATTTAGCATAGAAGGAAGTAGTGAGAAATATTATATGAAGTGTGTAAAGGAAGCCATTAGTTTAAAGGTGTGTTGAAGAAGCCATTAAGAGGTGTAATTGTAAAGTTTCTCCCATAGTCTTGGTGAAAGGAAAGTGAAGTCAATAACACTTGAAGTACTTCATGGGTGAGATTGTAACAATTTCATGTTAATATTATAATTTACTTTGATATTTTAGATTTGTCATCATTCCGTCTTATCAAAGTTGATCGTGTTCTTGTGTTATGTTATTGTTTTGTTTCCAGATTACATCCACCAAACTAAAGGCTGTGCATTAGTAAATAATCATAGCACGAGGAGTTCCCGGTGAAGAATTATCATATTTCCGGATTGGTGATGACAGAACCTCTTCATGGTTCTTACAAAATTCATGAACACCATTAACTTGTCTCTTATGAACTGTTGTTTTGAAAATTATAGAAAGTTGTGTATTCTCATTATTACCTGGAAATTGGGCTTTAACCACCAATTCCCATCTATAATTTGGAAAATCATATTTCCCTTATTTATTGGGCTCATTATCCATGGTTACTTCATCAAACACATGCCCCTTCACACTTTTTTCCTAAAAATCAATTAGTGGCTCATCCCTAGGAAGAGTGATAGGTACTTTTACGGCTTCTATGGACTACTTCCTCTCAATGCTCAACAAATTTGAGTGTTCTTCTTCTTCCTTGATCACAATGGAGGGATTATTTACCTCTAGGGATGAAACATATTTTCCATTTTCCTTGGCCATAGCTCAGGGTTTAGACATGATTTAACAAATATTGAAATTATGCTAAACCCGATTGCATAGTCACAACACAATGATAAACAATAAAATACAGTTCTAACCTAAGCAATAAGCTAGAGAAATAGGAAACACTAGGTGTAAGAGAGGGAATAAGAGACTTAGGTTATTTCAAAATAAATCCTAAGGTGTGCCAAGATGAAATAATGATGGAATAGGAGGACAAAATGTCGTAACCGAGATTAGAAAATTATAGAACTATAGGATATTCCAGGACTGGGGTGCTTGGATTGGGTCATGGGTGCCTAGGTTCCAGAGACCTTCTATATGTACCATTGTGATTGTGAAAATGGACCTCAGAAAGTGATATTATTGCTATATCACATGACCCTCGTTGTCCTTTGTCTCCTGATGTGTTTATACTATCGTTGGAAGATGTAGAATTCTCCTGGTAACCTATAAAACATAAAGAACACCTACAAAACCCCAAAACATATAAAATCTTAAAAAATAAAAAGATGAAAATGAGGAGTTCAGAATGACCTCTGACAGTTACCCAATTGATTGAATTTACGATCCAGAGTATTGTATTACATTTTAGACTCCATGTAGTTCTAGGTGTGTGTTTGTGTGAAGTAATCATTACCTAAGTGCCTCTTGTGGAAGATGCACATTGAATAACAAACAATATCTAGATGTACTGATGTAAATAGATGTTTGCATGGAAAAATGAACTTCCCCTCCTATGAATTATGTGTGCATAATAATGACAATCCCTTTTTCCTTGAATGGATGTTAGATGGATGCTTTGATACTCTTGAAATGCCTTTTGTATGCAACCTTAGTTGATAGTAATATATACTTAGAGCTTGGTCCTCTATTATGATCGCATAGACTTTGTATTTTATATGATTCCCTTGGTTGAATTTTGTAATTAACTATCTAAAAGGCCAAACGTATAAGAAAAAAAGATTCCCAAGAAGATAGATAAGAGGCCCAAAATATGTGAGCATATGATACAAAGAGGATCGGGGACGCCCATAGGGGAAGAGGGTGCCTAGGCAGTGGCATCCTGGCTGGGCGCTAGTGTCCAGAGCTCAAGAAAGATCTAAAGATATTGAAAGCTAGATTGGGAAATAGGGCGTGTAAAACCACAGGAGGAAATCAATTTGAAATCAAAGAAAAAGGCCAAAGATAGATGGTTAATTAATAATTTTATCGCATAGGAATCATAATGAATAGTGGTATGTGATAAGGACCTAGAAATATACCCAAGTGTGTGATTTAGTGTCTACATTTTCCCCCAAGGTTTATTTTGTTGAGAAATGCTCAATAACGTAAAGTAGATAGAATATGTGTACCTTATAACCATGTAGATTGATGGTTAAAAGTGTGTCTGAGGAGACAAGGAAAAAGCATAGAGTGATCAAAAATGAAGTGTGAAAGCTAGAGAAGAGGAAGAGAAAGTGACCTCTAGGGGTGAAAGCGTATGTGTATATGTCTCATTGTACGTATTTTGTCGATGTCTCTTAATGCCTCGATGATGTGCAATGTTGGTTCTCATAAGTAAAAACCTGCAAAGAGAAGAGAAAAACAATAGTCAAATATATGTATATTAAAAATTTGATCCAAATGTGTGACCATGGGTGTAAAAAGTATTGTAAAATACAAAAAGCTAACATGGGGGTATCATGATCTATCATGATTCACAAACAGGATAGGAATTTGATCGTGAAAAATGCTATCTAAGGGATTTAACCTTGGAGATCTTATTGCCAAGAATGGGTTCTTTCTACGGGTACTTTCATCTCAAGTGCGACCAATTTAGGCAATCTCATGCCGCTAGACATTAAGTGTAGAGAGAAGAAGTCTAGTGTTATTTAAGCATCCTTTGACTGCTTCTTGAGCCAATTGATAGAGCATGTACAAGCATGGTACAAACTTTAAATTAATGTTCATGTTTGAACCTAGCTTGAATCTAATTTAAAAACGTTGGACAACATTTCATGTAAAGTTTGTGAAAAGGATTGAATCCTTGTTCTGTGAATATACCACTATGATGGCCCACTGTTGAAAAATGTGCCAATATGAGAAAAATCATTGTTGTATAACTGGTCACCCCCTATTTTTCCTATAGGAACCTAGGAAACTTCAATTGGACACCATAGGTACTCACAATACCCATGTTTGTAGAAACCGGGGCTATGGTGTCTGATAATGTTTTGAGGACCTTCAATCAGGTTATAAGGTCATTCAATGAGATTGTAGACTAATTGTTGATCTCCTTGTATTGTATGCAAATCTGTTGTACTATCAACTGTGAGTTTCATAGAAAAATAATGACTTGATGCACCCAATGTAAATCCCCATTTTTTAAAATGTAATATGATGTTATATAGGATATATTAGAAGGCCCTAAGAATGTAACCAAAAATTAAAAAATAAGGAAATGCCATACATAGGGGAGCCTATGTGTTTGGCATAAACTAAAAACCCAAATGTTTTTTTGCAAACCGAAATGTTGGTTGTGCCAAAAAAACATGTGTTAGTGCAAATCACAGACAAATGCTACTAATATATATATATATATATATATATATATATATATATATAGTGATATTAGTAGCTTTAATAACCCATGGGATATCACTCACGATGTCTGGATATTAAGAATTCAGGTCTCACCCCATATGTGGTAGTAAAGATTTATAATTCCCATCGTAGATTCCTGTGCATAGGAGTTTGAAGGGCATAACGTTTCCAAAAAAAATTATAAAAAAATATTAGACAATGACAAAAACTAGCAAGAATATGTATCCAGACAGACCATGGTGGAATATCAGTTCATGCAAGAAATATATCTAATGCCCATGAGAATGCAACTATTATCATGATTAGAAATCAAAAATTGAACTTATGTCAAAACATTTACACAATCTGATATAGCAGTTTGTCAGTATGGATAGGAAAATAGTATAAAATGGAAATAATAAAATCATTTAGTGTGTATGAAATTCAAATTCCATTATGAGCCTTTATGGGACTTAGTAAGAGGAACAATGCCATTATTATCAACCATATTCATAAAAAAAAAATCTAATATATGTAAATTCTCTCCTTCAACACACATTATTTTTAAATACAATGTGACATCCGTGCAAGATACATATCAATAAAATTATATCTCAATAAAAATCTATCTAACATAGTAAGATAAATTTTAAAATGATGAAGTTTTCAGTAATTCAGAATAATATGTTGATTCTTGATATGCTTTAGTATGATGTGGATGAATCCTTCCCAAGTTCAATGGAATGCAAAGCTTAGATGTGACAAAAACATCATTGGATAATGAGTGAATCTCAGGGTGAGGGTTAGGGCCAACAGATGATACGGTAATGGTTAGGGATGCCCCCTCAATAAAAACATGTCTTGTGACATTAATATCCAAATTTAGTAATCCATCTCATAAGATAGATTCATCGAAGTTAAGGAAATGATGAAATAAATAAATAATTTTATCACCCATCAAAGTCCTTCCTCCTCATTTTATTACACCGAAGGCATTCTTAAAAGTGAGAATAAGGGGGGCCAAGCCTTATAAAATCTGACAGAGTAAAAAATCTAAGGGTTTTGTAGCATATCATACATAACGTCGAGATCCAATGGACGCCTTCCACGCTATAACCTGTCCCAATCCAAAAGCCTACCCAATTGCTTGTCACCTTGGGGAGAGCGGCCAATAGGTGAACAAGGTCAAATAGTTGATATGACTATTGATCACACAATACACAATAGTAGTCATAGTAATATGTAGTAGTTATTTATTTTTAACATAAGGAGGGAAATAATTATTGAGTTGTGGAGCTTAATTACTTCACATTAGCATGATTTATTAACTTGTTGGAATACACATTAACTGGCATCATTTAGCTAACCAACGTCAGTCATCTGAAGACTGGTATCAGTCAATGCAAGGAGGAAGTAACATCGGTTATCTGTGCATGATTGTTTTATTTAAATCACGAGAATTTGATCTTAACTTTGATACAAAGTTGATCTAGTGGTTGTAATAGCATAACTAATTTTCCTAAGTTTGTATATGGTTATATAAACTATAAAACTAGGGTTAGATAATAATAAGGAAGAATTATAAGAAGTAATTCTTGGAGAGAGAAAAAGAGAAGATTGTGAGGAAGAAAGTACTATACATTTAGGAGGTGTGGAAGATTGTACATATTCATTATATATTATCTACAAAGCTTTGACTAATAATATTGGTTGTTTCTTGGTGGACGTAGCCCACACTAGGTGAACCACGTTATATCTTGTGTATTGTTCTTCTAGTTTATTTATGTATTTATTACTTGTATGCTTAGATCTGAATAATATATCTATACAACTAGTGTGATTAACCCCAACAACTGGTATCAGAGATTTTTTATTTGAGGGTATTGTATGTTGAAATATTTACTCAAAGAGGGATTTCTGATTGAGTGGGAGCTATAACAATGATAGAAGATAGTAAATACAAAGTTGAGAAATTTGACAGTCATGATTATCAATTATGGAAGATGCGGGTGGAATATTATCTCTATCAGAAAGATATATACTTATCGTTGGATGAGAAGGCAAGACTTACAAAGATGACTGATGAAGAATGGAAGATTCTTGATAGAAAGGCTCTAGGATCTATAAGATTGATCTTGGAAGCATTTTTGGCTTCGAATATTACCGAAGCATCAACCACGGAAGAGTTGATGAAATCTTTGGCTAATTCTAAGATGCAAGAAGGTGAATCTGCATCAAGTCATTTGAATGATTTACGGTCTATAGTAAATCAGTTAAAATCGGTTGCTATACCGTTTGATGATGAAGTAAAAACATTTTTATTCTTATGTTCTTTTCCTAATAGTTGGAACAACTTGGTAATGGTTGTTAGTAATACAACGACTACTTAATAAAGGATTTGAAAGTTTGATGATGTGGTTAGTGTAATCCTTGAATGAGGAAATTCACGTAAGAAGAGCTACAGAGAGAAGCATTATCTGGAAATGCTTTGACTATGTAGAAAGCAGGGGCAGATCTAAGGAGAGATCATCTAAGAGAAAGAAGAATGGGGGATCAAAATCAAGGGACATGGCAGATCTAGATCCAGAAGTATAGGGGATTTACTTTGTTGGAAATGTGGAAAGAGAGGACACATGCAAAGGAATGAGTGTTGGTCCAAAGGATAAAGAGAAGAGAATACATCAGACAAATGTAAAGAAAAAGGTAGGAGGCAAATCTTGCTTCATCAGAAGTAAGGCAAGATGCTCTTCTTATTCTCTCTTTGGACAATAGAATTAGAATCTTGGGTGTTAGATTCTAGAGCTTCTTTCCATACTAACCCCTAATAAGGGTTATTTCTGAGAATTATGTTCATGGCAGTTTTGGACAAGTTTATTTGGGTGATGATGAGCCTTGCAGTATTACTGGTAAAGGTGATGTTTATCTAAAATTATAAAATGGAAACCCATGGTGTATTGAAAGATGTAAGGCATGTGCCAAGCCTCGGAAAGAACTATACTATCTACAGGGCAACTTGGTGAATCTGAATGTGCATGGTTACTTTTACAGCCGAGACTCCTGAAAGGTTATCCAAGGGGTCTCTTATTGTGGCAAGAGGTAAGAAGGTAGGAACTTTATATTTATCTACATGTATTACTGATTCCTTTTCTACATGCTATCTACTATCAGATTCAGACGCATACATGTGGCATAATTGGCTGGGCCATATGAGTGAAAAAGGAATGCAGATATTAAAGGATAAGGATAAGTTATTAGATTTAAAACAATTAGATCTTAAATTTCTGTGGAGAACTGCATCTTTGGAAAGCAGAAGAGAGTGAGATTTCTCAAGGTTGGGTCAAACTAAGAAGGAGTAGAAATTGGATCTTGTACACTCAGATGTGTGGGGACCAGCTCAAGTAGCTTCTCATTGGAGGATCCCAATATTATGTTACTTTCACTGATGATGCTACAAGGAAGGTATGGATCTATTGTATTAAACATAAATCTGATGTTTTTGAGACTTTTAAAAAATGGAAAGCCCTTGTAGAAGAATTAAACAAATTCTAAATTGGAGTGCCTTAGATCTGATAATGGTGGTGAATACTGTACAGCAAGGCTTTTAAAGATTATTGTTCAGTGGATGAGAATACGAAGAGGAATAATGGCTCCAAGAACTCCACAAGAGGATGGAGTTACAGAAAGAATGAACACAACAATCATGGAATGTGCTAGAAGCATGAGGATACATTCTGGCTTGCCCTTTGAAATTTTGGGCAAAAGCAATTGGATACAATAGTATACTTGATCAACTGTGGACCTTCAACAACATTAGATGGAGGAATACCAAAGGAAGCTATGGTCCGAAAAAGAGGTAGATTTTTTCTTTTCTTAAATTTTTTGGCTCAGAAGCTTTTGTGCATGTTGATAGGGGAAAATAGAAAGGAATTTGGATGCAAAATCTAAGAGGTGCAGCCTTCATTGGTTATGGATTTGGTGATTTCGGTTATAGATTTTTGGGATTTAGAGAGATTCTAAAATTATTAGGAGTTGTGATGTTGATTGGAAGGAAAAGAGAATGTACATGGATCAAATTTTGGTGCCTAAACATGAATAAATTGAGAAGTATTATTGAAGGAAAATCAACTTTTTGGACCTAAAGTAGACATCCACAGACACCGACATTAGAAAAATAGGAGCTAACCATGGTCGGTTAGGATAACCGGGCATCGACCGACATGATCAGGTTCAAATAATTCAGCTATAGGAACTAGAGTCCGTTCTCCTAGAACTGATGTCATTAAGGTAACTATAGTCAATCAGTTAGGCAGAGGATTCGACGGTCGATTATAGGTGACCAGAGCATCGATCACTATCAGAGAGATTGACACTGACTGTGCAACAGGAAGGCCCAGATAGAGCCCTATGGTACACCCTAGACTCCTCAGTAAGAAGGTCGCAAAGGGTTAGTAAACTTCCAGAGATATTTACACCTTCGCTTTTTTTATTTATTACTAACTGATAGTGGTGAACTATAGAGCTTTGAAGAAGCAGTGTAAGATAGATACTCACAAGTTTAGTGGGAGCATGGCATGGACGATGAGATGGACTTCTTGTAACATAATCATACTTGGGATTTGGATTAAGTTTGCCAGCAGGTAGAGAGGACACTGCAAAACAAGTGGGCTTACATAATTCAAGGAAGAAGAGGGGTGGATTGAAAAGGTACAAGGAAAGGCTTGTGGTAAAGGGATTTTCACAGAAAGCATGTGTTGAATTTGATAATATTTTTTCTCCTATGATTAAGATGACTTTTATTCGTATTGTATCTCAGTTTGGTTGCAATAGAATATTTTCATTTAGAACAGCTAGATGCTGAAAATGGCTTTTCTTCACAGTGATTTGGATGAAGAAATTTATATGCAATAGCCGTACTTGGTTATGAAGTCAAGGGTAAGGAGAAATTTTTTGTGCAGATTGAAAAAGAGCTTATATGGGATCAAACAAGCTCCAAGGAAATGCTATATGAGATTTGATAGCTTTATGCATGAGCATGGTTATATGAGATGTAAATCTGACCAATGTGTTTATTTCAAGAAGCTTGGAAATGAGAGCTATATTATTTTGTTACTATTTGTGGATGATATGCTTATTGTAGGATCTCGTATGTAGGACATTTGTGATCTTAAAGAAAATTTAGCTCACACATTTGTAATGAAGGATTTAGGAGCTGTAAAGAAAATCCTTGGCATGCAAATACACAGAGACAGGAAGAAGAGGAAATTGTTTTTATCTCAGGAACAAAATATCAATAAGGCGTTCAAAAGGGTTAATATGAAAAATTCAATACCCGTAAGTACACCTATGGATGAACACTTGAAATTAAGAAAATATCAGTGTCCTACATCACATGAGGAGGTCGAGTACATGGCATGAGTTCCATATGTTTTTGCGGTTCGAAGTCTTATGTATGCCGTGGTTTGTACTAGACTAGACATTACATAAGCAATGGGAGTTGTGAAAATATTTATGGCCAATCTAGGTAAAGAGCATTGGAAAGTAGTCCAATGGATTCTCGGGTATTTTAAAGGGACATCCAACATGAAGTTATGCTATGGAGGGCTAGATATTTCTTTATGCAACTATGTTGATTTAGATATGGCTGGTGATTTGGATGGTAGGAGAAGCACCATTGGATATGTTTTCATAGTAGGTGGGAAGACAGTTAGCTGGATTTCGAGATTGTACAAATTTGTGGCCTTATCTACTACAAAGTCTGAGTATGTTATAACTACAGAGGATAGAAACTAGATGATATGGATGAGCATGTTGATGGAAGAGATGGGAAAGGAGCAAGAGGATTACAGATTGTACAGTGATAGTCAAAGTGCAATTCATCTAGAAAGGAACTCGACATTTCATTCAAGAAAAAAATACATTCTATTGAGATATCACTTCATACGGTAGGTGTTGGAGGATGGGTAGCTGAATTTGGAGAAAATTCATACAAATATGAACCCTATGAATATGCTAATAAATTTTTTGGCAAAAGAGAAGTTGGAGCTACACTTCACTTATGTTGGTCTTCAAGTTTGAGACTTGAAGAGGGATAACTAGGCCAATGAAAGGATCCAAGGATGGAGCTATACAATACAGTGCAACAATTTATCTCTAAGTGGGAGATTGTTGAGCTACAGAGCTTAATTGCTTCACATTAGCATGCTTTATTAAGTTGCTGGAAAACACAGTAACTGACGTCAGTCAACTGACTAGTGTTGGTCACCTAGTGACTGATATCAGTTAAGGCAAGGAGGAACCAACATCAGCTAGGGTAACCAACATCAGTTGCATGTGCGTTATTGTTCTATTTAACTCACAGGAATTAGATCTAACCTTTGATATAAAGTTGATCAAATGGTTGTAATAGCATAGCTAAGTTTCCCTAAGTTTGTATATGGTTATATAAGTGAGAAAAATAAGTTAGAAGAAGAGAAGAAAAATAGTCAATGTTTTACATGTAAGTTTTCTTGGGAGCAAGAAAGAGTAGTTGACCGAGGGAAAAAACATTGAACACCCTGTGAGGTGTTGGAAGACAGTAGATCTTCATTGTATTTCCTCTATAAAGCACTAAATAATAATATTGGTCGTTTCTTGGTTGACGTAGCCCACACTGGCTGAACCACGTTAAATCTGGTGTAATATTTCTCTTGTTTATTTTATCTTCTGGTTATTTCCACATTCATTGTTTGTATGCTTTATCTGATTATAGATTTGTGCAACACTGTTATATGGTTTAACCCCAACATGGTCGAAGCATAGTTTGGAGAAGCATATCATGTATAACATAATATGTCGGTTGCAGTCTAGTAAACCACGATGATAAGCATCTTATGAACCAAATGAAATATCATCGATGGATGATGCTTTAGCCTGTAACCAAATTTATAATGAAAGACCAGATGAGAGAATAAGGAGACTAGAAAGGATTTAAAATAGATCACAAATGTGCTAACCTTATTGCACATAAATACATTGATATAATGCATTAAAAACTTAAGTCTCAAAAGTGTCAGGAAACGTCTCATCAATAGGGGTGACCAATGAGATAGGTCTGTAGCTCTACGAATTCCCTTGCACAGATCAGAACAGGGGATTTTGCATAATCACTCTGATACTAAATAATGGTACAATATTATATTTACACAATTAAACAATTGAACCTTCTTCTCTATTAAATTCAACATTGAGGGATATGATTTACATATTTATATCTTACGATTTTCCTATAAAAAAGGAGGTAGCTCTAAGCTATAACCATCCGCTTAAATTTATCGCACAACCTATCTACGTGGGTTGTTATAACCCCATAATTTCACTTCACTGCATCAATATTATAATTAATCGCCATGAAGGAGCATTAAATGACGGAGCAGATGCAAATTCCTGATCTAGTTGTTGAGGCAAAGTTAGATTCTACATTAATGGAATTGGATACATGTTCACAATGGTGCTCTGGGAAGTAAGAAGGTCCCCAAACATGTTAAGTAAGCACATGTCCATGGCGTTGATGAGCTGGAGAGATTCATAATCCAACATTGAGATAGGTGGTGCATTATGTATGAGTCTAGAGAATGTTTTCATTATGCCCCTTCATGAAAATTGTATCAGGTCCATAATTCGAAAGGGAATTACAATATATGAGGTTTTTGGTAAAATGGGCCAAATTTTCTAGATATGTGTTTTTACAGCTATGGAGTGGCTAGAACTTGTTTGAGGGCAGCGTTGTGGAATTATATGCTTGGAATGGCATGGGACTCAACATATGGCTTCCTCCACCGGGATACTTAATTTATATGGAACTGAGGTTAGAAAAAATAATGCTCGGTGGTTTGATTGTCACATTTCTTGACTGGAAACGATCGTTAAGAAGATCTGGCAACTCGTATTGAAAACCTCTAGTTATTCAACCCTTGAGCTCAGCAGTGACTTAGAGAAACTTGGCAGTGTATACAAGCCTGCCACCATGTATTGATTAGTTTTGAACCCGAATTATGATCCCCTTTTAGATTGTATAGGACTCCTCCATATTTCCAGAAAGGCTAAGATAGTTCGCTTGTGACAATATGTGGGCACCACTCAAAATGGCTTATCCTTATGAACGAAGTTCAGTTTGTGGAAACGTTTCTCAAGACAGGTGTGAAATAAATTGATATTGTTTTTAGCCTGAGATTTTCTATAGACCTTTCCATGATACCTTTTTAGATCATGGTTTAGGTGTTAAAGTATAAAGTGTTCCCTTTTTATGAAAACTCTGATTTTGGATCTACCCTTTGAGATGTACCACTGTGGTAAAAGTGGATTTGAATGAGCTACAGGTGGAGTAATATCTATTGTTAAAGCTTTTGTTGTGAGGCCTAGTTCTGTCTAGCTTTTCAAATAACATATTCAAACTTGATTTTCTTTATGGAGGTATGATACAATTTATGAGTCTCCCTTCTTTGAAGGCCAAATCTAGAAGATGTTTGGTTATAACACGTGACTCTCTCTAGTAGCTCCTCCATGAGGTTAGGTGAGTGTTTTGAGCTTCTTCATGCTGATTGACCAGGTTTACGAGTGCTTAGAAAAAAATTGGATCTAATGGCATTCCATGCTTTGGTTAAGCTTGGAAATCCTAGCTTCTCTGTGAGACTGTTGACGAAGTTGACCTCAACCTGACTAGTTCTTATTTCCTAGACCCACACATAACATGTTAGATAGATTGCAGACATGGATTCAGTTTGATGGAAACATCTCTTCTCTTTCTTCTTGTATGAGGTTAGATTGGCATCTTTTTTAGGCCTGATCAGTCCATTTTCTAGAGTCCTTCCATGACCTAGTTTGCAAGATTTAACTATGGTTGAGATGGTTAAAGTACAAAGTCGGGGGCCCTGCCTTATGAAGACTGAATTTTCCCTGGGGGCAAAATTTGGAGAAGTATGTGGTGACTCAAAGTGGTATTTGAATGAGCTACAGTTGTAGTTACCATATTTCCCTGTTAAAGTCCATTGTTGTGATCTTGGAGTCTAAGAATGATTTTCTAATGTACATGATCCAAACTCTGATTTTTTTATAAGCTATGGGAATTTTATGAACTATCAATTCTTCATGAAGGCAAATCTGGAAGATGTTTGGTTAAGCGTGGTCTTGAGTAGCTTCATGAAGGTTGGTGATTGTTCTGAGTTTATTCATGTTGTCTTTGAATGGTTTATGCAAGTGAAAAATAAAACACTACAACTATATACAAAATTGGCAATTCCATGCTTTTTTTAAGCTTGGAACATGACTTTGGAGATGTTGGACCAAGTTGACTCAGGAGACTAGTTCTTAAGTCCTAGATACCTACAATAAGACAGTGTGTAGAAATGGACCTGGCTGAAGGCATTCCACTTGGAATTGAAAGGAAATGTACAAGGTGATAACTGGAAATCTAGATTCAGAGAGATTTCAAATGGTATATTATTTTTCTCATTGACTGATGATATCTGCATACTCTAAACCATCTCAGTTTGTAGACAGAACGGAAAGCATTTCTACTTTTAAATTTTGTGACCATGTAAGGTCCACTCCAAATGGCATCAGAAAATGGAAGGTATAAGTCCTCATGTTTCTGGATTTGGTTAGTCCCATTTCATATACTAGGTCTGGAGAGTGAATAAGGATCCTAATGTTCTTTCCTTCTTGTCGAATGCATCTCTTGATTGAGCATTTGAATCCTGGCTCCAAAGTTTGAAGTGCATGTTATTAGGTAAATCTTCTAAAACTACTTTCTGGGTAGCTTTGTTTACCTGAAGAGGATAGTAGGTTCAAAATTTGACATGTCCATGGATGTTTCATGAGCTGTAGTAAGCATGGATGTGTTCTACAGGTCAAGTGGATATAGGCAATGAGTGGTTACTTTGCCATAGTTGAGGTTTTCTTGGGTGATCTAGAACATGATAGGTAATGATTGGTTGTTGTCCTATCAGCCCATAATGCAAGATTTAGAGTCATTAGTACTGCATCTACATCTTTAGCCTTCTCACAGTTTTCATCTAGATTTCTTCTGAAAATCTTTAGCAGGTTATTGTTTGTGGACTCTGCTTGGCCATTACCCAGAGGGTAATAATTTGATGAAGTGCTCAAGTAAATCCCATTCCTAACATCCCATCCTGTGATTTTGGAACCTATGAATGCCAATGCATTATCTGATATAATGGTGGTAGGAATTCCAAATCTAGTCACTATCCCTTCATAGAAATCTAGTATGCTAGACTCATTAGCTTTTTTGAGTGCCATTGCCTTGGTCCACTTGGTGAAATAGTATGTTTCCGTCAAAATCCATTTGTGGCCTTGGCTCAAATTTGGATTGATGACTCCGATGAAATCCAATCCCCATTGCATGAATGACTAGTCAACTAAAATTGGGTGCAATGGAAGTGCTGCTAGCCTTTCTTTGCCTTTGAAGAATGCACAATTTTTACACTTTTTGATCCATTCATAACATTCACTAAACACCCTAGGCCAATAATAAACTACCTTCATGATCTTGAGTGCTGTCACCCATGGAGAAAAATGGCCTCCAATTGCTTCAACATATAACTCTTGTAACACTCTCTCAATCTGATATGTCATAATGCATCTTAACATAACGCCATTGATGTCACTCTTGAACAAGATGCCATCAATAAGCACATATGGGATGACCTGTAGTATGAAATGTATCCTTTTTTGTTTTTCTCATTCTAGAGGACATAAGCTTGTTTGAAGGAAGTGCACCATACTTTGAGTCCAACAATGAGTGGGTACATCATCATTTTCTTCCTCTTGACTATCCTGTAGGACAAAACCACCTTCTTTTTCACCACTTGCTTCATCTTGTTGACTCGAGGCCAGTTGTTCACAAAATCTATTCCCATGGACCAGCTTAGTAACATTGATCTCAATTTCATACTCTATGACACAAGTGATCCATCCTGCACGTTTTTCATTTAGATCCTTACTGAGAAGGAAGTCCTTAACTCCTACATGGGAGACTAACAGTTGGATTTTATTGTTTGAAACCAGATGTTTAAATTTATTTAACCCTCTGATCACTGCCACGACTTGCTTTTTGATGAAGGAGTATTTCACTTCATAATCTTCCAGACCCTGGCTAAAGAAGGTAATTGGCTGCTTTGTATCCTCTTTTTTCTGCTATACTAAGATTGCAGAAATTATGCCACTGTCACCAAATGCATATAGTATGAAGTCCTTAGAAAATTCTGGATTCATGAGAGTTGGGGCTTGTGATATAGCTTCTTTGATGGCCTCAAAACTTTCCTTTCCTTCAGATGTCCACCTAAACGCCAAACTCTTCTTCAACATTAATGTTATTGGTTTGACAAGGGCAACAAAGTTTGGTACAAACCTGCGGACAAAATTCATTTTTCCCAAGAAGCTTTGAAGATATTTCTTATGGATTAGCAATGGAAAGGCTCTTATTGCTTTAAATCTCTCTGGGTCAATTACCAAACCTTCCTTTTACACAATATGGCCCAGAATCCTTCCCTCATGGGCCAAGAATATGCATTTTTTAGGGTTCAATGATAGCCCAAATCTCCTACACCTTTTAAACACCTATCTTAGGTCAAAAAGGTGGTTTGCTACATCTTTGGAGAACATAGTAATGTCATCCAGATAGATCAATACTTTTTTGTTGATCATCCCTTTTAATGCCATATCCATTGCCCTTTGGAAAGTGGCTCTAACATTAGACAATCTAAATGGCATTTTTCTGTAGGCATAGGTGCCTCATTTGGTGGTGAAAGCTATTTTGAACTGATCATCTTACTTCACCATTATCTGGTTGTACCCTGAGTATCCATCTAGTAGAGAGAATCTCTCTAATCCAGACACCAATGGCAAGATCTACTCCATTGAGGGGAGTGGTTAGTGACCGTTGAGGGAAGATTTGTTCAAGTCTCGAAAGTCTACACACAACCTAATCTCTCCATTCTTCTTCTTGAATGGGACCAGGTTTACAACCCAGCTTGAGTGTTTGATTGGAAATATGATACTTGCCTCTATCAAATTTTTTAGCTCTTTCTTCATCAGAGGTTCAATGTGTGGACTAATTGGTCTCTACTTTTACCTGATGGGCTTAGCAGCTGGATCTAGTTTAATTGTGTGTTGAGCTAACTTCGGATTGAACCCTCATAGGTATTCATAGCTCCAAGAAAATAAATCTAGAAACTCTTGGAAAAGTTGCATGGATTCATACCTTTCTTTCTCGGTGGCCAATTTGCTAATTTGAGGTGTTTTTCCTTCTCCAACTAGATTTGACTTTGAATCTTCTCCTTTGATCTTTTATATTGGCCTTCTCTTTTCAAAATTGATCATTAGGGTTGAAGATAAAATCCAATGTCGCTAAGCCTTTTGGAAGCTTTTTTGTATGCAGCTACACTACTTGATCTCCGTATTGCTTCTCTAATATGTTTTGATTCCTAGCTTAGAACTCAACTTCATCTTGTAAAAAATTGATGATGTGCTAATCATTCTCGAACATGTGCCAACATGTGTTGTTATCTGGAACTGCTGGGCTTATGATCACATGGATATGTGGCTGTCCTTTGTCCCTCTTGATGTTGTCAACCACATAAAATGTTGCTTCAACTTCTGCAAGCCTATCAGGAACTTCATTCTCCTTCCTAGGTATGGACACAATGTTGAAGGCCTCAAAATCCTCAATAAGATCCCATACCCTATTCTTGTAGATTTTGAGTAGGTAATTCTTGATAGAATTTTTTCCTTTAACTTGATTGACAACTAGTTCACTGTCACCAAAAATTTATAGGTTCTTGATTCCTCATCTTCTAGCCTAATGCAATCCATGAACCAAAGCCTCATATTCTATAGTTTTATTTGAGTAGGAAAACTAGAAATGGAAAGCTGAGTAATACTTCATACCTTGGGGTGACACAATCATAGCTCCACCTCCGGATCCTTGCCTACTTCTCGAGCCATCAAAGAAAAATTTCCATACTTCATTTTCATATTTGTATTCTAGCTTAATGATGTCAGGAATAGGATGATTCTCCTCATGCAGGTAGTATACTCCTAGTTCATATTCTTCCATCTCTTTATAGGGATCAAACACATGTCTTTTGACTTCCCATTCATCGAGATTCAAGTCTGGGATACACCCCACCTTGGTGTCTGCTTCAGAAGTGTTTAGGAGGTCTTCCTGATTAAAAGCTACAAAAATTGCATTGATTGGGCTAGGAACATAAGACTCAATGTGATAATCTACTATGGGCTTGAATCTGATTGTGGCCTTCACTACATACCTTGTTCTAAAGAGAATATGTGACCAGTCAGTAGACAAATAGCCTCTAATTTTGGCAGTGAAGTCCCTGGAAAAACACAATGTAAAATGTGGTGGTAAGTCTATGAATGATACATTCTACAATACAGTCACATTGGGGAAGGAATGTAGAGTGAGGCTCAGATCCTTGATGATTCCAAAAGATGTCACTGTTTTCCCATCCAATTGTACTACGCCTCTAGAGATTTATTCATGCTGGAGACCCAGTTGATCAACTATTTGTTTAGGCGTTATAGAACTACTTTTCCCAAAATCAATCATGCAATTATGCACCAATTTATCCCCAATGATTAATGAAACATAGAATGGAGGATGTCTCAGGTTCTTACCTTGTTGCTCTCGATGGTTTCCCCCAGGTTGAGTTGTATTGGTAAGCACTTTCTCTTGCTGGTTAGGGGGTTGATTTGAGCTTGACTAATTTTGCATGATAGCCTACAATAGATCCCTCTACCCTAGAATGGCGAGTGAATCCCATAGTAAAATGTTCAAACTTGTCCTCTTCATATTCTCAATGATATTAAATGAGCTATCCTTCTACTGCCCCTTCCCTGGCATATTTTTTTCTTACACATGGGTTGTTACAACTAGTGCCTGAGTGGATTTAGAAGGTAGCTTGGATTAGATCTACATATTGGGAGTTGTATTTTAGATGCGAATACCTTGTGGAAAAATGGAGGATTTAGGATCACCTAAGTTTGGTGAATGTACTTCTCCAATATTTCTCTTCTTGGACCATGTATTGGTAGTTGTACTTTGAGGAGTCTGATTCATTCCACAGAAGTCTTCAGCTTGCCAATTGAAAAGAATAGTTTCACTTAGAGGTCCCTCTTGCTGCTCTCCTTGCTGCTGATTTTCTTCTTAGCTAGGTTCTTGTGATAGACCAATGGTGTGCACCATCAAAGCCTGATTTAGTGGACCATTGAAGCACATCAATTGATTATGTGGCTGACTGCATGGGAAACACCAATCATATTCTTGTGCCATGTTATTCTATGCTGGAATAAATTCGCTTGATGTCAAAGTTGTGTTTGGATCATATGACCTAAAAGGCCTAGCAGCTTGAGGTTGTCCTTGGTGTTGACTTTGAGTTATAGCCTAGGCTTGTGGTCTATTTTGCTGATACGAGGGTCTAGCTTGGTACTGAGCTTGAGGCTGATATGGCCTAGATCTCTGAGCTTGCTATATTTTGATGGTTACTAACTCATATCCCTAGGTTTTGAAGCTATTTCATAACTTCTTGAAGATCCTTTGAGGAGTTAGATGATGAAGTGGAGGCTTCAGCTAAACTTTGAGTCCTGAGAGTGGATATAGGAGCTAATATGGGTGTTTGGCTGGTACTTGGGTTTCGTAATTCAGGGTATAGAGGCATGGATGGCCTAGGAACAAGTTTTCCAGCCTGAATCAAACAATTTTCAGCTCCTATGGGAAGGGTATAGGCTGCAGGTAAGGTTGTGGCCCCCATTGACTGAATCATTAAAGCAATATTAGAATTTAAAGCTCTAAGAAAGTATAAGAAGGCACCTTCATTAATGGGCTTTATTGCTACTAGAAACCTGTCCCACATTTGTTGAAATATGAGGTTGAAATCCATCAACTGATCATTCGGACCTCTCTTGATTATTTTCAGTTGCTCCAATAAGGATAAGTTATCTCCTTTTTCTCCAAACTGGTCATGAAGAGCTGTGCACAGATGGTCCTAAGTTTGAATAGAGCCTTCAAATAGGATCCTGAACCATTGTGAAGCTTTACCTTTGAGTGAAGAAGCTAGCTCTTTGACTCCAATGTCCATTTAAGTGATCCCATGGATTGTACAGACATTTGCAATGTCTTAAATGTGGTCACCAGGGGAAGTCTGGTTTTCTCTAGTGAAGTATGGGATGCTCTTTAATGCTGCCACTTGGACTGGGTTTTGTGCATTTAGAGTGAGTGGGATACTGCCAGTGAAATTGACATAAGGATTTAACTGTACCATCCTAATCGGCCTAAGCACCTTTCTTGATTGAAATAATGACCTACTGGGAAGAGGTGTTGATAAGGCTTTGTTTGGCGGAGATAGAGACCTCTGGGCTCTTCTTCCTCTTCTCCTTCTAGCTGGAGACAAGTGTAGGTGTACAAATTGTCCTTCTTCTCTTGTTCTTGACCTTGTTTGTATCATTCTCATGAACTTGAGGAACTCATACTGCTGAAACCAGTGGATTTTTTCCCTTTTGGAGTGGCAAATGTGTAGTTCTTACAAGCTTCTTAAAATTTAGAATCACAACAAGTGCACATCGATCTTAGTGTAATAAAGATGGAGACTTCTTGCTCCCATCAAGCGTGCTAAAAATGTCAATGAAAAATCACAACACCCCCAAATGAGTCATCAGATCTAATTTTCTAAGGCAGATTCATTTGGTGTGATTCACATAACATTGAGTTTTCCCTAAAGTGTGGGACTTTGCAAATGGGAGAACTCTCCAGATTAAAGGTTGGTTCCTATTCCTCTATTTAGGTGCATGTGTGGAAACTTGCAGAGGACCTATTCCTAAACCTAATCTAAGTTTTACCAAGAAGACATGGATAAAAGGAATATATGAAGTCAAAACTAAGCTACAAGGTGATGCACCAAAGGAATGATGAACATTAGTTTTTTTGATAGACACAAACCAACAAAATACATACAATAATCAAGAACAGATAACCAAATTTATAATGAAATACTAGATGAGAGAAAAGGAGACAAGAAAGTATCTATAATTGATCACAAATGTGTTTTATTGCTCTGCAGATTGATATAATGCATTACAAATGACCAGAAGGTAGGAAATGTATTACAATTTAAATGAAAGATATGCCCCTTCGAAGTTTGTATCGGGTCCGTACAAAAGTGCAGGAAAACCAATTTGAAAAATGGGCCCCCCTTTTAATATGGGACCCGTGGAGGGCTAGTGCTTGTTTGAGGGTGGCCTTTGTATTTTGCTCTTGGAATGGTGTAGGGATGACACATGGCTTCCTACGCCAGCTTGCTTAATTTCTACGTTTTTTCGCTAAGTCCTTTTCTCGGAGGTCTGGTGCTCATCTAGAAACCCTCTCTTTATTTGACCCTTGAGTTAGTGCCATTTGGACACTTGGCACTCTCCGCTGGCCTAGCACCATGCATTGACTATTCAACTTGAATCTATCCCCTTTTTTGAGACTGGACGCATGGAGGCTCCGCACTCACTTGAAAGCCTAATCAAGATTTGCTTTTGAAGGAGCATCGGGTTAACACTTAGAAGCCTCCGCAAGTCTTTGGACTTTTTAACGACCTCTCCCTTACCTTTTCGGACCTTGGGCTATGTGGTGAACTGGCACTTATTTGAGCCTTCGGTTTTGGATCTACCCTTGGAGATGTGCCACTTGGACACGTGGAAGTCCCCGCTGATACTTCTATACTTAGAATTTTTTGAGGCACACCTTTTGACCTCTGTTGACTATTTGCTACATGGAGGGCTGGTTCAATTTTGAGTCTCCTTCTTTGGATTCAACTTTGGAGAAGCTCCGTGCTGACACATGACTCTCTCCGCTGCCTCCTCCATACTTAGCCAAATTTTGGACTCATTATGAACCGTTTTGAGCCTGAAGACTTGGATCTTTTCCATTTCTTATTTTTCTTGCTCCTGGCTTCTCTATGACACTGCTCCTCTTTCCCTGACCATGCTATTCTATTTCCAAGCCCATATGTAACCCGTTAAATAGATTTAAGATATGGATCCGCTCGATAGAGTTGTCTCTTCTCTTTCTTCTTGTATAGGGTTGTTTTGTCTTTCATACGCCCCACCACTCCATTATTGAGTCCTTCTATGACCTGTTTGCAATATTTAACCATGTTTTCTATGGTTCTTTTTGAATGGGGCCGTGGCTGATCCAATACTTTACCCGGGGGTGAAATATGGATAACAGGAAGAAAGTACTATACATTTAAGAGGTGTGGAAGATTACAGATCTTTATTGTATATTCTCTACAAAGCATTGACTAATAAGATTGGTTGTTTCTTAGTGGACATATTCCACACTAGGTGAATCACATTATATCTTGTGTATTGTTCTTCTGGTTTATTTTCACATTTATTGCTTGTATTCTTAGATATGAATAATATATATGTATAACTAAGATCAAGTAAGATCATCTGAGAGATCGTTATTGTCATGGTCGAAGCCAAATGGAGATGCATCGAAGACCTGGTAAGTAAGAATATATGGTTGATCAGGTAAAGATCCATTGTGACGCAAATTATACATGCCCATTGCATATTCTTTATCAATGAAAGGTGGTAGTGGACATCCATGTGCATACCATGTAGTAAGATGTTGGGAATAACCGAGAAATGAATCATTGCAAATAAAAAATGTGGCCAAAGGGCATAGGGAATGAAATTTTGATATAATTTAGATCTAAAGTTCTGTCAATATAGTCACTCAAAGACTTCCCAAGTGTGAGTGGAGAAGTGCAAGAAGTACATGTAAAAATAATGATAGATTAAAAACACGAAGAACATAAGTAGCAGTAATAAAAACATATCCATGATAGAGGTGAGAAGAATGAGATGGAGGAAGTAGATCATCCAAAGTGAATCCGAGATGAGCTTAACCATCATATGTGCAAACAGTGTCAGAGAAAGTGGGATCAAAAGGAATGTGTGGCCAATAAGCACGATTCATGAAAAGAGTGCATGTGAAATAAGGGATCACAAATGCAAGTTGCTCATGAGAAGACAAAGAAGGTAGTATGAGGTCCGATGTATGGATAGACCCCCGATAAAGCACCTTAACATTAGTACAAGGAGGGGGTGATATTGAAGTGGATGGAACAACATCTAATCCACAAATGGTTCCTTTGAGTGGAGGAAAGTTGTCAGGATAATCCGTGGGTTGCGAATTAGTAGCAGGATGCATAGTAACATAAATTATAGTAGGTAATGTAGTGGTTGGATCTAGGTGGAAATATTTGAATGGGTTACTATCAACAGGAACTATATATTCAAAGCCCTGATGTAAGAATTTAACGCACTGGTGAACTGTAGAAGGTACTCCTTGCATTTTGTGAAGCCATGGCCTACCAAATAATTAATTACATGAAACTGGGATATCAGTAACAAAGAATACCGTAAGAACGGTTTTTAGGCCAACCTTGATGGGAAAAGTAATATTTCCAATGCATAAATGCATAGTATAATCATATGCCTAGATATAAATAGGTGGGTTAAGATTAGCCAAGGAAAGGCCTATGTTCTAAATGATTGATAAAGTACAAATATCGAACTCAGATCCATTATCAACTAAAGTTTTCTTAACACCCAAGTTATTGATGCATACTTGTATATATAAAGGGGGAACTTTGTCATAAACAGAAAGATTGTTAGCTATAGTACATGGAAAAGTAAGTTGTTGAGAAAATGCATCTACAAATGTCTGATCTACTATGTCTAGATGAGGTGCAGAAGGAATGTAGGTATTAACCAAGAGAGTAATGATTTTAGTTCAACAATCAAAATTGGATAACAAAAAATCATGAATGGATATATCCATGATGAGAGGATGAAATAGGCAATGAAATGAAGACCCAAGGGTGTTCGAATGAGATGGGTTCACCGAATGATTTATCAAATATTGAAATTTGTAAAACCATAGATATTTCAGAGTCACAATGCAATGATAAACAATAAAATACATATTTGACCTAAGGAATAAGCTAGAGAAATATGAAACCCTAGGTACAAGAGAGGGAGTAAAAGACTTAGATGATTTCACAATAAACCCTAAGGTGTACCAAGATGAAAAATTGATGGAACAGGATGACAAACTATCGCAACTGAGCCTAGAAAATTTGATAACCATCGGATATGTCAGGACTGGGGTGCCTGGACTGGGTCAAGGGTGCCTAGGTACTAGAGACTTTTTGCAGGATCATGTGACTATGCAAGACCCTAGAAAATGATTTTTTCTATGTCGCATGAATGTCACTTTCCTTCATTGTTGATCACTTATAGGTCTCTAGAAGATCACTGAGTTCACCTGTAACATGCAAAACAAAAGACCTCCTGCAAAACCCCAATGCATGTCAAATCCTAAAAATAAAAAATACGAAAATGGGGAGTCAAACTGACCTCGGCGGTCACTCGATAGAGTGAACTTATGACTGAGTGATACACTACATCTTAGAATCTATGTAGTTATGTGTGAAGAATCATGTCCTAGGTGGCTCTTGTGTAAGATGCACTAAATAACGAGCAATAGCTAGATGTAGCAATAAAAATAGATGTCAAAATGAACTTCCCCTCCTATGAAGTGTATGTAAAAGAATGTAGTCCCTTGTCCCTTGAATAAAACTAGATGGATTATTTGATTCTCCTAGAATGCCTTTGGATGCAACCTTATGTGATAGTAATAGATTCTTAGAGCTTTGTCCTTTATTATGGTCACATAGATTTGTATTTATATGATTCCCTCGATTGAATTTCATAATTAACATCTAAAAGGCTGACCCATAAGAAAACAAGATGCCCAAAAGATAAAAGAATCCCAAAAGAGGTGAGTAAGATACAAAGAGGTTTGGGGTGCCCAAAGGGGATGAGGGTGCCTAGGTACTGACATCCTGGTTGGGTGATGGTGTCCAGATCCAATAAAGATAAAGTAGTGAAAGTCAAACTGAGTAGTGGGGTATGTAAGACCACAAAGAAAAAGGCCAAAGATAGATGTCAATTACTAATTTTCTTGATTAGGAATCATATGAATAGTGGTATGTGATTAGATCCTAAAAAGGTACCCAAGAGTGTGATTTAGTGTCTACAACACATTGATCTAATTCACTCTCTACCTTTCTCGAACCCTATGAACTCAGCTAGTGATATGGTATCACAAATATTCTTTTGAAAAGCCCTATACTCCTCATAGTTGTATGGAATGTTGTGACCCATTGAATGTCATGTTTCGACCACCAGAATAACTTCCTTTCTTTAGAGGAAGGTAGGTCAGAATGACCTAGATGAATAATCACTCATAATTCTTGGTGAATAAATATTATTGCTTTCCCTTGAAGAGATTCCTTCACCATTTAGGCAGAGAAAAATTTAAGACCCCTTACCAAAATCCAAATTGGATTTTTTTAGTGAATTTGTAAAAATGGGTTTTTTTATTGATGGTGAATAATAACAAAATATGTATAGTGATGCAGACAAAGAAAATTCCATGAAAAATCTATGTTTGGAAGAAAGGGAAATATATACCTAGACGATCATCTATACGGTGTCCTTCTACAAGTGTCTATCAATTTAGATGATCATCTACATATACAACTGGTCATTTACAAGTGAACCGGTCATCTGATCACATGCATAGACATTTTCTCTAGGTGATCGTATGCTAGATAGCCATCTGTATAGGGCATTTTTCAGCTCTATTCAGTTGTCTAAATGTGTAGTCATCCATTTGCACCTAGGCTTCCGTATGAGTACATAAGTGATTTCCTGTGTATAGACTTCTGTCTGTGCACATAAGTGGGTCATATGTACACCTTCTTGTCTACATTGTGGCCCATACTTGCTGACACATTTCCCAATATCCTTGTGGCAAGTTTCCTCACTAGATTATAAATATATGTTGGAGCCACATTTCTCACTTTTACAATGCTTCTTTTACACTCCACTCCTCGCCTCTAGGCTCCTATGACTATCAGACCAAAATCTAGAGTAAATAAATAAGCATTCCTCGGCTATAATCCAAAAATGGCCTCCATTTCTATATCCTTTCAACCCAAAATCCAATTTTGAAACCTCTTGTTTCTACAAATCATCAACTTATTGAAACTCAAGGAGACATTCAATGAATGGGTAGACATATGTTATTTTCGAGCAACAATTTACATGTCTCAATATGACACTAATGTCATTTTGATGTAATTTTTGTTAGCCATTTATGACACATCCAACTGTATCTTCACAATCAAGTTGCCATCATGAGAATTTTCTTTTGGAACATCTCCAAAATATATCCAATGCTTAACATGACTTCCACACATGAATGTAAACTATGTGATAACAAAATATTTACTCTCTTACCAAGAAAAAAAGTATCTGGATTCCAACTATGGCTTACAAGTTGAAGGTAATAATATCTCTTTTTCTAATTTTTGTATTAACATCATAATAATTGTAGTATTTTTATTTACCAATGCTTAGTTGGGTGTGCTCATACATCCAAAAAAAGGTTTAAACACTCACCCAAAGTGTGTGCAACCACTAGTTTCCTCTTTAGTTACTTATCAAGATGTGGTTAGAGTATACATAATCATCATAACCATTGCAACAAAAATATGAATGAAGATACAACATAGCATAGGCAACACATATAATAAAGAAATCAATCAACATAGACAATGATCAATAATATTTAAACTCCCATTATTGATCTATAAAATCTTCAACTTTGGAATTATCCACAGAATCACAATTAATCGCTACTGTTCTACTTTCTATTAGAAAATAATAGAGACAACTAGTGAATGAATTATACTTGTGCTTAGAATCAACAATTTGTAGAAAGGGAAAGAATATAGACTCATACACCAACAATTTTATCGTGGAAAACCTCTAGAGGAGGAAAAACCAATCGAGAAGGGAAATTTCTCTTTCTTCCCACTTTTATTGGCCGATTCAATAATAAGTACATAAATTACAATAAGTATGCAAAATAAGTAGGTAATATCTCACACTTCCTCCCAGTTACTTGCTTGCTCTATCTCAATTACTCCTTGCTTCTAAAAATCACAATTCCAACACTAAGAGCTTCTTACTCACTTGCTTCATGCTTTGATGCCTTTGTTCTCTTTCATAACATCCATTTAGAACCTTTCTCATGTTCTCACATGAACTGGAGAATGGGAAAGGTCATGCAGAAGAAGAGACATGGATACCATTTAGAATTCTGGGATTGTTCATGTCATATTTTATTTTATGTCCACAAGAGCCAGAACCACTACCCAATGCAGACCGGCAGTCCCAAGACAACCACCCTAGTGGGGCAGTGGTTCTATAACTGTCACCCTACACAGAGCAATGGTCATGTCACTAAATAGATAGAACCTCTGTGTATCATTTTTTTCTTCTTCATGTTGTCTGATTTGATAAAGTAGAATCATTTTAGATCCCTATGGATCACACCTCCCCTACTTAGGAGGATTTTGGTCCCACAAAAGATTAGTGGGGGAGTAGATGAGGAAATAATTCCATCACTCGCTCCTTTAGGTACCACCGGGCATGCCTTGGCATCTTTCCTTTCAGTCTAATCTGCCAAGACTCCTGTGGACCTCTCCTAGTCTCTTTGACCTTCTACTGTAGTACTACATCCTCCTCTAATTCACCTGGCGAGTCCAAGACGCAATCCTCAATGGAAGGTAGCAACTATAGTTCTTCATCTTCATCTAGCATGAATGGCTCATATAGGTGCAAGTTCTCACAGTTTACTACAAAGTACATCCTCATGAATGATGGAAAATCAAGTCGAAAGGCATTTTCTCCAACCTACTCCAATATGGTCAAGGGTCCATATCTTAGTGGATTAAGCTTCTGTGCTTGACCTTGTAGTCTCTCCTTGCTCAAGTAAAGCCAAAATCTATCTCCAACACAAAGCTTATGTTCCCTTCTATGTTGATCATGTCTAGCTTTATACTTGGCCTAAGATTTTTCTAGCTATTCCTTGAATTTCAGATGGATTTTCCAGATCCTATCAATGAATTTTTTTCTCTAGTCACCTCAGTGTCTCTTGTATCCTTCTCATCTTGTTGTCCAACTGCTATGTCCAGTGGATTTGTAGGTAGATATCCCAAGCATGCTTCAAATGGTGACTTCATAGTGGATGTGTGTACTGCCCAGTTATAGGAATGATGAATGTAGGCTAAGGACTCATCCCAAGTCCTTGGGTATTTGTTGTTATACCCTTTGATCAACTATACCAAAGTCTTGTTTACCACCTTTGTTTGTCCATGTCTGTGGATGGAAAGTTGTGCTCCTCTGTAACCTGGTATCCATCTTGTCCCATAAAGTAGTCCAAAAATTCCCCAAGAACCTAAAATCCCTATCAGAAACAATAGACTTTGGCAAACCAAAATGAACCCATACATTAGCAAAGAAAAGATTTGCCACCTCATGTGCTTTTACTATCTTTTTACATGCCATAAGAATACACATATTACTAAATCTGTCAACAACAACATAGAGATAGTCATGGCCATGTTTAGACATAGGTAATCCTCCTACAAAATCCATATAAATGCCCTCCCACAGATGAGTAGGCACTAGTAAAGGCATATACAAACCTTCCTTCCTAGTATTAGGCTTGCTAGTATAGCAAAGTTTACATTCCCGTATAAATTTTGATACTTCTTCTTGCATATTGGGCCAATACATGTACCTTTGCAAGTGGGCTAGGGTCATACCAACACCAAAATTTCCCACTACTTTCAAGTTATGTGCTTCCCTCATTAATAGAATTCACTCTTATTTTGGCATGCAAAGCTTCCCCCATCAGTAAAGCAGCCTTTCTTTGAGATAACAATCTTCAATCCATGTCCTTTCAACCCTTGGGACCGCAACTGCTAAAATGTCACCCCAAATTATTTTTCCTTGGCATATGCCTCTCTGTAAGCTTCCTTTGTGAAGGGCTCAATCTGAGAGATAGTGGCCAAACAGGAAAAATACTCCTGTGTGGGTGGCCTAGACAACATTTTTGCCACCAAGTTTTTTCTACCCTTCTTATATTTAATCACCAAATGGAATTGCTGAAGGAACCCCATCCATTTGTAGTGCCTTGCCTGTTGTATTTTAGACTATGCTTGCAAATAATGGAGAGGTTTGTGGTTAGTGTGCACAATAGTTTATTTACCCAACAAATAATGCTTCCATTTATTAATTTCCTGAATTAGTGCATACATTTCCTTATCATATACTGAATGTCCTTTAACTACTGAAGTGAAAGTTTCAGAATGATAAAATATGGGTTTACCTCCTTGAAGAAACACTGCGCCCATGGCGTAATCACTGACATCTGTCTCTACTTCAAAAGGTTTCTGTAAATTAGGAAGAGCAAGTACTGAAGCATGACTAATCTTGTATTTCAATAACTCAAAGTATTTTTCTTATTCCTTGTTAGGAAATAAGGGATAAAATATGCAGAATAATCCCTTACAGAATCACAACAGTAGAAATTAATATGCAAAAAATATTACAGATCTCAAATAAAACTACAGAATAAATAACACAACACAAAGAGACAAGATTTAATGTGGTTCACCCAATTTGGGCTACGTCCCCCAAGAATCACTTGCTTACATTTTATTACAAGCCTCCACTCTCTCAATACAATACCCAGATCCATTTGGAGCTATGCTCAACAAACTCTACAGAATTCACACCCGAATTCAAAACACATCTGCAATACATTTACTTATACATTTATCATATGCATAAGACCATATAAATAGACAACTGCTTAAGCTGTTTTACAAAACCGTGGGTATTAAAACAGTGGGGAAAAATGAAATTATCACATAAACCTATGGGTAACCGAAGAGGCGGTTTTAGAAAACAATGGGTACCGAAAAAACATGGGCCCAAAAACAGCCCATAATGGTTACCCATTACCCATGGGTTAATAAACCACCCATGAAAATTTGCTTCGTGGGCTTCGTCCCGGAACCCCCTGACCTGCTCACCGGTGAGCGGAATTGCCATAAAAAATACCTGAGTGTAACACATAGAAGGTGTACCACACTCTAACATGAAAATAGGCTCCACAAACATAACATTCCTTACCCCAGTCATAACTCTTACTCTTTACCTCCACTGTGTGTAGAGGTGCTGCGATCACAGAGAATCCTGGAATGAACTTCCGCATGTATTATACTACTCCCAAAAAAACTCCTAGTTTCTGTGGCTCCTGTTGGTGTAGGCCAATTATTGATAGCTTCCACCTTCTTTGGATTCACTCGTAGCTCTCCTCCCCAACTATGTGCCCAAGATAGACAAGTGACTATTTGGCACATTCACATTTCTTCATATTACAAAGAAACTATTTCTCCCTGACAACTTGCAAGACTTGCTGCAAATGAGTTAGATGTTCTTCCCATGTGGCACTAAAAATCAAGATATCATCTAGATATACAATGACACATGAATGTATGAAATCCCGTAATACATAATTCATTAATATCATAAATGTAGCGGGAGCATTGCATAACCCAAAAGGAAGTACTAACCATTCATACAAACCCTATTTTGTCTTGAAGGAAGCCTTCCATATATCCTCCTCCTTCATTTTGACTTGGTGATAACTTGACTTGAGATCCAACTTCGTGAAAAATTTGGCATGTTGAAGCTGTTCCAAGAGATCATCTATGCGGGGAAGTAGATATCTATTCTTTATGGTGATCTTGTTGAAATCACGGTAGTCGATGCACATTCTCCAGGAACAATCCTTCTTTGGCACCATCACAATACGAGAATTGCATGGTAAGGTGCTCAGACATATCACCCCTTGGTCTATTAGTTCCTGAAGTCGTTTCTTTACTTCAGTACTCTCAAGCAAGGATTACCTATACAACACGATGTTCGGTAGAGGGGATTTTGGAAATAGCTGAATCTCATGATCTACTTCCTGTTTTTGTGGTAACCCACTAGGATCCTAAAATACTTCTTGAAAACACTGAATAATACTATCCAAATCATGCTTTCCCTAGTTAGAAATCTCTGCAACTTCTACCCCATCTTTTTTATCCTTTAATAAAAGTAAACAAAACTAATTATGATTTTCCTGAATAAGTCGTTTTGCTTGGTTAGCACTTACCATAATAACCCATGTCTTACGTTGGTGTGCCCATATGTTATAGTTGATCCCATACTTGACCCATCTGTACCAGTTTTCCCTCCTCATAAATATAGCATTCCTAACATACAAGTAAGGAATCCCAAATACAACATCAAAAGCATCAAGTGGAATAACTTTAGCTTCAAAAACATCAATATATTGGGAATTTATCCCAAACTTGACCTTACATCTTCTTGTTACTTGAATTTCAACACACTTCTTCACCCAACCCAAAGGATAAGGGTGTGGATGCTCGTAAGTATCAAGATCAAGCTTCTTTACAACTGCTTCAGAAATCAAGTTAGACCGAGAACCGGTATCAACCAAAGAATTTACCTTAGTTCTCTTGATCTAGATTTTGATCTGGAATAGTATACTCATCTCCTCTTCCTGGTTGTCCATGTTGGTGGCTGTGAATCCAAGCCTCTCATCTACATCAGAGTCATCTTCAATTTCCACCTCCCCTTCTGTTTTCACATCTGTCATGGACTTCTTTGAGTCCTTGGTTCGGTTCTTCAGATGTAACTCCGGATGCAACTTCCAACATGTAGCGTCTGTATGACCATTGATATCATAATTCTCGCCAAAAATTCTTGGGATATTTACAAGTATTCAAAGTAGTGGTAGCTTGTTTACCTTTCCCTTTCCACTTACCCCTTGTTATTTTTTTGCCCAAACTCTTTCTTCTACTAATTTGTTGACAACTTTACCCTTGGATCTGCTTCTCCTTGCTTCTTTTCATCATCTATGTAGTACGCATGTATGCATGCTTCATTGAGATCTTTGGGCTTTGTGGAGATGAATTTTCTTCGAAGGTGAGTGTGAAGTCCTCTCAAGTACTTGGTCAGAATATCCTCATCCTCCAAGTCCATGTTAAGAAACATGGCTTGCCTCTGAAACTTTGTAGTATAGTCCTACACACTTTGACCACTACCTTGTCTAAAATACTGCCATTTAATCATTTGGTCAGTCTTATGGCCAATAGGATAGAAGTTAGCTCTAAGTAATTCTTTAAATTCTTTCCAAGATTTCACAATAGGATGATTCTTCTTTTCACAAGTGGCTAGATGGGTTTCTCACCAAACCAGAGCATGTCCCTCCATCTTGAGACATGCAAAGGTGATCCTCTATGCCTCAATGACATTATTGATGCTAAAGTAGACTTCTAACTGTTTTAACCATTTATCAAGCAACTCTGCATCTACTTTTCCTTCAAATTTTTTAATATTAACTTTCGTTTCAACTTTAAAAGGAGTATGATAGATTTTACCTTTTCTCTTGTGTTAGAAGTCTCTTCTTCATCCTCTTCCCCATAACTTTCCTCATGGTGCCCTCCTTCCTATGTCAAACTTTTTAACTAAGCCCCTGAACCAATGAGTCTATGGAGATTTTGTTTGACAAAAGTTGTCTTCTATAAATTAGCAAGATCTTCTTTCCTTCTAAACATCCTATCCATCATGTTCTCCAAAATCTCGATTCTATGGACCAAGTTCTCTTCCTCCATTTGTCCTCGAATTCTCTGTTTCCACTTTTTTTGTAGAAATTTCTGGATCGCAAGGTTAAAGCCTCTTCACCTTTAGATCTCGTCACTGTCATACAAATCCAAGAATGAATACCACAGTCCTGGATAATTGTTAGTTCTGATACCAAAATGATCTATAAAATCTTTAACTTTGGAATTATCCATCAGAATCATAATTAATTGTTGTTGTTCTACTTTCTATTAGAAAATAACAGAGACAGCTAGTGAATGAATTATACTTGTGCTTAGAATCAACAATTTGCAGAAAGGGAAAGAATATAGACTCATACACCAACAATTTTATTCTAGAAAACCTCTAGAGGAGGAAAAAACTAGTCGAGAAGGGAAATTGCTCTTTCTTCCCACTTTTATTGGCCAATTCAATAATAAGTACAAAAATTACAATAAGTGTGAAAAAGAAGTAGATAATATCTCACACCTTCCTCCCATTTACTTTCTTGCTCTGTCTCAATTATTTCCTTGCTTCTACAAATCACAATTCCAACACTAATAACTTCTTACTGACTTGATTCATGCTTCGATTCCTTTGTTCTCTTCTATAACATGCATTTATAGCCTTTCTCATGTTCTTCCATGCACTGGAGAATGGGAAAGGTCATGTAGAAGAAGAGACATGGTCACCCCTTTGGAATTATGGGATTGTTTACATCAAATTTTATTTTCTGTCCGCAAGATCTAGAACTGCCACCCAATGAAGACAGGTGATACCAAGACTGCCGCCCTGTGTGGGGTGGTGGTTCTGTAACCGCTGCCCTATATAGGGTGGTAGTCCTATCACTAAACAGATAGAACTTTCATGTATCATTTCTTTTCTTCTTTGTGTTGGTTGATTTGATAAAGTAGAGTCATTTTGGATCCCTGTGAATCAATTATACCATACTCAGATCTAGTAACCCTTGTAACCCACACATGATTTTCCATCATAAACATATTGCATTATATAATATGTTTATCATATTCATGCGCTTCTTAAAATTATGTACTGTACATATGAGCACATACAAAATTCCCTTACATACTCTCTTCATACATCCACATGATAATACTTTCTCACCAATACAACCTCTCACTTATCATCTATCACTAACACTCACATACATCAGATATCATAACTCTCTTCTACAATGAGAACAACATCTATTTATACATGGTGGGGAACTTACCTTCACCACTTACATGAATTTTTCCTAATAATAGATGTCCTAAAAATAGGTTGCATGCCTTTCCAACTTTTCTTTACTTTAGTCTGAGCTATAAATAGCTCAGCCTCATCATGTTTTAATTCTATAAACAAATATTCTTCATGCACCATCTTTATCTTTGTCATGCACTTGCTTTTCCTATTTCACGAAGTTCCTTACATATCATGCCATCTTTTGATTTATTCTATTTTTAGTCTCTTCCTGGAAATCAACCAAGTCTTGGAACTCTGTGTGCATGCAAGAACCTCTTACATGACAACTATTTTTCTACGTTACGTGCACCCTTGTGCATTGACTTCCTTTTCCCTTGTGTAGATCTTGATGCACTGACCTATTCCTGTTCCTTGTTCTTGTGTGCATGACTTCATGCATCCCTTCTAATCCTTATTTGTTTCCTTCTATCCATGTGCCACTCCTATGCGTGGCCTCCAGCCTATGCACATGGCTAATACTTAGCCAATTTTTCTGACCAAGATTACTCCACACTAGGAGTATTTTTCTATCCTCGGAAATAAGATGAAACAAAGAATGCATCCTTTAAATCATAACTAAAAGAATGAAGAATTATAATAATAAATAATACATGCCTTTACCCACTGAATAAAATAATGTTTTTGCGCGTGCTCAAAATTTAGGCCTTAGGAGAAGGGAGAAGCTCTGGAAATACCTTGTTTATAATAGCCTCTAGCTTCTTCCATTTGTCAAGATCCTTAGATTCTTTGTTAGGTGATGCCTCCACAATGCCTGACACCTCCTACATTACCAGATTTTATACCTTTTCCTTCAGCTCTTTCACCACTACGTTCAAATCTTCAGCCAAACCTTCCAGGCTATCCATTCCGCGCACTACCAATGACTGGATTTCATTGAGCCATTATTTTATTATGTCAAGCATGGACCATATTAACTCCATTTTCTCTGACACCTCCTACATCACCCTTTCTCATTCAACCTTATTTGTTCTCATTATGTCCTGTGTCCATTTTAATTCTACCTCTTCCACTACGGTGTGTGTATTGAGTATAGGAGAAAAATACCACAAGTTCTTAAAAATATACTGTTCCTTGCATGTGGCTTCTCTTACCTCCTCAAACAACACCTCATTTTATGTAATTTTATCCTTCACCCTTTCTTTATTCTTCTTCTTCAAATCTTCCATTTCCTCCATTGATGGTCCTAACCCACTCTTCACCTTAATTAACAACATTGGAGCTAGATCATCTAGATAGTGTAACTCTATGGGATATTCTGGTTAAGCTTGGTTAACCAAGTTTGGGAACGCATGTGTAATGCTCAAAACTATATCTACCACCTTATTATATGCATCGACTGTCCATTTATTCTCATCTTATAAGTCCTTTGCGATATTTTGAACCTCTTTGTCCTTGTGCTCTATGTCCTACTGCAATCTCTTGATGATGGTCCTCTTGCCAAAATTTCTCTGTCCAACCTCCGAGGCCATTTTTAAAAGTGCATTACACGTTTTCTCATCTGTCAACTATGTGGAATCAATGACAGGAAACACTTATTGTGGCATATTTTTCAACATCATCTCAGAGAGTGACTCTCTGATTACTTCAAATTCCAGTTCATCCATGTGTGTTTGGTAGTTCCATGAGAGAATATTTCTAGTGCGTGCCAAGGCTTCAATCTTGTCAAATATTCCAAAACAAAATAGATCCTCTCTGGGTAATGAAATTTAGTACCTGGCTCTTAGAACCTTCACGGAGTCATCTATATAGATCATCTGGCTACCTTGTGGAGTTTGGCTTCGTATCTTCCCTCTGGCGCATTTATTCTTTGGAATTTATTACGTGATGTTAAACTACACGCTTCTTATCTCTCCTCTAGTGCCTAACTCTTCCCAGTGCCTTTGTCTTCATCTCCCCCTTCCTCCTCATGTCCTACCTCGTGCTCCTCTTCATCATATTTTCCTATGTCTTCTTGCACATCATGCATACCCTCTTCATGCTCACCCTGCACAAGATCTTCCTTGCATTCTTTTTCTTCCTCCTGTACATGATCCTCTTCATTCACCGAAACCTCTACCTCCACAATATTTTCCATGTCCTCGTCTCTGTCCAAATTATGAATGACCGAGGGCTCTTTCCTTTCCGTTCTTGGCCTCTTCTTCACTAGAATGGGATTTGGTGCTTTTTCACCTAAGGGATCCTTCTTCATGCGTAAGGTGATCGCATCTCCATGATATTTCCTTAGCTTATTTTATTTGGTATGATCTAACCAAAATTCAGCCATTTCTTCCTTTTCTTCTTATTTTTGGGTCTTCTCAAGAAAGTTCTTGGGAATCTTCACTACATGCTTCATTGTCGGTTGTGGCATTGTGGCATCCTCCATGTTAAATTCTTTCCCATCCTTCATTTTTGGTTAAAGGTTGACTTATACCCTGCATGCCTCCATGCCAACTACTAATGTCAAAATTGGATTGAGGTCCATGGTTTTAGATTCCATGGTTTCCAAATACACTGTCTTATACACAGACTCATACTTCTTTATCAATGTATGGTAGTTTTCATCCACTTTGTTTGCATTGAACTTTAAATACTGCATGCCCTTGATCCTGTTCACAATACACTGAAAGTACTTGGTGGTGAATGCAAATGATAGTTTGCACCATGAACCAATCTCTCCATCCATCATCAAAAACCCCGTAAGGATGAAGTGCTGCATCACTACAAACTATGCTTGTTGGTCTAGTAGTATCGAAAACTCCCTCAAGATGCACCATTTGATCTCAAATGCTTTGGACATACACCTATACCATTTTTCAATGCCCGCTTTATGGGGGTTATTGATTCCACCATCACAAGTGAAGTTGGAAAATCATTTTCCCAGGAATTTTTCTTCAACTGTATGTACCCACATATTATATTCTGGGCCATTTAGTACCATGATCTCCCAAAATAATATTAACAGTAGAATTGATCCCCAATTTTTCTTGTCACCTTTTTCATTTTACACCTTAGCCTCTTCAAAAATCCCTTAAGCTATGTACAAGGTGATATTGTACTTTGTTTTATTCACCATCTTGTTCATGATGTTGAGGAACTTATTATTTACATCATTCTAGTTCTCTCAGGCTCCCAACTTGTAACTCACAAGGTGCACGACCACTCTCATAGTGAGATCAACAATATTGTCAACATTGAATGCATACGTCCCCCTTTGATTGTGTAATAAGGTGTCCATTTCTTCAATTTTAGTCTCGTCACACAAATCCATCTCTATCTCCTCCCTTGATTCACGGAGACCTATAAATTTGTTGTTCAACCTAACAGTTAACCTCTTTATTTTTCCCATAAAGTATAATTAATCGTCATGTACCCTTGACATGAGCCATTGAAACAGGCATGCAGGCCTCCCAAAGTAAGGCAATTCAAATACCTAAATTTTTTTCAAATTCCTATAGGGTCCTACACAACAAATCATTTAGGATAAGCTTCCCTTCCATAGTCCTTGTTCCCAATTCACATAAAAAATTCTTCATGATGTCCACCTCGTGCCCTTGTGCATGATGATTTTATTCACTAATCTTTTTGTTTCCAAGCTTTGATGCCCAAGGTTTCCTTACTATTACTTTTGATTGGCATTGCATTTCTAAGAACCAATCTTCAGGTGCCTCATCAACAACCTTCTTCTTGGTATTTGATGCTCTTCACAATGCCATTATTCTTCCTTAACTACACAAACCATGAATTTCATGAAATGTATGCTATCGGTGCTGAAATCACTTACTTATTTATTCAAATATGTGTTGTTGATGCTAGACTACTAATCTTCTCGATCATCCATAATGCTCTCTTTCCTTGAATTTTTTCCATAATCCAACCCTCTGAAATTTGTACCCTAGTTCTGTAAACCCTATCCCTTTTTCTTCACTCATGACCCCTAGCTCTTCATCCTTCCTTCAATATCCTACCTTCAAAAACCTTCAAATACTACCATTTCATACAAGGAGCTCTCCAACATCAAGGTTTTTTGCTTACTCACACAAATCTGGTTTGCCTTGGTTCTTTGGTTTGTTCTTCACACTTAGCTCTTATCGCAATAGATCTTCAATCATAAAATTTCTCCAAATCAAGGTTAGAATGAATTCACTTGTGCCCCTTTTATAGATTTTGTAATTTTTATTGCATTAAAAGATCCTCCCATATGACCAACTTTATCTTTAAAAGGGTTTTTTTCTTTTTCTCGTGCTTTCTTCCACTTTCTTCCACACACGAATTTCTTTCTCTTTCTCATGTGCTTGGAAGTAAATAAGCTTTAGGTTTGCTACTAATTCCTAGTATACATATCCTCTTGTGTACATTGTCATGATCCACACACATTCTTCCTTTGCGGTCCTTGCCAAGTAGTCTACCTTCTCGTTGTCTCCCTCAAGTTACATTACATGACTCTCTATTCATGGGGTTTCCAAACCGAGCACTTTCATTACCTTCAAGCATCAACATCCTTAAGCACATGTGACACTTTATTTCATGCACTACCCAATATATACACCATTTCCCCGCACACATGGGACTATTTTCAACATGCACCTTAACCTTCTTCTGCGTACTTTTGTCTCATCCTAACGCATGCTTGTTAACCAACATCCTACTAAATATGTGTCACACACTTGCATATGTTTCAACCCACACTAAAAGCATGTGTGATCCTTTGCACATCAGTCTAAATAGAGTAATAAAATCCTGCATGTGAATGCGCTTATTACAAAAAAATATAGAAAAACAAAAACAATACGGGAAACCTAATTTAATTGGAAATACTACATTATTACAAAAACAAAAGAAAATTATTTATAATAGTGATTCAGTCTACTCCCATCAAAGTAATTGATCAACATAGTGCCATCCAACACCTGTAATTGACATGTACTTGATTCAAATATCTTGGTTAGTACAAATGGTCCCAACCAATGCACTTTGAGATTTCTAGGATAGTGCACAAACTTGGAGTCATACAAAAACATCATCTTCCCCACTATAAAAGACTTATGCTCCTAATATTATGAATCTATCTTATAATGGTGCGCCTCTCAACTAACTACATCAATTTAGAAATGCACTCCTTTACTATTTTTTCATCTTCTAGCCCTCATATGTGCACAATATATAGGGAGGGTAAAAAAACTCTACAGGAAGAACTGCCTCCGTGCCAAACACCAACTGAAAGGGTGTGGTCTCATTCAACATTTTTAATATAGTTCTATATGACCATAATAATTTTGATTTTTTTTTCATCCAAATACTATCTTCCTACATCACATATGTTTGTCCAAGAATATTATTAAAGTCCTCTGTAATACCATTGTCTTGTGGGTGATAGGGGGTAGTTTTATGATGAGCTACCATGAAATTTTCTAACAATATTATTATTTTCATACTCAAGAAATGAGTTCCTCTATCACTGGTTAGGATCAATGGAAAACCATTCCTTATTATGATGTTTTCCCATATAAATCTAGTGGTTGTTGCTGCAGTGCAATTCTTTGTAGGTGCACCCTCTACCCACCTTGTCAAATAATATGTACATGTGATGATGTAACACACACCTGTCCTCTGTGAAACTGTTGTGATTTGTAAAAAAAATTAAATTGCCCACTTTTCAAAAGGATCTACACTTGTAATTAGGTGCAATGACATCTCATCCTTATTCCCTGGCTTAACTATCCATTGACAATGGTTGCAAGCCTTGAGAAATACCTGGATAACCTTATATAGTGTTTCCCACCATAATCCAACAAGTAGTATCTTACACGATGTTTCTTCTCATGCATAGTGACCTCAAGCTATTCCACCATTTCCTTCTTCCATTATAGCTTCACATTCATGCTCTAACACATACCTACACAATAATTCATCTCTACCCATCTTGTATAAATCTCCTCCAATGAATTGAAAAGGCGTCACAAAAATGACAAGATGCTTCTTCTCTAGTGTCTTCATACCTTTAGAATCAACTCCATTGTGCATTAATACTGCAATATCTTCTAAGTATGCAGATACATGGTGTAACCTAAATAATTGAGCATCCAACATATTGTATTTTATTCTTCACATGCCCTCACTAGAGTTAATCCTTGAAAAGTGATTTGGTTTTCAATTGCTATTACCAAGCTTCATTTTAACTAAGAAATCAAATTCCTGATACAAAAGGATCTAACGACAAATACAACCCTACAAAACTGGCTTATTGACCAAGTACTTTAATACCATATGATTAGTATAGAATATAAAAGGTATGGCCAACAAGTACTACCTGAACTTATGAAACATGTATACCATGTAAAACACTTTGCGATCCATAGTGGTATAATTTTACTCGGCCAGTGTTAACTTTCTGCTTGTAAAACAAATGGGATGGTCAACATTACCTTCACCTGGCTATGCTAACACTACTCCAATAATCATACCAGAAGCATCTACATGCACATGGAATGTTTTTTTCTAATAAGGGAAGCGTAGGAGAGGCGCGATTGTTAGATTCTCCTTTAACATCTCGAATATGCTTGCTATTTCATGTCATCCTAATAAAATTTTCATTTTGCCTTTAACAAATCCTCTAGTGATGTGGTAATAATTGCATCCCCCTTGATAAAATTATGGTAATAACCAGTATGTCCCAAGAATCTACACACTTCGCTTTGATTAGTGGGTTGCTCTACTCCCAAAATAACTACAATCTTGGCTAGGTCTATCAACAATACTTCTTTAAGTATGATGTGTCTAAGTAGAGTACCAAAGAGTGTCACAAAGATACATTTCTTAGTATTAAAAGAGATGCTAAGTTACCTACATATTTCAAACATCAATCTTAAACAGTCAGTGATATTTAACCAACCCATAAATAGTCCAGTCATCTAAGTAAACCTAAAGAAACATATGAATGAAGTATAGAAATTCTTGTACCATAATGCACAAGAACAATGTAGGCACATTATTCAATACAAAGGGAATAACAGTGTAGGTAAAAAATCCCCATTCAGTTGCAAAATTGGTCTTTTCCCGATCTTTATGTGTGATCCTTACCTACCGGTATCTTGAAAATCCATCTGTAAATGAGTAGATCTCATGCCCTATAACACCTTCTAGGATCTACTTAGTGAATGATGTGGGAAAAAGGATCAATGACACATGAATGATTCAAAACTATGTAATAAACAAAAATCCTTATTCTGCCATCCTTTTTTTGATGATTACCATTGGAATTTTCCATTTTGACTCCTTATGGGCTCAATAATATCTAACTTGATAATTTTATCAATTTCATCTTTCACCTTGACACGCAGAGTAGGATTCATCCTGTAAGGCCTCTTCCAAACTGGTCACGCATCATCCTTGAGATTGATCTTCATTTATCATAATGATGAATGTAAACCCTTCAATTCATGATATACCATGGGAAAAAGATCCTGAAATTCATGTAGTAGCTCAATGATATTTTTAACCTCAATTTTATCCACTAATCACCAATAATCACCTCCTTTGTTGCATCTTCAGTTACGATGTTTAATTTTCTTGGTCTTCAATGCCACATGGTATGCACGCGCCTACTCATCTGCAGAGTCCAATACCTCACACACACCCTCTGTGTCCTAAATATCCAAATCCTCTACTTCCTCATTATCTATAAGGTAGAATATCTTTCTTTTCATTTTCCTTTCCAAGCACCCCAACTATGTCTCTTCTATTTATACCAGGTCACTATGCACTTCAATATCAATATCTCCTAAACAACTAAATCATAAGATTCCCAGTATTCACACTACCCCCAACATGATGTGCCTCATAATTTATAAAGCTTCATGAACCAATGGTTTAGTATAAAAACAATCAAAAGTATGGAAAATACCTTCATTCAGTTCGTACTAACTTATTGTCTCCTTCTTGAGCTTAGCATGTACATACCAGGCATGCGCACATCTATGCAAAGTAGAATAGAACTTGTGTACCCATAAAAAGGGTGGAAAAGAACCTTGCACTTGAATCCAATTCATCTAAAAACTATGAAAATGTACCATGGGAGAAGTCTTCCCATCATAATCTTGTATTAGTGAAGGGAGATTGTTCCAGAAAAACCTAGTCAAGAATGTCACTCTGATCTTGTGCTAACAAAATAAGATATCTCTGTACATAGCCCACCAATGCGTTGTTATCCCAAAAATGTGTAGACAATCATATTTCTCATGCCCCCCTCATTTCGCCACTGTTATTCCATCACGCACAAGAATTATTCAGCCTTCTCTTCTCTTGTATACTTTGGAAAAATGACTCTACCCAACCGCCTAATAGGTCATGGCCTAATCATCCTTGTCACTCTTCCTCAGACCTTACAATCAACCATTTCATAAGTTATATGAGCCTAATTATAACAAGCCATGATAGTAGTATCACTAATGGACTTTATGTCTTCCCAATGAAGTACACCCTCCTTTAATGACTAAACATTTTATGGGTTGTGCACCGTATGCACATAGATTTTGTTGAGATCTTCCTCATTGATGGGATATATAAAAAGAACAATGTTTGAATCATCCAATGGTATCACAATGTTAAACTCATCCTTGTTCTTAACACCAAGGATGACCTAAAAGTGTAAGGAAATTATTTTCTTCAACCATATCCAACACCTCAAAATCACCCGTGAAATAGGCTCCCTAAATGGTGATAAAATCATCCTTTAGTACCCCAATGGGAATAACCTTTGTCTTTTTATCCATAAAAAACACATTTGAAGATGGCCACAATGACAACCTTCCCTTTTAGTTCTAATCATCAAGGGTGAGAACATTTAATTCTGCACTCATATGAATGAGGATATAATTACTAGCCATCCATTAATCACTGCATCCAGTGTGATTTCTTTAACATATTCATGATCTTGTGGTGGCAAGTTAGCATGAATAATTTGGTGCTACCTTTATACACCTATGCACAATATATTATCTTGTATCCATTCTCATAGAATAGGTATGATGTTATCTTTCCTAAGCATCTTGCATACCTCCCTGAGGTCATCCACATCCTGTTTATGGTAATTTAGTATTCCTCATGCATTACCTCTCATGTGCTTGCTCTCTTTAGAAATTATATTTCTCCTGGAGTTCCTTGATGATGCCCATGGTCTCATGATATAATTCCTTTTGTTGGGCTACGTCTATATACTTTGCATACATAACTTCTTCCCATATAATGAGTGGTCTTACCTTTCCTTTCTTACACGTGCGCTACCTCTACACATGTAGTGACCAGTAACAACTAATATTCAACCATAGACAACTTCTTAGGTGCCCATTACTCTTGATTAGTGCATTCCACCTTAATCATAGCCACACCTTATCCTTTCTTATTATTATTTCATATGCGGGCATATACAGGTTCGGGAAATCTTCAACCTTATGTGCTTGGCACAATATGCGCAAACCTGATTCTTCAGACACTCAATCTGATAATGATCAGGAAACACATAAGTGTAACATGTTCCTCACACAAAAATTCCTTAGCCACTATGGGACCTCTTGTTCTGTATCCACCCCTAAAGCCTCCACTACCATTGTTTTGACCTTCACTGTTATGTCCTTCTTACACCTGTGAGATAATCTCCACACTATTCTGGCACAACCCTGTTTCACAAGCCTCACAAATTTGACCAATAAAATGATAATTGGTTGTGTTATAAGTATGCACATCATATATTTTTCAATACATAAAGACATTCTTTTGTGTTGCGCACTACAAAAGTGGAAAATTACGGACATAATGATTCTTATGGAAAATTTCATAAGATGTTAGTAACAAACATACATTCCTACGCATACAACTATCCTTGTAATGTCCTTCTACCTTTCAATCAATACACTAGAGTCCACTACACATCTCATGAGTTGAATTGGTAGATAATTTCTATAATTGAGTAGCCATTGTTGTAATTTGAGCTTCAAGAAATGGACTTACCCATGTGTCTACACTCCCAACTGCTTTAACATGTAATGCTTCTTGCAAGGCCTCACGTAGATTAGTAAATTTATTATGTGATAGCACCCTTCTAGAAAGGTGTCAACAAGCCTCCTACAAACCATTGTGCATGCTAGATATGATGGATTTCATAGGAAAGCTTAGACAATAAGGTATTGAAACATGCATTGTATTCTCTAACACTCTTAGACAAACCCTACTTAATATCCTTTAATGCCTTAATGCTTTGCTACTCAAACTTGGGTATATGAAATTCAACCAAGAAAGGCGGTGCACAACATATCATAGTACACCATTTTCTGGTGTGGATCATACTTTCTATACCAACTATATGTGTGGTCTTGAAGTGTTATTGTACATTGAATTTCCTTCCGATCCTGGAGTTTTTATTCCCTTTTCTCTCCACAATAACTCACACTTGTGCACATGTTCTAATGCATCTTCTACACCCTTATATTCAGGTAAATGAAGGGACATATCAAAGAAAATTTGAGGGGTCTGCTACTGTGGTTGTTAAGGTTGTTGTGCTAGCTGTTGTTGTCCTTGTACTAGAGTGGGACTAGATCTTGAGCTTGAACCTCCATTAGGATTTCATCCATGTGGTGGAGGACCTGAGCCTCTTGATCCTCCTACCATGACATGGGGACTTGAAGGAGTAACACCTTGTGTCCCTGTAGTAGTGTTGAACTACACACCAACTATTTGTCCCTACTACTCCACCTATGAAATTACCTCCAATGGGTGGCATGCCACTTCTTTCTCCTAATGTCATGCCTACCAAATTGCTTCCAAAAAAAGGTCTATCCAAACATGGGATCCTGTTGTGCTATCATATGAGATACCTTAATTTTTTGTGCCTATTGTGATGATACCAATACATGACTACCTGTATCTCTAACCAAACTTGGTGATCCTTGATTACCTTTATGCTCACCTTCACTATGATGATATTCTACAAAACAAAATCTGGATTCCAAGCACCATTCATAAGGGCTAGGTGTTCATACTGGGTCATATGCATGCCAACTATTCTCATTTTATCCTTAAACTCACTCTCATTAGATGACAAAGGGGTTCTTTTACCGCACTTTCCTAACAATGGAAAGACATGATCCTACAGTCCCTCACCTTCTAGCAGGGTTCTCATCACTACCGCCTAACATCATTCCTCTCATTCTCAACACATCTTCAACTTCCCTCTCTCACGCATCATTATACCTATGTAATATTTCCTCTCTCTTTCTCTTTCTTCCAATTGGATCGATGCCATCCTCCCTAACCTATTCTTCCTACCACTTTATGCGGTGGATTTTTATCCTTCTATAGGTAGGTTCTTCATCCCTAGTTCAATCATCAAGATCTTCATAGATAAAGGTAGCACACATAAGTATGTTCCTCTATGTTCACGTAGAAAACAAAAATATGCTTCTTTCTGGGCACAAGTTTGTTGAAATTGCGTATTCCAAAGTATAATTGTGCAACACACCTTCCCACCAATGATCTAAAGCTCTTGTCCATGAAACATCCAAATCAGAAAGTGCTTGGTACTTATCCTGGCTCCATGCTTGCTTCTTACCTAGCCAGAACACCCCTGTTATGTGCGTAGGATGCTAGTTATTGGTACAATTCTACCGGGAAGAAATTGAATAATGTATCTTGCAATGAATCACACAAGTTCTCTTCCACCCACTTACATGCATTAAAATCTAGTCTGGTGTTGTATCTCTAGAGAAAATTCATTTTGGTTGTCATCCACCTAACGCTCAATATTCTCCAATGATAGTCAAAATGCCATACATATGCCATATCCTAATGAGAAGAATGAAAAGAGGTCCTAAAAACAAAACCAAAATGTAGTATTTTTATTTACCAATGCTTAGTTGGGTGTGCTGACACTTCATTCAGACAAAGGTTTGAATGCTCACCCGAAGCATGCGCAACCACCAGGTCCCTCTTTAGTTACTTATCAAAATGTGGTTAGAGCATATATAATCGTCATAACCATTACAAAACATTATGAATGAAGATACAACATATCATCGTAAAACAATATAATAAGGAAATCAATCAACATAGATAATGATCAATAATATTTGAACTCCCATTATACCATACTTAGATTTAGTAACTCTTGCAACCCATGTACAATTTTCCATCATAAACATATTGCATCATATAACAAGATGATCATATTCACGTGATGCTTAAATCCATGCATTGTACCTATGTGTGCATACATAATTACCTTACATGCTCTCTTCATACATCCACACAATGATACTTTCTCACCCATACAACTTCTCACTTATCATCTATCACTAGCACTAACAAACATCAAATCTCATAAATTTCTTCTACAATGAGAACATTATCTATTTATACACGGTAGGGACTTATCATTCACTTCTTACACGCATTTTTCCTAATAATAGATATCATAAAAATAGGTCACAAGCCTTTACAAATTTACTTTACTTTAGTCTGAGCTATAAATAGCTCTACCTCATCATACTTTAATCTTATAAATAAATATTCTTAATGTGTCACCTTTATCTTTGTCCTGCATGTTCTTTTCCTATTTTGGGACGTTCCTTACATATGACACCATCTTCTTCTTTTGCATATTTTTAGCCTCTTCTTGGAAATCAACTAAGTCCTGAAACTCTGTCTGCATACACAAACCTCTTACGCACAGACTATTTTTATGCATTTCCCGCACCCTCGCATAATGAATTCTTTTTCCCTAGTGTGGATCTCTGCACATTGACTTGTTCTTGTTCCCTGTTATTGTGCACATGCCTTCACACATCCTTTTTGATCCTTGGTTGTTTCCTCCTATCCATGTGTGCAATCCTGTACGCGACCTCCAACCTTCGCGTATGGCTAATACTTATCTAATTCTTCTAACCAACAATAAGATAATAACATGGTTTTTTCTTTTGTGCAGATAACCAGAATAAATAGATAAATGAGATTATCTATGTAATTTGTTGCACACACATATTTGGTCATGATTGATTTTTTCAGGCTAGGATAGTTTTTTAGGGAAGACAAGATGACATTCCATTTTGGGCTATTGTCTACATCCTTCATTCTTTAATTTTCCAACAATATGATTGGTGTGTATATATATATATCCAGTAGGATAAGAATTTATTTTTGATATACTATTTTTAATGACAATGCAACATTTTCATCTTGTAATTATATAATTGTATTATATTAGGAGGCCTTTTATGAGTTGCAATCACAAAATACTAATATTATGACTGTAATTGATGAAAAAATAAAATAAAATTGTCTTTCAACTGGGTATCAAGAGGTAACTTTAAATTATTGCAAAATGATTTCGTATATTTATTTGACAAATAGAGCCAATATTCTATTCACTTATTTCATAAAAGAGCGATTGTATCGCATGCAAGAAGACAAGATGCATTCAGAGGTCATCAAGCTCTTGAGGATTCTTCAAATTCAAACATGGATGTAAAATCATCTCCTATTACATTTAGGAGACAAAAACACATGAAGAATTCTATTGTACCCCCTCCATTGCAACCCACGATTTCATCAATTATTCTAGGTATCAATTTATCAAGCTATGAATAATGGAACATACATTATTTAAAAAAAATTAATTAATGGTAATATAATTGTTTTAATCACTATTGAACATTTATAAAGTATTTAGATAGTTTTCATCAAACTTCCCCACATTAAAAAATGAAAAACTGTAAGGTTTCAACCAATGATGAGAGAAGAAAATACTCCTCTTAGATAAAATCTGCAAAGTAAACTATTAGTATCAATTCAACTTTTTATGTTATATTTTTAGAAAAAACTGAATTCAAATTTCTATTTCCCTTTCATTGTTCACATTTTTATTTTCATAGTTTCACTTCCATCTTTGAAAAGGAAAAATATATCGCCACCACCACCGCCTAGACAAGTTATGACTAGTGGGAAATGAATATCTTTTCCAGCAAAAAGTGGTGGCATGATGCACGTGATAGCAATAGAGTTTCCAAATTTCTCTTTTTGCGATCTCCCTAGTGCAATGGGAACCACCATTTTACATCAAATTTATCTCAATAATGATTATTTAGGTTTTGAGAGTGGTTCCCCAATTACTATTTTTAATCCACATGATATGATTAAAGGCTCAAAAGTGCCATAGATAGATTCTATTTTACAAACACCGATACCCAGATCTCCATACAACACACCCTCTCCAATACAGATACCACCATATGATGATGATCAATTAACTACATTTTCATTGCATAATTTATTGGAAGAGAGATATTATGCAACTATTAATGATATTGTTATGCATGATATAGATATTTTGAAAACATGAGAACTCCACACCAAAGATTTGATGAAGGAAATAAATTTTTGTTTTCACAACCATTCATAAAGAATTCCTCTATAGAATTTATTTCAAAATGAGACAGAAAAGATAGATGTATTAATAAATCAAGCTCTCTCGAGTGGAATTACTATAAGAATTACTACAATGATAATGTTATGCATGACATGTTAAAAATGTTGGAGAATTTAAATGGTGAAGCCCAAGCTTACTATAACAAATGGGATAGAGACAAAAACCTTGTTGTTATTACAAATGTTGAAAAGGATAAAGTTGTCATAAGTTTAACTCTTTATTTGCATATAAGTTTCGCATATTTTTTTATTTTTAGTTAATAGTATTTCTTTGTTCAAATGCAGTCAGAATATGAAAAGTTGAAGAATGAAGTACTGGTCTTGGATCTTCATCTTAAGAATGCACACAAAAGTTTAAATGTTGTTATTTCAATGAAAGAAAAACTTGTGATCCTAAATTAAAAAAACAACACATCGAATAAAATAATTTAGGATCATGCCATGGATCTAAAGATATTGTTCAAACATAAATTAGATGCAGATCCTAGTTTAATTTCAGTAGGTGATACCCCCAATCAAGATAGAGAAAATTTTTCTAGTATCAATGCCACAACATATGATCTAATTAAATTAGGATCACTAGGGACATAAGATAAAATACCATAGGAAGCATCTATAACAATGGAAACATTTATTTCCACTCAATTCTAAAAATAATGACGATTGATTATGTTTCCTTATATTATAATACTAAGAAGAATTGAAATGTAAATCTCAATTGATATATTTTGCACTTTTGTAAATTATTTTGTAACAATCTGTTTGAAGTGTATTTTTAGTTGGATTTTATTAATGTAGAAATACCAAAAAATCAAATAAGTAGGGTTTACCGATACCTACGCCAAAAATTGCAATTTCGTGATGATCAAATGTGGACAATGTGAAAATGCTCCTCCTTTCGCCAAGTGAAGAGACATGTATGCAAAGAGAACTAAACAAAAATATATAAGATAAAGATGATAGCGAGTTTCTTGGGAAGTTCCGATCCCAACAATCTAAAGGGACTTCCCTGAAGGGTGTCAACTCATTTGATATAATTAAGTTGTTTTGATAAGGATAATAAGATAAATGATAAAAAAAGATAATTAAAAATTTAAGAGGGATAGTAAATTCCTGTTCATCTTCGTAAGCGACCTAGGCGAGGGAGGTAGCAAGCTTGAAGTCCTCAAAGTATTTGTACCAAAACTCTTCAGTTGCTTATCACTCTTTTCATTTGATTTTGACATGATATTCAACGTCTTCAATGTTTGATGTGAATGTGATAGCACACAAGGTGAGTTTGTGGAGGATATAAAACTATTCCCACATGAATGGTTTTTGGACAATCAAAAGATTGTATATGTTGGTAGTTGGGTGAGAGAGACCTAGAAAAGTCATCTATAATGATTAAATTGATAGGGATCACTAATGATCTATAAAAATCATAGGCGATCGAGAGGATCATAGGTGATCACAAAGATCACTGACGATTACTGTGAAAAGTTTATATTTTGATAGAATGCTAAATTAACATAATATAGAAACAATAATTCCTGATTTAACTTTATATCTACCTCATAAATGAAGTAGAAATAAGAATATATGAAGATACGTTTATTATGTATGTGAAACTAGACTGATAATGTTGTAAATGCTTACAAGATCTTGTTGAGTGTTTGGTCATGTCTTAGAGGTATTGAGGATGTTTGGATGTGCATAGCATAGTTGACTAGCTTTTAGGTGCAATAGAGATTTATTATAGTTGTTCTGGATCCCTCAAACATAAGCTCTAAATCTCTATTTATAATTATTTGTGGTTTGTTAGGATCGTTGGTGATCCAGAAAATTTGGGGAAACCAGCTTGGAAGTGGTTTTTAACCACCTTCAAGTTAGGATTTCACGCGTGGGGATGCGAGGTGATGAGGTTACGATGTTGGGGAGTTGGGTAATGGGGGTAAAAATGAGTTTAGATGAGTTAGGGGTGGTTAAGAAGGTTTTAAAGAGGTTAAGGTAGGTAATTAAAGTTTATGGGGGTAAAAAATGTGATTTTATAGGGGTGAGGGTAGTCACTTAGGTTATAGTAGTTGTATTGATTTAATGTGTGTGTGTATGGTGTAGGTGGGTTACCTAAGGTAACAAAAACCTAGTGTCTATGTTTTCCCTTTTTTTGATGAGTGGTTTGTGACAGAAAAGATTATGGAAAACAATGAGTGAGATGATTTGATTTGTGCTTGGATAGGTGGTCCCCCTTAAACTGGGGATGATTGTGACAAAGTGCAATAATCACCAGTTTGAAAGAGTTTCTAAATGAGATATATTTATATGATGTTTGTGTTTCAATTTAAGTTACCCCAAGACTAAGCATGAAAACAATATTTCCACAAAGGTGGACATATGCTACCATGGATTCAAATTATAGGGGAACCAAGGGGTTCACAACCTATAGATGTATGAATCATAGGAGGAAGTCATGGGAAATGATCATGGCTAGGTATGTTATCTACACAAATTTGATAAATTTCGTTGCGACAAAGGTGGGCTTCTAAATCAAGGAACTTAAGTGATAGGGGAACTAGGGGGTTCATGTCCTATAGACATATGCCTTACTAGTGATAATACCGTGAGATCCAAGGTGGATTTTATAAGGTAAGGTTTGAATTGATTGAAAAAATGTGACAAAGTGATAATTGGATAAGGGTGTGGGGCCATACAAAGACTTTTTTGATAAAGAGGACCAGTGTCTGAGGGAGTATCCATTAGATGGACATCCAATTCACTCAGTAGCCATGGGTATGATGATCTTTTGATATATGAGTTTCTTTTAAAGCCTATGTTTATTTTTGACACAAAGAATTTTTGAGACCCATGATGATGTATATATATTTTCGATATGTCCATATATATGATTATGATTTTGATTCATGTGATGTGAATTACTTTTGATGTTGAGTTGTATATGAATTGTGTTGATGAGATTTTTTTAGATTATGATGTGTAGATGTGTAACTATATAAATTTGATTTGATATGTTGATTTTGATGTTGATATGACGTGACACCAAATATAGTGATATATATATATATATATATACCTGTGTGTGTGTGCTCGCGCACGCGCACGAGCACCAAAATGTATTTCAATCATAGTTAAGAATAAACTGTGCATCACTTTTCTTGTAGACTAGATTTGATACATATGTCATAACAATGCACTTGAGGCCTTGTAACAAATGTTAACATATAACTAACAATAATCAGTCATAAGTGGGATCATGGATGTATATGTGAATGTGTTTATGTAAATTTTTTATTACATGAGAAGGGTTGATATGTAGTTTATACGAGATAGTAGGTTCTCCTTTTGATGGCATGGTAGGCTTATGCCCCAGCTATATTTTGTTTATAAAAATTGATTGATGCGGGAAGCCTTTCTATAGTGATATTGGTAGCCATCCTTTGAGGGAGTGGTCTATAATTTTGATTTTGGATAGTCATCCTTCAAGAGATCAGTCTATATTTGATAGGAAACTATTCTTCAAGGGATTAGACTGCTTTTGATAATATTATTAATAACTTTCCTTCGAGGGATAAGTCTATATTTTTGATAATGTGCATTTGTAGATATTCTTGAATTTTTATTTTTATGCTAAGGGATGACCTAGTAGACCATTTTGAGGAGGGGAAAAAACATGTGTACAAACTACAAATGTGATCCCTTAGCATGTGTTTAGTTGGTAGATAAAAGGTAGATGAGAGTAATGATTACAAGGTCCCTTTTTGAAGAGGAACTTATCCATGAGGAAAATGTAGTTAACAAAGTGATGGTGCTCAACTTTAAGGTCAAAAATATAGGATATTGATGGAAAACCACATATTTCCAAATCATTAAAATAGTAAATGTTAGGTTGGTGGCAGAATGAGATATTAGGTGTGACTAATGTCATGATGGTAGGTATGCTAACTATAGAAATTCTATAAGTGCAAGACATTTAAATATTCCTTGCTAGGTGTACCATCAAGCGAGGCTAAATGATAGGATCTCGACCCATACTTGTGAGTGATGACATATGAACCAGTCCAGTTAGGGGTGAACTTTCCATGTTTACTCCTTTTCAGAGTAGTGACACTTTTATTTTATTTAAGGAAAAGATCACTAATGTTGAAATCATGTTCTTTGACATGTTTTGTTATATGCTAGTTTGATGCATTCTTGATAAACATGATGATGTTTGAGGCCTGTTAGGCGACGTTCATATAACAAATCAAGTTGTGCTAGATGTTCTTGATTATAATCCTCATAAGAGAAAAAGTATATGAGGGACACACATATACAGGTAATTTTAACTTCAAGGGGTAGGAATTCCTCATAACCTTAAACTAAAGATAATGGCATAGCACCTGTAGGAGTACAATGCTAATTCGACAAGCCCAAAGAGAAAATGAGATTTAGAGATGTCAATTCCTTCTTACTTGGTCGACGGTTTTCATAAGAATTTTGTTGATTATTTTATTAGAAGATTCTACTTGACCATTTGTTTGTGGATAATAAGGGGATGAAAAGCTTAGTTTAATGTTGAAAGTGTTTCATAATTTCTTCACTTCCTAAATTTTTAAATACTTCCCATTATCAGTGATAATCTTGTGAGGGGTGCCAAAACGACATATGATGTGTTGATAGATGAAATTGACAATTTTATTTTCTTTAGTAGAGACCAAAGGAATATCCTCTACTCATTTAGTGAAATATTTAGTAGCAGTGATGATAGAGTGGTGTTGTTGTGACAAATGAGAGTTGATGAGGCCAATGAGGTCAAAGCCCCATTGCGAGAAGGGCCACAGTCCTAAACGGTTTGTAAGGCCTAACTAGGAATATGAGGGATATTGGAATGTTGTTGACATTTAATGAATTTCTTGACGTATGCACAACAATATTGATTGAGGGTGGGCTAGTAATAGCCCATCCATAGGATGTGTTGAGCGAAAACCATACCGTTGAAATGTCCACCACATATACCATCGTGGACCTCTTAGATAGCTCTAGTACTCTTAGGAGATTTGAGGCATCATAATAAGAGGTCATCAAATCCACATTTGTAAAGAAATATGCCTACGATGATGTATTGGGTAGCACGTTGAATAAAATATCATTTTTTAGATAGGTCAGATGGTATTTTTGATTGATAAATGTAGTCATAGATTTGAGTGTACCAAATGTTTGTTTAATTATCTTCGATAATATTGATAGAGGGAAGTTTGTTGGTGTGAGATGATTGATCAAGTATATGCACAACAATGAAAAATTTGGAATAGTTGGTTGTGTGAGCTATGGAAAAAACATTGATAACAAGAAAGTAAAGAAACTAACTAGATATCTTCTCCTTTGTGGTTCTTTAGAAAACCTTATAATGGGCAATGGAATGTGGATGGGACCTTATTGTATGAAATGTAGGTGCTTCCTTCTAACCTTAGGAAGACCTTCGCTACAACAAGATTGACAAACTTTGCACCAAGGATTGGGGATAATGGAGTTATGGATGGATGGAGTGGGATTATTCAAAAATTAGGACAATATGGAGGAGATGCTCTGTGTTGAAAGAATGCAAGAGATATGAGACATATTTCTACTAGTTTTTATGTGTGTTTTAGAGAGGGCATAAGACTCTATTTATAGCTTGGGAATTGGATTAACTTATTAGAGGATTTTAAGTAATCACAGTTTGAAAATGTGGGCATGATTAGGTTAGTGGGGGCCATGAAGAGTGGGTGAGGATTAAAATTATATTTTAATTCATAAGTGGAGAAATATAGAGAATAATGACATGTGAGGAGGATTAGGTTAGTTTAAGGATTGAAAATGATAATTAATCAACTAACATTGATTAATTCGATTTGGATTTTTTTGGGAAATGGAATGGGGAATTTAATTGATTTAGGAGGGTTGTGAAATTGGGGTGTATACTTTTTCTCATCTTTAGAAGGGTACTATGAAAGTATTTTCCTTTTAAAAAAAGTAGATGAGATGGATGAATATGCCCCAGGTGGCATGATTTATGGTTTTGAAGAGATTTTTCTTAAGTAATGTGTTCCTTTGATACTAAATTATTTAGAGGAGGAAAAGAGAAGGAATTATCTAAGAAAAAAGTAGAACAAATTTTTTCTTGTGAGAACGGGGGAAGAATTCAATCTACTTCTATTAAGAAAAAAAGTAGAGAAGATGTTTGTTAGGGAGAATATAAGGTGGTAGATGATGAATGTAAAATTATCCTTCAAGAAAAAAATACCATGGGAAGCTATTCTTAGAAATGGATATGATGATGCCCCCTCGAGAGGGCTGACGAGAATGGAAGAGATGACTTAGCTCTTAAAAAGAGGAGAGGTCAACTGTTCAGAAAGGAGGATGAGACGGGGGAGCAAGAGAATGGAGAAGTTGTGGTCTGAAAATGGGGAAAGATTGGGATCAACCTTAAATGCTAGGTGTGAAGAGCTATGGAAGGATGTAACGAGTGAGAGTGTACAGAGAAAAAATAAATGAATAGGAGAAGTGGTTGATTAGGGGTAGGGGAAGAATGGGAAACAAAAAATCAGAGGTGAAGAAGACAAGGATATGCAATTAAGTGAATGAAGATGGAGGAGGAGAAAAAAAAAATAAAAGAGGTGGAAGAGGATAGCAAAGAAAGATGATAGGAGAAGGGAATTAGAAAGGAAAAAAAAAGGAGAAGATGAGATGAGAGAAGATGAAAAAGTAGAGGGTGAAAGTAGGAAAAAGGGAGAGAAAGATCAAAAATGAAGGTAGTGGAATATGACATGAATGGAGAGAAATGAGGGGAAAATGAAGGAGATAAATAATTTAAAGAATACGAAAGAGACGATAGAGAAGAGAAAAGAAAGAAATGAAGAGGGACCAAGAAGATGTGGGGACCATTAGAGAAACTAAGAGAAATAGGTACAAAATGAATGAAAAGGATAGGGGTGGTAGAGAAAGGAAGGGGAGGGGAGGAGGAAGGTGAAAATTTTGGGCGAAGAAGAGATGATAGAGCGGATACAGGGAGAAGATGGAAGGAACCAAGTCATCATGGGAAAGATCAAGGTAGAGAATATGGTACAGATTGCATGGAGATGCATGTGCACGATAAAGGGGTAAAAAATACTGGAAATCAAGAAAGATATAGGGTAATGATGAGGAAGTAAGAAGGAGGCATGAGGTAAAAAGGGGAAGAAGATGTAAAGAAAGAGAGAGACAATAAAGAAAATGATCCAGAATAAAGGGAATAAAAAATGGGGATATTATGGATAGAACTGGTAGCATAAGGAATGTAAAGAGAAGAAAGAGGGGAGGAATGACATAGAGTGGAAAATATGTAGTGATGTGTGAGAGGAGGATAAAAGGATAATGAGACAATAGACACAGGATGTATGATGAAGATAATAAAAAATCGGGAAAGGAAAAATGGAATATGGAGAGGTGGGGAAATAGCGAAAAGAAAAGGTGGGGGTGGAGGAAATGGAGGGGAGGAAAGAGATAATGGGGATAGAAGATGTAACGCCAGTGAAATGACATTAGGGGAATTCCACCAATAATTATTGGTGGGCACAAAGGAAGGAAGGAATGAATGAGGATTAGTGAATTTTAGGGGTAGTCCACCAATAATTATTAGAGTGGAAATGGAAGATGATGATGAAATAATGTTATTGGGAGAACAAAAATAATGGTAGGTAGGAATGGGGGTGGATATGTGGGAGAAATCAAGAAGATGAAGTGAGAAGAGTAAATAAAGGATGAGTGATTAGTTGTGACAAGAGGAAGGTGAAGAGAGGATGCAAAGGATGGGAAAATGGGGGAAATTAACATGGTGGAGTAATGATGGATATGGTATGTAGGTTGAAGATGATGGACGCACTTTGTGATATGATAGGTTGGGAAAGGGTTATGGTAGGAGTACAATTTTGTTGGTGGGGGAGACAAGGAGGAAGAAAATATCAATGGAGGGAATGAAGAATGAGTTGAGGGAGAAATACAAAATAATAAATCCATCCTAAGGGGAATCTGTAAGTAGGATATCCACGTGGCAGAAGTGATTAAGTAAGATTTCCAAGAAGAAGACGGAGACAGAGCTGATGAGAGGATGTGATGATGGGTAATGACAAGAAAATTTGGATGGTGAGAGTGTGGAGTGATGGGGGAGTGAAATATGACAAATCATCCTTAAGATGAAATCTTAGGTAAGATCACCATGCTGCATGAGTGGTTAAGTAAGATCGGCAAACTGACAATGACGGTAAATGGAGGGTGGAAAAAAAGAATGGTTAGTTAGAGCATATGATTATGTCGAGGGGTGGGAGAAATAGGATGGAGGAAGTTTCATCAGATGGGGGAGGGCCAGATGTCACATCAATCTTAAGAGATACGCTTAAATAATATTTCTATGTTGCGTGAATGGTTAATTAGAATCGCCAAGCTGGAAGAATAATGATGGGAAGAAGGAAGTAATTGATAGAGTTGGGGGGATGAGTGTATGACAATATGGACTGAAGGGGAACCCTCAAGTAAATATTCCATACTACGAGGATGTATAAGGAAGATTACCAAGTAGAAGATGGATACTAGGAAGAATGAGAAAATATGAAATGGTGTATACGAGAATGGAACAAGGGGTGAGAGGTGATGTTAACAAGGAGAGAAGGAAACAAAGGAGTGTAAGAGGAATGGATAGAGGAACATATCTGGTATAAAATGTAGATTGTGAGGGGAATCCTTATTTGGAATGTCCATATGGTGAGAGTGATGAGACAAGAATGTAAAATGGAAGAGGTGGAGTGAAAATATTTTTGTGGTGGTGATTGTTGTCTAATGAAAGAGGATATGGTGGGGTATTTTTTACAGCAGGAAGATCTAAGGAAGATGGTATACCTCAACTAAGAGTCCCACATGGAAGGGGTGATTAAGTAATATTATCAAGCTAAAAGCGGAAGAGTGAAGAGGGAAAATCATGAAGAAAGGGAAGGAAGATACATAGAGCGGTGAGAGGAGACATGAATGGTGAGAAGGGTGATGTGAGGATAAGTAGGGGATGAGTGGAAATAAGGAGAGAGGACCAATTTATCAAAGAGAGGTGGATCATGATGGGGGATGAAAAGTTGTAGGCTAACGAATGCTACTTAAGAAAGATCCTTATGTAGGATTCATAAACTACAGTGGTGATCAAGTAGGATTCCAAAACTAAGGAATTTATTATTACAGGTAAATGGATGGGGTGCAAAGTAAGTTTTTGATCACGCAAGAAGATACTCATGTGATGAAATAATCTTAATTTTAATATAGCACATAACAAGATGCATCGTGATATAGAAGATCAAGATGACTAGACTGTAATATGCATGAGAGCATAGACATGGGCCATAAAAAATATATGATGCCCCGGTATGATATACAAGTACAAGATAACATAAAAAGGGACCATAAAAAATATATAATTCCCTTGTATGATATGCAATATATAAAAAAAGTATATTATAGGAAACACTAGGATACATAAAATCAAGATGCCCCCTATAATATATCAAGATACAAAATAACAAATAAAATTGTAATTAACAATGCAACACAATAGATTTCAAACATGTCCCTAATGTGTTCCACAATGACGATTGATTAAATGTGCCCCCAAGCAGGGGTACACTTTTTTATAATGGATTGGGTCATCGTCCTCAAACAAGGAAATCAATGAGAGCTAGAATTTGCCCCAAGTGAGGATACACGCAAGGGGAAATGATTTGAATTTGATATTAGTAAGGTGGTTGGAATATTTGTTAGGGATAAGAGTTCAAAGTGTGAATTGTGTTGATTATTAAGTTTTTTGGGTTTTTTATTTTTTCTAAGTTTTTAGGTGTTTGTGATTTTTTGAATGTTTTTGGGATTTTGAAGATTTTTGGATGTTTTTTTGTTTGGATTTGTGTTATTTTTCTAAAAAAAAAATTAGATTTTAAATATTTTTAAGTGTTTTTGGATTTTTGAGATTTTTCAAATGTTTTTCGGGATTTTGGAGATTTTATAATGCTTTTAGGGATTTTAAATTTAAATGAAAAATTCTTATGAGAGGTGATAAGCCAGGGTATCATTCATATGTACATTGTTCCTCTTGGTAACTCATGCTTCATATCGTACAATATTTTTTCACTCCATTGGTAGAATATTTTGGTGATGATATGATGAAAAATAAGTTCAACTTCGTTCTTGACACCACACAACTAGTAAGATGCGAGAGCTCATCACTAAGAATCAAGAAGGATGCATGATGTAGATAATGAATACAGAGACAAGTTATAACAATGATCCATTTGGGTTATTGTGACTCAATACCCCTTAAGGTTACTAAACTAGTTTCGAAATGAAATTCAATTTATAGGTCACTCACTAGACTTAGACGGTGAAGTGGCCTACTGAATGGTAAGATGTATGTGAAGGGATAGTTATCTCTTCACTTAGGCATCTAAATTACTTCTGGGGGATTTTATAATTTATAATCACTTTTATATTTATAAAATTTTGTATTTTGGTAATGAATCTTTATGTTTTTCCCCATGCTACTAGTAAGAAGAAAGTGTGCATCACCGAAGGTAAAACATAGGCAAGTATTTTTTTATTTTTAGTTTGATTTTGTTTTTTTATTTTAATGAATTTTTCCACATTTTGATTTATGAATGACCCCCTATGCTTTACCCGCATGCCACCAGTAAGAGGCAAGGGTTTATTATTGAATATAAGACGTAGACGAGTAAGGGCACCTTCCTCCATTCCCAGTCTCAAACTACTAGTAAGAAGTGTGGGCTTAACACCAAATACTATGAAGGAAAAAAGGTATAACAATTAATTATTCATAAGCTATTTGATTGATTGACTTGTATTCAGGAAGGAATGTTTTCCCCCATTCTCAACCCCACATAACTAGTAGGATGTGAGGGTTCACCACCAAATACTAAGATGGGTGGTCAAATGGACCGTGTAAAGAAGTTTCGAGATTTTTTGAGAAAGAGAAAGATTATTTGAAGGGAATAGGTTACCATCAGTAAGCTTCTAGGTATGACCACATGCAAAAGCAACTGAAAAATGAGAGATATTAAATGAAGGATGAGATTCAGAAAACTTAATAAGATCTATATTAACACTGTTTCATGATGATGAATATGAAGATGCAATTTTTACAGTGGGAGTATATGCCAATGGAATTTTTTTTTTTTGAATTATTCAGAGCTAAGTAAGATACAAGGAATATACAAGTGGTTTCTCCTAGGATAAAAAGCACCTTAGGAATAAAATTTCTTTAGATGGATTGCATTCATTAGTTTGTCAAGGACATAGCCTGTGTCGATGGCCAATTTATAAGCTCCAATGCCAAATTATCTATGATTACAAAGGGCCCTAACTAAGTGGGCTCAAATTTTCCTTGTTTGTCTTGTTCTTTGGTTGTGTTCTTTCGATTTTATTTGAGGATGAGATCACCTACCTTAAATTTTATAGGTTTGAATTTTTTATGATAGCTACATCATATCCAATTTTGACATACCTGAAGAAGATCTAGGGCATTAAGTCATTTTTTGTCAATAAGTTTGAGTTCATGAATCTATGACTATTGATATTCATCTTCATTGATTATGTCCTTAAGGGATATTCTAAAGGATGGGAATTCAACCTCGACAAGTAATATAGATTCACAACCATAAATAAGGGAGAATGGAGTGATGCTAGTAGGCGTGTGATAAGACGTGCGGTAAGCCCAAAGAGCAAGGTACATTTGAGTGTGCCAATTTATTCTATGTGTATCAAAAAAAAATTCCATGATATATTTTAAAGTTTTATTAGTTGTTTCTGTTTAGACGTTAATTAATTGATTTGATTATAAATTCCCAATTAAAGTTGGAAAAGGTTGCATAAGGATATTCTTGGGTATACGAACCTAATATAATGTATGCATGTAGAAGTCTTGATAGGTGGAAATCATCTGTGATGAGATGTTTGCAAGATCGATTGTTGGAAGAATAATGGACATGGAAGGTTGTATTGTCGCAAGTGTCTAAAATTGATGTGGTTGTGTTTCAAAAACAAGGCTAGAGATGTTAGGCATAGGAGCCAGTAGTTGAATAATAGAATCAAGCTCAATGGTGTTTGATTATGGACCCTCTTTTGTAGTGTCTACAGTTATATCGAGGGTTGAAAGGGAGTCTTGAAGTGGGGTTAAGATCTCATAAGATGTTGGAATAATTTTGTTGTCCTAAACAGGTTCAATGTATGTTTAAATTAACGGAAGAAAATTTGAATAAGATATGGATTGGTTTGGCATTATAGAGTCTTGACTTTTATCATCACAGTCTTGTGGAATTTCAGCATGTGTATGAGTTTTTATAGTATTCAATTCTTCATTAAAAGTTGCGGTAGTTGATGCGTTGTTGGTTGCAAGATATTTTTCATCAAGCTCTACAAATATGACATCATCATCAATTAAGTCTTGGACATAATTCTTAAATCACACACATTATATGTGTGATGACCATCAATGCAATGAACATCATAGTATGTGTTAGGTTTGTTCCAATATGGCTTAGGTTCCCCTTTGACAAAGGGTTTTGTAATTGAATATCTTATCATTTTATCCTCTTTTAGTTGATAAAAAACACTAGAGAGACTTTCTCCAAGGGGTGTAAACTGACATTTGACTTTTTGTAGAGTGATGTCTTCGTTAGGTTATACGATTGGATTTTTGGGTGATTGCTCACTAAATTGGGTAGCCATATGAGAGAGTTGTGTTGTCATCTTGGTAAGTTGTTCTAATAACTTGTTGTGTGATGTTTTACATGATTCCATCATGTTTGAAAGAGAGGGAGAGTGAAGAAAGGTGTGATGAAGAACACAACCTATTGATTTTGATCCTTGTTTTGGCTCAAGCAAGCTTTAACAAGTAAGGCTATAAGGAGTAAGCTCAAACAAGACACTCCAACAAGATATGATATATCTTAAAAAAACTATAATGAATATGGTTTAGATTTGTTTTTAACAAGCTTAGCGAACAACAATGTAAGGAGTACACTCAAACAAGGTACTCAATACAAGTGGGATATAAATCAAACAAGCTATGACAAATTTTTTGATTGGTTTTGGTTAAATGAGCTTAATGGGTGACAATGTAAGGAGTACACTCAAACAAGGTAATCCATATAGGTCTGATATATCTCTAAACGACCTATGAGGGATTCGTGTTGGATGAATCTTAAACAAGCTTGAAAATTGATGATATAAGGAGTGAACTCACACAAGTCACTCAATATCAGTTTGATATAGCTCGAAACAAGCTATGAAGGATTGTTTGTTGGATGAAGCTTAAACAAACTTGACAATTGATGAGATAAGGAGTGAACTCAAACAAGTCACTCAACATCAGTATGATATAGCTTAAAACAAGATATGAAGGATTCATTGTTGGATGAATCTTAAAAAAGATCGACAATTGATGAGATAGGGAGTGAACTCAAACAAGTCACTCAATATAAGTTTGATATAGCTCGAAACAAGATATAAATGATTCGTTGTTGGATGAAGATTAAACAATCTTGACAATTGATGGCATATGAAGTAAGCTTATACAAGTCACTCGATATAAATTTTATATAGCTCAAAATAAGTTATGATGGATTTTTTGTTGGCTTAGAGTAAGCTAACGAAATCAATGTAATGTTTAGATCTTTGTTGTGTGATTGATTTAATGTTTTGTTTGATATTGAGGATGTTGAGAAATAGTTTGTGGAACATAACTAGGACTTAAAATCTACAACAAACACATCTGTATAATCCAAATTTAATGATATAAGTAAAAAAAAACTAACTAGTTAATAAGCAACAAACAATCATGTTTGTATAATGTTGTGAAACTAGAGGTTGCAAGGGTTGAATATATTAATATTGGATCACGATCAAAGTGCTGAAAAAGGGTTACAACTGCCATGGTATATATTGGGATGGGATAGAGGTGTGGATAAGAGGTTGAGATGGTTGTGGTACGTTCCGAGATGAAATGGAAGTGTTGATAAATTTTCGAGAGAGTTGTGGTATATGCAGAGATGAGAAGTAAGTATGTATAAAAGGTTGGAATGGTTGTGGTATATAATGAGAATGGGCTTGTGAGACATGGGAAATTGATTCATGTTATGAAGAAGTGTGAGTGTTAGTAATAGAACTAGTACTGATGAGGTGTATGAAAATAGGGATGGACATGACCATGCTATGAATAGAGGATGTTGGTTGTTGTGAAGGGATGGGTTGAGATACACTAAGTGGGATGGTTACCGATCTCACATCAGGTATAGGAGAGACACTAGAAGCTATGGTACTAGATGTGAAAGGAGATGTATTAGTGTTGTTCTGTGAAGATGGCAAGCGTGATGAAGGATTTGGTGATGAAAATGGTTGTTGGTTGGTTGTGTCTTATTATGAAACAACGTTAAGATAAAAAGTGATGAGAGAGACTGATGATATAAGGACTAATTTTTTGTTTCCACCAGCAGTGGAATATGGATATAGTTGTTGGATAACTAGGTCGTGATCAAGATTGATGAGCTAAGAAATGTCGAAAGTGAAAATAGAGATATGGGAAGTTTTTTGGGTGTTGTATATTGGAGGGAGACACCTTGGGAAGTGAGATAAACACTAAGAGATACTAGGTTAAAATCCAAAAACTTTGCAAAATTGGATCGCCACTATAAAAAATGTGGGCTAGGTGGATCGGGGATTTCTGATGTGGCTGATTCACTACTAGAAGAATGTGGGGGTTATTGATTGGCTGCTGAAGGTGATCAGTATTGATCCATCATGTGTGGAATGTCTTGAAGATTGGATCCAATAAAATATAGGGTTTGTTGATTGGGTTAGACATATTATCAATGTTTTGTAGATGAAACTCTTTTCTGATTAGAAACAAGAACTAAATAAACAATCACTAAAGAAAAAATAAAGAGAAGATAGATGGTTGATTACAACAAAAAAAAGTCACACAAGATAATTTTTTATTATCTTGATTAAATAAAGAAAAGATGAAATGTGAAAAATGGATGAAAAGGTACATGAAAGGTACTAGGAAATGACTGTCTAAGGATGGTTTTAGGAAAATCTTAAAGGATGAATTCCTCGATATAACTGAAGGTAAGTGAGGCCTGAAATTGTGTTAGTGTTGGTACGAGGCATGATATTGGGGCCAACCCCCTCACTTCATAGTCTTGCAATGATAAGGGTGTTGGGTGCTTAGCCAATATATCTCCCACCAACTTATTTATATTCGTCCAAAATAATGAGTTGTCTTATCCTCTTGGTGATGAAATCCAAGTAGGTCCACCTGGGAAGGAATGTTTAGATGCAAGTTATGTTTTGATGTGGTTTGGTTGTGTGTGAAGGGAGTTATGTGAATTCAATTCCTTAAACCCATAATTAAGCTATGTGATCAGGAAGATATGAAAGTTATTTTTAACATCTAAAGGGGGTGTTAATTTGATGAGGAAAAACAAACAAAATGTAGTGTTGAAATAAAATGATGAAAGAAAAGAGCGTACTTGTAATCGATTTTCCTTTTTAATTTTTTTAATTTTCTAATTTTATTTTTGAATCCATAAGCAAAAATCCATAGCAGAGATCCTGCATGGTTAGATGAAAAGTAGAAAACAAAGAATAAAATCGACGGAGTAATTAGAAAAAAATCATAGGAATCATTGGCGATCGTAGAAATCACTAGCAATTTATTGAAATCATTGGCGATTACAAAGAAGAGAACCAAGTAAAAATATAAAGAAAATAAAGGGAAAGGTCCTAATGGATGTTCCATTATGTTTAAGGTGTTTTTTGGTTGCATGTTATTAATGCAGAAAAATACCAAAAAAATCAAATAAGAAGGGTTTACTGATACCTGTGCCGAAAATCACAATGTCAGGATGATCGAATGTGGACAATATGAAAATGCTCCTCCTTTCGCCAAGTGAAGAGACTTGTATGCAAATACAACCAGAAAAAAAGATATTAAATAAATATAATAATGATTTTCTCGGCAAGTGTCGATCCCAGGAATCTAAAGGGACTTCCTTAAAGGGTGTCAACTTGTTTAATACAATTAAGTCATTTTGATAAGGATAATAAGATAAATGATAACAATGATAATTCGGAATTCAAGAGGGGTAGTGAGACCTTTTTCAGCTTCGCAAATGTCCCAGGAAAGGGTGGTAGCAAGATCGAAGTCCTTGAATTAGTTGTACCGGAACTCTTCAGTTACTTCTCACTCTTCTTGGATGATTTCTACATGATCTTCAATGTCTTTAATGTTTGGTGTGAATATGATAGCACACAAGGTGAGTTCATGGAGGATATCAAATTTTTCCCACACGAATGGTTTCTGGATGATTGGAAGATCATATATGTTGTTAATTGGGTGATAGAGATCTAGAACATTCGTCTACAGGGAAAATAACTTGGAAACCAATAGATTATTCTAAGACAGATTGATAAAATATGATAAAGATGTAATAACTAGTAAAAATGATTAAATTGAAAGGTATCATTAATGATCTATAGAAATTGTAGGTGATTGAGAGGATGATCATAGAGATCACTGATGATTACTGTGAAAAGTTGATATTTTTATAGAATGCTAAAATGACATAATATAAAGACTAGAATTATTGATGTAAATTTATATCTAATGCGTAAATAAATTAGAAACAAGAATGGAGGAAGATATGCTTATTGTGGATGTGGAAATGGAATAATAATGTTGCAAATGCTTACAAGAGATTGATGAGTGTTTGGTGATGTGACAGAGGTATTGAGGATGTCTAGAAGCACGTAACACAGTTGTCTAATTTCCTGAAATAACAAATCTTTGCTATAGTCGTTCTAGATCCCTCAAATAGGATCTCTAAAGCTCTATTTATAATCGTTGGAAATTTGTTAGGATTGTCAGTGATCCAAAAAATTCAGGGAAAGCTATTTGGAAGTGGTTTTAACCACATCCAAGGTAGGATTTCATTGGTGGGGATGCGAGGTGAGGAGGTTAGGATGTTTGGGAGTTGGGTAATGGGGGTAAAAATGATATTAAATGAGTTAGGAGTGGTTAAGGAGGTTTTAGGGAGGTAAGTAAAGTTTATGGGGGGTAAAAATGTGATTTTACAGGGGTGAGGGTAGTGACCTAGGTTATAGTAGTTTTATTGATTTAATGCATGTGTGCGGGGTGTAGGTAGGTTACCTAATGTAATGAAAACCCGTTGTCTACACAATCAACACTTTATTAATATATATTGTTTTCATAACATCTCTGATGTTTTTTTTTTCATATTAATGTGAAGTGTAATATCTAAGTTCTATTCGTAATTGATTTTTTCACATATTTTATTACACAAAAAATCCATAAGAAATAAGGATATTAAAATCACTTTACAAAAAAAAGTATAACTGTGATAATTTCATATGAATTTTTATATCAAAATAAATATTTATAATACATATCAAGATAAAACTCAGGCATCTGAAATTATCCTTGACCAAACCATTTTTAATAAATGACATTTGTATCTACTATGTCAGCAGAGCATCCGCTCCTCGGTCAATATTAAGATAATATTTTTTCTCACTATATTAGTGACTCCTCTTCTTTCAGTAAGTGAATTCCAAATGGAATGTTCCCTTTCATAAGGAAATGCGCCCACAAGATAACACAAAACATACAATCTCAAATATGTCTCTACATTTTTATCCAGTCTATTCCGAAGTTTTGATTTAACAAAAGATAATGTACTAAATACCTATTCATATTCCACTGATCCCAAAATCATTGTTGAAAAAGATCGTATGATAAAAAATATTCTCTAATATTTTCATGCAAAATGTTATTGGGATACAATTTTTTCCATAGCCTTGTGGTAGCTCCATTTTATGTTGGTTCATTAAGATAATGATATTGATCAATCATTGTAAGTCTAAAATGTGATGAATGAGATGTCACTAAATATTTTTTCTAAATGCCTTTAATTTCCATTTATCTATACAAACTTGTTGAAATGCTTAAATAGAGCACTCATGTATTTGAGAAATAAATTACTTACTAGTTCTTCACCATGACCATCAAAAATGTTCTAAATTATGGGATTCACTACTCATATGGCTTCAAGCAGGTCATACCTTATTAAATTATCTCAATTTTTTCTCAATTTCATCCATGTATCATAAATAACAGTGTCATATAGAACACGTGCTACATGAACTTCTTCAATTTTTCTTTCTATCAAATCAACTCTTTTTTGAAAAGTATGCAACGGTATCTCCTTATCATTAATGATTGTACAAAGATAATACTTAGTATTGAATTTCAAATAGCAATTAGGATACTTAATATCTATAAAAATTTCCAATTTCCAAATATAAGCCCTTTAAAACTGTCTTGGGACAAGTATAAAATATCTAAAGTTTGACATACTTGTTTTCTTGACCGTATGAAATCAACAATATATGGATCTCTCTTGAGCATGTTTAATGAAACAATTGATTTCCTTTAATATTGGAAGAATAGTACATAATGTAAGTAATGTTATAATATCTATCAAATGGTACAAAAAATATTTTTCCTTGTCAACTTCTTTATAATATTTATACATAAAACCTACCAACAATGGATATTCTTCAAAAACTCTGCATGCAGGTTCATACATGGAAATCCACCTTGTATCAACATCTTTTAGAATATTTTTTACCATCTAGTTAATCCAATTACAAATTTATATAACTCTAAGAAATCTTTTCAAATTTTTGGACATATATGCATGTAAGTCACGGATAAGCTCTTCCACTTTTGCAACACTTTCAAATGTGTCAACAATTTTGTATGCAAGATTCATTCTATGAGCCATACAATGAATTGAAATCATATATGGGGAAATTATTACTTGTAGTTAAATGTAAATACAATTTCTGTTCTCCCTTACATTACTGATGCACCATCAATACTAAAACACACACCAACTTAGTAGCTACATAGTATAATCATCCATCCTAGCTATATCCCTCAAACTTGAAATAACCAATTGATAAAGGTTCGTCAACATCACAATTTTCTACCATTTTATGGAGAGATAATAAATGAGGTTTCCTTAAATGGTTCTCAAAATTTAAACATGAATGCAAACCCATGATGTGTTGTCAACCATTGTGACCTCATCAATGGGACAGTGAGATAAATTGTGCATTTTTTACTTTTTATTTCAAATACTCCTTCTCAATCATCACTATACATTTTTCCATTTCCTAAGCACTTCTATCTAACTAATGTGATTGTGGAATATTAGGGGAATCCATTATGTTGAAAAAAATATTATAATCTAAAAAATTAAAAATAGGTCTACCCTTTTTTTAAATGTGGTAAATAGTTGAGAACTGTATATTTTTAGCATATATTAGACTGAATAACTTTTCCTAATTGAGTTGTAATTGTCCCTCCTTTCTCAACAAGATGTTGTAAATGTTTCTATTCATTTTCATACTCTATACATATCTTACATGCATGCATTATTTTGCATTTTTCCATCTATGTATTCATTTTATTTTACCATCTTTTTACTTAACCGATACATATATTTTTCAAAATGTTTCTCAATTATGTCCAACTTAAGTTATATTTTGTGTTCCTTTCCAAGTTTCCAACTACAAATTACACATCTACATTTTGTTGGAGTATCATTACCATTTTTTGGCTCTACTGGTTTAATGAATGGATATTTAGCTACCCATTCGAACTTAAAGGACCTTCCAATTTTCCATCTACTTTTATTTCTTCACATATATTTTTGAGTAGTATATTCAACTAAAATAGGTGTTTGATGAGTGTATAAAATATATTTTCTTTTTTGGATCTCATCATCGGGAATGTCCTCTATTCTCCTCTTCCTTGTCACATAATTGACAGTATAATTTCCAACTAAAGTTGGTGTTTGATGACAGTAGAAATGTCTTCTACTTGTTGCATATCATAATCATGAATTATCATCTAGTGAAGGCACATAATAAGGATTGTCCTCAAGTGGAGGAATGTCATCATCAATAATATTATGAGGTCGTGAAATGTTATTGTGATTAATTATTTCATGTGGAATATCACTATCATTGGGTTCTACATGACAAAATGGTTTTTAACATTTGTATTATTAATAATTATTACAATATGAGTTTGAAAATATGTAAAAAATTAATTATTTAGTTTACATAATACTTGTATTTGGTATGGATGTTGGTTACATGTGCATGAACCCTTTTTTATGCTTGGCTAAAATAAGATAAATAGGGTAATTTTCTTAATGATTGGCCCACCACCTTTCGATTATGAATAAGCCATTAAGTCTTTATTTGATTTCAAACAATGTGAATCTATTGTGAATGGTTGTGAAAAACCTAATTGACTAGTTGTAAAAGGTTACAATTTTGTAGATCAAATAATTCTATGTAGTTAGATGTCATGTAGAATAAACTTCATGGAGAATTTACAGGTGAATAACTATTATGTGGTCAAATGGTTGTAGAAGATGTGGTGCAATCTAAAAAAAAAATTGGCAGTTTGCATAAAGACTATTATTATGCAACTGAACAACTATTATATAGATCAAACACATTGTATTTTTTAGTTGGGCAGTAAGGAAAATTTTCAGTCGGCACATAGAAGATTGTTATGCATTATGATGATGACAATTTCCCTCGAAGTCTTATATAGTGTATATATAAGCAAATGTTCCAATTTATGTTTCGAGGTAGTGGCGATATACATTCACAAGTATGAAATTTATTTTAAATTCTAGGCGATCCGACTCAAAAAAATAACTTGTATCCTAATATTTTAGGCATGAAATAGTGCTTTCCGTATGACAAGTCCCAAATCACCAAATGACAAATTTCAAAAATATAAATATTCATGAATTAGTGAAACTTCACCAGTAAAATTTTCCCTGTATTTAGGTCTTGCATGGCATGAATCAATTGTGCCATCTTATTCACCAATATTTTTTTCCTTAGGGAAAACCTCTCAACCCTAACATCATCACAAAGTATTCTCAAATCGGATTTTTCTAAATCTTTGTGGCCCATACTATCCATATGTGGCTTCCCTAAATTATTCCTACCATTTTCTTTAATAGAAAATTTACTCCTTGTGATCTTATTGCATGGAAAAACCTTGAGTGGCAAGACATTGGGATCTGATACCACTATATGTCCCTCTTGGGACATCAAACGGAAAATAAGGGTTTAGAATCAAACTGCAAACCAACGAACTCTAATGTTTATGAAAACCACCAAAAAAATACTTCAAACCTTTATGGAAACAAACTAAAAATGTAATTAGCAACAAGAATAAATATGAAATTTTTATGAAAAAAAATGAATTGTGATGATATCCAAGAATGATTCCACATAAACCCTAGATGTGAACCAATATTTATTCTCCTAGGGCAACAAACTATAGTGGGATTTCAATGGCATCAATCCCCTTGCAACACAAGTTGAAAATGACATAGAATTCTTTGAAATATTTTATTTAACCATGTAAATATTTATCCATCCACTACACTCTGAAAAAAATGAGAAATGAGGAGATAAATCACGACTGTAATTAATTTCTTAACAAAAAAAGTATAACCAACAAACAAGGATGGAAATAAAAGATTAATGAATCCAAAAAATCACTCCAAAATATAGATCCATCCTCATTAATTGCATCAAATAATAATGCTAAGATGTTCCCTAGAAGGCACCAAATACAATACCCCAGAAAGTCACCTAGGGCTGGAAATGAAGGAATCAGACAAGAAATATCCTTAGTAGATCACCCCAAGATGAATGAAGGTTTTTGTCCTCAAACAAGGCCAAGAAAGGGCTTTGTATTTCAAGGAAATAGATAGAATCTCCACAAGCTCCAACTTCAAGAAAATATCAATGATGAATGATGGATGATCCTTCTCAAGTAAAATGATCTTCTTATATATTCTCTATGTGGTGCCAACTACAATTCATGTTGTTTATTGGAGGACCAACCTCCTTGGGAGAGTTATTTCTCATGTATCTTCAACATATGGTTTCCAAAAGAATGACCTCATTATGAAGGAAAATATTACTTTATATCACCAACGTAGGCCTCCAAGATGTCTGAACTCAATGTAGGAAAAGAGCACTTCTTTCTATCTCCAAAGAAGACCAAATTTGTGAAGAAAAAAATAGAAGTTCTTCTTCCTTGTTTGTGAAGTCATCCTTCAAAATTATGGTAAGGTTTCACCTCTGTTGCTTCCCTCCCTAAGGCCCACAAGAAGTGGAATGGGCCCAAGGTCTTCGTAGTCAACTAACTTGGAAAAGGGGACATTACGCCTCATGAATCTTCTGCCATCGAAAATCCGTCAAACACAAGGCATGCATGTAGTTCCATGGGGTTCCACTTGATTTTATTGCATCTACCTCCAATCCAAAGTCATTGTGTGAGGAAACTTTTATTCCTCTTACTTTTTGTTTCGATGATACATTCCTATCATACATTTCTCTTCCTTTTATCAAGACACCCTTTTGGGACAAATTTTTGATGGACCTCAGATGTCTTTTCACAAACTCTACTTATGTTGTAGTACAAGGAGATTCTCTTTCATTTGCAGAGCCATCACACATGTGTACTTCAGAGGATTCATACATATTCATTGATGGGAGTGCATCTACAGGGATACTAGTCACTTATTCTATTTTGGAGATCATCATTGAGCCACCTCTTCTTATAGATCCTCATTTTTTCAGTTGTGAGGGTTTTTTGTCCTTCAATTCATATGGGAATTCTTTCAACAAATGATTCATACCCATCCTTTAATAGATCTCCTTCAGTGGCATTACCATCAATTCTGATGCATACACTTTCTAAACCCATGCCACATTTTAGTCGTGGACTAACTTAAGGGTTCTTTGTACTACTACATTTGGCTTCCTTTGTGGAGTGGGAAAACTTTCAGTTCACATTTTCTGTTCTTCCTAAGGGTAGAAACATCGTTCGATATGGGTGGACCTTCTTCAATCTTTAAGAAGAAGACCACGTCATCGACTCTGAGGGGGATTCTATACCTCTCCTCTTCTATCTCTCTCTACTTTTGGGGAGATTGTCTATGTACTTCTAGAGGGATTTTCTTTGAGGGAGACATTTTATGTAATTCTCTTTTCTCTCTTTTGGGTGGAGTTTTTCCCACCGGGTTTTCTCCTTTTCTCCACTTTATGAGAGATTGTCATTATACGTGGGTACCTCGTTAGGCCTTGTTTCCAAGTTCCACCTTTTCTTCTACTCAGCTAAGCTATGCCTAAGGGGGGTTTTGGTGTAGGCTTTTCCCCACCATGTGTTTTACCTACATGGTCTATCTATCTTGCTTAGGTTAATAGGTCATCAGGGGAAATGTACTTTAAGTCATTTTCTAATTGTGAGTTGAGTTGGTTATCTTTATGAGTGACCTAATTCCTCACTATATAATATAATCTTCTATACATATTTTGGCTAATGAATGAATGAATGAACTAATGAGTTTATGAATGATTTCTTGTTTGTTGAAGACAAGCTTCCTCCTTGAGTTTTTTTTAGATTTCACTACTACACACGGACTTTTACTTTTTGCATTCAATCATATCTAGTCTCAATCTTTGATTCTGGCCCACTTCGACAAATAAAAGTGATGAGAAGTTACACATAGAAAAGTTCTTTCTTCCCAATTTTACATACTCATGTTTGAGTTAGTCTTCTAATTTCTTTTTTAAAAACACATAATTATTTAACTATAGTAAAACATGCATGCTATTTTAGTATGTAAAACACATGAAATTGGCTTTGTTTGTGTTCCATAATAAGAACCCATCAATCAACATCTGACATAAATAACAATATTTAAAATGTGGTAGGAGTTTATTTTAAGACGCTAAAATTAACATTGATATTAATTAATTTATACCATTCAAAAATTATAATAAATCAAAATTATTTATTAAAACAAATATAAAGAGATTACCAACAAATTGAAAAAAAAATTGTAGTACAAAAGAAACCGCACTAATTAAGAATTAAATACTCCAATATTAATGTATGGTCATAAATTCGAAAACTTAATTACTTACTTAAAACATTGAGCCAGTGATTTCAAACTTCAGATTAACGACTGCATTGTTAGAAACAGAATAGTATAGATTTGTTTTTTGATTATGGAATCATATAAAACAATCATGTAATTTTTACCATTATATCTTTGTCATATTCCTATAATGTTAAAAAATTAATCATGTTGAATACTATAAAGCCTGTCCAACATATATATGTTGCACATAGTGAGACCTTATGTCTTTCACAGTTGTTTCTTTCTGGCATGTTGGACACTGTAAAAGACATTTCAGAAAAAAATGAAATCAGTAGTGTAATTGTATAAAATACCATCTTATATGGTTTTAACTCAAAAATAATAAATAAAAATTCTATTCAACTAAAAAAAAAAACATTAGAGATAAAAAAAATTGCATTCCAAAATGCAGACTGAAAGAGCTTTACCTTGGAAGATTTGTTAACAAGATTGTGTTGGATCCATTTTGTTATACAGGATCTACCAAAAAAATGTCCACAGGCAAGGGAACTGCAATTCCACAATTATAAAAGTTAAGTTTGTTCCAATTCACATACAATATTTAAATAATCTAGCCACGCAGTCTAATCAATTCGGATTAATACTTAATAATAGGTCGACAAACAATGGAAGGTATATCCTTAACAATTTTAGGGTATAAATCTCACCTATCTATAACATATAACAAAGTAATGGATCAATAGTATTAATTAACATGATTGAAATAGGATCAAATTCTGGTGTGGATGGTAGGCAGTTCATATTTATTACTTTCGATAGAACTTTTTATGAGTGTTATTTCCATATATTATAATCTCAAAATATTGAAATTATTAATGACTGAACAAAACAAAGAAATAACTCCCCACGTGTAAAATTACAAATTATCTTTTTCAATCTTGAAGAATTATATGAATTGAGTATGATTGTATGTGTAATAGCATCTGCATTACTTGGAATAGTAATAAATCCAATTGTTATAATTGCTCACGATATATTATTTTAGAAAAAAATTATTCATTAAATATTTTTATTACTAACTGAAAGAACTCATATACTTTTACTAATATCCTTGAAATTGCAAACAATAGACTGAAATTCTAATTATAGAATGAACTTCTAACTACAAAATTTGATCGTCAAATTAGAAGCTACCCCTATATATATATGCCCACCCAATCCAATCTATAGTGGGAGTGGGCCAGGACGAAATATGGTGTGGTGCATAGGGCGGGGAGCAAGATTCGCTACTATATTATTTCGGGTATTCTTTACATGATGTTCTTCTCGCCAATTGATATTTGTCATCCCCGAGGCCGCTGTCCATAGGGGCATAAGGGAAGCCCATTTCTCAATCTTTCACTCTTTAACACTTATTTAAAATAGAAATATAATATATAAAAAAAAACAAAACTCTAATATAAACACCAAAAAAAAAAGATATTTAAACAAAAGAAACAAATATAACAATTATTAATGGAAAGAGAAGTGGGATTTAAATTTGAGGGTCACCTATATTCATCAATAATTTTTCAATATTACTCTTCTAATATATAAGATAATAATATTAACATATTATTAATAAAAATGAATTTTTAATATATATTAATCATATTTCAAATATATAAATAAAAAAATAGGAATTTTTTAAAGAAGAATGAGAATTGGCAAAAAAAAATCATTTCAAATATACACATTACAAAAAAAAAAAATACTTATTTCTGAAAAAGAAAATAGAGAAGAAAGAGAACAGACAGGCTCATAGACCTCGAATTAACCTATTAATACTCAAACAGTGAGGAAATAGGTAAACTTTTTTATCTTGTTATCTTGACTTGTGTCAATTTTGAAATTGGACAGGGATACACCCAAAATACTACTCTATACAAACTTCCAAGTATTGTTTTTAAATATCCATGTGTCATTATGATTAAAAATAGGTCCAATCACAGAGTAAAGAAATGGTGGCTTTAAAAATCAGGCAACACATTCCAGATTCCTCCCATGTTTTAGTAACCAGTGATATAAAAGGTGTTAGGGCCAAGTGTTTAAGGACAGCATCAAAGAAAATGCCAGATCCACCTGACATGCATGTCAAGCTAGTAGTTTCCTTTTTTAAGAAAAAGAATGGAGAGTGTTATTCATGCCTTCCTGTTTGGCATAGTTATGAATACGTGGATGTAAGAATCTAATATATAGATGTGGTTAAAGGGTTAAAATTTTACGATTGTTTAGATGATTTTTTTATTTTAATTTTAAATTATTTGTAAATATTTGAAACAATTGATACATAAAATTTGTATATATATTTTTGTTTGTATGTATAATTTATATATTTAAATTGTCATTGTTATTTTATATATAAATTATAAAAATAATTAAATAAATATAAAATAATTAGTATAAATAACATTATTTTATGTTTTTAAAGGATAGTATTAAAAAATTATCTTCACGAAAAAATTATTTGACAAACATAAATGACTTTTAAATTTTAGCCCCAGATGTAATTATAATATTTATTTTTAAAATACAATTTTTTTACCCAAATTATTAAAGTGTAATCCTCAAACTATTCTATATAGAACAATCTTGAGACAAAATAGAGAAAAATACTTTTTGATGGATTCTTGAAGTTTTTTTCCCTTCTGTAACACATAAATCTGTTTGCTGGGCCTTCTGAAAAAATTATATGCCAAAATTAAAGTGTCAAAATGAGCAATAGGGACAACGTTCATATCTAAGATGATTCCAGTCAAGGAATACTATTAGATGAAGGCTGAAATCATATAAGAAGTGTGCCTTACTCTGCCTATAATATGGAGAAAATTTGAACTAAAAAAACTTAAAACCAGGAATGGTTATTCATGGTCCCTCACATTGTGTTCTTTGAGAGAATATCTTTGAAGATACAAACCATCAAGTTCAATGTTGGTTTGAACTCTACACAAAAAATATGATCACTGTTCTAGAAATTCAGAAGTATTTTGGGGCTAACATGCAAATGTCAAAAGAGAACCAAGACTGTAGGCCTTGGAAACTCATCAAATGATGAAGATGGCTGTAGGAGTAACACAGGAAGAATCATGATTCAGTAGGCAATTTGGTTTGAGAGTCAGGTCTTTCAAAATGGAGCCAAAAATATAGAATAAATTTGGGATTGTCTCCTATCTCACAAGTAGGGTTTGTAAGGATTAAAAACTTGGGCATTACTATCACCTACATTTGTAATCAATGGGCTGGCCAAAGCTCCTGAAAAGTTAAAAACTAAAATTGCATTTGTTACTTCTTCTAAGGTAACCCCATATTAAGTTGTTACCTTTGGAAAGTATTTAATGGAGAAATGAAGTTGTATAACATTATATTAAGTTGTTACCCCTTCTTTCAAGAAAATATTTTGTAACATTTTATTTATAAATATAAATTATAAACTTGTATGATAGATAGACTCTTCTAACTTAAAAGGTAAAAACAACTAGATAGTGACGTAATAAGTCACTTTAAGTTGTTACTCTTGTTCCAAGGAAATATTTTGTAACACTATCTTGAGTGCTATAGAAAAATTGATAGGCAATTAAAAAAATAAGTCTATCATGTAGCCCCCCATTTTTATAGGAAAAATAAAGTTGTACAAACGAAGGTTATACTAAGTTGTTACCCTTCTCTCAAGAAAATATTTTGTAACATTCTATTTATAAATATAATTTAACTTGTATGATAGATAGACTCTTCTAACTTAAAGACAAAAAACAATTGAATAGTCCACGTAATAGCGTTATTTTAAGTTTTTACCCTTATCCCAAGAAAATATTTTGTAACACTATCTTCGTGCAATAAAAAAAACCTACTGATAGGCAATTAAAAAATAAGCCCATCCTTCAGCCCCATACTTCATATAATTATTACTTAAATAGTTGAGAAATATGAACTTGCATGATAAAACTTAAAAAAAACAATCTGAAAATAAAACTGACTGAAAGAAAGTTATCTCAAATGAAAATGGTTCAATGCCTTCTATAAGATCTGGGGTATAACAACTGATAGCATGGCTTAAGTGAAGGCCTATATGGCAGCCTGATTGAAATTCAGAGAAGTGGCATTTACGACATGAGGATTGAAGGTGACTCAAGGACTGTAAATTGAATTCCTTGAGAACAGAATCACCTGAAGTTAGCAACTGCATTGTGTGGTTCAACTGATAGAATCTTTTCAGGGTTTCTTCTTAAGGAATGTGTTCAAAGATAAATTAAACATGGAATTAGAATGGAATTTCAATAACTTTTTGAAAAATTAAATATCGATCCACATTTTAACATTTAAAGTATGCTAATCTATGTGATGGATAGGCTCCTCTATGCACTTGCACTGGAAAAAAATTAAGTAAATCTAAAGGATAATTAATGGAACTTCAATAATTTTTATTGAATTCTATAAAGACTATTGACAAGAGAAATTAGATATCGATCCACATTTTATCATTTAAACTATGCCAGCCTATATGATGGATAGACTCTTCCATGTTTTTTATAATAATATCCTTATAACACCATAGCACATACACTTGATTTATAGGTTGAAAAAAAAATTAAGTAAACCAGGAGGGAAAAAACGTACCAGATACTATGCTCCCCGGACTGGGGATCTGTCCATGGCTCCATGCAAATAAGGCAATTAAAAGAGTCATCTCTGTCAGAAACTATTGGATCCATTCCTAAGTACAACTCTTTTGTCTTTTTTTAGTTCATCTGCTATTTCATCTTTCTCCTTTGATAATCTCTCCCGGTCTTGAATAGCAAATTTCAGTGCACCTTTCCATCTGTCAATCTTTGTCTGAGTTACTTTCCATTGGGCAGCCTTTTGTTTGAAACATTCCACCACCTGATCGGACTTCTGCAGTCTGTCTGCCATTTGATCTTTCTCCTTGATCATCTCAGCCTTCTCCATGGCTACATGTTTCAGCTCACTTCTCAATTTGTCCAACTCTTTTCGTTGTTTGCTGGGACTTCTGCACGTATTTGCCGAGTTGATCTTGTTTTATGTTCAGCAGATCACAAGCTATCTTGTCCTTCTCCTCCTTCAACTGATTACATTTCTGTTTATGGTGGTGGGCTTCTTGGGCACTACTGTGCAGACGACCCAGTAGTTGCACTTTCTCCTCCACCAATTTTCTTACCTCTGTGTTAACTATCGCCAGTTTAGCCTCCATAGCTTTGAACTCCTCGTCTCTTCTCTTTTCATAAGAAGCATGGGATACCACAAACTGCTCTATTGAATCCAAACCCCTCTTGATAGCTTGACGATCAAATGATTGAATCGAACGCTGTTTAGGCCTTTTCCCTGAGAATGGATTGTTCCGAATACCAGCAGGATTTGTGCTTATGTTGGGTGCATTAATAACCGGATGATGGGTTGACGGAGGAAAAGCTTGGTGGTTGGATTGGCCTTGAGCCATGGTAAGTTTACAGTATCTGGTTTTCCTCAGATTTGTCCAAAAGTCTCTGAGATATCGTCTGGTTTTCCTCAGATTTGTTCAGAAATCTCAAATGGGATCTTGAACAATGTTGGGGAGGGGCGATGTTGCCAGTAAAATGGGTGAAAGAAAGACTTGTAGTCCAAGAAAAACGAGGAATGCATTTTGAGTACCGAGGGTTGACGATTTGTTAAACCCTCGGAACTCAAAATTCTTCTTACACAACGTTACCTAAGTTCCTATGTTTTTTAATTATTTTTTTTAATAAATGATTTTGGAATGTTTCTCTTATATTGAATCTGATAACATTTTTTAGACTATCGTATATAGTATTAAATTGCAATTTCCTTTGCTATTTAGTAAGAATGTGTTAATTTTCCTTTTTTATGTTTTATTTTTAGAGTTTGATTGAGGGAGGGATTTTATATGGCCTTGCACCCATTTGATATATAATGAGGGATTTTATATAGGTTAGTGTTTATTATAAGTTAAAACGCTTAAGTGTTTTATCAAGCACCTCGGTTTAATATTGTAATATAGATTTACATTTAGAAATTAATTGACCCTATTTTATATAAGAATTAAATTATTAAATGATAAAAATAATTATCAATAAATTCATATTGATTGATGGCCTCAATTAAATAATACAGACTCCATCTCAATTAACTATTTCAATATGAATTTACATTTTACCCGTGTTTTAAATATTTTGATAAAAAAACTTTAAATTTTTATTCCCAAATATGTAATATATTAACATAATTTATTTATATAATATATTGAAATAATAATATAAATACACAATTTACATTAATAAATTGAGGAGCATTTTTAATATTCTGATCATTTTAGTAATATAAAACTATATTATTTCCATATATATTGAAGAAGTTATAGAAAAATGTGTTACAATTATAATACCAACATAAGTTAAAAATAGAAGATATCCTCAGCAATAACTAGCATATCTATGTTAATAAATCTCATATATGGTATAGAAGTTATAGAAAAATGTGTTACAACTACAATACCAACATAAATTAAAAATAAAATATATTTGAACAATAACTAGCATACCTATCTTAATAAATCTTGTATATGTTAAATAAGTTATAGAAATATGTGTTACAACTACAATACCAACATAAAAAACAATAACTAGCATACTTATCTTAATAAATCTCATAATATGTTAGAGAAGTTATAAAAAAATGTGTGACAACTATTTCAATACCAACATAAACTAAAAATAAAAAGATATTTGAGCAATAACTAGTATACATATCTTAGATAAATCTATGTAATTTCTAATTTATGTTGAATAGTAATACCCAACTATTAATAGTCCTCAAATTTGAAGTCCTTTTAAAAAACCTATTTTGAAAAATTAAATCTACACTATAATTTTAGGGATCAAATTAATTTAAGAAAAAGAGTAATAAAAACCAAAACAACCACACATAAATATTTGCTCTCCTCAGGAGTGAAACTTTTTTGAATTATCCACAAAAGTAACTTATATTATTACTTAAGTATATATCTACTTACCTATGTATTTAAAATATGTACACCTACTTACTAAGATATTTATTTAAATACACATAAATACATCTTAATATAATCTACCTATTTAATATAGCTAATATATTCTACTTATTTAAATTATTTATACTTATTTAACTATTTAGCTATTTAAGTATGGTAAATCTAAAATCTAATTTAATTTAATTATTATTTACCTAAAGTAACTTATTATTTACTTATATCTATTTATCTAAAATATCTACACCTATTTACTAATATATTTATTTAAATAGAAATAAGATATATCTTATAATATAAGATATAATATTATATTATAGTTATAATGTTTATAAAGTAATTTTTATTTGAAATAAAATCGGTCCTAATTTTTCTTTCACGGGCACGATATGAGATTCCTTCCCTCCATGTTAATTGTAGAATGTCTCTCAGCATAATAATGTCAACAAATTAATTTGCATCAATAAATTAAAATGCATTCAAAACAATTTGATATGAACATTTTGATAAAATACTTATATGAAATTCTCACTATATTTCTTATACTAAAACTTTTATGAACGTGCATGATTTGCAATTATAATTTTCCAAGGTCATATACATATTGCTTAAATTAATATTCTATTATACTTATTTTATTAATTTTTACAAGTTATATTTCAAAAAATGAAAATGAAAATTAAAAGCATAGAAACATATAAAATATTATTAGACATATATTCATATTATATTCAATAACAACTTGAATTTTTCCTTCATTTTAAATATATTTTAATAATTAGTCCAAATTAATAATTATTAAACTTTACAACCATTTTTAAGATTGAAAATATGCACAACTTTTTTTTAATCAATATTTATTAAAATATACATCTTTAAAATTTTATCATTAATTTATATATAAATTTTTTTTTAAATTTACCACTAATTTGTATATAAAAATATATAAAGAAATAAACATATATTAAAAACTATTATATTGAATCTTCTGGTCCCTCATTCACAAATTCTAAACAACCCCCACATTATCATCATGTTTATCTTTTACGTTTTGTGTAAGTTGCTTTTAAATTCAGGGGCAATGTTATGATCTTTATTCCTCTCCCATTTTTAATCTTTGGCAGGTATCTTGACTTTTTTTAAAAGTTATTTTAGTTACACATTTTATATTTCTTTATAATTAACCGTACTTTAAAGTTTATATATTTTAAATTTACAATTTAGAGTAGTTGATTTTAAGAGAATATGATTCAAAAAGAAATTAATAAAAAATTAAAGATATAAATATAAAAGTTCATTCTTAATTTTAATGTATTTTATATGTTTTTGTAAAACTTAATTTCAAATAAGAGTTTAGAATTTAGAATTTTTTTTTTAAATGTCTTCCTCTTATTTTTAATGAATATGTATATTTTCTTTAATTTTAGTTTTTAAAAATAAAATATTAGTATATTTAGATATATGTTATGTTTTCCTTTCTATATTTCATTTTATTTTATGATATAAAGAAAAATAAATAAAATTAAAATTGAATTGAATTTTTTAATTCATTTTTCAAATTTAATATCAATTATATAATTATCATTTTTTACTTCTTTAAATATTAATATTAATTATATTTACAATATATTTTTAAATAATTAATCATTTTAATTATTTAATTATAATGAATATATAAATGTTCAATTCAATATTAACATTGAAAATGGTAAACCATATATATTTCAATATCTTTTAAATCTTACTAGTAATCTAAATAAACTAATGCTTAATATCTTTTTAAATCTTACTAGCAATCCAAATAAACTAATGCTTAATATCTTTTAAATCTTACTAGTAATCCAAATAAACTAATGCTTAATATCTAATTTACTAGGACCCTATAAGAAACTCCACGAGTTAAAAGATATACATTAAAAAACTAGAAAAGGGAGGAACGGAGGCTCGGAGAGGAGAATTTCTAAGATCCAATACAAACATTACTTATAGACAACAAACATGAGGTGAAATTAAATAATCCAAGACCATATTATTTAAAAATGCACAAAGAGAGCTAGGATAGCTACGTATGGAATACTCATTAACATCAAGTGTTCAGAAACCTGCATTCCTTCTTTAAATAGTACATGGACAAAGGTTTAAAAAAAAACTAATAAAATATTGTATAAATCTGATAAAATTTTGATAGAGACAGGGTTGAATTAAAAGTCGGGAGTGCCCTAGGCAATAGTTTGAGTGGGCACCCTCTTCAAAAATTTAATTAATATTTTTTTACATAAAGTAAATAAATAAAATATGTCTATATTTTTGTATTTTTAAATTTACATCATGGTCATAATAAAATAATAATAAAAATATATTATTAAATTATCACAGAAGGATGAAAACTATTTTGTGGATGGAAAACATTAGTCGTAGGAGATGCTCATAATGCAAAAAATATAATATTTTATACAAGGCTACTTACAAGTCTGATTTAGCCATATCAAGTAGGTGACAAGAACTCTATCCTGAAATAAAGCAACATTTTTTTGGCAAAGAAACAAAAACGGTTATGTAGCTCCCCATGGTTTTGTGAAGAGTCGTATATGGACCAGACCTACGAATTCCTCTATAACAAAATAATAATAAAAAAAATTCCCCAAAAAAGTAAGAATATAAAATCAAATATTTGTTTCCTTTAATTATACTCACCTCTACTAGATACACTAGCAACATTATAAAAAAATACATTAACCTTTTTGTAGAACAAATTACACACCTACATAATCTGGAGCTACATCAGAGAATGAGAAAAAATACCAAAAAAATCATTTGTACTTATAAATATGTGATATTTTCTTCTACTTGTAAAAATATTTAATTTTTTTTTTATATTTATGCATGAAATTTATGTTACTATACAATAATATCTATAAATGGGTTGATCTATAAAATTATTTTGAAGTTGAGTTCTAAAATTAACCAACAAAAAGGAAATTTTTAAATTCAGGCACCCCCTTGACTGTTGGTGCCCTAGGTAACTACCTAGTTTGCCTAAGGCTTAATCCCCTTCTGGATAGAGATGGAATTGTTTTAGGCAGAAAGTATATACTAAGAAATTGTTGGAATTGTGTCACCCATTACCCATGCAACCGCCACTTTAGGTGGCTATGCTCTTTTTAGTGTTAGAAAATAAAAGTAAAAAACAATGCTTAAAGAAGTGTGAGCTTCAATTAGCTTGTAACTAATATTTTTGGTAAAAAATAGTGATCAAATCTAAAGGCAATTTTAGACTAGCCATTGAAAAAATTGTAGTGCAAACAAGGCTTATTTCAAAGAGATGTACAATTATATAAGTGTATGCTCTTCTCTTTGAAGAGGTTGGAGGAGGATAAATTTTTACAAAATTTGGTCGAAAAGTAAAAGGGTGGTTGTCTACGACAATTACGGACCATGAGTCGGAAGGGATGTTCTTGCAAGTGTTGATGCTAGAATAGCCAAAGCCAAAATAAGCTAGAAGTCGTTGCAAGATAAGATTAGTGTAGAACTTGTTGTAGGTCAAGTTTATTGTAGAGCTTGGAAGAGTCGGGGCAGTTCAATATCAGAAGGTTGTTATTTTCATGGAGTTTGTTTGGTGAAGAATAGTTTGACAAGTTGGAATGAAAATGTCAACTTGTATTGGAAGGTTGCATGTTGGGATCATGATGGAGTGTCGTACACATAAGTCTTGTTTTAGAGTCTTGATGGCTTCCTATTGTATTTGTAAGTGTAGACACTCAAACTTGGTGACTTATCATTTGACAATGGCAAGTTTGGTTATGCTCCTTGCTAAGACAAATGCTCACATTTTAAGGTCCAATCAATTCATCTCTCTAACTCTTTCTTGACTTGCTCATCTCCACGCCTTGTTTTGTCATTAACTCAAGAATTATTAATTGAGAAAAAACACTTAATCATCTATGTGCATCATTCCAAAATATTTGGTTTTACATTACAAACTTTGTGCCTAAGACTGTATAGTTTGGTTTGGATAAGTTGTACGTAATTGGTCGACTTATACAGTCCTACCCTCATTAATACACAAAGTGTGAATAATGCCATTTTTAGCTCATTTTCGCATCAGAAATCAAAATTTTTTGTTTTGTTTTTGGTTGTGTTTCTTTGATGAGATTGTGTCATGAATCATGGCGTAAAAGTGACACAAATGATACATGACTAGACATTTTTAATGGTGTCAAGTTGGTGCCGCTTTAGCGTTAGTTTTACACCACTTAATTTAGTGTCTAATTTGTGCCACGTTTTAGTTCTAAGCTAAGACCACAACATCATTAGTAAGGAGTGATGCAAAGGTGACACATAAATATTTTCATAAAATTTTATGTGTCTGTGTAATTACGAATAAGCATATTATTTTATTAGTTTACATAAATTAAAAATTATATATTAAGATATTATTTACATTATATTGTATATATTATTTTATATTTTGTATATATAATCATATTGACGTGCACTATTTTTTTAAAATGTTATAATATTGTTACTAACAAAAAGACAATGTTTCGATTCAAAATGTGTTTTATAATAATATATAACAATGTAATTTTGAGGGAGTACTAAAAAGTCCCTTTCAAATTAAAAAACAAATAGATATAAAACTACATCCTAAATGTCCTAGTAGTGTTTAGGCTCATCCTTCTCCCTCTAATCCTCATGATCTTCCTACTCTTCCTAATCCTAACCTTGATCCTCCTCATCATCCTCTTGATCCTCTTCATCCTCCCATCTTTTTTACCATAACAAAACATAATGATAAAATTTTAAAATGATTAATTTTGATTTATAATATGTGTGATGAACAAATAAAATATAAGGCAAACCACTAGGTAGGGTATGCAAATATGTTGAAGACGAAATATATGTATATATATATACACAAACATAATTTACGCACAAAATTGTGTGTATCCATCTCAAATGACAAACCATCAATTCTCACATAGTTTCCTTAGGCTCGTTGGCTCTACACGCTTCACCTGTAAAAGTAAAAATGGGATGGATTAGGGGGACAATTGTACAATAAAAAGTCACATACGTATTAGTGATTTTTAGGGTAAAATTATAGATAAACCTAACATCCTAGTTAGCCCAAAATTATTTGATCTAGATGGTTACATATTATATTAGTGACATAACTTCTAAGTTTTGATCGGCATTTTCATAGGAATAGGTCATGTAACCATAAAATTCATGGGTAATCTGGCTTGAATGGGGCAAATTAAGTGGATTGGTCAAGGTTGTGACCTTTCTGTGGTAGGGATTAATTAACTAATATGTGCATAAGTATTTGATAACTTGAATAAAAATGGGATTAGTTAAATAATTAATAGTGAGTTATGGTTGACCCAAATTAAATGGAGTCATTAACCATTATTCAAACGTCTTGGAAAATACTCTAATGAAGTAACATTAATTTAATGGAAGGGTTTTACATCAATTCCGTAATATGTTTGAGAAATAAATTAATCAATCACTTTGATTATATAATTATGAATTGCAATGTGATTGTAGACCAGGTTTAGAATCATTCATGAGAACTTGAATCGATACCAAACAACAAGTACTATCAATTTAAATAAACCCTGTTTATCAACAAAAATAAATTACTCTAAGATAATCCTCTCTACAACACATTAGGTTAGACCTATGGTCATGGTTTTGATTACATCGAACATTGTGGGTGTTGCATATTATTGTCATCTATTATTCACTTGTATCATACATACCAAACCAATCTTTTTTCTATTCATGCATCACTAGGTTAGAGACATTTCCACTCATAATTCCATGTTGCCAATTGGTAGTGAACGTATGTATGACAAGTGTGGATAATTTTTTAATGATAATGCACCTTTTTAAATTGTATTAACAAAATGTACTAACCCTCAAGATGTCATTCTTATAGAATGATCTATTATAGATTTTTGAAGACATGGATTTACTTATAAACATTGGATTAATAATGGATCTTCACCAAACATCGGAGCAAGTTAGGTTTCCATCCCAATCTTCTTCGTCTCATCTTCCAAGTTGGATTTACTACCAGTCAGTAGCATTACATTTTTGAATGCGATCAGTACTTTCGTAGCATCGGTCAACTCTTCCTTTTTTAAATACTGGAAACAAAAATATAAATTACTGAACATATGACCGGTCCATTTAAATTTCAAATTTATACAATCATAAAATGATTTTTTCAATGTTTTTCCTCTCTCAAATAAAATCTCGTGGTCAAGGATACTCTTCTCTTCGAATCTCTATTCGTATTTTTCTTAGTTGGTCATCATTTACAAAGAGGTCTCTTTTCGAAATCCCATGATGAATTTATTGATATGGCTAATCTTTCCGAAGTGATACATAGATGATATGGTCTAAAAATAGTATGTTGACAATGGAGTAAAGAAGTAGGCATAAGTTGCACATCCCCCCTTAAATATTATATAAAAAAGAGTAGTTCATTCATACTATTTGAGACAAATCAATATGACTGGTTGGGAAAAAAAAATATATATTTAGGTTATCTAGTGGGCTTATAAGCAGTTATGTTTTATAATGGACCTACAAATATGTCCACTCATGGTAATAGGATTACTTAACATTATCTTAAACAATATATACTAAGCTTATCCTTTCCACATAGATGAATTCCCTCATTCTATTTAGATTTGACCATGATCTTAATTGTCAGTCCAACCTCTGAGATGGAAGATCTATCATAAGGAAATTGGATCTAGAATTCTTTCCCATTACAAGAACCCAAATTGCATGGAAAATATAATGTGTAATTATGTGATATTTGTCTTGCAGAAAATGGGATAATCCCCAAGAAAAAACTCAGGATGTAATAATCTTATCCAGCATTGGTATCCTTGTGTCATTCTATAAGAGGTAGAGATGGGAGGGATACACAATTCTTCTTAGATGTCATCCTAATACATAAAGGGGACATTCTCCCTAGCATGACTCATGTAGGTCTCTAGAAGTAGTAGAACCCACATAGATACATACCAACATGCCACTAATTGCATCATCACTTGACATGTAAAAAAAGGAGTTTTAAATTACAAAATGTCACTATAAGATTATATCAAAATAGTCATTAATGTTCAAAACTTACCCAATTTACAAGAAATATTAGAGCATCTAAACATTCAGGTATTAAAAAAGAACGAGTTTCAAAAATGATAAGCAAATCATGACGGTTTTATGGTAAACCAAAGAGAGTCTCAACTTGTATCATAAGTACCAATAGTAAATTCCTTGACCATGATCATTTTTATTTCTTACCTTATGTCAAAGGTGTTTCAAACAAAATCACTAATATCCTTAAGTGACACACCATCATAACAACTTTCTTACCCTTACAGAAAACAAAAAACTTTCTCAGTTCAAGAAAAGACCAAGTAGACCCCTAATCCAAAAGATGACATCTTACAAAATTACATGTGTTCTTGTGGGATCCTCAAAGACTTCATAGTGTCTAGATATGAAGGTCCATCTAAACTAGACATCCAAGAGTATGTGGCTTTAAAATTTTCTTGAAAAAGAAAGAAAAATCATGACTTTCTGTTGAACACTCATGCAACACTAAAAATTCTATTTGCATTAATAAAATAAAATTTCAATATGTTGTTGTAAATCATTATAAAATAGTACACAAGCTAAAATAAGTCATTGAACTTAAAAGACACACTTGCAGGCTTTCAAGACCTTTTGAAATTTAAATGGGATGGGCCTTAACCTTTTCATATCAACCCTTAATAGTCTTAAATGTCATCCTTAGCTCTTTATATCATGTAATGTCCCTTTATGGTCGTCATCACTTGTTTTGTGTTTTCCTTATATTAGTAGCACACTGTACCTTCATTTGTGGCTTATTTTAATCTGCATGTAGTTTCTTCTAAGCCTTGTGTATTAACTCTTCGCTCGTCACTCTATATGTTTTAGGTGCTTTGTTGGGCGGTCATTTAATTTCTTTCAACCTCATCCTGTAGACATACATGACATTTCTAGACGTGTGCATATTTTCTAATGGCTATGCACAAGTGTCTTAGTCCTTTGTGCACCATTTTTAGTCTTGGAGTGATTTTATATACGAAGCCTTAGATATCTTATTCTAGTCTTGCAAATGAATTTTTCTTGAAGACTTGGATCAATTTGGATGATATGAAAACTCTCGTGGTTTGAAAAATTGTGTGCTATTCACAAATCACTAAAATATGTGTACTCTTAATTTAACACAACTTGGAAAGGATGTAAATTGTTCTAAAAATTAAGAATGTGTTACGACTTCAAAACATACTCCAAGAAAATTCTTCTTGTCAAAAATGTTGTACACCTTCGCGGCATATCTATTTGTGCTTTGTAGCTTCCCACATGAGGTGCCTACTTCCTTAATTACATTTTCTTTATCCCGCATACTTCTAGTAGAATCTCGCATACTTTTCCTTTATTGGATGATTTATGACTAAAAAATTTCTATCGGAATCACTGTGTCTGTGTACCGCATCCTGAAAAATTTCTTCAAAAGTGTATAGTAACTTTCATACTAGTACCATCGTGGCAAGTCTCACATTTTTCAAACTTAGTGTTGTGTAGTTTTCCAACTATGATAGTGCTCACCCATGTGGTAGGGTACATGGAAATGGGGGGGCCAAAAGGGGGTCTTAAGTGGACACTTTTTTCTAAAAAATAAAAATCTTCAACTTCTACGAGTTATTTGAAATAGTTACACTCAAAATTGGAAGATGTTATAAGAACATGAATCGTAGAATTTTGAGTCTAGTTTCTAAGCTACTAATTTATTTTTTTGAAAATGATTAAGTGTAAGTGGGTTAAATATCTAAAATACCAATAGGTGCTCCTATTTTTGTTAAAAAACATAGTAGAAAGTCGGTCATGCCCCCCCATTTTTTGAGCACTATTTAGTATTTTTGAAAACCCTTTGGTAGAAATATAGATAGGAGCATCTAGTTTGTGATAGAATTTTTTTTTAGATTTTTTAGTGAGTATTTAATTTTTATAATTTTTCAAGTACATAGATTTTAAATTTTGAAAAATAAGGGATAACCGACCGTGCCCCCCTAACTACCTCAAAAAATATTGAAAATTAGATTTTTGAAATATGTGTAGAATTAGTCCTAGTTTATGACTGTATAATTTTTATTCAATTTGGATGACGAATCAAAAAGATACATGATAAATGATAGACGTGTATAAATTCAAAAAAAATATCTATAAAAATACATATTAGAAAATAATAAGTATGGAAACCTTATACTAGTCAGAAAAATTGGAAAATCATATATTTAGAAAGAGGATAGTTTTATTTGACGTCGTAGGTAAATTTTTAATAAATGTGTTGATTTTTTTATGGGATTTTTATTGAGGAAGATGAATTTTAGCATTTTTTTGTTGAAAACACATGGTTTGTTGTGTTTTAGCAGGTCCATGCCTCAGGTTTGGGGATCCAAACCGGATCCAAGGCAAGACATTTAGGCCTTGGAAAATGTAGAAAGGAAACATAGTGTGAGGAGCATTTCCTTTTTTACACATTCCCTACCCTCCAATGTCATTTTCCACCTCTTTCATGGGATTTTTGTCCCCACTCTTCCTGCTCTACATATTCCTGTACTTTCTTGCACAAATTTTGAGTAGTTGAGGTTGTCCCCTACCCCACTATCTATATTTTTCTAATCATGGGGGATAAAATTTGACGTAAGGACAAGAAGAAGGTCAAGAACAAGACACCAGAGCAATTAGAAGAGAATAGAATAAATAAAGTGAAGTGAATGTGAAAACTTTCGTGGAGGGAAAGGTACATCTATTATGTCAAATGTACATGATGTTTTAGAAAATGATGATGAAATAAATAATGAAATTGAGGAGAATAATAATTTTTCAATGAGTATTGATAATGAATTGAATGATAATGTTGTTATGGATAAATAATTTGGTATGAATGATAATATTGAACCTTTACCTGAGATTCCAAATGTTAATCCTAAAATTTTCATGGAAACACTAAATGAAGAAAGTAATCTTCCTAATGAATCTTTACCTCTAAGAACACCTCCTTCCATTTTGCATAGAAAACCCATTCACTTAATTGAAATTGATGAAAACATTATAAAACCAATGCCTAACAAAATTTCTGAAATAAATGTGAGAAGAAAAGCTATGGGAATTTGGGATAATTACTTTGAGAAATTAAATGATACACAAATATGTCAATTATTTGTTACGTTGATGAAATTAATCAAGATGAGACCTAAAATGAAGACCCTAGGGTTAAGAACATCTAATGTTGATGATCAAAATGTAGGAAATTTTTGAAAATATACATAAAGCATACCATATTGTAGGTGTCAAAAAATGCTCCAAAGATAGTAATTCTACATGGCGTGCACTTACTAATTGTATAGTAAGTGATAAAATAGTTAATAAATGCTTGATTAGAAAAACAAGTAGATATTTGAAGCTAAACAGAAAAACACTAATGAAAGCAATAGGGAGACGTAAAAGTCTTGAGTCATCCAATAACACTAACTATTGGGAATTCTCTAGTAGACTCCCATGGAAAGACAAGGATGCATATGATATTCTAAAAGAATTAATTGTAAAGTTTTGGAATGAGAACACAAGGGTGTCACCGAATATAAGAGATATAATAAAAATAAGAATAGGTTCTCATAATCATGAAGCACATGCAAAACATTTCTTGGATATGACTCAAACACAATTGTTCTCTAAGTTTAAGAATGAAAATCTAGAAATTAACATTAGCCAAATATTTTTTGAAATGAACAAACCCTTTTATGTGAAAATCAATCACTCACGTACCACTTGTTGTTGTAGGCATCATGTTGAATTTTCAATGCATTATGATGTTTTTTGTCAAGTACATTGTGTTTTGCATACTGACATCATGTTGCAGGAGTGTGGATTAAATGTCCCACCAAAATTTGCAAGGGAATTTATTCCTATGATATTTTGTGAAAGGTCAATTGGTCAATTTTTTTATAACAAAGCATGTTTGGATGGAACGTGCAACATATGTGGTGGCTTGCAAAAATTGAAAAGTTGTATCCATGAGGAGAGTACACATTCAATAGGAAAATAATTAGTTGGTTTCAGTAAATATAAATATGTGGCATATCAATTAAAAGATGGAAAATAATCTAAGAGGTGTGAGCTTGTTACAAAATAATTACCTGTATCAGAATATATGGTCAAATTCAGAGAGGAAATTATTTATGAGTATGCAAGGCACACACATAGAAGCTCGATGGTTGGATGAAAAATTCAAGTTAAGAAAGGACACATTCCCACTTGGTACTATTATTTTAGTAGTTGACTTCACAAAGAATTACTCATTGCAGCCACAAATGGAGGTTTAGTCACAATACTATAACTCAGTGTAAGTTGTTATTTTGTGCATATAACATTCATGCACTCTCTGAAAACACTGAGCAAGATTGAAAAATATTAAGAGAGTATCATTTCTACATCAGTGATGATCAGAAACATTCTACAGAATATGTGCAAGGGTGTTTCCAATTGTTTTATGCAAACTTGGCTAAGAGGAACATTATTTTCAATCAACATTACATTTGGTCAGACAACTACACATCACAATTCAAGAATGCACGGATGTTTTATTGGCTAAGAAGGATGCACATAACAACATGTGTAAAACATATCTGGAGTTTTACTGAGGTAGGACATGGGAAAGGACAGCATGATGGTGTAGGAGCATGTGTGAAAAGATCACTTGTAAGAGAAGAATTAAAGTTCAAAGATGGTGCTAAATTTACAGGTGCAGAAAGCATTGTTGATTGGTGTAACAAGAACATGGGCCATGAATCTCAAAGAGAGTTCAACAGTTCATAGATATTTCTAGTTGATAGAGGAATAACATTTGGAAAGATATGAATATTGTATGATAATTACAGGATCAAGTGATATGCACTCATTTTGTAGTTCAAATGCAAGTTCTTTCACTATTCATACTAGGTGCATGACATGTTTTTGTATATCATGCATTGATTTTGTGTGGAATGAATGTGAGTCACAACAATGGGTGGATGAATGGAATTTTAGACCTCTAATTCCACTCGACACATATCAAGTTCCATGAGCATTACAACTTACAGTGTCTTTAGATCATATGACAACATCACCTAACTTTGACCAAGTCTCTGATTTAGTGCAACAAGGTACATACATGTCATGTTATAAATTTATAAATTATTAAATGATAATCTCTTAATGTATTTTAAATTTGACTTGAGTTTTACTTTGTGATGCAGGGCATGTTTTTGTAGTTATTGCGACAGAATTTAACAAAGAGGGAACAAACTACTTCTTGTCTCGTTGTGTAGAGGGAAAAAAAAGTTGACTTCCATAGTCATTGATGGTGAAAACCTTGAGTATCCCACTGGGTCAGTGGTAGTCACTGGAACTTGGCTTCAAAGATATCCTATCAAAAAATCAAATACTTGGTTGTTTGAAGACTATGAAATACATAGAAAGATACTTCACTATTCACATTTGGTTCTTGCAACAAATATTCAGTTGATCAAATATTGAGGTAGGCCATCAAACAAGAATCTATGGAAGGTTTGTGAATCAGATCATGAAGCAATTCTTGCTACTGTCAAGAGTAGATTTGATCCTTGCGAGTTCATTGGATTGAATTTCCAAAGGTATGTTCACTTAATATTATATATACATCTACATGAATTTAATTTGAATATTTACTTTAATGATTTTTGTTTAAATTTTATAGGTTTTAAAATTCTATTTAATTTCTTACTAACATGTTTATGTAGGTTAGTGGTGCCAAAAAACTTCCACCTTCATGTGGTTGGCACTGTTAGTAGAGAATTTATTATTCTCAAAGCTAAGAGAAGCTAAGGAAAATCCAATATTTGAAACAAACAAAAAGCAAAAATTCTCATTTCACCACCTATACTATATGAAAAATATCTTCTTACAATTATCATTTCACCACCTATATTGTATGAACAATCTCTTCTTAACATGTTTCCTAGTACTTGTTTCGCATTGAAGAATTTTGGACACCCTAAATGAATAGCCTCAAGTTTCCATTGTTGGGCATTTACTAGGCCACCACAATGCTACTGTGCATAGTGTGTGTTTCAGTGTCAGTGCCATAAGATTTTGTTTGCAAAATATGGCATTAGACAACCTTACACTGACTCATACTACAATATTTAGCATTGTTTCAAACAATAAGACAACGAGAGGAAAAAATTGAGATGGATAAAACCGAGACAGGATTTTGTAGAGGGTCCCAACGCGGAGGTATAGGATCAAATGAGACCTTTCAAGGTGCCATAGAGACCACAGAAATCACTCAGATAACTTATAACCTTTTTTACTCTCAGGGATCTTAAGGGACTACACTCAGACGAAGTAGCTCGGAATCACCGGACACCATTAGGAACAAAAACGAAGCCTTTCCCACCATTTACTAGGCCACCTCGATGCATGTGTGTAGTTGGTTTGGTGCCATGAGCTTCTGTTTGCAAAATATTGCATTGGACATCCTTACACTGACTCACATTGTATTATTTGGCATGTTGTTACAAACAATAGGACAGATGAGAGGAACAAAATTGAGATGAGAAAACTGAGAAAATATTTCGTAGAGGGTCCTAATGATGAAGGTGTAGGATAATACGAGACCTTTCAAGGTGCCACAGAGACCAAGAAATCACCTAGAGAACTTATAGCCTTTTTTGTTCTCAAGGCTCTTAAGGGACTATGCCCAGACGAAGTATCCCAGAAGCATCAACATCATTTGGAAAAGAAAAAAATCCTTACCCAACATATACAAATCCACCCTGACACATGTTGCGTAGTTGGTTCAGTGTCATGAGCTTCCATTTGTAAAATATGGCATTAGACAACCTTACACTGACTCACACTGGAGTATTTGGCATTGATGTAAAAAATATGACAGTGAAAGAACCGAATTGAGATGGAGAAAACCAATATAGGATTTTGTAGAGGGTCCTAACGTGGAGGTGTAGGATCATAGGATACATTTCAAGGTGCCACAAAGACTAAGAAATCACCCTGACAAAATTATAGCCTTTTTTTCTCTCATGGATTTTAATAGACTATGCCCAGACGAAGTATCTCGGAAGCACCGGTATCATTGGGCACCAAAAAAAATCCTCCTCGAGAATTTAATAAGCCACCTCAACGTGTGTGCACATTTGGTTTGGTGCCAAGAGCTTCCGTTTACAAAATAATACATTGGACAACCTTACAATGACTCACACTACAATATTTGGTGTTGTTGCAAACAATAAGACAACAAGAAGACCATGAATTTATATGGATAAACCAAAACATAGATTTCGTATACACGGAGATCTAGGATCTGAAGAGACCTTTCAATGTGTCATGGAGACCAAGAAATCACTTGGTGAACTTTTAGCCTTTTTTCTCTTAGGGATCTTAAGGGAATACACCCAAAAAAAGTATCATGGAAGCATCGACATCATTGGGAAATAAAAAGAAGCCATACCCCAAGTGTTTACCAAGCCACCCCACATGCATGTGCATAGTTGGTTTGGTGTCAAGAGATTCCATTTTTATAATAATGCATTAGAAAACCTTACACTGACTCAAACTGGACTATTTGATGTTGTTGCAAATAATAGGACAGTGAGAGGACAAAATTGAGATGGAGAAAACCAAGATAGGATTTTGTACAAGGTCTCAATGTAGAGTTGTAGGATCTAACGATAATTTTCAAGGTGTCATAGAGACTGAGAAATCACCCGCTATGAACTTATAGTCTTTTTTTGTCTCAAGGCTCTTAAGGGACTACGCCCGGATGAAGTAGCCCGGAAGCAACAGTACATCATCGAGAACTAGAAAACCAGTATCCAAAGCCTTTTATTTACTCAGGACACTCCCACATGTTGTGTGCATACTTGGTTTGGTGCCAAGAGATTCCGTTTTGCAAAATATTAGCATTAGACAAGCCTTATACTGACTCAAACTGTAGTATTTGGCATGGTTGCAAATAATAGCACAACAAGAAAACCAAATTGAGATTGTAGAAAATATCAGAAAGGATTTTGTATAGGGTCCTAACACAAAGGTGTAGGATTAGAATGAGACCTTTCAAGGTGCCATAGAAGACCAATAAATCACCCTGTGAACTTATAGCATATTTTTTGGTCTCTCAAGGCTCTTAAGGGACTACACCCAAATGAGGTATCCCAGAAGCACTGACGACTGTTGGGAACCAAAACAAAGCCTTTCCACAATAATTTACCAGGATACCCTCAACATTTTGGTATAGTAATTTTGGTGCCACAGAGCTTCCATTTACAAAATATTACATTCGGAAAACCTTACACTAACTTAAACAACATTATTTAGCACAGCGGAAAACAATATCACAATGAGAGAACTGAATTGAGATGGAGAAAACCGAGAGAGTATTTTGTATAGATTCCCTATGTTGATGTGTAGGATTAGATGAGACCTTTTAATGTGCCACTTAGAATAAGAAATCACCCATAAAACTTATATCTTTTTTTGTTCCCAGGGCTCTTAAGGGACTACGCCTGAGTGAAGTAGTCTAGATAGCACTGGCACTGTACGGCACCAAAACTAAGCCTCCACAAGAATTTACCAGGCCACCTTGATGTGTTGGTACAGTACTTTTGGTTCCAAGATATTCTATTTTTAAAATATTACATTAGATAACCTTAAATTGACCAAACAATGGTATTTAGAATGGTTGCAAACAATAACACAACAAGAAAACTGAATTGATATGGAGAAAACCGAGACAGGATTTTGTAAAGATCAATAAATCATCCTACGTACTTATAGCCTTTTTTGGTCCTTACAGGACTCTTAAGGGAATACACCTAGATGAAGTATCCCGAGAAGCACACAGCACCGTTGGGCACCAAAAATGAATCCTTCCACGAGCATTTATCATGCCACCACCGACACGTGTTAGCACATTCAGTTCGGTGTCCACAAGCTTTCATTTACAAAATATAACATTGGACAACCTTACACTGACTCAAAATGGACTATTCGACGTTGTTGCAAACAATATGACAATGAGAAGACCGAATTAAGATGGATAAAAATGATAGAGGATTTTTTAGAGGGTCCCAATGTGGAGTTGTAGGATCTAACAATACATTTCAAGGTGCCACAAATACTAAGAAATATTTCGGTGAACTTATATCCTTTTTTTCTCTCACATCTCTTAAGGGACTACGCCTGACCGACGTAGCTTGAAAGAACCGAAACCGTTGGGAAATGAAACAAATCCTTCCCAAGAATTTACCAGGACACCCCGATGTGTGTGTATACTCTCTTCTATGCCATGAGATTCTATTTGTAAAATATTGCATTGGACAGCCTTACACTTACTAAATCTAAACTATTCAGTGTTGTTGCAAACAATAGGACAGTGAGAGGACCGATCTAAGATAGGGAAAAATGAGAGAGGATTTCTTCAAGGGTCCTAACATGGAGGTGTAGGATCTGAAAATACCTTTTAAGGTGCCATGGAGACCGATAAATCACCTAGCGAACTTCTATCCTTTTTTGCTCTCAAGGATCTTAAGGTACTACACTTAACTGACATAGCCCAGAAGCAACGACATCGTTTGGCACCAAAATGAATCCTCCCTAAGAATTTACCAAGAATCCCCAAGGCGTGTGTGCACTCAGTTCCATACCATGAGCTTTAGTTTGAATAATATTGCACACTCTCTCTCTCACACACACTCTTCCTCACACTTTCTTTTTCACTCATTCTCTCATTCTCTCTCTCTCTCTCTCTCTCTCTCTCTCTCTCTCTCTCTCTCTCTTTCTCACTTTCTCTCATCCTCTCTTTGTCTTTCTCTCTCTCACTCTCTTTTTTTGTCTCTCTCTTATGCTATCTCTCACATTCTCTCTCTCACTCTTTCTCATTTTCACTCTCATAAAATCTCTTGCTCTCTTTGCCACTCTTTCTTTCTCTTGCACTCTCACTCTCTCACTCTATTTGAATCTCTCTCTCACACACACACTCTCTCTCTAACTCTTGTTATCTATCACTCAATCTCTCACATTATCTCTCGGTCTCGCTCTCTCCTTATCATTGTCTAGCTTTATGTTTATCTCTCTCTCTCTCTTACGCTCTCTCTTGATCTCACTCTCACTCTCTTTTCCTCTCACAATATCACTAACTCTTTCTTTATTTAAACTAAAAAAAACTTCATTTTTATTGAGGACTCAACTATGATGGCATGGAAACCACAAGGAAACATAGAGATTGTTTAAAATCCCTCTAGTTAATTGAAGAGAAAATATTCAAAGAATATCAAGAACATTTGAGGTAATTATTTGGGATCATCGTAATTGGAAAAGGAAAGAAGATATTCAATTAAATTTAGATATATATCTAAGCCTCCCTATAATTTATTTATGAGATTAAATCGTAGGTGATCTTCAATACTAATAGAAATATTTGGAACTGCAAATTACATCACTTAAAATTTCAAGGAGCATCCTATCCTAGTAACTATTAAGGCACAAGTTTGACTCCTTCCTGAATCCTTAAGGAGGATAAGAAGGTGAATTTGGATAATATGATTGCAAGAACCAACCATTGTACTAACCTCTTTAGTTATCATTAGCAAGTTAGATTCAACCTAATTAAATAGGTCCTTTAGGAGCTCACTATCTACATCTTTTATGTCCACCATCGTAACACAAAAATTAATCTCAAAGGAAATGCATGAAACACAAAAATATAATATTTATATATCATAGACAATGTAAAATCTTAAGTATATTGAGTGTTTTTAACATTGATCGCACTATAAAATATTAAGTATATTGAATGTTTTGAACATTGAATGTAAAATCTTAAATTATTAAGTATCCTGGAAACATATCTCTTCGTCTCTTTTCTCTCTCTCTCTCACCCTTTCTCTCTCTTTCTTTATCTCATTCTCTCACTCTCTCATGACCCCCCTCTCTCTCTCACGCACTTTCTTTTTCTCTCTTTTTCTCTCTCTCACACACTCTCACTCTCTCTTTCTCTATCTTTTTCTCTCGTATTCTCTCTCTCTCTCACACACACATATCTATTCTCTCTTTCTATGTCTATCCCTTTTGCATTCCCTCTTTTTCTTTCACTATGTAGTTGCAATTTAATTATTAGAGTTAATGTAATACTGTGTTGTCTCGTTACATATGTTTCATTTGAATTATTGAGATTCCAAGAAGTGGATGGTATTGACATTGACATTTTGTTATTATAATTGATGGAATTGAATGATTATAGTACAATGGAACAATTGAAAATTAGTTACATATATATTTTAATTCCCATGTTTTAAACATACAAAAATTAACACTAATAATACATATTAACATAACATACATATGATATAATATTAATCCACTTAGATACGTGTATAAAGTATGTTTCACCCACTATACAAGTTTTAAAACAATTTTTTTTATCATATATTATATTGTTTCAAAAATCCTTAATAGTATACAAATTCTGATCAAATCAATGTCTTAACAAATCCAAGTATGTATATACAATGATATACATCGACAAAATATAAATCTATGCCAATATGCCACGAATGCAGAAAAAAATCGGTATACATCTAAACTATGGGGTATCATCAAATAATCTAGTTCTCTTTGGCTGTCGGGAAGATGACTCAGGAACATCAGAGGAATGTCCCTTATTTTGATTAGACCTCCTATGCTCAAAGGATGCTTGTATCTCCATATATTAATACAAATAAAAAACATACCCATTATTATACAATTAGTGACATATATAAAATGACACTACTTAAAAATAAATACTTACTACAATCTAATGATCACTAGCAAGCATCCTCTGCCTCTCAAGATCATCAACATCAGTACGAGGTGCACGAATTGGAGTAGTCAACTCCTCATTTGGAAACCATGATGATGAAAATTGGAATACACATGAATGTCATTTAATTATACTACATGATGTCCATAACAGAAGCTAACAACTCCATAACAACTCCAATGTCTAATGATCGTCGAATCTCAATAGGATACTGTAATGATGCCATCAACTAAAATAATAATAAAACTCACATTAGTAAATTCATATTTTAATTATAGTTCATTCTCTTCATGTATATGATGAATAAAAATAGTAAAACTCACATTAGTAAATTCGCCAACATGCGAACTTGTACCAACATTCACCTATTCAACATCAAATTATAATTTTAGGATGACATATCCATATGGAAAATAATATATTTACTCATTTATTACCAATTTATATCAGAAGCCATGACGTGCTTGCAAACAGCTGTGGAGAAGGGGAACGTGACATTGGATGTATAGTTTGACCCTGTAATTTTATAAAAACACACTTGACTCATTAATTTTCATTCACAATTGATTAATGTTGTTAATTATAAGATTTTTTTACAAAATATATATTAAATTGAAACTAATTTCATGTACAAATGCCTATTGGTCAATACCAATAATGATCATATTCTCAAACATATAATCTCCATGTTCCTCCTCCAATCGGAAACCATGCTCAGGATGCGTATCATCCTGAGTAGGATGTGGAGCTTCCTCGCGAAGCTGTGGAGTTGTCTCACTAGGATGTGGAGCTACCTCATCAACCACATAGGTGCCTATACTCCCACAAGCATGACACTATATGCTATATGATGTCTACTTCCTAGAAGGACCATCCTCATCACCTTGGGAGAGACGAGTGCCATGATGAAGAAATGACTGTGTCAATGACCTGATAGAATCAAGATTTTGAACCTCCACTGTCTCCTTCACAATATAAGGGACTGAAACATGATGAATAAATGGGTGAGCAATGGGTCTAGTTGGCCAGTTCTGCAAACGTTATATCTCTGTTCTATCCTAAAGAGCCTTCACCTTGCCTTGAAAATATCTAATGTCAAAATAGTCTGGTATTTATTTGAGGATGAACTCACAATAGAGTTTCCTCAAGAAATTTTGTGGCACCTCAAACGTTTTACAATATGGTTAGTCAAAAACCATCCACCACCTATCCCAAAAAATATTTTTTATCCCCTCATGATTACACCAGTGGATGGGGAATATTTTGTAATCCAATACTAACGGTGCATTAGTTTTTAGGATCAGTAAACAATGTAGATAATTTATCTTTTATGATTCTTTTCTTCTTCACTGCATCATAAGACAAATTTTCTGCATAAAAATTGTGACAACTAGTTTCAAAACTCTCCCATGTGTTCATTTTTCCAACCACATTGTCTATATTAGAGAATAATGATCCTAATGATGTAGCTAGGTTTTGACAATGTGGATTTGTGGCATTAGGGTTTCTTAAGGTTTCTATTAAACCCTGAAGTTAAACTTTTTTGTTTTAAATCACCCCAAAATGTGTTGTTGGGTGTTAGGAGGATGTCTTGCTATTGAAGGGGGTATTTTTGGGATGTTTTGTTCTTCATCTTGGTCTCTAAGTGAATGAGGGGTTTTGATTGAAGGTATAGAAACCTCTGAAAATAAAAATAAATAATAAATAAAAAACTATCCAAAATATAAGATTAATAAAGAAAATAAACCTAAAATCAACAATAACTGACCTTATGAGCTTGCCACCATATTTGATTTTAGGTGGCACGGAGTGTTGATGCCACAAAACACGTTCATGTTATTCCTCTCTTAAGATTTTTTTATTTTTACAATGAAAACTGCTCTTGGGTTTCAAATGTGTTTTATGACAATCGAAACATGAGCATGTTATGGTTTGGTAAATTTGAGCCATAATATGTTCACATTATAACACAACCTCAATTTCCCCTCTTGTGTTATAGTGCAACTGAGCTAGAACACGAGCGTGTTATGGCCAAAATTACCAAAAAGTGGATTTTGTCCACTTTTTTGCCCCCCAACTTGGTGCACTTACCCCATGTTTGAGTTTTTTTATCAAGTTACAAGCTATCACCTTTGATTATTAAGTCATTAGAGTCTATTTTTTGTGTACCACGAATATTTTCAACTCTAAAAACCCACCTAACACTCTATTTTAAAACATTTATAAGATTTCTTTAAAAATGGCTAGTTCTATTTTTTGTGTGGATAAATCTCAATTGTTAAATGGGTCTAATTACATTATTTTGAGAATTAGGATTAAGGTTATCATTATGGCTAGAAAGATATTTGATTAAGTTATTGGTGTTTAGAAGAAACCCATTGGGAGACAAGCTACAATTAAGAACTTGAGTGTTTTCTCCCAAAAATCCCAAGAGGTCAGGTTAATCCTATTGCAAAGAATCGAGGATGAGATTTTGTTGCATATAGATCACATGAAGTCTCCTATTGATGCATGGAGGAAATTTCAAACTATGCATGAAGGTAGCCACATCTCCATAATAATCTATTTGATCATGGAATTATTCTCAACTCCTATGAAAGATGATGAGAAAATTGTTAATTACCTAGATAAAATTAATAGTTCATTAAAGCTCAATTGGATGAATGTAATTGCGAATTGTTTTAGGATAAGTTAATTTACTTCATTATTTCGATTAACATTTGTGAGAAATTTAGAAACTATATTTCCATTCTGAATTTTAAATACCAAAATTAACTCGATCTACCTAATTTAGACACCTTGTATTCTCTCCTTTTCCAAGAAGAGAGTGTCATGGAGAAATTTTTCTCAAAAGAGATTGCCTCTCAGACATTGTTCTCTTTAAATCAGAAGTATTTTAAAATTTTGAATAACAACAATATAAATCAGCAATCTAACTTCAAACTAAACACAATAGGAATAATCAGAAGTGTAAAGTAAAGTTTGATGACAACTGTACCAATTGTGGAAAAATTGGTCATAAAGCATCTAATTGTAATTCTAACAAGTCTACTAAAATTCTAAGAATAAGAACTTCAACAATAAAAACAAGAAGAAGAATAAAAATCAGAATCATGCTAACAACTTGTTGGTATCCAAATTCCTTCTCCTTTTCACGCTGAGTAACAACACATATTCGACAAGGAGCTTAGAGGTAGATAGATCATAAATGTGTATCATTTTGTAGCCGGGGATGAAATCTAACTGACCCTTTGTTACTCGAGTTTGTGGAGAGATAGATAGCACCTTAAAAGGATTTGATCTTATCCTAACTATTTTAGGTTGTGCCTTTCAACCAAGGTAAGAGAACCTATTTTGTAACCTCTGTTATTGAAGGAATGTTGGTAAATCCTTTCTTTTGCACAAATTTTATAGAGAAAACCTTGGGAAAATATGATCAACACACCAAATCTGACTCTCACGAGTTGTCACTTCCAGATTATGGAGATATTTTCAACACAAGGCTAAGGTTACTAAAGACATTTGGAATCCTGATCTGTTCTGCATACTTTAGCAAATGGATTTTGTTCTTTTGTGGATATACACAGCAAAACAAGGGTAGTTCAGGGTAGGATTGGTTATTTGAATAATTTTTTGGTGGGAGATCAACAAGATAGATTGGACTCTGCCAGATCCTTGAGAAACTTCACAACAAATGGAGAACTCAATAACAGAAAGCTTCAAAATAGTTAAAACATTCCTTCAACCAGAAGGTGTGCATCAATGGAGGCCCAAATTTACACCTTTTCACACAATCTTTGAGATTCTAGCATGAAAGGCTCGAGTTAGAAATACCCAATAAAACATCAAAATCTAAGATCAATCACGCCTGAGGTACACCCAGAGGCTTACAAACAATCTCTGTCAACAGATGAAAGAAAAGTGATTTTAAATCATTTATTTCATTCCCAGATGAAAGCTCTTCTGAAAAATGAAATTGCAGATGCCACTAGACTATCACAAGGATTGAGATCTTGTGTGATTCAAAGAGATTTTGATACAAGATTGCAATAGGAACAAGAAAAACTACTTGCAGACATTCTGAAAGTGAAATAAACACAAAATTTGCCAGATATTTAACACAAATTAACTCAAAATTTATCAGATTCATCAGCATAGGGGAGAGTTATTTTAAACAATCTCAAAGCTTTTTGATGGCTATACACTTGTAACCAACTCAACATGAATGAAAATCTAACACAGAGGAAGTTAACCAATTTTCTCAGAAAGTTTTCTCAAAAGATGAGATTTTCTCAAAATTTTCTCATGAAAATGAACTCCTCGACCATTTACAAGAGTATTCTCATTGCATTTATACATTTTTTCCCACTCAATTTCCCCCCCAAAAGAGAAGAATATTTGAGGGACCTTTGCTTGTTACCCATTTACCTCAGAAAGTGACCTTTAACAAATTTGTATGTGAAAGCTTCCAGGTGGACCAGTTGCGAGCTGATCATGTTTCTTGGGCCCTCAACTGATGACAAGGATGCCATGCCATAACCTTTTGGCCACCCTTCCTACATAGTTGGACTTGACAGGTCATCCCCCTTTTTCTCTCTTTCATCTGTAATTCTACCCCGCATTCATCTCCTCTGGTAAATCCTGTTTCAAAATATTGACCTTAACGATCCTTGGATTCACAATTTAAGTGAATCCAAATGCTTACTAACCGAGACAACAAAGAATTTCATTGTATTCATGTCTCCAAGAGTCTTGGAGCAAAAATGGTAGAAATTTCAACCTATTCCCCTTTTCTAGTTTATATCAAAGTCATCCACATGTTTCCCTAGTGCAACTACAAAGGTGAGGCACATAAGTAAGTCTCCAAACAAGCGCGGGCCTTCCACGTGTCCCAGGCCCTTTAGGAAGTTGCTTGAAAAGTCTAAGGGAAGGGAAGGCCCGAAGAAACCTCCACGTGTCTCCCTGGTGCATCTCCAAAAATAAAACTCAGGGGCTGGTCCCTAAACATGCACAGTCCCTCCACGCCATGAAAACATATAATATCATTCTTAACGTGCCTTAGTGGGTAAAAACCTGGAAAACATGTTTTCCCCATTAATACGGGATATGTTGTCCTCCACTACTCAGGATATTGGGATTTTAGTCTGCCATCTTTTCTTATACAACAAACAAGTGTGGGGCACCATACTTGAAAAATGGAGGACAAAGTTTTTATGCACCAATTTGGGGAGATAAAAAACACATGAAAGAGGCCTGCAAACTGAGGGATTTTCAAGGGGAAATGGTGCGAGATCAGAATGAGCACCAACATCAGCTCCTGCTCAGGGATGGGCACTCCCAGCGAGTGCCACAAGAACAAAAGTAAACCAAGTGCCAAAAATATCCATTGGGAAAAGGAGTCAGCTTGCAGAGCAAGAAAACCAGAACCATCTTCTAAAAATGGACCAAGAAACCAACAAAACTAGGTCACCAAGGACCAGAATGAGCAAAAACACAAAAGACAGAAAGAAACCAATGAACTATACACTATACAAATGATGCTCACCTTGATTCTGGGGAATCAATCAAGGAAATGTTTCAAATTCCTATCATTAACAAGAAATTTGAGCAATTCCCCATCCAAGTATTTCAAGAAGAAGGTATGTTCACCAATTCAAAGTCAATGGAGTAAGGGCCCATCCATAATGCATCAAATTTACCATGCTTTCCCTTATCTTCATGCCTATTATCCCATAACAACACAAGATCTCTAACGTTGAAAGCTCTTGGAGTGACCTTCTTGTCAAATAACTTCTTCAATTTTTCTCTGAACTTTACATTTCTTTGGTGGGATGCCCTCCTTTCTTCATCAAGTTCAACAATCTGATTGATTTGAGCTTCATATGGGCTAACCTCTTGGTCCTCCAATTGTTGAACAAACTTAAATGAAGACAATTGTAAATGCAAGGGCAATAGAGCTTGTGTTCCATAAACCAACTCAAATGGGCTTTTACCAGTAGCCCTTTTAGAAGTTATTCTGTCAGCCCAAACAAGAAAATTTCAGTTGCTCACCCCACTTCTTCTTGTTCAGCTCCAAGGTTCTTCTAATGATCTTCAACAATTTTTTATTGCTGGACTCAGCTTGTCCATTTCCTTGGGGATTGTAGTTAGAAGCATATGTCAGATTTATCCCATACTCTTTGCACATTTCCATCAAAGGTTTAGCTCTGAAACACATGGCATTATCAGCAACAATTTTGACTGGCACTCCAAATCTACAGATGATATGATTCATCATGAAGTCCATGACAACTTGGTGTGTTGCTTTCTTAGTGGGGATTGCTTCTACCCACTTAATGAAGTAGTCAGTAGCTACAAGAATCCACTTATGACTAGCACTGGAAGGATCTGAAATTTCACCAATGAATTCCATTCCCCATTGTTTGAAAGGAGCTTCAACTGACACATGTTGCAAAGGAAGGGAGTCTGAAGCTTTCATTCTTCCAGAAAAATGCTGGCAGCTTTCACATTTCCTAACCAGCAGAGTTGTATCTTTGAAAAGGGTGGGCCACAAATAACCAGCTCTCAAAATTTTATGAGTTGTAACCCTTCCAGCAAAATTTCCCCCCACAAAATCCTCCATGGAGATCTCCAATTATTCTTGGGCTTCATCTTCAACAATGCATCTTAAGAGCACCCCCTCTGGGTTCTTCCAAGCTAACCCAAAATCAGTAATGACATATTTTTTAGAGGTTAACTTAAGAGCTCTTTTATGATTTTTACTCAAATGATCGGGGCAACATAGATGTCTAAGATAAAATATTATATCTTTGTACCACTTAGAACTTACCAGCTTTTCAAGCACATGAACCCTTTCTTCCTCTACCTCATTCACCTCAATGGTTTGCAAGTTGCTCTCAGCCATAAGCTTAGCTAAGCCCAAACCTCTTACCAATTTTGTGGTTGGATATCCATGTCATACTCCTATAATTTGTTCACCCATCTGTATATTTTTCTTGAGATCTCCATCTGTGATAAGATATCTTTCACCATGGTGTGGGGAACATAAGCAACAATTTTAGAGCTCAAAATGTAAGGTCTGAAAACCTTTGTTGCTTTCACCAAGGAAAATGCTTGCTTCTCCATAATGGTGTACTTTAACTCAGCTCCTTGCAATGCCTTACTAAAAAAGGCAATTGGTCTCTCAACCCCTTCATCATCCTTCTGTAACAAAACAGAGGCAATGGTGCTTTCTGAAGAAAAAGAAAACACTTGAAAAGGCTTCTTGTAATTTGGAGCTGCCAAAATAGGTGCATGCTTTAGTGCTTCTTTGATCCCATCAAAATCCTAAATGGCTGCTTCTTCCCACTTGATAATCTGGTCTTTCTTCAACATGCAAGTGATGGGGAGAGTCAACTCAGCAAAGTTAGACACAAATCTTCTAATGAAATTGATTTTCCCAAAGAAGGATTGGATTCCCTTCTTGGTTCTTGGAATTGGAACCTTACTGATAGCCTCTACCCTTTTGAGATCAATCATGACACCATCCTTTGATACAATGTGACCAAGCAACTTGGCCTTTTGCACTCCAAAATGGAACTTCTTTGGATTCAAAGAGATACCAAATTCTTTGCATCTAATCAACATCTTTTCCAAGTGCTGCAAGTGATCATTTCTCTTCCTGGAAATCACAGTTACATCATCTTGATAAACAAAAATGAAATCATTAATGTAACCAGCAAAATCCACATCCATTTCCCTTTGAAATGTTGCTCCAGCATTCATTAGACCAAAATTCATTCTAACAATAGACATATGTTCCCCAAGGAGTGGTAAAGGAAGTCTTAATTCTTTCTAATTCCTTTACAACAACTTGATTATAGCCAGAGAAACCATCCAATGTAGAAAGTAACTCAGATCCAGTCACTAACTGTAACATATTTTCCATGTTTGGCAGAGGATAATTATCTTTCATTGATGCTCTGTTCATATTTCTAAAATCCATGCATAGCCTGATATCACCATTCTTTTTTCTAACTGGCACTAAGTTTGCAACCCAAGAAGAATACCTTGTTGGCTGAATAATCCCTCCATCCCTTAGCTTCTTCAATTCTCCTTGCATCTTCATGGAGAGGAGTGGATTAATTGGCCTCACTTTTTTCTGAATGGTTTTGCATTTGTTTCGAGAGGAATTTCATGCTGAAACAAATCCTCTCTGTATGCTTTCAGCTCAGAATAAGACCAAGCCAAATAGTCTTGATATTTCTTTAGCAATTGGACATAGGACTATTTTTCTTCGTTGCTCAGATTACTTCCCAACCAGATCTTCCTTGGTTTCTCCTTTGAGCCAAGGTCATGCTCTTCAACATCCCTTGAGGCTGCTATATGTCTGTTAATAATGCAATCAACATTATCAAAGTTTGTTTCAAGAGCAACCAACCCTCTAGGAATGGTATTAGTTTTCAATTGGATGATGTCTTTGCCAAACAAAGTTTCTTTTCCTTCTGCTACACACACCATTGGCTCCCAATCAATACACTGATCAGCAAACTCCCCTTTGTTATGCTAGAAACCTTTTCACCTGGGCATCATCATCAAATACTTGCCAATTTTTTACGTTGTCAGGGACAAATGGCCTTGTTAGTACTTCAACATTATATTCACAATTGGGGGACATTAAACAAACATCAAACCAAGATCCCAAGACTGCAAGCTATGGTCTGCAATAGCATTGAACTTTCTATCATGATGCACAATATTAAATGAGTCAAACATTTCAATCAAATCCCAAACTACATGCTTGTATTGTTTCATTCTCTAATTTTTAGTAGCATACAATTTTCTAATTTGTTTGACAATCAGTTCTGAGTCTCCTTTGACAATGATATCCTTAATATAATACTTCCAAGCAATTCTCAAACCTAATAACAATGCTTCATACTCAGCAATGTTATTAGTGCATTCAAATTTAAGTTTGAAAGAAAATACAAACTCTTCTTGGCTTGGGGAGATCAGAATAATGCCGACACCATTTCCAAACTTGGAACATGCTCCATCAAATAACAAGGTCCAAGGTAAACCAAATTGTTCAAGACATTTGCACTAATCAATCTTGTTTTCTTTCCCATCAGTGAACCCAACAAAATTATCAGCATCAACATTAGTATACAACACTTCATAAGAGGCATTGTTGGGATCTTCAATGAGGTGCAACATCTTATTTTCTCCATACAACTTTACAAGGACTACCTTCAATTGGAATGGTGGAAAAAGACATATCCATCTGAACACTTCCACCAACACTTGTAGCCCACTTTCTTGATAGCAACATGCCCCATTTGGCAGGGCAATCAACAATGACAACATCAAGTTTCAGGTTCTTACCTGGATAAGTTGCAAGTTGTACCACCAAACCTTTCACACATCCAACAATGGGCACCTCTCTAGAGTCCATAGCAGTGCATCTTCCATATGCTGTTGTCACTTTGATATCTAGCTCATTCATGACCTCAAGAGGCATGACATTGCATGATGCTCCGGAATCAAACATACAATTGTGCAGCAGTCTGTCCTTAATGATCAAAGTTGTAAAAAATGGATCAACATTTAATTGGGATTCAACCAAAGATGTCCCCAAGTAAACCTCGGGTGCTTCTCCAAGCTCTTCCAATGCTGGTGGTGTTTCAAGGTCTACAATGATTGGAGGAGTTTCTACAATGTTTACATTTCTGCCTGGGGTACTCTTTTCTTCTTTCAATCCCAAGTACTCAAATGCTCTCTTCTTGTGCTCAGGAATCCTAAGCAACTCAAAAATTGGAACACTAACTTTGATTTGACTCAAAACTTGGGAAATGTCATATGGAACATTCTTTGGCAAGACAACATTGGGAGGGAGATTACCAAACTCATCAGATGGCATGGGATTCTTGACAGTTTGGGCATGAGGAGAAGTATGAATCTTGTTTGGGACAACAAGGCCTTTGGAAGGTGTACCTTTCTTAGGATCCTCTTTAGGAATACTAGTAAGCAATGGAGTTTTAGGTTTGGCTTGAGGCCCTGCTCCTTTGACAACTCTACTCCTAGTATTATAATCCTTTTCTTGAGCAACAACAACGTTCATCAATAACTGCCTATCTTCCTCCGAAGGGACTCCTCCATCATACTTCTTTATCATTAAAGCTCTTAAATACTCAAATTCATTATTAGGTATTTCAAAAGCTTGTACTACATCTACTTCAAAAGTATGAGAAGGAGGAAGAAGTGGTACCTGGTGAATGCAATCCCAAAAATTTGTAGCAGTTCGAGCACTTATCACTTCGGTTGAAGTTTCTCCTTATTGTGAGCTTGAAGAGCAACCCATCATGCAAACATCATCATCAGTACCATCATCATTATCAACTTCTTCTTCTTGCTGATTTACTTCACATGGAGGATGGGGCAGAAAGCATCTATCACACCAATCAATCTCACTTGGCATCATCAACAACAACAACCCGGGAAGTCAGAGGATCAGGCACCATTCTACTTTCACATGCTTGGGGATGTCTATTTGCAGATCCCATGGGTCCTTTACCTCTGTCATCTGACCTCTGATCACCCCTAGGATGATTGCCAAATCTGTCATGATTTTGTGCCTTTTGCTGACCTTGTGAACTCTTCCCAATTCCTTTCTCTTCCCGGGATAGTTTGTAAGAGATTTCTTTGACAACCCCTGCCAAAGTTTTAACAACCTCCTCAAGATCCACACTCTTCCTTGCTTGAGGTTTTTCTGGGTTTATCAGTTTGAAACACCTCCCTCTTAGGAGGTTTTCCAACTGCTTTGATGTTGTTCTCAATTTGCAGAGCCATGGTAAAGGCCTGCCTCAAAGTGCCAGGGTTTTTATCCCTCAAATAGTATGCAACCTTTTTGTCAAATGCATACAGCATACTTTATAAGACAAGATTCATCACATGGCCTCAAATTCACAGGAAATCTTCTCAATGTCTTATTGAATCTTTTATTAAAATCATGTACTAATTCATTAGGATTATTTTTAATATTCTCAAATTCTGACAAAAGAAACCTAGGGTCTATTTTGTCACCATACTACAATCTAAATGCATTCTTCATTTCAATCCAAGAATCAATAGAGTTATCAAGCAAAGATTTATACCAGTCACTTACATCCTCTTCTAGAGTATGAATAAATAATTTAATGTATACATCTTCAAAATCTATTTTGAAATCCTCCATCATATTGACAAAGAGTTTTCAAGTGTTGATCACCAATTATTGCATTATTTCCTTGAAACTTAGGCAATTTATTTCTTACATCCTGTGGCACAACATTCAGATAGCCAGCCATACCTCTAAAACTGATGGGACCAAAAGTATTAATGACAAATGGAGGTTTGGGTGGGAGGTTGAGCCATATTATTCTGAGGAGGTGATCTTACATGAGAAACAAAGTGATGAGGAGTGAGGGGTCTGTGTGGTACATGGATACAATTTTCAGAATGACTATCCCCTAATGGCTCTTTTTCATGGCAGACACTATCAGATTTGGAAAATACAGGGGTAGAAAGAGATGCAAATATTTCAAATATAGGGGTTGAATGAGAAGGCCCCTCTCCAGATGGAGAATTCAGATTTACAAAGAGACTACCTGATCCAGAAGCAGTTGAGGAAGCATTGCAATCTTCAATCACGTGCCGATCAGTTTTACCAATGGAGATCTCTTTTCTTGATGCTTGATCTTCAACAACCTTCCAAATTTTTCCTCCTTCTGAATTAGACTTTCCAAACTCTGGAAACAACCTTCTACTAGGGTCCACGGCGAAGAAAGATCTTCTTCCCTCCAGCTTTGCAAATATTAGTAACAAATTTTCAATTGACAGAGGTTAAGACACTGACATTTATCAAAATAAATCAACATGGAGTCACCACTAAGGATTTTCACCCTAGTTGTGCAAATGCACTAAAATAATCTGTCAAATGTCTATCAGCACTAAAAATCATGCAAAGCTTTACAAATCAGACCTTCCTTCACCCAAAATTATCAATGGTGAGGTAAACCTAGTACAATAACTGCTGGAAAAATTTGGACATACAACACGCAGAACTTATAACTTTGTTCAATTCTTACAGATTTGATCAGAGAATGATGTTTACAAAATGTATTTGCACACAGAACTACAAGAAACATTACCAAGGTTTGGAAAACTTTAAATTCTTCAAAGCATCCCCGGCAATGGATGCCACTAGTGTTGGTATCCAAATTCATTCTCCTTTTCAATCCGAGCAGCAACATAGATTCAATAGGGAGCTTAGAGGTAGATAGATCATAAATGTGTATCTTTTTTGTAGCCGGGGATGAAATCTAACTGACCCTTTGTTACTCGGGTTTGTGGAGAGATGGATAGCACCTTAAAAGGATTTGATCTTATCTTAACTATTTTAGGTTATGCCTTTCAACCAAGGTAAGAGAACCTATTTTGTAACCTCTGTTATTGAAGGAGATGTTGGTAAATCCTTCTTTTGCACAAATTTTATAGAGAAAACCTTGGGAAAATATGATCAACACACCAAATATGACTCTCACGAGTTGTCACTTCCAGATTATGGAGATATTTTCAACACAAGGCTAAGGTTACTAAAGACATTTGGAATCCTGATATGTTCTGCATACTTTAGCAAATGGATTTTGTTCTTTTGTGGATATACAGAGCAAACAGGGGTAGTTTAGGCTAGGATTGGTTATTTGAATAATATTTTGGTGGGAGATCAACAAGATAGATTTGAATTTACCAGATCCTTGAGAAACTTCACAACAAATGGAGAACTCAATAACAAAAAGCTTCAAAATAGTTAAAACATTCCTTCAACCAGAAGGTGTGCATCAATGGAGGCCCAGATTTGCACCTTTTCACACAATCGTTGAGATTCTAGCATGAAGGCTCGAGTTAGAAGGCCCAATAAAACATCAAAATCTAAGATCAATCACACTTGAGGTACACCCAGAGGCTTACAAACAATCTCTATCAACAGATGAAAGAAAAGTGATTTTAAATCGTTTATTTCATTCCCAGATGAAAGATCTTCTAAAAAATGAAATTACAGATGCCACTAGACTATCACAAGGATTGAGATCTGTGTGATTCAAAGAGAATTTGATACAAGATTGCAATAGGAACAAGAAAAACTACTTGTAGACATTCTGAAAGTGAAATAAACACAAAATTTTCTAGAGATTTAACACAAATTAACTCAAATTTTATCAGATTCATCAGCAGGGGAGAGTTATTTTAAACAATCTCAGAGCTTGTTGATGGTTATACACTTGTAACCAACTCAACATGAATGAAAATATAACATAAAGGAAGTTAACAAGTTTCAAAGAAAGTTTTCTCAGAAGATGATATTTTCTCAAAATTTTCTCATGAAAATGAACTCCAAACCATTTGACAAGAGTATTCTCATTACATTTATACATTTTTTCCCACTCAATTTTCCCCCAAAAGAGAAGAATATTTGAGGGACCTTTTCTTGTTACCCATTTGCCTCAGAAAGTGACCTTTAACAAATTTGTATCTGAAAGCTGCTAGGTGGACCAATTGCAAACTGATCATGTTTCTTGGGCCCTCAACTGATGACTAGGATGCCATGCCACAACCTTTTAGCAATCCTTTAGAGTCTCTGCATAGCTGGACTTAACCGGTCATCCCCCTTTTGCTCTCTTTCATCTGTAATTCTTCCCCGCATCCATCTCCTCTGGTAAATCCCGTTTCAAAATATTGACCTTAATGATCCTTGGATTCACAATTTAAGTTTCAAATCCATTCAATGTCACCTTACTAATAGAGACGACAAAGAATTTCATTAAAGAATGATGAAAAATAGTGTTATTCGTGTCTCCAAGATGAGGGAAAAATGGCAGAAAGATAGGTGAAATGTCAACAACCATTGATTCTACCCCTTTTTTACTTTATATCGAAGGTCAGCAACTGGCACAAATGTAAAGGTGAGGCATAGAAGCAAGTCTCCAAACAAGTGTGGGCCTTCCACGTGTCCCAGGATCTTTAGGAAGTTGCTTGAAAAGTCTAAGGGAAGGGAAGGCCCAGTGGAAACCTCCACATGTCTCCTCGGTGCATCTCCAAAAATAAAACTCAGGGGCCGGTCCCTAAACATGCGCAGTCCCTTCACGCCATGAAAACATATAATATCATTATTAACGCACCCGAGTGGGTAAAAACCTGGAAAACATGTTTTCCCCATTAATACGGGATCCATTGTCCTCCACTATTGGGATATTGGGATTTTATTCTGCCATCTTTTCTTATACAATAAACAAGCGTGGGGCACCAGACTCGACAAATGGAGGACAGAGTATTTATGCAACAATTCGGGGAGATAAAAAAACACGTGACAGAGGCCGCAAACTGAGGGATTTTCAAGGAAAAATGGTGCAAGATCAGAATGAGCACCAACACAACCATGCCAATAATGTTGAGAAAACTATTGCTCTTTATACTACCCTTTTAGAATCTAATGAAAATGAATGGATCTTAGATAGTTGTTCCTCTAAGCATATGAAATGCATGCATAATATTCTATTTGACGTTGTTAACTTTCATGGAAATATATATCTAGGTGAAAATTCATTCATCAAGTTTGAATGTTATGGCAATGTTAAATTAGCGAATGGCATCATTAATAATGTTTTATTCATTCATAGCTTAAAGAAGAGCCATTTATCTTGTTCTCAATTAACCAAAGAACACTATAAAGTTGTGTTATTACAAGATAAATGGTATGTTAAGAATGATCTTGGTAAATATTTTTTTTAGTTTACAAAAGAATGGTTTGTACCTTTTTTATTGATTTGTTGTTGAATCTTTCCTTTCATCTTCCTCTGGTGATGTTGTTTAATCATGGCATGAAATACTTATCCATGTAAAATTTAAGATTGTTTATGATATGTGATGCCTTAACCTTGTAGTAGGTCTTCTTATGATAAAATTAGACCATGGAACTTCTAAAAGTTTCTTACATGGTAAGGAACATGTTCAACCATTTCACAAACATCATGAGTCCAATTCTTGTTAATTGCTTGAGTTGGTTCATAATTATTTAATAGGTCCTTTGGAAGTTTCTTCTCTAGGTGGGGCCTTGTATGTTTTTAGTGTAGACATAAAATCATGCACTTGGGTATATTTTTAGGTCCTAAAATCATACTAGCATTCATATGATTCCTAAGTAAGAAAACTAGTGGTTGACAACTATCTTTGGCCTCTTTTATTTGTTTCTTGTTTTTTATTTGGTCTTGTATACCCTATAGCCCAGTATGAATTTTACTAATTTATCTTTTATGGTTTCAGACACCAATTCCCAGCTAGGATAGAAGCACCCAGGCTCCTTTGTCCCCTTTGGGTGCCCCTGACCCTTTTCTACTTTACTCACTACTTTTGGGTTTCTTTTATCTTTTGGGCATATTTTTCACTTATGGATCGGCCTTCCAACTGTCAATTACGAAATTCAAATAAGGGAATCATATAGATACATAGTTATGTGTTCAAAATCAAGGACCAAGTACCAAGCATATATTATCATCACCTAATCTTGCATCTAAATGCATTAAAGAGCATTCAAGGCATCCATATAGCCTCCATTCAAAGGGAGAAAGGTTGTAACTCTACATACATATCACAGGAAGGGGTATTTCATTACATACCATCCACACATTCTACTACATTATTACATTCTAGCTACAACTCGTTATCAATTGTAATTACACAAGGGAATCCTATGCAATCATTTATACACACACTCATAAAAACTACATGGATTATGAGCTGTAGTGCATCGCTTGGTTGTAAGTTCACTCTCGGGTTGATTTCCAAGGTCAGTTCGACTCCCCATTATACATATTTCTTTTTAAGTTTGATTTTGTTTGTGGGCTTATGCAGTTGAATCTTTGTCTTGTAGGTTACAAGTACCTCCAATGATCATAGTGTGAATATAAGGTGATCAACAAGGAATAATTGTGCCACCCTAGAAACACAACATGAACTAGATACAAAGATTCTACATAGACATGGGTTCCCAGATCCAATCACCAATACCCAAGACATCCCTTTCCATCTGTGGATTCCCATGTATATCTCTATTCATGACTTAAAGAATTTATACTACGCATTTATGACACTCTTCCTATCCTGTTCAACACTTTTCCCAGTCCAGATCAGTTCCATATTGAGCAAAAATCAGCTAATTCCTCTGGCCTTCATCTTTTCTTAGGGTTTCATATTTTAAATCTTAGGTTACTTATGTCATTTCCATATTTATGTATTTATTCATCATTTATTTTAGTAATGAATCTAAAATATTTATATTTAATTCAAATTAAATTAAATCATTTGGTGAACCCATCACTCGAATCCAACCTTCATTCTAGGATTTTCCTTTTATGCTCGTCACTTGTAGTGGTCATTTTGGTTCATTTGAGTACATTGAGCTTCCTCCCTCTTTTCGTAATTCATCTAATTCAATGGCTAAATTTGATAAACCCTTTAATAAATTACATAATGTTCCTCTGGAAAACATTGAAACCTCTTGTAGAGAATAATCAGACAATGAGGACACTAATGTCAAGCAACAACAGCTAGATAAGCTCAGTAATTTCTATCAATATTTATGCACCAACCCTACACATATTCCTCATATTATCAATGATTTAATTGTTGTCAAACACTCTCGAGATGTTGCTTCTGTGCCTTTTGTAGGTTCTTACTCGGTTGTCATGGCCTTCACCCAACCTCTTAACATTCCTACCTTGATTCCTAATTCTACTGCTCCCCTCCCTCATCCCAATACTTCCAATACATAACCCAGTTCCTCTTCTGGAACCCATGATTCAGATTCTTTATATTAGGATTTACAATCTCGAATCTATCAACTTCAGCTAGCTACTTTACGTTTTTCTCCATCTCTTGATTCCTCTTTGCTAATTCACACCCCTTTTGTAGTAGCCAATTCTACATATTCACTTCCTCCACATTTTTTCACCCCTAAGCTACCCACCTTTGATGGTCATGGTGACACTCAAGAACACCTCAGAACTAATCATGTGGCATTTCTCGATTATGCAGATGATTATACATTAATATCAAAGCTATTTCCTATGAGTCTTCAAGATTACTCCATGCATTGGTTTTATGATCTACATGTTCATTCAAAAACTTCTTTGACACATTTAACCAATGATTTTATTGCTCATTCTTCAATCAATATCAACACTAAGTTCTCTTATGCACAACTCACAAAAATTAAACAAAGATCTAATAAACATCTGGCGGACTATGTATTGCATTATAAGAACAATCTAGTTAAGATGACCAATGTACTTATTGATTTAAAAATGCAATATATTTTTGTACAAAGCCTCTTACCACCACTTCATGAGAGTGTTATCTTTGATACCTCTACTTCATTCGATAAATTATGTCATATGCTCAAAATGTGTGATGTCAAAATTCTATCTATGGAAAAAATCAAATATCAAGATACTTCTTCATCATCTTTTAATATGTTTCAGGCTAAATAAATATTCAAGCCATCTCCTAATCCCACTAAAGAAAAGACAACTATTAATTTTGTACCTCCTAAAAACCTTCAATTTCACCAAATTACCATATGCACCTTGATTTATCTTACATCAACGCCTTGAAATCAATCTAATCACTCTTCCACCACCATTCAATCTTGATCCATCTCACCCTCATGGCCGCAATTACAACGAAAATGCTAAATTTGATTATCACCAATGCATAAGGCACTCTACTAATCATTGCTTCAAACTTGAGCATCTCATTCAAGATTTTATTGATAATAACTCACTTGATTTCCCTAAGCCATTTGCTTTTAAATCGATTAACAATAACAAAAAGTGAAAAATATTTAATGACCCTTTGTCTAAGCATGACACACAATCTTATGATTCTTCTGCTAATAATACATATCTAGCTATGCCACCTCCTTCATCAGGGCCCCTTGATTTCCTTATCACTTCTACTAATGCATCAGAACTAGCCATTTCATTATCTAATCATGATTAGCATGCAACATTCTCTTATGATTCATTACACATCAATGCTTCTATTGGTTCATACACTGTCAATAACACCATGATCTATCAAGCGACTCCTATTAGTGTATACTCCATTACAATTCTCATGTCTATAAAATGTCTACTATCTATTATTTCATATCCAGTTCCTAATCCTTTTGACTACATTCAGATGCCCATTATAGTTTGGCATCTTACCATGCTTGTGTTATTCACTGTGAAATCTTCAATAGATTGTAGTGACATGCTCTTAGGTATTCCTTGGCTCCATACCATTCAAGCTATTCCCTACATGCATCATTTATGTCTTAAGTTCATTAAAAATAAAAAATTAATCACTATTAAAGGCGTTACACCATGCACACCATTTCCTAAACCTATTCTCAATGATATCCTTCCACCAACTACATCATCTAGGCCTCTAGGGCCTCTCAAACCTAAGACACGTTCCACACCTAGTTCTCCTATTCGTACACATTATACTTCATGAAATTGTTGTCCAAATTGGTCCACTATCACATCTCGTAAGCCTAACCCCCCTACTTAGGCAGCCCCTTCACATAGGTGTTCACCACCTCCTTCACCACATAGATATCATTCACATGCACATCGCTACTCTCCTACTCCACCAATATTAGAGCATCGTCACATGCCTCTATCTCCTCAGAAATTAGGTGAAGGTCCCTTGCCATTCACTATTATTGGATAACCTTATATCATTCTCACAATTTAAAGCATCACACTTTATTACTCCTTTTAATCTTTATCGCGTACTAGTTTCTACACTTACACATTATTCTCTGTGATTCCCATGTAGTCTCTCACACTACTCTTACACATCTTGATATACACCTTGTATCTTCATTACATTATGATGCACTCTAGTTCCATGGTTCATACTCGACTGTTGAGGGTCTAAATCTGAAATGAAACTCACCACATTCACTCTTCACACTTTATGCTTCATGATCTATCTTTCTAGCACAAATTTTCAAACCATTTCCCGATGACACACTCTTGTTCCATGGTTCATTATTGATTTTTGAGGGGTATTTTATAAATAAACATCGTCTCATACTCATCCACACCCCATCACATTCATGTTGCTCCTATCACATTCACATTGCATACCATTCCATCCCACTCATACACAACATATTGCATATCTTTGTTGCACTTACTCTTTTTTTCTCCTACTTACATATTGCACTTTACTTACTATGTTATCTGGATACTCAGTATGTCATTATATTTATTGCACATTGACCTGGTCTCTAGTTGTGAATGAAAATGTCTTACAAGTTCTTACACGTTGCAATGATGCTCGACATTGTGTCATTTTCCAGTCCCACCAAGGCTCATGGGAGCATATAACTTTCCTACTCTCACACATTACAGGTGTTGTTATTTGATCATTATTATTTCTACTTCCTAGATCACTACTTTCCATTGATATGCACATTCCTTGACATAGTTTTTATCGTTATAAAATACTAATAGGTGCTTCATGTGCAACATTTTCCTTGTAGGAATATTTTCCACCATGGTTGTTTGATCCATTTTACTTGTCATTTATTTCTATTTGTGTGTTATTGTTTGCAGGATATGCCCCATGTCTTGTTTGATCACTATTTGTATGCTTTTGGCCACTTCATCCTTGATTGTCTTGTGACATTGTGAGTTATGTCCCATGTATGAAACTTGATTTTCGTTGTCTAGTTTGTTTACACACTTACTTGATTACATTTCCTTCTATTACATGTTTTCTACTTTTTCTACTAATATATGTTACTAGTCACTTTTTTTTGCATGTGCCTTGGTCTCTACTATACACATACCCTACCCTATGTAGGCATCAGCTTCATTTAACATCACGTCCTCTCGTTTAGGCCTCATTCTCCTATCGATGTTGCATGTACCCCAAAAAAGGGGGGAATATATTGGGTGAAAAAATCACCCCTACAACATATCAAAGCTATAGTTCACAATCTAAACAATATAGAAAAGGCATAGGAACAGTCATAAAACGACCCAGAGTCAGATTTGGATCAAAATCATAGCACAGACACCAATGCCTAGGCTCAGATTGAAGCACCTAGGTGCATGTGTCCTCCCCTGGGAATTAATTTCTTGGGGGTACACATACTAAGCTTATCATATCAACACAGTTCACAGAAGCCTTTAGAAAATTTCTACAGTTACAAGCATAGTCCTTCAACAATTGAATGCATTCTCTCTAGTTTTCAATTAGAATAGTCAGTACTATCGGTAATAATTTAGGACAACAAGAAAAAAAAAGGGACACACCATATGTAGTGGTGCTTATCAGGAAAAGTCATGGAAGGAGAGTAACACTAGACCTATCTCCCCAAAACTTGCTCTTTGACATGAGATTTCCCAAAAAACTCGTACTTGGCGTGAGATCTCCCAAAAAAACTCGCATTTGGTGTGAGATCACCCAAAAAAATTGTACTTGCATGAGATCGTTAAAAAAAACATTATTGGCGTGATATCTCCCAAAAAATCTCTATCAACATGAGATTTCCCAAAAACCTCACTCCAATCAACATTTCAGGACACTTTATATCCTTTTATACTCTTTTACATTAGGTAAAAACTTTCTTTTACACACCTTTAGATATTTTTACATACTTATCCACATTTTTCTCTGATTTATAATATACAAGACTTTGACTACATTTTTCTCTTCTTTTGCAGGTCCATCCTTACAAGAATCAGCAATCACAAGCTATAACAACAATAGGTACAACGTAATGCATACACTTCACGCTTAGTGTCACTTTCCTTTCCTAGTCTCCACACTTCACTTTGCACCATTCCATGTTTTCACTTGTCTGTACTTGGCACACATTTTTCCACATGCTCTAAGAGATCATTGTTAGGAAATTTATGTTAGTGTTCTCATGTGATGAGTAAATAATAATTACGTGAGTAATTATTATCTTATAAATTTCTAGTAGTTAATAATATTATTGTTATATTAACAATAATATATATTAGTTTGGAGTTGTTTTAATAACTTATGTAATTTGAGTTGTGCATTGTTTCATGAGTAACAATCACATCTAAATAGATATTTGGGGGGTTAGTAGGTTAAACAAACTCCTAATTTTTAGGAGTGATATTTCATATATATTTGTATGTCCCGTATGAATGGGGAGTGAGAAATAATAGAGAAGATATTATATAATTGTGTTTATTATTATTGTTATCTCTGTGTAGATCTGGTTATACGGCATCAATCATAAGGTATTCATCTCTTATCTACTTTATGTTATCAAGTATTCACTCAACAACATAAAGTGAGGGAAAATGTAGACACAAAATCACGCACTTGGGTACATTTCTAGGTCCTAAAAGCATACTAGTGTTCATATGATTTCTAATAAAGAAAACTAGTAGTTGACAACTATCTTTGGCCTCTTTTCTTTGTTTCTTGTTTTGTATTTTTTCTTACACACCCTAAATCCTAGTCGGAATTTTACTATTTATATTTCATGGCTTCAGACACTAGTGCCTAGACGAGATAGAAGTGCCCAAGAATCCTTGTCCCCTCTGGTTGTCCCTAACCCTTTTTTACTTTACTCGCTTCTTTTGGGAATCTTTTTCACTTATGGGTCATCCTTCCATTTTTCAACTACAAAATTCAAACAACAAAATCAGATAGGTACATATTTATGTGTTCAAAATCAATGACCAAGCGCTAAGCATATACTATCATCACCTAAGCTTACATCCAAAGGCATTCAAGACTATTAAATGCATTCATCTAGCATCCACTCAAAGGGAAAAGGGTTGCAACTATGCATACACAAAATAAGAAGGGGAATTTCATTATATTCCATCCACACATTCTACTACATTGCTACATTCTAGCTACAACATGCTATTAAGTGCACTTGCACAAGGGAATCATTTCTACACATACTCACAAGAACTACATGGATTTTGAGATGTAGTACAATGCTTGGTCATAAGTTCACTCTCGGGGTGACCGTCAGGGTAAGTATAATTCCCCATTATGCATCTATATTTGTAGGTTTGATGTGGTTTATGGTATTATCTAGGTAAATATTTGTCTTGCATGTTATAGGTACCTTCAATGATCATAGTGTGACTATCAGGAAATCAACAAGGAATAATTATGACACCCTAGCGATACACAAGAACCATATCTAAAGGTTCTGCATAGACATAGGCACCCAAATCTAGTCACATGTGCACCAGGTGCCCTTATCCAACCACACACATGCACAAGAACTATATAAACACACTAGAACTACATGGATTTTGAGATGTAGTACAACACTTGGTCATAAGTTCAATCCGTTGGGTGACCGATGGGGTCAGTTAGACACCCCATTTGCATTTTTTAAAAGATTTGATGTGTTTTAAGGTTTTGTAAGAGATAAAAAAATTTACAGTTTACAGGAGACTTCTGCGGACATAGTGGGACATATAGGCAACCAATAGTGAAGGTTAACAAACACCTTTCAACACCAGAAAAAATAGATTCTAATTATCTGAGCAGTCATAGGTGCCTAACAGAGGTCTCTGACACCTAGGTTCCCTCACCCCAATCTCATTGCATTAGTCTAGGATCATCCAGTAGTTCCACAATTTTATGATTGTGTTTGCGACAATTTCCTCCTCTTGTTTATCTGCTCTCAAGTCTAGAACACTATGGGGTTTATTATGAAATAAACTAAGTCTTCTACTCCCTCACTTATACTTAGGGTTTTAATTTCCATTAGCTTATTGCTTCAATCAAAAAAAATTCTTTATTATTTATTTATCTTATGTGAGTCTGAAATATCTAGGGTTTAGCATAATGATTCTAATTTTTGTTAAATCATTTGGTTAACCCATCGCTCAAACCCAACCTTGCTTCTAGATATTTTGTCATCTTTTTATCATGGCTCAATCTTATGGCCCATTTACTAAAGCCCAACTTTAAGAGATTAATGATCATCTTGATGAACATCCCCAAGATCTATATCTTCTCTTATTTTCTGATCATTAGTAGGCTACCAATCTTTTTTATCTTAATGTTCCCACATCCATTCCCACTTTTATGCCTATTGCTACACAACCCCCTACTTCCACCCTTTCGACTACTTCCAATCTTCTCATATTTTTTCCTACCCTCACCAACCACTTCACTTTTCCTCTTATTTCTCACAACCGTCAAGTCTCTTATGTTGGCACTCAATACCTACCCTCTCTCTATTAGGATCTCTAAGTTTAGATCCTTCAACTTTAGCAGGATAATTCTCATGTATCTCCATCTCTTAATTCCACTTTACTCCTTCACACTCCTTTTGCACCCATTATTTCTACTTATGCACTTTCTCCAAAAAAATTCACTCCTAAGCTTCCCACATTCAATAACCATGGTGACCCTCAAGAGAATCTCAGATCATTTCATGTGGCATATCTAGATTATGCGGGTGATTATACTTTGCTAGCGAAGTTCTTTCCTCGAAGCCTCCAAGATTATGAAATGTGTTGGTTATATGATCTACATGTTCATTCAGTAACCTCATTTACACATTTATCTAATTCTTTTCTCACTCATTTTCAATCAATATCAACTCTAAGATATCAAATGTGCAACTTTCACAAATCAAAGAAGGATCTAATGATAATATAGTGGACTATTAATTGTGATATAAGAACAAATAGCTAGGATGACCAATGTGCTCACTGACTCAGAACTTCAAGATCTATTTTTCAAAATTCTCTTACCACCTTTATAAGAGAGTGACATATTTGAGACATCTCCTTCATTTAATCAATTATGTCATAATATTAACTTACGTGAAGGAAAACTTATCTCCATGAGAAAACTCAAATATCACGATCAAGCTTCATTATCTTCTAATCAATTTCAAAGAAAATAAAATTTCAAGCCATCTAATAAACCTACTGAAGAAAAATCTATTATCTTGGCTATCTCTACTCCCAAAAATATTCAATGGAAGTCTCCAAAGAATACATTCAAAAAAATTCCTTGTGTTCTGCACATTCTATTGCCGTAAATTATTGAGAGCAATCTTATTATGATTCCTCCTCCACTTAATCTGGATCCATCTCACCCTAAAGGCCACAACTATAATGACCATTTTATATGTGACTATCATCAATGTGTTGGGCATTCTACTGACCGATGTTTCAAAATCAGGCATCTCATTTAATATTTTATCAAAAAAATTCTATCGAGCTTCCTAATCATTTGACATCTATGCAGGTCAATGAAAAAAAAATTCTAGAAATCTTTAATGATCCTCTTCCTAAGAAAGACAAGCAAGATGACTCTTTAGCCAATCATACATATCGTGCAGTGCCTCCTCCTTCATCATGGGCTCTTGATTTCTTAGTTACTCATGATAATACATTCCTACCACTCATTAAATTCTTTGATTATGATTATCATGTTGCATTACATATTAACGCTTCTATAGGAGCTCATGATATCAATAATATAATGATTGATCCATAGATTCATATGGGTGTGTTCTCTATTGCACTTCTTTTTGCTATCAATTATCCACTCTCACATATTTTGTATCCAATTCCTAAATCTTATGGTTATGTCAAGATTATATTTACAGTTGGTCCTCTTACCATGTTTTTTTTCATTTTTTGTGGAACCCTTAGTTAAATATTGTGACATGTTCTTAGGTCTTCCCTGGCTCTGTGCCACTCAAGCTATCATTTCCATGAATCACTTGTGTCTAAAGTTCATTCATAACAAGAAATTTATCACCATCAAAGGTGTTCCACCATGCACACCATGGCCGCAGCCACCTCTTTAGGTATTCATCACACTCGTTCAAGCATCTAGGTCCCCTAGACCTCTCAAATCTAAGGCGCAATCTGCTCCTAGATCTCCTATTCATACACGACCTACTCGGTCTCATTGGTCCAGTAGTCCATCTCGCCATCCTACATTAACCACTAGGAAAAATCCTTCACATAGGTAAATATCACCTCCTCAATATAATTCACATAGGTGCATACCACTTCCTAGGTCTCCTTCACATAGGTGTACATCACCTCATAGGTCTCATGAACATATGTTTAATTCACCGATACAAAATCTGTCTCCTATACCACCGATCTCAGAGCATGATCACACACCTTCATCTCCACAAGAATCGGGTGAAGGACCCTTGGCCTTCACTTCTTTCAGATAGCTTACTCATCATCACAAATTTTGAGGGCATGATGCTTACTTCCCCCATTTTAGGATTATCAGGAATCTCTCATTTCTACTATTATGCTCTGTGTTTCGGATATAGTATTTCTCATGCATTGTACACACATTGATACACACAAATTGTATCATCATTACCCCAAGACACACTCTTTTGCTAAGGCTCATACTTGACTGTTGATGGCATACTACATACATGAACCTTACACACTACACATTTCACGCTCTGCGATGCATTTTTTCTCGCACACATCTTACTATAATCTACATTGTATGCTTCATATTATATCTTACTAGCACCCATTCATCACAACGTTACCCTATGACAAACTCTAGTTCCATGGTTTATACTCAATTGTGTAGGGTCTAAATCTGAAATGAATCGCACACCACTCACCACATTCACACTCTTTACACTATATGCTTCATTGATCTAATTTTCTAGCGCACATGTTCAAACCATTTCCCGATGATGCACTCTTATTATATGGTTCATTCTTGACTCTCGAGGGGTCTTTTATAAATGAAACTCATCTCATATACACTCGTACACATCCACTTAGGGGTTATGATGCTCCTATCACATTCACATTTATAGATCATTCCATCTCACTCATTCACAACATGTTGCATATCTTGGTTGTAGATTGATCTTGCTTACTTATACTCACATGTACATTTTCCTTACTATGCTAGTAATATATTTTGTATGTCATTATATTTTATATACACACATGATAATTCACTTGTTCTCTAGTTGTGAATGAAAACTTTCTATATATCTTTACACCCAAAAATTATGTTTGGCATTGTACCTCTTACCAGTCCCACCGAGGTTCCTAGAGGCATCTACATTTCTACTCTTACACACTACAAGTTTTATTGTTTCGTTTTATAATACTTCCTATTCTTACTAGCACACTAATTTATACTAGTTCACACATGCCTTGACATACTTTTTTATATTTCTAATATGATAACAAGTGCTTCATGCGTAGAATTTTCTGTGTAGGAACTATTTGCCCACCATGGTTGTTTTGATACTTTGCTTTCTACTATTTTCAATTGTTTTTCCATTGTATGTCATTGTCTACAGGATTTTTCCCTATGTCTTTCTCTGATCATTGCTTGTTATTATTTTAACTTCTTTAGCCCCTAATTTTCTTGCAATATTGTGATCAATTTTCCCATGTTTTAAACCCTCTTTTCATGGTTTACTTTTGTCTACACTATTTCTTGTTTACATTGTCTTCTATAACATACTTGTCACTTTTTCCAATAGACACAATGTTTTTTAACCATATGTTTTGCATGTGCCTTGGTATTTACCATGCACATTCCCTTCCCCCCTTTAGGGTATCAGTTTTAGATCAGCATCAAGTCCTCTCTTTGGTCTGCTCATTCTTCCTAGTGATGTTGCATGCACCCACAAGACGAGGGGGGGAATACATTAGGTGAAACATTCACCCCATAAAGTAGCTTAGAGATTTAGTACATGCCTGCACAATACAGGAACATAACAGAGTTACTGTCTCAAAATAACCCCAAATTCTAACTTTGGTCCTCAATTCAATATCGATACCAACTCCTAGATATAGACACCAATTCTTGAGTGATCCTGACATTTCCTGTGTGCCTATGACTAGGGGGAAGTTACAATTACTTTCTCATATTCACATAGTTTTTCATCATTTTTATATAGAAGTTTTCACGGTAACATGCACATTCATCTAGCAATTCGAATGTATTCTATCTTCTTTTTTTACTTGGATCAAACTAGATCGAATATAAAATAAAGCAGGATCACACCATCTCAAATATAGTATATAATCGGTAAGTAGTCAGGGATAATAATAATAACACTATACCTTTCTCCCCAACACTCTTTTTTTCATGGCGTGATATTTCCCAAAAACTCTCACTTGGTGTGAGATCACCCAAAAAAAATATTTTTGGCATGAGATTGCCCAAAAAATAATTCTTAGCATGAGAGATCGCCCAAAAAAACTCACTCTCCTATATTAGATCAAGACACCTTCTATCCCTTTTCACTCATCATGGATCAGGTGCACACATTCCTTTTACTACATTTTCACATGTGTGAATACTTTTACAGAGTCTTCATAACACATGAATTTGAATATAATATTTCACTCTTCTTTTACAGATCTATCCTTAATACATAATAAGAATCAACCTTTCATAAACTGACGACAAAAACAAGTACAACACAACATAATTGATACACTTCATCCCTAAGGTCACTTCATCTTCTTTATCTTCCACTCTTCATCTTTTATCACTCCACGCTTTTGTATTGTCTCTTTAGCATGCTTTTTGCCATCAATCTACATGGCTATCAGGTACGGATCTCTTATCTACTTTATGTTATCAAGTTTTCACTCAATAACATAAAGAGTGGGGGCAAATGCAGACACAAAATTATCTACTTTGGTACATTTATAGGTCCTAAGCGAGAAAACTAGTAATTTGACATCTATCTTTTGGCCTCTTTTCTATCTTTATTGTTTCTTCTTTTGTCTTTCACATCCCACATCCCAGTCTGATATTCATTTCTTTTATCTTTCTTGACACTGGACACTAACACTCAACTTGGACGTTAGTGCCTAGGCTCCCTCATCCTCTCTAGGTGCCCTCAACCTCTTTGTATCTTACTCGCCCCTTTTGGGCCTCTTTTATCTATTGGTAATCTTGTTTTCTTATGGTTCGACCTTTTAGATGTCAATTAAAAAATTCAAACAAGGGAATCATATAAATAAAAATCTATGTGACCATAATAAAGGACTAAGCTCTAAGCATCTAATATCATCACCTAAGGTTGCATCCAAAGGCATTCTAAGAGCATCAAGCCATCCATCTAGATTCACTCATGGTATAAGGGACTGCATTTTTCTGCATACATTCATAAGAGTGGAAGTTCATTTTGTCATCCACACATATATCTACATTGTCATATCTAGTTATCACTCACTATCAAGTGAATCTTGCACAAGAGATTCCTAGGGCATGATTTCTACACACACATAAAAGAAATACATTAAGTTTGAGATGTAGTGCAGTGATCAGTCATAAGTTCACTCTATCATGTGAATTTTGGGGTCAGCTCAACTCCCTATTTGCATCTTTATTTTTTAGGATTTTATGTGTTTTAGGGTTTTGCAAGAGATCATTTTTTTTGCATTTTACAAGATAATTCTGTAGACATAGTGTGACATATAGGTGACCTATAACGAAGGTTAACGACCACCTTGCGACACTAGAAAAAATTAGTTTCTGAGTATTTGCACAGTATCAGGTGCCTAGCAGAGGTCTCTGGAACCTAGGTGCCCTCGCCCTAGTCCTGACGCCTTAGTCCAGGATCATCCAAAAGTTCCACAATATTTTGATTGTAGTTGCGATAGCTTACTCCTCTGGTTTATCAATTTTCTAGTCCAGGACACTTCAAGATTTATTTCAAAATTAGCTAAGTCTTCTACTCCCTCTCTTGCACTTAGGATTTTAAGTTCCATTAGCTTATTACTTTCGTCAAATCTTTAGCATATATATAGGGGTTTTTGGATTTAGCTGATTTGTGAAAAAGGCTGAAAATATAAGAAAAATAAGTTGACTTGAGGCAAAAAAGATACAGAAATAAGCGTTCAAAGAGGTAAACACACATGCAAGATGCATTCTATTTATAGGATTTAAAGAAGGATTATGTTGAGTTATTTATAGCTCAAGATATAGTTAAAGAAGATTTGAAAAATCATGCAGTCTATTGTTAACTCACTTATATTTATGAAAAAAACATATAAGCGGTGAATAGAAAGTCCCCATCTTGTATAAATAAGTTATACACTCTTGTATTGAGTAGGGTTCTAGAGATGTGTCGAAGCTGAAGTATGTAGCTGAGTTTTTATATGTGCGCATGATCCAATTAATGTATGTATAGATTCATCAATGTAATCAATTAATTATTATGTAATCAGTTAAGTTTGCAATGGATCATTATGTTTAGGTAGCAAATATCCTTATGTCTGAATACAGTATATTGGGAAATGAAGTGTTATTGATGATTGTGTATGTTGATTAAATTTTCTTATTATATGTATTGCCAAATTCATATATTGTATCTCCATCTTTGCATGTTATAATAGTTATGATGAATATGCATATTCTAACATCTTGATGAGAAAACAAAGGAGGGCCCTGGTGGCTACGTGCGCTTCACGTGATATTTAATACCTGATCCGGATGAAGTACCAGCATGACTAGATAACTATTGGTTAACAAAAAAATATGACTACATTTTTGTTATGTTGTTGAGACCTATTTTCAATCTGTTCATTGGGATGTTTCATGTACTTGATGCTTCAATTGTATTTGGAGAATATTGAGATCTGGGTGCATGACAGCTAGGTCATGTTTTCTCAAAGACACAACATTTTACTTGAATTTAATGTGTGTAAGTGGGTGGAATACAACCTATATGATTGATTATATGATATGTTAATCTTCTTTTCAGTAGATTTGTACACATGGTTAGAAACTTATGCAAATAATAGAGGTGTTTGAATAGGAAGGAAGGAATTTTGGAGCCAGGACTATTATCAAGCACTCTCTGATTTATAGGTGTCATGGACAAGAGTTGTAGATCATTGTTGGAAAGGTCTATTGCAAAAATATACTTTTAAGTACATGATTTCGACATATTTGTGCCTGAAGGAAGTAATATTCTAGTTTTTACATGAACTAAGAGGATCATATTTGTGTGTGATACCTTTAGCTATTAAGACCTTGATGATTGAGATTGGGATATAGAACTTACCAAAGGCAGGATAAAACTCCACCACGCACATTGGTAGGAATGAGGTTTCGGAAGTATGGCGTTGATCTAAGTGGAAGAAAGAGAATGAGAAGACAGATGACACATGTACAATGGTGTGCGAGAGATGGTAGTTGAAAATGCGTTGATACTGAGGGGAATGATGACTAGCGGTAGTGATGAGAACCTTACAAAAAGTGAAGGAATGTAGGATCATGTCTTTCCAATATTGGGGAAGCACAATAGAGAGATCCATTCAACATCATATGCGAGTGAATCTAAAGAGTGAATAATAACTAGAGGTGTGCATCTAACCCATCCTAGCCACCTATCCCTTACACAAGATACTTAGAATATAAAATTTGTTGTAGAAGATCATCATAGTGAAGGCGAGCATGAAGGTAATCAGGTATTACCATGTTGGGTCAGAGATACATGTATGCATATATTAGTGTTATCTCATGAGCCACAGCATATTAATCATGCACAACAAGATCTCGTGTTTCGATAGAGTTTGTTTGGAACTAATTTGATAAGCGTGTTGTCAGGAAAAAATAGTGGTGTGCTACCTGTTGGAAGTAGTACTATTGTTGTATTTATAGGATAGACAATTGGTGTGTAATTTAGCACTACCACAAGAACACAAAATAGTTCTTCGACGGGTCCCCAAGTCATTATGGGAGACCCAGAAGGTTCAAGAGGTTCAGGTCAGCCACCTTGTCAAGGTAATACTAGTGGAGGATCAGGTTCAAGATGTGGCTCTAATCCAGGTCAAGGGCCACAAAATCCAAAATAATAGACCCCTCATATCATATAACACATTTACTAATCAGCGCAGAGCCTTGGAAGTAGGACTGCATGTTGAAGTAGTTAAAAATTTTGACACATGGGTAAGTCGCTTCCTTGAAGTTCAAATAGTAGTAATGGTCACTAAGTTGGAGAGATTGTTTGTTAATTCAACACATGAGACATGTAGTGGATTATGTTGTACTGATTGTGATTTAGAAGGACATACAAAGGATAGCTTCCCATGAAGGAATGTGTGTGCATTTTTTACATCCTATGAGATCTATCATAAGAATCATGATGTCCCTAAGTTTCCACTTTTATAGTATACGACACAGAAGAATGTCTCAATGTATTGTAAAATATGTGATGCACATACCCATTACATAGCCTATTATCGTTTGATTGATCATAATCATGAGGCATGTGAAATAGGGTTGCGTCTTACCACTATGAAAAGTAGCTCTCAGGAAAAAGAAGGGAAGAACAAGGACGGGTGAAATAATGGAAATGGAGGCTTCAAATTTGGATCCTGGAGCAAAGGTCATGGTGGACATGGAACATTTATGTGAGGGACATGCTACACATTTGGATGACCTAATCATTATCAGCGTGAGTGCCCTAAGAATTAGACATGTGCATATTTTGGAAAGGTGTAAAAGGTTGAAGATTTTCCAAATATGTATGCCCATATGTATAAGAACAAAAATAAGGAAAAAGGTGTGGTTATGATTAAGGTAGAGTGTATGAATCATGAGAAATGAGAACCTAAGAAGATGGCTAAACCAGATCTTCAACCTGTATTAATTGCTAAACATGCAGACATGGTATGTGTGCAAGAATGGAAAGGGAAAACCACTTATCATTAAGGAATAGGCCATATATGTTAAGTATTCAGATGCAACCCAACATAGGAATGTCTATCAGGATACCATGAGTGTCATCCAGGAGTTATAAGGAAAAAATCAGTGTTTGAAGGAGCATGTGCATGAGAGGGAACACGTGAATGGTACTGAACTTCCCCAGAAGGATGTGGATGACCTTAAGGAAGTGTGAAGAATGTTGAGGCAAGAGAAAATCATCCCTTTATTATGAGAATGGTTATGAGACAAGGTACCATGCACAGGCATTGAAAGAGAGCACTAGAATCTACATCCAAATTTACCACCACATGACCATGAGTATGATAAGGAGATCACACTAGATGTAGTAATAAATAGCTGGTTGGTGAGTAGTATTATCATCGATACATGCATAGAAATTAATGTTCTTACATTGGATACTTGGAACCAGATGGGAAGGCCCTGATTGCAACCATATTTGGATGTGTTGTACATGGCTAAAAAAATAAGATCCATGCTTATTGGAGTGTTCAAAGATGATTCTATCACCATTCAAGGAGATAAATTTACATGTGATTTTGAATTACTTGAGATAGCAGAGGCAAACAATTTCCCAACACTTCTAGGTCGTTCATAGTATTATGCCAAAAACATAGATCTGCACTTTAACAAGTGCTTTGTAAGTTTTAAAAATAAGGATGAGCATGTTGTGATACCCTTGGATGATGCAAAGGTTGCACCTTATACAAAGCCTATTAATGAGGAGGATCTCAAAAAAATATATACACATACGGTGCATGACCCTATGAATATGGAGCCATCAAAGGAGGTTGTGCTTTATTGGGAAGATGTAAATTCCATCAGTGATACTACTAGTGTGGCATTTGAAAATTGGGCCCATGAAACATATGATATGATAGATCACGAGGTCAGAGGAAGAGTTACAAGGATGATAAGGTTGTGCACAGTCAGGTGGTTAGGTATAACCAACTTGTCGAAGTATACTGAAAAGGAGAATCCCGATTTATTCTTGTGCATGATGGATGAAAATGGTGTAATGAAGGTGATAAGAGAAACATGATGGTATATACACTATGTGGGGAAACAACATGCTAGTGGGAAACACACAGAGATAGTTTACTTGTTTGGTGCAAGCTCAAAGTATCCTTTTTGACAAGGTTTGTCAGGAGAAATATCCCTTCTTTGGTACATGATTATGATGGGAAGAATCCTCCTCTGGTACATGTTCATAGTTATGAAAGGAATTGGAGGTAAGGGAAAGATTATTTTCCACAATCTCTAAGGGTACACAAGTTTTACTCTAGTTTGGGTGGTTAGGCATGTGCCGAATATGTACATACTGATTTGAAACAGGAGACATCAATTTGGTGCAACCTGACTGAAGGTATTGTTCATACTTTTGATTATTTTCCTACTAAGCCTTCAGTTCATGAATCCTTTTGGATTATGAGGTGCATCATGTTTGGGGATAACATGAAGGTTGAAGAGATTATTATTTAGTTGTATGGTGATGTTGATACTAGGGTGCGTGAGGACCTAGTAGAAATAGAGGAGGTATAGTTGGGGCGCACTTGGAAGGAAAAAGAGAAAGGAAATATTTTCTACCTCATAAATGATGAGGAGGTTGAATATATGAATATAAATTACATAGAGGGTGTGCGAGAGGTTTTGGAATCTATAGATGATATTGCACGTCCATATGATGTGCTTTTAAAGACAAAGAAGGTGAACATTGGGATTGAGGACATGCCTAAGGAATAAATAATTGGTGATTATTGGTATGAACCTAAAGTTACAAGGAAAATTAAAAGGCATACATACATCACTAGGAAAAATGAGAATTAAGCTTAAGGAGGGCGTGCGACCAGTTCAGAAGAGGCCTTACTAGATGAATCCCAACTTGCACATGAAGATAAAAGATGATATTGACAAGATTCTCAATTCTGGAATTATTGAGCCTATTGAGGAATCTAAATGGAGATGCCCCGTGGTGATTAACATTAACAAGGATGGAGGGATAAGGATTTTTTTTACTACAGATTTTTAAATGATTCTTGTGTCCTAAATCATTTTCCTACACCATTCACTGAAGAGATCATGGAAGGAGTAACATGGCACAAGATCTACTTATTTATCGATGGGTTCTCAGGTTACCATCAAGTATGAATTTTACACAAAGATCATGAGAATACTGTTGTCTATTTTTTCACCCCTCAAAAAAATAGAACAACTTGGACTGCCACAGACATAGAAAAAAATTAGAAGAGTTGGAGACAGTAGTAGAAGTAAAATTGAGCCGTGGGATGAGGAATGATAGCTGCAGAAGCATTTCAACATATCGCGGATGAGAATTCAAAATTCATGGCTAAGGGAATAAAGAAAATGAAGTAAGGAAAGACATGGATATAATAGAATGCCACGGAGTGAAGAAAAGGAACCGTGGATGTTATATCAAAGCCAGGATATGATGGATGAGGCCACAAGTTAAGCAGAAGAGATGGAAAATCCGTGAGATAAAAGAAGACATGCAACACCGCAAAGGGAAAACCAAAGAGGGTTAACAAAGGCCATGACATGGAAATAAATACCATGGAAGTCAAATCCATGGAAAACATGAAGACCTGATATTTGGCCATTTGGAGTCAAAAATAGAACTACCATCAGTCATGCTCTCTTCTGAGCATGAGGATTATCATCAACGTATTGAAGATCAGTTACAACACCTCCAACTAGATGTAGAAGAACTTTAGGAGATATACATATTTTTTTTAGTTGATAATTTTTTGAAAGAGGAACTGTGGATCATGTTTGCACTTTCGCCATGTGGTTTTATTGGCAAATTAATTACATGGACACACTTTTTAATGAAGGGAAGCTACTTCTCCTTGCCTGTTGTGGGATTTTTTTAGGTTATCTTTTCCTCTTGTTAGGGTAGAGTATGAGTAGGTTATATTTTAGTGAAATAAGTGTGTGTAAAAACTCTACATGTTCTTCTTGGAACATGTATGATTTTCCCTTTTGTATATAGTTTTTGTGGGCTCATGGTGTAATCATATTTTGGGCTAGATTTCAAGGCGTATTCAATCATCCCCAACAGATCATTTGTAGAGGTCAAGTTCAGTAGTGATTCAAACGATCTCAGGGGTGGTTTTTCAATTTCAAATCATAATTCAATTTTATTAGGATGACTCCATGCCCAATAGATGCTTTAGGCCACTGATCAGTTCATCTACCAGGAAGATAACCCCTGTGAGTCACCAAAAATGTTGTCTATTTTTACACCCTTACAAAAATAGAAAAACTTATACTTTCGTGAACTTAGAACAAATGCAAAAGAGTTGGTGATAGTCATGGAAGTAAAAAATAAGATGTGAGCATAGGAATGATAGTCACAAAAGCATTACAGCATGTCGCGGATGAGAATTCAAAATCCACAGCTAAGGGGATAAATCTGCTAAAGTCAGGAAAGTTGCAGATAGAATAGAAGGCCATGGAGAGAAGAAAAGGAAGCACATATGTTATATCAAATCTGTGCTATGATGGATGAGGCCGTGGGTCAAGTAGAAGACCTGGAAAATCCATGAGATAATAAAAGACATGCAACACCGCAAAGGGAAAACCATGGAGGGTTAACAAAGGAATCAACATGGAGAGAAATATTGTGGAATTCAAAGCAATGGAAAACATAAAGATAGATTTGTGGAGGTAAAAACCACACAAAACGGAAAGGAGAAGCCACTTATTGAAGAAAAATGTTAGTTTTCCATGGGAGACTAAAAATGCCATAAATTTTGATTGGATGATACGATGTTTGCAAACTTGATATTAATGGAAAGGTCTCAACATCCTTTTTGCAATGGAAACTAGATTTCTTAATTTTACTAAGGATTGGAAAGTAGAAAAGTGTAATAATTCTCCAACACGTGAAAGGTTTAGTTCTAGGTGGTAGAACTACCAGCATTTAATGTAGTATGGGTGCATAGCAAGGAAGATGGCATGTGACAGTGGATAACTAGAGGCACCTAAATTTCTTAGAAAACTTATTGCTTGTTATTGGTAGTTTGGAAATTTAAAATCTGATTTCCCTCTCCTTTTTCCTTTCCTTCTCTTCTTCGTTTTCTATAAATGTAAGAGCTCTGCTCATAAAAACAAATCTCTCTTTCATTGTAATAGCACCATGTCAAAATGGTGGTGGAATGCCCATGGGTTTTAGATGTTGTACTTGGTATATGCTATGTATTTCACCTTCTAATATGAATGTAATCGATTGTGTATCCTTTAGCTATAAAATAAGATTTTGTGGCTATCTTTCTATCCTAGTCTCACGTTTTGTTCCTCCTTGCCTCTCTATTTGCATTTCTTGGCATATTTTGTGTTACCTCTTACTTGCAAGCTCTATTTCATTTTTTGTTCATGTGAATAAATTCGGATCTGTGTGGTTCTTATTTTTGGTGAACTCATTCACCCTTTCTTCCAAATTTTCCATCTTTATGTCACCATCATGGAGAGTGATAGACCCTTTTCTAGTGCTATCACCTTCTTTACCTTAGGATTTCCCTTTTTTGTGCATCTCCTTCTATCTCTATTTTGTTGGTACGTTTAGGTAAGGGTTTTCTTTTAGTTTTAGGAGTAGTGTTAGAATTAGGATAGGTAGAGGAAGTCTTCCTTCTCTGGAGGTCTGTCTCAATTCACTAGTCCCACAACTGAGAGACAGTCCCGTATTTCCTTAGAATTAATGATTCTCGTCGATCATATCGAGGGTGTAATTTTGAGCTCCAACAAAGACCACCTTTGCAACTAAGTGAGGAATCTTTGCATACATTTTCATGTCCTTTGGACTGAAGAATACTCTAGTAGTGTTATTGCACATATTTGTTTAAGAATTTCAATACTTCATTCAAAAAAAAAATGTAGGTATACTTGGATGATTGAACCGTTTATCCAGGTTAGTGAAATATCATTGTAACTATTTGATATTAATGTTTAAAAGATGTAGATAACTTAGCATCTCTTTGAACATCAAGAAGTACCTATAGCAATTCCTTTTAATACATTACTTGGGCATATCATTTGTAAAGAAGGCTTTTTGGTGGACCCAACTAAGATTGCAGTAATTTTAGGGCTAGAAGAGCCAACTAATTATAGTGAAGTGCACGGGTTTCTTGGGCACACTATTTACTTCAGATATTTTATAAAGGGATGTGACAATATTTTTGTGCCCCTTGAAAATTGTTGAAATCAAAGGGAAATTTATATTGGGGTGATGCACAACAACAATCTTTTGAGACCTTGAAGGAGAGGTTGAAAACCATAAATATTCTACGCTTCCCTTCTTCAAAAAAGCATTTTCATGTGCATGTGGATTAATCTCGTACAACTATTGGAGCAATACTAGAACAACTAGGAGAAGGGAAAATGGATCATCCTATCTACTTTGTGAGTAGGAAGATGACACCAAAAAAAAAAAAATTATACAACTATGGAGCATGAAGCATTTTTCATGATTTACACGCTTCACAAGTTCAGAATGTAATTATTGGCCACACCATTCATATTTTATATAGATCACATGGAATTAAATTACTTGGTCAATAATCCGGTCTTACAGGGGTGTATCTTCCATTGGATTCTTCTCTTTCAAGATTTTGATTTTTTAATCATAGTGAATCCAGGAAAGAGCAACTTGCGGTCTGATCATCTATCAAGGATTAATTATAGAGAAGACAAAAAAAACATGGAGGATATTATTCCATATTCTCAAATTTTTATACGCAACTGCATGCTAACTGATTTAGAAGATATTACTATGTTCTTGTGCATTGAACTTACACACTAAACTTGCACCTGAAGGAATGAAGACTTTGGAAAAGAAACAATGTGCTATTTGCAGGACACTTTACGAGTTGATTGGATGAGATTTATACAAGATGGGTAGAGATGAGGTCTTGCACAAATATGTGCTAGAGCATGAGTGTAAATCTATCATGGAGTAAACACATGGGGGAATAGGTGGAGGTCACTATGGAGGTGAATCAATAGCCTGTAAGATCCTATTAGAAGGTTTATGGTGGGAAACAATTTATAAAGATATACTAAGAATTGTTTTAAGGCTTGTGACCATTGTTAGAGGATATGTAAGATTGGAAACAAAGATGAAATTCCACTACACCCTATACCAAGTGTAGAGCCATTTGAGAAGTGGTAAATTGAGTTTGTAGCCCCCATTGCACCATCTAGATGCAGGACAAATGCGTACTATATTATAACATGCACATATTACTTTACCATGTGGGCTGATGTTGCACTTATAAAGGATTGCACTACAATAACAACTAGATTTTTGTGGGAAAAAATATTTAGTAGGTATGGATGTCCATTGAGTCTAAAAAGTAACAAGGGAACTCATTTTCTTAATCAAACAATTAGAATATTGTTGGCAGAGTTCATGGTAACACACTGTAAGACTACACCCTGTCACCCATAAGAAAATGTCACTACTGAAGATTTCAACAAAATCTAAGGGCAGAACTTGAAAAAGATATGTGATTTTGGAAGTAAGTATTGGAATGATAAGGTATTAGTCATTTTATGGGCATATAGAAAATTTTTTAAGATATTGAAGAAGGCCAAACCTTTTTAGTTGGTGTTTGGTGTGGAGGCAATTTTACTAGTTGATTTTATGTTACCCTCCTTGTGTATTGCATGTGTAGGAGGATTAGATGATGAGAAAGAAATAGAAGAGTACATTGATAAACTAATGTAGTTATATGACATGTGTACCATTGTGCGTTGGAGTTAGAAGACACAGAAATCTAGACAAAAGGCTTGGCATGATAGGCATATCAAGAACAAGTCCTTTTTTGAGTGCAAAGACATTGAATTGGAGAGATCCTTCATTGGAAGTGGAAGTTAGGTGTGGAAGAAAGAACGAGCAAGGTTTTGCAAGAAAGAATGAAGAACTAAGGCTTATAGAGTTGAGTTCCTTGATCTTGGATTTGCAGAGCTAGGGCATGGAAATTGTGAAAGAAAATTGAAGTAGATAAGAGTTAGGATTGAGAAAGAAGATTATAATTCAACCTCATAGGCATAATAATTAATAAAGTAATTTCATTCAGCACCTAGGGCACATATTTTCTAAAATTTTAGCATTGAGCATTTGAAAAATTAAACAAGGGCACTAAAGATGGCTCATATGATCACGAAGTCACCCAAGTAAGATAACAATAAGAATGTTGATGATGTAACCAAAGATTAGTTCTCCAAAATGTAGTACCCTCTAGAAGTGGTAGTAGGGAAGCCATGGGTGTTAGACATAAAAAATGCAAGATAAGTGATTATAATCATCGAATAGAGGCTCGTGAAGGAGAAATAATTAAATACATTATAAAATAAATGGCCCAAAGGATGACGAAAGGGAAAGTGGTCATTGATGACAAGGTGAAGAAATATTTGGACAATGCAGGAATTTTGCAAGTGCATGAACTTACATACTTTGGAAAATTTGAGTGCCTATACTAATGGTTAATGTCAAGGGTACATGAAAAATTCTTCTACATCATAATAAGGAGAATTTACAACAATGTGTATTTTATTAGAAAGGCAACTAGCTTGCGCAGCACCAAAGCTAAGATAATTTTGGATTTAGAAGATAACGCGGAAGTGGAAGCTACAACCACCTTGTTGAACTATCAATGAGGGAAGATCACATTCATAATTGCAAGCATAACTGATCCAGGCACAAGGACTTGTGAGTTACAAATTAGACGCATCTGAATGCTGGACTGAGGTGAATAAGAAGTGGTTACATGTCATGCACAAGATGGCGTAGAATACCCTCTATAAAATCACAATTTATATTGTTTAAGGGATCGTTGAGGAGGAAAATATCCAAGTTAGTAAAGGAGAGAAGATAACTTGGGATATAATCCTTCTTTTGATTTTTTTTTAGAGATCCAGGTACTTGATGGCCCAGAGGACAAGATTTGGATCTATCTATCGGAGAATAAGTCTCTCATGTAAATATTTACAGAGTTCACATGTGATTGGGTAATAACAATCCCTTACAAAATGTGTTTGGATAAGTGGTATATACATATGCACAAAGAATCCATAAATGAATGATGCATACCTAGGGAGCTTCCCTCACTCATAGATTACAAGGCAGATTTTGCAATACACCAACACTTCTACCTTGGAAGGTTCCTACTCAACAATCAAGAGATGGGCCCATGGTGTAAAATACATTTTTCATTTATGGAAATATACTTCCATGCCACAATGAACTGCATAAAGGATACGTGCAAGATGAACTTCAATACAGATGGCATTGATTCATATTTTCATACCTTGCGTTAGACCTAGGTATACCTTTCCAAGTTGGCATACATGGAGATAATGGAATATTAAAATACGGACATGAGCCCCACAACTGTAATAGTGGGTAAGCATGTGTTTAGGGTATATATCTATCTTAGCCCCAAGTTGAAGGGTGAAAATTATTTACACATGCTAGAAATTCATCTTCCAAAAGCCCCATAGAAGAAGTGAATAGTGGTATTTTCTAAGGGAAGGCATGACGAAACACCCCCTTAGGAAAAAGAGGTAGAAAGGGAAAAAGAATTAGATGAAGAAGATGATGAAGAAGAAGAGACCTCCCTGGACTAGAGCTGAAAAAAGAAAATGCAGAGCCAACATAGAGAGTAAAGTAAGGGCATGAGCACATTTAAATCACCTAAGGGGTCTCCATCAATCACATTGACCTAAACAAGTCCCTTGAAGAAGAATTAGAGCCTTGTTAAAAAAAACCTTGGGTGATCCACATCAAAGAGGATGAGGGCTTGGAAGATATGATAATGGAGGAGGTAGCATGTGAAAAGGAACAACTACAAGATGATATACCGGTGTTTAATGAGGGGCCTTCTAAGGAGGAAGAATCACCCAAGGATGAAAATTTCCAAGATGAAGGAGAAGATGAGATATGGGACACACATGATGAAGGCTCCAAGGGTGATGAAGAGAGATAGGAAGGTCCTGAGGATGAAGAGGATGAAAAATGTGATTGATAGTAGCCAATTATGGAAGACTTAGGCACTGCATGAGGTGAAGGAAGTGGAGTGCAACTAAATATTACAAAGGAGATACTGAAGGGGAAACAAGGTGGCAGAAGAAAGAAACAAGAACCAATGTAGGCACTCGATATGAGTTATATCGATGATCCCTGCAAGGTGCTAAGAGAAATATTTTATAGCATGGCTCCAGCCAAGGACCTCTTCGGATGGGAGTTGATCAATCAAACAGGGGCTCTCTCATGGACCAAAATTATGTTGTTATGGAGTATGCAGACACATATAGAGGACCCATAGTTTTAAGTAAGTAAAGAATATTACTCCAAAACGAAGTTGAAAAATGATCCAAGTATAGTCCTCACTACCATTGATCCTACAGATATGTCTGTAATTCCCTCAAAAAATGGCCTCTAAAGTTATGCACAAAAATATAGATAAAAGGGCTGCAATACGAGTGATACAGGGGGACAAGGAGCAAAAAGATAAACAGATACAAAATATCATAGAGCAATTAAGAGAAGATAAGAAGAGGACCTTTAATACCTATGATAAAGCATTTGATATAGTGAAAATAATCACAAGCGCGTGCCGAGAGTTAGTGGACCAAGCCTAGGATGTGTATCTGAAAGAGATGAAATATTTAGAGGACCTAATGCACATGATGTTGATGGAGAGGAAGAGCGGGAAAGCTTCAATGGCTAAAGAACTAGCCGAGATGAAGAAAAATAGGAAGGAAGTGGTTGGGAAAAAGATAATAGAATATGATGAATTGGTTGAGGAGATCAAAGAGGCCATAAAGAAGGAAGAACAAGCATTTGACAACTTCCAAAAATTTTATTCAATTCTTAGCGTGCATGTTGCATATGAGGAGGCATAGTTAAGGAAAATTCAAGCCACTATGAATAATAACAAGGCTTAGCAGTAGAAATTCATAGCCAAAGTAGCAACAAATAAAGACTTAATTAAATACATTAAGGACATGCCTTATGAAAGACTCAAGGAGATCCACCTGGAGGTATTGCGCAAGATGGATGCGCTAGAGGGTGTGACCCTAGACTTGAAAGTGGTAGTGGAATAATTGAAGGAAAATGCCAAGGAGATGGCCCTTGAGTAGGTTCTAGGTATTGTTGAATCAACGCTAGAAAAGGATGCTACGAAGCTTAAAATTTGTAAGGAGTTAGAAAACACAATAAACAGGTAATTTCTAGAACTTCTTCCACCACCAAAGGCTTAAGTTTGGATGTGCGTGCATATGGTAAATTCATATTCTTTTGTTCATTGGGTAAATTCCCCTCCCATTCTTTATTCTTTCATTATTGATTAATTATTTTGAGGAAAATTCTTTGGGTCACGATATTTCTGAGGAAAGACAATAATCCTAGTGTGGGGTAATGTTGGTCAAGGAAAATGGCTAAGTACTAGCCATGCACGAGAACTAGATACTGCACATACAAGAATGTATGCAAGGGAAAAGAACATAAATAGGAAAATTTGCAAAGGCACACACAACATACATAAGAGTTTAATGGGTGAAGCTTCACACATATATAAATGGGTTTCAGGACTTACCCTATTTTGTAAAAATGCTAAAAATATAATAAAAACAAGTTTATGTGAGGTACACATCATGTCCATAAATAGGCGTTCAAAAAGGTAAAAGCACATGCGAGAGGCATTCTATTTATAGGATTTAAAGCAGGATAAAGGTGATCTATGTATAGCTCAAGCTATAGTTAAAGAAGAGTTGAAAAAGTATGGATTATATTGTTAGCTCACCTATATTTAGGAAAAACACATGTAAGCGGTGAAGGGAAAGTCCCCATGGTGTATAAATAAGTGATGCACTCTTTTATTTAGTAGGGTTCTAGAGGTGTGTTGAAACTAAAATCTGTAGTTGATTTTATATATATCTGCATGATTTAGCGCATGGATGTATGGATTCCTAGATGTAATCAATTACTTGTTATGTAATCAATTATGTTTGCAATGGATAATTATATTTGGGTAGTAAAAATCGCTATTTATGAATATGGTATATTGGGATTTCAAGTGGTATTAATGATTGTGTATGTTGATTAAGTTTCCTTATTATATGTGTTACCAAATTCATATGGTGTATCTCCATCTTTTCATGTTATAATAGTTATGATGAATATGCATGTTCTAATATCTTGTTGAGAAAAAAAAGGAGGAACCTTGTGGATGCACGCACTTTGGATGAGTGTTTAGACCTTGTCTAGATGAAGTGCCAGTGTGCCTAGATAAATATTGGCTAACCACAAAATAAGAAAAAAAATCCTACCAAGGATTTGGATAAAACCACGCCTCATGAAGTAGGGACTAAGAAAAAACTTGATATCTATCTTGTAAAGATATTTGGTAGTCCTTCTTTTATTCTCAATCCTAAAGTTAATAGACTAAAACCTGATCCCACTTCCTACTCCTGCATTTTTGTTGGGTATGGAATTCAAACAATACAAATAATATTTTATGGTCCAATTAAACATATGATTGTAAAAATTAGTTATGTGCATGTTCATGAGATTTTTTTTTGTAAATTTTCCTCTCTTCCCTCTTCTATGTTTCCTGAAGCTGAGAATATTCATTTTGATTATCCTTCCTTATAAAATATGGAAACTAATTTTCAAGAGACATATCATACTTCTTATAACATGATGGATGTATACCTTGAGAGGGAGTCTTCTCAATCGTTGTCACAGTAGAAAGTTCCTAAATGGGATAAAAATCTGGTTTCAGAGTCTCAACCTAATGATTTGATAAAGATGACCCACAATCAACATTCTTATCATGCCTTTCCAACTATTTATGAGGTTTAAACTCAATGTTTTAAAGAATTCATCTCAGATGAAATATGAATTATATCCATGGAAGCTAATTACAATGCTCTATTAAAGAATCAGGTTGGGGAATTAGTCACTCTTCCTCCTAAAAGAATCATTGTAGGTTCTAGATGGTTGTACTAAAATTAAATATAACTTTGTTGGTAAGATTGAAAAATTGAAGGCTAGATTAGTTGCTAGATTTTTTATTCAAAAATCAAGTTTGGATTATGTTGAAACCTTAACTCCTGTTGTAAAAATGGGAGCTGTTAGAATTCTTCTATCTCTAGCTTCTCAACATGGCTGGGAAATTCACCAAATGGATGTCCAAAATGTTTTTTAAATGGTGACCTAAAAAAAGAAATTTATACGCATCAATCTAAAGGATACCAAGAATGTGGGAAAGAATTATATGTTTGTAACCTTAATAAATATTTGTATGGTCTTAAACAAACACCTGGATCTTGGTATGCTAAGATAAATAGTTTCTATTAAAAACTTGGTTTCAATCATTATTTTTCTTATAATGATGTATTCGTTAAAACTAAAAAAAACCATGTTATTATCAATGTCTTGTATGTTGATAATCTCTTGATTACTAGTAGTGATAAAAAACTTAATTTTTAAAATCAAATAGAAATTAATACAATGATTTCAAATGAAAAATTTGTGATTGTTAAGGCATGGTTATTTGTAAAATTCACAAATATGATTTATTGTAATAATGTCTCTATTCCTAGGGAAGTTCATGTTAGATTAGATCCAAAACATTTTTGTGATAAATTTAATCCTATTTTATATCGAGAACTTATTAGTATTTTGATTTATTTAACCATCACTATGCCTGATATATCCTTTATAGTTGGGATTATTTCTAGATTCATGCAGGATCCTTATGAGGATAATTAGAAAATGGAAAAAATGATTCTAATGTATATCAAAGGCATAATCAATTTTGTTTTGTATTATTCTTCTTGTGATGATGAAAATTTATTTAGTTATTGTGATTATGAATATGTTGGTGATATTATGGATAGAAAATATACTTCTTGATATATTTTCAATTTAAGCGTAGGTGCAATTACTTGGAGTAGTAAGAAGAAAACAACAATATCTATCTTTTCTATTGAAGTAGAGTATAGAAGTGTTATAGAAGAAGAAAAGAATCCATGTAGCTCAAACTATGATTAGATGAACTTCATATGGGCGTCAAAGGAAGTACTCTTCTTCTATGTGATAGCCAAAGTTTGATTTCTCTTACAAAAAATATAGTCCAACATCAAATAACCAGGCATATTGAGATCCATATGCACTTCATCCAGGAGAAATTTCTCAATGGTGACATAGATCTCAGGTTCAGTTCCACTGAAGAGCAGGTTGTAGAAATTTTTACCAAGCCCTTGTGTTCTCTAAAGTTTTATGAATTTCATGTTATGTTAGGCATTTCAGATGTTAGCTCCTATGATCATGTGAATGACGTTGATCTTCACCTCTTAATCCTATGAATTTTGGCCTTTCAGAGCTTCCCTTGAGGGGGAGATAAGAAATGAGCATGTTGTATTCTTTTTCTTATGCAATGTCATCTCTTAACAGCTTGATTGTGTCAAGTTAGATACTCCCTAGACTATTTCCATTTTGTTTAAGTAAATTTCCATGTTATGTGAAGTTTACATGTAATCCCCCAGCGAAGCATTAAATATGATAGGTTTTTTGTTTTATAAAAACTCCACGATCTTATGTAATACATCATCTTTAATCACTTTATATTGATAATTTGGTTCATTACGGTGTACTATAGTTTTTACAAAACTTGCAAGACACTTTCTTTGTGTCATAGCTTCCTGAAGTCCACAGATCACTAAAGTAGTGTACCACATCTTTTCTAAAACCCATGGCATAGTTTCAGTTGTTCACCGGATTTTTCCAACCCACAATATATTGCAGTAGTGTACCACGGAGTTGAAAAACCTGTGGGGCACTGCTATAGTGTACCACAAAATTGTAAATCCCACATAACATTTGTATTTAGTTCACAACTTGTTTAATCCGACATAATATTGTAGCATTGAACCATGGCACTGAAGTAGTATATTGTGGAGTTACAAATCAACAAAATAAAATTATTTTCCTACATGTTAGACTAAATCACTTGATGATTTATGTATTGTAATTATTTTTATACCAAAAGGTTACTTACCATGAGTTATTTGGAACAAACCATGATTTTGACATGGAAATTAAAATTTACATTTTTCCGTACTTAACATAAAGGGGGAGTGTTAGGTTTGTAATATTAAGTGGGAAAATTCTTGTTTAGAAACATGTCAAAGACTATATGTAGACACCCGTTTTTCACCCCTAGGTGACCTAACACACATCAATTAAATTATCATTACCTATTGTTATCATCTGTATCCTAAAGTATCACATAATTTACCATCGTAAATCCTGTTTACCCTGCGTAAAACCCATTTACCCTCCCCTAACCACTTAAAACAACCCAAGCTTACTTTATCCTACCCATCCTAATTAAATTAAAAATGTAAAAGAATAGCCTAATCTAATGCAAGTTTGCAGTAAATAAATGAATACTAAAATACTGAAATAATACACAAAAACTAAGCTAGAAAATTATGACACCCTAATGGGCAAAGAGGGTTAGAAGAGCCTTAGTTTATTTGTGGAGGTTATTGGACTATGTCTCAGTGGAGAACGACTAAGAAAAGATGGAAGACCATCACACAAAAGCTTGAAAAAATGTACATCTCACATATTTGACTAGATTGGGTGCCTGGAGAAGGATAGGGGCACCTGTGGGTGCCCTAGTCTACGTAGATGCTCAAAAACCCTCATCTGGGGTGTCGTAAGATCTTCACACTTGTTTTCCTTTTGTCACGTGTATGTTGGTGAATTATTACTATTGTCTTTATAAATTCAAAATGAATAAATCACCTGTAAAACCCCAAAAAAATTATCAAACCCTAAAAAATAAAGATGAAAATGAAGGGGTTAGACTATCCTCAGCTGCCAAAATGATGGACTTATCACTGAGTGTTGCACTAAATCTCAAATCCAATGTAGTTATGAGTGTGTTTGGAATTTTTCCTTAGGTTGCTCTTGTGCTAGTCACACTTTGTGAGTAACGAGCAAGTTATTAGATGTATAATGTAAATAATGTGTACATGGAAACAATAGACTCCCCTTATATGAAGTGTGATGCAGATGAACCAACCTTTGTCTCTTGTGATGGAGCTAGATGGATGCAAATGGAGCTATAAATGCCTTTGATTGATGCAACCTTAGGTGGAGATAGTAGATTCTTAGTGTTTGGTCCCTTATTATGATAACATAACTTTATATTTATGATTCTCTTGCTTGAATTTCGTAATTAACCCTGAACAAACCAACTACCAAAAAAATAAGATTCTCAAATGGCTATAAAGGACATAAAAAGTGTGACCAAAGTAAAAAGACGACAAGGGTGCCTAGAGGGGACGGGGTGCCTGGTGTTGGCATCCTAGTCATGAAAATGCACAAGTTTCCACAGCAAAAACACCGAATATATTATTCCTATATCAATTACAAAGTATGGAGTGCTATTAAATAGCCATCCAAATAGGAAAACCAACTTCCTATAAAGTAGGAAGTATAAACAATATAAAACCCGTATTAATATATTGTTATACATTTGTTATAACAATATATATAAAACTAACCATATAATAAACCATGTGAATACTAATTCCTAACATTCCCCCCCTTAGTGTTTACATGGTAGAAAAACATCCACACACTCAACTGCAGTATGCTCACCCCTGTGGCGTGTCCAACTCTGTGACTCATGACCTTGATCCAAAAGAAAGGTTCGCTCCTTCCATGGTTTTAAACAGGCTTACCACAAACCTTGATGCGACAGGAACCTCATCAACTGTCGACCTCGTGTGGTTTTCTGGATCCTCCCACAAACCCTTTCAAGATCCATGAACTGACTTACTCTGGTGCTACTGTTCACCACTATGCTTATACATCAGGGAATTATGTAGGAAACACAACATGCATATCTCAAAACTGCACAATAGAAGATATACTGAAAAAATTTCACATTACTTCCTATAAGAATCGTAATGTTCTTAATTGTAGTCTCTGTCATTGATCGCTGCCACTCGATCTCGAACAACATAGAAAACTGCCACTGCCACTGGAAGCTTTCCTTAACTAAGCTATTTTGGGTGTAGAATGGGAATGGAACATTGGTATGTATTCCCCCCCACAATGTGAAATTTCACTCATATAGATACTGAGAAGAAAATTGCATCGAAGAACATACTCCTGAATGGATCTTGCTAGTTAGGTATTGCTGCACATTGGTCACTAATGCTAGTGAACGTATTCTCCTAGCTGACCATCTTCCAATGAAGTACGGAAGTCAGAGGACCAAGTCAGTCAGAGGATCACTGACAGTCATCTGTTCTCCAACACAACTTTCTTTCCAACATCCATCAAATACCACACAAAACAGGAACACTGCAAACTGAAGCACTCTGAGAAAATGGAAACCACACTGAAAATCAAATACTCACACTGCACACTTGTGCCACCAAATCATTCTGTGCGGCCCCGTCGTTGGTGACTGACGAGAGGTCGTTGTCTGACCTCCAGCCTCCGATGCCTCCTTCCTCCATCAGATCTACTGCTAACTCAGCTGAATGTGATCATTTGGGGCTCACCAAGTTTCACACCGTACTTTATTTTGTCTCTCCCCTGCAATGTGAAAACAATTATTTCCAGACGTCGGATTCCACCGAAAATGCATCTCTGAGGCAATTTTTATTTTTTTATTTTTTTTGTTTTTGGACTTTTACAATGACACGAATTTTATGACTCTTTGAAAATAAAAAATACTGACAAAAAATAAATGATCACTTTAAAATCACCTATTTATTTTACGGAATTTTATATGACATAAGATCATACAAAATAACTCTTGACTACGGTATTGATTTTGACACTGATACACAATATGACAATGTTGACCCTAAAAAAACTACATTAAAACATGGCTCAAATATATTGAATAAAAACTTTGACAATTTAAGACTACTAATACAAGATTGACTTGAATAAAATGACACACTCAAATATGTTGACACTTACAGAACTACTAGTCAATGGAACTAAAACTGACAATTGCATCCACCAATACATAATGGGCACGACTTTAACTAACATGACTAAACAACATGAAAATTACAAAAAGATAAACCCACTTGTTTTAACAGAATCTTCCTATACACTAAAAATTAAACAATACTTAAAAACCGATATTGATTACAGACATGACTCAAATTCAATAAATCGAATAGAGAACCAGCTGCGTCGATTTGATACCAGATAATCTATAGTTGTAGTCTATATTGATTCAGTGACTTGGTGGACTGCACACACGAGAATGGAGGAGACCAGCTTATCACGGCATGTCATAGAATTGACTCAGCTCAATGCATGGAACAGAGTGATTCCAATGATACAAGGAACGAATTGAAAAGGACCACTCAAGACATTCTGCAGGAACCCTTCTTATTTTTTTCTTTTTGGTTTTTCGTGCGGATAGAGATCTGCAATGGGCGGTAGAGGATAACTACACTGTGGAAGTTTTAGACCAATTGGTAGCATGAAAAAGGAACGAGTCTACACATATGACTACCTTTACCAACAACACACATACGACTGCCTTCACCGACAGCACACGAGGATTTTGAACTGTGGATAACCAGCTTGCAGGTAGCACGTATGGAAATGCATGTTCTGTACATAAAATCTCTACCTTTGATGAGCAGGCCAAGTCAGATCTACTATTGCACCCTTGAAAATCCCCAGCAGTGGCTGATAAAATAAACTATAAATCCAAATGTATGACTGCAGCTCCGAGATGAAATATCACGATGCCGCTATAAACATGCAATGAGGAAACGATGAATTCGCTGAGAATAAATGTGGATATGAATGAACCTCGAGTATACCACTGTCATACCTTGTTATTACGATGGATCAGGATTAAAAGCATTAATAGTATCTACCCTTCACATCCTCTCACAACACCATAATCGCTCTGATACCAAATCATAGCAATGTCAACCAGATTAATGCACGAGGTAAAAGATAAGATCTAATTACTATTATTTCTCTATGTATTTCTGCACAACATATTTGGCTAATATATAGCACAATATAATAGAAGAACTACTTCCTAGATCAATAGGAAGTCAACAAACAACTTACCCGTTTATAACTTTACGGGTATCAAGGCAAAACTCTATGGATGCAATATATTACACAAAAACAATATATTATAACAGCCTGTAGTTGATCAAACTCAACATAATTATAGATCGTAACTTTTATAATAATGTGAGCACTGGATGGATAGATTCCTATCAGTCTACAATTCCTAATAAATTAATAGATTCATCAAGAACCTTGGAGTATGATTCTGACTTCTCCTCAATGAAGTATGTTCAGGACACATAGACCATAGCATGCACCAGGAGGTACCAATTCCTTCAGCAAACTAGGGTTTAAATATCTCGCTATAATGCAGTTTCATGCTTGCAGATTGGGTCTCCAAAATTAAGCTGTCCCTCATTATCATGTAGAATTCCATTTCAAAGGATCAGATATTGCTCTGATACCAAATCAAGACCATGCACAAGTTTGCTTAGTAGAAACACCGAATACATTATTCGGTAATATCAATTACACATTCATAGAAATGCTCTTGAATAGCCATCCAAGTAGGACATAGTAAGTTCCTATAAACTGGTGACGTGACATCAACAATATAAAACCCAAGTACCCCTTAGTGGCTTGTTATCCACTCTTCTGGTGTAAGAATCATACAGGAAGATCGGTTACCATATAATAACACCAGGTGAATACTAATTCCTAACACCTAAGATGGGTGCTAGAGTCTAGAATAATATAAATGGATTGGTAAGGTGAATTCCCTTCCACTTGCTCTAGCAAGTGCAAAATGTTTTCACAGTATTGAACGCTTCCCAGACATCATATCAAGAAAGATGGCCAATAGGTATGGGTTAATTAGTACTTTTCTTACTTTGAAACAATGACAGGAGGAGTATGTCATCTGAAACTAGGATAGATGACTCAAATTGCGTGGTTTTGATGTTCTTTATGCATCCTAACCTTATTGTCTTTCACAATTGTTCCCAACTCTTCATGAATAACCTCCCATTTGAGCATACTGAAACACTACTCACTAATAACCTCTCAAATAGAAAGTGGTCTTGCAACCATATTCTACAAAATAAATTATGATTAATTGTTAAGGGATTCTTACGATGTAAATTGATGGAAATCCAGAATCACCAAGCGATCATTGTGGACACTGATCGATCATATTCAGCAACAACCTAAGTCTTGAATCATCCTTGCACACTCATCACACATGATTTCTAAGTATTGAGGATGAACTAGTTTTACTTATGTCAGCATCATCATGTCCAAAGGAAAAGCCAATAAATAGCCTATGACTGCCACCAAAAACCTCATCATATTGTTCAACAACTGTTGGAGATGCCATGATCCACAAGTTTTAAGGGCTATCCATCAAGGTATAGTACCATGTTGTTCCACAAAACCACATTTTTTTTAAGTCATTCTGTGCAACTAGTTCATAGTGCCTATCCATAGCTTCCAAAATTTGCATACACCATCCTACTTATGACCATCTACAATTTTTCTTATGATCCAATCATTTAGACAATATTTATCAATGACTATTTTATGCATAGAGATTGCCGTCAATCCGTGCATCACCATGTAATCAGTTCCCAGAGCTTAGCATCTTTGGCATTAGAGTTCCAAAGGACTACAAGATATTCATGTAAATTAATTCAAGATGGAGACTTGACTTTGTTGCATAGGATTTAAACAACATTGTTTAATCTGTCCTGTGATTGAAAACCCATGTATTTTGAATTGCCATCCCTTTTGCTAACTATCCAAGCATACTGCTACCCAATCTTCGTCAACGCAGAATCCATAACTTTCAACTTGTTTTAATACCTCCGACTCTACAAATTAAATTCTTTGATTTTCATGTTAAGGGATAACATAGATATGTAGAATCCTCGTAGGCTATTTTCTAGTATTACACCCATGTTCCCTGCCAGGTTACCCATAGTCATTTATCTTATCAATTATTTTGTCAAAATAAGAACTTTGTCTCAGATCATCATCAATCCTTGATCATTGTCAATCCCTATCGTTTCTAACTATTTTAAATATATATCATGTTTTCATTAGTCTAATTCTGGTCTAACAAGTTATTCGCAAGATGTATGTTTTGTAGTTTATTATTCTAGGTCTTTCACATCCCATTACCAACATATACGATCTCTCGATCATCTAGCAGTCGTTCGTGTGGGAAATTTTCAATATCCTCCATGAAATCACAATGTGTGTCATCATATTCACACCAAACATCAAAGATATCGAGGAATGGATCGAGATCATCCAATAAGAGAAAGAATCCACCAAATACTTCTGGTAATACTACTTGGAGGACTTTGAGCTTGTCACTTCCCTATCCTAGGCCACTTACAAAGCTAATAAGGTCTCACTGTCCCTCTCGAGTTTTAAATTGTCTATTTTCATTATCTATCTTATCATTATCAAATCAACTTAATTTTATCAAAAAGAGTGGACACCTTTCAAGGAAGTCCCTTTGGATTCATAAGATCAGCACTTGTCAAGTAACTCGTTATCAATATTTATCTAATATATTTTGTCTAGATTTCTTATCTTACAATTCTTCTCGTTTGGTGAAAATAGGGTCCTCTTTCATTACTTGAGCATCCTGACATTATGACTCTCGATGCAGATATCAGTAAACCCAATTTATTTAAGTTTTTTTGTATTTTCAAAATTTATATCACTAACACAAAAACACCTTAAACATCGTGGCATGCCTAGTGCGATCCTTTATTCCCTCTTTCAATTAGATTTTGTATCTTTCATTTCTTTTTTTTCTATTTTTTCTAACCTTTCAGCTTGGACCACATTGTTGTTGTTGTTGCTTAAGATTTAAAATTTTAAAAAATAAAAGGAAAAGCGATCACACGTATGCTCTTCTCTTTCACCAATTTCTTCTAGTATCACAATTTATGTGTTTTTTCTCATTAAATTAAAATATTTCATTTGAAATTTAAAACAAACACTTATATTTTCCTGATCACATAGCTTAATTAGGGGATTTAATAATTGCATTCACATAACTCCCTCCACACACAGCCAAATCACATTAAAAAACCTACATATAAATAATCCTTCCCAGGTGGACCTACTTAAATTTCATCACCAAGAGGATAAGTCAAAATAGTGTTATGGACGAGTATATAAAACATGGTGGGCGCTATATCGGTTAAGCACCCAATACCCTCATCGTTGAGGGACCATGAAGTGAGGGGGTAGGCCCCAATACCACACCTCATACCAACACTAACACAAATTCAGGCCTCACATACCTTTGAGTATATCGAGGAATCCATCCTTTAATATTACTTGAAACCATCCTTAGGTTACCATTTCCTAATACTCTTTTCAGCCATTTTCCACATTTCACATTCTTTTTCTAATTTAATCGAGATAATAAAAAATTGTCTTGTGTGACTTGTTTACGTTATTGTAATAAAATCTTAGACTCATTTTTTTCTTTCTTTCCTTTAGTGGTTATTTGTTTAAAACCATGGTTTTAACCAAAAAATTGTCTCATCTTCAAAACACTGATAATATGTCCATCCCTCTTTAACAAACCATAGATTCTATCAAATCTATCCTTCATAACATCCAACACATAGTAAATAATACAAATCACCTTCAACATCCAATCAAGAACCTCTTCAATATCCTAGTAGTCAATCAACCATGTTAGAAATCCTAGATCCCTCCAGTCTATGATTTTTCAATAGCAATGATCTAGTCTTTACTGAAATTTTAGATTCAAACCATGTGGCTCTTAATGCCTATCTTGCATCTCAAGGTGTTTTCATCCAGCAACCAACAACCTATAAACGACCCCTATCTCTTTTGGCATTATTGACACTTCCCAACTTATTGACCCTAATTACGATCTGGTCATCCAATAGTTCCATCCTTATACCACTACTGGTGGTTCATGGGTGTCGACCCCCACATCATCAATTCCAGTCATCAATTTTAACCTTAATGTTGGCTCGTCACAGGAAACATCCAATCAACAAACATCCTCCTCATCAAACCCTTTGTTAGGATCATCATCTTCACAAAACAAAAAAACACTAACACATCCCCTTCCACTTTTAGCCCCATACCTTCCATTGTCTCTTCTACACCTCTAGTGATCTTGGTATCCATCGCACTTAACGTTTCTCAACCCATCCCTTCACAAAAACCCCATCCAATATCCAAAATTTACTCATGTCGATCCCCATGTCTATACCCCTTATCAATACAAGTTCTATAGCTAGAAATCATCCATGATCACAACATGAATCAAATACCGATGTCTCACAAATTCATTCTCACTATATATCTCAGCCATCTTAACTACTCATCAACACTTTTATCACATCTCAACACATTCCTTAATTATCAAACTCCTCATCAATACTTCTATCCCATCCCAGTATATTCTTTAATCTTCTCAACCAATTATCAAACCATCTATTTCTATCTTTTCCTAGTATGTACCTCAGCCATCTCATCCCCTTATCAGTATATCCAACCATCACAACCTTTGGTTTCACAACTTATCTATAATATCCCTAAAAATTTCCCCCTTCAGCAAAATATCCCTTTACCCCATCTTCTATATCAATAACCAAACCCACACATCCAAAATTAACATGGACCTTAATAATTTAATCCTCAACATTCATCCCAAAATGGTCCTTTGTAAGGATTGATGAACATAATATCTAGTTTTAAAACTACCTCCATGGGTCCTAAAAACATCCTATCATATGAAAAAATCTGTAATGAACCAATTCATCCATCAGTGCCTTACAAAGCCTATCCTTTACATTGGGAATTCCCTAAGTTTATCAATTTCTATAATAAAAATAAAAATCAATAACACATCCGAACCTTGCATCATGCATGTTACCTTATCGCACATGATCAGGACCTCGTGTTAAGGATGTTCCCTATGTCCTTAGTAGGGACTGTGTTGGATTTGTATAATAATATCCCATAATACTCACTCATCTCCTTCATAAAACTTGCCTACTGTTTCTTAGAAAAAAATCCTATCAACATCGCACACAAAATATCTATCATAGACCTTTATACAATTAAACAATTAGAAGATGAATTCAGTGCATACTTTTTCACCTGTTAGCATGGGATCAATAATCATCTATCCTTCTCACTTCCATAGACCGAACTGATTGATTTATTTTATAGATCATGCACTAAACACATATCATCTACACTTCAAATTAAATATTTCTAAACGTTTAACGAATCCTTTACCATGGCTTGCAGGTTAGAAATTTATGCCCTCAAGGATGGTAAGGTCAAGCTTTGATCAAAGAAACCAAAGTCTGAGTCTTCATTCAAACCATATTTCAGTAATGAAAAATAAAAAAGATCAGTAAATGTGTTCGTCATGAAATATGCATCTAAGATTAATTTGTATGGTGAAAACTCTCATCCTCAATGTAATTACACCCCCATTGGTGATTTCTATAGCATGATTTTTGATAAAATTATAGCTATGTGTATGATCACTCTTACTCTAATCCATCCCATTGACATATCAGTTTCAAAATGCTCTTTTTATCAAGAAAAAAACTATTGTAAATACCATCATGTTCAGGGCCATGACATCAAAAGGTGTCATTCATTTAGAAACTTACTTCGGGACCTTATCAGCAAAGGTGAGTTGCAACTACATAATCCAAATGCACGTACAAATCATAACTTAGACATCTTTAGGAAATCCTTTCCAAACCATGCCTCATTAACTAGTCAACCCCAATACATTTTTGTTAACTCTCATCACATTATCAATTCCATTAAGGATCTCTCATCCACACCCTAAACATCTAATGTTTATGTCACAAAAACATCAGCTAAATAATCCAAACCTTTAACACCTAGTGTTTCTACAATAAAAGCACCTACTAAATCACACAAGTCCTCTAATATTTCCTCTAACAAGACCATGGATCCCCCTACATCCACCGCATCTACACTAAGCTCACCTATGATCTCTTCGAAATATTCCAGAAAAAAAACCCATTACAGAAATTAGTCAAATCTCTTTTGAAGATCACGTCACCCAACCCTATATCAAAAATCTCAAAAATACCACTAAACAATATCCAATTCATCCATATAAAACAATATAAATCATATCACAAAATAATCCAACCCTAGCAAAAAACCTAAAGAACTTACCTTTGATCTTAGGGTGTCACCCCTTCATCTAAATTCATAGTCATTGTCACAAAATCAAAGATCATTCCTCCACCAGCACCTAAAATGGTCACATAAAAAATAATCCCTTCAGCATCATCAAATGAAATATAAATTCCCTCCACCTCGGCTTCGATGGGGTAATTTAAAATGAACCTTAAAAGGATCATTCAAATACTTTCATAACATTACACCCTCTTAAATCATTTATCTCTCAAGGGTGGAATCCCTCTTGGTACAATTTTGAAGCATTCTATAAGTATCATTGTACTTCAGGAAACTCTACCAAGGACTAGAAATCCCTCCACACTACCATTCAAAGTTTCACTAACAAAGTACTTCTTCCTATGGATCTACAATACCAAAATTAACCCAAATAAGCTCATTCAACCCCTACATTTTTATTTTCTAAACCAATGTCCAATGTCACATCCACATCTAATAAAAGTGAGACCTCTTCTAATAAAACCCCACTCCCTCAAATCAACAATGTTTATATAACTACCAGAGCCCACGCACAAGAACCTAAAGCTTCAAAACAAAATAGTCTAAAGGTCTCTATCCCTCATACACCCAAATCACCTAATCTACTATCCCATTTTAAGGAAAAGGTATCCATCCTCACCACTTCACACAAATAATCAACATCCTATATACATAATACCATCATCAAAATACTTCATCAAGTACCCATGAAAATATCCCTCTATGAACTTATCCAAACATCACCTCAACATCGATAAGTGATAATCAAGGCCCTTCAATCCATATCAGTACCATATGATGATCCACAACCATTCGCAAGCCTATTCAACACCCTAAAAATGATTACCGCTATCCATTTTGACAATTCTTAGATCTTGTCTTTACATCCTGAATATCATGACATTCCTCTATTTTTCACAATAAAAATCGATGGTAATCTTGTGAAGAGAGCTATGATCAACAATGATGTAAGCATCAATATCATATCATCACATGGTTTTAACATCTCAATCTACTAGACACTGTTTTTTCTCAGTTACATACAATACTGCAAGTATTTGATGAAACCATTGCCCCTACACTAGGCACAATTATCTTACCTATTAAAGTAGGTGTCAAATGTCTTCACGAACTCTTCTACCTTATGGAGGAGGATTTTCAATATAACATTTTTTAGGAATACCTTAGATATGTGATAAGAAGTGTATCCCATCCACTCTACATCACTATCTGAAATATGAACATGAAGGTAAGAACTTCACTATTTCAGCCAACCTGAATCCTTTGAAGCCATTTCATATGACCTACTGGAAAAATGGCGTACTCATTCCTACAAAAAATTCAGGTTCTTGTGATCAATCCTCTACTAGTTCCTTAAACTCTACATCCAAATTACCAGATGACACCTCCTTTGAGGATGTCATGCATCGACTCTCACTGGGGGAATATTTTCTCTTGACCTTTAATTCATCCCATACACAAAACTCATATGGGAGGCCTGATAAATAACCCATGTATGAACCCAATATTGGAGACATCATCTCTTTTCATCCCCATTGTCTCAAAACTAACCTCGTCTAGGGAAGGATTGATCATCCTTCCCCATATCATGATAATCAACATCACGATAAACCATTTAAGTCTATTTTTTTATTCTTATACAATAAAATCTTCGCACAAATGTACACCCATCATTGTGCCTGGAAGGGATTAAAAATTAGACTTTATTAACAAGGAATATACAATTTAGTCTTTGATCATTCCCGTGAGCCTCAAAATAAGTACGGATTAGGCTTTGATAAACCATCCATAGACACCTTCCCAAACACCACATCTGGGCCCGTAATAGAACCAGAGTCACCCCCTTCATTAGATCACTCTATCAACATGGAAAAAACCATTTCCATCACGTATGACTATTCTTTAGTCAACATAACCACCTTATGGCTGCTTAATTATTAGACGAACAACAACATTAAGACTATTCCACTAGTATTACCTAAATTTTTTGAGGAAGACTCCCCTACCTTCAATATTCTTCAATGTCAAGGAAACTAATCCATATTATCTTACATGGGGTCCAAGTATCATTACCTTCAAAACACCTTACCACCAGACACATTGACACTCCTTAACGAATCTACCATTGACATCAACATAGGAACTTTGTAAGACCCTCAGATAGTGAAAGTTTTTCAATCCTTGAATTTAAAAGAGTTAAAGGAATTTATTTCTTTCCTTTAGGAAAATAGTCAAGCCTTTACATGGTCATATAGTGACATGCCAAGTATTGAACCTAACATTTTCATTCACAACATGGTCATGTATCCTAATGCTAAGACCATCAAATAGAAACTACATTGAATGCGTCCTTATGTGTCCCTCATCATCAAAAAAAAAATACAAGGTCTTATTTCTGCTAACTTCATATACAAAATGGGTTTCTAATATCGTACCCATAACAAAAGCATTTGACAAGTTACACATATTCACAGGCTTCCGAGATCTCAATATTTCTTGTCTCAAAGATGATTTCCCACTCCCTAAAATTGAACAAATCGTATTGACCTCACTAGATAGACACATGAAATGCTATCTCTTATGGATGGATTCTCTGGATACAATCAAATCCTTATCATAATTAGAAAACCAACATACAACATGATCTTCATCACTCCTTAGGGGAATTTCTGCTACTTTGTCATGCCCTTCAGAACTTAAAAATGCAAGGGCAACATATCAATGTGCAATGACATGTATCTTATCCATGATCTTATTCATAAGACTATAGAAGAATATGTTGATGATCATATTAAGAAAATATAAGAAATGAAAAGATCAACTCGTCTATCCTTGACATCATTTTTTCTCACCTCATAAAATACTTCCTCTACCTTAACTTGACCAAATGTGTATTTGGTGTCCTCACTGGAAAAATCTTAGGGTTCATATTTTCTATCAAAGGCCTTGATTTTGACCCCACTAAAATAAAATTTATCTTCTAGATGCCTCCCCCTTCTAATCTTAAATAGATTTGTAGGATCTCCATTTCAAATGAGATCAACTATGTTCATGCCTCCCTATGAGGGGGAGACATTTTATCTTTACATATCCACTATTGGCCATGCCCTGGGTGTTAACTAGCACACCGAGATGAGTAGGATAGAGAAAAAGTTGTATACTATATCAGATACACATTCCATGACTACGAAACTCATTACACTAAATAAGAAAAGTTTTTTTTTTGCATTATACTTCGCAACTTCAAAACTTTTCCACTATCTACTTAATCATAAAACATATGATTGTCACTAGCTTCAATCCCCTCAAATAAATTTATTATAAACCATATCACAGTGACTATATCACTCAGTGGCTAATTCTCATTACTGAGTTTCATCTAGAATTCATATCACATAAATATATCAAGAGACAAATAATCGTCGATCAACTCGCATGAGCTCCCCTTCCTGAAAATCAATTATTGCACAAAAAATTTCCCAACGAGTCTATCAAAACCATCGACTAAGTATATGCTCCTATCAAAATGACATTATTTGATTGATCTAAATGTCAGCATGGGGGAGGTTTTGGTTTTATCATCATACCCCCCTGGGGGACTCCAATCCCTATATCCTTAAAACTAAAGTTCAAATGCACTAATAAAATGGCCACATACGAAGCTCTAATCATGAGTCTCCAAATGACTATCATGCTTGGTGTTCAAATCCTAAACATATATGGAGACTATTAACTCATCATCAATCAAATTAAAGGAATTTATCAATGCAAGAGTGAAAGTATACAAAATTATTAAACCATTTTTTAATTCCTCCTAGATTCCTTTGATCAATACACCATCCAAACAGTTCCATGATCTTCTAATAAGTTTGTAGACACCACAACTTCCCTAGAATCACTCATTCCACTATTGACTAACGATTCCATATTGTATTTTTTGTGCATAGACTTGATCAACCATCTCACACCAAAAACATCCCCTCTAATAATCTCATCGAAGACAACCAAATAGATCATTGGTACACTCAAGTCTACGACTATCTAAAAAATTAAAAAATACTATCTAACTTGTCTAAAAATGCTAAAAAATCTTTCCTCCAATGTGCTACCGGATACGTCATCATAGGTGGTATTTTATATGAATGTGGGTTTTATGGCTAGTTACTACGATGCCTCAAGTCTCTTGAGTCCACTAAAGCTATCTAGGAAGTCTGTGATGGCGTATGTGGTGGAAACTTCATTGGCATGGTTGTTGCTACATACGTCCTATGGATGGGATATCACTAGCTCACCCACCCTCAATCAAGATTGGTGTGCATATTTCAATAAATGTGTTAAGTGTCAACAACATTCTAATCTAACTCACATTCTAAGTCAAGCCCTATAACCTGCTAAGGATCTATGAGCCTTATCACAATAGGGACTTGACCTCATCAACCTTATCAACCCTCATTCGCCATAATGACATCATTATATCATTAACACCACTAAATACTTCACTAAATGGGTGGAATATATTCCACTAGTCCTTATTAAAGTAAATAAAATCATAGAATTCATCTAGCAACACATCACATGTCGCTTCTGAAAGAGGGTTTAAAACCCGTAAGTGAGGATCAAGGGATGATGTGCACATCAACAGATGTGCGAATGACAGCGTGAAGAGATCTCGGGAGGAGTGAGCATCAACCAAATGTGCATGAAAATATTTGAAACATGGGCAAAACCTGGTTAAGCCATAAAACTCTCCTCTGTCTCATAGATCAAATGGGGTGTACATATAGGAGGTGCTAAGTAACCCCAAGTGCTGTAATCATGACAACTCGAGTAGAGAGGGGGAGTTACATTCCTAGAATAGAAGTGTAACTCCCAATTACGCATATGACACACTGACGCACTGACACACTAATGCGTAAGATAATCTCATAATGACCCCTAAATGACACGTGGACCTACAATCTCACCTAAGTGAGATGACTTACCTAATGATGTGGAAAATAATACACACCAACACCCCCCTTCATCGTAACTTAAGATGAGGCGGAAAGTCAAAAATGAGAAATGGGTCCCTGCATAAAGCCTGATGAGGTACCCATGCACAAGAAAAAGGTTCCAAGTAGTGAAGGAAAACCCAGTGGGAAAAACATCCACCATAAGAGAGAAAAACACTCTCTAATCTAAGAAAGATGCCAAATATGGGTCCCAACTCTAGACAAGCCTGAAAAGGTACCCATGTACAAAGAGGAAATCTCTCAGAAAGAAGAAGAAGAGAGAAGAAGAGGGAGATGAGAGGAATAGAGAAGATGCCATGAACGGATCTGAACTCTGCAGCTCTAGGAAGTATCCCAGAAGAATGTCGATGACAAGATCCTCTGCCTCTGGACTGAAGAAGAGCCACCCACAATGAACTATGTGCCCACCCTTAGGAAGGACATAAATGATGTGCTAGAAGTACTCCCACTCCACAAAGGAAGCTGAAGGTAACAACACGAAGAACTTTGAGTCTGGTCCACGGAAGTGTGACATAGGTCTAGCGAGTAAGTGCCAAAGAACTGAAGGTAATGCCATGTGCGTAGAACTGTCATAGTAAAAAAGAGGAACACCCGTAGAAAGGATGTCCAAGTGATGTGAAGGGAACAAAACATCTTCCACAATAGAAAAGGGATCCATAGCTGAGGGTGGATTAATGAAGGTCTCTAGAAAATTGGAAGTGGTAAGAATCCCATAAGGGGAACTCCCAAAAATGGAGATGATGAACTCCTATGAAACACCTGTAGATGGATGAGGGACCTATAGAGCATCACAAGTGGACTCTACAAAAAGATGACAAAGGTCAGGCAGATACTCATCCCAATGAGGGGGCTCAACAAATAGAAGAGCGATGTCAGATAGGTATGAGTCATCCAATGAAGGTAAAGGAGTGGAAGGGGACTCACACACTGGAAGTGGAAAGGAGGCGGGTGTAATGACAATGTGAGAGTGAGTAGGAGACTGCTCGATATCTGATGAGATGTGGGATGTGACAAAATTGTCTGGAATAGTGAGAGAAAGAAGAGAGAAGTCCTCTGTAATGCTCTTGACATCAAAAGTAGAACCAAGTGATTCTATGTCAGTGTAACTGCCATCACATGAAGAACAAGAGGAGACAACTATATCAGCAGCAACAACAATTGTGACAGTATGTGAAGGGTCTTCATAGAGGCACTGAAGAATGCTCCAGACACGGTGGGGTGGATCTGAGTCTGCCACGTGAAACCAGAGAGATCAAGAGACATGCATCATCATGTGACCAAAGACATGGTCACAAGTGTCAAGGAAGTCCTCCAGATGACGATGATCAGTGGGTGTAGGAACTGGACCAAGTAAGAAGGGTAAAATTCCCTCATGGGCGAAGTAACATTCCATGGAAGCACGCCAAACTAAATAGTTTCCTCTCTCTGTGAGAAGTGGTGGAGGCTGTAAGGTGATCATATGATTCTCATGTCTGGAAAGAGCACTCTCCATGATGAAAAATGCAAGATGCATAAAAGCAAGAAGGCAGACTCGACCGATAATGCGTCTGTGTGTGAAAACCCAAGAGTACTAGTCAAACCCCCCCAGAATGTGGCACTTTATAAAGTAGTGTGTTTACAAAAATGAAAATTCCATCATGTAAAGTGTAATAATTCATGCAACTTTGACCAAGGAAGCACTTAAAAATGAGTTGGGAGTCAAAAGTTATGGCATTGTTATGATTCCCGCAACTAATGGAAAAAGCCAATAAACACGCAAACTGATTTTAAAAATGCCCTAAATGGGTGAAAATGGTATCATGTGACTACTCATTGGAAATGAAATCAAATTTTAGGTAGGGTTTGTTTTGATTGCGAGGGTGGATTAGCCTCCTGCCAACCCCGGACCTCGCCCTCTGTCTTCGACACATGAATGAAGGACATAATACAAGCAAAAAATAGCTTAAAAATCAATCACATGCCATGAATGTTTTTTTTTATCTTAAAACATTAAAAAAAAATTTTGTTTTATCCTCCAAAAAATACTAAAAGGTAAGGAAGGGGGGGGCCACGTTGTCAAGCCATTTGATGGAAGTCAGACTGTCACATCCAAGTTAATACCAACAGACCAAGTTGAGCTATGTGCCAAGTTAAGAGGCCTAAGGCACAGAGTTGAGCTGGCTCGTGTCGATGAGTGCTTCCATGTTGATACCAGGTGTGGGTGGGAGGTTAAAATGACTGAAACTAGCCATGCAAGGTGCAACCGTTACAGCAGGAGTCCAAGCTGAGTCGAGTCTATGCTAGCTGACTCCACGTGTAGCAGTGCAAAAGTCTAGAGTAGTGCAGGAGCCTTAACGGTTAGGAATATTAATACCACATGGGGAACACGGTAGAGTCAGGTGAGTGGACCATTGAGAAGTGCATGAAGAACCAAAGTAGGTCAAGCACAGGCTCGCAGAAAACCAGTCACGGAAGTAGCTAAGCAGATGCCAACAATAAGCATCGAACCCAATGCAAACAAGAGCTAAGTGAACTAGGGCATGCAGAGATCCTACTGGCTGGTAGAAGATGTAACATCCTGGGAAATAACCTCTACAGGAGCAACATAGTCTGAGTGCCACAAACAACAAACAAAAACTAGTCAAACTGCCAGTCTGAGCACTAAACATGTGCCAGACTGAGCTGGTCACAGGTGGAGATGTGTGTTAGAGCTGAGAAGGAGTGGTGAATATGGGTTGAAGAGCCAAGAAAATAACCATGAGCCATGCCAAGAGTTATACGCAGGTGGGGGTGAAGAAACATGAACCAGGCATGAGCAGAAGGCAAGTTAAACCAAATGCATCCACGAGGAAACCAACACATGAGGATGGTAGTGTTTGAACATGCATAGAAACACGTTGAACCACAAGTTAACAGTGGGTGGAGCTCCAAGCACATAGCGGGAGGAGAGGGAAAGCTAGGAGAGCCAGCTTGTTTACCAACTCAGCCAAAAAGGACATATACTCCTCTTTGAAAAACCAATACAAACTCAATCTGTAACCCAATCTTGGAACTGTAAAACCACCAGAAAAACATGCATGCAACCTTAGAAACTAAAACCACGACCCATCAACAAATATTGAAGCATGAACAACCTGAATGGAGGTATAAACACCTGATTCAATGCAAGTAGAGCATGGTCAGAATATCCATTATAACACACACACAAGAATCTGTATATCACGTCGAAAGCCGAAAAAAACACGAGAAATACCGAAGAGTGCATGGATCCACAAGATCCGCTCTAATACCATGAAAGAGGGTTTAAAATCTACAAGTGAGTATCACGAGGGATGACATGCACATCAACATATGTGCAAATGGTAGCGTGAAGATATTTCAGGAGGAGTGAGCATCAACCGAATGTGCATGCAAAGATTTGAAATACGAGAAGAACCTGGTTAAGCCATAAAACTCTCCTCTATCTCATAGATCAAATGGGGTGTACATATAGGAGGTGTTGAGTAACCCCCAGTGCTGCAATCCTGACAACTCAAGTAGAGAGGGGGAGTTACATTCCCAGAATAGAAGTGTAACTCCCAATGATGCATATGACGCACTGGCGTGTTGACGCACTGACACACTGACGCAATGACGCATTGATGCATAAGATAATCTCATAATGACACCTAAATGACACATGGACCTACGATCTCACCTAAGTGAGATGAGTCACCTAATGAGGTGGAAAATAATACACACCAACATCTTCGACATCCCTAAAAAACTCATCACAGATAATGGAAAATATCTCAAAAATAAAGAAATGAAGAAATTATGTGACACATTCAACATCAAACTAATTTTTTCATCACCTTATTATCCGTAAGAAAATGTTCAAGTAGAAGCTTCTAATAAGACACTCAACAAAATTATCATGAAGACCATTGACCAAACAGGTAGGAATTGACATCTCTAAATCCTATTTTCTCTCTAGACTTATCAAAGTAGCATCTATACTCTTATAGGTGCTACACCCTTCTCCTTGGTCTATGGATTTGAGGAAGTTCTACTCCTTGAAGTCCAAATCCCATCACTTCATGTATCCCTCAGAGAATTCATCTTTGATGAGGATTATCATCAAGAACATCTAACACAACTTGAATTGTTAGACGAATATTGCCTAACAACCCTCAAACATCATCATGTTTATCAAGAATGAATCAAACAAGAATATAACAAGCATGTAAAATAACGTGACTTTAACATTTGTGATCTTTTCCTCAAAGAAAATCAAATTTTCACTACTCTGTAAAGGATTAAACGTTGAAATTTTTCCCCTAACTGGATCGGTCCATATAACATAACTCACAAATACGGGTCAGGAGCCTATCATTTAACCTCCCTTGATGGTAAACCTAAAAAGGAACCTTTGAATTCCTTGAACTTGTGGCCTTTCTATTGTAAAATATCTACTGTCATGACATTAGTCATATCAAATATCTTGTTCCATCACCAACCTATCATTCTACCACTGTAATGATTTTTGGAAGCATGTGGCCTACCATCAATACCTTGTAATTAAGACCTTAAAGATGAGCACCATGGCTCTGTTCATCACATATTTCAACATGGAAAACTTCCTCATTACTCTCATGTTCCCTTTGTCTACCGGTTGAAAAATATGTTATGGGATACACCTGTGTGGTTTATACACATTTTTTTCCCTCCTCAAAATGGTCTAATAGGCCTAACCTCAGCATAAAAATAATAAGTCAAGAATATCTATGGATTCCCATTATCAAAATATAGATTGGTCCCTCAAATGACATATATTAATCATATTGTCAAAAATAGAATGATCCATTGAAGGACAACTGTCAATCACAATAATATACCAATCCCGTGAAGGAGAATTATCTATCAAAAATAAAAAATCATAGTCCACTCCCTTAAAGGATGGCTACCCATGTCATTATGAAAGGCTTCCCGCTAAGGTTCAAAATTGAGCCCATCAAAGCCCTTCCCAAGGCCTCCAACCCATCAAAAAAGGGCGAGTAAAAATTTGCATCTCAAAAAAAAATCAAAATGTAAAATTTATTTGACAATACAGAAGTGCAAGTTACTTTTGAAACTATCCAAAGAAGGGCTAGCGTGAAATTTTAAAAACTAAAAAAAATTGATGAATTTTACAAACTACAATCACCTCCATCTTTCCATAATTTGCTCATGACACATAGATACATCAAACAAGGCATAATAATTTCAATTATTAAAAAAAATATAATTAATAGACTAGTACTATTATATTATTAGTGGTTAAACATCAAATGAATTTTTTTATTGAAGTGTTAAGAATCCAAATGGATTTTAATTTTAGCAATAAAATTCAAGCTGAAGCTATAATTATTTATTTTATTATTTACAAGTTTTCTTTATGATTTTGATAAGATATTTTAGTGTCCCACACGTAATTTGATGGTATTTATGTGTTTAGTGATATGTGTTTATGTGTTTTTCTTAATTTTTATGACATGTATACTTGATTTATGCTTGTCAGATGAAGTGTAAAATATTCATGATTCTTTTCATCATGAAAGGGTTGGTCCAATATTTTCCCTTCATAATAAAATTCAGACCATCTCTTCAAATTTGATCCCTGCTTCCCATATTGATCATCCTAGGAACTATTCCCACATCAATCAACTTTCCCATCAAAAGAAAACTTCCCACATTTATCAGTTTGTGTTAATGAAAAATAGTTGGGGCATGATCCTATAAAGCCATCAAAATGAGAACCTACTCTCCTGTACAAACTACATATGTACATCCTTCCCATAATCTAGGAAGGTATACAAACTCACTTCCATCTATATCCAAGGTCATACATTTCACTAATTATTGTTAGTTATATGTTAACATTTGTTACAAGGCCTCAAGTGTATTTTCATCATCATGAATTTTTACCATCATGTTACATATGTACCAAATATAGTCTAGAAAGTAAATAATCCACGTTTAATTCTTAACCAATTAAAAAAGAATTTGATTTATATATCAAAATCACCACATTTAAATCACACCACATCAACATAACAAATATCCCATTTAGGCATTTGTGCATCTAATATCATAATCAAATACATCTAACATTTTGACAACTCATCAAAAATCCATATAAACATCGCATAACCGATATACAATATGAATACCAAATCAAAAAATCATATATCACATAATTACTCCTCTAAAATCATAATCTAAAAACATATCATCAACACAATGCATAAATATAACACCAAAATAGCTCAATTAACACATAAATCGTCACAAAAGTCTATAAAAAATCATATACAAAACCCAAATATCATGTGGTAAAATAAAAATATAACACACACTCTCTACCTTCACCTCCTGAAGCCCCTACATCTGGTGCTGGATATCTCTGTGGTTGTGCAAAACTCCTTGTGCTCTCTGATGTATTTGATTAATCCAATCGACACTTTCTCGCTCTATGCTCCACAGAATGAGGAACACTAGGAAGATGATATGTAACCAAGTGCTCATAGTACCTCATTTCCCCACCTAGTGATCTATACTACTCAATGGTCTCAAAACCAAGAGGCCCCATATGTCCTCCTGTCGCTAGTATTTCACTTGCAAGTATCACCACCTTCCCTATAGTAGGCCCTAACCCCTATGACATGCTATCGGATGTCTCTGAATTTTTTCCCACCTCTCTATACTTCACCTGCAGCACCTCTCATTGCCAGTGATATCAATCTCATTATTACAAATAGGTATCACACTCTAGGTGGATCTGATCCATCTCCTGCTATAGCCTATATCACTCCATAAAAGTTGTGTCTCTCTCAACCACTAACCTGTCTCTCTAGACAAAGAGAATCAAAAGAGGCCTGTAACTATGCCAACTCCTCTCCACCATCACCCTTATCCTCTACCACCTCTCCATCCCTCAACATCCCACCCACCATATCCCCTTGAGCAACCCACTGCTGCACCCACCAAGCCATGAAACCCTCCTCCAATCCCACATCATCATCATTAATCCCCTCCACCTCTCCTGTATCCTTAGCCAAACGTACATCCTCGGTCAGACCTACCTCATTCACTACTGGCATAGTTAAATCTCTCTCATAATCATCAAACCGATATACTACTGGCTCACCAAGAAGTAACGGATGAAATCCAAACTGCCATCATATTTGAGGAAATTAAACTACCTCTATCATATATGGTCTCCTCGTACACACCCACCTCACCCTACTCAACACCACCAAATTTTCATCCGTTCTTGGCCATGCAAGGAACCTCACACAAGGAATCAACACTACATCCACAAACAAACCTCCTAATCAATCAGTGTAGCAGGTCTGGTCTCTCTCAACTCTATCATCTCTCACCCAATCAAAATGTTATCTTAAAAATACAACTACATACTTTTTCAGATCAGCTGCACTCTATGGTAACCATTGTGGCCTCACAATGACTATATTCTCATAGTCCTATCAATGTAACAGTAACCCCACATCCAACCTATATCTACTCCATATGAAGAACATCCAGAGATCATGGTACACCTGGGCCAAAAGTGCACAAGCCTAGGCATATAGAGTTTTATGTTCCATCATCTCTACAATGACACCCTAAGTGTCCATGGAAATATGTCACCCACTAAATATGTAAGTTCTTATCATGATATATCTAACATAATAGTTAGCATCAAGCATTTACCCAACACATCTGCATCATAATAGGACTCAATATGGAAACTTCATGTCATATACCCTTTCTCTACAACATCATAACCATATAACCATCTCAAAGTATCAAGACATGCATCTTACGTGATCGTTACCATGTGTTCACCCAAGATCGATACCTTGAGGATCCTGTACACATCCTCCAAATTGATCATCATCTCACCAGTAGAAAACTATAAGGTCCCGCTACTCGGATCCCATCTGTCGATACAGGATATCATCATCCCTGCATCCTAAGGTATCCACTGGTAATGACATAATCTTCCTAATCCAACAGTCATGACATGGGCCCACTTTGCATCAGTAACATAGGTTTGGATCCTCTCAAAAATCTTTGGCACTGTTTCTCGCAAAAAAATAGTGTCCCTTACCTGAAAAACAAAAAAAAGATATATTAGTTAGCAACTTTGACAAAAATTACACTAATCACCATTGATTGCTAATTGAAAATGATTGCATTAACAAAATTATCAATGACCCACGCAATCACTTCCAATTATACATTCGGAACCGATCAGGTGTTCGCCCCCAACTTCAAAAAGAAAAAGAAAAAGAAACTAAAACTTAAAAAAAATCAATTGAATCCTACTTACCCCTCTCCTGGTCCTCTATCTCTTTCTACGACTATCACTACCCTCCATCTCTTAAAAACACTCAAAAATGAAAACTTAGAGCTCATGAATTGTACTTAGACAAATCACAAATGAACTATGTGCATGGATATTTGGCTTATATAGTTTTCATTTTTTGGAATCAACAGAGACCCTAAATCATTGTTGATTTCTTGTCCCGAGCGCCAACAATCCATAATTGCCACCAATTATTAGGCATCTTTACAAAAGCCTTTCAATTTGGGTCACCAATATCATTTCAACCACATCACAACTTTATCAAAAGGTTCATTCCTTTTCTTTGATGCTCAACATCTTGTCAAAAGTCTATTTTTTGACCATTTATCAAGCTTACACACCTTGCACATGTTGCCTCCAACCCCTGGGTCCCATGGATTGACACATCCCCAAGAGATCACTCCCATTGGATCCTCTCCATGTAGAAATCTTCCCAAATCACACATCTATAGGTGGTCCACGTTATACATCCCCTACCAAGAGTTTCCAATATTACTACCATCTCTATAAACCCCTCTAACATGGTCATTACATACTACAATCAAAGCCTGGAGCATCTTACAGAAAACCCTATCCAAAAACCCCAACTCTCTTCAATATAATGACCAAAAAGTCACTCATTGTCTTGAGGGGGGGAAAATATCACAATATCCTTATCACAAGACTGGGGCATCCTTACACTAGTTTTTGTCTTGCAACCTATACCTACATACAAATCAATAAAAATGGGAAAATGTACACACCCCTTTTCACCCCTAGGTGATTTGAAAAAACATCAATTAAATTATCATTACCTATTTGTATCATCTCTATCCAAAAGTATCACATAATTTACTATTTTAAATCTTTTGTACCTATGTAAAACACATTTACCCTCCCCTAACCACTTAAAACAACCCAATCTTATTTTATCCTACCCATCCTAACCTTCTAACCTACCAAAACCCAAATCCTTAACCTCCCACCACCTGCTTAACAACCCAATATCCCAGATGTCAAGTGGTTTTAATCATTTTCCATTCTTACCTTTTTTGGTTTTAACCTCTGCATTAACATCAACAATGATCTGCAATCGCCGGTGATCATTGTAGACGTCGTCGATCCTATTTTCCCAACCTCTTTCTCCCTTGTCTAATTAGTTATAATTCAATTTTAAGGATGAACTGATATACCTGTGATAACATCATTGTATCCAAATATTATCAATACACCCCTGTAAAAGCTACCTGGAGCCTCATTATATTGATGGTCATTTGTTGGAGAGCTTCATCAGCTTTAGGTTATCCATCAAGGTTAGTACCCATTTTTTCATCCTTTTTTCAATTAGTTTTTCATTAGTTATAGTTTATAACTAGTCATTTATACCATCCTACTTAGACCTCTTCAATTTTTCTTATGATCCAATCATTCAGACTACCTTTACAAAGTATGAAATATCCACAAAGATCTTCATCGATCCCTGATCATCGTTGATCAGTTCCCAAAACTTTGCTTCTTTCATCATCCTTCTAAACAACTCCAAATATTTTTTTTCTAGTTCATCCCAGCATTGTTTAATCTATATATCATTAATTAGTGTCTTTTTTACTAACCCTTTTTTTAAACCAGCATTTTTTTTCCCAATTGTTATCGATCTTGATCACCATCGATAAGAATCCATAACCTTTTGTTTTATCACCAGCCTTACAAAAACACCTAAATTATTTTTTCTGGATTGCACGACTTCTAAACCCCTCGTAATATGTTTTAGTATCACTCCCATGTCTCCAAACTTTAGTATTGTCTATCTTATCAATTATTTTTTTCCAAAACAAGCACTTTGTCTCAGATCACCATTGATGCCTGATCACCATCGATCTTGTCATTTCTAACTAATTTTAGTATAGATCATATTTTCATAAGTCTGATTCTTATCTAAAAATTTATTTGCAAGGTGTATGTTCTATAGATGATTGTTCCATATTAGTCACATCTCATTACCAACATATGTGATCTCCCAATCATCCAATAGTCTTTCATGTGGGAACAGTTTGATATACTCCATGAACTCACCATGTGTGTTATTTTCATTCACACAAAACATCAAATATATTGAGGAGAAGCTCGAGATCATCCAAGAAGAATGATAATCCACCAAAGGAGGACCCTCTTTCTTTGCATAAGCATCCTGACTTTTTTGACTATCGGCGCAGGTTTTAGTAAACCCTACTTGATTTTTTGGTATTTTTTAACATTTATAGCACTAACCAAAAACAATCTTAAACATCTTAGCTTTAGTGAAGGGTTTGGTAAATATGCCTAAAACTTGATATAAATTCTGAATTTTCTACAAATCAATGATGTCTCCATAGATCACCTCCCAAATGAAGTGCATGTGAATCTCAATGTGATTTGTCTGTTCAATTCTAACTAGATTTTAAAAAATCAAGATAATTCTCATGTTATCACAATAGGTGATGGTAGGCCACCAAAATTGAATGCCAAACTCTATCAGAATCCCTTATAAGTAAACAAATTCTGTGGTAGCATTGACTACTCCCATGTATTCCACCTCTTTATAAAATATCACAATCACATTCTTCTTCTTTCTCAACCAACTAACAAGATACAAACCAAGAGAAAATCTATAGTTGGACCTGTAGAATTCCAATGATCAAGATCACCATCCCAATAAGAATATTTGAATCCAACTAAATCAATAATTTTCCCTTCTTAGTAGTCTATTACATTGATATGAGTACCACAAACATAGGGAAGTATCCCCTTTATTTATCTCCAATGAATCTCATGAGACACTTACATAAATATAGAAATTATGTTAATAATGAATAAAATATTTGGATGAGTTTGAGTTAGGTAGATCAATATCCCCACCAACTCACAATAATGGGTACCATCGACTAAGGGAGTGGACCAACCAGTAACTAACTTAACCATGGAAAGGAAGGGAGAGGGAGATGAATTACAAACAGACATGTGAAACTTGGATATCAAATCAAGTGCATAATTAGCTTTCAGAATCACAATTATTAAATTATATTGGGTAATTTTTATCCCAAGAAAATAGTGAAGCAAACCCAAGTTGTTCATGGAGAACTTGTTGGTTAAGGTAGTCTTCATATAATTAATGATCAAGGAAGAGCTACCCATAATCAACAAGTCATCAACATACATAATGAGGATAAGTATGGACACATCTTACTATGGAATGTAAACATTTGGGTCAAAGTGACACCTACTGAATCCTGATGCAAGAAAAAAGGAGTCCATCTTAGCATACCAAGCCTGAGAATCTTGTTTAACGCCATAGATGGACTTCTTAATTCTATAAATGATGGAGGAATTATGGAAATAACCTATAGGTTTTTTTATATAGATTTCTTCCTCTAGGTTCCCATGAAGGAAGGAACTCTTAATGTCTATTTGATGAACTTCACATTTGTTAGTGGTAGCGATCGATAGGGTTAGATGAATAGAATTCATATTTGTAATGGGAGCTAAAGTTTCTGAGTAATTAACCCTGATAACCTGGGAGAAACCTTTAGCTATGAGTCGTGTTTTAAAATTATTGATGTTCTCATCACCACCATACTTAATTTGATACACCCACTTACACCAAACCATTTTTCTTCCTTTTAGAAGAGGGGTGTGATCCCAAGTATCATTCGTAATGAGAGAAGAATAATCCTCATCCATGAAGAATATCACTTAGGAATCCAAGTAGCCTTCCAGAAATACTAAGGGTTAGAGAAGAGGTTAAGAAGGTGTGGGGTCTAACAAACTCTGATTGAGTCTTTCTCTCATCTGAAGGATCCCTTATCTAGTCTCTGAAACTATGCAAGATCTTCCTAGCCTAATGAGAACTGGGAGGAGATTTAGGCTCATAATCTACATATTATTAATTCGAATGAGAGGGTAAATAGTCCTCATCATCACTACTGTCAAAATCAAAATATTCTGAAGCATGTGGAGTAGGAGGAGTAGGAGCATTAGGAGGGAAGTCTCAATGAGATCATCATAAGAGGAATCAGAATCAGAATAAGAGAGGGGAAATAACACCTGAATTGGTGGAGAATTGGAAGTAGAACATGACTCATAAAACTTCACATTTCTCTTAATATAAAGTTGATGAGTGGTAGGATTCAATAATCTATATTCCTTTACCCCGTTGGGATACCCTATAAAGATACAACATTTGGATTTTCATTCTAATGCCTTGCATCTCTTTTTGGGAATCCAAGCCATAATAATTGATTCAAAGACACGAAAGTGTTTGACATCATGTTTGCAACCATGCCAAGCCTCAAGGGGTGATCTGGAGGATTTACCTAAAAAATGTTTTGATCAATTTTTGAAGGCTAGAAAAACCATTGGGAAAGTCAAGAGCTTGGTAAGAGCTTTCTGACACATTTTTAATGGGCAAAAACTGAGTCTGTGAGCAAAATTTATGCATTTCGGAAGTTGATTCTTAACTGTCGTAATTATTTTTAATCTTCAAATTTTTGAATTATTTATGCTAACTAGTGATATTATGTAGGTGGAACATCTGGCCAATATTCCAACTACAAGGTACCCTTACTTAAACATGTTTTATTAATTCATAAATTAATCCTAAGATATCCGTTTAATTAACCCTAATAAAGCACCTTAAATTTATCAATTTTGGACCAAATCTCCTCTCTCAAATTTTGGCGCATTTTTCCAAGGAAAGCCAATTTACAACAAATAAAATATCCATGAGAGAAGGAGGGGGGTGGTTAGAATCATGTGGACATATTACACACATTAAATGGAGGATTTTAAGGCTATGATAAAGTCTAAAATTGGTAATATCCCATTATACGTGGGATTATTCCTCCATTTTGATGTTAAAATCCACTCATATGGATAACAGAAAATCATTGGCTTTGGGAGGATTATTGGGAGATTTAAATGGGATTAAATTTACTAAATATAAACTTAAGTGTGTATATATATACGGCTATTTTTAAGGTTTGAAGAAAGGAAGAATACACACAGGTGTATTATTATTTGATTATAGAGACAGAATACGAAGGTGGAATTTGACAGAGGAGGATTTTATTTTCTTACAGGAAATTTCTTCTACTAATAATCACCAGACACAGGTTTATTGTAAGCTTACTCTGAGGAGTTGTATTGTTATTCTAAATATTTTTAATTAATTGATCGAAACACTCGTAGAGTGGAACAAGGGACATAGCCAATTGGTGAACCCCGTAAACAAACTTTTGTGTCACCATGTTTTATTTTCTTATTGCTACAAATTTTATGTCATTGAGTTTTAATCTGTGTGATTTTTTAATTAAAATTGCTGCATTTTGGATATGATTTGAGATCAATTATTCGTTTAAATCCATTACAAGTTACTGTGAAGTTTATTAAACTTGAATGTTTGGATCAAGGGGTGTCTACCCTTTTACTACTTTGTGTCGAATATGGTTCTAAATGTAACAACCAAATTTCAAGGCTTCGGCGTAATAATGCAAAGGTATTTAGAATGAACTATACATGTGGCATTATCCTTAAGTGTTATATTATTTCATTCTACAACTCCATTTTACAAAGGGCTATAAGAAACTTTACACTGCAAAGAAACCCCTTTGGAGGTGAAAAAATAATTAAACATATTACTCACATAATCACCTCCATTATTAGTTTGAATAACCTTGATATAGATTTCATCTTACTTCTCAATGAGAGCCTTGAAGTCTCGAAAGTGATTGAAAACTTTAGATTTTTGTTTAAGAAAGTAAACCCACGTATAACGTGAAAATTCATCAATTAAGGTAAGCATATACAGAGCTATAGTGAACAAAAGAGATTGAAATGGGCCAAAAATGTCACTATGAACAAGATCCAAGGGATGAAAATCTCTCCAAGATTTTCCCTTACCAAAAATTTCTTTGGTGTACTTCATAAGGGAACAACCTTTACAAAGACCCTTAAAATTTTTGACTCGAGGTAACATGTTGGATCAATCGTTCAAGGTAAATATAGTTTAGATGATGAAAATTCTCATGCCTTAGCTTACTAACCTCATTTGCATTAGTGATAAAGGGAGTGGACGAAGAATAAAAAGTAAAGTGGGAAAATTTTAATAGCTGAGACTGGTGATCTATCCTCCTTTCCCTCAATCACTGTAATCTCACTATAAATATCACGAATGATCACCAAGTTAGGATTAAATTCCAATCGCATTCCTTCACAAATATGATTGACTTGGTAAACTGATAGTAGATTAGTAAATATATTGGGAAAAATTAGAACATTTTTAAAGGTTCCACCATCTACTTTTATTGATCCACTACTAGCAACTGACACAAAATTGTCATCACCCAAAGTGATTTGGGACATACCACACGGTTCAATGTCAGAAAAATGAACATGTGAATAACCCATGTTGTGTAAGGCACCAAAATCCATGACCCATGTCGAGGAAGGAGAAACTCATGCTATAAGAACATTTCCTTTCTTCTTCTCAGATTTGGATTCCTTTTCTTTGGAAGACTCAGGTTTTGAATCATTTTTCTTGATAAACTCAGGAACACCTATATTATTTTTATCAAGTAAATGAGTTAGGTGGTTTTTTTTTCTCATGCATTGATTCTCTTCACGTCATGACTTCTTGTAATAGTAACAGTTACACTTTTCCTTCTTTGGATTTTCCTCTCAAGTAGAAGTGTTTGTGGTGGGTTTTGTTTGGGTGGTCTTGGATTCTTTCTTAGGTTGGTCCTTTTTATCTTTCTTATCTTCTTATTTATTTTTCTTTCTTTTAATAATGATTTCTACTAGGGCATGTGACTTGGACTTGATTTCTCCCATTTGAATCAACTTACCATGTTCTCAAATGAGATGGGAAAAAAATGTTAAATGAGGGAATCTTCCAAGCAGTCATGTTGGTGAAATAATTTGTCGCAAGGAAAATTTGTGGTATTTCACCAACTCTCTGGAACTATGTCCCTCTTCTTGAATGGGACAACTCCATTTATTGAAAGAAAATAAATGAATATAAACCAAAATAATTTATGGCGGTGGCCCATAGATCGTAGATCAAATTGTAATACTTCCCTAAAATTGTGGCAATTGCTTGTATAGAATACAATGGAGGAAAATTTCTTAAAGAGAGATAGGATAGGGAAACAAGAGGGGGATTTTAACCAACAAATAACATAGCTGATTTTATTACATTAAAATCATAATATTTCACTTGCATCAATCAGAAGAAACCATTGGCATAAAAGAGGAACAATCAATAAGAAACGAAAAGTTTTTTTGCATCATGTTTCACACTTTAAAATGCTCTTAGAGTATAAGTTGAGATGGAAATAGAATAACACTAGACAAGAGAATAGAGGAAATGAAGGAACTTTTTCTCAAAGAGACAATGGGTGCTATTAAAAAACAATTAACCATCCCCTTATAATGAGGAGGTCATATTCTTTTATATCTTTACAATCCATCTCTCCTTCTACCCCCCACATGACTTTTCACATTCCCATTACAAGTGAATTTTCAAATTTCCTTAGGAAATACATGATAGGAATTCATATTATTAGTGCTTCACATATAAACAATGTTATATAATATGTAAGTTTTTGGGTTGTTATAAAATATTATTATTTAGGATTGTGTTGTTACGTGAGTAACAATCACACTAGAATTAGATATTCGGGGGGATTGGTAGTTAATAAAATTCCTTATTCATAGGAGTAATATTCTTTATATATTTGTAATAACTCCTGGATGAATAGATAATTGTGGAGATTATTGTGTGTTAATTTATCGAGATCTGCCAAACCTCTTTCATTTGGTACTAGAGAAAACTTATTCTATGGGAGAAATGATTGTTTAAGGAAAATCACAAGGGGCAGCTTTCTAACTCTTATTGTTTCTCAAGCATGTGACTAATTTTTTTAATTAAGGCGTTGTTTCTTACTCTGTGATATTTTCTTTTTGTGAGATCAAGGTTATAGATTCATCAGGTTTTTCATGTTTCAATAGCCCATAGATTTCATTTCAAAGTTTGAATTGTTATTTGCATTGTCTATTCAATCACGTGCACATGCACATCAACCAATTACGTATGCATATCAAATCCAATCAACTTCCAATCTCAACCATCATTCTACCAATTTTTTGCATTTAATATTGATTATTATGTTCATCTAATTTGAATCCACATGCAACCATCAATGTTATGCTGAACCAATATAAGATTTGAATGCAAAAAGGTTTTTTTATTGATGTTTTGCGCAGTCAGAAAGGTTTCATTTCTAACTTATACCAAATAGCTTCACCATTGCAACATATATACCATTCAATATAGATCTAGATCAAATATATGTTTTGTGATTCAACCTATGCCATAGATATTGCATTTTGCATCATCGGTACATTTGCATCATTTTTAGCACTCGTTGGGTCTGGTTTGTTCTACATTGAGATTGGTTGGCATTGACTCCTCAAAATTGACATTTGGTTAGAGCTTCTTATATATTGTTATCACTCAATAGAATATCAAACATTACAATCAGAATTTGGATGGCTTACACCAAAAATGTGATCTGTACATTGTGTTCATCAAAACTCTTCTCCAAAAAACTACAAACTTGACACGTCATGGTGCACATTTGGTGTAGTTTCATATAGGTGTGGTTCATATGCTTTGACTGAATCTAGCTAATCTAGTTCAATATACTTGAGAGCATTAGCGTTCTATTTTATATATTATCTTATATTTTAACTTGAGTCTGATGATCTGATGAACTCATAGCTTTGACATAGTCATACCTTAGTTATTATTTTGGTTCAGTGAGTAAAAGTCCTAAATTTTTGTTGATATTTAGTACTAGTTTTTTTCTTGGTGTCATAAAGTATTTACAATTCAAAAGGTCTATTTTTATATGTACAAAAATTCAAAAGTGATTCATAAATTTACGTCATTTTTCATCAAATTGTTAAAAACGGTCATTTGTCAAATAAGTGTCGTCAATTTTGAAATAGTTAAAGTTTTGTTGTCTCTAGTCGATTTTTCATTAATTCCAATATTTAATTAGAATTTTTAATAAGCCATTTTTTTGTGTCTAGTATCGTTTTACCGTCAAAAGTCTTTAATTATAGCCATTATGATTCTAATTCAAAAGTGTCATTTTCAAATTTGTGAGTTTTCATCAAAAATTGTGTCATTGTAAAAATTTTGTAAAATAAAATAAAAATTGCTTTACGAACGCATTTTTGGTGTTACCCGACGTCCACAAAATAAATTATTTCACATTGCGGGGGGGAGTTATACAAATAAACCCAATGTGGAATTTTTTGAGCTGCATATCCAAATCAGGCTGAGGTTGTAGCATGAGAATGGAGGACAGAGGCACAGTAGGATGGAGTTCAATCAATGACCTCTCGTCATTCACTAACGACAGGGCCGATGTTGGTCATTCAAAATATGGAACCTAATGAAAAACATATAGAAGGTTCATGTGGAAGAGGAGAGTGCGTTCAAAATCACAAGAGGATCGGGACGAATCACACACTGAGGATAGAGGTAGATTCAAGACTTAGCCATTTTCACGATGAGGATCTATTTTTGGAAGATGGTGTGCAAAGCACATAGACCGTTTAGAAACGTATGCAACATGCATTGGCTATTTTTGGATGATCGGCTACGACATGCTTTGCATGAGTACATGTTGAGAATAGATTTACTACTGATAGTTAACTAGGGGAATTCTGTTGTTACCGCACTTGCATGTGTGGCTATTACTGTAACAGCGCGTGGATAATAATAACATGCAACCTATTTTGGGACAAGATAAGTGGTGAAGGGAAATTACCCACCCTTATAAATATGTAATGAACTGTGTGGTATAAGTGTGTGTCAGAATAGTATATAAGAATTAGATTACTGTGAGATTATACTATGAGATCCATACACGCATGAGCATATGATGCCATTATTGTAAGAAGCTTCTGTGTATTACTGCATTTAATATAACAGAGGTTATTGTCTGAATCAAAGTGTTAATCATGGTTATAGTTTATTATTGCATGAATGATCTCGTTATGTTTATCATGTGATTCATGAGTCTTCAAGATCTAGATCTAAACATGCACTGTAGAATTATATATTTGTCATGGATCTGAATGCTTCAAGTCTTCATCATGCTAACATCCTACAACAACAATCCTAAATAGGGTCCTGGTACCTTTGTGCACTTCGGGAGAGAACTCAGTCTAGGATGATTGATGTGCCAGTGCACCTGGGCTTTTACTGGTGAATTCTAGGTTGCATCATTGGTTATGTTTTTGGGACCTCTTTTTCAATTGTTTTTAGGATGGTTCACAATGAAGACATACCGGTTGACCCTAGAAAGTGTTGAGGAGTGGATACACGATCTGGAAGAGGAATACGCATGGAGGTTTAGCACTGGATCTGAGTTAAATGCACGCGTATGGGTGGAGCAAAATTTGTATGATTGTTTTTACGAGAGCTTCTTCATTTTCTTTCTGATAGAACTATACAAGTGGCATGTTACTTATGTGTCTAAACAGAATTGGAGGTATCACACACTTTTCTAGACACAAGAATAATTTTAAGCCCTTTATGATGTTGATCTGATTTGGACTCACGTTATGGATACATGGTTCCATGGTGTTTTGAACAGCTATATCTTGGAGTACTATATTTCCACTTATTCATGCCCAAAGGGGTAGGAGAAGGCTTGGTGAAAGATGGTAGACCTAGTGGTAGATAGGAAGAGAGGGGCAAGGTGGCTTAAGTATAGTGAGGCATGAGAGAGGAAGGTAGAAAAGCAGCGGGAGGTTACATAGCAAATGGTGTTCTAGAGAAAGATAATTTGGGAAGGAGTTGAAGTTCACACAAAAGAAATGGAACCTGAGCATCAGGAACTCCCCCATTTGGGAAAGCATTATAGGGAACCCTCCTCGGCCTCACAAAGAAGTGTGCTAGTAGAGACAACCTAGCCCGCAAGCGCGCATCTGAATCCACCTGGTAACCTTTTCCTTGTGCTTGGTTTTCTAGCATCTAGTACAACAAACTGTTAGCAAGATAATTCAAGCAGTGGGAGAGCAAGAGTGAGTCTTATAAGAGGCACAACGATGGAAGTCCAAATGGCTTCATTGTTATATGGGAGTACCTTTTCAAGTGTATCATCTGCACAGAATTCAGACACACATATTTTTGGACTATCTTCTGGGAGTAGTAACCCTTAGTAGACTATTGGGGTGCAGTTCACTACTACGATTGGGACATAAGGAAGTACATCTTCTAGTATGACACCAGCTACAGGTTCAGGATCAAGAGGTATAGGTGTCTCTAACTCCAGTGGATCTGGTGGTTCTAGATGCAAAGGAAACACAGGAGGTTTTGGATAAGGTGGGCAAGGTCTACACTAACCTCAAAATATTTACATAGAGATATCTCTTCATCTCCTAGAGTATAGGGGCATAGAAGATGTTGCTGAACATGTACACATGTGTGAAATAATGTGGCACGCAAAAATAATCATGGCTTTTAAGCATAGGGTAAGTCAATTTTCTACTACGTTACAAGGGCACGCACATAGTTGGTATAGAAAGTTTGACCCTGATTAGACTTAGGTAGATTATGTAGCTTTAAACTCAAGGATATTAAGTAACGAAAAACTGAGAGTGTCAGAGATTATGATTCTCATTTCAAAACGTTGTTATTAAAATTGTTTTATGATATTCATGCAAGCTAGCATGCACAATGGTTTGTTGGAGGTCTAATTACACCTTTTAGGAGGGTGCTATCACATAAAACATACAATTACCTTTTAGGAGGGTGCAGTTAGAAGTGTAGACACTAGGGTGAACCATTTTTAGAATCATAGATTATGGCTATGGCAAATAAATTGGAGAAAATATTAGAAAATTTAGCACATGAGATGTGCAGAGGGATTTGGTGCACAGATTGTGAAGGTGGAAGGTCACACAAAGGATATTTTTCCCTGTAGATCATTGCACTCATTGTTGTTGGATTTTGAAATATACCATATAAACCATGATGCTAGCCACTACTCATTAATGCAACGCGCAATAAGGAAGAACATTTCAAGATACTGTAAAATCTGCAGGTCCATGACTCATGACATAGAGGAGTGTGTATGTAACCAAAAATGTAGGTAATGTACTACCGGAAAGAGGTTACAAAAACCCCAATGATGATTCAGATCTCTTCACAAGGTGTTCGGAATCCAGAAAAGCTCGCCAAGTGTACATTTGTATCCTTGAAATCCTGTCTAGATTTTGCATGTTTTTTTCTAACCTCTGCCCCCTTTTTTCTTGCATTTTGTCTTTAAATAATAGAACTGCAGCCCTACCTGGGTGGCAGTCCCATGACTTCCACCCAGGATAGGGCGGTGGTCCTGTAACTGCCCCCTACACATGGTGGTGGTCCTATTCACGTTTTCCATAACGTTCTGACGATTTCGTCAAACGTAAAAATTCAAATTTCACCCACATTCCTCAACCACTAAAGCTTGCATTTATTTTTTGGTTGCCTGGTAAATAGTGATTTCTATTTGTTTAGTAATAGAAGAGTTTAGTTTAGACTTACCCTCTAATAAATCCAAATGCTATAAATACCTAGCTTGTTCACAAGAAAATGGCCCCTCTCCTTCCATGTTTGATCATTCGGTGTGTTTTTGAAGTTTTTCTATAAGTTTCAATAGGTTCAGGTTCTGCATAAATTCTTAGCTTCTCCCTTCTTCTTTAGAGATCATTTGATCTTCTTGCATTCATCTTACTTCATTGTTGTCCCATATAGTAAGCTTAGCATAAGGTAGTTTCACTTCTAGATTAGAATCCATTTGATAATCTTAGAGTTGCATGTTTTCTTTTGTCACAAGAAATAGATCCCAGAATTCTCAGTATTTTGCGTTGTATTCTCGCAATAAATCCTGTTAGGAATCACATAGTTAAGCTTTGTTCACTTGCACTATCCCTCTCTTACTTGCGTTGTATTCGATTTATATCTAAAGCTGCCATTGTTAGAGTATCTTCTTCTGTTGATGCTATCACATTCACAATTTTATAGATTCACGAGAACACGAAGGAATGAGGAGATCACATTGAGGGGAAAAGTCACGACACAACTGGATTTACCACTATTTTGTAAACTCCAGGTTTGAGCTATCAAAGTTGTAATTACAATATATCAAATAGAGTAGCAAATCATTTTATTTCAAGGTAAAGTTCGCTTTCAATATTGTTGGGGAAGCTGTGGGGAATGATAGTTTCTGAGAAACTATAATTCATTCCTCACTTCTGAGGTAGGATTGGAATTTTTTTATTAAACTAGTTAGTTATTTAAGTATTTAGGATAAATTCACAACTACACAGGAAAATAGCTATATCATGCTAACTTGTTTGTTTCAATTCTGTTATTAGACTAATTGTCCATTATCTGAATATATTAGAATATCTGATATTTTAATTTCATTCAAATACACATCATTGAAAATACAAAAAAAAGGAATATAAGCATAGTGTAGATATATCTTTCATAGTTAATTTGCTTGTTTCAGTTAAAGTTTGATTACCTTTTGCGTGACAATTACAGGACTTAGAGAGCCAGGGATTACGTATTTGAACTAGTAGTACCTCATCCAAATATATTCACAATATTAACATATATAGATCAAGGGCTTAGGATTCAGGTTTTTCAAACGACAACAAACCAACAAGAAATTAGTGAACAATTGAGACAACTGAATATTGAAGACGACAAAGCATACACATTCTGGTCAAGTCAACCCAACTATAGATTGCCTTGATATGATATCCACATGACCATACAACAACCTGAAAGAGAACAAATATTTGGCTATGGTCCATTAGTTCCGCAACCAGACACAGGAGACCTTCTCATTGACATAGATATAGGGTTACGTATACAAGTTTCCAGAACACCCGTAAGGTATTCTAAGAAAATTACACAACTCCTGGTACTAAACATAGAAGTTGAAAAGGCTTATGACCATTGGATATTCGAAAGAAGAGATTGATTTTTCACATGACCATAACAGGTCCATAACAACCATGAACTCATGGTTGTGATCCTCAAGTCCCATAACCCAATGGGCCTGCAAGTCAATTAACTATTAATACCGGTTTACGAACGTTGGTATTTAAATCCTCACCACTCCTGTCAGATATCATAACACAATTTTCCATATTAAATATAGGAGCCAATCAGTCCAACACTTTCTGGGCTAGACCAGAAAACCACCCATAGTTTCTACAAATCCACTGCACCTCTCACTACCATTTTCCATGACCTTGTTAGGAAATATAAACGAAGCACCTACAGGCCACTTTCCACGTATCCAACAGCCAATAAATAGGATCTCGGTAGATCTCAACATTATTTGGAGCCTCCAAGAAGCCATTATATCTGAACGATCCATTACACCAATTCAGGTTAGGAGAGCTTTCTTTGCCTTAGATACAAAGATCCCATTATTTCATGTTGAGGTTATAATATTGCCCAACTAGTTTGTCTATATCCACATATATTTCATTTTCACCAGCAGTGTCAGCACGACCTTGGGAGGTCGGGTACGAAGAAGAGCTACTTGTATATTTTCATGCCCGAATGTCACTTTTCTATCACACAAAATTGGTGAGCCCGACATGAAACAAACAATTGTTCCCCTTTTATTTTCATTTCTTTCATCCATATTCACTCTTTCCCATTATTCTGTGGGTATTTATATACCCCCCGAATATGTCAGGATATAATGCATATGACAGACCTCTCTCAAGTCTCAAAGTACATTACGTTCGACAACCGTCACCCTCACTTTCTGCATGGGCTTACAACTATTCAAGTAACTACTTATCATCACAAACTCCTCCTTAAAGAACTAGCTCTAGTTCTTCATTCCGAATTGAGGAGCTGGATCAGCTCACACAAACACAACAACTAGAGTCCTCAGGCTCTAACAATATGACATTTACTAGAGAATCCATTTCATATCCTTAGGTTTTGTTCAGACCACAAATTAGTAGACAATCAGATCCACTCCCATTTTTGGATGAGGAGTATTTAGTGTGCTACACTAGAAGTGAACAATGCTTCCAAAACATGTACCCACCTATAGGAAGTCTACAAACACAACCCAATACCCTACTCCAAGAAAACACCCCCATTCCTCCACCTATGGGAAATACTCTCGGTGAAGCTTGGCAGGGTAATGATCAATTCATAGCAGGGTATCATACCCCTTTACAACCTCAAGGTGTACAACAACCGCCATTAAGGAAAAACACTATGTCTTCACCAATCAAGGTCATCTCAGCCTTAGTTGAGAAGGTTAGAGGGTTTAAAATTTCTCAAGAAAATCAAAATTTACATTTCAGGAAAGCAGGAACTCTCAACCCTCCGCATCATCCCAGCCAAGTTGACCTCCTTACAGGAATAGGCATGTTAGGCATGTCTCCTCAACATTCATATAACTATCCACAACAAACACCAACTAGAACCATGTTTTCAAACGTCGTTCTGGTTGAAAGTAAGATACCTCCCAGCTTAGTACCAAGCAACCCATTCCAGAACAATGCTCCTCCCTACTTGAATATTTATTCAAAATCACCACAGGGAGACATGTTCTCTTCTCCTGGCATATTCACTCAACCACAGGGATTTCCTTACCTCCTTGCAAATACATTTTCTATGCCATATCAACAACCCATTCCACCTCCACCCCCTCACCTGGCACCATCAATGGTCGAAACTTATACGGTAGGGACTTACTAAAAATATTTAAAAGAGCCTCTATATTTCACCATACGAAGTGTCATGCTTCCAAGACCTCTTCCTGATTTTCCCAAATACAAAGGGGAGGGAGATCTGAATGCACATATCAAGGCCTATGCCATGGCCATTCAAGAATTGCTCCCTTAGGATGCAGTTGTTGCTAAGATATTCCCTATAACCTTAGAAGGTATTGCCCTTGATTGGTATTATAGAATACTTGAAGCCTTGATACACTCATTCAAACAAATTGTGTCAGAGTTTATGAAAGCTTTTGATATGAACAAATTGTTAAGAACAGGAATATGGGAATTCTTACACATTAAACAAGAGCACAAAGAATCCGCTGCCCATTTTATTCAAAGATGGCGTATAGTCCTCTACTCATCAGCAAGTGCTCCAAACATGGATCAAATGGAACTATGTGACTTATTCCTTCATTCTCTCAATAGAGAGATAAAGGAAGAAGTCCAGAAGTTCCCACTAAGAACTTATGATGAAGTACTCGAGAGTGCTCTTTGAATAGATCAAGCAGTAATAGATAGTGGTCGTAAGATATATGGAACAAACGGTAAATTAATAAATCTCAATCAAAACACTACTACCTATCCTAATTCTGGGAATACCAATCAAGGACCCAATATCCTTAACAAAAACCGTGGGGTTACAATAGATGGAGTAACAAATCAGGTTAAAAGGGAAAACGTAGTAAATGTTTCACCACCCGTTAACAATCAACAAAATAACAACTTTACTCCAACGATCAACGAGGTGGATTTTAATCATCCATCATGACAAAAACAACAACAATGGAAAATCTAGACACAAGGTCCAAATCGAAACCCAACTGGATATCAGAGTCAAAACTAAAGGCAACAGCCTCAAAATTTTAACTCAAACAACTAGCAACCTAATCAAAATTTTGGACCACACCAAGTTTCAAATCAACAACCTCAAAACTATAATCCCAACTTGTACTGTGGTTTCCAGAAGATTTAAGGCCATGTTACTAGGATTTTCTATGACTACGATAAATTCATGCAGCATTTGTCAAAAGACCAAAAACAACTCTTTATAGACATGTTTTTAGCAAATTCTGTAGTACCCACACCAAACACGTACATAGGGGTAGTTCCCCTCAAAATGCACCCCTCAAGATATTTAATGATCCACTCCCAAATCACTCTAACAATAATAGGTTGGATCCAAATGGGACAAACAAAGGTGTTATGACAGGAAATAACGATCATGAAGCCTCAACTTCATTAAATCCACCGGTCACACCCCAATTAGGAACTCGACCACAAACTAAGATAGTTGGCCAGGTAGAGTTAGATACCGAGCTACCCATAGAAACCATAACAAGAACACAATATTATTCTTCTCAACCAATTCCTAACTACCCGTTAGAACCAGACAACATTCAACAAACATTAGTAAAACCCATAGGCACTTACGATTTAATTAATGACTTAACAAAGACCTTATCTCACATTTCCTTCTTGGATTTGTTGAAGAAATCTCCCGCCCATAGAGCAGCTCTCTTAGAATCATTAGGCCTTGGTCATTTAATTAACATCACTCCTCCTCCGGAAACGCAAGTAAACCATGAAGACTTTGATGTCTACCCTCTAGGGCAACCAGATAGGGATACTGAGTTCATATTTGATATAAGCAAAATGCCCACAGATGCTGAAATTACACGTAGAGGCGATCCAAACTTACACCTATAAGGTATGGGTTTAAAATAATTATGTTAAACATGCAATGATTGATGACGAGGTAGTAGTTAACATAGTCCCCTTTGCTTTTCTTCAAAAGCTAGGATACGGAGAAACAAATTGCTCCACAACACGAAATATGCTAAGAGGTTATGATAGCCTTGAGGCCACTTCAATTGGAACCATAGTTCTACCAATCACCTTAGGACCCAAGGGTCTTCACCAAATTTTATATTAAAGATCAGGAAACCAACTATAATATGATCCTCAGTCAACCATGAATACACCGCATGAAGGAAATCCCTTCCACGTTATTCCAGGAAATAATATTTTTGCATCTAGGGAAAATATTTGTGGCATAAGGTGACCCAAAACCATTCGATATACACCTAGTAGACTTGAAGAAAGGACCAGGAATTCACTCTGAGTTTGAACTCCCAACAAATCAACTTAGCAAACCAATCAATTCAAAACCAGAAGAAAATTTGATGCCTACAACAAAATTGGAAATTACAAATCTAGTTGAGGGCATTCCAACACTCAAAAATGAGACTAAAGTCATAGAAATAGTATCATTAGGGACTGCCACAAAAATTGTAGAAATACTAGAGAAATATCTACCCATTCTCCTACCATTTGATTCTATGGGTATAAGATACACCCTGGGAATTGGTTCCCTTCCATCATACGAAGTTTGTATGGTAGAAGTAACTGAGGTAGAAGGAATAGACACGAGGAATGTCTCAACATCCATTTTTCCAAGCAAATATTGGACTCTCCATTTCGATGGAGCTAGATGTTGCTTTGGAGTTGGGGCAGGTGTGATCTTTACTTCTCCCAAGGGAAATATCCTACCTTTTGCCTTTAAGTTAAATTTGTAGTGTACAAACAATGGGGCTGAGTACAAAGCCCTCCCCCTTGGCCTCATCATAGAAAAAAGGATGGACATTGATAACATTAGAGTGCTAGGAGACTCAAAACTAATTGCAAACCAATTCTCTGAGGTATACGAGACTAGAGCTGAGCATTTACAACTCTATACAACAGCGGTATTAGATCTAACCAAGGGATTCAACTTCATATCAATCGAAGCAATCCCACGAGAGAAAAAACTTCTTGCAGATTCAATGGCAACCTAAACTTCTCGTTTCACTCCAAACAATGAGTTGGAAAATACAAGTTTCATGGATCACTTCGTACTAAACCATTGGTACATAAAAAACCAACAAACCCGCTCCTGACACATATAAAAGCTGAGAGTGAGTTTTCTATCCTGGATCACTTTGACAACAATAGAGTCACTCTTGAATATCTAGATGCCTATGCGGAGCTACATCTCATCACATAGTGTATCTTTCCCTAATCCCACATTCCTCTTCCTATTTTAGAAATCCCATGATAGAGTCTCCTCCGTAAAAGGATCTCGATATCTACAAGGTAGAGAATGGAGAAAGTTTAGAACTACCCCTAGCCCTACCTAATTTTGAAGAAGGTAATGCTTCCTTAATCGAAGAAACAATTGACATAAACATTGGAACGGAGGAAGAACCAAAGATTTTGAAGTTGGGATCCTCATTAACTCTAGAGGAGATAGAAATACATACTCAAATCCTCAAGGAACATCAAAATTATTTTGCATTTAATTACAAAGAAATGATAGAATTACACCACATATCATGGTACATAATCTTGTCACCCAAACCAGATGCAAAGCCAATTAAACAAAAATCCAGACCAATGAAACCAAAGTGGCTCTCATGGTGAAAGAAGAAGTAATGAAACTTCTTCAAGTGGGATTCATCAAACTAGTGACTATTCACAATGGGTATCTAATATTGTCCCTATTCTCAAAAAGAATGGGAAGTTACACATTTGCATATACTTTTAGGACATTAACAAAGCTTGTCCCCAAAGATGACTTCCCACTAGCCATCCATCGACGTTATTGTTGACACAACATCTGGATTTGAACTGTTTTCCCTCATGGATGGGTTCTCAGGGTATAAATCAGATTATAAATATCTTAGGAAGATCAAGCCAAGACCAAGTTTATAACTCCTTGGGGAAACTTATTGTTACGTTGTCGTGCGATTTTGTTATGAACCGTAGGCACTACATACCAACGGGAAATGACATGCATATTCCATTACCTTATTCATAAAATATTGGAATCCTACGTGGATGACTTGTTGGCCAAGGCCAAGAAGTGCTATGATCACCTAGAGGTACTCCATATCATCCTCTCACGATTGATCAAATATGGCATCACATTAAACCTGGAGAAATATGTATTTGGTGTGACCAGAGGCAAGCTTCTAGGTTACATTATATCCTCACAAGGGATTGATTTCAATCTAGCCAAAATCAGGGGTGTTCTTGAAATGATTCCACCATCAGATGATTTTGGTATTAGATTCATTTCTTGGGGAAACTCAGTGCAATTCGAAGGGTTCATTCCAGACTTTAAGTTTTATTTTTCATCCAATCAACCAATTTATTAAAGAAATATTATAGCATTGATTGGATAAAAGAATGTAATGAGGCCTTCGAAGTAGTTAAACACTTCTTATTGTCACCTCCCATGCTAATGCCATCCTAGAATAGATCATCCTTTGATCCTGTATTCACGGGCTACAAATGTCTCGCTAGCCTACATATTGGCTCAAGAAGACAATGATAAATGAGAATGTGCAGTCTATTTCATTAATCAGACGTTTATTATGAAACACATTACACACAAGCAGAAAGAGAAATGCCTTTCCATAGTCTTCACAATGAAATGTTTAAGACATTACATGTTAAACGAAGAAACAAGGGTCATTGTAAAGACAGATCATTTACAAACATTTCCTCATGCAAGGGTTTTTATCTAAAAAGGTTGGACGTTTCATAACCTTAATGGGTGAGTTTGAATTAACATTTGTAAATCAAAAATCTGTTAAGGGACAAGTCATTGCAGACTGGTTAGTTCACAATCCATTAGATGGAGGTGATCTGGTAGATCTGGACTTTCCCGATGAGTGCATATACTTTTTCGAAACCAGACCCCCCATCTCTACATGCCCTTGGTACACTGACATCATCAATTCTATCATGGACCATATGTACCCAAAAGGTGCCACATTGCAACAAAGAAGGTGGTTATGCATTATTGCTACTAAATATGTTATCTTAGAACAAGTGCTCTATCGTAAAAGCCTTCAATGGAATGCTTTTAAGATGCGTTGACATTGAAGAATCCAAAAATATTATTTACAAATCCCATAGTGGGATATGTGGAGGCCACTTTTATGGTCACAGCCACTGCTCACAAAATACATCAGGTGGGCTATTTCTGGCCCACTCTAGAACATGACGTAGTAGATTTTGTGTGTCAGTGCCATAAATGCCAGAAACTATCCCATGAGATTCACATGCCAGGACAGGCTCTGCAACCAATCACCACCCCATGGCCCATTTCCACATGAGGCCTAGATTTGATAGGGAAATTATCTCCCTCATCAACAGATGGCCATAATTTTTATAATCACAGCCATAGAATATTTTACCAAGTGGGTAGAGGTCATGCCTTTCACCATCGTACCAGGTTCTATAATCCCTAAGTTCATTTTGAATCAAATCATTTGTAGGTACGGTTGTCCCACAAGTCATTATCTCAGATAATGGCACATCCTTTAAGAATGATGATGTCCATGAGTTATGCAGTAAATTCAAGATAAACCATCATACGGCCTCTCTTTGTTACCCCTCAAGCCAACGGATAAGCTGAAGTCACAAACAAAAAATTAAAAGATATTCTCCTCAAAACAATTAAGGAGAATAAATGGGATTGGCATTTAAAATTATACCCAGCCTTGTGGGCCCATCGAACCTTAATAAGAACACCAACAGGGGCAACCCCTTTCAAATTAGTATTCGGGGGTAGAAGCAGTTCTCCCACTTGAGGTCGAAATACCCAATCTCTGTATCTCATTACAAGGGGATTTTGGGAGAAGAAGCCTATAGAGAGGCACATCTCTCTCAACTAGAAATCCTCTATGAGGCCAGGCTAAACGCCAAACAATAGTACAGAGCCTATGTTGACCAGATGTTCCTAAAATATAACAAAAAAGGTCTACGAACAAGAAATATATGAGGGAGATCTAGTTCTAGGACTAGACAGCTGAATTGATAAGAAAACCAGTAAGGGAAGGAAATTCTGGGCCCAAGTGGTTGGGCCCATACCGAGTCGTGAAAGACTATGGAAATGGTGCATATCTCTTGTGCACACTAGAAGGTGAGGAGTTCAATGAAACTATTAATTCCTTGCACCTTAAACGGTTTTATGCAGTAGGTCATCAACATCACCATTTTTATATTATATCTATCTAAATTACATTTAGTCACTTAGTTGTTTCATTTTGTTCACATCATTTCTTGCTTTCCATATCCTCACGATGGGTGCTAGTTTTGTTCCTTTGCGCATGTTGTTTAACATCTTTGAATGGATATCTAAGGTGATTATGATATTACGTGGTAAAGGGTTATACCTTATCATTATGGGACTGGAGAAAGAAACAACAACCAAACTCAAGAAATATAGGTTGTTCAACTGATGTGATGAAGCCTTAGGTTTTCTTGGTATGTCTGTCTCTCATGACTTTCTCTTAAACATTGAGTCTTCTAAAACACCTGATGGAGCCTAGAGAACTCTTAACATTATGTTTGTAAAATAAGATGACATGAGAGCCGATGATTTGGAGAACAAAATGCTAGGATAAACTTCTAGTAACTTTGATAACCTAAATTCCTTATTCTCAAAGTTTTTTCACACTAGATTGTTGTTGAAAAGAATGCATAGTTTACAAAAGGATGTCCAAATGATCTTATCCATTTATTTCTAAGATTAGACCCAAATAATCTATATTAATTTTTACTTTTCATGTTATGAAATAATATCTAGGGAATTTTTGTTATGCTAAATGTCTATCATGAAAAATTAAAAAAAACATTCCATGACAACTAAGCCCACACTCAAAAATACCTAAATTGGGTAATGTAAACCTACCCTCCAACCAATTACTGACTATGTAAACTCCATGATGGCCAAGAGGGATGTGATAAATAGATTTTTGAAGTGTGTTTAATGTATAGTAAGTTGGTGTAAGCAACTCATGGATTCATTTTGATCCATTTTGAAGGAACTACTCCCAGAGGCCCAAAAGGCCTATTTTCAGGACTTTTCACCTAATGAACGCCCTCTGGAGATGAACCAAGAAGAGATAATGCATCCAATCAGTGTGTGACTGAGTCATGATATCATCATGGGTAGTTTAGGGAATTTTTTATAAGGAAAAACAAGTTTATGAACAAGTTATGCAACACTGAGATACTTATAACATGGTGCAGGGAAAAGAAAGAAGTAAAAAAGATAGTGAGCTTGTTCTGAATGGTTCAAGAGCCTTGTGATTCTTTGTGAAGTGAAAAGATACTCATCAAAAATATAGGAATTCCTAATTTACATTGCAAAATTTTTCTGGATATTTTTATCGTCTAGATTTTGAGATATTGGCCAGACAATCTAGATGAAGATCCTCGAGCCCGATGAGGATTCAAATGAGCATTCTAGGAGTTCTATAGAGAGTTGAGGTCTAATTAAAATCCCAATATTACCTATTTAATTTCCTCTTTACTTATAAGTTGTTTTTTTTTCCTTTGCATTATCATAATTTTTAGTAACAACACCCTTTCACCGGCGCACAAGCTCGAGAAAAATCATAAAATGGGGGTAAATTTAAAATTTCAGAAATAATTGGCTCCTAAAACTTGTGGTAATGATATCATCATATCTTTTAGAGTCAAAATTATATCAATTTTTCTTAGATACCTCTTAGGGATGCTCTTAGGGAAAAAAATCACTCTTCGGTGCCTATTTTTAGCAACTATTGGTGAAGGCAGTATTTCCAAATGTGTCTATGGAAAAAAATTTCACACCTTGGATGAAAATTTTCACCTTTTCAATTGATGCAAAAGTGCATGAGGTGCAAAAAAATTCACTACCTAGGAGAGGAGAGAAAATATGATTGATTTCGTCACTTAAGTGGTTTGTTTGGTGGTTATGCGAGTGTTATGCACTCATGGGTATTCCCCCCCTCTCCATGTTTAAAATGATCTGTGGTACACCTAGAAATCCTTGCTACAATTTTTCACCAAGTGTTAAAAAGTGCGCCACCAAGGGAGATGAGCTATTTCCTCACTTAAGTGACAACATTATGTGTTAGGAAAACGTTTTCAACTCACGCCTTCCAACCAACCCCACTCCATGACTCACCTCACCCATGGCACACTTGGGAAGAACTGATACAAATTTTCACTTGGTGAAAAATTTTATCAGTTGTGAAAAAGTGTGCCACCATGTAATCCTTCTCTCTCCAGGCACTCATAACTTCAAACTAGCTTCCTAAGACATATTTTTTCACTTCTCCACTCATCAAGCTTGTCCCCCCTCCTCATGTTGGCTCTACCCATGACACATTTTCTACATGATTCTACACCTTTGCACCTCATTTACCCTTAATAAATATGATAATGGGCATGAGAGGCTCCTAGACCCATTTAGTAAGTCCAAACTCACCCTCAACCGGGGTTAAGGAGAAAGTGTTAAAAGTGAGTCAAGAGGTTAGTTTACCTAACGTATGTTAACTTTAAAATATTTAAACAACACTTGGTCATTTTAGAGCCCATTTAAAAATATATCATCACTCCATTGCTGTTGTGACCTGGCCATGCTCATATTTCACCATGAAACCCTATGGAAAAAACAACTAAATTTATCATATCTCACCCATTTTTGCTTTTTTATCCCTAAATTTTGCCTATGCACTCCAATGGTGAATGAATTTGAGATGATCCAAACCCCATCTCCATTGATCCTATGAGATTTTTTATATTCCCTGCCTAAAGGTTTCAGTAAGAAAAAGTTGCCTTTTCATATTCAAATAAATCCAGAGGGTAAAAACACCTAGAAAGTGGAGCAAGAAATCACATTACAATTCCTAATCTAATGAGACCATTTTCATCCCAATCATAAAAAAAGGATTATCTCTATTTTAATTAAGATGGCACCTGAGCCTTACTAATAATAGTAATTCTGAAAATGAAGAAGCAAACATCCTGGATCCTCTGCGCAATCCTCAATTTTGGGACTCTAAAATTGAAAATTGTGAAATTAGGGAAAACTAGCTAAATTTAGAAAGTAAAGGTGAGGTATGACTTAATAAAAATAGGAAGTGCTAAGATCACATCCAAATTTTACATAGACCATCATCTCATCACTTTTCTAAGAAACCATGAAGATTAAATAGACTGGGTATGAGTCAATTTCAACCATGTCTACGAAATATCCACTTGTGGGAGACAGTGATATAGCCCACCTAGATCTGGAAAAAATGAGGAATTAGATGACAAATGAAGTCATATAGCCATCGGAATAAAAGATAGTTTCCAATGGTATTTTCAGATAAGAGGTCACCCAATTTTAATACAGAGTATTGAAGTAGTCTTAGCTTATACCAAACACTATGATTCTGCCTCTTGAACAATCAATACAGATGACAACTCATTGTTGACACTCCTGACTCCGAAAGGGATTTCAAGTTTCCTAAAAATTTTGAATCAAAGAAACATGATGATCATCAAAAATTGATTTTCAACCCAATAGTGGTTCAAGACGGAATCCTATTTGAAGGAGATTGTGGTTGGATCCTGGTTGAAACCTGGGAGGAAACCATCAAGGCTACCAAAGTTACTATCAAGGAGTGAGTTTCATTAAGCCTACTTATATGACATTGTCTTACTGAGCACAGTAATGGGAAAAGAACACACCAAGGACTTTCAAGAACGGATGGTCCAGTTCATGTTGACAATCATGGAGGGAAATGATAGATTAGGGCCACATTATTAGTGACAATGTTGCACCAGCAGCTGATGCAAATATTCACCACTAAGAGATCAGAATGACCTCCTATCTAGTGTATGCCCTCGTATATTCTATACCATACCAAGGATTTTCCATTTCCCAAAATGTTCCTCAGAGATACCCTTCCTTCGAGAAGTATAAAAAAATCACCTTAAAGGAAAGTAATGTTCATTTCACATGGGCGAATGATGCATTCACCATGTTCATCATTCAAATCCTCAAAGGAAATCCTGAAATAAGAATCTCTCCTCAGATAACAAAGTTGATTGAGAAATATGGGTTAAATTTCACATAGTTTCATACCTTCACCTGCATCAAGGTGAGTGTCTTTGATCTTATTCCACTCAGATTACCCAGGTATCCTAGTGATAAGATCATCCTGGTAGAGTTATGTAAACAACTTTCTTAAGTGCATCTTAAATGCAAGGGTTTGAAAAACAAGGGCATCTCATTCCCCATATCACTCAGTGTCTTCTCTTGTAAGATTTTAGTGGATGCCGCAAACATGATACTTCCCTTATTTCATTTCATATGTTTACATATGTTCCTAGGTTAGACTTTGACATAAGGAAAGATCTTGAGTCTTTCCATGTTCTCGAATTGCATCACATTCCCTAATTGGAAGACTATTGGGAAAATTATGTGGATGACCTTGAGGTCAGGAAAAATGATTACATGAGGATGGTCATGGAATAGATGGAAGCATTCAGGTTTGACTGTTTCATTTAAGGAATTTAAGAATATGGTTTAGATTTATTTGATTGAGAGTACCAAACAGGGAAAATCATTGCAAAGGGTAATGTTTTTTTTTCCTAAGATCCTCTCCTTGTCCTGCTTCGTCTCATGTACCATCTAAAGAATCAAAGGCACCAGGGTGGAAATGGAGAAAGAAAATATAATATGGAATAGTGTTCTCCCATTGACCTCTGACATGGGGATTCTTGACTCCTCATTCTTGATAAAAATGTGTTCATGATTTCTACCGAGAATTTTTCCCCCATTGGGTTCTGCATCATGGCTGCAAGGTGTAATGTAACTAAAGAATCTTTTTCAGAGCTCAATGTGTGTGAGGAAAGTGCTTGGGTAATTCTCAAGGATCTAATACAATGTTTAGAAGAGCTTAGGGCCCCTCATATCAACAAAAACACATCTTTGGAAGAGCTCATGACTCATTTTCTAGAAATGGTTCAGACAGAGGAAGGAGATCCCTGTTACTTCAACGAAGACACCCTAGAGTCACTCACAAAAATTCTTGGTTCCATTTCAAACATTTCTCGGGATCAAAAAAGTTGGTTTACTGAGTGGAATAGGCTAATCCACTTTTCAGAGACTTGGATCAACACATTAGATTATATGAACATTCCTCAGTCAGAGAAGATCACACTGACAGTTGTCTATTTTATAAAAGAAGTGAAAGATCTTGATTTTAAACCAATTGAATTTCCAGAGGATGCATTAGAGGTGGATTCTTCATCACATGAAGTGTATTCATCAAACAACTGAGCTACTTCATTCTTCTCTATTATCTTTCTCATTCTTCTATTCTCACCCTTCTACTCCCTTTCTTTTAATTATTCATTGTGTGTAATAATAATTTTTTTCTTATTCATTAAAGTGACTATGTAATATTTGTGCAATGTAAAATTCCCTTTTGCACTTATAAAAAGAGGACTTATTTTGCCTTGAAATAGGTTTGGAAAGCTCAATAAATTAACACACAATAATATCCACAATTGTATATTCATCTAGGAGTTATTACAAATATATGGAGAATATTACTCCTATGAATAAGGAGTTTGATTAACTACCAATCCCCCAAATATCTAATTCTAGTGTGACAGTTACTCATGTAACAACACAATCTTAAATAATAATATTTTATAACAACCCAAAAAGTTACATATTATATTACATTATTTATATGTGAAGCACTAATAATATGAATTCCTAACTTTCCTCGCTTAGTGTGAACACGGGAGAAAAAAACCACACTTCTTTTGTAGCTTGCTTCCTGTGCGTGCTCATGATCTAGATGGTTTTGCAGGAGAGCCAACAACCTTCAAGGATGGTTTTACTAGACAACCACCAACAAAAAAATATTATTTTTTAAGACAACCAACAACCTCAACAAGGATGGTTTTACAGGACAACCAATAACCCAAATATCATGATGCTACTTTTCCTTGTATTTTCATCTTTTCCACTATATTTTTACATTAGGGAATTATGTAGGAAATGAATTCTCACTAAATAAAAATTTGAACAAATGAAGAAAAGGAAATGAAACATTGAGACTATTTCCCCCCCCCCCCCCTCAATGTGAACTTTACACTTATTCACATAAATTAGGAACTCTGAAATCATACTGCACACAACTGAAACTGGAACTTTGAAAAATAAGCACACTAGAAACTAGAACTCTGAAATCATAGAAAAAATAAAAATACACACCAAAAAATTCTACCATAGCTCCGTGCGGTTAATGCAGCCAATAATTCACCAATAAAATCCCAGGCGTGCTAGCACATCAGTCAGCCTAGACTGAGCAGTCACCCAAAGTGCTCAAAGGTATACGGCCCCTCTTTAGGGTTGTTGTTGTAGCATGTTAGCATGATGAAGACTTAAAGCATTCAGATCCATGACTAATATATCATTCTATAGTGGATGTTCAGATCTAGATCTTAAAGACTCATGAGTCACATGATAAACATAGCGAGATCATTCATGCAAGTAATAAACTATAACCATGATTAACACTTTGATTCAGTCAATAACCTCTATTATATTAAATTCACTAATACACAGAAGCTTCTTACAATAATGGCATCATATGCTCATGCGTGTACATATCTGATAGTATAATCTCACAGTAATCCAGTCCTTACGTACTATTCTCACACACACTTATACCACATAGTTCATTACATATTTATAAGGGTGGGGACTTTACCTTCACCACTTATCCATTCCCAAAATAGGTCACATGCTATTATTAGCCACACGCTGTTACAATAATAGCCACACATGCAAGTGCGCTAACAAGAGACTTCTCCTAGTTAACTGTCAGTAGTAAATCTATTCTCAGCCTATACTCATGCAAAGTGCTTTGTATCAAATCCTCCAAAAATAGCCAATGTGTGTCACGTAAGTTTCCAACTAGTTTGTGTGTTCCGCACGCCATCTTCCAAAAATAGATCCTCATCATGAAAACAACTAAGTCCTGAATCAACCTCTGTCCTCAGCGCACGATTCCTTCCTAATCCTCTCGTGCTTTTGAACGTGCTCTTATCTTCTGCGTGAACCTTCTGTATGTTTTTCAATAAGTGCCATATTTTCAATGACCAACATTACCCCACACTAATTACATTGCTTACCTCGACAATGGTTTGTCTCCAAAACGAATTAAAGAATGTGAATAGAGAGATAGAAAGAATTTGATGAATAAAAGAATGAATTTACCCTACAACATCATCTGATTCAACCTGAAGAATCAATTCTGGATATTCTTCTTTTATTTCCGCCTCTAAAGTCTGTCAATCATTGAGCATGACCTCTACCTTTTCTGGGATATCCACTGCAATTGACTCTAGCTCATCTTTTGTAATCTCTCCTTTCTCATTCTGCAAGACCAACACAATGCTAGACATGGTAGTCATTCTTCCTTCTAATAAGTCCATATTTTGTGTGATGAGTTTCCCAAGCTCATCTAGCCTTTCCTTGTGTGGCTCTTGTGCTGTTGTAAGGGCCTCACACTTCTGCTTGACAAGTGATAATCATTCTCTGTGGCCCGAGGTCTCATATTTTATGGATTTTAGGACTTCATTATCCTCTATAATGGTCCTGGTTCTTATAATGGCTTCTGGGGCTGTATGAATATTCAATGCTTGATTTGCTTTCTTCAGTTCCTCCTGCAAGATTTGAAGCAACCCCTTATATGATTCAATCTTTCTCATCACCAAAAAATTTTCTCACTCTGCTTCCTGCTCAAGATTCTTTGGTTCTGGCATGCGCAGAGGTTCATCTTCAAGCACCAAGTCCACCAAGGTTTGTACATAATGCATTGTCTGAAGGAAATGTTTTGGGTACCTTAGGCTCTAAGTGTGGCTTTGCTTTCATGATATTGTCCCCAACTTCCTCTACCATGCTAATGAAAATAGTGTTCTTCTTCTGTGCCAAGTATTTATCTTGCTTTAGGCATGCGTTATTTCTACATCCTTGGCCTTGATCTCTTCCCTTAGTGCCCTAATTGTTGTAGCCTTATCCACATTTTGTCGTGCCACCTCTGTCGATACTTTCACCAAAGCATTTCTCACTTGTTCATCTAACATAACAGTAGGCTTTACTGTTATGTGTCTAGCCTGAGGTGTCTTCTTCAAGCTCCTTGATACACATGAATCTTCACATACATCAAAGTCCAGTTCATCCATGTGTGTGTGCATAGACCATGAAAACTACTTCCTTGTGTGCATGGTTGCCATATCTTCATCCATCAGCTCCCACCCATACAACTCCTTTGGTGTCACTGTGCTTTGAAAACGAGCGTAGAAAATTTTACCTATGTGTCCTCAGTGTAGCCCATGACTGATGCAACATATTATCCACTTGTTCTCTTCGATCTTGGCCCCTTAGGAACTTGAGCTTCAAGATTTGGAGATTGTTCTACTGTACCCTAAACAGTCTAATGCACTATCTCAACTGCCTCCTTCTCTCCTTCTTCTCCATTCTTCATTTCTTCATCCATTGGTTCTTCCACATTCTCTGGAGGTGTAGGAGATTTGGGCATGCTCTCCTCAGACTCTTCACCTCCTCATTCAACTTCAACTTCCTTCTTCTCTTCTCAGTTGTCTCCTTCTATGGAGAGAGTCAAGGTGATCTGCATTGACTAATTGTGGAGTATCACCTTGGGTCCTTGTTCTCCTGAATACCCTTTTGAAGCGGCACTCTCCTTGTACTGCATCTAGATCCTCATCTTCTCCTTCCTTACCCCTGAGGTGGTGTAGTCACGTGCTCCATTTCTACCTTATCTGTAGGCTTCCTCCTGCCTCTGTGCTCCAAATCACCACTATCTTCATGCTCATCCTCTTCATCATCTACTTCTATTGTCTATGTGGGATTAGGTGCTGGAAAATTTTCCATTGTATGCTTACCTTTTGGGCCCTAGGAGTGTGAACTCATTCTCCACATATTTGTTGTTCTCCAGTTTGGGCTTGAGTTACTGGTACATAAGCGCTACTCCAACATCTCCAATGGACCAAATTATAGGCTTCATGCTTATAATATCTAAGATCAGCCTCTCAATGTAGGTAGTCGTCCTAGATATACATATGTCTTTCTCAGTGTATGGTAGTCACAATCTACCTTGTCTGCATTGAAGCTTAGGCGAGCACGCATCCGAAAACCAGTGAACTGATGCCTAGAAATATCATGCTGTGAAGGCATATGGTAATTTACACCATGGGCTCCAAACCCCATCTTTCATGGAAAACTACGTGCGATGCAAAAGTGTTGGTATACCGCGAACTGCACTACCTTCCCTAACTACTAAAGGTAACTCCTTGGGTATGCACCATTCTTCTTCGAACTGTACACGAAGCCTATCATACCATTTCTCTGCCCTCTGCTTGAATGGTCCGCTCATTGATCCCTCACACAAGTACTTGCCAAATCTTTCCACAAGTGACTTGTTCTCCATAGGGTATTCCCAAATTTTCTCCTTTGGCCCATCGGGCACCCTTTCCATAAACACCAGAGATAATAGAACAACCCCAAAACTGATTTTTTCTCATGTGCGTGCTTATTCAATGATAGTTTCCGTGATGTAACTAGAGATGTTATAAATCAATCCCTGTGACATCTTCTTCGCAATGTGTAGCCACATTGTGTTTACATGCGACCACCTTTCTTGGTCATTCAAATTTGTTACAAGATGTGCAGCTACCTGCACTACTGGATACTTCTTCAAATTTATCGATGTCCATGCCATGCGGACCCTTGGTATACCCCATCTCCTTCCTTGTCTCCAGGATTGCGGCCTTATCAGTTAAATCACCGTTTAGATCTACCCCTGTGCCTTTCAACCCTGTTACTATTGAGATCAACAAAGCTGTGATTCTAACCCTCCGTCCGGTGAAGTAGAAGAAGTCCTCATGGAATCTGATCATCAACCATCAATACAATGGTTCATACTTTCCAAAGTATGGACAGCTCGTATAACTGGTAGACTCCATTTTCTTTTAGTAACTTCTCACCAGCGTCATCATACACTAACATATCTTCTGCTTGTGCACTTGTTCATTTTTGTGCTCAACAATGCATCGAGATCCTTCTTATTATCGGATGTACGATGGTTGTAATCACTCATTTTACATTGATGGATGTGGTAATCCCATTCTTGTCCCATGATCATAGCCCTCTAAATACTGCATTTTTGAGAAATTACTCTCGGGAGCAATTTCTTCTTCCACTTGACTTTCTTCTTCCCTTTTACTCTTGTTGCGGGTGCTTTCTTCAGTGCCATTTTAAAATTATCTCTTTTCTACCCTCTGTAATCAAGTAAGTTGAAACCCTAGTTCAAATCTCTATGCCCTAGTGGAAATCACGTGCCCTAGCTCATTTGTAATGCATCTTCTTCACTCAAACCCTTCACATATGGGAACACAAGCTTCTCCTATGCACAAACCTTCTCTTCATTTGGTTTCACACTCTTCGCACCTCAACACGATTTCTCGGCTCGTTTGCACTTATCTCTTTTCAAATTCTCTCAATTGCAATGGTAAAAATGAACTCGCATCCCATCCTTACATAGATTTTCAAAAAGTTAGTGCATTTATTGCTCCTCCACCTACCAACAATCCTCTCATTAATTGACCATTTTAATTCTTTCCACGTGGTACATCTTCATGCCCAAGCTATAACCTTCTAGTGCACCTTCCTACCTTCTAGCCATAGAATTATCTTCAGCGTGCCTCCATGCTGCTCGAGTACCTCACCACTACCTTCTTTTGGTAGTTCCCATGGCCTCTGTTTACCTCATGTTATACTTGTTTCTTCATTTACCTCCACCTATGGTCCTCATTTCTAGAAGCAATCTTTTTTCTTTCAATTTTCCAACTTGAATAACACCCGTAGTAGTTAGTTCCTTTCATGTGTACTTATTTTCATCATTCCTGTACTTGGATATCAATAACCACCCCACACTAAGGGTATGTGTAGTCCTTTACGCATAAAAATTCTCCAAATAGTAATTAGCTTCTGGCGCGTAAACATGCTTATTACACTAAAAACACCAACTAAATTGACAAAGCATAGTGACGAAGAAGGAAATACATTAAGGAAATGTAGAATACAAAATTGGAAACCTAATCTAAATGGAAACACTGCCTTATTACAAACACCAAGAAGACTTATTTATAGTAGGGCTTCAACCTACTCCCATTGAAGTAACCGGGTAACTATGTGCCATCAAGCGCCTCTAATTGGAAAACACCTATTTCAAGTATGTGAGTGATAACATATGGCCCCAACCAATGTACTTTGAGTTTTCCTGGATGCAAAAAAAATTAGAATCATAAAGGAGCACCATCTATCCAATTGTGAACTTTTTATCCTTGATGTGCCTATCATGCCATGCTTTCTACCTGGCCTTTTCTTGTTTTTGAATCCAACGTGCTATTTCTTGTCACTCATCTAGCTTAATTAACTTTTCAATCTGTTCTTCTAATGCTTTCTCATCAGCTAGACCTCTAGCGCGGGTAATACACAAATATGGTAACATGAATTCTATAGGAAGAACTCGCTTCTACGCTAAACACTAACTGAAATGGTGTGGATTTGTTCAACCTTTTATATGTTGTTCGATATGCCCAAAGTACTGCAGATACTTTATCATCCAATCCTTTCTTCCAACATCACATATTTTTGTCAATGTCTGGCTAAAAATTTTGTTGAAAGCCTCAGCAGTCCCATTTTCCTGAGGATGATATGGTGTAGTCTTATGGTGCAATCATGAATTCATCCAATAAAATTCCAATTGTCTCATTCAGAAAATGTGTGCCCCTATCACTGGTCAAACTCAAAGGACATCCATACCTTGTAATAATATTTTCCCAAAGAAACCTGGCTGTTGTAGCCACTGTACAATCCTTTGTAGGCGCTAATTCTACCCACCTTGTCAGATAATCTATGCAAGTTATGATATAACGTGATCCATTCCTGTGCACGGTTGGTGAAATAGGACCCACAAAATCTATATCCCATTTCTCAAACAGTTCTGTCACTATTAATAGGTCTCAGAGGCATTTCATCTCATTGACCTGGTTTACCAAGACGTTGACAATGATCACAAGCCTTGCAATAATCCTTACAATATTTATATAGGGTCTCCCACCATAATCTAGCGAGTAGAATCTTGCGTGTAGTGGCTTCACCTACATAGTGGCCACCTGCAATACCACCATGAGCTTCCTCCATGATATCTGTGTGCTCATGTTCCAGTAGGCAACAACGCAATACTTCATCCCGACCTAAGTTGTACAGGTCACCGCTAATTAACATATAGGGTGCCGCATGTATAGAAAGTTGTTTCTTCTCCAAGGATTTCATTCCTTCTGGTGTCATCCCTGTTCATAGAAAGACAAAAATGTCCTCTAATTTTGATGGTGCGTGTTGTAACCTGTATAACTATGCATCAGGCATGGTATCTTCAATGGCTTGTGCTTCTTCTCCTGACTCTATATTCTGGATAAATGGTCTGGTCTAGAATTACTTTTCCCTGGTTTTACCACAACTGTGAAATAAAATTCTTGAAATAAGAGTACCCATCTGCATATGCACCCCTGTAAAATGGGTTTTTTTTACCAAATAATTCAATGCCATGTGATCTATATAAAATAAAAATGGTGTAGCTAGCAGGTACTTCCTGAATTTATGTAGCACATAGATCATTGACAAAGCTTCGCGCTCTGTAGTTGTGTAATTTTTTTCGATAGGAGTCAACTTTCTACTAGCAAAATAGATAGGATGATCTATAATACCTTCTCCCACCTAAGCCAACACCATGCCAATGGACGTGCTAGAGACATCCACATGTACATGAAATGGTTGGTCCCATGAAGAAAAAACTTAGAATAGGCTTGGTAGTAAGTTTCTCCTTCAATATCTTGAATGTGTGCTGCTGCGGTTCTCCCTAGTAGAACTTACCTTTTCCTTTTAGTAACTCCTCCAAAGGTATGGAAACCTTGGCATATCCTTTAATAAACTTCCTATAATATCCTATATGACCCAAAAAACTGTGTACACCTCACTCTGACTGGTAGGCTCTTTTAGGCCTATAATGACTGCAACCTTATCTGGACCAACCAACAAACCTTCCTTCCAGATTATGTGTCCTAACAGTATTCCAAATGGTGTATCAAATATGCACTTCTTGATGTTCAAAGAGATACTCAAATGTCTACATCTTTCAAACATTAAGCGTAGATTGTCACAATGATCTTTGACCAGTCCATACACCATCCAATCATCTAAATAAACCTGTAAGAAGTTGTGAATAAACTCTTTAAACACCTGAACAACTATGTGCGAAAATACAACAGGTGCACATTTTTCAGACCAAAAGGCATCACAATATAGGTGAAGCTGCCCCAGTCGGTAGTAAAAGTAGTCTTTTTCTGATCCTCATGGGTGATCCTAACCTGATGATACCTAGAGAACCCATTTGTAAATGAATAGATTTCGCGACCTGCAACGCCTTCTAGTATTTCCTTAGTGAATGGTGTAGGCAAGGGATCAATCACACATGCAACATTCAGCTCCATGTAGTCCACACATATCCTAATCCAACCATCGTTCTTGATACTGATCACCATTGGACTAACCCATTCTAATTTTTCAAGGGGCTTGATGATCCCAGACTTCAACATTTTGTCAATATATTCTTTGACCTTTTTGCGCAAGTTGGGGTTCATCCTGTAGGGTCTTTTTCTAACTGGGTGCACACCCTCTTTAAGCTTTATCCTCATCTCCCGTAATGATTCATGCACACCTTTAAGCTCATGGTACCCTCAAGGGAATGAGTCTTGATAATCCCGTAGTAACTCTATGATTTTTACCACTTGAGATTTTGACCAATAGTCTCCAATTATGGCCTCCTTAGGCTCAACATCTGATCCAATATTCAATTTCTTTATCTTCATAGGTTCATGATAGGTACATGTGGTCTTATCTGCACTGTCCAACACCTCATGCCTACCTATTTAACGGTTTATATCCATATTTTTCTACTTCTTTTTCATCCACTAAGTAAACCATTTTTCCTTTTTCTTTCTCAAGGAAAGTGCACTGAAGTAGTGTGGCATCAACCTTTGTTTCTTCAACATAACGCACTCTTGAATTTCCTTCATCCAATAACTCCCAAAGGATTTTTTCAACCTTGGCACTGTCTCCCATAGTTAATCACTTTATGACTCTTAATGCTTCTTCCACCAGAGGCTTAGTAAAGAAGAAGTCAAACATCTGGGTCATTCCTACAATTAAATATTTCCAATTTCTAGTCTCTCTATGGGGTTCTACATATACATACCAAGCACGCTCGTAGCCATGTAGAGTGGAATAAAGCTTGTGCACCTAGAGAAAAGGTAGTAAAGCTTCCTGCCCCTTTGTCTAGAGTCTCTCACACTTCTGAATGTGGTGCTGATCATGTTGATTACCATGATAAGTATAGATTTGAGTAGGTCCACTGCTCATGTAGAACCTAGTGGCAAGAGCAATCCTAATTTCATTCCATCCTACAAGGTTATTCTTGTGGACCACCCACCAGCGCGTTGCTGTCCCACGTAGTGTATATGCTAGCATATTTTGTCTTTTCAATGGGCCTATCCACTATTCTTCCATGGCACGTAGGAACACCATAGATTCTCCTTCTTCGGTGTAACAAGGTACCAAGTTGTTACCTATTCTCCTGATATAACATGGTTTGCTGCCCTTAGGAAATATGCTCTTTACAACGCACCCTACCAACTCATACGTACTATGAGCCCAATTATCAAAAGCAAAAATTGTAGTATCACTAATAAAATGTGCATCCTCCCACTGAAGGATTCCTTCTTTACATGGCTCAAGCACCTCTGGATCCCAGATGGCATGTACATAAATCCTATTTAGGTCTTCTTCACTCAATGGCTCAACATAGGGCACAAATTTTCCATTTGTGAGAGGGATAATAAATCTTTCCTCCTTGTTTTCAAAGATGATATAACCCTTGTTGAAATGAAGATCAACATTATTTACATAACACCAAGGACACCCCAATAGAGTTGGGAAGCTATTTGAATTTTCTAGCATTAAAACCTCAAAATCTCCAGTGAACTTGGCTCCTTGTATGGTAATGGATGCATCTTTTGAAACTATGATGGGAGTGGCCTTAGTCTGATTAGCCATGAAAAATACATTAGAGGATGATTGCAATGGGGTTATCCCCATTTTTTTCCATGCATCTAAGGTAAGAAAATTGACTTCTGCGCTAGTATCAATCAATATATTACTTAATAGCCACCTATCCATAACAACATTCAAAATTATTTCCTTGTCATAATCTAGGCTATGAGGGGGAAGATTTGCATGTAGGATCTACCATCCAATCTTAGTACTTGCGCACAAAGTGTCTCCTTTTAACCAATTCTCCAATAGTGGAATGATATTATCCTAGTGCAACAATTTACACACTTCTCTCAAGTCATCTATATCAGTTTGGACCATCTCTAATGCTTTATTTTTCTTCATCTTCCAAAATTGCTCCTTTAGACATTGTATTTCACCCTGAAGATTCTTGAGTAACTCCATGGTTTCCTAGTAAACATCCTTCTGATGGGTGGGACCTAGGCACCGTGCATGTAGAACCTCCTCCTTAGTGATGGTAGGCCTCTGCCACAATGCTTCTTTGGTGCGTGATGCTTCAGCGCGGGTTGTGATCTTTACCTGCAATGCCTCAGATTCTTATTCCAACTTGGGCATCCACTAATTTTCCACAGAACGTTGTGTCCTAACCATCTCCATGCCTTTGTTTTCCTTTTTATACTACTTGCTAAGATGCTCATACAAGTCCGGGAACTCCTCATAACTATGATTATTTCCATAGAAAGAACATGTAATATTCTGAGGACATTCACGCCTATAGTAGTCAAGAGATCCACACATGTGTAACACGTTCTACGAGGGAACTCGATTCTTCCACCACCATGGCCTCATCCTCTGAATCCACCACGGTATCCTCGACCTCTGCCATGACTGCATTCAAAACTCCCTTCATTCCACTCATATCGTTCCTGACTGTGATCCCGATCCTGATGCTCGTTCTTCCTTTTAGAGTTATCTAAAACTCATGTCTATCGTACACCAATATCAATAGTGTCCTGGATCTAACCAATTAGCTGGCAGTCTGTATGATAGAAAAGTGACATGCAAGCATGAGAATCTACAAGTAGCTCTTCTTCATACCTGACCTCCCGAGGTCCTACCGAGACAGCTGGTGAAAATGAAATATATGTGGATACATACAAACTAGTTGGGCAATCTTATATCCTCAACACACAATAATGGGATCTACGAATCTAAGGAAAAGAAAGATCTCCTAACCTAAACTGGTGTAATGGATCATTTAGATATAATGGCTTCTCAGAGGCTCTAATTAATGTTGATCTCTACCGAGATCCTATCTATTGGCTGTTGGATACGTGGAAAGTGGCATATAGGTGCTTCGTTTATATTTCCTGACAAGGTCATGGAAAATGGTAGTGAGAGGTGCAGTGGATTTGTAGAAACTATGGGTGGTTTTATGGTCTAGCCCAGAAAATGTTGGACTAATTAGCTTCTATATTTAATACAGAAAATTATGTTATGATATCTAACACGAGTGGTGAGGATCTAAATACCAGCGTTCGTAAACCGATATCAATATTTAATTCACTTACAGGCCCACTGGGTTATAGGACCTGAGGATCACAACCATGAGTTCATGGTTGTTATGGACCTATTATGATCATGTGAAGAATCCATCTCTTCTTCTGACTATCCAATGGTCATAAGCCTTTTCAACTTCTATGTTTAGTACCAGGAGTTTTATGATTTTCTTAGAATACCTTACGGGTGTTCTGGAAACTTGTATACGTAACCCTGTATCTATGTCGATGAGAAGGTCTCTTGTATCTTGATGCAGAACTAACAAATCACAGCCAAATATTTGTTCTCTTTTAGGTTCTTGTATGGTCATGTGGATATCCTATCAGGGTAGTCTATAGTTGAGTTGACTTGACCAAAATGTGTATGCTTTCTCGTCTTCAATATTCAGTTGTCTCAATTGTTCACTAATTGCTTGTTGGTTTATTGTCGTTTGAGAAACCTAAATCCTAAGCCCTTGATCTATATCTGTTAATATTGTGAAGAGATTTGGTTGAGGTACTACCGGTTCAAATACGTAATCCCTGGGCTCTCTAGGTCCCGTAATTGTCATGCAAAAGGTAATCAAACTTTAACTGAAACAAACAAATTAACTATGAAAGATATATATACACTATGCTTATTTTCCTTTTATTTTTGTATTTTCAATGATGCATATTTGAACGAAATTAAAAGATCATCTATTCTAATATATTCGAATAATGGAAAACTAGTCTAATAACAGAATTAAAACAAGCAAGTTAGCCTGATATAGCTATTTTCCTGTGTAGTTGTGAATTTATCCAAAAATAACTAACTAGTTTAATCGAAATATTTCCAATCCTACCTCAGAAGTGAGGAATGAATCATAGTTTCTTAGAAACTATCATTCCCCATAGCATCCTTGGCAATATTGAAAGTGTACTTGAACTTGAAATAAAATGATTTGCTACTCTATTTGATATATTGTAACTACAAATTTTATAGCTCAAACCTGGAGTTTACATAATAGTGGTAAATCCAGTTGTGTCGTGACTTTTCCCCTCAGTGTGATCTCCTCATTCATTCATGTTCTCGTGAATCCAGAAAAGTGTGAATGTGATAGCATCAGCAGAAGAATATACTTGAACAATGACAGCTTTGGATATAAACCAAATACAATGTAAGTAAGAGAGGGATATTGCAAGTGAATAGAGCTTGACTATGTGATTCCTAGCAAGATTTACTACGGGAAGACAACGCAAAATATCAAGAATTATGGGATCTATTTCTTATGACAAAAGAAAACCTGCAACTCTAAGATTATCAAGTGGATTCTAATCTAAAAGTGAAACTACCTTATGCTAAGCTGACTATATGGGACAACAATGAAGTAAGATGAAAGCAAGAAGATCAAATGATCTCTAAAGTAGAAGGGAGAAGCTAAGAATTTATACAGAACCTAAGCCTATTGAAACTTATAGAAAAACTTCAAAAACACACTTAATGATCAAACATGGAAGGAGAGGGGCCATTTGCTTGTGAACAAACTGGGTATTTATAGCATTTGTATTTACTAGAGGGTAAGTATAAATTGAAATCTTCTATTATTAAACAAAGAGAAATCACTATTTACCAGGTGGCCAAAACATAAATACAAGCTTTAGTGGTTGAGGAATGCGGGTGAAATTTGAATTTTTACGTTTGACGAAATCATCAGAACGTTTTGGAAAATGCATACAGGACCACCGCCCTGCATAGGGGGGTGGTTACATGACCGCCGCCCTGTCCTGGGTGGCAGTCATGAGACCGCTACCTAGGAAGGGAAGTGGTTCTATAACTTAAAGACAAAATGTAAGGAAAAGGGGGGCAAAGGTTAGAACAAAACATGCAAAAGCTAAACAGGGCTTTCAAGGATGCAAATGTACACTTGGTGAACTTTTTTGGATTTCAAACACCTTGTGAAGAGATCTAAATCATCATTGGGGTTTCCGTAACCTCTTTCCAAAAGTATAGTACCTACATTTTTGGGTATGTACATATTGCCCCCTCAGAGAAGTGTTTTAGCCATGAAGAAGTGTAAAATGGTGGGTCTGAGTATGGTGATCCAAAAATGGGGAGTTATAAGCTATACTTGACATGCCCGTGTGTAAAAATGTCGCCATCCAAATTCCTGCTACCTGCAAAATGAAGAAGAGACTCAAGTGTAGATAGATAAAATAAATTGAAAATAAATACTAAATTAACATGAAATGAGGACTTACCATTTGTGTGGGGATGAGAAATTACCTCCGTCGGTGCTCCAACTCTACGTAAGAACACTAAAAAAAAAATTAGAATACTATATATATATATATATATATATATAATGAGCACATTTTACTATTCATTTGCACGTGTCAATTTGGTGCTTTTTGAGCTCTGGGACCCACGGTAACCATTTTTGATAAGAGTTCAGTCAAAATGTTCATTGCAAGATCGTGATCATGTCTTCGAGAGTAGGACATCGACCCATGAAGTCTTAGGTTAAATCTTCTCAATTTATTGTTTTTAAACCCAAAATATAGAAATGTTGAAATCTTTGTCCTGCAGGGATCATTTTTGAAAATGTTAGTTTAAAATGTGTCTCTAGGGGGGTGCTCATAGGGTAGGTATTATTTCAGTTAAAATGGTGCATTTTTACCTTTTAAAAGTATTTTTAGGGCTTTAGAGCAGTCTGCCGACTCGGGACAAGACCACCGCCTTGCACAAGGAGACGGTCATGGGACCGACGCCCTATGATGGTGGCAGTTACGGGACTTTCACCTCATAAGGTGGAAATTACAAGACCATCACCTTAAAAGGTGGTGGTTAGGCAACCACCACTCTGCACAGGGCAGCGATTCCGAACAGAATGCAAAAAAAGATGCAATTTTTAATTGTTTTTGCATTTTTGTCATTTTCATATGTTCTTGATGATTTTTTCAATTGAATTATGTTACTAAATATTTTTCTCTATTTTGGGTGGATGTAGAAGAAGGAGGATTATATCAGGTGGAGTAGAAAGAGGGAGTGTAATTGGCTCCATGCAGTGTTAGAGGCACTAACCCAGGTGGAGCAAGATACTCTACAGAGGGTCGGTATTTTAAGGATTACACAAGTCCTCATGTTGCACCTATTGGTCACATATTGTGTGACTTATTTTCATACTGGGATGTAGATCAGAACACTTTCTAATTTCTAGGAGTTAGGGGTGAGTGGACTATCACCCTAGAGGATGTTTATCGCATACTGGGGGTACTAATTTTTGGGAGGCAATTGTCTCTTAAGATAGTTGTATCCAGATCTCAGATGGTTCAGTGGGCCACTTAAATGGGAGATGTTGTTGTCTCCATGGGCTCGAAGAAGGGGGTGAAGGTCTATTCCATTTTTGATTCTCTTATCCCTATGCTCTGCTAGGCTATTATGGGTATCTTGGCCTCGCAGTTAATTAGGGACAAGGGAGGGTATACCCTCTTATACTGCTGGGCTCCCATTATTACATAGATTGAGGACCATGGCCATGTTTATGCTTGGGGAGAAAACATTCTTGGGACCACCTATCATGATTTATATAGGGTGGTTAGATTACAGGGACAGTCATTGAGTCACCCTACTCTAGTCATGAGTTGGGTGTATGAGCACATCATTCCTTATGGGAGAGGTGTACAGGAAGAGGATCCTAGGGCTGTTAGGGAAGCAAGGTGGACATGGATGACTGTACTTAGGATGCCACACCAGCCAGTGGCTTCTCTGACTATTACAGACATGGAGACCACTTCTTATCAATCCATGGTAGGGTTATGGAGAGAGGAGACACATACACTAATCACTTGTTATACTACCGGTCAACTGATAGACATGACAGGGAAGTTGGAGATCCACCCCTTTGAAAGAGTACCACAACAGTTTGCCCTCCCCTACATTGATATGTTTCCTCCAGTGGGGCCAGTATACAGGTATGTTCGTGAGGCCAGGGGAGGTCCTAGAGGATGAGGTTGGACCATGGTTACTCCTGGAGTTCCCATCGTAGCTAGGCGGGTGGTTTGTGCCTAAGGGGTAGTTGGTGCTCCTCGAGCAACTTTAATTCAGATCAGAGCTGGTCTTTCTCATAGTGGAGAGGGAGATGATCCCATTGATGTGGACTCATACTCCGAGGAGTTCACAGGAGTGGAGACATAGGAGGAGATGGAGGGAGGTGAGATAGGTGGGATGGCCAAGGAGGATGAGAGTGACTCTGAGTGGCATGAAACTCAGGATATCTTGAGGGCCGATAGGGTGGAGGAGAGTGCAGAGAAGGTGACCTTGATCTCAGAGGAGTTTCCTTCTTGGAACATTGGGGGAGATGATGAGTTTGTGGAAGAACATCACTTCTTTCCAAATTTTGGGGAGGCTACACAGTAGGTGGCAGCATTAGTGGTAGGCGCAAATCCTAGAGATCCCACCTAGATTATTGGAGATATAGGTGATTTACTACTCTTTTCTCAATTTTATTTTAGGTAGAAATGTTTGGTTGTTATTTCTCCTTTGTTGTTTCATTTTTTTTTTACTTTATTTTTGGTGATTTTGTAACTTGTTTATTTCTCTCTATATTTGTAGTGACTGCTGAGGGATGGAAAGACTTGATTCGTCTTGTGTGCACAGATACTCTACTGCTCCCCTCAGAGACTACTCGGGATGAGATTATTGCGGACATTGGAGAGCCTTCAACAACTAGCCAACATACTGATGTGTTTTCCCCTATCTGGAAGGTGGTGAAGTTAGTGACCTCTCTCCATACTGAGTTGGCTAGATATAAGACTACTAAGCACTTGTTGAGGAGGAGTTATTCTCACAGTGAGACCACATCTACTAGCCATGATCGTGATCCCTCAATTCATTCAGATAATCATCATAGCAGGAGTCCTAGACGCAGTCGTGTACCATCTGAGGGATCCCACAGGGATTGAGAGATCATGGTGTCTTTTTGTAGTGATATTTGTCAGATGTTTATAAAAGTGTTTTTTTGTTTTCTGGGCTTTTTGAGCGTTTTGACCATGCCTAGTGCATGATGGCATTGTATATAAAACATGATTTATATATATATATATATATATATATATATATTTTTGGATCTAGATCTTCTTGTATCTAGAATTTTGTGATTCGTTTCCCATGTGTACACTAGATGTATTTAGAATTTTTGTTTTCATATGATTTTTAAAATGTATGCAATGGATGACAAGTGATAACAAATGTTGAACATAATGTTTTTCTTTTATTTGTTCTTGTAATGCTAATACGTGATGATTAAAACATATTGTAGTACTGAACTTTTGGCTTCTTTGGGAAATGTTTGTTTCTTCTTCTTGTTTTGGCAAAACGTGATGAACATATAGTGATAAAGAGATGAACTTGCCCCATTCCTAACTCCACACAACTAGTAAGATGCGAGGGATCATAACCAAGAGTTGGGGAGGGTGTAAATTGTATGAGTTTGACTGAATGGAAATGATGAGAGAAAAATAAAGTTTTGAAAGAAATCAAATTCAGACCCGCGTACTTACTCTTACTCAAAACTACCACATAATTTAGAATGCAACTTATTTTCCTGTTTATCTAGACTTAGATCCATGGATGGTAACTTGGTTGAAAAAATCTAGTTTTAAGGATTTGATCTCTTTAGAATTTGGATATTCAACTTCTCTTAGTATACTTTTCTTTAAAATATTAATATTCACTAATTTTCATGAATGGACCCCCGACACCCTATCTCATGCTACTGGTAGGAAGCATGGGATTATCACCGAAGGCAGGACATAGGTGAGTAAGGGCACTTCTTTCCTTTCTCAACCTCGTATCACTAGTAAGAGATGCAGGCTCATCACTAAAGGTTGGTGGGGCAAAGAAGTGTGTACAAATAAAATATTCTATTTGGTTTAGCATTTTTAATTTAACTTGACATTTATGACTTGTGATTTTGGAGTATCCTTGTTTCAAAGAGATGTAAGAAGGATAGATGTGACACCAAGAAGCTTCTATAATAGACCATAGGTAAGAATAACTTAACCAAGTAGAATAGAATGAGTATGACCAAGTATGCAGGCCTTGGTATGGTTTTTGTAAGGACTTTGTCTGTTGAATTTGATGAAATGATTTTGGAACCATTTGATGATATTATGAAAACTGAAGAGATATGATTTTGAATGCTTTTGCCAATATTTTCAGAAGCTTATAATGAATTTCTTAAGCATAAATTCTTTGACCAATACATAAAGAAAGGAAAAACACACATACCCTAGAACAATATTTTCACCTCCTTGTTTGTAGAAATTTATAGTTTAGTGCATTGATTACAATTAGATGTTATCATGTGTCGTGAAGCATTTTGCCACTCACCTTTCAATTCGCATAAAAATGTGCAAGTGTGGAGACCACAATACGTTTTGAGTGATTACAACAAATTAACACTATAACAAGCACAAAACGAGGTGAAAACAAGAAGGGAAAACCTAAGTTTTGTGTGATAAATAGCATCACACATCGATTTATAACTCCCTTAGCATATGCTTATGATAAACGCCCTCACTATCCCGCAAGAAATAATAAGATCTCAAGTACAAAAATGAATCCATGAGGATTCAATATCCTCTCAAAATGCAGCAAAGACCTCCAAAAAATGATAATCCCCTGCACAACAATGCGTTAGAAAAAAAAAATCCTAATAACACTAATTTTTAATGTTTTTCCCAATTAGTTTAATTTACCAAAAAATATTTTAGATTAAAAATTAACAAGCCCTTGTTATTAATTTGTGACCTAATTAAATTTATTTCCTTCCTTTTTAAAAAAATCAACCTTTTAAAAAACAAGCTATGTTAAAAGAAAACAACCTAAGTTATAAAACTCATAGCAAATCTTAAACTATGAAAGGCTAGTAAGAATTTTAAAAGTGAGGGAAATAGGTTAAAGGAAAATAGGAAGTACCACTTAACACAAGGGTCTCAAGGCAGGTAAGTGGGGGCTTGACTCATTGAGTGAGAAAAACAATAGTTCAACGTGGGAAAAGTGGGTGAAGGTTTTTAACGCAAGAAAATGGGTGCAAGGGAGGCACAGGTAGTTCTAAGGCATCTACGTTAGGTCAAACCAAATATAGTAAGGAGGAGGCATCTAAGCTTGAGTAGGGTTCACAACGGGGCTAGGAGAACTGAGTCATGGTCGAAGCTTACAACACAGAGTACACATGTTTCAAAGAGGCCAAGTCATAGGCAATCCCAAAGCTAGTTGGACATAAGGTGCATAGGTTCAAGAAATAGAAGGACGGACAAAAGTAAACCCACCAAGAGAGCTTGACACTAAGGGGAAATAACTAGACAGGGATGAGCTCAATCTCATATTTTGAGATAGCGATGAGGATTTGACTCAGTTCATGAGTTCTCAAATATGACAACACCTGATAGTGAGCTTGGTATGGGGTTAAACCACCTGACTCGGTGTCCACCAACTCACCTAGTGTAAGGAAACAGGTCAGGTAGATCAAGTATCTCATATAGGAGATCAGCTAATTTAGCAGAAGGGCTAGAGCATGTCGATCAGGGAGAGGAGCTTGGTTAGAGCTTAGGGGAGAAAATCCATTGGTGAAGAGAGATAGGAAGAAGAGAGGGAGGAGACAAAATTATTTGAGTAGGGTGGATTACAAACTCGGAATAGACCTGAAAATAGTCAAACTCAAAACCAAAAAAATAACTCCAAATCCATTTTTATGCCAAATTTAGCCTTGGATAACTAGATTTATCTGAAAAAATCCTAAGTACACAAATACCAAAGGAAAAACCACAAACAAAAACTTCAAAAAATGAGATTAACCCATATTAGAAAAAATTAAATAATGGATTAATGAAACGTACACAAGTAGCTAAAAAAAGTGAAACCGAAAGTAATTAGCAACAAAGAAAAATGAGTTACATGTTTATTGAAACAACACATCTTTGATACCATATCAGAGTGAACCATGAGGATCAATAGAGCGTGTGAACATCAAGGTTGTTGCACTCTAACGGAAATGATAAAATACTTCAAGTATTCACAAGAAGATTAATCACAAGCCAAATTGTTCATGCAAAAGGAATAAGTCTACTCATTCTCATAGATAAAAAAAGAGAAGTACATAATAGAGAGTTGTGTAACTCCCATTCCTAGACATTTCATACTCCCATGATGGAGTAAGGAGTTACAATACTAGAAATAACAGGTAACTCTTATATGACAATGACGCATATGACAAGTATGAAAGATTCTATGATAGAATTTTTCATATGTCATATAACTCTGTAAAACACCTATGACTTACGTAAGTGATATGACTCACCATTTGTGAGGTGGAAAATCACCTAGTAACTAAATAAAAGGTGAAAAAATACCTCATACCAACAATTTCTTATGTGTTTTTACATATTCAAATGCAAGAAAAAAAGGTGACACTATATTTTTATTACCTCAAAACCCTTTTAGACTATAGGGGCAATTCCCCTTACATCTTTTCTCATGTTTCACCACCTTATATCTATCATATCCAATGTATGAATGGTAGGGGCCATTATCGTTGTATGTCTAAACATTTCTCTCACAATCACATTGGGTGTGGCTTATCACCTCGTTGCCACTCTCCTCAAAATCCTCATGATAGGGGTGGGTTTTTTCACCATTACAACATAACAGCTAAGCTCTTCCTCTTCCAGTGAACAAGGTTCCTCATTTGGAATTGGTTATTTCATTATCTTATGGTGAGGAAAAATAAATATTAATTAAATACTAAATGAATTGGAAACATATCCATTGGCTTGGAGCCAATTCATGACAGGCAAGACCTTTCAGATGGTGGGTGGGGAAAGGTGATGATAAATACCCTCCATCTTATTCTCTATCATCATTTGCTTCTTAAATTTCATGTGTTATAATTTTATATATTAAATTTTTAATTGGTTCATATGCCTTATGAATAGTGTGATTGTATACATATTCCACACCTTTGAGCTAGTTTGGCTCTCGTAGTATACTACCATATCACTTATTTTTTGTGAATATTTCTACCATTTTTTAGTTGTGACAAAGGATTTTTCCAAACTAGAGCAAAGGTGGCTAAATATGATGGGTGGAAAATGGATCAATAGTTACATATTTGTTTCGCCTTTCATGTACTATGTTTTGGAAAACCTAGATGTGGATTTTTGAACAATATTTATATGGTTAGCATTTACATCAGATATAAACTACATACTTGAGTCAACATTTTGTCTATTGGTTGTATGAGCTTACAACTTTATTTTTTATGGCTTGTGATTTTGCACCTAATGCTCATAGATTACATCTCCTTTCTATTACCATAGTAAAGATTGGGATTTTTCTCTACATATTTAATTTTTATGTATCCACAGGTTGTTCTATAAAACCATCTTACTCACAACAATCCTCTTACTAGTTTTGAATTCTCATTACAATCTTGGATCTAACTTATAATAGCTCAACTTCTCTTCAAATACATTGATCATGCCTCCACGAATTTTATTTATCAAGCTAATATTTTATAATGGTATTTTATATTTTCTCTATTATGGATCCTAATGCTGAGTGGATCTCATGTTCATTGGATCTTTAGTTCAACTATATTTGTAGTTTTCTCATATGAGCTTGACATTCATGTATCCCAGTGATGAGTAAATAAGTTTGATCCTTCTTGCAATATTATTCAAAAAAACATCATATGATTAATTCAAATTTCCAATTAACTCTCCTATCACTATTTCCTTATATTTGTCTCCACGTTTGACATTTGGAAAACCTCAACTTTCTATTTTATTTCTCTAATCTAAATTATTTGGCAAGGCTTCATGGTGTACCATCTCAGATATTATTATTTATTTCTCCATTTTTAGGTCATAAATCCTTGGCATTCACCTCGTCATATTTCAGATTGTTCCTTCACATTTGGTTGTATTAAATTATATTACTTTGATAACAATAAAACCTTTTTTATTTTTATTAAAGTTGAATAACATGGTGCATTCATACTGAGCATGAAAATATTAATCTAAGACAAAATTTAGGATTTTAATTTTTTGAAATTTGGTATGCAGTTGTAGAAATAAAAACACAACAAAAATTCTTCATTAATGATTTAATCAAACTAGTTACAGATATATGAGTTTGCATACTCCTATTTTTAAGGATATACAACAACCTTTCCTTCTAACTAATAATATTCTAAGTGTGTGGTTATAACTACTACTATCCACACAAATCTATTACGAGTTATATAATAACAACTCATTTACAATGATATTCTAAAAACAATATTACACTAACCCATAAACATGGAGCACTACCATATGAATTCCTAACATCCGCCCTTAGTGTGAACATGGTAGAAAATCATTCAGACACTCATTTGCATTATGGTCACCCTTATGACATGTCCAATTATGTGACTCATGACCTTGATACAAAATAAAGGCTCTCTCCTTCCATGGTTTTAAATAGGCTTATCACAAACCTTGGTGTGAACAAGCCCCACCAATTATCCACCTTGTGTGGTTTTCTGTATCTCCCACAAACCTATTCAAGATCCATGAACTATCTTACATTAGTGATTTTATTTTATACAATATTTTTACATCAAAGAAGTACATATGAATTACTACTCACTTATTACCAATCTAAACAAGAATAATCACACTGGAAAAGATTTCACATTACATCCATAAGAACAAAAATTTCGTGATTACAACCATTTTTGTTGATTGCAGCCAATCGATCTCAAATAGCATAGAAAATTTCCACTACCACTAGAATCTTCCCTTGCCTTTATCTAGTTTTGCAAATAATGGAAATGGAATATTGGTGTCATGTTCCCCCTCCCATAATGTGAAATTCACACTTAGGAATACTAAAAAACAAAATCGTATCAAACTACATACTAATGACTAGATCTTGTTATCAAGATATGTTTGTACATGATCACCATTTCTAGTGAACATATTCATCGGCCGATAATATTCCAACGAAGTATGGCATTCAAAGGATCTCTACAATCAAAGGATCTTTGTAGTTTGTTGCCTTCCTATATAATTATTTTACATTATCCACAATACACACGACACAAAGCAAAAAATTGAAATGAAGCACACTGCACAACTAAAAAATCAAATACTCACCCCAAAAATGCCACCACATCTGTTATGTGGCCCCATCATTGGTGACTGGAAAGAGGTTATTAATTGACCTCCAACCTCCATTGCCTCCATCCTCTAGTGTGGCATTGATAAATCAACATAATGTGATCATGTTTCTAAATTATGTACACATTGTTTAATATTCTCGTCCACAATGTAAAATCATTTATTGTCCTAACGTTAGGTAACACAATAAATATATTCGTGAGGAAATTTGTTTTATTTTTCAAACATTCGTCTATACAATATTGAAAATATGACAATTAAAAGGTAATTAAAACATAATTCCACATATTTCCCTAATTTACAATTCTTTCCAAAATGACACTTTTTAATTTAAAAACAACACTTTAAATATTATCACCACACCAAAAAATTAACCACTTTCTAGTGGTTTGGATTTTGAACTCTAGATATATGTTCATGCAAAGTTTTAGTGAAATATTTAATTTCCATTTATTATGTCAAGAATCTTGAAAACAATCTTGCACTTATTTATATTTGAATATAATAGAAAGTAAATTTTGTATTTAAAACAATACCTTTGCTTTAAAATGACATGGGCTCACTGTTCTGACTATCGAATCCACCTTGAAATGTGCACAAAACAAGCCTCGTATAAATAAGAATGAGTGTACTTGTGCACCAAGAGAATCTACCATGCCAGCTAACATCAAATCACCCAAAGAATTGAGAGGGGAGTATCATATTATGTTGCTTTTCAAACTGTGAATACTTTATAGTATGTTTTTTGGAAATGAGTCACTCTGATTTGAAGTCACGCATGGGTTTTGAACTCTAGATATACAGTCATGAAAAGTTTTAGTGAAATATTCAATTTCAATTTATTTTGTCAAGAATATTGAAAATAATCTTGCACTTATTTATATTTGAATATAATAGAAAGTATTTTTTTATTTAAAATAATACCTTTGCTTAAAAATGACATTGGCTCATTGGTCTGACTATCAAATCCACCTTGAAATGTGCACAAAACAAACCTCATATAAATAAGAATGAGTGGACCTATGCACCAAGAGAATTTTCCATGCTAGCTAACATCAAATCACCTAAAGAATTGAGAGGGGAGTATCATATTATGTTGATTTTCAAACCATGAATGCTTTATAGTATGTTTGTTGGAAATGAGTCACTCTGATTTGAAGTCACGCATGGGTTTTGAACTCTAGCTATACGGTCATGCAAAGTTTTAGTGAAATATTCAATTTCCATTTATTCTGTCAAGAATCTTGAAAATAATTTTGCACTTATTTATATTTGAATATAATAGAAAGTAAATTTTGTATTTAAAATAATACCTTTTCTTAAAAATGACATTGGCTCACTGATCTGACTATCGATTCCACCTTGAAATGTGCACAAAACAAGCCTCGTATAAATAAGAATGAGTGGACTTGTGCACAAAGAGAATCTACCATGCCAGCTAACATCAAATCACCCAAAGAATTGAGAGGGGAGTATCATATTATGTTGCTTTTCAAACCGTGAATACTTTATAGTATGTTTTTTGGAAATGAGTCACTCTGATTTGAAGTCACGCATGGGTTTTGAACTCTAAATATATGGGCATGCAAAGTTTTAGTGAAATATTCAATTTCCATTTATTCTGTCAAGAATCTTGAAAATAATCTTGCACTTATTTATATTTGAATATAATAGAAAGTAAATTTTGTATTTAAAATAATACTTTGCTTAAAAGTGACATTGGCTCACTGGTCTAACTATCGAATCCACCCTGAAATGTGCACAAAACAAGCCTCGTATAAATAAGAATGAGTGGACCTGTGCATTGAGAGAATCTACCATGCCAGCTAACATCAAATCACCCAAAGAATTGAGAGGAAAGTATCATATAATGTTGCTTTTCAAATAGTGAATACTTTATAGTATGTTTGTTGGAAATGAGTCACTCTGATTTGAAGTCACGCATGGATCACATTGTTTAGATGGATTGTAGCTATTTTCAAAGCTCCATTCATCAAATGAAATAATTGAAATTAAAGTACAACCAAGCTGAAATTGACATAGAGCACAATATGGGTCTGATCTCAAAAGGAAATGATTAAATTTGGGCTTTAAATCAATATCATCTCAATCTGAGATGAGAAAACAAATCCACATAATATGATAATGTTTACATAAAGGGATTTGGAATTGTACATAATGCACCAAAAATTTTACAAATTGACACTCTAACTCAAATCTGAATACTATAGCGTGCCCTATCTATAAGTAGAAAATTTTAAGAAGATAATATGAGATTCTCATGGCTTAGGAAAATAATGAAAATATGGAAGTGCCACATTTTTATTCTTATTCTCCATAATAAAATGAAATGTACCTCCTCTAATACTAAATGGAATTTTGTATGAAGTTGTATAAATAAAAACACGACAACAATTCTTCGTTGATGATTTAATAAAACTGGTTACAATTGTATAGGTTTCAATACTCCTATTTTTAAGGAGATACAACAACCTTTCCTTCTAACTAATAATAGTCTAGGTATAGGTTATAATTACTATTATACATAAAAATTTGTTATGAGTTTTATAATAAAGACTCATTTACAATGATAGTCTAATAATAATATAAAAATAACCCATAAACATGGAACACTCATATATGAATTCCTAACATTTTTTAGATTTATCTTGTTGTCAGGATTTCAACTATGGGTGGAACAGTGTAAATTTCTTGAACTTTTTACATGATTATTATCATCCTTTCTAAACAATTGTATTCTTTACAGGGGTTAGATTTAATGCCCACATATGCCTATCAAACAATTTTTAGGGGACAATTATTTTCCAATATTGTCTTTCATTAATTAAAAATAATATTATTTATAGACCACTAATAAAATATATAATATATTAATATGTTTTTTTAATATATATTTATATGTTTGTATATAAATATATTTTTAAAATGATGGTCATATTTAAATATGTAGGTCATATGTGATAGTTATCTAAAAAATGTGTAACTATTTTTCGTCAAAAATCATGAAAACCTTATAAACAACCATCAAACTTAATGTGTGGAACACTCACACACCACTAATTCAACCTCGTATGTAATTGTTATCCAAAATTACACTTTGTGTAATTTTGAACAACTCATCAAATATAGACTTAGTGAGAATTTCACTTGGGAAAAGCCACGGGACATTAATTTGTTGGACCTTTGTCATGTATCACATGTGTTGTCATTGATGTCAAGATGGACTAGTTGATGTCAAGTTACGTATATGGAAAAAGGAGTCAAATTGGTAAAGTGAGAAAGTTGAAAAGATGAAGGTTGATTGGTAGTGTCAACTCACAGAGGCTTCAAGATGATTAAGGATAGGTTCTAAAGGGACTTAGTCAGTCTTGTGCAAGCAACGGATAGGAGGAGATATCTGCCAAAGCCTAGAGATAGCCACCAATGACTTGGAGTAGCCGGCGAATGTAAGTGAGTGTCGTGGGTAAAGAAATGAAGCTGCCAAAGTAAAAGGAGCCAAATGACAAGCACAGATAGAAGAACGATAAATACGCAAAAGTTCAAAGATATCAGTCGAAGTCTAAGGATATCCACAAATTACTAGAAGTTGTTGCCGAGAAGGATTGAGAGCTGAAAACATAGCCGTGTAAGACCTGAGAAGTCATGAGTGTAAATGGTGAAGCTGCAGAGTAGAGGAAGTCAAGGGTAATGTCATGCAAAACAAGAAAAATCTGTGAAGGACACATGATTCCGTAAATAAAATAAAAAGTTGGAGAGTACTAGAAAAATATGTGGAAATCCATGGGTGCTTGTAAAAACCACGTATATAAGAATAGATTCACGGACATGGAACAAATCCGCAGAAAGGTGCTAGACAAGCAGGAGTGTCATGATATAAAGAAGAAATTCGAAGGAGCTAAATAAAGTCATGAAATGATAGAATATTGACTAGAAAAGGGTCGAAGACAATCAATTTGATTTAAACATGAACAAGTGAGAGTTGGCTCTCCAAAATCGATGATGATTCAATTTTTAGGTGATTGCAGCTAAGTATACAACTTGATCTTCATGAAGAACAAAAAAATCCATTGTTCTAGAAACCAACATTTAATGCTCATTGAAATTTTTGGAAACATAGTTATAGTTTCTATGAGATTTCGAGTTTCAAGGAGAAATAAAATATTGAAGAAGAAAACGGCTCACTCATCTGGGTCACATTACGAATTCTAAAAAGATGGTAAAATCTATTTTTAGGCACAACTAATAAATTACTCTTGTACGTCCATGGAAAATGGTATAATCAAACCGAATATAGAAGAAAAAAAAAAATTGGAGTTAGTTATATGCATTTAATAGTCTAAATTCTCAGGTGACGGAGTAGGAAGATACATGACACACAAATCAAAGGAAAAGGGAATGGGTCGATTAAAAATATAGTTTGAACTAGGTGCATTTTTTAAGGGCATAGATAAAGTAAGAAAGGAAGAATTCGAGCTAAGGAAGTGCTACAGAAGAGAGAATACGATGAAATCAAGCTAAGAAAGAGAGAGGAAAGAGGAGAGAAGATCAGATGAAACAAAGCTTCATCAGATGAAAAGAGCACAAGGGTAGAAGAGTGATTGAGCGAGCTGAAGAGAATTAAAAAAAGAACACATACAGATACAAAAAGGTGATCGTGATCTATTATAAAAGTAATTATAGTAACTAGATGATCAAAAAATTGTATGTAATTAAGTTTGAGTTGTATCTTAGCATTTTCAGGGGGTTATAGCCTCCTTATGGGTTGGTGCCTGCAAAAGATCAGTTGTAGCTGATTATTTTAGGGGTTGGTGTTCCTTACAAGTTGGTGCTTTCTAAAATTGTGAAGTGGGTGCTTCACATGTTGAGTGGGTACTCAATTGAAAATATTGTAGGATGTGTAATATAAGCAACAATTTTAGTGGGTTTTTCTCCCAAAAGGGTTTCCCAATGGTAACCTTTGTGTTCAATGTTATTGTGCCTGACATATGTTTGATTGATTTCTCATAGTTTAAAGTTACACATCATTAAAGGGTTTAAAATTGGTATTAATAAGAATTTTTAATCCACATAGATTCATCCCCCCTCTCATTATTTTTGATCTCTAACAATTGGTATCAGAGTGACATCCTTATAACAGAAGTTTAACATCTTCAAGGAGATCCTTTTATCACAAGCTCGGTAGAAAATCATGCATAAGGCATTTTGTCACTATCAAGATCAACTCTCTTCACTGGTACAAACTATGCATTCTAGAGAATAAAGATGAAGACATATTTGATGTCACTTGGTTTTGATATCTAGGAATGTGTTGAGAAAGGATACAATCCTCCAGCTACACTAATTACTTCTTCCCCAAATAAGGCGGAATATGAATGCAAATCAAGAGCAATTAACGTCATTCTATGCAGCCTGACTGAAACAAAAAATTTCAAAGTTATGCACTGCAAAATAGCAAAAGAGATATGGACCAAACTACAGAGTATCTATGAAGGAGATGAAAATTTTGAGATGGAAAAGTTACAAACCTACAAATCTCAGTTTGAGAATCTGAAAATGAAAGGTGATGAGAGTATAGCGACCTACATGTTAAGAATAAATCAATTTGTTAATATGATCAGAGGCCTAGGTGAGACATTAGAAGAATCAATTTTAGTCCAAAAGATCTTAAGATCTCTGACTGGAAAATACAATGCAAAGGTTTCAACCATAGAGGAATCCAATGACATGAATACTCTCACGATGGATGAGACCCAGAGCACTCTGTCAGCATACGAGATGGGATCCAACACCACCAAGAAAGAAGTAACATTCAAGGTCAAGAAATAAATGCAATGCATGCAAAAAGAATAAGAACAGTCAGCTTCAGGAGATGATTTGGATGATGAAAATATTGTAGCGATGTTTGTTAGAAGATTAAAAAATAGGCTTACGTTATAAAGGAAAACTCCCATTTAAATGCTTTGCATATGGAAAAATAGGTCACTTTGTTAGTAGATGTCCTAACAAAAAAAATATATAATCAGTCTGACCATGAAGAGGACAATCATAAACATAACAAAAAAGAAATTAAGCATAAGAAGAAAGAGTGGCAAAAATAAATTCTTTAAAAACAAAAGAAACTTCTACTCAAAGGAAGAATCAAGTGATTCTGATACATCCAACCTAGGGAACTCCGAGAATGAAAAAGATGAAGATCAGTCACAATGTTTTTTTTTTATGGCTATGGATGTGGTTGAAGAATGTAGCTCCAGAGGGAAGAACACTACTGAGTATGAATATTCAGTTGAAGAAGAATCTGAGGTGATTCTTGAAGTAGTGTTATTATGTGCTCTTAAAGAACTGAAATTGTGGAGGAAGAAGAATCAAAAACCGAGATGCACGTTAAAGGACTATGAATAAACAAATTTGAATTTTTGAAGAAGGATGGTCTCAAAAATAAGAAGAGGATGTTAATGAGCTGAAGGAACTGGAAACTTAGCTTGAGAATATTTCAAGTTCTTATAAGTCAAAGGAGGATGAATACAACAAGTGGAATTCAGAACTAGAGCAACTGAAAGATGGCATGGAACAAATGATAATCAATCTAAAAGTGTATGAAAAGATTGAAAAGGGCTCAAATTTGTTGACTGATATCTTGAGCAGTCAACATAATAAAATTGATAAGTCTAGAATTAGCTTCAAAGGAGATAACATGGAAAAAGATCCAACAAAGAATGAAGGAAACAAGTCCGTAAAAACATCCAATTACCTCTTCTGCTGCGCAAACAAAGAATTCAAAAAATCTACAAAAATAAAAAACATTTCACCTAGGATTACCTATGCTATGAGGTACACTCATTCTTTCTATGGTTACTATTATTCATGTAATCCATTTGGACATAAAGCTGCAAAATGCAGAAAATTTTCTAGAGGCTACAGAAGAATTTTTGGCCCATCTTACATCATACCAAGTTATAATGGTATCAAACACAATTATCAAAAAAGATTCATGTAGCTTCAAGAAGCAAGAAAGAACTGCCCAAACAAAAATAAGTTTTTATATGTTGCAAAGAAAGATGAAAACAAGAGAAAAGAGTCATGTTCAATAGTGCAAACTACATTTCATGTAAAAAAATAAAGTTAAAATCTAGTATTTGGACAGTGGTTTCTCAAGTCATATGATAGGTGATAAAAAGTAAATTTATTACCTTGTCTAATAAATCCATCAGGTGTTGTGATATTTACAGATAAAAACTCAAAAAACATAGTTGGAAAAGGAACTCTGAGTTTAGACAAATGGTAAAAACCATCACAAATATTGCACTATACATTGAAAGTTTCAAACATAATCTGTTGAGTGTGAGTCAGATGTGCAAGAAAGGATATAATGTAATATTCCATGATAATGGCTACAACATTATCAATGGTAAGACAGGAAATACAGTTACAAAGGCCAAGTGATGAAGAAAAGCATGTATGTTCTCAATGAGATAAATAATGAAAATTTCTTCACGAGTAAGATTGATCACAATTAGTTGTGGCACAGGAGATTAGGGCATATGATCTTTTGAAACCCGCGGAACTCTATGCAAGTCCCTATTTACATGGTAAACAAACAAGGAGATCCTTCAAATCAAAGGAGTATTCCACAACATAAGGCATAAACAATGAGTCATGGTGAGGTATAATTTATGCTTGTAATAGATGATTACACTAGAATGACCTAAGTAGCATGCTTAAAGAAAAAATCAGAATCTTTAGATAGGTTCAAGAAGTTCAAGGCACTAGTGAAAAAATGAGAAAAATAGGAAGATAAAAATTCCTAAGATCGAAAAAAAGGTAGAGCATTCTGGTCTAATGATTTTAATGAATTTTTTGAAGAACATAGAATTAGAATAAAAATTATCAGCCGCCAGAAATCCTTTGCAAAATGGATTTGTTGAAAGGAAGAACATGACTGTGCAAGAAATGGCAAGGACCATGCTAAATGAATCCAAACTCCTAGACAGGTATTGGAGTGAAGATGTGTACACCACAATTTATCTTTTGAACAGATCTCAATTGAGAATCAATAGTGACATGAGACACCTTATGAACTATGGAAGAAGAGGCCAAAAAAATGTGAAGCACATAAGATTGTTTGGAATAAAATGTTATATCAAGAGAGACGAAGATAATTTGGGAAAATTTGATTCAAGAAGTGATGAAGGCATATTATTTGGTTACTCAGTGGTTAGTGCAGATTACAGGTGCTATAATAAATGATTAAAGAATATTGTTGAAAGAAAAAATGTGAAGGTGGATGAAACACAATATGCCAGAGTCAACACCCAACACAGAGACAATCATGAATATCAATATGATAATGATGAAATGGATATTCCGCATGAAGAAGGAGATGAAGAGGAAGAAATACCAAACACTAAGGCACCCTCTAGGAAATTTAAAAAAAGGATCATCTTGCAAATCAGATCGTCGGAAATAAGGATTTTGGCATTCTCATAAGAAGGCTAAGAGAATATCAACAACCATGAAGATATAACACTTCTATCAATGATTGAACCCAAGAAACATTGCAGAAGTAAGCAAGGATCAATATTGGGTAGATGTCATGAATGAAGAATTGGATCAAATTGAAAAGAATGAGACATGGAAATTTTTACCCTAGACCATAAGACAAGAATGTGATTGGAACCAAATGGTTCTTTAGGAACAAACTAAATGAGAACAGGAGAAGTAACAAGAAAAAAGGCCATATTAGTTTACAAAGGATTACACGTAAACTGGAAGGAATTTATTTTGATGAGACATTCGCACCAGTGGCAAGAATGGAAGCAATATAGACTTGTTTATGGCTTACTTAGCCTACAACAAAATCAAGGTGTTTCAGATGGATGTGAAAGTCATCCTTCTTGAAAGGTTTTCTAAATGAAGAGGTATACATTGAACAACCTGATGTTTTTATGCTAACTGAAGATAAAGATTATGTGTGCAAGTTGAAGAAGGCACTATATGGACTCAAACAAGCTCCTGAGAACTTGGTACATCATATTAGATTCATACCTCATTGAGAAAGGGTTCAGAAAAGGCATCACAGATAAGTAATCTCTACATCAAGGAAGAAGGAGCATCACTCTGTTAATAGTCATTGTGTATGTAGATGATATCATCTTTGGTGGAGGTCATGATAAAATGACATATGAATTTTCTAGATATGATGAAAGAGGACTTGGAGATGTCAATACTAGGAGATCTGTCATTCTTTTTGGGACTATAGACCAATCAATCAGACAAATAGTATATTCATATCCCAAACCAAGTACATCAAGGAAATGCTCAAAATATTTAGGATGGAAGGATTGAAAATCGATTAGGACACCAATGGAAGTACACCAATGGAAGTAGCAATGAAAACTGAGCATAGATATGATGACTCACCAAACGTAAACAAAATTTTATATAGATCTATGATAGGACAGTCTACTCTATTCCACCGCCATCAAGACCAGACATCATGCAGGTGGTAGGTCTTGTTGGAAGATTTCAAGAAAATATAATGGAAACACATCTTCAAGGTGGTCAATATAATTATGAGATATCTCATGGGCACATATTGAAGTATGGACTATGGTACTCTAAAATCAATGACTTCAGCATCAAAGGCATATACAGATGCTAGATTGGGCAGACAACGTGGATGATAAGAAGAGCACAAGCGAAGGAACATTATTTATTGGAAACTACTTAGTATCTTGGCTGAGAAAGAAACAATCATCAGTAGCTCTCTCAACATGTGAAGTAGATTATTTAGCTATCACAATGTGTTGCACTCAATTTTTATGGATGAAGCTGACATTGGAAGACTGCAAAGTAAAATATGATAATCCAATTCCTTTGTTGTGTGATAGTATAAGTGCAATAAGTGTCTCCAAGAACCCAATGTTCCACTCAAAAACTAATAATATACCTATAAGATATCATTTCTTAAGGGAACAAGTGAATGACAAGAAGATCAGTCTAGAATATATGAGCACTAAAGAATAAATTGTAGATATAATGACCAAGCCGCTACCAAAAGCAACATTTAAGCACTTGACTAATGAATTAAGGGTCATTCCTGATCCTGCCAACAACTAGAAGTTGTGCAAAAAAGGAAAATGAGCATTCTCATGAATTATCAACTCCTAATCAATGTCAAACAGTATTTGTAACAGGGGGAGCTAGTATACTAGCTTATTTCAACAATTGGTATCATCAACTCAGGGGGAACATTGTCGCGGACACACCAGAATATATTGATCATAAGCATAAGCCTAGGGGGATATTCTTGAGGTAATAACATGTTGTATCTAGCTATATGTGGCCTTGGTAGTTAGCCCTTTGTCATTGTTTTCAAATGTGGAGAGAAGCTGATGAAAGTAAAAAAACAACTGAATAAAGTCAAAAGTGAGAGAAATTGAAGTATTACAGTAATATAGCTAAAGGATAGAAAAGAGGATATAAGAAACCATCTTGTTACATTAAAAGGGGGAGAAATTTTTTGACATATAAGGGGAGAGATGATGGAACCAACTAAGTAATATACACATAGAAGTAAAGATGAAAATAGAAATCAGGTATGCAAGTATTTAGCCATCAAAAGGTTTATGAAGGTTAGAATGTTTCCATCAATAACAAAGGGGGAGATTGTTTGAACTTTGTCATGTGTCATATATGTTTTCATTGATTTCAAGATGGACTAGTTGATGTCAAGTTATAAAATAATTCAGATTGGTAAAGTGAGCAAGCTAAAAAGATGAAGGTTGATTGGTAGTGTTAACTCACAAAGGCTTCAAGATGCTTAAAGATAAGTTATAAAGGGACTTAGTCAGTATTTTGCAAGCCATGGATAGGAGAAGATATCTTTTGAATCCTAGAGATATCTACCAATGATCTAGATTAGCCACAGAAGGTAAGTAAGTGTCATGGGTAAAGAAATGAATCTACCAAAGCAAAAGGAGCCAAATGACAAGCACAAATAGAAGAACGAGAAATATGTTGAAGTTCAAAGATAGTAGTCAAATTCTAAGGATATTTGAAAATTACTAGAAGATGTCACAGAGAAGGATTGAGAGCCACAAACATAGCCACGTGAGACCTGAGAAGTCACAAGTGTAAACGGTGAAGCCACGGAGTAAAGGAAGTTAGGGGTAATGCAGTGCAGAATAATAAAAATATGTGAAGGAAAAATGATTCCGTAAATAAAAGAAAAAGTTGCAGAGTACTAGAAAAAGATGTGGAAAGTCATGGGTTCTTGTAAAAATCATGTATATAATAATAGAGTCACGGACATGGAACAAATCTACAGAAAGGTGCTAGACAAGCAGGAGTGTCATGATATAAAGAAGAAATTCGAAGGAGCTAAATAAAGTCATGAAATGATAGAATATTGACTAGAAAAGGGTCGAAGACAATCAATTTGATGTAAACATGAACAAGTGAGAGTTGGCTCTCCAAAATCGATGATGATTCGATTTTTAGGTGATTGCAGCTAAGTATACAACTTGATCTTCATGAAGAACAAAAAAATCCATTGTTCTAGAAACCAACATTTAATGCTCATTGAATTTTTGGAAACGTAGTTATAGTTTCTATGAGATTCTGAGTTTCAAGGAGAAATAAAATATTGAAGAAGAAAACAGATCGCTCATCTGGGTCACATTACAAATTCTAAAAAGATGGTAAAATCTATTTTTAGGCACAGCTAATAAATTGCTCTTGCACGTGCATGGAAAATAGTATAATAAAACCGAATATAGAAGAAAAAAACTTTGGAGTTAGTTATATGCATTTAATAGTCTAAATTCTCAGGTGACGGAGTAGGAAGATACATGACACACAAATCGAAGGAAAAGGAATGGCTCAATTAAGAATATAGTTTGAACTAGGTGCATTTTTTAAGGGCATAGATAAAGTAAGAAAAGAAGAATTCGAGCTAAGGAAGTGCTACAGAAGAGAGAATACGATGAAATCAAGCTAAGAAAGAGTGAAAGAAGAAAAGAGAGAGGAAAGAGGAGAGAATATCAATGAAGCAAAGATTCATCAGATGAAAAGAGCATAAGGGAGGAAGAGTGATTGAGCGAGACGAAGAGAATAAAAAGAAGAACACAAGCAGATACAGAAAGGTGATCATGATCTATTGTAAAATAAATTGCAGTAACTAGATCATCAACAAGTTGTATGTAATTAATTCTAAGTTTTATCTTAGCATTTTCAGGGGGTTATAGCCTCCTTGTGGGTTGGTGCCTACAAAATATCAGTTGTACCTTATTATATTATGGGTTGGTGCTCCTTGCAAGTTGGTGCTTGTTAAAATTGTGAAGTGGGTGCTTCATAGGTTGAGTGGGTGCTCAACTAAAAAATATTGTAGGATGTGTAATAAAAGAAATAGTTTTAGTGGGTTTTTCTCCTAAAAGGGTTTCCCATGGTAATCTCTATGTTCAATGTTGTTGTGCATTACATATGTTTGATTTATTTCTCATAGTTTAAATATGCACATCATTAACAGGTTTAAACTTAGCATTAAGAAGAATTTTTAATCCATGTTGATTCACCCCCCCCTTTCAGTGTTTGTGATCTCTAACATAATTCAGTCTTCCATGGAACTGGAACCAATTTTTCAGTGGGTTCTCCTAAACTGTGGAAAAAAGGAATGATAAGTTTAGGGATCAGGTGGATTTTGTGGAATTAGTATTCCATGGATTATGTTGGGCTTTCACGAAACTAAGAAATTAGACTCTTTTAGGTCAAAGGCATTTTAGAGCACTGCAGAGTTGTATGTCCATTTAAAGTTGGAGAAATTTGGATAAGGAAAAAATCCACAGAGTAAAGGAAATGGAAAATAAGTTGGTACTTTATGACATGAAAACATTGTGTCACCCAGACTCTTAGAAATAGAGTTTTGTGGAGTTTTTCAATTTCATAAAATTAAACACAAAGTCCTTCAAATCAGACGCTGTAGTGAAAAAAGAAGTTTGAAGACCCATGTGGTAAGGAAAAACAAAAATTTGGAATGGCTAAGGTCAAAATCTATGAAACACTATCCTATTATTACATGGGTTTCCTAAATCACAGTGTTACATGGGTTGTAAATTCTATTTAATGAAGGAACAAATCCATGGGTAAGTGTTGCATTGAAGGAAGAAAGGCCTTTACGACATATGAGGAGAATCTTAAGGCTATGGGAAGAAACTTTCAAGAACCACTGACAAAATGGGGCTCCTCTCATCATTAAGGAAACATAAAATCCATTACAAACCACAAATTAATTAAAATCTATGAACCATATTAGAATATCAAAATTCCATAGAAGGTCTCAAAGGCGTGCATGTTTCTGAACTAGATAACCAACCACCAAAATTTACTTAAGTAGGGAATCCTCCTGCATATTCTGATGGCATGTGATAGAATCAATATTTCATGTTATGGTTTTTGTCTCTTTTCAAAGGGCGCCCATGTCTATACAACAAGTAATTTTTTTAAGAAATCATGGTGCCCATGCTTCTCGAGCACATTATCAGGAGATCAAACCCCAACATGGTGGTCCTTTCTCCTTTCTTCTCTTTCTCTTTCTTCATTCCATTAGTTATATACATATAAATATTTACGTACATTGTAAGGTTTATTCCCTATTTTTCTTCCATAGCATTTTTGTGTTTCTCTCTGGAAGATTCAAACTTTCATTCTTTCAACCTATATAACTCGTGAATGGAGATTTCCTTGCCTCATGTTTGTATGTACATTATAAAGGGTCTATTAATGCAAATGTGGATTATTTATTTCCTTCAAATACTTTGTGTTTTGTGTGAATATCTCTACCCTCTTGCATACTTTACATTCTTTCTGTTATATGAATGGGAATTGTGTGCATTTTCATAATCCCAGTTTTGTGAACTTGCATCTATGTCATTTGAAATTAGAGGATTTCTTCCTTATTTTTAGTGTTATCACTTCCATTTTATCTTAGCTTTTCATTCACTATTTCTTTCTCTCCTTGGTCCCTTAGATGTGTTAGTGTATGCTAGCTATAGGATTAGTTTTACCATTAGAGTAGGTTGTGTTCTGTGGGGTTTCACAATCCGTAGAATAGAGGAAGATGGCCTTGTCTAGAGGTTTGTCTCAAGCCACAAGTCTCACACTTGTAGACAAAAAAATGTTGCCTAAAAATTTCAAGTCTTCTATGATTCAGATAAGGGTATAATTTTGAGCTCCAGCAATTTTAGCACACCTAATGGGATGAGTTTGATGAACTTTAGATAATTTTTACTGAGTTTTGATGTGTAACTTAGTAGTTTCATAGTATAGAGGCATTCTTTCTACACATCTATTAACTCTCAAACATTAAATATCCTCATTTTATGTAGTTCGTGCCTTTCTATTTCACGAGAAGAGTTCAAATAAGGTTAAGTATATCCAGTGGTGAGCCATTTGATTATCTACAACTCTCCCCGTGAATAAGAAGAAGAGAAAAATCTCTATAGATATTTGTGGCATCTGCAAGCATAATGTTTTCAACTCCACCTCCAGGAAGGTTGTTTCCACTTCCTCTCAGAATTTTGAGACCCATCCCTTTCATGGCACATCAAAGAAACTTTCCATTTATAGAATTCAGAAGTGGTATCATGTTGCTCTTAGCCACCCAACATGATATACCAATAGCCTCCTTGAAGATTATTCCCTTCTTTAGAGGAGAAAACTCTACCACATCTGGAAAACACATTCAAGACATTTCAAATTTCTGTGAAGTACACATAGTAATGGAGGATGATGTTAAAATGTAACTTTTTACATCATCTCTCAAAGGAAAAAAATTGCAGTGGTACACAAGCTTGCTAACAACTACAATCAACACTTGGGATGAAATTTAGACTACTCTATGTCAGTGATTTAATGAAAAGAAATACAAAATTTTACTTCAAGAGAAGTTAACCACAATCAAATAGGCTCTAATTGAGCTCATGGCATATTTCAACTTCAGGTTCCAGATAACTTAGGGAAGAATTCCAGTTCTTCTAAGACCAACCCCTCAAGTTGCATTTTTATATTTTATTATATATTTGAATTTTGATATGGTAGTGATGATTCAATATATGGGTGTTATTTAACTACTGAATGCTTATGCAATAATGTTAGGGTTGAAATTTCTTTGATCTAGATAGGAAAAGTAACCCCTAGATTGTCAATGCTCATTTTTCCCGAATTATCATATGATACCCAACTTGCCATAGTTCATATCCCTTAACCATATACATCCACATTTGGTTCGTCCATAAATTAGGAAGAATTTCAAATCCTTAGTGTTCAACTTAAAAATTTAACAAATGAGATTGTCTCTCTTATGAGACAAAAAACTCAATCCCCAAAAATTTATCCTAATCCTCTTCAAGGTTACCCATAATAGGCTCTCAATATCCAAATTAGAGTTTTGTAAAAAATTACCCACCAAGGATACCACTAAATTAAAATCTACAAACCCCACCAGCTCCTAGCTTAAGAAAATCCATTTTCCTAGCCCAAAACAATATGGATCAAGGTTTTGAATGGTGTTATCCTTGTGATGAACCTCATAACCAATATGCATGTGAGGCTGGAATGAAATATTTGTGAGAGAAATATCTCATGGTCCAAACTCTGTTTTATAAGAAAGATTAAACTACAGATCCATCAGAAATTAATGCATAAGAGATATAAGAGGGCACTCCTGATCCTAATTTCATGCTTTTTGGAATTGAATATTTTTGCATGGTTAATCAAGCCACGGGAATAAGATGTAACTTCATGTGGCAGAAAAAAAAAGATCTAAAAAGGAACATATGGATGTAAGGTCTCCTCCTCATATTTCTCCAATCCCACGTGACAATCCTACTCAATCCATAGTCTTGGGTGGAAATTCGTCTTCATCTAGTCAATTGCAAGTCACGTAGTAGCCACAGAACAAACAAGTTCTATGGAACACACTAAATCTACACAACACTACAAACATGTGGGACATACAAACTTTTCTAACTAAAGAGCTTCCAAGGCTAGAAAAAAAAACAAAGAGAATATTTATCCCTCATTGCAAAAGGTTGGGGTATTCCACTCAATATTGTTGAACAAACAAAAAAGAACAATTTGAATGTCATAATTTGGGATGCCTTATCTATCCCATCTTAATGGGATATATTGCAAGAATCCTTGAAGGATCTTCCACCTTATGAGCCCACCATGCACAAATCAAAGTTCGTGTTCAAAATATGGCATCCCAAGGGTGAACAAGTAAGTCAAATTAATAAACCTCCTCCTTTATACATGTATATGATAGTTGGCAAGCACCTTGTACATAATTTCATGATAGATTTTGGTGCTAGTACCTCAATGATGCCAAATAAAATTGCATATATCCTAGGAATTGATTATAGTCCAGCCTCAAAATGTGTTTTGCAACTTGATGGATCAACACTGAAAGTATTTGGTGTAATTAAGTACCTAGATTTAACTCTTCATTATTGCCCAAGCCTAACTATAATACAAGATATCTTCATGATCGAATTTCCACCTTTGTTCACCTGTTGCCTCTTTAGCTTTTTCAAAACCAAAGTGGGTAGATATATTTCTTCAAATTGGTCCCATATGATACTAAGAATAAAATATGGAATTAGGTTTATAATCATCTTATCATGTTGAAGTTCATGATCCTAGTCCTATCAATGCAAATTGTATGGTCTAAGAATAAGTAAGTAGTGATTCTAAATCCATTGAGATAGTGCATTCATCAATTTTAGTTCCTAATATTTTTCTAGATGAATTAAAAAATGATCATTATGAGTTTGAACCCCATGATACAGCTGTGGAGACTGATTTAGGCACTTATTGCATTCATGAAGAAGAGTTCAATATCCCCATGTCATTCAAGGAAGAATAGGATACTTCTAGGTTATGGAAAATATTTTTTAATGGTTTTAGAACCAGGAACGGAGTCAGGATGGGTGTAGTTTATGTCTCTCCAATGGATTAAAAACTCATAGACTACAGTTTGTGTGCTCAAAAAATGTGGCGGAGTATGAATCATATGTTCATGGTCTCCTAATTATGGAAAAGAGACAAATAAAACCCTCGCAAATATTTGGGGGAACTGAATTGATCATTTTCCAAATCAGAGGAAGGTTTCCATACAAAAATAATATCTTAAGATCTTCTATGCACCAAGTTTGGGACATTTTATAAAGTTTTGAAGTTTTCAACCTTCAGGAGGTGTCGTAAAAGAAAAATAAGGAATCAGATCAAATGGAAATCATTGGCTCTTAGTTTTCTTCAACGGGATACCTTTTCTAATTAAATCAACATGTCATAGTGGTTATAATATCATCCATCCCAGATACTTAAATTACCTAGAAGGTTTTGAAAATTATGAGCAAATAGTCCAATTCATACATCTTCTAGCTTGTAATAAGGTTTACAAGAAATTTATGGTGATCAAATCCTTCAACTGTGGAAAAATAAGTTACCTAAAGGATTGGTAACCTTGGAAATCATCTTCAATCTTGATTATTAGGTCAAAAGGTGAAGTAAAAGCATGGTTGTGAGCTAAGAAGATTGCAATCAAGTCACCATTGCTCAAGGTAAGGATCTACCATTTGGAAAGGTGTGGGATCAAATTGAAGGACAATCTTTTATTTCCATGTGTCAAATTTTTCATGATATATTTTCATGGAGCTACAAGGACCTTAAATTTTTTAACCCTAGTGTTTTTCAACATGGCATTGATCTTGGTCTCATGGCTAAGCCATCCAGACAAAAACAAATACCAGTGAACCCCAAAATTGAGCCTCTCATAAAGAGGGAATTATCTAAACTTCTTGAGTCAAAATTTATATTTCATATCAACTACTCCTCCAGGGTTGTGAATATGGTCCCTGTTAGGAAGAAAATTTTAGAAATAAGGATTTGCATGGATTTCAAGGACTTTAAAAAAGCCTCCCTAAAATATTATCATCCTCTACCCTCTATGGAACAAAACCTTTAAAAAGTGGAAGGATCTAGAAGATTCTCTATGCTTGATGGTTACTTAGTATTCAATCAAATTAAGATCAAAGAGGAGGAACAATAAAAAAAACAACATTCACAACCAAGTGGGGAACATATGCATACTAAAAAATACATTTTGGTTTATCAAATGTGGGTGTCACTTTTCAAAGGAAAATGGTCATTACTTTCTGTAGACTTATCAATTAGTTCACCTTTATCTATTGAGACAATATCACAATCTTCTCAACACAAAGCCAACATCACATGGAGTATTTAGAGAAAAAAATGGAGAGATATAGAGAATTTAGAGTATCCTTAAACGCAAAAAGGCATTTTTTTATTTCCACAAGGTAAATTATTGGGTCACATTGTTTCAAAGGATGGAATTACAATTGACCTGAAATTATTCTTTGTTATTCTCTCTCTTTCATTTCTAACTCACAAGAATGCCCTTCAGTCCTTCCTTGGAAATATCAATTTCATTAAGAAGTTCATTCCTAACTTTCCAGGATTAGTTAGGCCCATCACCTTGATGCTGAGGAAGGATGTAGCAAAACTTTTCCAAGACCAAAGTTTTGAATTCCTACAGGCCAACACTCATCAATCCATATTTTGCAAAGGAATTCATATTTTATGTTTATATATTGATATTACTGTAGTGGTGGTCCTCACTCAAAATAATAATGAATACTTAAAGCATCATGTGCCCTTTTTTAGTCAAACATTGAAAGATTTTTGAACTCAAGTATAGTTATTTAGAAAAGAATTATTTTCCATCTTGCAGGCTCTAAAAAATTCAAGCCCATGTTAATAAAATTCCTAGTCTCACATCCCAACATGATATATTTCAGTATGGGGCTGGATATTAGTGAGAAGATATCTAGATGGGTAACCAAAATCATGGAGTTAGATGTAACCATCAAGGACGTAAAATTAGCGAGAGGCAAAACACTATGTGAACAACATGCCTTAGATGATCAAGATAATCAAGAGGCATATTTCTTCATAGAGGAAGAGCAAAGACAATCCATAGAAGATCATGAAGAAAATTGTAGACACAAAATCACGCGCTTGCTACTATTTACTATACCACTAAGTATGTTGTTTTATATATGGATCTTACATAAGAAAAGAATTCACTAATGGCACACTTCCTAGTCCATCCACTTGTATTGTTTGTTTCTATTTCTTTTATCTTTCACACTCATCACTCATACACCTAATTCGGGTCAGGTCCCAGGGATCCTTGCTTCTCATTCTTCACAAGTTTATCGTTAGTTGTCTCTGGACACTAGCACCCAAGCGCTCCTTTCCATCCTAGGCTTTTGTTTCCTCTTTATTTTTTATTTCCTTATTTACATTTGAGGTCAATATTTTTAGTTTTCCCACTCATATCACAAAGTAATAGTCAGAATGTTGGGTCATTAGTGTCTAAATTCAAGCAAGAGATCCTTATATAAATGCAACATACATACCATTATAATGGCGGGAAATTTATATCAAGATCTATCTATCTACATATCAAAGGGACTAAATTTTTGGCTCATTACTCTACATACACATGGTATAGGAAATGGAAGTTCATTTTTCCATCCCACACATTTACATTCTATCTAGCTACCATCCGATATATTGGCATCATTGGCGCAAGGACAACCTAGGAGAACTATTACACACACAATCACATAGAACTACATTGGGTCTGAGATGTAGTGCAATGCTCAGTCGTAAGTTCACTAGTTTCACAGTTGAGGACAGTCTGACCCCTCATTTTGCATTTTTCTTGTTTAGGGTTTTATGTCTTCTTAAGGGTTTTACAAGAGATTTTTGTATTGCATATTTACAGGTACTTTTGAAATCAAAGTGAAACACACAGGTGATCAAAAGAAAAAAGTGAAAAACCCTAGCAACAGTGTCAAAACCAGATCCCAACATTTTCTGCAGACTACGACACCAACAAGAGGTCTAGGGCACCCGCAGGCACCCCTGCTCCTCCCCAGGCACCCATGTATAGGCATTTCTAACACTCTACATTTTCTTGAGTGAAATCGTGACAGTATGAGTTTATGTTCCATTAGTTTTTCCATTCTAGAAACACTTTAGGATAGTTGAAATTAAGGTAAGTGCCCTATCTCTTTCATTTGGTTTCATAATTAGATCAAATAAATTACCTAACATTTGTATATCATTATAGCAATCATTACTTTCAGATTTTAATAAAATAATTCATATTTAATTGAATCATTTTGGTGAACCCATAGCTTATAAATCCTTTCCCTAGGATCCACTATAACCCTAATGGCTAAGAATATATCTTCTCCTCCTAGGAAAACTGATGTAGCCTAGAATCTACTAAGAATAACCTAGTTGTGCTAACACATCACCCATCTTGAGTTGAGCACTCACCTGAAACATGCAAAGGTACTATTAGTGTAAATTCACAGCACCCCCTAAATGACCTTTAGATCTGCAGTCCATAATTGGGTCATTTAGTGTGATTGCACAACATTGAGTTTTCGCCAAGGTGTGGGACCTTGCAAGGTGAGAAAACTCTCCAGAGAAAGTTGTTTCTTACCCCTCTGTTTAGGTGTATGCATGAATTTTGAAGAGGTTCAATGCTAAATCCTACTCTAGATTCCAAGGAGACAGAGTTAAAAGATGCTAAAGAAAACAAAACTAAGTAAAAATGGTGATACAAGAAACGAGTGATGGACTTATGTTTTTACAAATAGACAATATCATAAGAATGCAACACTAGAATATGCACAAATTAACAAAATGTAATGAAAGACCTAAAGGAAATAATAAACGCAAGAAAGGATTGAAAATTCATTCACAGAGCATGCTTTATCATTCCCAGTTTTTGATACGATGCATTACAATGGAAAGAAGGAGAAAAACATATTGCAGTTCCACTAAGAGGCCTAAAACTCCACGAATTCACGTGCCAATGGGAAGAGGGGAGTCTACAAGAACAAAAATGTCCAACATTTTACAAATGAGCCAAATCTAGGTTTTTAACCATTGAACAAAATGAAGGGAAAGTAAAAATGCAAGGTAATCAATTTGAAACTCCAACCACCAAAAAATCCATTTAATTAGCCTACAAAGTGATGAGTTTCCATGAAAAATCCCATACTTAATTGTACATTTCTTTACAAAGCAAAACAGAGGCCCATACTTCATTAATTTTGGTGGTTGGGGTCATTTTCTATTTTTTTTGCATGCCAGAGACATTTTCCCATTTTTCTCCCACAAATGTCCATCAAAAATCAAAATTGAAGGGTCCATCGTGTAGAGGATCTCAACAACTTTCCAATGACACCAAATTCATGAAAACTGAGCTTTGGTTTGAAAGATATGGCCCTCTGAAGATTTAGAGCAAAAATTGATAAAAACAAGTCAAAAATAGGGGATGGTGGGGTCAAACTTTAAATTTTTCCCTTTTGGAAAATTTCCTACAAAAATCTACACCTCCGCTGCTCTGAGACATGTGGCATCATCTGGTTCACTGATGGGATCGCGGGCTTAAAAATAGCATTATGCCCCCTTTCGCAACATTGCGAAATTTTCCCAAAAAACTCCACCGGTCCGCCACTCCAAGACACATGGTGTCTTATGGTTGCTTGGCAGGGATGCGCCCCAACTTTTTCCTTTTAATTTTTACCACTTTGGCAAATTTCTCAAAATCCTTCTGTTGCCCTGACTCCCGCTGACATGTGGACATGTGGCACCTTCACATTGCTCGGTGGGGATGCGCTCCCTATTTTTCCTTTGACGCGCTTTGACCCAAAAGCCAAAAAACTTGAAGTTCCTCTAACTCCCTCTGTTGACTGGACACATGGCAGCATTTCATTTCCTTATAGGCTTTTGGGCCAAAAATTTCCATTGAGCTTTTTGCCCAAAAGGGCTAAGTGCAATAAAATTTCCCGCAGGTCCGCCTAGGGAAAATTTCCCCTCTAAACTCCATCGAGCCATAACTTGCAAAATACAAGGAGTTAGGAGAACTTCTTTACCTTTCTAGAAAGTGGAAAACTTCTCTATCTGATGAAGTAATACCCCAAAAATTTTGAGCGCCTAAAATGTGTAAAAATTTGACTGAGGCACAAAGGGAAGCTAGTTAACCCAAAATAAGAGGGAGCTTATTTTGGTTAACAGGTACTAGGCCCCTCTTTAGAGTTTCTTGTGTAGGATGTTAGAGTAATGAAGGTAAGACATATTCTAATCCATAATTAAACATAAACATTCCATAGTGCATAATCCAAATCTAGATTTTAAAGAATCGTGAATTAAACAATAACTATAATAAGATTGACCATTTATCAACCAGTTTCAATTATGTCTAACCCGATTATCCAGCCAATATCATCCATTTCATTAAATACTATAAAACACATAAGATTCTTACATTATAAAGTATCAACATAATTCATACGCGCATCAAATCCAGTAGCATAACTTTACAATAATTCACACACATTAGTCTCCCTAAACTACATAGTTCAATACATATTTATAGGGGTGGGGACTTGCCCTTCACCACCTACACACTTCTCAAAATAGGTCACATGCTGATAATAGTCATGCGCCTTTACAATAACATGCACACATGCAAGTGCGCTAATAATAGATGTCCTATAGTTAACTGAAAGAAGTAATCCTATTATTAACTACAACCATGTATAGCACTTATCAATCGTTCATTCCCAAAATACCATTTGTGTGTCGCGCAAGTCTCCATCCCAATGTGTGTTCTGCTCGTTATCTCCAACAATAGCCTATATCCATAAAATGGCTAATTCCAAACCAAACTTTTCTAGTGCGCATTTCCATTCCTATCCGTGTGTGTCTTTAAATTCACCTTATTCACGTGCACGTATTCTTTGTGTGTCTTATCCTTAGAACAATATTATGTCTGCTCAACAAAATGTACGCCCTATGTGAGTGTTTACCCTATTTATGATGAAGTAACTATAACTGAACTTAGCACTCTATATCACAATATTACTCTTTTATATGATTCTCAAAGACAATTGTTAGCTCATGAATGAAATTTTCCTATTAGCTTTGATCATTCCACCATTAGCATTGTTTCTGATCAAAACAATTTTTCTAGGTGTACTCCTTGTTATTCTGAAAGTAATAAGACTCCTCTACCTTCTTCTATTTCTATTGAAACTCTAGATGAGTTAATTATTTATTATCTACTTGGTCTTTATTGTAGTAATACAGATAAAACACATGATGAAAATATACTTGTGCATGATGTTGTTTATAATACTAGTTAGGATGATTGTATAGCTACATCTCATACTCCTTGCATTTATGAAAATATTTCTAGTGATTCTATAGATACATTTCATACTATTTTTCCTCCTACTTCATTGTATATTAGTGATATGCTTGATCAAATCCTTGCATCTGAGTCTTTATCTACTATTGGGAATACACATACTAGTAATGACTCTATTTATCTGCATACTATTGAATGTAATTCTCTACTCCACTTTCATCTTCTTCTGATATTGTGTCTAGTAACATGCATGTTGATTATCTCCATTTATTTCTTCATATCCTATTAACTCTTCTGGTGTTATGCTTAATGAGTCTATTTATATTCCATTTTATTCACCACAAGTTACTTCTTTGACACCTACACATACTTTTCATATAGCATCGGCATCCTCTACCTCTTCTTCATACATCCCTATGATCACTCATAATGGAAATCTTCAACCACTCAATACACCATTCACATATTATACCATTCCTTCACATGATATCTTATCACTCATGCATGTTGTTGGTCAACTACAATCTCAATTCCAATCTCCCACTCTTGAAATCAAGGTCTGTTATGCTTCTCTTGATAACAGTTCTTTACATGGTAATCCAATTCTGAAAAAGATTCATAATTCAAAATTCCCTAAGGATTTCATTATGCCTAGATTTTCATGTGTTGATGACACTGGAAATCCATATTTACATATCAAGCATTATTTTCTAGCTATGGATTCTTACTCCAATGATCGATTATTGCTTAAATTTTTTCTTCATATTCTTACCGATGATGCTCTCCAATGGTACATGCATTTACCTTTTGGATTTATTAGTACCTATTGTGAGATGGAAGAGGCCTTCCTTCGCTACTTTATACTTATCGATAGCCCTAGAGTCACATATGATCACTTACCTGGCTTACATCAAGGCAAGATAGAAACTAACATTGATTACATTACATGTGTTTCAACGATTTCATGCATATGTTAGTTTTTCAGCCAATTAGTCTAGAAAATTAATTCATATTTTGTCATGGATTGATTCCTACTTTCAATAAATGCTTGCAATATGATACATGTGAATCATTCACACTATTATTTATGAAGTCATTGATTTAGAACAAGATCACATTGCTACACATGCGATAGAATCTCCTACTATTTTTGTTATTGTTGCATCATATAGTTCTTCTCCTCTTCCATATGTTGAGTGTCCTCCAAGGTCTCCATATCCTCCACCTCGCAAGAAATTTTTGTCTTCTCCATCACATAAGTGTCCTTCATCTACTCTGCCATTTTGTTCTTCGAAAAAAATTATCCAGAATTTATCCTAAAGGTAAATTCTATAACTGGCATAATTTCTTTAAAATTGAACTGGCAGAAATGGTGAAAATGAAAAAAATGGATTTTGGAGGCACCCCTTTGCTTTTCTCTAACTTCCCTATTCATCGCCCTCGACCTGGGTCTAAAATGCTAAAGAAACAATGATTTTTGGGTAAATCGGCTCCCGACGGCCTAGGTGGTCCAGGATCCATTGGAACACAAGCTCCCCAAAATCCAGATTTACCCAATTTGGAAAGGAGTTGAAAAGGGTTCAAAGTATTCAGGATAAGGTGTAAGTTCGGGGCCCAAATGACACAAGTGCCATGGAGACATGAGTTCCTCGCGGAAGTGAAATTTCCACACAACAAATGAGGCAGTGTATTGCAGATAAAACAAAATTTGGAGGTCTAAGTGACCCTTGTACCCAAGTGCCTTATGTCCCACACAAACCTACAATACTCGCAATGCAAAGGGAAAATGGTTTAATGCAGATGGTTAGAGCCCGCATGGAACACCCTGACCATGATCTTAAAATGGGCATAACTTTTGACCCGAAGCTCCGATTTTGACAAAATTGGACTTTTCGGAAAGGTCTCAACATCCTCTATACCAAAAAAATGGGATTTATTATTTTTAGTGAGGTTAGGTTAGTGAATATTGAGATTTAATATCCACAGCTCCAGAGATTAAATGCACAGTCTTGTGGAAGTAACAATTAAACCTGTGAAACTCAAAATGGTTGAGATCACTTAGAAGGTCATAACTTGAGAAAAATTCAACGAATTTTCATAGAATTGGTCTCATTAGAATCATGGCTCCAAGACCGACTTACTGTAATCAAGAAATCTATAAACTAATTAATTTTTAATTGTGTTTTTTAAGGGAAACAAGCACAATTCTGTTTGGTTGTTGAAAAGTGGTTGGAAAAACATTTAATGAGCATGGGAAATCATTCTTTAACTACTGCAAGTTATGGGACACCTTGAGATTACTTTTTTAGGTCTAAAATCACCAACCACACTCATTTATCATGACTTTCAATTGGTAGAAAAGTGGATTTCGGGAATTGCATCCTCTCTCCCTCTCTTCTCAAAACTCTATAAATTATAGTGTTGGGCTCATTATAAAGGAGGGATAATTTTGAGTAGCAAAACTTTTCCCATTTTTTCTTTTATGAAGCCAATGTGCTACAGGCCTTTGTAGTGGACTCCTTGCATCGTGATCAAGGCCTTTCATTTGTAAAATTTGGAACTGTGCATATTAATGAAGCAATAGATGTAATTTTGTGGATGTACCTTCCCTTTCTGTGTTTGTTTGCATTCTTCTTACCTCTTCAATCTCATTGTGGATGTATTGTGTCTATTCTATGCTCTTGCAAGATTCATTACTATTGTGTATGTATAGAAATGGTGTTGTGGTTACTATTGTTAGATTATGGAGAACCATTATCACCCCTTCTAACCTACATTTCATTCCTATTTTTACACATTGGGAAGTTATTCTCACACCCTCCTTTTCTAGTGTACCACTGTTGTTAGTGTAGGATTTATTTTCATGCATTCTCTCTCCCTAGTCTCTTAGAAAGTCATATTAGGATTAGCTAGTCTTGCCTGCATTAGGAGTAGTTAGTAGCAAGTTGTTTAGGAGCAAGAATCAACTTTCTCTGGAGGCTTATGTTGATCAAAGAACTCTTGACAGAACTCACACAAGAAGTCCGCGCGAGAAAACAGGCTAGGTTTAAGGGCGCGAATGGATAGGAAGAACCCACGCATAGAGCAGAAGTTCAGCATTCAGGACTTACCTAATTTTGAGCATGAAGACCTATTTTTAGAAGATGGCATGTGGATCACACCAACAATGCAGAAACATGTGTGCCATGCATTGTCTATCCTTGGAGGATCGGATCGAATCGTTTTACATGGAGACAAGCTAAGAATAGGATTATCACTTTAGTTAACTGTAAGAGGTCTATAGATATCACACCTGCATGTGTGGTTATGCCTGTAAATGGCACGTGGCTATTAAAAGAATGTGGCCTATTTTTAGAATAGATAAGCGGTGAAGGGAAAGTACCCACCCTATATATATGATGTGAATCACATAGTAGTTGATATATAGATATATATAGGTATATGCATAGCGTAAGAGGTAAGAAAAAATAGATATTCCTATATGACTGGAATATTGTATCAGATCCATGCACACATCAATATAGAATGTCATTATTGTAAAGAGCTTTTATATTTATTAATAGATGGAAGATATTGGCTAAATCCAAGTGTCATTCCTGTGTGAAATTGAGTAGTGCATGTTCTTGATTCAATCATGATTATTGTTTAATATTGTTCTTTCATAGATCTGAATATGGCATGCATTGTAGAATGATGGATTAGTTATGGATCTATATGTTTATTCCTTCATCACGCTAACATCCTACTACATCAACCCTAAAGATGGACATGGTACCTTTGCGCACTTTGGGGTGAGTGCTCAGTCTAGGCTGAGTGATGTTCTAATGTGTCTAGGGTATTATCTGATAAATTTTAGGTTGCATAATTTTTTTCAGGATGGTTCGTGATGAAGACATATCGGTTAACTCTAGTAAGTATTGAGAAGTGGATACATGATCTAGGGGAAGAATATGCATGATGGTTTAGCATTGGATCTAAGTTTGTTGCATGCATTTGGGTAGAATAGAATCTATATGACAGTTTATATGAGAGATTTTTTACTATCTTTCGAGTAGAATTATAGGAGTGGCTAATTGATTATGTATCTGTTATCCAATTCCACCCCCTCAGGGTTGAATTGATAACATACATCAAAATTCTCAAGTCCCAGGAAAATTGATTAATCCAGGGAAAAAATCATGTTTCTAAGGTCCCTTCAGAAATTTTTCTAACTCCCCTGTCTAGGTCGAAAAGAACAAGCTCTGAGAAAATGCGAGAAAGTTGCAGAAAATAAGCTTGGGCCAGAAAAATTGTGAAAATCGGCTAAGTCCTAGTCCCCGGGACAGTCGGGACATTTGGGACGTCAAGGCGCAGATCGGCCGAAAAGCCTACAGGCGGCCCAAACAGCAAAGGGACATCTGGGACAAATGGATGTGAAATGCCCGAATCGGCCGAAAGAAAGAAAATTTGTCCAAGTCCTTCACCGAGAGCAAGCGGGACAAGAGTACGCGGAAGACCCGAACCGGCCGGTTTGGCCGAAACAGGAAACTTTCGCACTGGGACATCTGGGCCGTGAGTGCGCGGAGGACGCGAACCAGCCGGTTCACCCGAAACGGAAAATTTTAGCACAAGGACAAGTGGGACAAAGGGATGCGCGGGACGCGGATAGCCAAAGGAGCCGAAAGCCAATCAGATAACGCCACGTGTCACTGGCAGAAAGGGGACGTGGAAGCCCATTTCGGGCGAACCGGAAGAATTTGTCCCAGACAGTTTGGGACATCCGGGACAAAAGGACGCGGTGGACGCGAAAATCCGGCAGGCCCGTGGACGAATCACAGCATGACACGTGTCGCCAAGGAAAAAGTCCAAAAAGTCAAAGGGGCGAGTTTTCGAGCACTGATCCAAACCAATGAAATAGTGCCACGTGTCCAAGTTTAAGGGGCCCACAAGAAAAGCCCGTGAAAAGGTGGAGAGAGGGAATTGCTCAGCGAATCAGAGCCTGCCACGTGTCGTCCAGATGGCAGAGCGCGGGAAAAGATTTTAAAACCTGTTCTTGCCTGTTTTGTGCCCTAAATCTTCAGACCTTCATATCTTTCGATCCAGAGCTCGGATTTGCACGTTCTTGATATCAACGGAAAGCTGTTGAAATTCTCTACATGATTCTGGGATCAATCTTGCATTTTGGTGCTGTTTGGAGGGAGAAAATTAAGAAAACGTCTCTGACGCGTGGTGATAGACAGAAGTAATGCTTCAACAACCAACTTTAATGCAGCAGACAGCTCGCCGCTCCTGTTAGACAGCTCGCCGTTTTGCCAGAAGCCGCCGCTTCTACCATAATGAGATGATTTTAAATGTATCTAGAAGTGGTTGTGGTAGATTCGACTTTCCTCTCTCTTTCTTCTCTCATTCTTAGTATATATTGTAAAGAGGAGCTCCTTTAACAGGTCGGACATTCTTGTTTTGCATCCTCCCTTCTTCCCTGCTTGCAAGAGAATTTGTGGAGCTTTTCAAACCTCCCATATGGATTGTAATGCCAGTTTTTGCCTCTTGGCCACTGCAATGTACTGTATCGACTCTTGAGCAATATATATATGTTTGTGATTGATTCTCAACCCTCTCATGTATTCATTGTTGTTATTTTGATCTCTTATTGCAGTTTGGTTACCTGTGCATAGTGTTTGTATTGCATCTATGTGGTCTGTGTTAGATTTGCAAAACAAGTGTCTAACATTCCTTGGTGCATCACCTCTGTAGTTTAGGTTTTATTCTATGCATTTTCTCACCCTGTCTCCTTGACAAGTTAGATTAGGTTTTAGTAAACCCTCTGCATTTTTGTGTGCATCTGAACAGAGGAATAGGAACCAGCCTTCTCTGGAGAATCCTTTCTCATCTTTACAAGTCCCACACTTGGAGAAAGGATTCCATGTTGTGCAATCACACTGGATGCCTGAACATCAACCTAGAAGCCTGATCTGCATCCAGGGGTGCTGTGAGTCTGCAACAACAGTTTTGGCACGCCCGGTGGGACCAAGAGGTCTCATTCTTATTGCAGCAAAGTTGATATGCATCTGCTGCAGTTTTCTTGCTTATAAGAGCTATTATTTGCATATCTGGCGACTCCAAGGGGAAGAATCAACTGGTTTCAGCAGTGCAGGCCTGAAAACTCATGAGAAGAATCACCACAAGGTCAAGAGTTGGAGAAGAAGAAGTGCTGTTTGAATACCTGCAGTTATCTCCAAGAAGAAGGCAAAGAGGAAGAAGGATTCAAAGGTCTCCATCTCCGCCAAACAGGACTCTCTCAACTCCTCCACCTGACAGGCCTTTCATTCAGTATAGAAGGGTTTTAAGACCGATTAGAATGGCTCAGAACAATCCCTACGTCAACTTCACAGGCAGCAGCCCACTTGCTCTCAATGCACAACATCCAGTTCCTATTGCAGCCTTGAAGAACATTCCCTACTTCACCGGAGAAAATCAGACTACTCCAGGTGATCATGTTAAAGATATTGCTAACCTTTGCGCAATCCATGAAATCGATGAAATGCAAGTGGCTGTCAAGTTACTGGCATCTTCCTTCAAGGGTAAAGCATTGCAATGGTTTAGGAGCCTTGGAGCTGGTTCTATCACAAACTGGAATCAGCTGTGTATTGCACTTCACGAGCAATTTGGAGAGAAGGGAGACAACTTGTCTCTTTTAGAGCAGCTGACAACTATCAAGAGAGCCCCCAACGAGCAGCTGACTGACTTCAACTTCAGATTTCAAAGGTCTTGGGATAGGATTCCAGTGGCAGTCAGGCCAACAGTAGAAGGTGCTTTTCTATATTACCTTAAAGCTTTAAATTCTGATATTTCTATGTTGATTCAGTCCATGGGAGGCACAACAATCCCTATGGCTTATAGCATTGCCATTAGGGCTGAAAACTGTCTTATTCAAGCTGGTAAACTGGCTCCTAGGCCTCCCATGCCCTTGTATCCAAACTTAGAAAATCCAAGCACTAGTCAAGCACCCACTTTGGCTCCTGTTCCCACTCCTAGAAATCAGAGTTCAAACGAAGCTTCCACTTCATCCTCTAATGCTTCAAATGAACTCCAAGAGGTCATGAAACAGTTGCAAAATTTGGGAAATGAGCTGGTTACTATTAAAAGGCAACAAGCCCAAGGTTTCAGACCTTCCTATCAACCCCAAGCTCAGCCTAATAGGCAGCCATACCAACCACAAAGACCACCTAATCTCAGGCTGCAAATGTGAATCAAAATCAAAGCCAAGTAAGGCCTCCTGCCAATAGACCATTCCAGCCCTATAATCCAAATGCCATATCTGCCTCTAAGGCATTAGTGCCAACACAGAATAACATGGCCCAAGAATATGATTGGTGTTTTCCATGCAACGAGCCTCATAACCAATCCATGTGTTTCAATGGTGCTCTCAATCAAGCACTGATGGTGACAACTACTGGTGTGGAGGGCGAGGGCAGTCAAGGAAACAGTCAACAACAAGAAACATTCCAACAGCAATCAGCCCCAAATGACACCACGTTGGTGAACTGGCAAGCAGAAGATTTCTGTGGCATGAATCAAGCAGTTTCTCAAGGTGTCGCAGCCAACACAAGGTCAAAGAGGAGAAATTTGGGTGAAGAACAGCCATTAGCCCCAGCCAATCCACCACCTTCCACGGCTCCACAAATGATTGGCAAGCAGAGTCCAGTTTCAAATACACAAGGGCAGCCAAGAACAGCCCCTAGGCCAACTCAAATGCCAGCTGTTGCTGCCCACGTACAAGGAGTAAGTGTACAAACCAAGGGACAACAAAAGGATACTTCATCCCCGTTCAGTATCATTGAACAGATGAAGAAGACTAACGTCAATATATCAATGTGGGAATCCCTATCCATCCCAGGCCAAAGAGATCTGCTGCAAGCTGCCATGAAGGATTGGTCAACTTCGAATCAGCGGGTTCAGATGCAAGACAAAGTGCTTACAAATGCTGCCCAGCCTGAAGGAAACCATGGAGGACAACAAGGTAAAATGTTGAAGCCCCCTCCTTTCTATGTTTCATTAATCATTGGGGATAAACTAGTACACAATTGCATGATTGATTCCGGGGCAAGTAGCTCAGTGATGCCCAAGCAAATAGCTGATCAGCTGGGTCTCCAATATGAAGTAATATCTAAAGGGGTAGTGCAATTGGATGGGACAGCAATAGCAACAGTTGGAGTGATTAAAAACTTGAGTCTTACCTTGCATGCATGTCCAAATGTTGTTGTCTTACAAGATATATCAATCATAGACCTTCCACCACTCTTTGCCCTTTGCTTGTCAAGGGACTTCACAGCCAAAATTGGAGGCTATTTGTCTGCTGATTGGTCTCACATGCTGTTTAGAACAAGGTATGGAACTAAGGCTACAATTAGGTCTGAACCTATTGCAAACTTCCATATTGAGCCTTACACTCCAAGTCAGATTAATGCCAATTGCTCAGCATTTGATCAAGAAGATCACCCCAGTACTGATGAGGCTGACACCAAGGTTGGAAGTATCCCGGACCTAACTCTTGATGAATGGGCAAACAAGATACATGCTTTTGATCCCTATCAAGAAGTAGAAGAATCTGAGCTGGGAGTCTATTGTATACATGAAGAAAATCAACCTGTTCCTAGCATCACCAAGCCAAGCCATAACGATGACAATGAGGTATGGCAGCTGTTTTTTGACGGATCGAGGAGTAGGCAAGGTGCAGGAGGTGGAGCCATGCTTGTTTCACCTCAAGGAATAAAGTACTATTCAGCTTTTAGATTTCAATTTGCATGCTCCAATAACACTGCTGAATATGAAGCCTTGGTGCAAGGGATGCATTGGGCAATCAAGAGAAAGATAAAGAATCTGCAAGTCTTTGGGGACAGTGAATTGATTGTAAATCAGGTCAAGGGACGGCATGCTGCCAAGAATGATCTACTCAAGTGCTACAAGAACAGGGTGTGGGACCTCATGGAAGATTTTGAAGGTTTTGGCATCGAATCCATTCCTAGGAAAGAGAATCAAGCTGCTGACAGGCTTGCAGCAGTAGGGGCAGCCTTCGACATTATGGAAAGCATTCAACAAGACAAGGTACAGCCAAACATCCACGTGATTGTGAGGCCTTCAGTGCCGGACAACAATGTCAGTTGGCAGGTGTTTGAGAATGACCAGCAGATCGTCAATTTCTTACAAGAAGAGGCTGAATTCTCAGCTAGGAATCAGGACAGATTAGAGCAGCAGTATGGGGATCAAGTAGTGCAGCTGCGGACAAACAAGCTTCCCAAGGGTTTAGTAACGTTGGAGTCTATCTTCAACCCTAACGACCAGTTTCGTAAGGAAAAGGCTAACATACAGGTCAAGAGAGAAGATTCAGAGCCAATTCTGGTTGGGGAAGGCAAAGCACTTCAAATTGGTAAAGTGGCCACTGAGCAGGAGAAATCGGATTTTATACAACTTTGCCAAGAATTTCCAGATGTCTTCGCTTGGAGCTATGAAGACTTAAGAGGATTCGATCCAAATTTGGCACAACATACCATAGAATTGGATCCAGATGCTAAGCCCATCAGACAGAAGCAGAGACCAGTCAACCCTCACATTGAGCCTCTAATGAAGAAAGAGCTAAATAAGCTAATAGAGGCAAGCATTATATTCCCGATCAAGCACTCAAGCTGGGTTGCTAACTTGGTTCCGGTCAGGAAGAAGAGCGGAGAAATCAGGCTGTGTGTGGATTTCCGAGACCTAAATAGGGCATCTCTCAAAGATCATTACCCACTCCCTTCCATGGAGCAAATATTGCAGGTTGTAGCTGGTTCAGAGAGATTCTCTCTCCTAGACGGCTACTCAGGGTATAATCAGGTGATGGTGAAAGAAGATGACCAGTTCAAGACGGCTTTCACCACCAAATGGGGGACCTATGCCTACAAGAAGATGCCATTTGGGCTGTCCAACGCTGGTGCTACCTTTCAAAGGGCAATGGACATGGCATTCAAAGGCTTGATCAACAAGATAGTGCTGATATATCTAGATGATATCACTGTCTTCTCAAAGAATGCAGCAGACCATCTCTTTCACCTCAGGCAAGTGTTTCAGAGGTGTAGAAAGTTCGGAGTGTCTTTGAACCCCAAGAAGTGCATCTTTCTCGCACATGAAGGAAAGCTCCTCGGCCATATTGTCTCGAAAAAGGGACTGGCAATTGATCCAGAGAGGGTTGAAGCCATAAGAGCACTACCATTGCCAAGTCACAAGAAGGCTCTTCAAAGTTTCTTGGGAAGGATCAATTTTGTCCGCAGGTTTATCCCAGATTTTGCAGCCCTTGTCAAGCCCATCACCAAAATGTTAAAGAAGAGCATGGCTTTTAAGTGGACAGCAGAAGGCAAGGAGAGTTTTGAAGCAATCAAAGAAGCTATCTCTCAGGCACCAACTCTCATCAACCCAGACTTCTCCCAGGATTTCATCCTCTATGCATTTGGAGGTGATGACACTATTTCCGCCATTCTAGTACAGAAGAACAAAGATAATGATGAGCAGCCGGTTGCCTTCTTCAGCCAGAGCCTAGATGACTGCGAGGTGAGGTACTCTTTTATTGAAAAGCATGTACTTGCAGTAATCAGAAGCTTGAAGAAATTCAAGCATTTAGTCTCAAACAACAAGGTCCAGTTGCTGGTCTCACATGCTGGAGTTAAGGACTTCCTCCTCAACAAGGATTTGAATGAAAAAAGGGCAGGATGGATCACCCGTGTCATGGAATATGACATTGATATCAAGATCACCAAGCTGGTGAGAGGGAAAGGACTGTGTGAGCAGCTGGTTTTGGGGAAGCAAAAGGGAGTATGCAACGAGGAAGAGGCTGTTTTAACAGTCCAGGACAGCCATGAGCCAAGTGGTGATCAAGAAGAAGACAATGCTTCCCCCACTCCCTGCTGGACCCAAGATATCATACACTTCCTAGGCACAGGCCTATGCCCTCCAGAGATGAACAAGACCCAAAGGAGACACTTCAGGTTGCAGGCTATTCCGTATGCCATTGTTGATGGAGTTTTGTTCAAGAAAGACGTGAATGGAGTGCTGCTGAGATGCATTAGCACAGGTCAGATTCAAAGGGTGTTGGAAGAGTTTCATGGTGGACCAGCTGGCGGCCATTTCGCACCAAGAGTGACAGCTCTAAAAATCATGAAGGCTGGTTATTATTGGCCTAAAATTTTCAGTGATTGCTATGCATGGATCAAGAGGTGTAAGAATTGTGCATTCTTCACAGGAAAAGAAAGACTTGCTGCCCTTCCATTGCATCCAATCTCAGTTGACCAGCCATTCATGCAATGGGGTTTGGACTTCATTGGAGTCATTAATCCCAATTCAAGCCAAGGGCACAAATGGATTTTGACGGCCACGGACTACTTCACCAAATGGACAGAAGCAGTAGCACTCAAAGAGGCGAATGAGTCTAACATCTTAGACTTCTATGAGGAGATAACAACCAGATTTGGTGTACCTGCTACAATAATCTCTGATAATGCACTGGCATTCATTGGATCCAAGGTGACTGAGTGGGCTGTTAAGAACGGTATTTACCTAAGCACTTCATCGAACTATTACCCTCAGGGTAATGGCCAGGCCGAGTCTACAAACAAGAACTTGCTGAGGATCATTAGGAGAACTCTTGATGAGAATCAGAGGTCTTGGCATACCAAGCTGAAATCAGCCTTATGGGCTGATAGAATCACTCCCAAAAGATCCACAGGTAACTCTCCATTCAGGCTTGTCTATGGAAGAGAGGCAATCTTGCCCATGTCACTTGAGTTGCCAACATTGGAACTCATGAAGCAGCTGGAGTTACTTGAGTTTGAGCCCATGGAGGTGAGGTATGCAGAGTTGATGGAGCTGCAAGAGATCAGAAATCAGGCATCCCAAGCGATGGAAAAGGATCAAGCTTTGATCAAGAAGACCTTCGATAGGAAGGCCAAAGGTAGATCTTTTCAAGTTGGAGATCTGGTGTTGAAATGGGATGTGGACAGAGCAAAACCGGGAAGGCATTCAAAATTTGATGCCATTTGGAGTGGCCCATACGTGGTCACAAAGTGCAAGAACAACAATGCTTTCCAATTGGCCTCATTGGATGGTGAAGAACTGCAGATTCCAGTCAATGGAATCTACCTCAAGCATTGCTTCTAGAGGGAAGTTCACTACCTCTGTAAATATTAGATTAAATTTTCTTTCCTCCAAGTGCTTGTGCACATTGTTTTGCTGTAGGTTAGCTTTGTTTTCCCTAAGTGCTTTGGCACAGCTCGCTGTCCGTGGAGATGTTTTGCAGTCCTTGCTTTCATCTGGTAACATTCCATCTTCCTCCTTGCACATCCTGAGTCAGTTAGGGTCCTAAACAGAATATTCGATGACTCCATGCCCAATGGACTGCTCCAGGCAACTGGTCTTTTCATCTAGCAGGCAGATGACCCCGTTGAGTCGCCAAATTGTTATCCAATTTCACCCCCTCAGGGTTGAATTGATAACATACATCAGAATTCTCAAGTCCCAGGAAAATTGATTAATCCAGGGCAAAAATCATGTTTCTAAGGTCCCTTCAGAAATTTTCTAACTCCCCTGTCTAGGTCGAAAAGAACAAGCTCTGAGAAAATGCGAGAAAGTTGCAGAAAATAAGCTTGGGCCAGAAAAATTGTGAAAATCGGCTAAGTCCTAGTCCCCGGGACAGTCGGGACATTTGGGACGTCAAGGCGCGGATCGGCCGAAAAGCCTACAGGCGGCCCAAACAGCAAAGGGACATCTGGGACAAATGGATGCGAAATGCCCGAATCGGCCGAAAGAAAGAAAATTTGTCCAAGTCCTTCACCGAGAGCAAGCGGGACAAGAGTACGCGGAAGACCCGAACCGGCCGGTTCGGCCGAAACAGGAAACTTTCGCACTGGGACATCTGGGCCGTGAATGCGCGGAGGACGCGAACCGGCCGGTGCCCGAAACGGAAAATTTTAGCACAAGGACAAGTGGGACAAAGGGACGCGCGGGACGCGGATAGCCGAAGGAGCCGAAAGCCAATCAGATAACGCCACGTGTCACTGGCAGAAAGGGGACGTGGAAGCCCATTTCGGGTGAACCGGAAGAATTTGTCCCAGACAGTTTGGGACATCCGGGACAAAAGGACGCGGTGGACGTGAAAATCCGGCAGGCCCGTGGACGAATCACAGCATGACACGTGTCGCCAAGGAAAAAGTCCAAAAAGTCAAAGGGGCGAGTTTTCGAGCACTGATCCAAACCAATGAAATAGTGCCACGTGTCCAAGTTTAAGGGGCCCACAAGAAAAGCCCGCGAAAAGGTGGAGAGAGGGAATTGCTCAGCGAATCAGAGCCTGCCACGTGTCGTCCAGATGGCAGAGTGCGGGAAAAGATTTTAAAACCTGTTCTTGCCTGTTTTGTGCCCTAAATCTTCAGACCTTCATATCTTTCGATCCAGAGCTCGGATTTGCACGTTCTTGATATCAACGGAAAGCTGTTGAAATTCTCTACATGATTCTGGGATCAATCTTGCATTTTGGTGTTGTTTGGAGGGAGAAAATTAAGAAAACGTCTCTGACGCGTGGTGATAGACAGAAGTAATGCTTCAACAACCAACTTTAATGCAGCAGACAGCTCGCCGCTCCTGTTAGACAGCTCGCCGTTTTGCCAGAAGCCGCCGCTTCTACCATAATGAGATGATTTTAAATGTATCTAGAAGTGGTTGTGGTAGATTCGACTTTCCTCTCTCTTTCTTCTCTCATTCTTAGTATATATTGTAAAGAGGAGCTCCTTTAACAGGTCGGACATTCTTGTTTTGCATCCTCCCTTCTTCCCTGCTTGCAAGAGAATTTGTGGAGCTTTTCAAACCTCCCATATGGATTGTAATGCCAATTTTTGCCTCTTGGCCACTGCAATGTACTGTATCGACTCTTGAGCAATATATATATGTTTGTGATTGATTCTCAACCCTCTCATGTATTCATTGCTGTTATTTTGATCTCTTATTGCAGTTTGGTTACCTGTGCATAGTGTTTGTATTGCATCTATGTGGTCTGTGTTAGATTTGCAAAACAAGTGTCTAACATTCCTTGGTGCATCACCTCTGTAGTTTAGGTTTTATTCTATGCATTTTCTCACCCTGTCTCCTTGACAAGTTAGATTAGGTTTTAGTAAACCCTCTGCATTTTTGTGTGCATCTGAACAGAGGAATAGGAACCAGCCTTCTCTGGAGAATCCTTTCTCATCTTTACAAGTCCAACAGTATCTAAGTGGAATTGGAGGTATCGCGCACTTGTTTGGACACAGGAATAATTTTAGGCCCTTTATGATGCTTTTCTGATCTGGAATTGCGTTGTGGATACGTGGTTTCATGGTATTCTAAATAGTTACATTCTGTAATATTCAATTTCAACCTATTCTTTCCTGGAGGTAGCTAAATTCCAGTTTTTATGGTATCCTACTTGAGGAGCATATCTGCAAGGTATTCCACTAGCAATCAAGATCTTGATGGTAACTTTGAACCTAGAGAGTAAACTAATGCCTAACTAAAATTCACCATGCACAAGGGCAGGAAACAGGTTTGGTGAAAGATGGCAGACCTAGCGGTAGAAAGTAAGAGAGAGGAAAGGCGACTTAAGTATGAGGCGTACGAGAGGGAGATAGAGAACTATTGCAGAAAGTATGGCATTGAGGAGAGAGATGGCTTGTGAAGGATTTGAAGCTCACGTAGAAGATGTGGAGCTAGAGCATTAAGAAATCCCCCATCTTGGAAAGTATGATATAGATCCCCCTTGGCTATACACAAAATTTTGCCAGCAAAGACTACATGGGCCACGGGGTGTGCATCTAAATCCACCTGGTGACCTAGCCCTTACGCTTGGTTTTCCAGTATCTAGCATGACAAGTAACCAACAAGCTAACTTGGGAAGTAGGAGAGCAGGAGTAAGTTAGGGAGCAAGTACATCAATGGTAGGATAGACAACATCAATGTTATTTGGAGGAACATTTTCAAGTGCATCATCTACATAGAATGTGAGGGCGCAAAATGTTGGATTCACCTCTGGAAGTGGAACTACCTCACAGACTGTAGGGGTTTATTATAGTACTAATGTCGAAGCATAGGGGAGTACATCTACAGGTCCTATTCTAGCTATAGGTGGAGGATTAAGAGGTATAGGTGGTTCTAGTTTTGGTGGATCTAGTGGTTCTAGAGGCAGAGGAAACATAGGAGGTTCTGGATCAGGTGGTCAAGGCCCACAGCAACCACAGTATATTTATATGGGAGAAGTCCCTTCGTCTTCTAGAGTATATATGCATAGAGGATGTTGTTGAGCATGTGCACATGTGTGAAATATTTTGGCATGTGAAAGGGATCACAGCTTATGAGCACAAGGCAAGTCAATTTGCTACTACATTACAAGGACGTAGACATAGCTGGTATAGGAAGTTTGACCTTGATCAAAATTACATGGATTATGCAGCATTGAAATATGTTTTCTTAAAAGAGTTCTATATCTTGGATTTTAAGCAGAAGAGTATCAGTGCGCTCAAAGATATCAAGCAAGGCACCATTGAGAGTGTACGTGAGTATGATGCCTGTTTTAAGACACTGTTATCTAAGTTGTCTTATGATATTCACTCCAGTCAACATGCATAATGGTTTTTTGAAGGATTGATTACACCATTTAGAAGGGCCTTTTCGTAAAAGACATACACTTATCCGAATGAAGCATTGGAGGTAGCCCTTTGTGCTCAGGAGGTTGGGAGCATTGACACTCATGCTCATCCATTATTAGAGGCACCCATGGCAAAGCAGCTAGAAATGTTATCAGCAAATTCAGCTCATGAAACACAATCAGGGATCTGGTGTATAGATTGTGAAGTGGAAGGTCACACCAAGGATAGTTTCCCTCATAGATCTATATGTTCATTGTTGTTATAATGTGAAATATGTCATTTGAATCATGATATTAGCCACTATCCTTTGTTATAGCACGTGATAAGGAAGAATGTATCCTGATTTTGCAAGATTTGTAGGTCCATGACCCATGATACTATGGATTGTTGATTGATTGGTCAGATCCATGATACTATAGACATTGGGGTATGACAGACAAGTGTAACAAATAATTCTAAAGGTAAGAATGAGCACCAAGATCAAGATCATAATCAACTGCGTTATGACAGGAATGAGGGCCATTTTGAAGGAGGTTATGGAACAGGATGTGGATATCCTGGTGGATATAGAGGACGAGGTCGTGGTGGAGGAAGAGTTGAGTTCCCTCGTGGAACATGTTATACATATGGATCTCCTTACCACTATAGGTGTAAATGCCCTCATAATAATGCATGTTCTTTCTGTGGAAATAACCACATCTATGAAGAGTGTCTGGACTTATATGAGCATCTGAGTATGTAGCATAAGCAAGAAAATAAAGGAATCAAGATGGTTAGAATATAGTGCACGGTCGAAGATCAGTGGATGCCCAAGATAGCACCAGAACCTGAGGCATTCACAGTGAAGATTACTACATGAGCTGAAGTAGTACGCACAAGAGATGAATTGGACCAGAAGCCTACAATCATTAAGGAGGTACTACATGCAAGGTACCCAGATTCTACCCATCAGAAGGAATTCTATGAAGAGACCATGGATGTCCTTAGAAATATTCAAGGTGAAATACAATGTCTAAAACATCAATCTAGAAAGATGGAATAGAAGAAAGAAGTAGGGAAGGTCCCCTCTGATATTGATGACATCAGAGAGGTGTGTAAAATGTTGCACCAAGAGAATATTATTCCATTACTAGGGAAATGGTTAAAGGGGAACACTCCACACGAAAGCACTGAGAATGAACGGCAGATCCTAACTGCGAATCTTCCCCCTGATAGCATTGACTATGACAAGGAAATTATTTTGAATGTTGTTTTGGATGGATGGCTACTGAGCAACATATTGATTGATACAGGTGTGGAAATAAATGTGCTTACATTATATGCATGGGTACAAATGGGGAGGCCTCCATTGCAGCCATCATCTAATGTATTGTTTATGGCAAATAGGACTAAGGCCACTCCCATAGGAGTTTTGAAGGATGCATCTATAACCATACAAGGGGCCAAGTTCACTAATTTTGAGGTATTAGCACTTATAGAAGTTGACAGTTTTCTAGTCTTGCTTGGATTCCCTTGGTGTTATGTGAATAATGTTGATTTGAGATTCAATAAGGGGTATATCAGCTTTGTGAACAAAGAGGAAAGGGTTGTGATACCTTTGACAGATGGGAACTCTACACCGTATGTTGAGCCTCTAAGTGAGGAGGACTTAAATAGAATCTATGTAAGCGATATTCAGGACCTAGAGGTCAATGAGCCATCAAAGGAAGGTATCCTAAAGTGGGTGGATTCTCACTCTATTAGTGATACTACGAGTATTGCTTGTGACAATTAGGATCATGGTACATATGAACTCGTAGGATGTGAGGTAAAAAGTGTGGTTACGCACAAGAATGGACTTCATTCTATTCAACGGATAGGTGGCGCAGTACTTTGATATACAGGAGCAGAAGATCTTCCTGTATTTTTGAAAGCCACGGAAGAACAATGGATAAATCAAATTAAGAGAAGAGACATGTTAGCATATATCTTGTGCAGGATAATAGCACATTGGTGGGTAGTTCACAAAGATAATATTATGGAGTGGAACAAGATCAGAATCGCCTTATCTACCAGGTTTGTAAGAAGTAATGCACCTAATTAGATTTGCACTTATAATGGTTATCAACCTATTCAGCACCACATTCAGCAGTGTGAGAGACTTTAGATGATAGGAAAGGAAGCATTACCACCTTCACTCTAAGTGCATAAATTTTATTCTACTCTACAAGGGTGCACACGCGCTTGGTATGTATACATAAAACTACATCAAAAAAATTGAAACTGGTAAAATTTTACTACATGAATGATCCATACATTTGACTACTTTTATTCTCAACCTCCAATAGAAGAGGCATTAAAAAAATTCAAGTGGTTAACCATGGGAGATAGTGCAAAGGTGGAGGAACTCATACAGGAATTAATTGGCGAGACAAAATCAGGTGAGCATTTTGAAGAAAAAGGATAAGACTCCATATTACTTGAACGTGCTTTCCTGGTGTACAAGGAAAGAAAAAGGAAAGATGGTGTACATCGTGGATGATGAGGAAGTTAAACACCTGGATATTGACCATTCACAGGGGGCACGCGAGGTCTTGGATAGTGTAGATAAGGATATGCGCGTATACCATGAACCAATGAAGATAAAGAAGGTCAATATAGAATCAGATACTGAACCTAAGGAGGCCATAATTGGAGACTACTAGTCATACTCGGAGGTGGAAAATATTATTGAGTTACTACAGGATTACCAGGACTTATTCCCTCGAGGGCATCATGAACTTAAAGTCGTGCATGAATCACTTGGGGAAATGAAGATAAAACTTAAGGAAGGTGCGCGTCTAGTGATAAAGAGACCTTACAAAATGAATCCTAATTTGCATGAAAAGGTAAAATGACTCATCAAGCCCCTTGATGAGTCAGAATGGGTTAGTCCAATGGTTATCAGTATCAAGAAGGATGGACGAATTAGAATATGTGTGGACTACAGGGAGTTGAATGTTGCATGTGTAATAGATCCATTCCCTATGCCATTTACTGAGGAAATAATAGGAGCTGCAAGGCATGAGATATATTCTTTCACAGATGGGTTTTTTTGGGTATCATCATGTTAGGATTGCTCAAGAGGATCAAGAAAAGACAAATTTTACTACTGAATGGGGTATTTTTTCCTATACTATGATGCCTTTTGGATTGAAAAACACACCTAATTTATTCTCATGCATAGTTTTTTAGGCATTCAAATATTTTATTCACAACTTCTTATAGGTCTTCCTCAATGATTAGATAGTATATGGGCTTGTTAAGGATCACTGTGACAATCTGCGCTTAATGTTTGAATGGTGCAGACAATTTAGTATCTCTTTGAACATCAAGAAGTGCATATTTTCTACACCTTTTAGAATACTGTTAGGAGATATAATCTACAAGGAAGGTTTGTTGGTTGATTCAGCTAAGGTTGCAGTCATTCTAGGCCTGGAAGCGCCTATCAGTCAGAGTGAGGTGCACAGATTTTTAGGTCATACAGGATATTATAGAAAATTCATCAAGGGATATGAAAAAATTTATGCACCTCTGGAGGAGTTACTGAAAGGAAAAGTTACGTTCTATTGAGGAGAGTCACAGTAGCACGTGTTTGAAACATTGAAAAAGAAACTTACTATCACGCATATCCTACGTTTTCCTTCATGGGACAAACCATTTCATGTACATGTGGATGCCTCTGGAATGGTAATAAGTGCAATATTAGCTCAACCTGGAGAATTTATTTTTGATCATCCTATCTGCTTTGCTAGTAGGAAGCTGACTCCTGTTAAACAGGATTATACAACTACAGATCGTGAAGCTTTGTCAATGATCTATGCATTGCACAAGTTTTGATAGTATTTGCTAGCTACACAATTTATATTCTATACAGATCACATGGCATTGAAATACTTGGTAAACAAACCCATCTTAAAAGGGTGCATATGCATATGGGTACTCCTATTTCAAGAGTTTGACTTCACAGTTATGGTGAAGCCAGGGAAAAGTAACTCTGGACCAGACCACTTGTCTAGAATCAAATCAAGAGAGGAAGCACAGGTAATTGAAGAAACCATGTCAGATGCACATTTATATAGGTTACAACACGCACCATCAGAATTAGAAAACATTTTTGTCTTTCTCTGGACTGCTGTAGCACCAGAAGGAATGAAGGCATTAGAAAAGAAACAGCTTGCTATACGCGCGACACCGTTTATGTTAATCAGTGGTCCCCTCTACAAGTTAGGTAGATATGAAGTATTACGTCATGTATTAGAGCATGAGTGCAAGGATGTTACGGAAGACTCCCATGGTGGTATTGCAGGAGGCCATTATGTAGGTGATGTAACTACTTGAAAGATCCTATTAGTTGGATTATGGTGGGAGACATTGTATAAAGTCTGTAAATAATATTGTAAGGTGTGTGACCATTGTCAGCACCTAGGAAAACTAGGAAAAAGAGATGAAATTCCACTAATACCTATTATCATTGTAGAACCATTTGAGAAATGGGCCATTGATTTTGTAGGACCTATTTCACCAGCCATGCACAGGAATGGATCGTGTTATATCATTACTTGCACAGATTATCTCACATGGTGGGTAAAAGCAGCACCTACGAAGGACTGTATAGCAGCTACAACAGCTAGGTTTCTATGGGAGAATGTTCTTACAAGATATGGATTTGTTTTAAGTTTGACAAGTGATAGGGGTACACACTTTTTAAATGAAACCATAAGGATCCTATTAGATGAGTTTATGGTTTCCCACCATAAGACTACACGTTACCACCCTAAGGCAAATGGAACTGCTGAGGCTTTCAATAATATTTTGAGCTAGACATTGACAAAAAAATTGATGTTGCAAGAAAGGATTGGGATGATAAAGTTTCAGCTATTCTTTGGGCATATAGAACAACTTATAAGAGATTGAACAAAGCCACACCGTTTCAGTTGTTGTTTGGTGCAAAAGTCATTATTCCTATAGAATTTATGTTACCTTATTTACGTGTTGCACACGTTGGAGGTCTAGATGACGAGAAAGCTTTAGAAGATCGTATTAAGAATATGATTCAACTGGATGAGAAACGAGCCATAGAACGTTGGAGTCAGAAGTAAGAAAAGGTCAGGTAGAAAGCATGGCATGATAGAAGTACAAAGGATAAGAAGTTGGTGGTCTGAAAAATAGTAATTCTCTATGACTCTAAGTTCGTGTGCCATCCAGACAAACTCAAAGTACATTGGTTGGGGCCGTATGTCATCAGTTACATACTTGAATCAGGTGCTTGCCAATTAGAAGCACTTGATGGAACACGGCTACCTAGTTATTTTAACGGGATTAGGCTAAAGCCCTACTATAAATAAGTGTTCTTAGTGTTTGTAATAAGGCAGTATTTCCATTTAGATTAGGTTCTCAATTTTGTCTTTCCTTAATGTATTTCCTTCATTTTCGTTATACTTTGTCAATTTAGTTATTTTTCTTGTGTAATAACACACTTGCATGGATCAAGCTAATTACTATGTGAAGATGTTTATGTGCAGAGGACTCCACATATGTTTAGTATGGGGTGGTTGTAATTATTCAAGTCAAAGACTGTGGGAATTGAAAGTTGAAAGGAATAAGCTGATACGGTTGTGATTTAAGTCAAAAGAAGATTGCTTCTCAAAAGTTACCAAGGATGGAGATGAATGAAAGGATAGTATAACGCAAGGTAAGCAGAGGCCATGATAACTACCAGGAGAAGATATAGTGACAAGGTACTCAGGCACAAGGGCGTGTGCTGAAGATAAGTCTATGACCAGAGGGTAGGAAGGCACGTTAGAAGGTTATAGCTAGGCGTGAAGATGTACCACACGGAACGAATGAATTTGGTCAATGAATGAGAGGATATTTGGTAGGTGAAGGAGCAATAAATATATCAAAAATCTGAAAAACTATATAAGGATGGGATGTGAATTTATTTTTACCATTACGACTAAGAGTACTTGAGGAAAGAGATGAGTGTGAAGAGTCAAGTGATCGGGTTAAGGTGTGAAGGGTGTGAAAACAAGCATGACAAATAAATCTATGTGAAAATAAGCCTACGTGCCTGGTGGTGAACGGTTTAAGTGAAGCAAGGTGACAGAGAGGAGTTAGGGCATGAAGTTTCCACCTAGGGCATGATTTAATCGAGCTAGGGTTTCATTCACAAATTGTAGAGTTAAAGAGGAAATGTTTGCAAGGTAAAAATGGCACCTAAGAAGGTAGCTGCAAAAGGACCAAAAGGAAAGAAGAAGGTGGTCATCGAGGAGGAAGAGATGGCACCCGAAACTGATTTTTTAGAAATGTAATATCCAGAAGGAGTCATCATTAGCCAGGAATAGGATTCACCCATTAGAAAGATAAAAGTAAGTGAATACAACAACAGGACCTCAAAAAACAAGAAGGAGCTCAATTCCTTGCTCACTATGAGGACAAACAAACATACGGCAGATGACATGTCGGTTTATGATGATATAGGAGAAAAGCTTATGAAGAGAATTGGGTTCTACCAATTATATGAGCTTCCATATTTAGGGAAGTATGTGCCCTTGTACCAGTGGCTCATGAGCAGAGTGTCTGAGGACTTCTTCTACATTTTAGGATGCAAAGTTAGAATTTCATCTGTGCTTATCTCAATGGTGATAGGTTTGATGGCCACAAGAGAGGATATAAAGAATGATCTCATAGATAAAGTTGTGATCTTAAAGACCAGACAGGAGTTGGGGTACCTAAAGGGTTCACACGGTATGGATATAGACAATTTGAAAAGCTATCTAGTTGTGTAAGTAGCAGCACACATTGTTACAAAGTTGAATGACCAGGAGAGGTGGTCACAAGTGAACACCATGTGGCTGCACATTGCCAAAAGGATGTCAGAAGGAGCATTCTACAATATTGCAGGCTACATTACAGAGAAAATAGTCGAGGAAGTGCATACATGAGGGAAGATCAACTTTGGTGTTGTTCTATTATCACTGGTATTCTTGGAAATTGGAGTACCAGACGGGCTGAAAGAAAAGGTATGGGAATACCCCATGGAGAATAAGTCACCAACTGAAAGTTTTAGCAAGTACATAGGGTCCATGATAGATGACATCAAACAAAGAGCAGACAAATGGTACAACAGGCTCCATGTGGCATCTGGAGAAGAGTGGCGTATCCCAAAGGACCTACCATCAGTAGTGGGGAAATAAGTCTAGTTTTTTTATATCAACATTTCTACATCACACGCTTCCCAATGAGATATGGAGTCTAGAGCCCTTGGTGTAAATTTCCTTACACATTCACTACAAGGTATTTCCAAGCATCTGATCACAGATTCATAGACAAATGACTGGTATTCAATGTAGATAAGGTAGACTGCAACTACCACACGTTGAGGAAGAAGTATGTGTATCTAGGAAGGAGTGCCTATGTTGAGAGGCTCATTTCGGAGGTATTGAAATTAATCAAATAAGTCTAGTTATAGCATATATAGGGGAAGCATTAGTGTATATTTAGCTGAAACCCAAGATGGAGAACAATAAGAATGTGGAGAATGATTTTGCGCTCCCTGGGCCATTTAAAGGTAAACACACAATGGAAAAAATACCAATATAAAGGCCCATAGAAATTGTTGAAGTAGAGGATGAAGAAGAGGAGCGTGAAGATAGTGGAGGCTTGGAGTGCAGAAGAAAGTAACCATATGATAGAGAGGAGTCACAACGCATGACCACTCCACCTCATGGATAGGACGAAGAGGAAGATATTGAGGTTGAGCAAGGGGAGCACAAATTTAAGAAAGTATTTAGAAAAATAAGGAATCAAGTTGGAACCCCACAAATGGTAAGGAAATCACCTCATCTCTCTCCACACAAGGATACCGCTAAGCCAAAGAGAAGAAGAAAATAAAAGTTGGATAAAGAAGCAGATGAATTAGGGGAGAGCAAGCATGCATCTCCTACCTCGCTCGAGTAAGAAGATGAGCCATAGATCGAGGAAGAGGAAAAATATGAAGAGATGAAGGATGGAGAAGAAAGAGAGAAGGAAACCTATGGATCCATGCATGCAACTGTTCAAGGTGTAATGGCACAGACTCCTAACCTTGAAGCTACAATTCTTGAGGGTCCTAGATCAAAGATGATGAGTTGGGAACACATTTTACTAATCATGGGCTATGTAGAGGACACTGGAAAAATGATCCATACACATTTCCAAAGCATTGTAGAACAAAAGGATTTATTTGGCTGGGAATTGGTGGATGGGGATATGGCAACCATTTGCACTAGAAAGAAACTATCATGGTCAATGCACACCCACATGGATGAACTTTAATTTGATGTATGCGAATATTCATGCATGTCGAGATGGCTGAAGAAGGCACCCCAAGCTAGACATATGACAGTAAAGCCTACTGTCATGTCAGATGAGTAGATCAACAATGCATTGGTGAAGGTTTTTATTGAAGTTGCAAGAAGAAACATAAACAAATCTGCAATGATAAGAGCATTGTGTGAGGAGCTAAAGACAAAGGATGTGGAGATAGCGTGCATAACGCAAGAGAGGGACTTAGCACAGAAGAAGAACAGAGTATTTATCAGCATCACAGAGGAGATTGGGGACAATGTCATAAGAGCTAGGCCACACTTGGAGAGAAAGGTACCACAGACATTTCCCTCAGCAATACATTATGTAGGAAAATTGGTGGACCTGGTACTTGAAGATGAACCTCTGTGCGTGCCATCACCAAGAAATTTAGGACAAGAGGTAGAACAAGAGAAAGCTTCAGTGATGTGAAAGATTACATCCTATGAAGGGTTACAAGAAATCAAACTAGGCCATGAACATCTGCATAGCTCCAGAGGCGTTTATCAATATAAAGACCCTGGAAGAAAACAATGAGGTCCAGAGAGCAATGAAGGACGAAACATTGGGCCGCATAGAAATATTGTCAATGGTTAAGTAGAAGTGCAAGGCCCTGACAATAGCACAAGAGTCGTACAAGACTCAGCTGGAAGAGCTTGGGAAGCTCATTGTGTAGAAGATGGCTCTTCTAGAAGGAAGAATAACCCTAATGTCCAGCATTGTGTTGATTCTGTAAAATGAAAAAGGGGAAATTTGGAGGGATGAATTGGAGTCCATTATTTTGGACATTCCAGAACAAGCACTCATTGAATGGTAGGCCTTGGAGGCCAGAATGAAGGAGGAGTATCTAGAGTTAATACTTCAAATTGATACAAAGGAGGTTGCCTCATAAAAATTCTTTATTCATCTACATATTTTCATTATTATTATTTCCATTCTTCTATTCTTTACTTCAATTTTTGGAGATAACCATTTTTGAGGTGACAATGAGATTAGTGTGGGGTAATGTTGAACAGAGAACTCTTGACAGAACTCCCACAAGAATTTCACGTGGGAAAACAGGTTAGGTTTAAGGGCATGAATGGATAGGAAGAACCCGCACATGGAGCAAAAGTTCAATACTCAGGACTTAGCCAATTTTGGGCATGAAGACCTATTTTTAGAAGATGGCGTGCGGAACACACCAACAATGTAGAGACGTACATACCACATATTGTCTATCTTTAGAGGATTGGATCTAATTTTTTTGCATAGAGACAAGCTAATAATAAGATTGTAACTTCAGTTAACTGTAAGAGGTCTATAGATAGCACACTTGCATGTGTGGCTATGCCTGAAAATGGCACGTGGATATTAATAGCATGCGACCTTTTTTTGGAATAGATAAGCGGTGAAGGGAAAGTTCCCACCCTATATATATATTATGTGAATCACATAGTAGTTGATATAGATATAGAGAGATATATAAGTATATGCAGAGCGTAAGAGGTAAGCAAAAAGAGATATGTGTATATGACTGGAATACTGTATCAGATCCATACGTGCATCAATATAGAATGCCATTATTGTAAGGAGATTCTATGTTTATTAATAGATGTAAGATATTGTTTGAATCCAAGTGTCATTCCTGTGTGAAATTGAGTAGTGCATTTTCTTGATTCAATCATGATTATTGTTTAAGATTTTTCTTTCATAGATCTAAATATGGCATGCATTGTAGAATGATGGATTAGTTATGGATATATATGTTTCTTCCTTCATCACGCTAACATCTTGTTACAATAACCCTAAAGCGGAACCCGGTACCTTTGCTCGCTTTGGGTGAGCACTCAACCTAGGCTGAGTGATGTGCCAGCATGTCTAGGGTGTTATCTAATAAATTCTAGGCTACATCAGGTTATCTCAAGTCTGCAAGTCCCATATCTTGAGAGATGACCCAATGTTACACAAGTTACACCGAATTCCCCATCCACAAATCAGACCATTCGTGGGTGCTATAATTTCATGATAAAATATTTACTTAAAAATGGAGGGTAAAACTAGACATCTCTCCCTACACTCTTCCTTTAGAGGCAGGACGCCCAAATCCTTAGTTTTTCACACACAAAAAATCAGGTTGGGAACTAATCACTCCCTACCCCAACAAATCTCCATCAGTGACAATATTGAAATCTCCAATCACTCAAAATTAAAATCATCAATCTTGTGTAGTGCTCCTCATAATGGTTCACCATATCTCTTTATGCCACATGGGTCGACACATCGATCCATGGTCTTCCACACTATATATTCTTATTCTGCTCGTACTTAAACGAAATTTGTGCATACTTACGCAATAAGTATTCTATAGAATTTTCTTAGGTATGTTCCTTACTTCCTTTACACTACTTGAATTTCATTCAAATAGCATAAAGGAGGGAAAATTTAGACACAAAATCTCACACTTACTACTATTTACTATATTTCCAAGTATGTTGTTTTATATATGGATCTTACGTAAGAAAAGTATTCACTAATGGAACACTTCCTAGTCCATCCACTGGTATTTTATGTTTCTATTGCTTTTATCTTTCACACTTGTCACTCATACACCTAGTTTTGGTCAGGTCACAGGGATCCCTGTCTCTTAGTCTTCACACATTTTTCATCAGTTGTCTTTGGACACTAGCACCCAAGAATGAACACTAGCACCCAGGCGCTCTTGTCCTCTTTACTTTTTATTTCATTTTTTACATTTGAGGTTGGTTTTTTTAGTTTTCCCACTCATATCCCGAGGTACTAGTCAGAATTTCATGTCATTAGTGTCGAAATTAAACCAAAATATCCCTATAAAAACACAACATACATACCATTATAATGGAAAAATATATATATCAAGGCTATCTATCTACATATCAATGGGACTGCATTTTGGGCTCATTACTCTACATACACACTATATAGTAAGGGTAAGTTCATTTTTCCATCCCACCGCTCGCTATATTAGAATCATTAGTGCAAGGGCATGCTAGGATAACTATTGCATACACAATCACATAGAACTACATTAGGTCTGAGATGTAGTGCAACGCTTAGTTGTAAGTTCACTAGTTTAACAGCTGAGGACAGTCTGACCCCTCATTTTACATTTTTCTTTTTTAGCGTTTAATGTTTTTTTGAGGGTTTTATAGGAGGTTTTTGTATTGCATATTTATAGGTATTCTAGTAGTCAAAGTGCAACACACAAGTGATCAAATGCGAAAAAGTGTGAAACCCTAATGACATTTCCGAAACTATATCTTGACCTTTTCTAAAGAGTACGACGCCCATCAGAGGTCCAGGGAGCCTGCATTCACCCTGCTCCTACCCAAGAACATGTGTTTGGGAATTTCTAGCACCTCTTCATATTCTTGAGTGGGATTGCGATAGTCTCTATTCCATTAATTCATCTGGTCCATAAACACTTCAGGATAAGTGAAATCAAGGAAAGTGCCCTATCTATTTCATTAACTTTCATAATTATATCAAATAAATTTCCTAGCATTTTTATATCATGTTAGTAATCATTACTTGCATATTTTAATAAAATAATTCATATTTTATTGAATCAAAAACTTGGTAGGTCTATAAAATGAATATCCTTGGAGTGTTATTAGTCTACATGATAATGAAAATCTGCACAACACAAATTTTCTGCAAGACAAAGGAATTCAACCTAGCCACAACAATTGGATTAAAGTTATGGGAACATTTCTATTAACAGGTGACTACCCTCCTAATTGGAAAAATTCAAAGAGACAGAATTTGAGGTTACAATCAGTTCCCTACGTCTTGATAAATGGGATTCTTTTTAGAAAAAAATTGATTGTGTCCTACTAAGTTGTATGAATAAAGAACAAACATATAAGGTCTTAGTATAATTCCATGATGTCTTCTCTAGCAAAAACTTCTCATCTCATGCCACAACAATGAAAATTATCATATCAGGATATTTTTGGCCCATATTATTTGAAGATGCACATCAATGGCTTAGAAAATGTAAGGAATGTGCCTTCTTTGCTGGTAAGAAGAAGATGGAAGACCTTCCCCTTTATCCTATTTAGGAACCCTTTTCTCAGTGGGGGATTGATTTCATAGGTATGATCAATCCTCCATCAAGTTTGGACATTAAATAGGTCTTGATAGCAATGGACTACTTCACCAGGTGGACAAATGCCATACCACTCAAGGAGGCTACTTAATCAGTCATATTTGACATCCTAAAGGATTACGATAAGGTTTTGGATTCCCCAAACCATCATTTATGATATTACTAAGGAATTATTAGGTTTCAATATCTTTGATTGGGATCTTATACATGGATTTTATTTGAATACTTCCTCTAATTACTACGCACAAGATAATGGTTTAGCAGAATTGACTAACAAGAACCTAATGAAAATCCTAAAGAGGACTATGGAGGTCAATCAAAGGCAGTAGTGTACTAAGGTAAAGAATTATCTTTGTGCTAATAAATTTACTCCAAAAATAGAAATTGGAAATTCCCCATTTATCCTTGTATATGGTAGAGAAGCTAGAATCTTTTTTCACTTGAATTACCTTCATTAGAGCTAGCACAAAAGTTAGAATTAGAAGGTGTAGATCATGGCTAAATTAGAATAGTGGAACTGATTAAACTTTAAAAAATAAGACTATTTACCATGGTTAAGTCAGAGAAGCACCAGTTATCAACCAAGTAATGTTTTGATAATAAAGCTAAGTTGTAGGATTTCAAAGCAGGTGGTATAGTCCTCAGGTGGGATGTGGATAGAGATAAACTAGGGTGACACTCTAAGTGTGATGCACTTTGGAGTGGGCCATACATCATCACTTTGTGTAAAGATTCCATCTCCTTTGAATTTTACAACCTTGATGGAGAAGCATTACAAATCCCAATAAATGGGATTTATCACAAACATTCTCATTGAGTTTTTCAATTGCATTTTGTAAATAGTTGTGTGTTTTTTGAGGTCCCCTCCTTTTGTTTTGTGTTGATCAGTGATTGAGTTCCTTTATCTCATTCCTTTTAGTGATCATCTTTGTCTATAATAAGTGTGTATACACTATGTGCATGTTTCACTTGAAGCATGTATGATCTTTCCTTTTGTACATAAGTTTTGGAAGACCCCTTGCAGTCATATCCAAATCATCTTAGAGAAGGTTTCATGGAAAAATTCAGATAGTTGGAGCAACTTTCTATACATATTCTTTCAACTCCATCAAGTCATCTTCTATCAATGTTAAGTTTATATGAATCCAAGAGATTGGTTTTAAACGTTTGAGATAATTTTTCATGATTTTTCTCAAATCCAAGCTCAATGGATGCTTCAAGGAAACCAGTCTTCATCATCTAGCGGGAAGACGTCCCCTGGAGGTCAACAAATTGTTGTCCAAAATTACACTCCATGTAATTTTGAAAAAACCATCAAGATAGACTTAGCTATATTTTTTCTCAGGAAAACCCACATGACATTAATTTAGTCTTCCACAGATTGCAAGAACCAAGTGTTCCATGGGTTCTCCTAACCCATAGAATAAAGGAATGAGTAATTTGGGATTTAGATCGATTTGGTGGAGTTAGTGTTTTGTGGATTCTGTTGAAATTTCGCAACACTAAGGAATTAGTCTCTCATAGTTTGAAGGTATTTCAAAGCACCTTGGACTTGCACATCAGTAAAAAATTGGAGAAATTGGCTAAAGATACAATCCATGGAGTAAAGGAAATGGAAAATCAGTTGGTATTTTGCATCATGGAAACATATTTTCATAAATACTCTTAGACATAAAGTTTCACATATTTTGTCAATTCTAAAAAACCAAATCAAAAGCTACAATGCACAAATAATTTTGAAGACCCATGCGGTAAGGAAAAAAATAAATTTTGAATAGGTAAGGTAAGAAGTCATGAAACACTATCCTAGTGTTCCAAGGATTTCCTAATTCATTGTGTTTTTTAGGTTATCAATTATGTGGAATGAAGGAACAAATCTGCAAGTAATTTTTCCATGGAAGGAAGAAAGTCCTTCACGGTGTAGGAGGAGCATTCAAAGGATAGGGCAGAAACACTCAAGTAACACCAAACAAAGGAGGCTCTACTCACCATTTAGGAAAATATAAAATCTGTTATAAACCATAAATCAATGAAAATCCGCTAACCATATCATAATATTAGGCTTCTGTGGAAGGTCTTAAAGATACGCCTATTTCTGAACCAGATGACCAACCACCCAAACCACCAAAATTTAATGAATTATGTCATCCTCCTGCATAATATGATGGTGTGTGATAGAATCAACATGCCTTGTTATGGTGTTAGCTATTTTCAAACGGTGCCCATGTTTGTAATACAAGTAAACTCTATAATAAATCATGACACACATGCTTCTTTAGCACGTTTTTAGGAGATTGAACACCAACATGGAATTCCTTTCTCCTTTCTTCTCTTTCTCTTTCTCCCTTCCACCAATTTTATAAATACAAATGCTTGCACACATTGTAATATTAGGGATAAGAATAAATATATATATATGGATCAATCTCAAAGAATCGCAGTAATAAGAACTATGAATATAAAATACGTGAAAAACATACATAACAAGAAGATAGGATTTAATGTGGTTCACCTAATGTGGATACATCCACCAAGAAACACTTTCCCAAATTTTATTATGAGCCAACAAGAGTATAATCCACTCTCATATCAGTCTTCTCACAATTATAATGCACATATCTTGTTTGGAGATATGCTCAACAAAATCTCTCAAAAAATCAAACTTGAATTCACACACCCATATATTTCCCTACTATATGTCCAGCTATATATAAACACATAAATAGGTAACTATCTAAGCAGTTTTACAATACCATGGGTACCAAAACCATGGGCCCATAAAGCTATGGGTTAAATACCACCCATAAAATTAAAACATGAAAATACCACATTGTTGACTACTCTCATAAAATTAAAACATGAAGAGTGTACAATACTTTTAGTGTATAATTTACAACATATATAATGTGAAAGCAAGATCCACAACCTAAGAATATCCCACTTGGAGAATAGTTTCCTCTGAGTCAGCTTCTCAAACCCTTCATTGTCATCTATGGAGGCCAACCAAAGATGAGCATAACTTCAGTTTCTCTGTTTTGACTAACTTGGTCATCATGTCTGCAGGGTTCTGACTGGTATGAATCTTCACCAGCTTCAACTTCTCTTCATCCATAGTTTTCCTAATGAAATGCTACCTCAAGTGTATATGTTTTGTCCAAGAGTGGAAATTGGAGTTCATTGTTAGGTGTATAACACTATGAATATCGCCATGTAGCTTCCCTTCCTCCTTCTTATTCCCCAACTCCTCAAGTAATTTTTGTAACCAAATCATCTCTTTTATTTCCTGCATGGTAATAAAATACTCAACCTCTTTGGTTGACAGAGCCACAAGCTTCTGTAGTCGTGAAATCTAGATCACTGTTGTGTCACCTACTAAACAGATAACTTGTTGTGCTCCCTCCTCATGTCTAAATATCTAGCCATGTTTGAATCTACATAACCACATAAAGTAGTATCCAATCCACTGTATCAAAACAATATACCCATGGTCCCTCTTGAATACCAAATAATTTTCTTTATTGCTTTCTGTTACTCTCTACTTGGATCATTTATGAACCTACTCACTATTCCCACTGCATGGCCAATATCTTGCCTATTGCACACAATGACATACATCAAGCTACCAAATGTTGATGAGTAAGGCACCCTAAACATATGGATTCTCTATTACTCTGTCTTGGGACATTGCTCCTTTGATAACTTGAAATGGCCCACCAAAGGAGTCCCCAATGGTTTAACATCATTCATATTAATTCTCTCCAAGACCTTCTTAATGTACTCTTCCTGAGATAAAGTCAACTTTCTTTTCTTCCTATCCCAAGATATTATCATACAAAGGATTTGTTTTTCTTCCCCCAAATCCCTCATAGCAAATGAATTGCTATGTTTTTCCTTAAGTACCTTTATTTTCTATATGTTTACCTAATAAAAACATGTCATCCACATACAAACATAAGATAGTGTAATTTCAATCATAAAAAATCTTGATATATGCAATGGTCTGATTGACACCCTAGGAGTATCCATGATCCATCATAAAACTACCAAATTTCTTATACCATAATCATGGAGCTTGTTTCAAGCCATACAATCTCTTATTTTATTTTCATGCCATTTTATCCTTCCTTGTGGCCTCATATCCATATGGTTTATCCATGTATAATTCCTCCTCCAAATCACCATGAAGTAATGCAGTATTCACATCTATTTTCTCTAAGTGCAAGTATTTTTTTTCCATTATCCCAAGAATAATTCTAATAGAATTCATCTTCACTTTTGGAGAAAAAATATCATCAAAATCAATACCCTTCTTTTGTGTAAACACTTTAACTGAAAATCGGGCCTTGTATCTTTTTGTACCTCCATCCTCCTCTTTGACTCTATACACCCACTTGTTTTGCAATGTTGTCTTACCTTCGGGTAGGTCTACTAAATCCCAAATCTTATTTTCCATGAGAGACTAATTTTCCTCATCCATGGATTGTTCCCACTTCTTCCTAGAATCTACCTGCATTGCTTCCTCAAATCACTTTGGATCTCCATTGTCAGTGATTAATAGATAATTAAGAGAGGTAGAAAAATTCTCATGTTCCCTTCTTACCCTAAAATACCTCCTCACCACAGGATTTTTGGGTTCCTATGGAATATGTTCATGAACATGTTGTGCTGGAATCGATTACTTTGCAACATCCTCCAACATTGTGTACTCCTTTATGGATTCCTTTCTCTGATCCTCCAATTGTTGTTTATACATGAATTTTTCATTAAATACCACATCCCTAGACCGAAACATTTTATTTTCCTTAAGGCTCCAAATCTAGAAACCAAAGTCATCCACCCCATAACCAACAAAGGTGCATTTTTTAGATTTAGCCTCTAACTTGGTCCTATAATCCTTATCAATATGAAAAAATGTTTCAAAATCAAATAATCTATGAAAGGAATAATCAACCTTCTTATCAGACTAAGCTTCCTCAAGTATGCCTCCATCCAAGGCATTTGAAGGTCCTCTATTGATCATATATATAGTCGTGCTCACTATTTCCACCCAAAAGTGTAGGGATATCTCTTCATGTAACCTCATGCTTCTAGCACGCTCCATGATAGTCATGTGCAATAATTTTAACACTCCATTCTATCGTGGAGTTCCTATAACTATCATTGATCTATATATCCCATTCATATAACAATAATCAATAAATTCATTATTGCAATATTCTCCTCCATTATCTAACCTGAGACATTTTAACTTAAGACATGTTTCATTCTCAACCAAGAATTTCCATCTTTTAAAAGTATTAAACACATAAGATTTTCTCCCAATTTCATACACCCAATCTTTCCTAGTTGCATCATCAATTAAATTTAAATAATAATATGAACCACCATTAGAAGATACATGAGCCGAACCCAATACATATGAATGAACTAGATCCAAATTATTCTCCTTCCTTGTAGGTCCAACCTTGAGGAACTTTACTCTTTTCTATTTTCCATACATACAATATTCACAAAAATCTAAATCAATCTCTTTAAATCTAGCTAATATATATACTTCAGAATATGCATGCCCTTTTAGCTCATTTTACCAAGCCTATAGTGCCAAAAAGTTGCATTTTCGTTTATAGCAATGAAATTACAATAGTCAAAACTACTAATTAAATACAAGGTACCAAAATTCTTACCTCTTTCTACCACAAGAGCACCCTTCGTCACCTTCCAATATTTTTTTGTAAAGATCACCATACAACCTTCACTCCCTAGTTTCCCCATGGATATCAAATTATGTCTAAACTTTGGCACATGTCTAACATCCTTTAGTAACCAAGTGTTCCCATTTTACATCTTGACCCGAACACTTACTTTTCTTACTATATTAAAAGACTCGTCATCACCAAGATAAAGATATCCAAAATCCCCTTGAACATAATCAATAAAATAATTCCTATGTGGTGTAGTATGGAAACAAGCCCGTGAATATAAAACCCAAGACTCAGAAATATTATCCAAGGAGAGAATTAAAGCATCTTGACAAATGTTACCTACTGCCACATTGCCTCCTTGGTGTCTTCCTATTTATTCCTCTTATCCTAACAGCCCAAAAATACTTCTTTTCATGCCCAACCTTTCCACAGTGTTGGCATATCATCTTTCTCTTTGATTTTTACCTTTTATGATCACTTGATTTTCCTCATTTTCCTTTCCCTCTAGTCTTGTGTCTCCCTCCACTCTCCACCGCCAAAGCATTTCTAGAAGTAGAAGTCTCCCCAGAGATTTTCCATTGTATTGTATTGTTAAGGATCACTCCCATAACATTGTAAAACTTCAACTTGGCATTTTTAGAGACCGAGATGCTCACGACCATCACCAAATGGTTCTAACTCTTTGATAAGGAGAACCAAATAAGTAGATCCCTGAATTCATCTTCAAAGACAATTTTTACAAAGTTCCACAAATTTAAATTGAATTAAATTGTATTTCAGAGTAACTTAATGTAACAAATTATATTCAGGTAATTAAGTATAGTAACGTGTAAGAAATAATCATTCAAATATGTAACACTCTAATAAAGTGAAGGGAGGAAGATGACTTAGTTGACTCTGTGCAACCTGGGAGTGATCTAGACTATGTATCTATTGGAATCATCTTGAAATAGTGTAAAAAAGGCTCATCGAGAGTTTGAAAACTTAGGCCTATACTAGATAGAAGCACCCTCAAGAGGACGGAAATGCCCCAAGCACTAGTGATTGTTTTGGGTGCCTTTGTCTACTCAAATGCTCAAAATATGGTATTTTCTAGATAAAAAGGTATTCATTATTGCACACTCTTTTTTGCTCTAGTTTTTTGTTGTATTTTCAGTCACACCTATAACTTAAAAAATGGATAGATGTACATGCCCAGAAACCACATAAAATCTAACAAATAATATGTAGAATGGGGATTCAGAATGACCCTGAAGGTTACACGAAGAGTGAACTTATGACTGAGCATTACACTACATCTCACACTCCATGTAGCTATGTATGTGTGTGTATATCTTTCCTAGGTTGCCTTTGTGCAAGTTGCACAATGATAGCAGATCTAGATTTTCCTGAGTAAGAAAAATGTGTATGATGGAATAAAATTAACTCATGTCCTACGTATTATATGCATATTAATGCATCCCTTTTCCCTTGTATGAATGTGTTAGATGTGTACTTTATAGTGCTCTTGTTCCTTTCTGAAATCTTAGGTGGTTATAGATAATGATTATAGTGCTTGGCCCCTTATGTAGAAGAAGTAACTAAGTATATATATATATAAATATATATATGATTCCCTTGTTTGAATTTCATAATTGACAACTAAAAGGCTAACCCAAAGTGTTAAAAGGTGACCAAAAGGTGAAAAGGATCCAAAAGAGTAATAATAAGAAAGAGAGGGACATGAGCGCCTAGGAGGGACAAGCTCCTGGGCACTTCTATCCTAACTGATCTCTAGTGTCGAAGGCCATGAAAAGGTAAAATAGTCAAGTACCGAAAAAATTGTAAGATATGTAAAGCTAGTAAAGTGCAAGAGATAAAGCAATTAAATGCCAAAAGGATTTTTAAAACCGCTAGTTTTCTTTCTTATATATCATGTATACATTAGTATGCTTTAGGACCTAGAAATGTACCCAAGTGCATAAATGTTGTGTCTAAATTTTCCCCCATTTTATGTTTTTGAGTAAATACTCAATAGCATAAAGTATATAGAAGACCCGTACCTTGTATCCTGGAAAGGAGTGTAACTGATAGCATGTTGAGTGGATAAGTAGCCATGTGAAGCATGAAGTGGTCACAATTTGAAACATGATAGCTAGGACAAGGAGGTAGACCCTAGGGGTGAATCATATGTGCAGTAGCGTGATGTTATTGCTTGTGCTTGTTGATATGAGTTGTTTCTTGTTGCTTTTAAGGATAGACCTAAAAAAGAAGAGAAAAAGAGTAGTCAAATGCTCATATATGAAATATCATAGTAACGTATGTATAAATATGTAAAAGTAATAGAAATTAGTAGTTAAGGAAAGAGTGCACCTGATGCATTAGAGAGTATAGGATAGAAAGTTGTCTTGTTTTTCTTGGAAATGTTTTCAGATGGAGTTGAGCCATGGATTCGAACGTCTTGCCACCAAGGATGAGTTTTTTGGGTGATCTTATGCAATGGATGATGTTTTTGAGTGATCTCATACCAAAGATGAGTTTTTTGGGTGATCTCGCACCAAGAGAAGAGTGTTGGGGAGAGAGGTATATTTTTCTCGCCTTCTATGATGCTTCTCAAATGATAAGTGACAATGTAGATTGGAAAATCATGAGTTTTAAGCAAATTGCAACCAAATTGTAACCGAGTTGTAACCAAATTGAGTAAATTTTGTAACTAAAGACAAGTGTCTAATACTTTATATCCATATTGTAAACTATCCGAGATTATTTTGAATTGAGAAACTGTTTAATTTTTCCCCAATGACACTAGCGCCCAGGTGGGACACAAGTTCCCATCGTCCCTATTTGCTACTAGGTGCTAGTGTCTGCTATATTATTGTGATATAATTTTGATTCTGGACCACTTTGTAACTGTGTGCCTTTTCCCAATCCTGTATTGTGATGTTTTGTTTTGGATCTCTATGCTACTATAATGGTGATTTTTTCACCCAATAGTTTCCCCCCTCGTTTGGGTGCATGTGAAGAATGTAGGAGGATGCGGCCCAAATGAGAGGACCTGAAACTTATATACATATTGTAGATTGGATACCTACATGGGTTAAGGGATGTGCATGGTAGAAACCAAGACAAATGAAAATAATATAGGCTAGAAAACAAGTGTTATAGTAAAAGATCTAGGATGCGATAAAATATAGTGTAGCAAGCAACTATGAATATAAGAGGTACCACAAAAAGTGAGTTGCATACATGGGAAATCGCTCATAATATCACAATATAATTAGGGCCGAAGCATCCATAAGAAAATAATGATCAAGAAATACATAAGGTATATCCCTTAAATAGTGGCAAACAGTAACAAACAAGAAGTAACAAATAGCCATGGGTGTATAGTATCCCACAAGGAAAATGCTACACATAAAGCATCTGTTATCCTATTAGAAAGATAAATAGTATGTCAAAACATGTGTAGATCAACAAAAATTAAATTGATATTAATAAGAAGTAGAAAATTCCATAACAATAAGACTTGTGATTGTGGAGAAAAAGAGTATCAATGGTTGTAGACACCAATTTTTGGTATCGGTCCTCCCCTTCACCCCGTGTTCACTCTCTTTCATCAGGCTTGCCTATTCAAATTTTGTTTCCCTCCCAAATTCAATTAATTCCATTTCCCACCAAAAATACATAGCTAACTAATCAATTTTAATTGATTAATTGATCTCTTTTAAATTCCTAATTCTCATTAAATGCTAATATGTTCCATGTCAATCCACTTGTAAATTTAATATTTAAATTTAATCCATGTCACTCCACTGATGAATTTAATATTCAAATTTAATCCATGTCACTCCACTTATGAATTTAATATTTGAATTTAATCCATATTCATCCACTAAAGAATTTAATATTTGAATTTAATCCATATTCAATCCACTTGTGAATTTAATATTCAAATTTAATCCATATACAGTTCACTTATGAATTTAATCCATATTCAATCCACTCATGAATTTAATATTCAAATCATGTCCCCCCACTAACCTAATCAGGTTTAACTTTTCTACATCTTGATTACCCAAAAACCCCAAATTAAACTCACCCTTAGGCTATAAATAAGAGCCTTCCCCCCCCTCTTTCAAAAAAGTTGGAAATCATATCAAAGCTCTAGCATTCTTATTTCACTGAGCATTCCACTAATATCATCCTAATTTCTGTGTGATTCCCCTTAGTCAAATAATTTTATTACATCCTTTATGATTCTCTTTGTTTTGCATCTTCTGTAAGTCTCTCAGCATGATGTCATTTGTCTTGACACCGTACATTTTGGATCAGTTCTTTTCTAGTCACCATCAACCATAATGTCTTCTCTGGGGTCATTGTCGACCTTCTCTGGTTTCAATTTTATTTTTGATATTTCTAGTATCAATTATCATTTCATCTTATTTTAGCTTATCAGATATACTTCATATTTTGTTATCTACATACTTCCATTTGATTTTTGGGTCATTGTCTGACATCCTTCCTAGGAAGCTTTCACTTCCCCAAACCAACTTCTTTGGGCAGCCCACCATATCCACTTCTAATCCTTTTCATGTTTAGTATTTGTTTTTATACAGGTTATTTATTTTTAGCAAGGAGGATTTATCTTTTTTACACACTCATACCATCTTAATTTTCATCCACATCAGGAGGTCCCTAAACCCTCCCATTTTCTGAGGTTTTATTGATTTCTAGTTTAGTCTTCACTAGCCTGAAGCAGGAAGCGTGAAATCTTGACAAACATTCTGGCACGCTTGGATATGACACCCACGTTATTTTTCTCATTTTAGTTTATCATTTCATGATTTAAAATTTTCTGTGTGTTTATTGTCTTCATTTAATCTTTCTCTCAAAATTTGAGGTTCTCAAGTGGAGCACATAAGCTAAAAAACCAAAAAAAAAATTGTCGTTAGGCCATTTTTCTCACGTTCAAATTTTTCACTGAGAGTGCTAGCGTAACCCATCTTCTGGAAGCCATAAATTTTTCTCCCAAACTCTAAACGAACTCCATTTTTTTAATGGAAAGGTCTCAAGAAGATCTATGCAATGGAAAAATAATTTTCTGATTTGAACTTACAGAAAATTTATGGTTTCATTTCTCCTAACACTTTTCATTTAAAGAAAAAAATTTAGTATTAGTTTTATAAAAAATTTTATTTGTTTTTTTTTAATGTAGCAACCTCATGCGTATGATCTTTCCTCGCACTTTCAAAGTGATCATGGAAATTAGAAACATGATCATTTTTATTTATTTTGGGAATTAACCTTTCTTTTCTTTTTTTTAAATTAAAGTTTGTTTTACGTGTATGCTCTTTCTTGCACTTTTTAAGCGATCTTGGAAATCAAAAGTGTGAACTTGCTTCTATCATCCTGGCCTTTACCTACCTCAGGAGAAAATTCTAATCATTGTTTAGTTAGGATCCCTGATCAAATAGAAGTTTAAAATTTGAATCAACATTTCGTGCTAACCAACCCTTTCATTATAAGTGGCTTAATTAAATCAATTCATTTAATATAGCTTTGTTTTTGTCTTTAACTATCGTTTTGCTCTTTATTTCGTTTCTTTACATTATTAATATTTGTCTAATTTGTTGGTTATGTATGCTCTTTTCTTTCACTTTCAAGCGATCTTGAAAATAAAAAACAACCACAATCATTTACTATCCATTTCTCTAATCATTATGTGTGGAATATAACTATTAATTTGTTTTCTGCAAGACCGCGTCACTTGAAATTTATCAAACAACAAAATCAAAATTCTAACACTTTTATGTAGGATTACCTTGGTAAAAGAATTTTTGAAGATTGACTACCAATGTTGATATCTTGTGCTAAATAATAATTTTAAACACTGCTAAAACAAAAACACAAATTAAAATAGCACACTTAAGCGGAAGTAGATTTTGTGGACCTCACGTACATTACATTTTCTTCTTGTCTTGTTGCAGGACCATATCATTTGTGCAGATCCTTGCAAATAACAGTTTGGATGTTGTGGATTTATTTGGATTGATTTTCTTGTGCACTTCTTTTGAAATATCAGATAAAAAGGAAAATCAAAACTAGGTATTCCCCTTTTGTCTTAGTTTCTCCTTTTGCATCGTATTTTCCATTTCTTGTGTGGTTATTTTCATCAAATCTCCATATTTGGTTTATGATTTAAAACGAACCTCTTTCATTCTTTCTTGTAAATCTAGTGTAAGTAGGGGTTTAATTGGTTGCATTTCACACTTCTTCACACACATCCAAACACAGAAACCAATTCACACATCTATACAATCCCATTACCAAGTAGACCTAATTGGGATTTCATCACCCAATAGGAAAGTCCAGTGGTGTTCTGGCCATGCTATAAATCCTATACAGACTTGGGCCTCACATACCTTTGGGTATATCAGGATACTCCACATCCAAACTACCTGAAACCAACCTTAGACTACCATTTCTTAGGTACCCTCGTTATCCACTTTTCTCTTTCTTTTTCACATCTTCTAATTAATTAAGATAAAGAAAACATGTTGTTTGACTTGTTTTCTTTAATTGGAAATCAACATAGTCATTTTTTCTTGTTTTGTTTCATGCCAGTTATCACACACTCTTTAGTCTAGGAAAATGGAACAAAACCTTGCATCAAACAATCCCATTTCCATCATTTCATCCCAACAAACTTCCACTTTGGCCATTGTCTCATCCATGCCTTTGGTCACCTCTTATATGGTCACCTAACATTTGATCATCAATCCCCCTCTTCAAGAACCTTTTGTCCAAACTTCCACCCATGATGAGACCAATCCTTCCATCCCATCTAGGTTGGCCACACCTCAATCCACCACGTCAGTTGAAGCTTTTGGGCCTCCCATTATCCCTCGTGGATGTGTGGAGTTCCAAGATCTCCTCGATGCTAATCTTGTGGCCCTCCATGATTATATTCTTCGTAATACCACTAGTATTCCCATTGATGGACCTCCCTTGTAGAAAATTTATGCTTATCATTCTAATCCCAAAGTCCACCCAAGTGCTTACTTCTCAACTCTCCATGTTCTTCCCAAGATCCATGAGTGAGCTTGTCAAATCCAAACATGAATTTGACCCTAATCAACCATCTTCTTCCAATCAAAATAACCACCAAACTACTTAATTGGTGGTTCCTATTCCACCCAATCTACCTTGTGCCAACACTACCATCCCCATCACTTCACTTTCAACCACAATCACTTCTCATCCTATTAAACCATCTCAAGATTCATCTTGTCTTCCTCCTATATCTAGACAGCATCACATAACATTACCCCTCATCTCTACTTCACATATGCATGCCAATGTGATCACCTCACAACCTCAACCATCAAAATTAATGCAAACTTATGAACCACCCCCTCACATTGCTTATCAATACATACTCCCCTCATAGCCAACTCAAATCTACTAACCACCTACTAATTACATCTCACCCAACTCCCTAAAAAATCAATCAAACATTCCTATTTCATAACAACTAACCCAATCATACCAATTTTACCATATCCCCATATTTCAACATCAAGCTTTATCCCAACCGATTCAATTGCAACCACTTAATTATATTCTCATTTATCAACCACCTCCACCAATACCAACACATCCCCAAACATACCAAACATACCAACAGCCTAACCCATCCACCTCGCATGCATCTCAAACTCATCCATCAACATCTCAACCGTATAAAAATCCCTTACAAATATTATTGAGCAAAATTCCTAACCTTAAAAGCTAAACTTTGGGATCAAAGACCACATTTTCATATGAAAAAATGTGCAATGAACATATTAACTCATTCGTCCATGCAAAACCACAATCTCCTCATTGGGAATTGCCAAAATTCTCCAAGTTCCATAGCAAGGAGGATCCATGACAAAATCTACAAGATTTTAGACATACATTTTATCTCATCACCCATGATCAATATCTCATGCTATGCACATTTCCCATGTCACTGGTCGGTCCTGCATTAGATTGGTACAACAGTATTCCACAACACTCATTATTCACATTCACCCAATTGGAACAATTATTTCTTGAACATTTCTCGATCAATATTGCTCGTAAAATTACCATCACTGACATTTATGCCATTCGATTGTAAGACAATGAATCTATCACATATTTTGTCACAAGATGGTGCAACATCATTAATAAACTATAATTTCCCCTTCCACAAACTAATCTTATTGAACTATTCTCATGGTCTTGTGTGAAGCACATCTCATAAACTCTTCAAATTCAATATTTCCATACCTTTGAAGAGGTGTTCACTATGGCTCATAAACTCAAACTCCATGCCCTTGAGCAATTCCATCTTAAACTTCGATCCAACAAACCTAAGACAAAGTTCACAAAATTATCCATACATAGTGACAAATCCAAAACCACTACTAACGCCATTGTGGTCAAGTCATCATCTGCACCTACTTCTCACATGGATCCTCCACAAAGAGCTCCTAGACCAACCCCTAATTACACCCCTCTTAGAGAATCATACAGTTTTTTAAAAAATTAATAGCAATCAATCTCATTCAATTTCCACCCATTAGATACCATTCAAGAGAAACATGACCTAAACCGACATGGTATCACAAAGAGCACTATTTTAAATATCACCAAGTCAGTGGCCATGATATTGAAAGGTGTCACATGTTTAAAGATCTGGTTGAAAAACTCATAGACTCAGGTGACCTTCCAAGTGGACAACCCTAACGTGCACCACCTAATCAACCCTTATATGTCTTCAAGCAACCTTTTCCTAACTATCCACCTAATAATCAAACTCAACCTTCTACATCCCAATCACCTAATGCACACATCATTAACAATGTAGACCAAATATTGACATCATCATCCACAACATCATCACATGACACCTACATTTTAGACCTCTCTCCAACCATCATGCTCAACCACAACTTCATTAGACTTGGTTATTACCACTCCATCTTCACCATCTATAACTTCATATATTGAACCCCTTTCTTCATCTATGACAACTACGACCACATCATCATCCTCAACACCTATGCCAACTTCTACCCTAAGCATGACTACATCCACATCAACATCTGAGATTACACTTATGAATACACCATTACCTACTGATGCAAACTCCCATAATCAATACAAGCACAAGTGACACTCCAATCATATCAATGACACCTACAACACTTACACATACTCATCCTAAAACCACACAATCAACCATCCCTTTAGACATCATTAAATGCATCATGCAGAAACCCATCCCACCATCAATATTACAAACATTTATACCAAAACTAATCATTATGGATTCTCCAACCAAATATGCCACTACTTCCACGAAGGAAAAATACCCACAAACAAAAACTAAAAAACATTTGTGTCCCTATTCAAAAGTCTCTTACACATCTGCATAAAAAGATAGAGATTCCTTCCCCTAAGACCAATCCTCCTAAATATACATCATCATCATCCTTAGGGACATCCTCTTCTATCTTAAGACCACCCCATTCATTGAAAACCTCCACCACTAGTAAGACAACACAAAACAACAACATTCTTCTAAACCATCTCCCAAAACTAAGTCTAGATCATCCACATCATCAACCAAGATATCAAAATAAAACACAATCATCTCCATCCTCTTCCAAATCTAAGACAAGATTAAAGTCTCCCATAAAACCACCTCAAGTCAAACCATCATTAAATTCATCACAAACCCCTTCACCTATAGCCACATCCTCACCTATTCCCTTGGGGTATTATATAACGATGTTTTACCAATTACTCCAAGCTTCAGCAATCACTTTACCATCAATTAAACCCTTTGATCCAAATGCACCAAGACCCTCATGGTTTGACTCTAACCTTATTTGTGCATACCACCATGCACTAGGGCATGACATTGAACACTATAAGGCCCTTCAAACCATCATACATAACCTTATCAACAAATATGACCTCCTTGATGAGGGGGAACCAACCCTTCTACCAACCATATCAACTTCCTCATCCCAACCTTCATCTACTAAAATATCTAAGTCACCCCATTCATCTAAGACTTATGTTAAGCATTCCTCCACTTACTTCAACTCCTCTTGAGGAATGTCCTCCTCTCTACATTGATGTTGTTTGGGTCACCACCCATTCTTATCAAGAATTTCCTCCAACCACTTAAACAAATTCCAAGGTGGTTGTCATTTTTGCTCCTAGAGATTCTACCTAACCATATTCATCATCAAAACCCAAGGTGTCTATCTTAGCTTCCCCTCAACTTGTTTCTCTTGAAAATATTATCACGAAATAACTCCACCAAGCCCCAGTTAATATGTCACTATATGAAATTATCCAAAGCTCTTAGATCATAGGAAAACCCTAAAGGAAACTCTTAAATGCATCCCTACTACTAATGATGAGGATCATCCCTTGCATCTCTTCTCAAGTTGCTTATTGATTTAACTTCCATTTATTTTGACGACACTGAGATTTCAGATATCACACCCGAATACCATGATATTTCTCTCTTCATCACCATATGTATCAAAACACCTTCATTTTCTGATCTCTAATAGATAATGGAGCTAGCATCAACATCATATCATCCCATACTTTTAACCAACTCAAGCTCCCTAAATCCATTATCACCTAATCACTTGTACTCTTGCATGCTTTCAATGACACTATCACCCCTGCCTTAGGTATGGTTATTCTTCCCATCCGTGTTATTGAAAAAATTCTCAATGAAATATTATATATCATAGAAGGGGAGTTTTAATATAATGTCTTATTGGGGTAACCTTAGATATGCGCTATGGGTTGTGTCCCTTCCACCCTCCATCAATGTATCAAATATGAGCATGAGGGGAAGATTCTAACTCTCCTCATAGACACCCCACCATTCAAATCATGTAATATGACTTATCATCCCTAATGATGTGCTCATCCCCATGTAAGAATCATCTCAACCATCCACTAGCTCATTTTTTCTCACATCTAAGCTTCTTAATGATGATTTTATCGACAAAGTAATGGATAAGATTTCACTAGGGGAGTATCGCATTCTTACGCTAAATGTGTTTCCCACACCTAATAGAATTTTTAGACCTGACAAAGCACCTATGTACAAACCAAATGTCAGGGATATCATTCATTTTGGTCTACCTCATCTTCACACTAATCCCATCTATGGTGGCATCAATCACCCTTCATCTCACATCAACACCCAACCTCATACTAAACCATACATCAATGGATTTGGTTGTCTCTACAAGAAATCATTTCCCACACCTATCTTCATCATTGTTCCTAGAAATGATTTGGAATGGGGTGTTTGAGCAATGCATGCATGACCTTTTCATCGATCAATCTCGCAAACCCCATGAAAAATTGACTAAGGTTATAAAGAGAAATTGAACCTTACTCCAACCATATATTATGCTCATGGACATTGATCCCATCTTCCACATCCCATGAGGCTATGGATATAGATGACATTGTGTCTATCGCCTCTAGTTTTTTTTTTAGTCTCCACCATCACTTTGGGACCAATTACTTATCAATGTGATGACCAATCTATGTCCCTTCCACTTTTATTCCTGGAAATGATAGAGGAGGATTCCCCTACCATTGATGTTCTTCATTGTGTTGATGATGAAGTCATCCTTTCCCACATGGGGGTAGAAGATTCCTATCATTCATAAATCCTTACCTCCAGACACATCCACCCTTCTTAACAAATCCACCATCGACATCAACATAGGTACTTCACAAGAGCCCCACATTCTCAAAGTGGGTCAATCCTTGATCCAAAAGGAGCTTGAATCCTTCACTTCTTTCCTTCTCTCATCATGGCAAGCCTTCACATGGTCATACGCTGACATGCCAGGCCTTGATCCATCCATTTTTTTTCCATAACATTTTCACCTTTCCCAATGCTAAGTCTGGTTAAGTAGAAGCTTCACTGTATGCATCCTTGAGTTGCCTCCTTGTTAAAGAGGAGTTACAATGCCTCCTTTCTTCCAATCTCATCATCTCTATCAACTATCCGTAATGGATTTCAAACATCATCCCCATTGCTAAAGCTTCGGGAAAGCTTCACATATGCACTGAATTTCGAGATTTAAACCTTGTTTTCCCTAAAGATGATTTCCCCCTTCCTAACATTGATCAGCTTGTAGACCTTACAGCAAGCCATGAGATGTTGTCTCTTATGGATGGTTTTTCTAGATACAATTAGATATCTTTATCACACCAAAAGACTAACATAATACTTATTTCATCACTCTTTAGGGGAACCTTTTGCTATCATGTCATGCCCTTTGGCTTGAAAAATGTCAGAGCCACCTATCAGCGAGCCATGACCTATATATTTCATGATCTCATCCATAAGATCATAGAAGACTATGTTGATGACCTCTTGGGAAAGTCCAAGCATCAACATGATCACCTCTCTATCCTTGAAATCATTTTCAAGCACATCATCTGTTTCTTCCTCCACCTCAGTCCAGACCAAGTGTGTTTTTAGAGTTCTTACTGGAAAAATCCTTGGCTTCATCATATCTCATTAGGGGTATTAAGGTTGACCCAAAAAAATTCAAGGCCATCCTTGAGATGCCTCCTTCTAATCTTAAGAAAACTTTGCAGTCTTCAAGGACTTTGACTTCAATCCAACTTTTGGACCATTGTCCACCATTTCATCTCATAAAAATTTCAGTAACCTTTAGTTGTCAACCCTTTCATCATCTTATTTATAAATACGTCAACTTCCACTGGGATGATAACTGTACCAAAAATCCTTTGATGATCTTAAGCAATATCTCTATCCCTTCCTATGCTTACACCTCCACATGAGGGGAAGATCCCTTCTATCTCTATGTCTCTACCTTTGATCATGCTCTTGGCACCATGTTGGAACACATGTGATGAGAAAGGTAGGGAACAAGTTGTATATTATATCATCCACACCCTTCATGACTATGAAACTTGCTACACTAAAGCTGAAAAGTTATGTGTGCGCTCTTTTCTTCACCACCTCCAAGATTCTCATTACCTTCTCAACCATAATACTTATGTCATCACTAGATTTCATCTCCTTAAAACCATGCATTCTAAATCCTACCATAGTGACTCGCATCACTTGATGGCTCATGCTCATGACCGAGTTTGACCTTGAGTTCATCTCTCAAAAATCAATCAAGGGCCAAGATATTACAGATCAATTAGTTTACGCTCCTCTTCCTGACACTCATCTTCCTCATGAGAAATTCCCCAACAAATCCATCAATAATTTTCAACATGATTATTCCCCTCTTAGGATGACTCTCTTCTTTGAATGGCTCAAAATTTCAGCAAGGGGGAGGCATTGCAGTCATTATCATTCCTCCCTGGGGATACTCCTATTCCTATCACCAACAAATTTAACTTTGAATGCACTAACAATATGGTAGAGTATGAGGCTCTCATTTTGGGCCTTGAAACCTCCATCCTTTTGGGTGTCCAAATCCTTGATATCTATGGGGATTCTCAACTCATCATCAATCAAATCAATGGCACATTATCAATGCAAAAATGACATTCTACAAAAGTATAAGGATCATTTTCGACTTCCTCCTTAAGGCATTTTGAATTGTACACCATCCAATCCTGTCCCTCGATCATCTAACCACTTTGCAGACACCATGGCTTCCCTTACATCTCTCATCCCATGGACGAATGAGGAATCTAAGTTTTTTATATTTTTTCAATGTCAAGATCAACCAACCCATCTTCATGATCTTCCTCATGTCAACCACGTTGATACTAATCCTCGTGACCTTTGGTATTCTCAAATTTTTGACTACCTTTCCAAATCCATTATTCCCTCCGACCTATCTAAAAATGGTAGGAAGTATTTTCTTCAATGTGATAACCATTATGTCATCCTTGGTGGCATTCTTTATAAGTGTGGCTTTGATGGCATCTTTCTTTGTTTCATTAAGTCTCATGAGTCCACTTGCACAATCCAAGAATTCCATGATGGTATTTGTGTGGCCACTTTAGCGGTTTAGGTGTTTTTGCCAAGCATGTTCCTTCGCATGGGATATTATTGGCCCTCTCTTAATCAAGACTTCTGTGAATATGTCAAGAAATGTTTCAAATGTCAGCAACATTCCAATCTCATCTGCATTCCTAGCCAGGCCTTACAGCCAAGCTTAGGATCTTTGGCCTTTCTCACAATGGGGGCTTGACCTCATTGGCCTCATCAATCTACATTCTTCCAAACACCATCATTCTATCATCACTACCACTGATTATTTCACCAAGTGGGTGGAAGAAATTCCACTCACATCAACCAAGGCTAACCAAATTGTCAACTTCATCTATCATCACATCATTTTTGCTTTGGCGTCCCCCATAAAATCATCATGGACAATGGAAAGTCCTTCAAAAACAAAGACCTCAAGAAGCTTTGCGACTCATTTAACATTAAGCTTATCTTCTCTTCTCCATACTATCCTCAAGCTAATGGCCAAGCCAAAGCAACTAATAAAACTCTTCACAACATCCTTGCCAAGACTATTGATAAATTAGGTCATAATTGGCATCTTCATCTTCCATTCACTCTTTAGGCTTATAGGACTAACATCCGCACCTCTAAGGGTGCTACTCCCTTCTCTCTTGTTTATGGTTCTGAAGTCATTCTTCCTCTTGAATTCCAAATTACCTCCTTGTGCATTTCTCTTCATGAATTCATCTCTGATGAATATTATCCAAGAGCATTTAACACAACTTGATTTGTTAGATGAATGTCACCTTCTCGCTCTTGAACATCACCAAGTCTATCAAGAGTGCATCAAACGTGCTTACAAAAAACATCTCAAAGAACATGAATTTAACATCAGTGACCTTGTCCTTAAATAAAATCAAAATGTCAATACTCTAGAAAGGAGCCAACGTGGAAAGTTTTCTCCTCAACTGGATTGGACCTTACATTATCATGCATAAGTATGGGTCTGGGGCCTATCATTTTTATTCCCTTGATGGTAAACTTAAAATAGAACCTCTTAATGCATTGCACTTGTATCCATTTTATTATTAGCACACTTACCAATGTGAACTTAGTTATCTCCATGATCATCCATCCATCATTTTCCATCTCTCCTTGTAATGATATAGAATTATGTGGTCTACCATCACTTTCCTAGTTGTGACCTTGAATATGGGCACCACAACTCTGCTCATAACATATTCCTTATGGATAGGTTCTTCCTTTTGGTGAGAACTCCATGATCATTACATCCATCACCCTCTTATTTTACCTATTAGAAACACGCTAAGGGTCCATAAGGTGTCACTTGTACATTCATTTTCCCCTCCTAAGTGGTCTATCTACTATCTCTAGCTCTTCCCCATGTCAAAATTCTATGGATTCTCATTATCAAAAGTCAAAAGTAAAATAGATTGATCCCTTGAAGGACAGTTATTCATGAAAGCATAAAATGACATAAGGTAGACTGATCCCTCAAAGGAAAACTATCATGCATGTATCATCCCTGCCATTTGTCAAAAATTAAAAAAGAAAAGAAAGCACAAAGTAGACCACTCCCTCGAAGGATGGCTACTCCCTATATATCATGGCAGTGAAGGCTTCCTGCATTGATCATCCTTCTATCTCATAAATCAAAAAGCATAAAAATCCAAAGTAAGCATCCAAAGAAAGCTTCCCACATCGATCATATTTCTCATCCATAGCAAACTTCCCACATTGATCAGTTTGCATTTCCCCTCACCAGAGTTGGGGCATAGACCTAGGGAAACCCACATATGGAGAACCTATTTTCCCATGTAAAAGTCACATTTACACCCTTTTTCATGCCTACTTTAGGTTTATGAGTCCACTTTCCACCTTTTCTACATGGTCCTTGAAATAACTAACTATCGTTGGTTATGTGTTAACACCTGCTATTGGCTGTAAGTGCATTGCCTTAAGTGGCTCCCTTTCTTGTTTACCTCCAATCAGGTTTGAAGCATTGTTTCCTTGTACGAATCCTTACTACAATTATGTGTCATTTATCTTGTTACCATCACCTTTTATCGAGGTCACATCCTTGCATATCGTATCAGGGCATCATACCTTTTTGATGGCCCCCATCTATGCTCTCATGCATATTATAGTCTAGTCATCCTGATCTTCTATATCATGATGCATCTTGTTATGTGCTATATTAAAATTAAGATTATTTTGTCACGTGATTATCTTCCTGCATGATCAAAAACTTACTTTGCACCCCATCCATTTACCCGTACTAATACATTCTCTAGTTTGGGAGTCCTACTTGATCACTATTGCAGTTTATGAATCCTACTTGAGGATCTTTCTCAGGAAGAATTAACTATCTTAAACTCCTCATCTCCCACCATGGTCAACATGTCTTTGATCCATTAGTCCTCTCTCCTCATTTCTACTCATCTTCCACTTATCCCCACATCACCCTTCTCAACATTTCTATCCCCTTTCACCACTCTATGTATCTTCCTTCCATTTCTTCCATTTTCCCTTTTCACAAATTTCACCTTGACAATCTTACTTAATCCCCATACAGTGTAGGGAATCTTAGTTATGGTATATCCTCTTCCTAAGATCCTCCTGTTGTAGAAACTTCTCCACCATTTCCTCTTCCATCAGATGACAATCACCACCACAAACATCTTTTCACTCTTCCTCTTTCTCCTAACATTCTTACCTCATCACTCCCACCGCATGGGCATCCCAATTAAGGATTCCCCTTGCAATCTACATTCTACACCTGCATATCTCCCTCCATCCATTCATATTACACTCCTTTGTTTCTTTCCTTCCTTGGTATCACCACCTCTCACCCCTCATTCCATTCTGCATACACCATTTCCTCTTTTCTCATGCTTCCTAGTATCCATCTTCTCTTGGTAATCTTACTTACACATTCTCACAATGGAAAACTCACTCGAGGGTTCCCCTTTCAGTCCACCTTGTCATATAATATTTCCCCACCTCCATCAATCACTCAGGTCACTTCTTACTTAGGTACCTTCTTCCCATCATTCTTTTTCATCTCCAGCTTGGTAATTTTACTCAACCATTCACGCAGCATGGAAATCTTACTTAAGAATTCCTCTTAAGGTTGATTTTCCATCTGGCTTCCCCCCATCCCATCAAATTTCCTCCATCCTATTTTTCCTCCCCTGCCATCATCATCTATCTCCAACAAACCATTCCAATGTTGTCCCAATACATTCTTACCTTTCACCTTCCATTCATCATCATGTTCGGTTTGGCTGATCTTACTTAACCACTCTTGTGGCATGGTGATCTTACTTAAGAGTTCCTCTTAAGGAATATTTTTCATCTTGCACTCCCCCATCACTACATATCCTTACCTTTCACTTTTTTCAGCATTCCCCATCATCACATCCTTTCACCACCTCTTAACTTCTTGCCAACTTCACCTCATATTTTCCCACTCTTCATCTCCATCATCCCTTGCTTGGAATCTTACTTAATCACTTCCATGTTGCTTAACTATCTTACTTTAGGGTTTCCCTTAAGATTTTTTTTCATTCTGCACTTTTCCCTCTACCAAACTCATCATTCCTTCCATTGACTATTCCTTCCTCTTAGTCTCCCCTACCAACCAAATTTTCCTCCTACCATTATCCTTTCTCAACCTATCATATCATAGAGTGCATCCACCATCTTCAGTTTATCACCATGTTCCTTTCCCCTATTTTCCCCTCCTTGTTCTATCATCCTTCATACCTCTTTCTTCCATTCTTTTCATGTCTTGTTTCTTCATCTTCACCTCGTTCATCCTCATCCTCTACATCCTCTCCTCACCTTCATCTTGTCACAAATCATCATTCATCCTTTCTTTACTCTTTCCACTCCATCTTCTGAGTTCTCCCACATATCCACTCTCATGTCTAACCGCCATTGTTGTTGGTCTCCCCCTAACATTATTTCATCATCATCTTCCATTTCCACACTAATAATTATTGTTGGTCGACCCCTAAAAATCACTCTACATCATTCTCCACTTCCTTTCTCACTCTCTTCATCCTTCTCCATTTTCTTCCACTCCTTCCCCCATCTTGCACTCAACAATAATTATTGTTGGTCTTCCCCTAACATCCCTTCATTGGCATTGCCTCTTCTATTCCCCATTCTCTTTCTAACTTTCTTGACTTTTACTCTCATCCTTCACCAACAATAATTATTGTTTTTCTTCCCCTAACGTTTTATTTGAATAGCATTGCATCCTCCATCATCCATTCTCTCTTTTCTCCCCTTAATTTCTCCACCTCCACCTTTCTTGTCACTTCTTCACCACCTCTCCATCTTCCCTTCTCCCTTTTCAATATCTTTATTGTCTTCATCATAAAACCTTTGTATATTTTCTCGTAATCCTCTTATCCTCATCTCATGTATTTCTACATCTTTTCCACTCTATGTCATTCCTCCTTTCTTTCTTCTCACTGCGTTCTGATATTACCCACTCTCCACATAATATCTCCATTCTTCATTCCCTTCCTTCTGCATCATTTTCTCTGTTGTCCTCTCCTCCTTCCCAATATTAATTCTTGTCTCTCTCTTTCTTTGCATCTTCTTCCCCTTTTTCTCATGCCTCCTTCTTACTTCCCCTTTGTTACCCTGTCTCTTCCTCACTATCCCATATTTTTTATCCTCCCACCTTCCACATGCATTTCCATGTAGTTTGTACCATATTACTTACCTTGGTCTTCCCGTGATAACTTGGTTCCTTCAATATACACTCTCCCTTATTTCCCCATTATTTTCATAAAAAATCCCCTACCCTTGTTTTATTTACCACCCCTACCATTTTCCTTCATTTTTTACCCTTTTCTCTTCCTTTCTTGATTCTTCTCCACGTATTCCTGATCTCTTCTCTAGTTTCTTTATTTTCTCCATTCTATCATCTCTTTCCTATTCTTTAAATTCTTCATCTTCCTCATCTCCTCCATTTTTCCATCGTTTCTCTCCCTTCATCTTCTTCACCTCATTCACTGTATCTTTTCTATTTCTTTACCTTAATTTTTCACTTCTCTCTCCTTTTTTCCTGATTTCACCCTCTACTCTATCATCTTTTCACATCTTGTCTTCTCCTTCTTATTCATTCTTCCTCATTCCCTTCTCTTATCGTCCTTCTCTATTATTCTTTCCACCTCTTTTTCTCTCTCCATCTTTATCTGATCTATTCCATACCCTTGTATTCTTCACCTCATACTTTTATAGTTTCTTTCTTTTCTTTGTTTTATCATCTCTTTCGACTTCTTTAAATTCTTCATCTTCCTCGTCTCCTCCATTTCCCATTATTTTCTCTCCCTTCATCTTCCTCATCTCCTCCATTTTTCCATCATTACTCTCCCTTCATCTTCCTCATCTCCTTCATTCTTCCATCATTTCTCTCCCTTCATCTCATCCATATCTCTTCATTTGTCTTTTCTATTCCACTACCTTCATATTGCACATCTCTCTCCTTTTTTATGCTTTCACCCTCTACTCTCTCATATTCTCTCTTCTCATTTTGTCTTCTTCTTGTTCATCCTCCCTTAATCCTTTCTTCCCCTATCATCCATCTCTACTATTCCCTTCCACCTCTTTCATTCATTTTTCTCCTCCACCACATCCACTCTATTTCATACCCTTGTCTTCTTAACCTCCGACTCTTCTTTACTCATTCTTCACCTACCCATAATAAACCACTACTCTTGTCCATAACTTTTTTATCTCTTTCCACTCTCAATCCTTGTGTCCTTATACACATCTTCACACTTAAAATTCAAGGTAAATTAAAATATCTCCCCATTTTCAAACCACAAATTTTTTTTTCTCTTACACCCTATTCTCATCCTCCTCTCTGATATGTTGACCTCTCCTCTTTTCAATAGATTTGTCGTTTCTTCCTTTCTCGTCAGCCCTCTCAAGGTGACATCCTCACATATATTCCTAATTACATCTTCCCATTGCATTTTTATCTTAGAGGATATCATAACGTTCATCACCTACCACCTTCTATTCTCCCTAATAAACATCTGCTCTACTTTTTACTTAGTGAAAGTAGATTAAATTCTTCCCCATTCTCATGAGAAAAAGTTTGTTATACTTTTTAGAGAATGCTTTCTCTTTTCTTCCTCTAATGATTTCTTATCAAAGGAATACCTTTCTTATTAAATATATATTCAAAACCATAAACCCCTTTATTTGGGGCATATTCACCCATTCCGTCTACTTTCTTTGAAAGGAAACTACTTTCATAGTATCTAGACGCATATTTTCTTGATTCCTCATGTACAAAGGATGTCAAGTTCTCTTTTTCCCCTGTAACTTGTCATACCCTTGTCTATACATCCATTCGCATTTGTTTGTGCATATATTTGATGTCTGCCTTTGAATCATCGGTCCTATGGCTTGCACATCCATATTGTACTAATTTTTGACCACTCACCGGTCAGTAGGACATTACCACCATCTCCATTAAGACTATCCTTTGTTCCCTACTGACGTGATATCATACTCAGTGCCATATTTTCATTAGTGTTTATCCTCGTCTAGGATATCTCATCCCTTCATCTTATTTTCTCATCCTTTTTACCCTTCTCCATCTTTCTCTTTCAAACTTGTGATTGACTTCCTTTGACTCATCAATCCCAAGTTCGAGGGGGCACACCCAATCAATCATCACTTTCTCATTTTTTTTCTCGTGGCTCACCCAACGCAAACCACTCATTAAAAAGGGACAAATGTAAACACCAATTTTTGGTATCATTCCTTCCCTTCACCCTATGTTCACTCTCTTTCACCAGGATTACCCATTCGAATTCCTTTTCCCTCCTAAATTCAATTAATTCTATTTCCCACAAAAAATACATATCTAATTAATCAATTTTAATTGATTAATTGATCTCTTTTAAATCCCTAATCCTCATTATATTCTAATATGCTCCATGTCAATCCAATTTTTGTGGGGACTACCCTAGATTCGGAGAAGAGCATGAGCTCAAAAATAATTCATTCAACATATTAGTCAATACTATAACTTACATATATATATATATATATATATATATATATATATATATATATATATATATATATATATATATGAGAAGATATGTAATTCCTATAAAAACTCCACTAACTTCTGACACTAAATATAGGTAGGTTGTATAAAAACCACAATTCTCTCTCTCCATCATATTTTCTCTCCTAAACCTCTACGTGAATTGTTTTCACAAATCACTTAAATTATATGCTCCACATATTAATTTCTCACACCTAAATATTATTTTAATATGGAATACCTAATGACAAAGCACCCATGTTAAGACTACTTCCTAACACTCCCCCCCTTAGTTATAACATGGGGTGAGGAACGTTCTGGAGCCACATAGTAACGATTGGCCTTGGTCAGTCATTTCTTATATCTTATGGGTTGTTTTTTGCTACTAGAAGTTCTCCAAATGTGTATTCCCCCCATATTTGGGTTAGGTATCACTTTGTATCTTTCACTTTACATTCGAGGGATCATTGAAGCCACAAGGGGATGAAATCGTGAAGACTTCTCTCTACCTTACACAACACCAGATGATTGGATCCCATAACCACCACCAGGGTTGTTCGCCCCATGCTCTTGATCCCTGTAATCTTCACAATCCTGCCATCACCCACAGCAAACTCTTCAATGAGATCAGCATGCCCAATCTTCTCCCTGAAGTGCTCAATATTTGCAATAAGTAAAAAATTCAAAGTCTAGGTGATGAAATCAATTTCAGGTGGATAACAATGCACAAGGACACAATATAGGGACAATGTTGTCAATGTAGGATTTTTTGAATATTTTAAAGAATCATATGGTATGGTCTAAATGGATATTGATAGGAGACATTTATGATACTTGATCACCACAAATGAGCAAATTACAGTCCCCAAGATCTGAGAGCTGATCCTTGAAGAAGTCAATATGACAGATGTAATGAATCAAAACTAACCAAATCCTCATCTTCTTCTTTTGCAATTAAGGGCTTATCAAGTTGTGGTAGCTCACAGAGAGATGGGATGCAAGGATAGGCCACTAAGATGCATTTATTGGCTGATCTGCACTAGATCATAAAATGTCAGATCTGCGTCATCAAGGTAACAAAACTGAGATGAATGATCCAAAATTTGGATCGAGTTTCAACATCAAAAACATGACCGAAATTTCAGAGAATGTTCCTCATATTGTAGGGTTTAATGGGATGTTTGGGTTTTACCTCTTCAATGAGCTGATATGCCAATTGAACCAAGAGATACATGGTCTGATCTATCCAAAAAAGGTATCTTGCAGAGATTTAGGCTAGATATGTGCCAACTAATTTGCCTTTTGATCACCCTATGAGTGATTTTTAGCTTCAAAATTGTAAAAATTTAGTACATTGGATGTTGTATGGATCTATAGATAAAGCTTTCAAAATTGGATGTAAATATACCTATTAAAAAATTACTCCAGATTGTTGCTAACCCACACAAGTGTTGACATACACACACAACACTGAGTTAGGCAAAAAAAATTTAAACTAAGCATGATCACAATGAACAAAATGGAGGAAATACAATGGATAGAGCGAACACAATGGAAGAGATAAGACATGCATGTGAATGATGGATGTCAGCATGTTTGGTGTGAGGTCCATGGTATCCATTAGTACCATTAACAAATATGCAAGAAGGGTGGATGCTACAAACTCTAGCTTTTATGCGATGTCCATGTTATCCACTAATCCTTTCTTTTCACCACTTGACTTTACAAAAAATGGATGGCACATAGACAATGGAAAATGGGTTTGCACAAGGTCCTTTCTACTCACCCATTTCCATTACCTAATTTTACAAATGAACCATGAGTGAGGTGAAAAAATAGAGAGGCCTCATACAAAACCTTCTCTGATACCAAATGTGGGGGATACCCCATATTTAGAGAAGAACATGGGCTCAAAAAATAATTCATTCAACATATTATTCAATACTATAACTTGTGTGTGTGTGTGTGTGTGTGTGTGATAAGATCTGTAACTCATATAACAACTCCATTAACTTAAGACCCTAAATATAGGTAGGTTGTATAACAACCACAATTCTATCTCTCCATCCTATCTTCTATCTTAAACATCTACATGAGTTGTTTTCACAACTCACTTACATTATATGCTCCACATATTAATTTCTCACACCTAAATATTATTCTAATATGGAATACCTAATGACAAAGCACCCGTGTTAAGACTACTTCCTAACACTTGTGAATTTAATATTCGAATTTAATCCATGTCACTCCACTTCTGAATTTAATATTCAAATTTAATCCATATTCATCCACTTTTGAATTTAATCCATATTGAATCCACTTATGAATTTAATATTCAAATTTAATCCATATACAATCCACTTATGAATTTAATCCATATTCAATCCAATCATGAATTTAATATTCAAATCATGTCCCCTCACTCACCTAATCAGGTTTACTTTTTCTAAATCTTGATTACCCAAAAACCCCAAATTAATCTCACCCTTAGGCTATAAATAAGAGTTTTCCCCCCGTCTTTTGAACAAGCTAGAAATCATATCAAATCTTTGGCATTCTTTATTACTGAACATTTCACTAATATCATCTTAATGTCTGTGCGATTCCCCTTAGTCATCTAATTTTCTTGCATCCATTCTAATTGTCCTTGTTCTGGATCTTTCGTAGGTCTCTCCGCATTTTGCCATCTATCTTGACACCATACATTTTGGATTAGTTCTACACTGCTCACCATCGACCGTACTGTCTTCTCTTGGCTCACCGTCAACCTTCTCTAGTTTGAATTTTATTTTCGATAATTCTAGTATTAGTCATAATTTCATCTTATTTTAGCCTATCAAATATACTTCAGATTTTGTTATCTGCATACTTCCATTTCATTTTTGGCCATCTATTTTTGTTATCAAAACATGGGTTGACACCCTTCCCAGGAATATTTTGCTTCCTGGAACTGACTTTGTCAGGAAGCCCACCATATCCATTTCTAATCCTTTATCATGTTTAGTCTTCATTGTTATGTCAGTTATTGATTTGCAGTAGGGATGATTTATCTTTTTTGTGCACCTATACCATCTTAATTTTCATCCACATCAGGAATTCCCAAAATCATCCCATTTTTTGAGGTTTTTTTTATTTCTAGTTTGGTCTTCACTAGCCTGAAGCAAGAAGCATAGAATCTTGACAAACCAGGTACACAAATAACCATGGTTGTATAGTATCCTACAAGGAAAATGATACACATGAAGCACCTGTTATCCTATTAGAAAGATAAATAATATGTCAAAACATGTATAGATCAATGAAAATTAAAGTGACTATAAGAAGAAGTAGCAAATATCATAACAATAAGACTTTTGATTGTGGAGTAAAAGAGTATCAAAGGTAGATGCCCCTAGGATCCTCGGTGGGACTAGTAAAGAATGGTTTTGAGCATCATGCATCATGTAAGATACCATGTGAACATGCATGTGTATATAAAAAAGATAACGAGATACTAGTTATCCAACTACAATAGTAAAAAAAGTGTAACATGTAAATAATATAAGCTAACAAGAGAAAATACAACCAAGATGTGCAGATGTTGTGTATAAGTGATGGTGTGTTATGATATGAAAAATGTGCAAATGAGGGGAGCCACGTTGACAAATAGCAAATGTGTGTGATGTGAGGTTCATTTTGGAGTTGTGCCCTCAACAGTCAAATATGAACATGTTGGCTAAATTTAAGGCTTGGCTAAACATATAACTTAGGTAGTCATGGGATGAATCCCCTTCATTTATCAATGAATCTCACATTGTATTTATTTATTCTATGGCCTTTTAATCTATATTTTGGGCATTAATTTAGTTGTATATCTCATGAACCATATCTAAACAAATCTGTAGCAAGTAAGCAGTTGTATGGGAAACAATTACTAGGAGAAATAGAAAGAGAATGAGGAAAATAGAGATAGCTATGAAAAAGAAACATATTTGGAAATGAGTAGATAACAGAGCTATTTACACCCACATGGAATAAATAAATGCTTGGTGATTTTCACAATTCTTAGAAAATGAAAAAAAGTGCACTTAGATGAAATTTAAAGATAAAGCAAAGTTTACAATTAGCTTTCACAATTCGCATAGAAAGACTTTAGAAGACACAAAGTTCCACAAAATCATCCTTCTTCTTATTCAAATGTTAACCAGTTTACAAAATGGAACACTCTAATTATTTCAACACAAAGTTTGAAATAACCATGTACAAATGTATAATACTTGTTTTGCTAAAAAAATCCCTAGATCCCTTGACCCATGTAGGTCATCTTCCTCCTATTTCTAGTTTCCATAATGGAAAATACAAAAGAGATAATGTTCTGTTATACTTCCGTAAATGTATAACTACAAAACTGTGAGGAGTTCAGCACTTTTCCTCCTCAAAATCCTCATTGCATATCACATATGATGTTTGGAATGTTCCATCATTTAAAACGAGAAAAACTGAACTCACCACTAATCATAAAGTAGTTGTCTTTATCAACCAACTTAAATAAACTGGTGATTAACCAAATTACTTTAGTCGTACAATAAATTACATTACTTGATTACATTGATAAGTAGATCAAAGAAAGAGAGAAGAAGAAGAAGAAGAAGAATTTTTCCAACTCCAAAATGTTTCGGTCTCTGTGCCTTGTCTTTCTCTTCATCTACATCCTTATTCTTCTCACGGATACTTGGCATATTGATCCATCATGTTATTTTATTACATCGTTATCTTCTTTTTCAATAGCCTTCATCTCTATTTCAAATAGGAGTAATTATTGTCTTCGAGTATTTTGCACCATCCTCTTACTCTCCCAATTCTAGACTGCAAGGTAATTAACATCCCCTTGAAACTTTGATAATTTTTCCATTGATTCTTAGACTGAAGGGAATGGTAGCATTGTTCATTTCTTGTCTGAAAGAATTGAAGGGAATTCATTCAATGTCCTTTGGAGGTTTATCAGTATTAAAAAAAATGTGATATCATATGTTTCCATCAAAGAGATCATTTAGGGAATTGCTCCTACCTCATTCTTCTACATGTTTTATTATTTCCATAATTTGATTAAGAATCCTTTTTTCCATAATGAAAGAGTAAGCACCATATTGTTTCCTCTTCTTCATAGACCCTTTCCAATTCAATCTGACTCCTCAATTAACACATTATCTAGTAAGTGAGTCAATTTCTTGTAGACTCTGAAGTTGAAGCTCTACCATCTCCACATTCATTATCAGCTTCTTGTTTTAATTTTTTTAGTTTATCCCATTTATCTTGGCACTCTTTCATTTTTATAAGTATTTCTTTGTAGTCCTCAGTAACTGTTTTGGTGATATCAACTATTCATTCATCCATAGCCTTAGATTTTTCACCAACTTCTTCCATTATAGTAATCACTTGTGGATTCACTTGTTCCTATGTCAACACCGAGCTGAGCTGAAGACCTTGCAACTTTCACAATGATCTCACATAGCTTATACGTTTCTACTCCTTTAAGTTCACATTTTTAATCTTTCTCCTTGTCCAGTATTAAGAAAAATACTATTAATCAACATCTGTGTATCTTTCTTAAGGCCTTGAGTAGTTACTTCACCATAGAGACACTCTTATCACCACCATATCTTCTTTAGTCAACTTAGTTTTTCTCTTACCAACTACCGGGGTAGAAACTTCAGCAAAATTTTGTCCTGATAGGTTCAATTATCATCCTTGAAGTCACCTTGGCTATGTCCTGGACCTTCTTCCATTCTTCTCAATACTCTTCAAGAAATTGTCAAATCCATTTCTTATCAAATTAAATACTTTCTTAGCAATAAGAAGTGTCTGTGATGCTAACCAACCATGTAGAAAATTATTATCCTAAAGAGACTATGGCACCAAAATGGACCACCATCTCTTGACTAGTCACTTTTTTAGATGAATGTACATGATCCTTTCTTATTGTTCCTCTGGGTACTTCAGAAAGTAGTGTATCTTGTAGCAATGCCTTTTCAAATTCAGCCATCTTTCTGAATTAATAATTAATTTTCAGTCTCCTTATCCTCACTTTATGGTGTCAATATTACATTCAAATTCTTTTTCTTTCTCAACATCCTTCCTGTACTAGAGGCTCTTGAACTGAAAGATTCTTGAAACTATTTGCAAATGAATATATTCTCCACATTTATTTGTCAACCTCTCCTTCTTCTATCTCCACAGCTTTTCATTTAGTACTCTATCTCCCCCTAATGGTTTAGATATACCTCGTGTAAGTGATGATCCTTCCATAGCAAGCATCATCCATCTCCTCCTAGTTGAGTAGTTGACATGATCTGATGAAGATGGAGGAGGAGGATTGATCGGTGGAGAGAAGGGAGGAGGATGAGGAGAACGAAACTTCTGATCACAACTCAAAGGAAAAATAAATGTAACAAGTTTGAAAGGTGGCACCACAATTTCTACCTATGTAGAAGGAATGTTGTACAATGGGGGCAACAAAAAATGAAGACACTAATGATTGAGAAGCCTCACTTGGGGTACCTTTTGAAATTTATGTTAGCTTCAGAAGCTGTACATGTTCTGTTCTTGGTTTCTTACAATTGGTTGTGACCTTCATAGGCCTCCTACTACTTTCCCCCATGGTCCTTAATTTGTCTTAGTTACTCTTCTAGACTTATATCATTCAACATAGATGCCTCCAGAGCAATAACCTTTACTAAGTATCTAGTTGATAAGTATAGAGCATAGCGCTCTAGAGGTTCTTTCCATGATTTTTTTTTATTTTTTCCTCACGGCTAGCAAGTGGAGCATCATCCCCTCCTTATTTATAGTATGCATCATGAAATTACATTTCCCATCATCTAAGAGCTTCTTGGGAGTATCTATCCAAGCCCAAAGCTTATGATCTTTTGCACTTGTCATTCTGGTTATAGTCCCTTCTTCTGATATCAAATTCATCTTTGCAGTCAATCCAGATAATCCTCTAGTGTTGGTAGATGTGCAGTGATCTAACGAGACTATTTTCCAAGCAATATCTTCTGTATTCAAAATTTATTTTGGCCTTATAATTACTCTTGAGTGTAATCTAAGGAACTTTTCTTTAGACATATTTCAGGATTTTTGGATATTAGTCACAATGATAATGCCCAATGAACAACTAGAAAATGAACCACTACTCTATGAAGTCCTTGATTGTAAATCATGAAGTTCCACCAATTTTCTGCATAATTCAAGTAAAATCCACTTATCACTAGGATACCTTGGGAGCTTTAATGGTTTTCTTGAGAAACCACAAAACCCTTAAATAAGTGAAATGAGAGAACTGAATAAAGATACATCCATATTGAACAACTGCATTCCATGCAACATCAGACACCCTCTTTGCATCTTCATCTCAGTATCAAGTTTGTAAATAACTTCATAGAAAAATAAATCATTGACCTATCTATACTCCTTGAAATAACTAGGCAAAGGCCAATTGTGGATAATACTCATGAATTAGATTCTCAGTTGAGGTACCTTAGGCTCCGTAACCTATGGAAAAAGCACCATTTTTTATTGCAGCATATACTAGATAAGAAGTCATCTTGAAATCAAGTGTTTGAATGCCTCCCCATAATTGGCTATCAATATTATTGCTAATAATCTCATCCCAGATTAATCAAAGTACTAGGCTTGTTAGTCTCAATCATTCATGATAAAATAGTACATCCATGATAGAAAAGTGATTGGCATTCTTCTCTCCGTTGATCCTACACAACAACTGAGTTATATTATCTATCTGTCTTGGACAAGATTAGATCTTACAATAGTCCTAGGAAATCTTAAGGCTTTCTTCTTCTCCTTAAAGTAATTCAAGGTCGTGATTTGAATAACGTCAACTGATATTTTTCTTGCATTACTCATTGGCCTTGTCCATATTAACACCCAATGATTGAATTATAGTAGAAATATTTAAGAAAAAGGTAAAGTAATGGGCATTCCAAGCCTCTCTACTAGACTACCAAATGTATCATTGACTGTCCTTCTCTGATAATCATAATGTTTGGCACATTCCAGTATAAACTCAAGAAATTTAGCAAGTACTATGCAAAGTAGTTTTTTCTTGTATTAACCCACTTCTATTAAAGGCCTGCATAAGATTTGTTTCAAATTTTGGCCTTAGATATCTCAATCAATTCACTATTAGATACATGCCCCATGTCTTGTATCATTGGTCTTAAGTAATCTTGGATGACAATACAATACTTACACTAGGATAGCCTTTATACTCATACTTCATCTTATTCCCTTTTTCTTCACTAGTTGACTTAGACTTAGCCTTGCCTTTACCTTTCTTATCCTTAGGAATTTTCTTTAATGAAAATGATTAATATATTCTCGAATTAACCACAACTTATTCTTCCCCCAATGACTTCTCTACTTAATTTAGGTGATTCTTCCCTTATCTCATACATCTACTCTCCTTCAAGTAATCAGTATGCTCCTGAACTACTAAAATATTAGCAACAATTCCCTGCTTAAAATATACAATTCAAGCCAAGTTCACATTATTTCAATTCCATGAAGATATTTAGATTCAATCTGGTCATGAAAATACATCGAGATCCTCTTAGAAGTGAAGTTCAAAGTTCACTAGAAGTGATCAAGTAAAAAAACTCATTTTGTAATGTATTGCGGGTTTTTAGGATGCTCTTACTTGAGACTTGAAGTCAACAAGCAAGAGTAATTCAATTCTATGCAATGAAGAAAGAAGTAACAAATTTACAAAACACCACAATCCATTAGGAAGTAGTTACCCCTCGGAAACCCACAATGTATATGAAGTAATAACCCATTGTTTTAGCGTAAATCATATTGGGAGTATTAAGTAACCTAAAACCCGTAAGGCATTAAGGAGTAATAAGGGGTCAGTTTAGTGCACAACTTAAAAGCCTTAAGTAAAAGAGTTCTGGAAACCCATGTAAGTCATTAGAAGTAGAAGTAACTCAAAACACCACATTGTATAAGAAGTAGTGAGTACTCGATTTAGTGCACAAAACATAGGTAAGGAAGTAGAAGTAGTTCCAAATAGTGAATAATATAGAAAGTAATAGCTATTCAAATCCATGCAAACAACAAGGAGTAATGTGATGTTCTGGGGATTGATTACTTTGAAGTAGTGGTTGCCCCAATCCCCGAGTTGAAGCAATATAAAAACTCACAATGCAAGGTGATGCAATGATGTGTAATGTGGCATTTCAATATCACTTTGTATTCCATTATAACAAAGGAGTATAGAATTAATTCCAAACTCCACATAGAACATGAAGAAAGGAGTTGTTCAAAACTCGAGCAGAAGTAATGCAAGAGATCATCATTTTGACACTAAGATGAAGGAAGAAAATACCCTATGGAAACCCGCAAGCTTACTAGGGAAAAATAGACGGTTTGAAAATGGTAGGATTTTGAGGATATTTCATCAAAAGGTAGCAAAAATTTTATTGAACTAACAAAACCCTAATCCCAAATTCACAAAAATACACCTAAATTTAATCAAATTCACAAACCACGATTGCAGAAACAAAAAAGAAAACACCCATGAAATAAAAACTACAAACCAAATAAATTAACAACACAGAGGAAGAACAACACAAGAAAAGAAGGATGAAAAACATAAAACTAATCTTTCCTACAAATGGGTCAAATTCGGTTTACAAAAATTATCCTTCAATCAAGGAAAAGTAAATTTACACAAATTCTCCTTTGACAAGGTGCACGAGGTTTCTTAGGGTTCATAGATCAAATAACATCTCTCTGATTATAGATAATGTGTGGAAATGACGTGTAATTTCTTGAGATTCTATATATTGCTAGCTCATTTAATATGGGTTGTATAGATACCACATCATAATTCTCCTTATATACGTGGGTTTTGAGAACAACTTAACTTCATTACTTTTTAAAGTAAGTAAAGCACTTCCAAAACGCCAATCACTTAAGTGCTTAGCTATGTGACGTTTGGAGATGACTTTACTTGCTTTAATTTTACCAAGTAAAGTAGTTATCAATTTAGCACAAATAAGACAAATAGTGAGGTATTAATTTAGTGCAAAGAAGGGCATAGTATTACGCCATGTTTAAGGATTACTTTCCTTACTTAATTTTGACAAGTAAAAGCATTTCAGTTTAGTGTAAAACTAAGAAGTAAAAAAAATTCAATTTAATGCACAAAAGTATCATATGGAAATTAATTTGTACATGGTTCTTAAACTACTTGACTTATCAATTTTAATAATTATAAGCACTCCTATTTAGCAAAAAGAAGGAGGACTATTTGAATCATGTTTTCGAGGATAAACTACTTGTTACTTAGAAGTAAAGCACTTTGTAGAACTCGATTACTTAAGAGGACAAGTATTTGACTTTTCAGGGACTTTTAAACATTTTTAGCACATGGGTATTGTATCAACTACTCCCAAGCAACCTCCTGCAAATTTTTGAAGAATTATAAGGCATCGCTTTAACCCAAATTAGTTAAGGTAACATAGCCTAGAAAAACTAAACAACTATTCAAGGAGCCACAAACAACATGAACACAAAAGACATAAAAACTTAAAAAGAGGTACCCCAAAATTTCTAAGTAAAATTTTGGGGACATCAGAACCATAGAACAAGAGTGTGTCATTAGGTGGAAAAGGTATTGGGTGTGATTGAGACTATATGCCATGAAATATTTACCATGAAGCATATGGTGATTTAATCTATATTGAATTAAATCTTATTTCAAAGTAACTTATTGTAACAAATAATATTTAGATAATTAAGTACGGTAATGTGCAATCAATATGCATTCAAATATGTAAAGACCTAAGAAAATGAGAGAGGGATAATGACTTAGTTTATTTTGTGTAATTTGGGAATGATCGGTACTATCTGGGTGTTGGATCTAGCTGTAAAGTGTCAAAATGGCTCGCTGAAGGGTTAGTACATAAGGACTATATTGGAATGAAGTTCCCTAAGTGGTAGTGTATGTTCTAGTTTCCTGTGTCTACTAATATAATCATTATTTGGTCTTTTATGGTTAAGAAGGTCTTCATTGTTACTCGCTCTTTGTCACTCCAGTTTCTCAATTGGATTGTTGATCGTACCTATAACCTAAAAAACAAACAGCTAGCTACACATGCCCATAGACCATATATAATATAATAAAGAAGATGTAGAATAGTGAGTCAGACTGACCCCAAAAATCACCCGAAGAGTGAATTTATGACCAAGTGATATACTACATCTCAGACTCCATGTCGTTCTCCATGTGTGTGTATATGTTTCTTATGTCCTAGGTTTCCCTTATGCAAGTTGCATGATGATAACGTGGGTTATATATAGATTCTTCCCGAGTATGCAAAATGTGTGTGATGTAATAGAATATAACTACCCTCCTATGCAATGTATACAGACTAATGCATCCCTTTTCCCTTATATGAATGTGCTTGTATATATACTTTGTAGTGCTCTTGTGCCTTTGTGTAAGCTTAGGTGGTGATAGATAATGTTTATAGTGCTTGACCCTTTATTTTAGAGAAGTAACTAAGTGTGTGTGTGTGTGTGTGTGTGTGTGTGTGTGTGTATATATATATATATATTTATGATTCTCTTGTTTGAATTTCATAATTGACAACTGAAAGGCCAACTCAAAGTGTTAAAATTTGACCAAAAAGTGAAAAAGGGACCCAAAAGAGTAAGAAGAATAAAGAGAGGGACACGAGTGCACGGGAGGGACAGGAGCACGCTTGGGTACTTCTGTCCTAACTGGGCGCTAGTGTCTGAGGCCATCAAAAGGTAAATCATTCAAGTGCTTGCAGAACTGTAAGATGTATAAAATCCATAGTAAAGTGTAAGAGATAAAACAATCACAAGGATACCAAAAGGAGTTGTCAACCACTAGTTTTCTTTCTTAGGAATCATGTATACATTAGTATGCTTTAGGACCTAGAAATGTACCCAAGTGCATAGACTTTGTGTCTACATTTTCCCCCACAATACTGTTATTGAAAGAACTATTCAAGAGATTGATACACACCTTAGATAGGAATATTGTTTCATCCTTGAAGACTCAATGGATATATATTTTCTTTCCTTAATTGATAAGTGTGTCAGAGTAAACCTAGAACCACATGCTAAAAAATCATGCCCGATGATTGTATATCTGAATCTTCTATCACATAGGACTAAGGGAGATAGACCACAATGCGTGGAACATTGTATGCATAGTATCAGGGAGGAAACACACTTCACCAGTGCTGTGGCATATGTGATCTACATCCCCATCACATATAATTATAGGAAATCTGCTATAAAGATTGTTACTAGGCACCCATCTCTACAATCCCCACACATGAATAATCAAATTAGACACCCCTGTGTATAAGGAAGTAATTAGAGTATGTCATGAAGTAGTAAAAAATGAAATAATGGACCTGATTTACGAGAGAATATAGGATATTTAATAGTATGGCATGCTTGCAATACAATGGGGAATTCTACATTGAGTTGAGCTAATGGATTTGAGCGTTCTACCACTTCATAGAATGCAATTTTTTGGAAAATCATGCATATTTTAACCAAGAGATGAGTCTATGGGGAAAGAGGTGTCTTCTACTCTCATAATTCCATAAAAGAATAGTCATCTTGCATAAGTTCCACTTGAAGATATGGCATGTCCCGATTTGTCAGAATTGAATTAGTCATCTTATGGACCAAATTGTAACTAAATTGATGGGTCCAAATCTATACAAGGATATGGCACAATAGTTTAAATTCTATCAACCTAAAGGAAAAAGGTATTGCGCAACGTACATACTTCAGATTCCCATGTACTGTAACTTAATGGAAACAGGGATATATTGAAGCTAATCATTTTTTCACTAAGACACGTTGTTCCTAGGTGTCAAGAAAAGTACCTAACTTGCTTTACTAAGTACTTTGTGATAGTGTCTACAATGTGTTTATGAACCAAGTAAATTAAGAATCCATTACACCTACTCATGTAAAAATGTGCCTAACTAGACACCACATTCCACATATGTTTTTTTTGATTTGAGTTTTGTGCTTCTGGAAGGGTAATTTTGGCACTTAATAGTTTCCATACCACAAAATGAGGTATATGTGACAAATTTAGTAGGAGAATGCCTAAGCTAGTATGACCTAACACCTTCGATCCATGCCTATTATTTAAAAATGGATAACTACATCTTGTTAGGGAATCGGTCCCCAAGCCATCCATCCCAGGCAACATTGCAATTTTTTTAGGCTATTCAAACAAGTGTTAAAATAATATTTTAGATCTAGCATTTCTAATTCTAGAATTTTTTGTAGTCAAGCAACTCATGAAGAATAAGACTAACAAGTGAATATTATGAGTAGGATACATGGGACATGACTCATTTTGTAACCAAAATCCAATTATATTCCTGAAGTAGCATCATGATCCTTGAAAACAATGATCAAGCATGGCATCGAGCATACCCCATAAGATAATAGAAATATCAATAGTCCACCTTACATGGGAGCATGTCATACAAGTCCCATGGTTTTGGGGGATCCAAGATGATCCAAAGTACGTGCTACACAGGAAGTACTCATTACACTATGCTAGAAAGATAGAAGACCTATGTCGTGTGCACTGTATAGAGTCTATGAAAAGTAAGTTTCAGTCACGATGGAGTTAGTAACTGACTTGAAGATTTTTAGTCCCTCTGATCTTTGCAGTAGGATACATCCCATTAAAGTCTTCTTGAAAAACCAGAGCTTCCAATGGGACTGGTAAGGCCCATGGTGTGAATTATCATGGATCCTCTAAGAATCTATAAAGATTCCTACATAAACCTCATGAACACACACCTCATATTTCCATATGTGTGTATCAGAAAAACATGGTCAAATACTAAGAATCCAGCTAGCATAGGAAATTGGAGAGGTCCACCTTTACATGGAATTTCATAATATGCTAAACAAGAGTAAATACTGAGACCAAGATAGGTATACGCCCTGTGATCATCCCTTGACAAGGTGTGCTACAATATGCATGAATGGTGCACATGACGGGAGATGTCCTTTCCTCCCAATGGATATGGGCTATGCTGAAAATCATTTAGTGATAGTGTGCACTGCAATAGAAAATAAAAATGGTCTTCACCATAGAATTGGGGTGATGTTTTCAGGTAGCAAAAGAATGAGAATGTAGATTGATAAATGCTAGCACAACCTTTAAGCACGTCCATGAACAATGAACTTAAGGGTTCTGATAGTGAAAGTGCAATCATAGTATACATGGATGACCTCTCAGATCTTCTCCAATATCCATAGCTTGATCTTGTCAATGATATTTGTGTGCAATCTGCCAACAATGGCACAAGCATGAAATCCTTTTCCTTGAGCATCCAAATAAGTGTATATTTGGAATCTTTCATAACAATAAGTCTATTAAGGCACATTCATTTTTGAAAGGCACACGTATATTATTGATAATCTAATAGTGATCAAATGCCTAATTTTGACAAATACCCCTCCCCAATGGCATGTAAGCGATGAGATTCAAGCATATTATAGCTTCATGAAAGATTAACCTTCATAATAAATTATAAGCTTAAGATAGTGATAATGTTGAATGATATACGTAAAGATAGGAATTTCAAATATCTAAGTGGAATAAAGAAAAGTGCTCCATATGTATAGACTAATTAAGGAGGTGTATCACCAGTGGGAGCACAAATGCTCCTATGATTATCCTAGATTATGCATATCCATTCTTCATCTATGTCTAATCACTTATGCTAGTATCAAAATATATGTGCAACAATCTTGACCTAAAGGAAAAAAATTAAAGATGAGCTTTAACTAGTCACATTGCCATGAACTCCTAATTTGCACAACACAAAGCTATGTTATTCTACCATTGACAAGAAATATTTTACACTAATCACAAAGCAATTAATAATTTTATGCACTATATGTTGCAAAGAAGAGTCATGGTTTCCAGTAGTCCTTGATCCCATGGTAAAATCCAATGCATGATGCAAAATGAGTTGGGTAGTAATAGGCACATCAAGTGGATGACCATCCTTTAGGATATTAACTTAAAACTGGCTTTTCAACTTGGAGATATTTTGCGACATGAATCTAGTAGCCATGTAATGACTGAAGTGTATGGCACATCAGTTGATTCATGATTGACTAATATCGATGAGACCAATATTTTGCACCAAAAGAGGAAAATTTCCATGATTAAGTACATAATATGGAGTCTCATCATACGGGTGCATTATGGATGTCATATGCACCTCAACTGACATTCGTCAAAGTAGAGATGGGGCACTTCAAAGAGAAATAATGTTCCATAGTGATTAAAAAAGGTGTACCCTATATAGCAAGAAATCATGAAGTCATAGATTTTCTAGTTATGCTCCTGACAAAGAGTACAGGAACTAATAGTGCATCTGAGAGACTTCCACAAGGTATGTCATCAGTACTGACTACGAATCTGGGAGATGGCCATAGAACACCATCTTGAATAATGAGGTGTCAATGATTAGGCATACCTAAAGGCATTGATTATCGCAAACAATTCCCATCTCCATGTGAGGTTGAAGCCATAGTGGGGTAGATTATGACGATTAAAAGAGAATAATCCCACCATATCACTGTGAATCAATCATAAAAGGGCACCTCTTTTCTAAATGGGCACTGTGACTATGTTGGCATTACCAAAATTGGAGTACTCAATGGATGGCCATCGTACACTTATCCTAACTATAAAATTTTATTGCTCATCGATAAGATCCCGAGGTGTATGATTCAAATATTGTTAGGCAATAGACATCATCATGGAAATTATCTTGTACAGGGATCCTAGTAATCATAACAAGGATTCAAATGTAGCTAGTACAACTTTTACAATGTTGGTATAGTGCAATGAGATGGCCTTGATTTGGTCTGATCCATGTGTCAATTGACTTTGATTGACAATGCAGCTATGAGTCATCATAAATTTTATTTTATTTTTCTAACTAACTAGGTCCACAAGGTAATCACTTCATTGAGTTCATCCAATAAGAATTTGTTGGATGTAATTAGGAAAAATTTATACAAACATTTGAGAGATATGGTGATAATCAGCTCAAATATTTCATTATTGGTGAATGTACAAAATGAGAATCAATTATGTTCTAGGCAGCCACCACTTAGGGGGTTTATTCTATGGCCTAGGAAACGGGCATTATATTTATTAGTGAATATGAGAAGTCCCCATAGTGAAATGTCACTAGATGACCAAGTACATAATAGGGGTGAATGATGAACATTGAGTATAGACTTACCATCTAGCCTAATGCATACTGTGATCCCAGAAATGAGATTAATCATTAGTCACTGTTAATAAGACGACAATTTTAATAACCCCTTATCGGAACGATAACAACTTGGACATTTTATTGGAACAACTTGTACAAGTAATGGATGTTCCTATTGATGGTGAATAAGAGAAAAATGTATATAGTGACGCATGCGGATAATTTTTCTAGGATAAAGTGTGCACCGAGAAGTAATCAGACACAGTCAGTTATTAGATGAGTGACCACAAACTACAAGCTGGCATATAGTGTTTTCTATATAGAGGCTCATCCCATTTAGGTGGTTCCATACATACTAACATGTCATCATGTACGAAGGATCAGCCAATCTTTGCATCTCCCATACGGTCAGACACACTCATTTGTATGGATCTGGTTATACCCAGTCAGGCATCTACATATGTCAGACTAGCCATGACTATCTCAACTTGCAATTGTTGAACATCGTTAACCATATGTCAGATGACTTCTGGCAACGTGTTATGCAACTGAGCGGTATGCATTGTATTGATGCACAACTACACATGTCATCCCAGGTTGTTTGCATACACTAGACGCCCGGTTACCATGTGTAGTTGGACATCTACATATGGAGTCACCTGGCCCGCATACACCATCCCTCATCTATACACATACAGCCCATCCCAACTGCACAAACTTGTCTCCATTTTCACTTGCCACATGTCCTCACTAAGCCTATATATTTAGAGCTTGAGCCTAATTTTTCCACCACTACTGTCCCCATGGTTTTTCTATACACTTATCTTCCACTTCCACTATAAGCTACGTAGCCTACAAAAAAATTTCCATGGTACTCGTATACAGCTATCAAACTTTAGGAAAACTATTTTTTTGAAATGTGCATCTACAATCCAAAAATGGCTTCGACATTTCATAGCACTCGAAAAAAAGACTCATTAGTCCCAACCCAAAAATCAATTTATCAAAACCTATTATGTGCCCGCATAATTACTCCACCTATTCTCAAGACCCTGAAAGGAAACATTCAATTTGATTAGGATAGGTAAATCATTGTTCTATTGAGCACTAATTTACATGCCTCAATATAAGACAAAACACAAGTTGTTAAATAATTTAATCCAAATATATAATAGTTCAGATAGCACTTTCACTATTGCATTACCATCCCACCAATTTGTCATCATAATAGCACATGATGATATTCATCGTTTTATAGGCCTACCCCATCAAAACATCTTGCCTTTATCCACAAAAATCGTTCTTCCTCATGAGCATAAAAAAATTTATAGTCTCATTAAGATATTTTTATTGAGGCTAAGGTTAATAATCCTTCCAAAAGAGGGATTAACACTGGCCATGGTGGAATTTTTCCAGTCCCGTGTGTTTCACCTGATTCTTAGATCGTTTCTTTGAAGCATTGACGAAACAGATAGGGTAACGGGCGTAGGAGGAATACCTGTTCAAATGTTGGTTGATGGGTTGTTGCGCACGTATGACTTCTGAATCCACAGCTAATCATGAGAGCTTCCTTTTGGCTAGGAGGAACTACCTGTAATGCAAAGCAAGACCACCAGAAGGAATTAAACAATATGGGTAGTGAACTGCCTAGCGTATGCTAGATCTGAGGAAGTGTGATACTTCCTAGATGGCTGTCAGTCCACTGTTTTAAACAATTTAATGTTGTAAACAAAGTAAATCCTATTATAGTTTGAAATGATTTAGGTATCTCACTTAAAAACACAATAATAAATAGATCTAATCTAACATGCTAAGCTAGAATAGAATCCAAAGGTCAAATGATTGGTTCTGGGTTCTGCAGGTTTGACAAAGGTCACAGATAGATCGCAGGTGAATGAGGGTAAGATGAAATTTGGTGGGTAGGTCTCTATTCTAGGTTATGTGGGAAAATACAGAGACCGGTGTCGGTCAGGGGTGACCGACGGCGGTTAGGTGTAACCGGTGGTGAGTTACTGTGAGATCTAGAAATATCACAGAACAAGTTATGGTCTCCTTTGTGATTGCACAAAGAACTTTGGTGGGTCGAGATGAGGTATTGGGTGACTGGAGTAGGATTTGGTGAGGTTTTAATGGGTATATGGAGGTGAAAACGTTGGAGAAGGTCAATAGGGGGAAAAGTAAACAATAGATGATAAAATGATGATAAAATGAAATAAACCAAGAAAGTATGATGTTATACTTACTTGGATTCCAGTCCTGAATGCCTGTGTGTGAGGGATGGAGGTGCTGATGAGGGGTTTGAAGGCTGCAAGTGATCACCAACTGAAGAAAATCTTTTGCATGGGCTGCATGTACACTCCTCTTTTCTTGGATGGATCAAATCATGGCTGGGATGGCTGTGCAGGAGAAGATGCTCAATCTCCTTCCTTGCATGCGGGTTTTCACTGGAATTTTCTCTCTGAAGATGCATTATCTCTCTGAGATGTGTTCTTTCTCATCAACCTTCTCCAATGTTTGCCAAATTTTTTCCAACCTTGAGAATAAGGTAGTTTAGGGGTTAAAAGGGTAACCGACGGTGGTCTGGCTTAACCTACGACGGTTAGGGGTAACCGACGTCGGTCAAGGCAGGATTTCCTAGGTTTACTAAACTAGGGAGATCCTCTTGATTTCCTTGGATCTCATGTCATTATCCCATGGATTAGACTAGGAGCTTCTTGTGAGCATGTGGGAATGTGGTTAGAGGGAATGTAGGCATTGATTTTTAGGGTTTGGGTAAGTCTTAGTTAGTTATGACAACTTGCTAAGAATAGGTCTTAGGTTGAGTTGGCTTGGTGAGGTGTCTAGGTGAACTATATGTGTGGATATTATTTAAATAGATATTTAAATAATAAATATAGTGAGGATAATAAATTAATTTAATTAGAGTAATTAAATTAATATTAATGGGGTGAAGGGGGCCATGGCTAGGTAAATGTAATAAAGGATGTTTATTGTTGAGGGACCAAAGGGGAGTGTGACCTAATTTTAGTGTCTACATTTTGCCCCTTTTTGTTTCATAGCTTGTATTGGTAAGTAGTCTAACAAAAATAAGATGTGGTTGCCCCATGTGTGGGTGAAGGTGATCCCCCTCAAACCAGGAACTAATGAGGCAGCAGGCTGAAGCGGTGAGTGGTTTGATAAAAGGAAAATGTGAAGAAAAGGAAGGTGGACACAGGGGAATAAAAAAGATAAAAGGTCTACTCGGGAAATCTAGTAATGGGTCAGGGTCAAAGGTAGAAACAATCAAACGCATGCACACGTATAAACTGCAGCACACTACCAGGTTGAAGAGCAGGCAAACTCTACATCGTCTAAGGTCGATAAGTGTATCCAGACAAGGTTGAAGTGAATCTGGTATCCAAGGTATAGGATATGGTCAAGAAACACAATGTAGGTTAGGTGCAGGAACGTTTAGGTATGTTCTGGTACACCAAAGGTAGGGTCAGGATAAACGGTCACTGTAATAGGCTAGGTAAGGTCATTAGGTCAATCAACACAGGTAACAGTACCATAAGGTATAGTGAACACATGAGGTCAAAGGTCACTAGCGATGGTCTAGGTCCAAATATCTATGTCACGGCACGGGTAAGGCCAAGGTAGGGGTAAAATAATAAGAAGTCCCCAAAGGAGGACAAGGGTAGGTAGGTGAGGAGGTCTGGAAAGGTAAGGTAAATAGGTTGGATACCTGTGGGGTGGGTACAGGTGGGGTGGGGTAAAAGGGAAAAGTAAGGGCAATGTGTAGGTGAGGGTGACTGATGGCAGTCATGTTTAACCGACATCGGTATAGGAAAATTGATGACGGTGAGGTAGGGCACGCGACCGATGTCGGTCAAGGGTAACTGACGTCGGTTAGGTCGGGTGGGTTATAAAAACAAAAAATCCACGTTTTTATTTTTCATTTGTTATTTGCAAAGTGAAGAAATGACAAAAAAGAGAGAGAAAAGAGAGAAAAGTGTCCAAAGGAAATGATATAGTGAGCTGGCAGTCTGATTAGATGAGGGTTGGGTTGGTGAGTAGTGGGTCCACGGGATCAGGGTGAGAGAGTTGATTGGTTGGAGGTTGCGAGTAGTTATTCGGTGATGGCAGAGGTTGGAGAGGGATCAGGTGGACCACCAGCATAGTGGCTAGATGTGCCACTGAGATGGTGGCAGTGCGACGAGGTAAGCGCCTAACTCTAGATTGGTGATTAGATAGATTAGAGGTTTTGGTATTTGTTATTTGTAGGGTTTTGTGGGTTTTGGTTTTGTGGGTGGTTAAAAATAAAATGTGGGTATGGGGGAATAACGGGAAAAAAAGAGGGGGGGAGGGTAGTAAATTGTATAGGTGGGGTGGGTAGGGGTATTGGGGTAGTGTAGGTCATTGTAGGTGGGGTAAAAGGGGGCAGGTGGGAGAGTTTTTTTTAAAAAGGGGGGTTTGGGAAGTCGTGGAATTTTCCGCGACAGTGACCAGCGTCAGTCAAGCTTGGCCTTCGCCGTGTCGGTTGGGTAGAACCAGGATCAGTCACCAAACAGGTGACTGATGCCAGTTAAGTGGTAACCGTGGTCGGTAAAGATGAACTGGTACGGTCACCAAACAGGTGACCGATGCCAGTTTAAAGGTGACCGAAGTCGGTTAGAATAAACTGGTACCGGTCAGGATTTTAGGCACAAGGGTGCGAAAGTGATGTAGGTTAGGTAGTTGAGATGGGTAGGGTAAAAATAGGGTGGAGGGTAATGATAATTGGTGAATATGGTCATGATTAATGTTGTGCTTGGATTGGATGTAGGGGAGAGCACAGTTACACATGCGGGACAGGGTTCTACCTCTGCTGGTGACGCTGTGTGGCTTAGCGACCCCTTTGGAGCTGCAGCAAGTGGAGGCAGTGGGCTTGAGTGGGATTCGGCACTACCGACATGTTGTTTGACAAGCCCAGCTTGATGCTCATGCTCATCGATAGATGGGACTCCACGACCAACACGTTCCACCTTCTGATGGGTGAGATGACTATCACCCTTAGAGGACGTGTTTCAGATTTTGTGGCTACCCATATTGGGTGCCTAGGTTTACTCTATCTCCTTGAGGCCTCAGAGGAGCTGATCAAGATAGTTTTTGGTGAGGGGGGGTGGATCTGAGATTTCATAGCGCTAGTTTGAGCTATGGCGAGATGTACCTAGCCCGTCCGGATGAGACGAGGCTAGTGGTTCTATTGATGGAGGTAGTGTGCTGCTATGCACTGCCAAATGCAGAGGGTGGATGCTTTCCCTGATCACTGATGGGGGTGCTCCATGATATGATGGTAAAGGAGACCTAGTTTTCCTGGGCACCAGCATTCTTGGTGCAGCTATATCGAGAGCTATGGGCATATGGGTGGTTGCGCAGGTTTAGCCTATGTTGTACATTTATACTACACTGTTGGGCCTATGAGCACATAGTATGTGTTATGACCTATAGGGATGCCCCGAGTAGATGCATTCCCAACGAGATCGGTGTGGGTGGGATACAAGAGATGGGTGCCGGTGATAGGAGAGCAGAGATCGGATAGGCTGACATATGATGTGGCCCATTTTTGGTAGTTGTTGGAGGGGTTGTCTGGAGTGGACATTATCTGGAGGCCATATGTGGGATTCCCCTCATATAGGCACATGCATGAGGAGCTAGCTGAGCTCCAGCTAGAGAGGTGGATACAGGGTCACCGTGCTGGGGAGGATGAGATGATCCGGTAGACAGGGTCCGATGGTAGTTCAGGCTTGTACAGGATATTCCTCCATCCTTCCCACAGTATCAAAGAGATGACATGGAGAGGCCTCTACCTCTACCACAGCCTACAGTGCCTATAGGGGAGGAGGAGGAGCCAATGGATCAGTAGATAGATGATGCTGGATGTATAGATAGGTATAGGTAGTGGTGGGTGGCTCAGTTACGAGCCATACCACCTAGAACGGGGCAGCCAGACTTAGCTACCATTACAGTGCAGAGAGACGCCCTACAGGGGCAGGTAGCGACGCTGATTACCCAGATAGGTATACTGTAGACATAGCTCTGAGGGGTTAGAGGTAGAGGTAGTAGAGCTACGAGTATAGGTGGCCAGTCTGCAGGCCCAGATGGTGGAGGGAGGGGATGGAGGAGATGGAGATGGAGATAGAGATGGTCAGGTGACAGCCTTACTGGCTCAGGTGGTAGGTTTACAGGGCCAGTTGGCCATAGCCCAGGCACATATTGGGGCCTTACAGGCCTAGATATAGGCATAGGGGTAGGGGGCACCACCACAAGCATAGGGAGTTGGTCCCAGTTCACAGGATGGTGTAGGGCAGGTCGCTACAGGGCAGGTTGTGGACAGGGAAGGTACAGGGGCTGAGACCTATGGGACCACCACAGACCGTGCCTGTATCTAGGTTACGGGATTGCCCTAGGTGAGGTGAGATATTATTAGGACCAGCTCATGGTGGCTGGGATAGACTTCCTATCTTACAGAGAGTACAGGGCACAACAGGCATCCAGTGAGAGGATGAGATCCCGCACGCATAGTGTGGAGAGCACAGGAGGTCAGCGAGCTCTGAGGCCTAATCAGGGAGAGGCCACCAGTGCACAGTGACCAGTGCTAGGTGAGGTGCCAGCAGGGACACAGGAGGCTGAGGGTACAGGTGACACAGAGATGGAGGACATCTGGTGAGATGTCTGATATGTGGTCACCTGATTTTTTATGTATACTAGTGATTTTTTGATATATATGTTGGCCTACTGCGTGCTGTGTGCCGAAGATAGTTGTATTTTTTATCACATACCGACCTGTGTGCCGAAGATAGTGAGGATGTATGAGTGATTTTTGTATATTTTGAGCATATACTGGCCTACGTGCCGAAGAGATTTTGTATTGATTCATTCATTCTTTTTGTATATGTGAGACTAGCCTGCGTGACAATGAAATGACATTTTGTATTATATATCGGCTTGTGTGCTGACATTTTTGAGATGATAGACATGATGAGATAGACATGTATATTGAGATACACATTTATTGATTTATATGATGAGATACATGGTATTTTGTGATTTTTTGATGTGTTTATGAGACATTGGTTTATGGTTTGTGTTAGATGAGATATGGATTTGTTACTATGATGTAGATTGAAATTAGGTGAGTTAGGCATGATGGAGTTAGGTTGGTTTAGGCATGGATCGAGTTAGGTTATAGGCATGGATCGAGTTAGGTTTGGTTAGGCATGGATCGAGTCAGGTTGGTTAGGCATGGATCGAGTCAGGGTTATAGGCATGGATCGAGTCAAGTTTGGGTTAGGAGTAGGCATGGTTAGGTTTAGGCATGGTTGAGTCAAGTTTAGGCATGGTTGAGTCATGTTGGTTAGGCATGGATCGAGTCATGGTTGCATGGATCGAGTCAGGTTTGGTTAGGCATGGATTGAGTTGAAAGTAGGTTTAGTTATGATTCATTATTTTGGCAATGAATGATACTATGGGTCATATGTGAAATGTTGTATAATCTATGCATAGTGATGATAGAGGGATGGTAGGTGTAATAAATGTATGTTGTGGTAAGCAACTTGTTATGTATGTGGCTTAATTTCCAATTTTGTTATAAAAGGGGAACTAAGTGAAATGTGATGTAAATGGTGAGTTAGGCATGGTTGATGAATTGTTTTAGGGTAGAGAATGGCCGAGCTAACCTCCAAGGGCCCCATGCCCTCAGAGTGCTGCCTACATAGTCCAGCGAAAAAGGGACCTCAGGCCGATGTAGTTCTCCCATGAGCTAGGGAAGAATATGAAAATGAGTTGGTAGGTTTTTGGGCATGTTGTGGGTTTAGGTTTAATAGGTGTAGGTAGATTATAGGTAAAATGATGTAGGGGAAGGCGATTATGGTGAAAGGGGAGGATTACCCCAAAGGTAAGCGTCGAGGACCAAGTCCTGTATAAGGTAATCAAAACATAAACAAAGATGGTTAAAAGATAAGAGGGGGGCAATAAAGCCACCTGATTGGGTAGGATCATACCGAGTAGATCATACCTTGGAGGGGGTGATGAACATAAGACCTTAAAGACATTGCACGATTAACTGTTCTATGATGAAGGTAGTCACAAGATCAAAAAATGTCTAAATTCCAAGATGTCCCTTGAGGCAATTGAGACAATGAGAGTGGAAGTTGTAAGGAGGGTGAAAGGTAGTTAATTTTATATGTTTTGAGTGACAGGGCTTTTGGGCAAGGGGTCCTAGGTCACAATGGGCAAGTCCATGACTAAAAGGTTTTTTGTTTTGATAGACTGATCGATGCAGGAAGTCTATATGGGATAAATAATATGGTACTCCTTGAGGTCTTCGTGAAGCTGATCGATGCGGGAAGCTTCGGTTTCTCTTTTTTTTTTTTTGTTAAAAGCTTCACATAGCTGTCCTTCGAGGGAGTAGTCTAGTTATAGCAGCAATTTTGTCGAGAGGAAGATGTCCTTTTGAGGGAGTCATCTTTTATTAGAAGTTTGACTCAAGGAGTTTGGTCCCATGTGAGGTCTTTGAAATCATGGACAAGACCAAGGTGGAGGATAGGACTCTTGTTCAAAAGGCAAGGTGGAATGACCATGGGATCTCATCTAAAGGTAGATGAAAAGTATCCATGAGAATCATGCTATGTGCAGCGCCGTGGTACACATATTCAAGAAGAGATAACAAGTGATAGTACTCACATGATTCTTGTTTAATCATTTGGGAGGTGTATGGAGTGGGTAGTGCTCAAGGGATGAGCCTGGAAGGAGACAAAGGGTGAGGTAGGACAATGAGTCAACAATAGAATGGTCAAAGATGCAATGCGTTAAGGGGCTCAGGTTCTAGTTTACCATCAAGTGAAGATAAATGATAGGCACCTGATCCATAGGTATGAGTTACGATGTATGGTCCAAGCCAATTAGGAGAAAATTTTCCCCGTTTACTTTTTTCTGCTTTGGTTACATGTTGATTTTATTTCAAGACAAGGTCACCGACTTGGAAGGTTCATTCATGAACACACGTTTGTCATAAGCGTGTTTGATACATTGTTGGTAAACTTGAAGGTGATCCAGAGCGTTAAGATGACGTTCATCTAATAACTCTAGTTGTGCTAAGCGGTCCTGATGAAAGTCATCATCAGTAAGCATGTCATGGAGAGAAATACGGAGTGAGGGGATCTGGACTTCAAGAGGTAGAACAGCCTCTATACCGTAGACCAGAGAAAAGGGTGTGGCCGCAGTGGAAGTGTGAATACTAGTGCGGTATGCCCATAGGGCAAAAGGAATGTGCGTATGCCAATCCTTCCCAGTATCGTCAACCACTTTCATGAGAATTTTGTTGAGGGTTTTGTTAGTGGATTCATGGCTTGGCCATTGGTTTGTGGGTAATAAGGTGATGAGAAACTAAGTTGAATGCCGAAGGCGTCGCAATTTTTTTGCAATGTTTTGTTTTTGAATTGTTTTCCATTGTCAGTGATGAGGCGATGAGGAACACCAAAGTGACAAATGATGTGATGGTTAATGAACTCACATATTTTCTCAGCTTTCATGGAGATGAGTGGTATGGCTTCCACCCATTTTGTGTAGTATTCGGTAGCAGTTATGATCCATTGATGGCATTGGGAAGAATGGGGATTGATTTCTCTGACAAGATCCAAACCCCATTGAGAGAAGGGCCAAAGGTCACGAGCGACCTGTAAGGCATGACTGGGTGTATGATGAAGGTTGGAATGTTGTTGGCATTTTACACAACGTTTGACATAGTCACAACAATCATGGTTAAGGGTTGGCCAGTAATAGCCTAGGTGAAGAATACACTTAGCAACAGCAAGGCCACTAAAGTGACCTCCACATATGCCATCATGAACCTCCTTAATGGTATAAGGAATTTCAGAACTTGTGAGGCATCGTAAGAGAATACCATCAAAGCCACTCTTATAGAGGAGTCCCCCCAAAATAATGAACATGAGAGACCTTTTTAAGGAAGGCACGTTGTCCGTTACGGGTGAGATCAGGAGGTAAGATGGAGAGAGAAAGGTAGTCAGAGTATTGTTTATACCAAAGGTCACTGGGTCTAGGGGTATCGGTTCCGATCGAGTAAACATCATGAGGTAAATAAGAAGGTGAATGGAGGCATTGTATGGTGACAAATATTTTGGAATCGGCAGGGGAAGCAAGTATTTGGGAAGCTAAGCAGGCCATGGTATCTACAAATTTTTTGGTTGAATGTGGGATAGTTTGAAGGGTGTAATGATCAAAGGTGGTCAAAAGTATGTTGACATGTTGTTTATACTTTTGAAGTATCTCATTACGACATTGGTACATACCATTGACTTGGTTTACGACCAATTGTGAATCACCAAAAATGTTGATTGATTTGACATCTAGGGCATATGTCGGCTTGAGACCTAGTATGAGTGCTTCGTACTCAGCAATATTGTTGGTGCATTCAAAATCTAGTTTGAAAGACAAAGGCATGGGTTCTCCATCTAGAGGAATGAGGATAATACCAGCCCCACCCCCATGCTGACACTTGGAACCATCGAAGAAAAGTGTCATTTGGTAAGGGGGTTCATCCAGGGAAAGGGTAGCAATTGACTCATCTGGAAAGTCAAAATTAGAGGGTTGATCCCCAGAAATAGGTGCTTCGGCCAATTGGTCAGTGATAGCTTGGCCCTTGATGGAATTTTGATGAATGAATTCGAGGTCAAGATCAACTAAAAGCATAAGCCATTGCATGCAGCATGCTGATTTTGATAAGGTTTGGCATACATGAAGTGTAAGGGATCGGTGTTGGTCACGACATAGGTTTTGTGGTTGAGTAGGTAATGGCAGAGTTTGGTGGTAATGAAAACTAAGGCTAAGAAAAGTTTTTCTGGATGGTTGTATCGGGTTTCATAGTCCAAAAGAGTATGGCTTATGTAATAAACCACCTGCTCCCTGTGTTGTTCATCACGATGAGCGAGCATGGCTCCCAAGGAATGATCAGTAGCAGATATGTATAGGTAAAAAGGTTGATCGTCTTTAGGTGGAATGAGTACGGGTGGTTGTAGAAGGTATTGTTTTAGGGCCTCAAAAGCTTTGTGACAGTCATCATCCCATTTAAAGGAGACATCCTTCCTAAGCAGATGATGAAATGGTTGACACCGATCAGATAATTGTGAAATGAAATGGTGAATGGACTACAATTTACCTTGCAGGCTACAGAGTTGGTGAAGGTTAGTAGGCAGAGGCATTTCGAGGATGGCCTTGACTTTAGCAGGGTCAACTTCTATACCATGGAGGGAAACAATAAATCCCAGGAGCTTTCCTGAGAGAACCATGAAGACACACTTCTTTGGCTGAAGGTGGATGTAATATTTAATGAGGTGGTCAAAGATGGTTTTGAGGATGGCGAGGTGCTCAGAGTGACGTTTATATTTGGCCAAGAGATCATCCATGTAATCTTCTAATATGCGATGCATGATATCATGGAAGATATAAGTCATAACACGTTGATATGTGGCACCAACATTTTTAAGGCCAAAGGGCATGACTCGATAGCAGAAGGTCCCCCAAGGGGTGATGAATGTGGTCTTGTGTTGATCTTCTAGGGCAAGCAAAATTTGGTTATAACCCGAGAAGCCATCCATGAGTGATAGCATCTCATGACCAGCGGTGAGGTCAACCAGTTGATCAATACTGGGCAAGGGAAAGTCATCTTTCGGGTAGGCTAGGTTAAGGTCATGGAAGTCCATGCAAATGTGGAGTCCCCCTGTCACTTTAGTAATAGGGACAATGTTAGAAATCCAACGAGGATAATCAATGGGTAAGATGAAGGACATGGAAAGAAGGTGTTGAAGTTCTTCTTTGACGAGAAGAGCAATGCGAGGGTGCATTTTCCTCAGCTTTTGTTTGATAGGTTTGGCATCAGGAATGGTTACGATATTGTGGACCACTATGGTGGGGTCAATACCAAGCATGTCTGTGTAAGACCAAGTGAAAGTGTGGTTATGATCTTCAGAGAAAAGAAGTGATGGCTTCCTGTTCAGTAACATCTAAAGATTGTCTGATCTTTAGGATGTGTGGGTCATCCTGAGTATGAATGTTGATCTTGATAGTTGATTCATTCAACATGGTTTGTGTCTCAGAGGGTAATGACCGATGAATATATGAGTCTTCTGCACCAAGGTAGGTGAGTATGGATTCATCATCCTGACATTGAATGATGTGAATTGTAGGTGTGTCATCATCGATCATTTCAGGATACAGGAATGGAAGAGTGGAAGGGGCCTCACCTTCACATTGATAAGTCAAAGGCCCCAAGGAAATGGTGTTTATGAAAAAAAAAGTTAGGAGGGATAGATTCAGGATCCATCAACTCCATCAGTGAGGGTGGTGATGAAAGTGGAGTGGGTGAAGGTGGTGATGAAGATGAAGGTGGAGAAGGGCTAGGGTCCTCAATGAGTTCAATGCGGGCCTATTTGGTAGGAGGTTTGGGGAAGCCGATACCACTATGGTCGTTATGTTTGTGGGTGGTACATGGAATAACGGTATGGTGGCCTTGCTCATAAAATCCAAAACCAAAACCCTTCCACGCACAGTGGTGCAAGAAGGTGTGGGTGAAATGGTGATTGGTAAGTGATTGGAAGTCATGGAAAATGGGTGGGTTTGTGATGGTGGTTTAGGTGTGTAAGTGGTAGTATCAAGTCCCCCATAGGTGAGACTAGTACAAAGATGAGGGGGACCATAAAGGAGGCATTCTCCTATACGGTGATCATAGCGAGGGTGTTGGTGAAGGCTTCCATACTCCTGCGGAGTAAGGAATGTGTTGACACTATATAGGTGGTACTCCCCCAGAGTGAGGCATTGAAAAACACCTTCCAAGGGATCAGTGGTTGGTATGTAGGTAGCTGGAATGGATGATGTGTCGGAGGTCGATGCGGAGGTGGAGTTAATGGATTGGGAAGCTAATGGGTCAGCCATGGAAGGTTATAGCAGTGGTAGGAATGGAGGAGGTATGTGTGGTGAAAGCAGTGGCTGTACTGGTAGGTGGAGGTGTAGGTGAAGTGGTAGTGGTTGCAGAGGTAGATGGCTTGACAGGTATGAGCACATCATTGGGTTGGTAAAGCATGTTGCATGTTTTGAAAGGTGATGGGTCAGCTGGAATGGTATAAGTGTGTCCTTCATGTTCAAACTTTACACAACGATGCAAAGTGGAAGGAACACAACCCATGACATGGATCCAGGGTCTACCAAGCAACAAGTTATATTGGAATTCCCCCTCCAAAATGTAAAACAATTCTAGAATAGTGCGGGGGCCCATGTGAACATGAAGGATGACAGTGCCTAGTGTGGAGGTGATAGCATCGTTGAATGAACGCAACATGACTGGATGTTTATGCATGTAATTGTCAGGTATGCGCATTTGAGAAAATGCATGGGATGAAATGATGTTAATGCTAGCACCTCCATCAATCATCACATGACGTACCCATATGTCATCAATGTGGATGGAGATGAAGAGGGCTGGGTCTAGGTCATCATTTTGGTGTGGCGCGATCTCCTCCTCTGAGAAGCTAAGGGAGGCCACTTGGTGAACAAGGTGGGGTGAGGATGAAGGTGGTAATTTGGTGAGAGAGGCTACATGATGGGGTGTGATAATGGAGGCTACGGGTGTAGGGTCATTGGGTAAAACCTCAATAGATTGAAGAACCTCCATGAGAGCTTGACGATGGGATTCTGAGGTTTGGATGAGGTCATATAAGGACATTTTGAGGGGAGATTGGTGTAATTGTTTGAGCATGGTGTGATGTGTGATGCCATTAGAAATGGGGTACGTGGGGCCATGGATGGTTATTTTAGGTATGGGTGTAGATGGTATGTTGGGTATAGGATTGGTTGGTGGGTCAGTTTCCTTTTCTTTTCCCTTCTGCACACGTGTAGTGACATGTATCATGTTGATTTGAGGGGGGTTGGCAAATGGGGAAGGTGTAGGGTGAGTGGTGTAATGACATGAAGGGAAAAAACCTACTGGAGGAGAAAATCCTTGTGAGGTGAGTTGGGCACAACGACATTGGGGTGGTGGCGTGGCAAGTTCTCTGATGTGAACCATGTTAATTTCAAATCTTGAGGGTGGCTCTAGGAGCTGTGAGGGTGGAGGTTGTGGTTGTTGAGTGGGCAGTGTGGGAATGGGTGTCGGTGAAGAAGGATCCTCGTCAAGAAGGTCATCATCATCAAAGTTGGTTTCTGGTGGACACAATTGGATAAGGATGGTTTTCAAGGCCTTGTAGTTCTCCACATCGTGCCCTGGCACATGATGGTATGCACAAATTTTAGTATCATCAAACCCTTTTGGCTTGGGTTTGAGGGGGTCGTAAGGTCAGAGTGGTGGTAATGTGATAACAAAAGTCTCGAGGAGGTTGGTTAAAATTTTGGCATAGGACCCTGCTAGTGGATCACAATGGGAAGTGAACATGGGTTTGGGTGTAGGTGTGGTTGATTGTCGAGGAACTATTTTTGGAAGAGTAGGAATGGGTTGAGTTACGGTTTTAGGTGCTGGTGTGGTTTTAGGTATCGTTGTGTTTGTTTGGGTAGGGGTATAGTAGATGGATGGGTAGGAGGGTGTGTGGTTGTTTTGACTACCTTATTGTGGGGTAGTGGGGTTTTGTTTTTGGGTTGCACCTTCTTGGGTAAAGGTGATGTGGGTGTATGAGGTCTAGAAGGAAAAGTAGATGGAGGAAGAGGGTGAGTTACCCACGGGGATAATGGGGGTGCTGTGAAGGTAGATGATGGGTCGTGCTTGGGGTGTGAGGGACAATGACTGAAGTGTAGTGGGTAGTGAAGCAATAGCTGAGGGTATTGGAGGTATTGGTGGTAAAGAGACTACAGGTGTGGGTGTAAGTCGTGTTGTGTGCCTGGGTAGGTTAGAGGTTTGTGAGGAAGGAATGGGTTGTTGTGTTATTGGTTTATGGATGGGTGAAGGTTGCTTGACCATGTTGGGCAGCTGAGGTCTTAAGATAGATGGGACAAGTGTGGGTGTGATTGGTGCGGTCAGGGTATGAGGTCGATGGGTTTGTTTCTTTGGTTTGGGTGTTGGAGTAGGTGTGGTATTGACGTTGGAGGATGTAGCTAAATCTAGTTTAATAGGTGGATGAGTGAGGCTGGTGGTCAGGGTGACCCCTAAAGTGGTAATAGGTTTAGTTGAGGCAAATGTTGTAGGTGTGGGTTTGGGTTTAGATGTAGGTTGGGTTATGGGTAAGGGTGTGGTTTGAGTGCTAACAGGTATCGTGGAAGGGGTTGCGACAGAGGTGGTTGTGTTTGGTTTGATTGGTCGAAATGTGTTTGGGTAGATAGTGGAGGTATCAACGAGGGATCTTCTGCATCTGTGTTGAGATGGGGAGTAAGAGGTGCCCCCATAGTAAATCCCTATCCACATAATCTAAATGATCGGCCAAATGTGAGAATGACACATCTGTAGGTGGAGTTGGTGAGGACCTAATGGAAATTCCCTGTAAAATGTGTCTTAGAGATGGGGAATTGGCTAGCTTCAGCTTCCGTGGGTAAGAGATCCAAAAGTAGGTCTATGGGATTCTGGGTAGCTGATGGAGAATGCTCGCCAAGAGGAAAAGATATCTCAACTGGGTCTATGATAGGTGGAGGAGATGATGGGAGCTCCTCTATAAGTGGAGGAACAGATGGGCGCTCCTCTGTGGGTGGAGGAGGAGGAGGTATGGGTGCTCCTCTATGGGTGGAGGAGGAGTACTGGGTGCTCCTCTATGGGTGGAGGAGGTACTGTAGGTAAAGGTTCTCTAAGTGGTAAAGCTAGGGGTGAGATGGTCTCAATGTTAGCGGAAGACCCCTCCGTAGGTGATGAAGGAGATGAAAGGTGTTCCTCTATTTGGTGAAGGAATAGGGGAGGTTGGTTCCAATGCGGAAGGAGGATTTCAGGTTAGGATCTCCTCTATGGAAGGAATATGGGGTAATTGGGAGGTGACAGGTACCTCATTAAAGATAGCGTGAACCTCGCGGGTATGGGTATCATGAGTTGATGTCTCACAGTTTGATTGGATGAAGGGGCATGGTTGGGAAATGGTTTTTTGAAGATTTGTAGATTTTGGTTGGGGGTGGCATTGGGATTATCCACAGTTAACTCACCTTTCTCGAGCATTTCTTGGACAATATTTTTGAAAGTGATGTAGTTGCCATCACTATGACCCTTTACTCGATGATAGTTACAGAAATCATGTTCTTTATACCATGCAGGCATGGGGCGAGCAAGGTCAAAACTAGTGTGTGGTTTTATAGGTGGAAGGGTGATGGCTCTAGCTTTGATAAGCTTTTCTAAGACAGAAGAGTAAGGTTCCCCAATTGGGGTATATTTTCACTGCTCTCGTCTGAATTGAAAAGTCTGGATAGGTGAGAGATTAGATGAGGGGGTAGCCTGATTTGACGGATGAGCTGGTCTGGCCTTGAGTACCACTACGTTAGTGGTGCCCTTAGCTTTTGAATAATTGGTTTGTGGTTTGGAAGAAGAAGAGGTATCATTCGACTTGAATGCCAAATTCTTATTGCGTAACTAGATTTTCTTCTCTTCGATGGCCCGAATCTCTAACTTTCATGCCATAGTGAATGCCTCATCAAATGTTTAAAGGTTTGGACCTGCAAGGTCAGGGAGATATGTCTAGCGCAAGCCCATGTGAAGAGCTCGATGAGTTCAGTTTGTGGCAGTTGGAAGGTAAGTTGATTGATCAGGCTGCACCAGCGAGTGACAAAATCTGTGATAGATTCGTCCTCATACTGACATGTGGAATATAGATCGGTCATGGTAACCTTCTTGATGATATTGATAGAGAAATGATCCAAGAAGGCTTGGGCTACCTGATTGAATGAGAATATAGAGTGTTTAGGTAACCCACTATACCAATCTAATGCAGGTCCAGTGAGGGACATGGGAAAGGTTCTCAAAAGAAAGGCATCATCATGAGCGATCAGATAACACCCATGTTTGAATGACCGCAAATGTTGTTGTGGGTCTTCTTTGCTATTGAAATGATTGAATTTAGGCATTTCCCAATGCACAGGGTATGAACGGATAGGAATGGATGGGTGAATAGGCTCGTTACAAATCTCATCGTAGGTGAGAGTGTTGTGGGAGCCAAAAACTGATGCCTCCAATGTTTGCATCTTGTCCAACATCATTTTAATTAGGTCATTGGTGGGTTGTGATGATTGGATGCCTCCTGTAGCATGAGAGGGTTGGTTTTGGGCATATAATGGGGGTGGCACTCCAGTGTATGGGGCTGCCATGTAGGGTGGTGGAGAAGAAGGTAGTGAAATAGGGGGTACGTACCTGGAATGTATAATGGATGAAATGGGAGGTTGTTGATAGTATGTATATGGGGGTGGAAGGGTCATGGTAACCCTAGTGGCAATAGGGGCTAATGATTGTGGAATAGAAAGAACACATGTTCTGAAATGGGGTAGGGGTCACCGACACTGGAGGTGGTAATGTAGCTATGGGTATGTGTGAGACATTAGGGGTGGATGAGGTTGTGTTTGGGGTAGTTGTCGAGGGTACGGTGGATGTAACGGGTGCCACAGAGGTAGTAGACGTGGCAGTCATAGCGGGTATAGGACCTAACTGCGAAACGACTGGGGGTAAGGTGGATGCAGGAAGCATGGAGCTAGATGGGGCTGATGTGGGAGTGGGTACGAGAGTTGGGGGGATAGATACGGGCATGCCATATATCAACTGACCCAAGGCGTCTCGAGTGGACAAGTGGGAAAGGTAAAACTGCAAGGTGGTAGGGTTTTGGTCAAGGAGTCATGAAAACTCCTCATCTCTAGTAGCGATAGTAATAGGTTGGATGGGATCCATGGCTAGTGATAAAATGGAAGGTGGTGAAGGACTATGTGGGAGTGGTTGAAAACTGGTGTGAAATACGAGTGCACTTGCTTGTCTTTTAGTCAGCACCATGTGAACCAGTACTGATCAGGTAGGGCTGCTTCTCTATAAATGACATAAATAACAATAGGAACAGGTGAATCTGGTGATAAAAAGTGGATTAAGTACCAAATGTTGGCTAGAATGTGAAACAGGCTAACCGATGTCCAGTTAGGGAAAATCAACACCAGTTAGGGGTAACCACTGCCGGTTACTGTAGAAAATGACAGTGAGTAAACAACGAGGCAGAAGGTAAAATCTAACAGGTATGCCAAATCTGAAGATGTTTAAAATGTCAATGGGAATAATGACAATGACAGGGACTGTGAAAAGTGGAAGAAAGTGAAGTAAAATGTCCTTTTGAGTAGGTTAGCAAAAGGACCTAGAACCGACATTGGTTGGGTATAACCGATGGCGAGTCAAAGGTAACTGATGACGGTTACTGTGAAATTAAAACAATGATGAAAGAAAGTGGTTGTGAATTAAAATATGATGTAGAATCAGACCCAGAATTCTTAGAATGATGATGATATGGCCCAGGCACACTCAGGTGAAGCTGGAATACACCAGCTGTGATGAGGAGTGTGCAAGGATGAACAAAAAAGTGACGAACATGATCTCTCACCTCAAAACGCAAGCCAAGCAAAAACACTAAGAAAATGTGATCCTAGGAATGCCTTTTCTATTATGTTTGTTTAGCTTATGCTATTTAGGGACTGACACATGAATTGTGAAATAGAGTTTTTGGTGAGGATGGCTTCCTACAAAGAAGGAGATCTAAAAGGTGAGGTTTCAGGTATGTTATGGTGGGGGCGGGCTTCGCTCTGAAGTATGACTTGACAGAGCAGCGAGCTGGGTGCCCACTGTGTCGTGATCATGTGATCACCTACAACTTCTTCTAGGTAGGATGTTGTTTAAGAATGTATGTATTTTGAATTTTTGTGAGGTTTGGTAAGACTCAGAGAAAGAGAAAAGGACAGAAGTGCTTTTCTACAATTCGTTTGTCAACCATCAGCTGGGCATGACTTCCAGCGTATAGGTTGCCCTCAATTAATGTGAGCTAATGCAATAAATTAGAATGGAATGCACTTATTTTTAAAACCAAATCGAAAATGTGAAATTGGATGACACAATAAGATGAAGAGGAAGAGGGATGCTCTTTCACTACAATGCAGAAAACATGAAGAAATGGTTCTTTTTAATTACACCAAAAGAAAAAGTTTCCTTTAGAGCAAATAGAAAGAAGAGGTGGATTACCAAAGAAGAAAATTAGTGTGTACACTTTTCAGAAGGGAAACAAACACAAAATTTTTTCCTAGGAATGAATGAAATGCAAGGAACCCTGGATGGGTCCCACCAGGCATGCCAAAATGTTTCACCTGATTCTTAGATCATTTCTTTGAAGCGTTGACGAAACAGATAGGGTAACGGGCATAGGAGGAATACCTGTTCAAATGTTGGTTGATGGGTTGTTGCACGCATATGACTTTCGAATCCACAGCTGATCATGAGAGCTTCCTTTTGGCTAGGAGGAACTACCTGTAATGAAAAGCAAGACCACCAGAAGGAATTAAACAATATGGGAAGTGAACTGCCTAGCGTATGCTAGATCCAGGAAGTGTGATACTTCCTAGATGGTTGTCAATCCACTATTTTAAACAATTTAATGTTGTAAACAAAGTAAATCCTATTGTAGTTTGAAATGATTTAGGTATCTCACTTAAAAACACAATAAGAAATAGATCTAATCTAACAGGCTAAGCTAGAATAGAATCCAAAGGTCAAATGATTGGTTCTGGGTTCTACAGGTTTGACAAAGGTCACGAATAGATCACAGGTGAATGAGGGTAAGATGAAATTTGGTGGGTAGGTATCTGTTCTAGGTTGTGTGGGAAAATACAAAGACCGGTGTTGGTCAGGGGTGACGATGGCAGTTAGGTGTAACCAGTGCCAGTTACTGTGAGATCTAGAAATATCACAGAACAAGCTGTGGTCTCCTTTGTGATTGCACAAAGGAGTTTGGTGGGTCGAGATGAGGTATTGGGTGATTGGAGTAGGATTTGGTGAGGTTTTAATGGGTATATGGAGGTGAAAACATTGGAGAAGGTCAATAGGGGGAAAAGTAAACAATAGATGATAAAATGATGATAAAATGAAATAAACCAAGAAAGTATGATGTTATACTTACTTGGATTCCAGTCTTGAATGCCTATGTGTGAGGGATGGAGGTGTTGATGAGGGGTTTGAAGGCTGAAAGTGATCACCAACTGAAGAAAATCTTCTGCATGGGCTACATGTACACTCCTCTTTGCTTGGATGGATCAAATCATGGTTGGGATGGCTGTGCAGGAGAAGATGCTCAATCTCCTTCCTTGCATGTGGGTTTTCACTGGAATTTTCTCTCTGAAGATGCGTTATCTCTTTGAGATGTGTTCTTTCTCATCAACATTCTCCCAATGTTTTCCAACCTTGAGAATAAGGTAGTTTAGGGGTTAAAAGGGTAATTGACGATGGTCCAGCTTAACCGGTGACGGTTAGGGGTAACCGACGTTGGTCAAGGCGGGATTTCCTAGGTTTACTAAACTAGGGAGATCCTCTTGATTTCCTTTAATCTTGTGTCATTATCCTCATGGATTAGACTGGGAGCTTCTTGTGAGCATGTGGGAATGTGGTTAGAGGGAATGTAGGCATTGATTTTTAGGGTTTGGGTAAGTCTTAGTTAGTTATGACAACTTGCTAAGAATAGGTCTTAGGTTGAGTTGGCTTGGTGAGGTGTTTAGGTGAACTATATGTGTGGATATTATTTAAATAAGATATTTAAATAATAAATATAGTGAGGATAATAAATTAATTTAATTAGAGTAATTAAATTAATATTAATGGGGTGAAGGGGGCCATGGCTAGGTAAATGTAATAAAGGATGTTTATTCGTCGAGGGACCAAAGAGGAATGTGACATAATTTTAGTGTCTACAGTTGTGTCCATTTATAGGGAAGATACACTGACATTCCTCAATGGGAACCGCACTACCTTATCCAAACCATTTCATGTGTTAGATTCAATTGGTGTATATTTATTTCATCAAGGATTCATGTTGACCTTGACAGATCCATAAATAGGAGTGCCACAATCCAAGAAAATCCAAGATAACAAGGCAAGGACACGAAACCCAAAGAATCAGTATCAACACCATACCCTCCCATACTGTTGAATAGGTAAAGTGACACCACAGATCTGTATGAATTTCCAAAATCAACTACTCGAACACTGACAAACTAACACCAGGCTTCACCATAATAGCTCCCCCACAAGAAGAGGCTGTCAACATGCCAAAAAATAAAGTGTCAAAAATATAGATCCATAATATCTCAACAAAAAAAGAGATATAAATGCATACACCCATAGATTACAAGAATGTAAAACCCAAAAGCTGAGGATGTCAGGCTCAACCAAAATTATGTCCACAAGTGATTACAATACCCTCCCAAATTTGACACTTTATAATTGAGTGCATGTGAAAATTACAAAGAGAAAAAGTACCTTTTAAATTTGAAATAAGTGTTCAAAATTTCACCAATGCGTAGATCTCAAAAAAATAGATAATTTCAAAAGGTCCAAGGTCCAAATATCTGAGTCTAAATATTTACAAACTACAGATCTAGAATAGTTATGAGCTAAACTAGTCTGGTTTATCAAAGGTAGTAACCCACCGACCTTTTCTATCACCCCCTCTTCCCATGGGTTAATGTCTGACTCCTCCTTCCCTGTCATCTCAAAAGGTACATGCTAGCCACTCAAGTGCATCCAAAGACTAATAAGAGTTAAACCATTCTACCTTACATGCTTCTTATTAGAGGCTACCAAGCTTGCACCCAAAACCTAATTGTATAAAGGATAATTTATGTGCATTCTGAGGGCACATGTCAATGCCAATGGAAAATTAGCTGATGCACCCAGTGGCCTACAGACCTAACATCCAGTGGCTAAAGGTTTGTGTTATTCTTTGGAAACAGAAATAAGTCTCACTTGTGGGTAAGAATAAAGGATGCCCGAAAGTTTCTTTAGCTTATTTCTAATGGATAAGAAGAGTGCACCCATAGGGTACAGATCTATCCTAGTGGATAAAAGACATTCTAAATCCGTCATATCAAGAGGGTAAATGTAATGAATCCATAAGGTTCTACACTTAGATCCAATGGGAGGATAGAATTTAGATATATTGGTCTTCAACAATTATTCTAAGTCAAGTGGCCAAATGAAAAAATTTCATGCCAATGAGACTAAAATGAAATATACAGTGTAAAAGAATCGGAAGATCCTAGGGAAGATACACACTTATATCCAATGGATAAAAGACTTCTAGCACCCAGAGGGTACATATCTGCATCCAAGATGAAGATTGACTCAAAACTATAGAGTTCTAGGGGAGTTTAGTTCAGGTTCAGAGCTAGTGTGGTTTTGGCACCTTCCCCATCCAATGTGCACTTTGTTTTACATAAAAATTCATGTTAAGAAAATTGCTAGCAAATTCTAAAAACAATGAATTCAAAAAATGAATCCCTTTTCTTAGGCAAAGAAAAGCTTACAGATGGGTGTCTACATCATCTATAGATCTGATACCTATGAAAGAAACAATAAGAAGATTGTTCCAAGCCGCGATCTTAGATGATAATAGCACACCACATTCACGATTTGCAAAACAGATTAGCTAAAATACCATATATGGAAATCCATCATAATCCATAATTATCAATACATTACAATACAATGAATTGAATTATTCAAAAATGAAAAGATGATTACATATATGTAGGGAAGTGCAACTACTACATAAATCAGTGGTGAAGAACTCTCACTAACTGATACTGGTAGTTAAGTTAACTCCATAAGACTAGTAATGCTAACTCCACATAACTGAGAAGCTAACTCAACATAACTAGTAAGCTAACTCCATAACAACTATATACTCCTAAGCAAGCTAACCCAACAAGTGAAGGGCTAACACATAGTGTAAGAATTATCCTAATAAATAAATAAAATGATAAATAATGACCTACACTAACACCCTCCCATAAGCATAGCTTATTTTGGGTGAATAAAGAAGGTTGGGTCCCCGCAACAAGGCCTGATGAGGTACCCACGTACACATAATTGGGAAAAATAGACTACCGCAAAGTACCCAAAACCAATAATGACAAAGCAAAGAGAGAAAAATACCACTACATAGATATCCTCGTAAGCTTGTGATCCAAAAACTTGTTTAATGTTGAAGAAGCTGTGGTGCGCATTGTGGTCTAAATCCTACTGCTCGATCATAAAACTCAAAAACAACTAACAATAGGTTTCACTGAGAATAGCTCCAAGCAAGGAGACTATCAATGGAGTGATGTCTAAAGTGTAAATCCAAAACACCAAACATAATTTGATCAACTGTTACAATATAGGTGTGCCACGATCTAAGAACAACCAAGGAAACAAGGCAAGGACATGAAATCCAAATAAATAGGAGTGCCACAATGGGTGGAAAATCCAATTTAACAAGGCAAGGACATGAAACCCAAAGAATCGATATCAACACCATACCCTCTCCCATTACTGTTGAATGCTTATGAGTGGACAATAGATCTGTAATGAATTGCCAGATTCTACATCGAACATTGACACTCTAACACCTTTGTGGGTTCACCGGATCATCTCCCCCATAAGAGTATACTTCAACATGCCAAAAAATATTTTTGGAGAAAATATAGATCCATAACTAGGTCTCAGATAATAAAGAAACCTAGAGATAAATGCCATACTAATCATAGTTACAAGTAATGGGTTATGCAAAGGTTGATACGTCGAGCTCAACAACTATTACGTCTCATGATTACAGTATGAAGACAAATTTGGCATTGCTAATTGATGCATGTAAGGAATTTAATGAGAAAAAGTACTCTTTTAAATTTACCAATGATGTGTTCAGTGAAATTGCTTACTCACGTATGCGTAGATTTTATGAAGCATATGATAATTTCAAAAAAAGAATGAATCTTAATCCGAACTACAGATCAAAAGGTATGTGCTCTGGAATCATGTATTGTTATAAGATAATATTTTGATGTTAATCTTTTCTTAAAAGGTACACATGACACCCAAATAATGACAAGAGTAGTTTCTAAAAGATGCATCCACACAATCATGCTGGTGCGAAATTTATGAAAGCCATGCACCCAACACACTAAATCCTTTGAGGGAGGGTATTGGCCTCATATCTTTCAAGATGATCAGAAATCAATATCTAAATGTGATAAAAGCCATACACCCAGAGAGGTACAGATCTGCATCTACTTCTACTCAGACTGGTGGTCCAAAAGAGAAATTTCCAAGAGGGTAATAGGAATCCAATTGGTACATGCTTATATCTCATTCTATAAAAGTCATGCATCTTTGAGGGTCACACAATGAACTACTTCACTAGTGGATAAAGGCCATGGCTTCAAGCTAACCAATTCCAGAGGGTACAATAATGTAACTTCATGAAGATACAAATATTATATTCAATGGATTTTGGAATGCACACATAATATAGTTGTTAAGTAATGCCACTTAAGACTGCATCCTATGGAATTAAATGATCTATGTTATGGATAAAAATATCTATAGCCCATGATCTAACATATTGCATCCTTAGATTTGACTGGTCAAGCAGAATATAGTAATAAGAATTTATGAGTCGATTCTGAGGGTTTATAGGCACCTTCAAATCTAATGTCGCAGTCTGTTTAAGCATAATGATGCATTTGCCGAGATCAATTCCAACAAAGATCCGATTACATGAAAATCATTCCAACTCCTTGCTTGTAAAGAAAAGCTTAAGATGGATGTCTACATCATCTGTAGATCTGACTAGCATTACAACTGATCGATAAGTAGTGGATTGTTAAGTGCGATCTAAGATGATAATAGGATACCAAATTATATTTGCAAAACTAGAGAGAGCTTTGTAAAATATATTGTTATGGAAATTGATCAGATCCATAATGACTTAATCATTTGAAAGTACAATGAAAATTATTCAATAAGGAAAGATAAAAGAGATTTTACTAGATTGGTGAAGTGGAACTACTATGTGATAAAAGTGGTGAAGAACTCCCACTAACTGAAGCCATGGTAGTTAAGTTTGACTCCATTATGACTAGTAAGCCATTTTAGATAACTGAGACAGCTAACTGGGGAAATACTAATCCAAGCTAATCCATGTTAGGAAATAAGGGATAAAATATGCGGAATAATCCCTCACAGAATCACAACAGTAGAAACTAATATGTAGAAATTATTACAGATCTCAAATAAAATTGTAGAATAAAATAACACAACACAGAGAGACAAGATTTAACGTGGTTCACCCAATTTGGGCTACGTCCACCAAGAATCACTTGCTCAGATTTTATTACAAGCCTCCACTCTCTCAATACAATACCCAGATCCATTTGGAGCTATGCTCAACAAACTCTACAGAATTCACACCCGAATTCAAAACACATCTGCAATACATTTACTTGTACATCTATCATATGCATAAGACCATATAAATAGACAACTGCTTAAGTAGTTTTACAAAACCGTGGGTATCAAAACCATGGGCAAAAACCTATCCCATAAACCTATGGGTAAAAAGACCGAAAAAACCATGGGCCCAAAAAGAGCCCATAACGGTTACCCATTACCCATGGGTTAATAAACCACCCATGAAAATTTACTTCAGGGGCTGCCGCCCCCGAACCCCCCTCGGGACCCGCTCACCGGCCCGAGCGGGACCCTGGCGTAAAAATACCCGAGTGTAACACATAGAAGGTGTACCACATTCTAACATGCAAATAGGCTCCACAAACATAACAATCTCCCACTTGGAGACTAGATTTCCACTGAGCAAGCTTCTCAACCCTTCACTAGTCATCTGTGAAGGCCAACCAAAGCTGAACATAGCTTTAGTTTTTCCCTTGTGACCACCTTGGTCATCATGTCTGCAGGATTCTGACTGGTATGAATCTTCTCCAACTTCAACTTATCTTCCTCCAAAGCTGTCCTGATGAAGTGATATCTCAACTGTATATGCTTTGTCCTAGAGTGGAAAGCAGAGTTCTTAGCTAGGTGTATAGCACTCTGACTATCACTATATAGCTTACATTCCTCCTGCTTATGCCCCAACTCCTCAAGCAATTGTTGTAGCCAAATCATCTCTTTGCTTGCCTCTGTGGCAGCAACATACTCAGCCTCCGTGGTTGACAAAGCCACCAGCTTCTGTAGTCGTGAAATCCAGCTCACTGCTGTCCCACCTACAGTGTAAATATAACATGTTGTGCTCCTCCTGCTGTCTACATCTCCAGCCATGTCTGAATCTACATAACCACGTAAAGTGGTGTCTGATCCACTGTAGCACAAAACTGTCCCCATGGTCCCTCTCAAATACCGAAGGATCCACTTTACTGCTTGCCAATGCTCTTTACCTGGATCACTCATAAATCTACTCACAGCTCCCACTGCATGGGCAATATTAGGCCTAGTGCACACCATAGCATACATCAAACTGCCAACTGCTGATGAGTAAGGTACCTTGGACATCTGGTTTCTTTCCTGCTCTGTCTTGGGACACTGCTCCTTTGATAACTTAAAATGGCCTGCCAAAGGAGTCCCAACCGGTTTAGCATCCTGCATGTTAAACCTATCCAATACCTTCTTAATGTACTCTTCCTGAGATAAAGTCAGCTTCCGTTCCTTCCTATCCCGAGTTATCCTCATACCAAGGATTTGTTTGGCTGCCCCCAAATCCTTCATATCAAAGGATTCACTTAGCTCTTTCTTGAGTACTTTTATTTCCTACATGTTTTTACCTGCAACCAACATGTCATCTACATACAAACACAGGATAATATAACTTCCATCCTCAAATTTCTTTGTATACACACAATGGTCAGAATGACATCTAATATAACCTTGCTCCATCATGAAGCTATCAAACTTCTTATACCATTGACGTGGAGCTTGTTTCAGGCCATACAAGCTCTTCTTCAATTTGCACACCATCTCCTCTTTACCTTTGACTTCATATCCTTCTGGTTGCTGCATATATAGATCCTCCTCCAAATCACCATGGAGAAATGCAGTCTTTACATCTAACTGTTCTAAGTGCAAGTCTTCTGCTGCAACTATTCCAAGAACAGTTCTGATAGAAGTCATTTTTACTACAGGAGAAAAAATCTCATCAAAATCTATACCTTGTTTCTATGCAAACCCCTTGACCACCAACCGGGCCTTATATCTTTTCTTTCCTCCTTCTTCATCTTTAACTCTGTACACCCACTTGTTCTACAATGCTCTTTTGCCTTCCGGTAGCTTCACCAAATCCCAAGTCTGGTTCTCCATGAGAGACTTATGCTCCTCATCCATGGCTTGCTCCCACTTCTTACTGGCATCTACCTGCATTGCTTCATCAAATCTCTCTGGCTCTCCACTATCAGTGAGTAATAAATAATAAAGAGAAGGAGAAAAACGTTCAGGTTCTTTTCTTACCCTAGAAGACCTCCTCACTGTAGGAGTTTGGGGTTCCTGTTGAGTAGGTTCCTGAACTGATTCATGGGTCACTTTCCCATCCGGAAGATCCTCTACCACTGCATATTCTTTCTTGGATTCTTCCCTTTTTTCCTACAACTGTTGCTTATACATGACTTTCTCATTAAAGACCACATCCCTAGACCGAATGATTTTCTTGTCCTTAATACTCCAACATTTAAATCCAAAGTCATCACCACCATAACCAATGAAAGTACATTTTTCTGATTTAGCCTCTAGCTTGGTCCTATCATCCTTGTCTATATGAACAAACACCTCACATCCAAAGACTCTAAGAAATGAATAATCAACTTTCTTACCATACCAAGCCTCCTCAGGTATGCCTCCATCCAAGGCACTTGAGGGTCCTCTGTTTATCAAGTACACAGTTGTGCTCACCACTTCTGCCCAAAAAGAAAGAGGCAGTCCTGCATGTAACCTCATGCTCCTAGCACGTTCCATTATTGTTCTGTTCATCCTTTCTGATACCCCATTCTGCTGCGGAGTTCCTGGAACCGTCTTTTGCCTGTGGATTCCATTCTTAGAACAGTAATCATCAAATTCATTGCTGCAATACTCCCCTCCATTATCTGACCTGAGACATTTTAGCTTAAGACCTGTTTCATTCTCTACCAAGGCTTTCCATTTAACAAAAGTGTCAAATACATCAGATTTTTTTCTAATACAATAAACCCAAACTTTCCTTGTTGCATCATCAATAAAAGTAACATAATAACTTGAACCCCCAAGAGATGATACCTGAGCTGGTCCCCACACATCAGAATGTACCAGCTCTAACTTACTCTCTTTCTTCGTAGGTCCAACCTTGAGAAACCTTACTCGCTTCTATTTCCCATATATGCAATTCTCACAGAAATCCAAACCTGTTTCTGTATATCTAGGAAAATTCTTCTTTATGATGTTCATGCCCTTATGGCTCATATGACCGAGCCTATAGTGCCATAATGTTGTATCTACATCTGAAGCCACAAGATTACAATCATTAGTACTATCAGTGGTTAAATACAAGGTTCCAACCTTCTTACCTCTTGCCACCACAAGAGCACCCTTGGTAACCTTCCAAGAGTTAGCTGTAAATATCACAGTACAACCATCACTTCCCAACTGCCCCGCCGATATCAAGTTTCTCCTTAATGTAGGCACATGTCTGACATCCTTCAATAGCCATGTATTCCCATTCTGCATCTTAACCTGAACAGAACCTTTTCCAACTATGCTGCAAGGCTCATCATCACCAAGAAAAACATGCCCAAAATCTCCTTGAACATAATCAACAAAATAATGCCTATGTGGAGAAGCATGGAAAGAAGCCCCTGAATCTAAAACCCAAGATTCAGTAATATTGTGCAAAGAAAGAATCAAAGCATCCTGACATACATTACCCGTTGCCACATTTGCCTCCTTGTTTTCTTCCTGTTGTTTCTTCTTATCCCGAAGCTCCCAACAGTCCTTCTTTGCATGCCCAGGCTTTCCACAATTCCAGCATACAATCTTGTTCTTGGATTTTGACCTTGCCCGATCTTTTGATTTTCCACGGTTTCCTCTATTCTTCTGTCTCCCTCTAGTTTCCACTGTCAAAGCATTCCCTGAAGTAGAAGATTCCCCAGAGCTTTTTCTTCACATTTCCTCGCTTAGAATCACCCCTACAACATCCTCAAACTTCAACTTTGAGTTAGCTGGAACCGAGTTACTTACCGCCATTACCAGGCTATTCCAACTCTTAGGTAAAGAGCACAGAATTAATAAAGCCCTAACTTCTTCATCAAATTCTATTGTAACTGAAGCTAGCATATTCACAACCGTATTGAAATCATTTAAATGATCTGCTACTAAACTATTCTCAGACATCTTCATATTAAACAACTTTTTCATTAAAAATATCTTATTAGAGGCAGAGGGTTTTTCATACAACTTCCCTAATGCATCCATTAGATCTTTTGTAGTCTTTTCCTTTGAAACATTAAATAATACCGAAGATGCAAGACACAGCCGGATTGTTCCAAGTGCCTTCCGATCCAACAAATCCCATTCTGCATCTGTCATACTTGAGGGTTTGTTCACCTTCTCAGACAACAGAGTATAAAGATCCTTCTGATAAAGGTAATCTTCCATCTGCATCTTCCAAAGACTAAAATTCTGCCCGTTGAATTTATCAACCCTAGATCTTCCTTCATCTGTCATAGCTCCCACTCAAGCTAAAAACTTTCCCTGCGATTCAACACTTCAGCAAACCAAACCAGGCTCTGATACCAATTGTTAGGAAATAAGAGATAAAATATGCGGAATAATCCCTTACAGAATCACAACAGTAGAAACTAATATGCAGAAAATATTACAGATCTCAAATAAAAGTGTAGAATAAATAACACAACACAGAGAGACAAGATTTAACGTGGTTCACCCAATTTGGGCTACGTCCACCAAGAATCACTTGCTCAAATTTTATTACAAGCCTCCACTCTCTCAATACAATACCCAGATCCATTTGGAGCTATGCTCAACAAACTCTACAGAATTCACACCCGAATTCAAAACACATCTGTAATACATTTACTTGTACATCTATCATATGCATAAGACCATATAAATAGACAACTGCTTAAGCAGTTTGATACAAAACCGTGGGTATCAAAACCAAGGGCAAAAACCTATGGGTATCAAAACAATGGTTTTACAAAAAAGACCGAAAAAACCATGGGCCCAAAAATAGCCCATAACGGTTACCCATTACCCATGGGTTAATAAACCACCCATGAAAATTTGCTTCGGGGGCTTCGCCCCCGAACCCCCCTGACCCACTCACCGGCGAGCAGGACCCGCCGTAAAAATACCTCGAGTGTAACACATAGAAGGTGTACCACATTCTAACATGCAAATAGGCTCCACAAACATAACACTCCACACAACTAGTACACCTAAGCAAGCTAACCCAACAAGTGTAGGGCTAACACAAGTGTAAAAATTATCCTAATAAATAAATAAAAGGATAAATAATAACCTACACTAATAGTATCATAGATAGCCATAGTAGTAAAAAATCCATTTTTGTCAATTACAGTTGGAAGGAAAAATGACACTATATATGAAGTGGACTATTGAACTTAATGTTAAACAAAATTTCCATATGTCCTTCATATATTCCACACCCCCCTTCCTCCTTGGAGAATCACCTGCTTTCCCTTTAAAATTGTCCCTTCCCCTGTAATTATATCCTTTATATCTCCTTCCCTCGTCACCCCACATCCTTTAATAAAGTTTATCTTTCTCCTCCCTATCGGCACATCTATTGCACCACTCACATACGATACAAATATGTTTAGTCATTGATGTAAAACGTTCGCATAACCATGCATGTGTCTTTTTAAACAGTGCAGATGTTAATACATTTTAAATTGATAGGTTTCATTGTGTTAAAATTCCAAGCATATTCATGAGGTTGTGAATAAATGTGGCTTGTGATGTGGAAAAGGCTAAGAACATTGTTATGAATAATTTTTCTAAGCTTGATCCAATCCTTGTTGCATTTATAGATCATGGTGGTTTTTCGAATGACTAAAAAATTATTTTGAAGGCATATATGGACGACCTGCAAAATTGGAAGTTTGGTTTACCACATACTCCCAAATTGTAGATTGCTCGATGATTACTACAAGAGTGGATTTTCCCCTCCAGAGAGTCATGACTAGACCATACAATCTTCCCATATTGGTTAATTCCAAATGAAAAGTACCCTCCTTCAAATGTTAAAGGTTTCCTAGTAGAGGTTGTGTGGGTGGTGATTGGGGCCATTTATTCTTCTTTTTATGAAAAATATTGAATTGAAACACCTTCTAGATCTAGTAAAAATACAAATAAAGAGGCATGGCTTCCTAGTATGGGGAGTGATAACAACGATAGCTGACAAAAGGAAAATTTTCCATCTCTCTCTAAAATAGAGGGGGATGCACTTCCAATACCGTTGTAGTTGGGATTTAAATTAGGTTTTCCCTCTAATACATTTTTCTAAGAAAGTGTAGAAAACATCAAAATGTCAGTCCATCCCATTCGCCAAACCATGAGTTTGAATAGGCCAACCCCTTTTGTTTTTCTTAAAGATTCTAACAAATTTTAATTATTAAGAATATTCATTAGTAGTGCTCACATTATATTTGGGTGGTTATTATTAATGTGTGAGTGATTATATTATCTTGATAATATAATTACATATTATATGAGAGTGGTTACGTGAGTTTTTTTAAAAACTCACTAACTTTAAATAAATAATTAGTTATATGTTTGTATTAGCTATTATCATGAGAAAAATGAAAGTGGTTTTAACCACTCACATATAATAGCTTGTGAGATATTTTTGGGGACGCTTGTTGAAGTTATTAAATCCAATCTCCATGCATGTAGGGGATCACAATGCCTATTTATATGTAAGCATTATCTGAGATGAATAATAAAAGAATTATTAGTGTGTGTGTTATATCTGTATTCTGTGTTTTGCTTTTGATAAGCTCTACCGAATTTTACATTTGGTATTAGAGCACGTTATTCCTATGAGGTTCAAGGAGATTCAAGAGGTCTCTGAGATAAGTATGAGATATTAAAATTTATTTGGGGAAACTTCATTGTAATTATTGGTTTCCCTTGTAGGTGAAATTTATTAATATGATAGAAGTGTTTTTAAATTAAATTATATAGTTCTATTTGTGTGAGAAAAGAAATTTAAAGTTCATAATGGTGTTAAATTAGAAGCAAATGCAAGTGCAACAAAGAAAAATAAGAAGATTGAGAAATCCTGTGAGGAAAATACCAACAGATAGTGCCTAGTAAAATAGACGTATTTTACTCATATGGTATCAAATTATCATCTCATTTTTTGATTGGATAGATAAAAAGAGACACACAACTTATAATTTTACATCATCTTCAAATTATGCTTGTAGATATGGCGAAATTACTATCAAAAATACATTTTTGTGGCTATAAATTCACATCTAGTGCATGAAAATTGATCTGGATGTCTTTTTTGTGAAAAAAACACAAACCTTTCAAGAATTAGCATCCAAATATTTTAGGGAGAAAGGAAACAAAAAAATCATCGAAATTGCAAAGTCGTCACCTGTAGAGCACTCCAACAAGCTACAAAGCTTCAAAAAAATGTAAGACATGTCTTTTGTGATTGGTAAATTTTTCATGTGCACATTTTAAACGAAGTTTTAAATATCCATACAAAAATAGGGCTAGTTAGCTTATTGTTTGCATGCCTTAAGGTTGTTTAAATTAATCATGTTTGATATTTTGTTCATTCTCTTAAATTCATTTTTATTTAATGTGATTTATTGTGTCTAGTTTATGTTTGTTTGGTTATTATATGTTCATAAATATCTATGTTTATTGTCATAAGACTATACTAAAGTTTGAGTATCTTGTTTTATATATTCATTTTCAATGTCTAAATAAATCAATTTGTGTCATAAAGAGTCTATTTGTGTCATTATGTATTTTTAAAAAATAATTAAATATTACTTTTTAATTTTCATATTTATCGTCTTGTAAGTTAAGATCCAATAAAGAAATTATTTTCAAATAAATTGTTGGTAAATAGATGCATTTTCGGTGGAAACTAAAATCCTAAGTCAAACATTTCACTTTGTGAGGGGAGTTATAAAAATAAACACAATGTGGATATCTTTAAGCTTCAATTTCCAATCGGCTAAGTAAGCAACAATATATTGGAGGACAAAGGCATTGAAGCTCGGAGGGCAATAAGCATCCTCTCATCATCTGCTAGCGACATGACTATGAAAATGAAGTAGTGGAAAACCAATCAAATCCAAAAGCACTAAAGATGGGATCAGTCTCCAAGTGGCACCAATGACTATATTATATTGTTTGTGATCAAAGTGGCATTGATCTATGATAGTGGTTACTTAAGAAAAAATGAGGAATGCATCCTCAACCTTTATTTTCTTAATTTTTGTGTATATGGTGTGATAACTACAAACAAATGAATGAGAGAGCAAATGAATACATTGATCTTCTATCTATCGCACTTCTTCATCGATTGGCTTGTGAGAAGCTCACTAGAAGTTAAAGTGAGAAATATTGAGACCATGTATGTAGGCAAATCGGTGAAAGTATGGCTAGCTAGTGAAACATCATTCATTGGAATTAAAAGCAATAATTGTTGAGCTTTCACATGTAGGTGATCATGCACATCAAATGTCTAGAATAGAATAATTACAAACCTAAAGCTTGCATCCTATAAGGAAACTCGTGTATATTTCCATTTCCTATTGTGTGATTATTTCTCATGTTCATACTAAGGGGGGGATGTTAGGAATATTTCTTATTATTGCTCAAATTATATTTGAGTGATTATTATTAATGTGTGAGTGATTATATTGTCTAGTATAATAAAATTACATATCATAGGAGAGTGGTTACATGAGTTATTTTAACAACTCACTAACATTAAATAAATAGTTATTTATGTGTTTGTATAACTTATTATCATGAGAAAATGAAAGTGGTTTTAACCACTCGTGCATAATAACTTGTGAGATATTTTTGGGGACTCTTGTTGAAGTTGTTAAATCCAATCTCCTTGTATGTAGGAGATCATAAGGCCTATTTACACGTAATCATTGTTTGAGATGAATGACAAAAGAATTATTATTTTGTGTAAAATTTTTGTATTATGTGTTTTACATTTGATAAGCTCTATTAAATTTCACATCAATGAATTTTTCAAAGTTAAACCTACTTAGATTGTAACTTACTTTAGGTGATCTCAATTTTTATTTTATTTATACGGGTGATGTTTTATTAGATGAAATCGTTTTAAGTTCATGTATTTTCGACATGTCCACAACAAACCAATCAGCCCCACCAAATTTCCTATGCATGCATTTAGAATATTCACATCAAAAAATTATCACCTCAATAGGCATGTTCCAAATTAGAATGAGGGTGGCTAATTATGATACTTGGCAGAGACTTAAATGGCACATATCCATTTGATCGTTGATGTATGACATTGGTACAAAGATACATGTTAATAGGTAAACAATATAAGCTTCAACAAATTTTAAACGGGCATGCACCATTGTCTTGAAATTGTAACCTAGCACTTGAGGTTGTTAGTTGTTTGCTCTTAGTAATTCATCTCCTCCACGTACCAAGCTTTCCCAATTTTTCAATCGCAACCTCTATCGATCTTATTCTCAATCTTTTTGTTAATCAATCATGGCTCTGGTGGTTTGTCTCACCAAGTGTCTTTATTTGTTTGCAACCAACTCTTTTGTGTTGTTTCACAATAATCAATCAATATTTGACTCTCCATATTTGATACAATAATAGTGCAATTTGAGGTCTCTTTTGAGGCTTCCACCATTACATGTCTCACAACCTCTTTTATCCTCTTTTGCACTTGGTTTGATCCATTTTCCCTCGAAATAAAAACACTACTCAGTTTAAATATTGTACCATCAACTCTCCCACTTTCATATTAGCTTGTGCCTACCTTTAGTTTGTTTGCAGTTAATATGGATTTATCCTCTTCTTCCATGATTCATGAGTTTCACCATCTTTAATTCCTCTGTAAATATCTCATTCACCATTAGGCTCGTGTCTCATTTTCTTTATCGCAGGGTTCATTTTAAGAAGACCCCTCTAAAAAATTACTTTTGAATCGTTGGCGAATCTCAAAAATTGACTTTCGAATTGTTGGTGAATATCTGAAAAAATGTTTCGTGGCAAAGGCGATTTCGCAAAGAGCATTTTTCCCTGGTTTCACAAATTTGGTCGGGTAGGTTGGTCGGGGGTTGGGCGGGAAGTTGGTTGGGTAGGTTGGTTGGGACTCGGAGGTTGGGCGGTTGAGGGGTTGGGCGGGTGAGGGGTTGGACAGGTGAGGGGTTGGATGGCTATTGGGTGGGGTGGGGTTGGACGGGGCGAGGGGTGGGACGGGTGAGGGTTGGGTGGATGGGATGGACGGGTGAGGGGTTGGACGGATGAGTTGGACATAAGTTTATGTTAGCTTCTTGTTTCTATTATTGTTTTCGTTATGGACTGTAGTGAAGACTGAAAGAGCCACATCATGTTAACCTTCCATAAGAACTTGATATGCTTCAAGATTGATTTATGGGATACAAGTTGAAAAGTTGATGCAAATCCTTAAGCACCCAAATAAATTAGGGGAAAATCCAAATGACTACTCAAAAATATATGTTTTTTGAACCTAGAATGCAGAATAAAATTATGAAATTTTATTCTCTCCTAGGATCTTTTCAATCACTTTCATGCAAACCTCTAAAACAAAGAATTTTTTACATACTCTACCTCCTTTCCTGTGAATTTGGAAGATGGATTTACACTAACAAGTAGCAACACACTAAGACTAAAAACATCTATTTGTTATGAGTAACTCAAAGATGAGTCAATAAATCAGACCCAATTGCATAAATTGAGAGGGTACTTGGACGATCGAGTATAGAGAATATGATATTAAAAAAAATTTGAATATCCCCTTAACAAATTAAATAAATGCATTAACCCATAAATAATAGAAGGACATAATATCTGATTGAATGAACATTTAACATAGAAAATAATTACGGTTATAATTATAACACCTTACCTTTCTCGAACGGTTGAATGGGACATAACTCCTCCATAGGGTCTATTCACAGTTCTCTTGCTCCTTTTTCAGCCTGCTAACCCTGTATTCCGTAGGCCTCAAATAAGGAATCTGTAAAGCATTAGCCAATCCAAAATGTGATATTTGAGTTTAAGATTTTAAAAAATCATAAATCAACAACAATAAATCAAAACTTTGGGCTTATAAATCCCAATTATAGTTTTGTAGATGAAACATAAATAATGTGAATACAATGCTACAAAAATCCCCCACAACACAAATATCAAACAAAATTATAAAATCTATCAGAAACTTCATTTGATGGGCTTTCAAAATCTCTACACAAAGGTTTGAATTTGTTCATATCCCTTGACAGAGTTGCATATAGCTTCTCTACTCATTAATATGCTATAAAAATTCGTTCAATTTATGCCATTATGAGAATACCAACAAAAAAACAGAAAAAGAAAAAAAAAAGATCTTACTCCTTGGATTCTTTTACCGGTAACGGGACATTTGGGTCTGTTGGCCCTCTTTTGGGTAGTCTGATAAATTAACTTCCCACCTGTACACAAATACACCCAAAACAATTGACCCCAAAAATCATACAGAAAAATGAGAGAAACCTCAAAACTCTAAAACCTAACCCATAGTCAAATAAATACATAACGAAGATAAACTTCAAAACCCTAGATGAAGTGGGCATATTTTTTACCAAGGGTTTTGACGATTCATGTCTGGTTCAGCTTGGTGTGATAGTTGTGACGCCTGTAGTATGTGAGCCTCTGCACCATCTTTTCCTTCACCCACTTCCCTACCTCTACCGCTCTTGATTTCTCCTCTTTGAAAAATTAGGGTTTTTCCTTGGCCCGATGACAATAATGTATAGAGAGAGGCTTTCCCACTTTAGTGATTCTATGAATTTGTAGTTTTTTTGTGCCCTTCATTTTAAGGTGATTGTACTTATATGACATCAAGGGACAGAAGAGTTGGACATCATAGATGTTGGACGGCTCAAGGTTGGATGGCTCAGGGGTTGGATTGCTCAGAGGTTGGACGGCTAAGGGGTTGGACGACAGAGTTGGATGACCAAGGGTTCAACGGCTAAGTGGTTAGACGGCTGAGGGGTTGGATGGTTGAGTTGTTAGACGAATCAAGTTTGGAAGGGCCTGGCTAAGGGGTTAGTCGACGAAGGGGTTGGACGACCAAGGATTGGACGGCTAAGGGGTTGGACGGCTAAGTGGTTGGACAGCTGAGGGGTTGGACAGCTAAGGGTTAGATGGCTGAGGGTTAGACGACTCGGCTTAGGGTTGGACGACTCCGGTTTGGACATCCCAGGGTTGGAACACTCAGTGTTGGATGACTTAGGGTTGGATAGCTCAAGGGTTGTTTATGTTTACTTTGGTGAATATGTGCACGAAATGATTCAAATTGGTGGCAAATTACATTCATAAGCTCTTATATATGTGTAAAATCTAGGTGAAATGAATAGTATAAGGGACATGTCGGTGGAAGTTTTTGGCGAATAACTCGGCTGCGAATCATAGAATATTCGCCAATTCGAATTTCCATAATCCTTGATTTTCACGAGTTTACGAAAATTTGCCACTAAAATTTTCCCTGCTTTATTGACATGTCAATGGTCTCGCTTCACTATTGTTTACACTTTAGAATGCTACATATAACTTTGTTGATCTAATAATCTCCTTCATTAATGATGACCCATTTTTCTCAAGTATGCACAATGTGGCCCATATATTTGAGGATGCAAAAATGAATTTGCCTTTTAAAAATTCCAAACATTTTTCATCATTCATGAAAAATTCCAATCCATCATGTCTGTCGGGATTTTTATTGTTACGTTCTATTAAGTGATAAGATTTTTTTAATATTTTATTAGAAACGTTGTCTTTTCATGCCTCGCTAATGGGAAAAGTAATAAATAATTTGTGAAGGGTCGATCCATTAATTTAGAGCACCGTGATAAATAAATTGAATTATAATCTTCAAACTAATCAACTAAATTATAATCTTTAAATCGATTGACTGAATTATAATATTCAAATTGAAACATTCCTTATTTATAACCTTGGATGTGTTCGAGCATTGAAGGAGGATGTAAGAGCGCAAACAAAAATTAATTTTTCTCTTTTTCCAATCTATTAAACATTAATTACATCAATAGGCATTCAAAATTGAAGTCTTGGTGGTTGTGTTTTAAAATGTTAAGGAAATGGACGCTTGAGTTAGGGAAATGAACTGGCGAGGTTTTATGTTGGTGTTCATTGACGCATAACATCGTCAGGACCGTTGATGATGGAAACCGTAATCACCACGTTAATCGCTAAAGGGAAACCCTAATTGTAAATGTGGCATGAAAACCATGCCAGAAGGAACCCTGAATGTAGACTTTCCATATCTAACATATGCATAGTTCAGAATTTAAATATATGCAAGTTTTCCTATCTATAGGAAGTGGTGAATGAGACTCTGTGATGTGACCAGTTAAACCACCTCTCTATGCAATTCACTAACAAATGTCACTCAAAGACTAATTAGAGCAATTCCTTTATTGTCGACTAGGGTGGTGGGGTAATTTCTATAAGAGAAGTGCTAGGTTGCATGCTCATTGGCAATAACATTGCTAGCAGTGGTGAATTCAATGAAAGAGTGGGGGTCGTGAAAATAATTCTTGATATTGATATACATGATAATGCTTCAAATTTAATGAGTGTTAAGAACTTGGAATGCTACATATCCACAAGGAAAACTCTTGCAAACGATATTTTTTGTTTCCTAGGCAAGCATGAAGAATTGCCTAAGATAATAGTTTTTTAAAGATGTGGCAAAACCACTTGACGACCATGTTTTATGGTAATCAAATTTAACTACTACATCAACTTAACTATGGATGTTGATTCCACTCCACATATCCCTATCTCTAGAGTGACTCGGTACATGCGCAAGTGAATTCCCCATAATTTGATCAGTGTGTTCTAACTACCCACAAATCACAAGGGTTGACATTGCTAACATCAACTTGCACCGCATCCCCTTTCTCCAAGTCAAACAAATGACAAAAATGACATGTGGTTCGTAGGTGTCCACTCATAAGAAAGAAGAGTTTCACATATGCTACCCCAACATTTTGCTCACCCCTTGACTTCTCCTCCCTCAAACGCCTTTTCCATTACCCCTCTTCCTCATACAACATTTCACTCCCTTAAGTTTAACTTCTTCAACACGTCTCCTTCAACATCCCCATTACACCATTCACATACAATTACTAAGAACATAACCACTATTTCAATTTTTATAAATGTCACATACAATATTGGCAATGGATGTCAATGTGTACCTTTTAAACGTCCCTTTTTTCTGTGATGATATTAAATTATACACAATTTCCTTCATATTTACTTTTCTACATGCTAATCTCTTGTAGTGCTCAAGATGGGGCCAAGAAACTCCATTAAATTCCACCAAGAGGTGGTTTTAGACAATTCATCATTCTCATCTTTGGGACATTTGTGAGATACCCTAATGACTTACCTTTCTTTTGTCATTTTTATATTATGGCCTCACGTTTTTTTGAGCTCCCCATAAACATTATTATAAACATATTTATATAATTAAGAGTATTAAATTATATAATTCAAGCAGAATATGCTTGGAGGAAACGTTTTATATATTGTATTAAAATGGCGGCACATGCTCATTATTGCAATCTTGACTTCAACCGTATATTTGGACATTATGAAGTGTTCTTCCCAAATAAAGATATTACGGATGGAGATGATCTTCCTATATTTTTTAATTGTTAGCTTTGAAAGTAATGGCCATTGGCCTTTTACTTTTTAGGGACCCACGTCATACCGCACGGAGTAAATGCAGCGAAATGTGATGAACACTAAAGAGTATCCATTTGAGACTCGAGCGTCCAATAGGGGAAAACCTTACTTATCAAAGGCATTTCTTACTAGAGGATGAGATTCTAGTAACTTAGTAAGGGTTAAGGACCCAAACCACGGTATCTTTTTACTTATTAAATTGTATGGTTTTTTTAATATTGAAACAAAGCTTACAAAATGAGGCAGCTAAAAAGAGGTTCCAATAAAAGGTTATAGAGACCAAAATAAGAAAAACTTTTATAATCACCGAGTAAATTTACTCGATATCAAAACACAAGAAAGAGACTATATGAAGCAAATACCAAATAATTAATTTATCCTTTTGGAACTACGTCGGCACCATGACTCATACTCTAGTTTATTTGGAGTTGTGACTTAATTTGATCTAATTGGTGGGCAACGTCCTTGTTCGTCTTGGTCAATACTTGTATTTTGTTCGAAATGAGGTGTCTCAACCTTTTTTGGTTTATTCATTTAAGATTTTCCTACAACCGTTTCACATTGTCTAGGCTCTAAAAATAGAAATAGGAGTTGTCAAAAGATTCCCATATGATAGTATATCATGGAAGGACTATTTTTAGAGATATTATGACAGATTTTATGACATCTGTAAGGGTCAAAAATAGGGGAGAATATTGTGGACGTGGGAGCCTAATTTTAGACCGAAATCTTGCTCTTTAATGCTATCCACCTCATGAGAGGTTTGGCACATGTTTTTGTAAACCATAGATGGTTTCTTATATAACTGGAGGTCTATAAATTGAAGGCTTGGAGAAGCAATTGAAGTAGTGAGTTTTTAATCCTCCTAGAATTGTTTATGGTGATACTCCTGTAAGAAACTTGCTCTACAAGTGTATGTAATCTTGTTTGAAATACATTGAGTGGGCTTTTGGAGTGTGGGATTTTTTATCCGAAAGGATTTTCCCCACGTATATCTGGTGTTTGTGTTTTGTTATGAATATGTTGTTGATATTTTTGTAACTGTTTTACTATGTTGAAAGTTTTGCATAATATCTCTCCTCAAAGATTAGCGTAGGAAGTTGTTCCGCTACTCTTAATTTCCTATCAAATGGTATTAGAGTATGATCACCTTTGGTTTCAATTGTCGGTTGTTGGGTTTTTTGTGCTAATCTAGGTTTGAGTGGGAGCTTGTGCAGAGAATACTTTGTTATCTGGTTGTATATATTTTTCCGTATGGCGAGCACATCTGGGAGGATTGACGTAGAGAAGTTTTCTGGCACAAACTTTGAAATGTGGAAGCTGAAGATGGAAGATCTATTGGTTGATCGAGATCTATGGGATGCAGTGGATGAGAAGGTCTATAGGCCTACGGATCCAATTTTGGCTGCACAATATGATGTAATGGATAGAAAAGCTAAAGGTCTTATTAGACTATGTCTTGCAGATTCTATCCTGATAAATGTCCATGAAGAATCCACTTCGGAGAAGCTTTGGAAAAATTTGGGTGAGATATACCAAGCTAAGTCTCTAGTAAATAAGATTTTCTTGAGGAAGAAGTTGTTTTCCTTGAGAATGGAAGAAGGTGGACAAATATCTGAGCATCTGGAAACATTCAATATGTTGGTGACTCAGTTGAGCTCGGTTGGGGTTAAAATGGATGAAGAAGAAAGGTGCCAAATGTTGTTGGTTTCGATGCCAGACTCATGGGACAGCCTAGTCATGGCCATTGGGAGCACTTCAGTCACTCTGAAGATGGAGGATGTTGTTGGTTCTCTACTCTCCGAAGAGACGAGAAAGAAGGTCTCTCTGAATGCCAAAGAGGCTTTGAGTGTTCAAGGAAGAACAAAAGAACGGGGTAAAGATGAGAAGAAGTGTGGCCATTCCAAGAATAGGGGAGATCAAAATCCCCTGGTAAGTCCAAGGCGATATGCTGGAACTGTGGCAATCTGGACACTTCCGAAGGGAATGCAAAGAAGAAAAGAAAAAGAAAAAGAAAAAGCATGATTCTGATTCTGAGTCCGAAAAAGAAGATGGAGATGCCTTTATTGCAGCTTTGGCCACTCGTGCAAGTGATAATGCATGGTTAATAGACTCAGGTGCATCTTTCCACATGACTCCTAACAAAAATTGGTTTAGTAAGTATGAAAACTGTGATGGTGATAAGGTGTATTTGGGTGATAATTCTTGCCTTGAAATTGTTGGTCGTGGTAGTATTCAGGTGAAATTTTCTGATGGTAGAATTAGAAGATTTGATGGTGTCTTGCATATCCCAAGACTAGCAAGAAATTTATTATCTATTAGCAAGCTAATAGATGCGGGTGTGCATGTATAGTTTTCTGAAGCAGGTGTGAAAATGGTGAGAGGTGTTATGGTGATAGCAAGAGGAAGTAGATTGGGTACATTGTACCAATTGATGCATGCACGGTTGAGTGCAATAGCACTTCGGATAAAACTAAGTTAGTAACTACTTCGCTGAAAAAGGAGAGGGTTTCCTCTGCAAATGGTCATGGCTTCTGGGTACCCAAGGGTGCTCTGTCTACCGAATCAAAATTACCTACAGAGAAGACCATGTTATGGCACCAAAGGCTTGGCCACATTAGAGAGAAGGGTTTAAAAGCCCTGAAAAATAAGAACCTCATTGAGGGGTTGAATGATTGCAATCTGGAGTTTGATTTCTGTGAACATTGTATTTGTGGCAAACAGAACCGCGTTCAGTTTTACTCGTCCACTCATAAGTCTTCATGTATCTTGGATCTAATCCATTCGAATGTATTTGGTCCTATTAAGGTTGCTTTTATTGCTAAATCAGTTTACTATGTTACTTTCATTGATGATTTTAGTAGGAGAACATGGGTATATTTTTTAAAAAGTAAAACTGAAGTTTTTAGTCGTTTCAAGGAATTTAAGGCTATGGTTGAAACTCAAACTGGGAAGAAAATTAAGTTTTTGAGATCTGATAATGGCGGTGAAATATTGTTCTGTAGACTTTGACAAATTTTGTACAGATTGCGGGATTAAAAGACAAAAGACAACTTCGTATTCTCCGGAGCAGAATAGAGTTGCATAAAGAATGAATAGAACGTTGATGGAGAAGGCTAGGAGCATGCTTATTGGAGCTGGTCTAGAAAAGAGGTTTTGGGCTGAAGCTGTTACCACTGCTTGCTATTTGATAAATAGATCTCCTACATCAGCGGTTGTTGATAAAACGCCAATGGAGGCATGGTCGGGGAAAAAGACTTCAATTAGACATCTGAGAGTTTTTGGCTATGAGGCATATGCACATGTGCCTAAGGAGAAGAGAACAAAGTTGGATTCTAAGGCTGTCAAATGTATCTTCATTGGATATGGCTATGGTGTGAAAGGATACAAGCTTTGGGATCCTGTTGCACAAAAGGTAATATACTCTAGAAGTGTTATTTTTAGAGAGATTAAATCTTTCCCTATTAATTTTCAGCTAGAACAACATAAAGAAAATGAACAAAAAAAGGATGTGGTTCAACTTCCTTCTACACCTGAGAAAGTTGAATCGAGACCCCAAAATAGACAAGAAGTTGAGTAGAGCTCACCAAGCTTTGAATCTTTAGAAGAGGAAGAAGTGGAAGAATCTCCACCTCAGCTTGTTTGAAAGTCTACAAGGAAAAGGCAACCACCTGAAAGGTATGGGTATTCTCCTGATGATTGGAAGTGTATATTTTCTTTGACTACTAACAGTGATGAACCGAGATCTGTACACTTGAGGCTTTGGGTATGAATGATGCAAAGTCCTGGCAAATAGCCATGGATGAAGAGATGGAAGCCCTTAAAAAGAATGATACATGGGACCTTGTACCATTGCCTAAAGGTCGGAAACCTGTTGGATGTAAATGAGTGTTTAAGAAAAAGATTGGTTCAGATGGAAATGTTGAAAAGTATAAAGCACGGTTGGTTGCGAAGGGTTACTCTCAAGTTGAGGGTATTGATTATGGTGAGATATTCTCTCCTGTTGCTAAAATGACATCCATTCGGTTTTTATTATCTATTGCAACAGCTTATGACCTAGAGGTTGAACAAATGGATGTGAAAACCACTTTCCTTCATGGTGATTTGGAGGAAGAAATCTATATGACACAGCCAGAGCACTACATGGTGAAAGGTAAAAGCAATATGGTTTGTAAGTTAAAGAAATACTTGTATGGCCTTAAAAAAAGTCCTAGGATGTGGTACCAGAAGTTTGATTCATATGTGTTGAGTTTGGGGTTTGTGCGGTCTAAATCTGATCACTGTGTATATTTTAAATCTGATGGTGATTGTTTCCTGGTAATTACTTTATATGTTGATGACATGTTGTTTATTGGGAAAGGAAAAGGTTTGATTACAGAATTGAAATCTCAGCTCTCTGCGAAATTTGAAATGAAAGATCTTGGTGCAGCAAAACACATACTTGGGATGGAGATTAGAAGAGATCGTGAGAACAAATAGCTATGGCTTGGCCAAAGTAAGTATGTTTGTTCTGTTTTGCAAAGGTTCAACATGCACGATTGTAAACCACTTTGTGTTCCTATTACTTTGGGAATGAAGCTCTCCATTTCACAATGTCCATCATCCCCATTGGAGATGGAAGAAATGAGCAGAGTGCCTTACCAGAGTGCAGTTGGAAGCTTAATGTATGCTATGGTCTGTACAAGACCAGACATTGCCCAAGCAGTGGGAATTCTTTCTCGTTTTATGTCTAATCCTGGAAGAGTGCATTGGGATGCAGTTAAGAGGGTCTTCAGATCTTTGCGGGGTACATCAGAGTACTCTATATGTTTTCATGGAAGAGGAGATCAACATTCCCTACGTATTCATGGTTTTGTGGATTCAGATTGGGCCGGTGATGTCGATAGTAGAAGATCCACCAGTGCATATGTGTTTACTCTTAATGGTGGTGCAATTAGTTGGATGAGCAAGCGACAGGTTGTGGTTGCTTTGTCCACTACTGAGGTAGAGTACATGGCAGCTACTCATGCCTGTAAAGAAGCCATTTAGCTGAAGCGTTTGTGTTCAGATATTGGATTAAAACAGGGTGTAGTTACAATATACTGTGACAGTCAGAGCGCAATCTGCCTTGCGAAGAACCTAACTTTTCATGCCAGGACCAAACACATTGATGTTCAGTATCACTTCATGAGAGATATGGTTGAGGATAAAAGGGTGAAGCTGGAAAAGGTAGAGACAGTTGCGAATGTTGCAGATGCATTAACTAAGCCCGTGAGCACAGCAAAATTCAGGTGGTGTTCCGAGTCTATGGGCCTCTCGGCCCCTAGAAGTTGATCCATGATGGTATCTTTCCCTTGGCCCTTGCAAGGTATTCGACAAGTGGGAGATTGTTGGAAATGAGGTGTCTCAACCTTTTTTGGTTTATTCATTTAAGATTTTCCTACAAGCGTTTCACATTGTCTAGGCTCTAAAAATAGAAATAGGAGTTGTCAAAAGATTCCCATATGATAGTATATCATGGAAGGACTATTTTTAGAGATATTATGATAGATTTTATGACATCTGTAAGGGTCAAAAATAGGGGAGAATATTGTGAATGTGGGAGCCTAATTTTAGACCGAAATCTTGTTCTTTAATGCTATCCACCTTATGAAGGTTTGGCACAAGGTTTTGTAAACCATAGATGGTTTCTTGTATAACCAAAGGTCTATAAATTGAAGGCTTGGAGAAACAATTGAAGTAGTGAGTTTTTAATCCTCCTAAAATTGTTTCTGGTGATACTCCTGTAAGAAACTTGCTCTACAAGTGTATGTAATCTTGTTTGAAATACATTGAGTGGGCTTTTGGAGTGTGGGGTTTTTTATCCGAAAGGATTTTCCCCACGTATATATCTGGTGTTTGTGTTTTGTTATGAATATGTTGCTGATATTTTTGTAACTGTTTTACTATGTTGAAAGTTTTGCATAGTATCTCTCCTCAAAGATTAGCGTAGGAAGTTGCTCCACTACTCTTAAGTTCCTATCATATTTGAGATAGAAGAGAAGCAAACCGGAAAAATATATTAGAGTAAAGCTTTGAAATTACAGTTTCCTGATGAATATTGGAGCTGGAAAATACTTTTGAACATCTAGATTTCCAAATATTCAATAAAATCACATGTGTCTAACAGAATTAACTATAACATTAATTTTCAATCCCAATCCAAATAAAGCTTCTCTCCAATTCAGATGACGATCAAACACAGTTGGTAATGCTCTAAAAACAACAGACCATTGCCTTTTAGCAAGGGGACAACTCCAAAATAATGTTTTATGTTTTCATTGAGCTGACAAATGGGGCATTTAAAAGTTTGGATAGGCATATATTTCAATATTTCTCCAACTGGGAGGTTACAATGTAATATCTTCCACACAAGTAATTTAGCAGCAACATCAGCTTTAAATCTCCATATTTGAGCACTTTATTTAACCCAATAATCATGGCTAAACTCACATTTCCATTTAATATTGAGGCGAGGAGTTAGAGACAATGATAACTAATTTCTCAATTTAGGTGTTGTTAATATGTTGGTTGTATTTCATCATTTATTATTATTATTGGTATCTTTTCTTCTCATCTCTTTTTATTTGGGTTTATGGGTATACTGTTAAGAACATTCCTAATGTTCTTAGGGTTGGTTTGAGTGTTTATAACAGTCTCGGTTCCTCTTGTCGTCATTTTTGGTCCTTATTAAGTCATGGTGCACATGTCTATCATCTTTCTCATTTTAATAGTTTTGATGTCAATTTGGTGCCAATAATATATTATTTTGAGTTCAACGTCTATAAATATACAAACGTTGTAGCTCATTTGACACTAACCATACACACAATATTTAGCACTTATTCATAGAGAATTTATTGAGTTGCACTCACATGCATTCTAGATTGGTCTAGCAATCACTATAACAAAATTGTCGTTGTCTAGAGCTAGTATTTCCCATGGATCACTTTTGGCATACAACCTAGGGTTTTGTATATCGTTGGAATTGTCTTCAATTATGCAATTTATTATTTTTTAGCATACTTCTTCAATTGGTTCTCACTAATTAGGGGTTTCACCAATACCAAGAGTCCGAAAATTCCCCTTATCGATTTACTGCAAACCCCTAAAGCTCACTTTACTTTCTATGTTGGAATTTCCCTAGGGTGAGAACTGGAATTGCTTTTTTTTAAGTTATGGGTGTCACAACCTTAAGATCAAAATGAAGAATTTAAATATATAGATCAAACACACATAATCATCAATCTAGTTTAAACCATGTATGTCATCTATTTAGAGTGTCGACAATGTTTTGTACTTGTTTGGAGTACTTACGATGTTTTTTTACATATGTTGTCAATCACTTTTATATTTACAAACAAGGTCATTGTAGCATATGAGATCATGTATTTCAACATTTAGAATGAGATGAGTGTCAAAATATTATAATTCTAATCAGATACACCTCTAAACCCTATGTAAATGGCCTACTTTTAGATTTAGAAATATCACTAAGGCATTATTATTATTACCTTTAATTTTTTTAATAGGGTTTTACATGCCCCTTTCTTGATAAAAGAAAATATTATTGTTAAGTTGTATGTGTCTTGCTTGATTGAAAGCAATTATGTTATGTGTGTCTCATTTAGGTGTAGTTCATTTCTCTTGATTATCTTTTGTTGAACTTGAGTTATCTCACACCATGTAGGGTGAGATGTTTCCCATGTTGTGTTATATCTCAATTTGTTTCAGATGTCTAAGGTTAGTTGTACTACACGCTCCTATATTTAAAGTGCACTAGCTTACATTTTTTGATTAGCTTGATTTCAATACCTAGGTTATTTCTATTATTAAAAGATCCTAAAACCATAACATGCTTTCCTTTGTTATTATTTATTATCTTTCTAGAGTTTCAATGTAAAATGTTTATCTTTATTTTACAAACCCTACTCATTAATCAATGTAATTATTGCTTACTTTTTTTTGCAACCATACTTCCATTATATGCAAAATTTTGTATAAACTTTTGTAATCATGGTTTAGGATTCTCTCCTAATGTGTTATTTATTCACATATATAATTTAATAATGCAACACCCTACCCTTGCATTATTGTGTGTAATGTTCACTCTATATTATAAAATGCTAGTGTATATGTTCAAATGTATCTCATAAACTATCTCTTCAATACCAAATCATAGAATGCTTGAATACAATTCCAATTTGTGGGAATGTATAAATCTGAATAATCTTCCATAGATGCTAAGGTTTCATGTGTTTGTTGCTAAAGTGTTTCATGTGTGTGTGTTGTACATACCTTAGTTCTCCTAATAAGATCTCAATCGGTGATAGAAGAATCATCGTGTCCCATTCCAATTTCAAAAATTACCAATGCATGAAGAAACATTGTGAGATCAACCATACAATGAAATGGAAGGATAAAGATCAATATTAGTCCCTCAAGTATTGAATAACCAAGTAAATCCTAAAAATATTCTCCAAGCTCCCGGACTTAGATTGTAAGTAGCAAATTATTATCTTTTTTTGGATCATTTTAAAAATATTCAAGCAAAGATATGTATTCTAGAGTTACAAAATCAAATGTTTTCAAATATATTTTATATCAAACCTTGAATGATGCTATTATACCAAGTTATACTCAACCATATCACTTTTCTTCTATTGCTAAGTACTTGAAAGATGGTGAGAAATCGACACCTTTGAAGATATTGAGATATATCCAAGAGGCATTGTTGATCACCACTTACCTTTACACATCCAACTCAATATTGATCATCTAGGAATAAAATATTACTTGTTAACAATGGTTCAAAATTGAAAACTTTTTGTGGAAGCTTTCTTCTGCAATTAGGTATTAGTAGATAGGCCTTGATAAAATCAACTATGAGAATAAAGGAATTTGACCATCAAGAGTGACGAGCCCTTGGTATAATTTTGTTAAATCAAACTCTTAGATGAAAATATTACCGATTGAGTATCATGTCATAATATAGTGGTGTAAGTCACAACATTTTTCTTTAAACACCTTAGATTCATGCTATTGGTGTTGCACCTTCTACTATACATATATGTTTGAATTTTGTGCATAACACAATTAGTTATACATGTCTAACAAATGGCACACTCTTTATATTTTATAAAATAATTCAACCTCAAGATAACCTAGTACCTCATTTGGATATAAAGATAAAACAAATCTAGTCACATAAAAATTTCAAGTTTGGATATATGAATGATCAAGCACGAGTTAACATTAGCAATACACCTTTTAATAAGGATAAAAAAAATATTACACTATTAGAGGCTATGTATATGATTTGTCAATAGTAGATATGTTTTACAATCTATATTTCCAAGATGACAAATCCCTTATCATCCGATTTAGAAAGTCTAGAATGGATCACTCCTAAGACATTGCAAGTATAATGTTTATTTGGTAAGAAGTCACATATAAGTTGTTGATGAGATTGTTGAGACAAATGTAGATTCTCAACATGTTGTAGGTTCATTATGATAGCTTCATATTAGGAAGGGAAAAATTCCACGTATGCTCAAGGGAAACTTTGGGGAAAGGTGGGGCATGTCCTAGCCCCATCACATATTACTCTTTTATTTATACCCATTATTATTGTGCTTTTCAATGTTATATCTATGATGTGTGTACATGTATCTTCATATATTTCCATGATTCATGTTATGCCAATATGATGAATTAATTTATTTACTATCATGTCTACCATACTCGTGTGCTCGATTCTCTTGATGTGCCTTGTATGTTTTCTCTTATATCTAATGTTCCTATGTGCTTGTTATATCGTGTGTCATGTGCATATGCCTATAAATGTTTTATAACTGATTTCCTAAATTTCTACGAAGTTATTCCATGTGCTTGACATGCTTTCCATGTGCTCGATATGCTTTCACCATGTCTTATGTGGCTAAAGTGTTTGAGGTTCTTGTTATGAGCGTGTTGTGATCCCATTTCCTTATGTTCCTTTTGTGTCACTATTTTAATTTCATTGCCTTATGGTGCTCTTACTCATTATCCACGTTTTTAGTGGATGATTTGTTTTTCACACATGCCTTGATGTTATTTTACAGTTAAACAAATGTATGACTTGATCCCAATGCCTAATTTTTGTGTGTGTCATATTACATTGGCCATTAGGGCATATTTTTGACTTTTTATTACTTATGCTTTAATTTTTTTTGTATAAAGTTACCGACCGACTAATTTTATCTGAGATTTTTGGTTAAAGTTTTTAAATTTAATTATCTATTTGGCTCTTTTGGTTCATTTTTTTTTGTCTTTTCTTGATCTTAATTATTTTTCACTTGAATTATAGTTGTGCCTTTTCCAAGATTTTTGTCATTTATCCTTTTTCCTTGGTGCTTTTTTAAAGATGATCTTTTACAATCTTTTACTTTGTTTTTGAAATTGATGTTCTCAGTTTTTCCACTTAGTACTTCTTATTCTTGATTTCTTTATATTATCTTGTATTGTATTATTTGTGTTTCCATGATCTATATCATGCAGATTGCTTTGTCCCTTACCTATGTTCCCAAGATTCTTATCATCCATATAAGGGCCATGCCCCTTAAACATAATTTATCGCTATCATATCTTATGTTGTTGATGCTATAAGATTTATATTATATGGGGAAAAAATCAAATGTGACACTTCATTGCTTACATCATGGGTCCATTTGGGGAAAATTATTTATTATGCACATGCTTTTATAGAAAAAATCATATTGTAGACATATGAGTTGGTTTTCAAAGTTATATTATGCATGTTACCTCTAATCTCTTTCTTTTGAGATGTGACACTCATAGGTTTATCTCAAATCTCAAAAGTGGGCATATATTCCAGTAATTATATTTGGAAATATGTTTTTGAGGAATGTGTATCATCGCACTAAAATTATGGTAGTTCAAATTTCATTCAAAAGTTCATATTGGAATGTACTCATAACTTTATTTACTCTTCTTGAGGATGCAATCATAATATTATCTCAAGACTTTATTTATCCTAATTGAGCACATAATCATGATACTATATCAAATTTAGTTGTGATTATATTTAGCTTTATCTAAAATACTATACAAAGTTTTATCTAGCTTTTATTCATAAATTTACTCAAAATCATATTTAGAATGTTGTTTGGGATTTTTATTCAAATTTAGAGAGATATAGTTATGTCTTGTGTGTGCGCATGTGTGCATACACGCATTTGTGCGCGTGCGCGCGCGCGTGTGTGTGTGTGGGCGCGCACGCGTGTACATGCATGCACCCATATCTAAAAATAATTTGAAAATTTAGTTTCGTCACTTTAGATTCTAACAATTATTACTATATTTCATGTTGACCCGTGCATGTGTCGAAAAAGAAGAATGTATTTGTAAATTATATTGTATATTGACTTCTAAAGTTGAGATGGACAAACACAAAAGATTTTATGTCCATCTATATTCTTTCTCTACTTTGAAATGTATGCATGCAAACACTTCAAAGTAGGGCAAAATGTAGACACCTACAAATGACCTCGTGTCATTTATTAGTCATTAAATTACATGTTTTTTTTTTTCATGGTATAGAAATATGATTTATTGGCGTGTTTATCGTGTTTCATCATGTCTCCATTTTTACTCTAGCCCACTTTTCTCTCATGTCTCTTTGTTTAGGTTTTCGAGAACATTGTTCAACGTGCCCTTGACACCCACGAATTTGTGCAAAGTACCCATAGTGCTCTTATGCCTTCTAAAGCAACATTTTTCTCCTTGTTAGGTCATGGTGCACATGGTTCATTTGTCACATATTTTTCTCATTTTAGTTGTTTCGATATCAATTGGGTGTCAGTAAGGTCCTAATTTAAATTCAAGTTGTTTATAAATACACAAGCATTGTAGCTCATTTGATGCTAACTATACCCATAACATCTAGCACTCATTTAGAGAAGATTTATTGAGCACTTAGAGACATTCTACAAAGATCACACAATTATTATAGTATTATCATTTTTTCAATCATAGATTTCCCATGGATTACTTTTGATGCATGACCTATAGATATTTTGTAAATAACTAGAATTGTTTTCAATTATGTAATTTACTATTTTTCGACATACATAAAAATTGGATATCGCTAATTAGGTTGTTGAAAAATATCGAGATAGTTCTTTTATTCACTTGATTTGTCACAGAGTTGTAAAGCAAACTTTATTTCCCCTTAAGCCCTTAGATATTGCAGGGGTTATATTGACGCTGCTCAAGGGCAAGAATAAGTTTTTTTTTGAAATTATGTGTCGCAGAGTGGAACCATGCATAACTTGGAGCGAAAGAATTGAATACCCAGATTAGATGAACATAATCGTGAAGATTGGAATGAAGGGATCAAAGCTCCAAACCAGAAGAACACAATCATCAATTTAACTTAAGTCGCACCTATCAAGTTATTTAGAAACCCAGCGTCTCAAAACCCTTCCCCTTGGATGGAGATGAGGGGCTTACCTAAGATATCCAAATCAATTTATAAAAGCATAGAAAAGTGCAGAGGAGGAGGCACCCATTTTTTCTCTTTCCTTTTTTTTTGGATGGCAAACACATTGAGAGGGAGTCGAGATAGGCGCAGAACCTGCCTTTTAACTTTGAGTGGGAAGGGGGCGACAACACTCTAAAAAATTGGAACAAAGTTGGATTTAATTAGGACAAATCCTTTCAAAGGGTGCAAGAAACCAACATTGAGGCATGTGAGTACTTCTCTCAAAAATCCTCATCAATTTCAAAGCACTATAATTTAACAAGTATTAAAAAATGCCTAAAAAGGTACATAAAACCGTGGTTAAGATAAGCTTCACGTCCGGACGCATCCGATCTTTTGTACGCTAACTCCACTTCACAAGTCTACGTCAGATTTTAACTGACGGATATTTGCATTGGGTGGATTACAGGACGTCACTGACACGTGGCTCGTGGGGGGGTCAGTTACTTAGTGGGTTGGTTTTGTTATGAACGTGAATCGGATTTCTCAAGGGCGTGACTGGTGACATGTCGGCGTGTAAAGCGAGAGCTCAGTGGGGTCTACGTGGCGAATCTGATGCTGGACCCACCATTACCAGGTTGACGCCTGACGGGAATTCATTGACAGAAAACGCGTCCGTTGGTTTTCGTTGACTTTTGTACTGGCTAGGAAGAGTCCGCCGTCAAAATGTGAGTCCGTCCTGATTGGCAACAGACGGGATTGCGTTTAATGTTTTTAATAAAAAATGTGTTATAAATACGAAGATTTTGGGTGTCATTATTTTGGGTTTATTACGAGTTTGGTAGGTGGGTTTTTAATTCGCGAACCTCCCTTCTCACTCACAAAACACTGTTTTCCTCTCTAAAATTAACTCATTACAACCCAAACATTTTTTTTTAAGAGTGTCACTTTGGTCAATAACGTTTCTAACAATTTCTTTTCCCTTCATCAATAATAAAAAATTACGATTCGAACTAATTTTGTAACTTTTTTACTAAATGGCTTCTCCTAAATTTCGGAATTAATTTTAAAAATTTATTTTCTCACTTATAAACATAGTTTATATTTCAATTAGATCCAATCTTCACAATCATTTATATAAGGATAAAGTATTTATACTAGAGGTGTTCTTATAATGGCAGTCAATAGTGCAGAATTTGATGTCCATTTGACTCTCTCCTCACAATTCATTTATAAATTTGATTTCCATTGAATTGTTGCTTAAATGTTTTTATCCTTTTTCACTTACACTACACTAACATAATTAAACCCTCAAAATTGATCTCTCAACACACACACACAATATTTACAATGAAATTACAAAGTAGTAATGTTATAGAAGTTTATTTTTTTTGAATTCTTAGTTAAGGAATTTGAAATTGGTCATTTGTTTATGTAAGATATGCATCACAAATAATAAGATAAGATGAGCCAATTCAAAGAAGGTGATTGTTATTTGATTGATTTGATTGATTGTCACAAGGCTTGACAAGTGAAAGATATTGATATGTGATCCCCCTAAGTAATAGTTTATGTGCCCCAACTTGCCCCAGGTAGGGGTAGGAAGGCATAGAATAAAAAGTGGCCCATCTGATTTCTCAATGTTATTTCGGGTTTCCTTATTATTAAAGGTTATCATGAAACAATTTTTGCATCTGATCTGTTAAAGATTTTGAAAGAAAGATTTCTTTTGTTGAAACCTGGTAGGTCTTAGACTGCCATACCCCACGGGGCACGATCCCGACCTCATCCCTTATTATAGTATATTCGGGCCTTTGCCTCAACAAGAATTAAACCCTGGCAGGCTCTTTGTGAGCCAAACAACTTCACCAATGGGCCAACGATCATTCGATGAAAGAAAGATTTTGTCTATATATTTGTTAAGGCTTTCATGAAAACATTTGTTTATATATTTTGTACATTTTCTCATCATTAATCATAAATGTGATCCGAGCCATTTTTCTAGAACCTATTTTCTCAATTGTAAATATACTTTATATTTCAATTAACTCTAATTACGTTGAGAGGCATTCCTATAATGGAAGTTAGCACTGTAATGGAGTGAGTTGTTCCTTTTATGCTCCGCATTAAATTTGACGTTCATTTGACCGTCATGGAATAGTTCGTCCATACATTTGACTTCCATTGGACTATCACTTAAATGTTGTTTTTTTCCTTGGAAAAGTTAATTAAAAATAGTAATATCTTGGCCACATAATAATGTTTGGGCCCTTTTTCTTGAATTGATAGCAATGTGTATGTGCCACATATCAATGAAAAATTGATAGAGAATTTATGAAATTATTGATTAAAGTGGTATTCGAAGAATCTAAACTAAAAACTTTGAAATCGATGTCTATTGATGCATTTCATACAAATACATTTAATATAATATACTTATTATATTATACCTATTTTATTTTTGTATTTTTTTCATAAGTAAATAAATATCTAAGATTAAAATCTCTTGATATATATACTTAAAATATCTATACTAGTCTTCCAACCATTTTCATACCTAATAACAAAGTATCTGAAGTAATTAGATTGTAAAGGATCACTGGTCGTTTTCTTTGTAAGATGGGCATCAATAACAACATAACACCCACCACCAACATAAATAAACTAAAAAAAAATCCCCTTTTTTAATATCATGCACCCGATTTTTTATATCTTGTAATTAAAATATTTAATATTTTTGAAAAGTCTTTTCCCTGAAATATCCGTGTAATTCAATATTCAAAAATGATGTGGGATCTTTGATTTCGTTATACTTACACTAAACAATTCATTTCATAAAATAAAAACGTAATTAAATAAATATAAGAAATACACTCGAATGGCGTCAATTAACAGAAAATCAATTTCCTCCCAATAGCAAAAATCGCGTACTCGTCACCGAATCACGTTCCTTAACTGAAACTCAACGGAATCATAGAATCCGTTAGCGTTAGTTTCATGCTATCTAATGGCAGGGCATATTACTGTAAAAAATATATCGGACAACCAGACAGAGACCGCAGTTCGAATATATAAGAGGGGAATATTTTTAATGTGTATATACCTTCTAACCCAAGGTCAAAGCCCCTACTTACAAGTTAAGTTGAGAAATAAATACATAAATATATACATTGTTTTATCGAGTTTGTCGTTTATTACAGGCCCAGTTCCGTCCAGCAGGCAAGGGATAAGAGACGTCAGACCCCACGGAACAGCACAGTCGTAAATTCAATTAGCCTCCATAGATTTTAGTGCAGATCTGTGGAAATTAAAAAAAGAATTACCACCTCAATCGTGCCCATTTGGCGCTAGCTACTGTTATTGCTGAATGCTCAATGGCTTATCATTTATGAATAAGGCAGGAGTGTTACAGCAGAGGTTTTTTTTTCTTTCTCATGTTACACAATGTATAGCCCACAGAAATCAAACTCAAAGCTACCACCGAAGTCCTCTTTATCAAGGTCTACTTCTAATGGAATCCAAGTGGGTTCCTCTTTAATGCAAGTTGATGACAGTAGCAGTCTCAGACATTCTGTCTGCAGTAACAGTACCAGCAGCGACGTGAATATGGACAGCTCTGCACAGGTCTCCAGTGGACTTATGCGATACAGGTCTGCACCCAGTTCGTTTCTTGCTAGTTTGGTTGAAGAAGCAGACGATTATTTGCCACGGGTTGCAGGGTCACATGAGCCTGATCACACTGTTATAGCTCGCTATTTCAGTGCTGATTCCTCTTCCCTGACATCAGAGTCTAGTTCTGGAGTAATTCAATCCAATGGGTCGGATAGATCTGCAGCAGCAGCAGAGAAGGAAGGCAGAGGCAATCAGTATAGCAGCATGAATGGAGCCAGTCACTGTGCTAGTGCTGCTAGGCTTCAGGGCAGGAATGAAGATGTGGGTAAACACCATCTTGCTTCAATACTTGAGAATGGGCCTGAGGTGGTTTCCAGGAACAGTTTTTGCAATGCTTACCAGGCACAGGGACAGGACCCTCGATCTGGGATGGACAATAACTATAGAATGAATCAACTTTTCTGCAACCCACTGAATAGTATGCCCCCTTCTGATGCTGCAGCCAAGAGTAACCTTACTAGACACAGTAGTTCTCCTGCTGGCTTCCTCTCTCGGTTGGCTGCTGTTGATGGACAAGGAGTTTATGAAAATGGTGAGAACCCTAGTTTTCTAGTTTTGTACTGTTTCTCACAAACGATTTTTTGTTAAGGTTTTTTTTGAACTTACGGTCGATTTGGAGGGTTTCCTGATAACTGGGACATAATTACTCCTGTTTTGGGAGAAACATGTTTCCAAATCGCATGGAGGACAAGCCCTCAAAACCAATCACGCCTTCTAGTTGAGCCCTCTGCAGTGCCCCAGTGTGGTTTGACAGCATCCGACCCCATGAATAACCTCATCGGCTCCCCTTGGAGCAGACCATTCTCCAGATCACATTTTTAACTCTGTCTAACACACTCTTCAAAATTTATAGCCTGACTGATGCTTCTGATACCATTGTCAACATTGGGTTGTACTCTTTTAGCTTGCTATTTTTGGTACGTTCTCCTATGTTGTAGGTGAACAATTTTCTATTCTTAAGCTAGTCTAAGCTAATCTCACTAAACTAGTTGTACTTTAGAATTCCATGGGCCTAATATTGGCCATTTGTGGACCGACGTCTTTGTTTCTTGTTGACCTCAGGCCTCTGTTCTTCTTGCTAGTACATATTCATAGTTGTTCTTGCTAGAATATATTAATAGTTTACAGTATAAGAGTCTGAGTACCCATCTATTGTGGCCATTTCACCTTGTTTCAGTTGGATTCAATGGAGAAAGATTGATCATAAGTTGCCGAAAGGTAAACCAATTACTAATTATTCTTTCCCAAGTTACTTCTCTGGACCAGATAGGCGAAGTTACATTACTTGGTATATCAGGGGCCGTGAAAAAGAGATATATCAAGGCCCTGGCGGCTGGCCTGGTTTTGGCAACCAGCCAAGAAGAAATGATACAAAAGTGGGATTTCAAGCTTCTTTTGCCAGCAAAAGAATGGCTCTAGAAATCGGTGTTTTCTGTTCTGCAACAAATGCCCGGCCAAATCTGCAAAAAAGACTACAGTTTAAAAAACACACCAATTCTTTCCGACACGCAGCCAGTTCTATAACTGTGTATAATCATTCTGTTTTTTCAGCAGTTACAATGAATACTCTATTGAGATGGACTTCTGTTCAATCAGTCTCTGCTGAGGCGGTCCACAATTTTTTTATGCTGTATATGTTATATTTGATGTAAATAATGAAGGATGTCATCTTGTGCAACTGAAAGTGTGCAGCAATTCAGATCGTAGTCCTATGGGAACATCATTTGTTGCTTATAAACTCTTTATAATGAATGTGAATATGATATATCTTGTAAGAACACTGCAGCAAATATATCAGTAAATAATAGGCTTGCAATTTTTTGTTCTTTTTACATTTCTTATGTCTTTGCGCTGACCTTGGTCTTTGTCGGTTTCCTTATTCACCTACTGAATCTCTTTCATTCAGGTTTCTTAGGGGCAGTAAGGAACATGACCAACCTTTCCTCTCAAAACAGGTCATGTGGTGATATGGTTGCACCAAGTAGGCTGGCAACTCAAATGAGTTTTATGAAGCAAGGTAGTTCTACTGCAGGGCTTTCATCTCAGCTGAGTGATATGAGCATGCCAGAAGTTGTGGACAAGCTCAACTTGCCCGTGGGATCTTCAGCTGAGAGCTTGGGTGGGAGTAGCTCAGATGATGGTAATTTAGGCAACGGGAGCGGAGTCCAGCCTTATATCCCAGGTTTTCAAGTTGGGTCCTGGGACGAAGCAGCAATTGTTTCTGAGAGCTTTGCAGACATGCAAAATAGGACATCCTTTTCTACAAGAAAGCGAGCTAGAGATCTGAATGGGAAAATTTTGCCACCTTTGAGTATGACAGAGTCCTTGGTAAGCGTTTATGCCAATGCAAAATTACAAGTCTCGAGTTCATGAATGGGGCATGTTTGTAGCCTGACAGTGAATGTGAGGTTTCTTGGATGTTTTAGTCTAGGTTCATTTTTTCCCCAAACAATGAAACAAACTAAATGGATGTGAAAGACAAAGCACATGCATTCCATATCAAGCTTATTTATTATGCAGGAAATTATATTTTGAATTGTTTTACTGGTCATTTAGCCATTCCGTTGGTGGTTGGATGTGGAACTGGCAACATAGCTCAAACACATGTTAATCCATTAGGTTGCTTTCCTCATCTCGTCTTTCTGATTGTTGCATTAGAAGGTAGAGGCCAGTACTCATCTTCCTTCGGGATTGACTCACCAATTCAGCTTACCAAAATCACCATCAGAAATTGCAATGGAAAAGCTACTTCAGGACTCTGTTCCTTGCAAAATTCGAGCAAAGCGAGGCTGTGCGACACATCCGCGAAGCATTGCAGAAAGGGTCAGTACTGAGTAGCAGTTAATTTGATATCCTTTGTCAAAATCTGTGTCTCAAAATAGAAGTTGTACTAAATATTCTGATTTTTGATTCATGTCACTTTAGGTTCGAAGGACGCGGATCAGTGAAAGAATGAGAAAATTGCAGGAACTTGTGCCAAACATGGACAAGGTAGATAATTCTCAAATATTTTAAAGGGTGCTGTGTTGAGTTATAGGATTTGAGAAATTTAGATTCAATAGATTATAAGTTTTAGACTTTAAGGATGGATGTTGTTTCTCTGTTTTCTGATATCTGATACCACTGTATGTTGTACTCTGTCCCTTACAAGAAACATTATTGTTATCAAGCGGTATGATTAGCGAGGCTGTCAGGTTCTCTGTTTCTAATACTTAACTTTATATTCCAAGAAGTTAGATTGACCTTTTTTTGGTCCTACAATGTTTACCACATGCAGCAAACAAACACTGCAGACATGCTAGATGAGGCGGTTGAATACATCAAGCTCCTTCAGCGACAGGTTCAGGTGAGATGGAATGCAATGTTGCAATTGGTTCTTGATTTTCAGAGGCTCATATTCCTCATGGCCCAATTCAATATACATGACAGCCACATAACAGGATAATAACTCTGATAAAGTTGGCTTGATCTGTTGTAGGATCTTTCTGAAATTCAGTCCAATTGCACCTGTTCAAGTAAACATGCCCCAGAAAATAATTAGATAATCTAAGCATGCTGAGGGAGGGTGGAAAAGCTGTGCATCTGAGGGTTTTGAGCTAACTAACAATGTCATTGCTTAGATGGACACAATCCCTTATCCGACTATGACATGTTACAGTCTCTTCAAGCCTCATCTGTGTATCTGGTTAAGGTCAGACAACTAAATGGAAATTGGAAGTGAATTCAGCCTCTATTTTTGGCCGAGTACCCAGAAAAGAAAAGGGCTGTCATAATCCTTTTGCCAACCTTTTTTGCTCGCTAACCAACGATTACTGAATACCGTTCAAGTTCAAAATGGTGTTTGACAATCACCCAAGACTTTTAGTGTTGTGGCTCATGATGGTTTTTTGTAAGATCAGTATTGATATAAGACATAAAAGCTTCTGATTTCCAAGTTGCCGAACCGAATATTTTGGTGGAACTGGTATTATTTTGCGTAATTGAAAAGGCACAGAGGTCAAACATATACAGGTTTAACCAGCTATTACTCTCCTTCCAGAGATACAAGGTGATAGATGTCGAATGAAATGCTAATTTTGAAAGGGGCCCTCATCCAACTGTCAACAGAAACCATGGCTTCTAGAAACAGTGTAGATTTTCTTACAAACTTGTACACCTCAAATTTTCTGGCCAGGACTGGTTCATGCCTCTGGCCTTTCTGTAATGAAACTGAACTGTTTGAATTTCTCTCGAGCAACACAGTCTATTTCTGAATTAAGAAATTCATCCTTTGCAAAATAATATCATTATGCTTGGTTGAAATTTGAACTAATGAATCAAATTTATAAAGATGTGTAAAGAAAGAAAACTTCAAGACAGACTTTGTAATCCTGGTCTATTTTGCATGATCATGGTTTATTTTGCATTCAATTTTGGAATGTGGAAGTTATCATCATGTCTGTTGCAAAAGCCTCTCATTTTGACATATGGTAGCAGCTTTTTGAAAAGTTGTTGGACAGCTGAACAATATAAAGTACAGCAAGTTACTTAAAAGGCTGCCCAATAACATGGGAAAATTGTAAGGACTGAAAAATTTGTTTATCATGGTGTACTTTGTAATCAAATCATTTCACAAAAGAAGACAATTTTATTTTTACATATGTTAATATATAAAAACACATAATGATTTATTAGTAAAACTCGGTAATTTTTTTTTTTGGGTTGAAACCTGTATGAAAGCTGCCTGCATCTAAGTAAACATCATAAAACAAGTAAACTATAACAAACAGAGTTATGCATGTAGAATAAAATAAACAATGTTATATATATAAAATAAAATAAACAATGCTTTAATTAATTGTTTGATCAAACAAGTAAAGAGAGGGGAATAAAAAAGTTTTTATGTTTATACGGTGTTAAATTTATTTTCAAAATCTCAGCTTGGAAAAGCGCATGTGACACTCTTACAATTCCGGCCTTACGATTTGGAGATGCACCAAGATTACTGTTAGGACTGTACAAATATTTATAACAAGTTGCTAATGCCACACATATACTATTAGTTAGCAACTGTCACCTAAAATTTGATCTTTTGGGTCCGTTTGCCTTACATAGCATTCACTACCTTGCCCCAATTTTGCTCACAACGTGCAATGAATTGAGTTTGCAAATTGGGAAGCTATTAGAGAAATCCACTAATTTATTAGATCCATTTGATTGGAGTAAATATGTTAGAAATATAAAATGTGGAGCAAAAATAGAATTGTCATGTTGTGCATATCCATTTGGTCGAAAGCCTTGTCTGCACAATGTTGTTGGTGTGACTTTGTACATATGGATTCACCTTGAATTAGGCAACTAGCAATCACACATGAAATGTACGATGGAAATGCCGAAAGGTATCTTGTGAAGAAGTGAAAGTGGAGGGAGAGAACATTGGGAGAGGAATAGGGGAAATGAAGAAGGGGTTTGAGGGTGGATAAGTGAAGGGTGGGGAAATTGGAATGGGGAAGCAGTCTATAATTCCACACTCCAATAACTACATGAGTTTTTGTTAATCATTTAAAGTACAAAAGGTATTTTGTGTAAGATGTGAATGTAAATGTTTGTGGAGATATATGAGAATATAAGAATTAGATAAACAACGCTAATGAAATAGAAAATATTTTACAATTTTAGTTGTTCCATATATTCGTTAATTAGAACACACGTAAACGTAAGGGGAAATCAAGTGCACGTTTAATGGGACACAACATAGATAGGAAGATGTGCAGTGGGTGTAGCATTGAAAGGTAGCGATTGCATGAGGTTTTAGGATTAGGGTTTTTCTCTAGGTTCGTGAACAATTATTAGCACCAATGATGAAGATTGTTCATACCCAAATAATATATGCTATTTGTGTTCTACTTAATTGTTTCAAGCTTGTGCTCATTATTCATGCGAGGAAAATACGATCTTCAAGGGGCCAAAATTAAAAAAAATGGTAGGAACTCAAGAGGGGCCAATTTTGAAACCCAACCACATTGGTTTCTTCTTGTAGCACTTTGTAGGCATGATTTATACTTCCGAGCTTGAGTAATATAAAAAAACAATGTGATGGAGGAACACTTAGTGGTAATTGAGTCTTTTAAAGGAATGGACATTATCTATTTTTCTCTAGGTCCATCAACAATTACTAGTAACAATGATGAAGATTGTTCGTACCCAAATAATTTATGCCATGTGTTCCACTTAATTGTCTCAAGCTCGTGTGCATTATTCATGTGAGGAAAATACGAGCTTCAAGGGGCCAAAATTAAAAAAATGGCAGGGACTTAACAAGGGCCAATTTTGAAACCCAACCACATGGTTTCTTCTTGTAGCACTTTGTAGGCATGGTTTATACTTCCAAGATTGAGTAATATAAGAAATCGATGTGATGGAGGAACACTTATCGATAATTGAGCCCCTTAAAGGAATAGACATTATCTGTTTTTCTCTAGGTCTGTCAACAATTATTAGTTATAATGATGAAGGTTGTTCATACCCAAATAATATATGCCATCTAAGCTCCACTTAATTGTCTCAAGTTTGTGCACATTGTTCATGTGAGGAAAATACGAACTTTAAGGGGCCAAAATAAATTTTTTTGCAAGAATTCAACATGGGCCAATTTTGAAACCCAACCAGATCGGTTTCTTCTTGTAGCACTTTGTAGGCATGGTTTATACTTCCGAGCTTGACTAATATAAAAAAAACAATGTGATGGAGGAACACTTAGTGGTAATTGAGTCCCTTAAAGGAATGGACATTATCTATTTTTCTCTAGGTCCATCAACAATTACTAGTGACAATGATGAAGATTGTTCGTACCCAAATAATTTATGCCATGTGTTCCACTTAATTGTCTCAAGCTCGTGTGCATTATTCATGTGAGGAAAATACGAGCTTCAAGGGGCCAAAATTAAAAAAATGGCAGGGACTCAACAAGGGCCAATTTTGAAACCCAACCACATTGGGTTCTTCTTGTAGCACTTTGTAGGCATGGTTTATACTTCCAAGATTGAGTAATATAAGAAATTGATGTGATGGAGGGACACTTATCGATAATTGAGCCCCTTAAAGGAATAGACATTATCTGTTTTTCTCTAGGTCCGTCAACAATTATTAGTGAAGATGATGAAGGTTGTTCATACCCAAATATTATATGCCATTTGAGCTCCACTTAATTGTCTCAAGTTCGTGCACATTATTCATGTGAGGAAAATACGAACTTTAAGGGGCCTAAATAAAAAAATTTGCAAGAATTCAACATGGGCCAATTTTGAAACCCAACTAGACCGGTTTCTTCTTGTAGCACTTTGTAGTCATGGTTTATAGTTCCAAGCTTGAGTAATATAAGAAAACGATGTGATGGGGGAACACTTATCGATAATTGAGCCCCTTAAGGGAATGTACATATGAACGTAAGGGAGATTTTATCTGTTGATCGAGATTTTCAATTTTGTTATTATTTTATGGCATCAAGTATTTTGTGTGCATGACATTAATTTTCTAGCTAAGGCGAAGACATAAATAGAAAGTTGGAAATAAAAAGGTGGGAATTGAAACCCCAAATATCCCACACCTATTCCATGGATCAGATTGTTCCTTCCCAAATAACATTTGCTATATGTGCTCCACTATGTCGTCTTGATCTCTCTTGCATTATGCACATGATTGCAATTTATGTTATAAATGGCCAAAATAAAAAAATTCCAAAAATCGAATATGTTTCAGGATAGGTAGATTTTATCCATCAATCGAGCTTGTTAGTGTTTTTATTTCATGGCACCAAGGATTTTGAATGGACGATGCTTAATTTGATAGGTAAGACAAAGACATGATTGGAATGTTGGAAAATAAATACTTGCATGAACCAGAGTTATTCCGTGGAGCAAATTGTTACCACTCAAATAAAAAATGCTATCTCCGCTCAATTTAATCATCTCAACCTCATGCACATTATTCACATGAGTGAAATGTGAGATTAAAGGGGCCAAAATAAAAATTTATTGATAATTCAACGTGGGCCAATTTTGAAATCCCACCACACTGGTTGTTTCTTGTAGCACTTTACAGGGACACTTTTCGGTTGTAAGCTCGAGTAATTGGAGAAAAAATAGCCAATGCAGGACCGCCCATCAATAATTGAGCCCCTTCAGGAATTGAACACATGAACGGAAGAAATATTTTATCCATCGATTGATCTTTTCTATTTTACTATTTTACTTTTTATGGTGAAGGCATGAATGATAAGTTAGAAATAAAAATGTGTGAATTAAAACCTTACATGGCCCACACCTATTCCACAATGCTTCTGCATCTAATTTTGTCAACTGCAACAAGACCAACAACATGACATCATGTGAGGAAATCGGGGCTTTCATTCATCCATCAATTGAAAACACATCTCTAGCTCTAACAACATTTTGTGAATGAATATGCAATATGTGGACGAATGTCATTAAGTCATGCTTTAACAACCAAAGTAATAGTTGTGGTCCAAACACTACTACTTATCATAATTTCCTACTCGTATTTCTTACTTGGAGTGAAAACACTTAAGCGGATACGTCAAAGAAGTTAAAGTTAAGGGAACGAAACCTCGGAGAAGGAAGAGAGGTGATACAGAGGTGGTTTGAGGGAGGAGAAGTAAATGGGAGGGCTAAATGCTTGGGGGTAGCAATGTGCAATACTTTTTTTTACAATGAAGCACATAAGAAAAATACTTCATAGTATTGGGGTTAAGAATAAGGTTGTACCACATCTATTTTAAGCCATACAGAGGGGTCACTCATTCATTGTCATTAACAGGGCCACACACAATTAGATGAAACATAATATTTTGGGAAAATAAGGTGAAAATGGGTTTTTTTTTTCTTTTAATTTCAATGGCAAGGTTCTAAATTGTTGTTTAATTTATTAGATAAAAGGAAGACATTAATGAAAAGTTGGAAATAAACAATGTGGAAATTACTTGCATTGTTTAGGTGATTGCAATTTTCCATTAAAAGGGTCAAAATAACTTTTTAGTTTCCATCAACTATCAAATAGATGAAATTATTAATATGAGAATGGCCTCTCCATTGTAAACAAAAAGTTGGTTATTTCCAATGTTGGTAGACCTCGTGACACTTTAATATTCTAAATTTGATGGATTGGTTTAGTATTAATTTTTATGTTTTAATATTTTTTCTTGAGAGGTGGAAAATTTGGGAAGATACTCACATGTATATAGGAGGTCCGATTAAAAAAAAAGGGAGAATATTTCAAGGGAGAATATGATATGATGAAATAAGTATTGAATAACACCACTCAAACAAAAAAAGGTGCTTGCGAACAATGTTGTACCATATGGACGGGTCATTCTTTCACTGTTGTTAACTTGCCTATTAGTTCTAGGGCCTTTCCCCAACTTTTTTTGGAAAAATATGGGAAACGAATGCTTGCTTATTTTTTAATTTCATTTTTTATGGCCTCATGATTTTCAATTAGATGACATTTAATATCTTAGATAAGATGAAGACGTAAATGGAAAGTTGGAAAGAAAAAGGTGGAAATTAAATACTTGCTTGTCCCACACCTTTTCCACGACTCAGATTATTCCTATCTAAATACTATCCATCATCGATGCTCCACTTTATGGGCTAGGTCTAGGAATAAATCTCGGTGACCATGCTTTCATTACGATCTAGGTAAAATGTGACCTTCACAAATTCTTCCCAACATGTTGCTCTAGGTACTACAATCCTTAGTCTCTTACCATTAGTAAGTATTTCCCAACCAGGGGGAACCTTGGTAGAACAACCAAGAGAAACCATGGGTCTAAGCCCCTCATTCCCCATTGATGGAAGTGTTTTAAACAATGTGCTAGATTTATATGGCCAATACCCAACAACTTGATAGCTTTTACCCACCACATTCACTATCTCACAACTGGAACAATAGCCTTCCATTTCTCCATGACGGAGATTAATCAGTCTGCTTAAGCCTGAAATACTTGTCAATAGTATTTCATGTAAAATTTGTGCACCTTTCATCATGGGTGTAATGAATTTCATTTGAAGGCCATCACTATCTGACATGTGCTAACAAAAAATGGAAATATTTTTTGGGAGTGCAATGGAGTTGCAGTAGAGAAAGATACAATTGGTACCTTGTATGCTTCTCCAACATCTGATACAAACACAACAACCTCTGATGCATAAAGGAAAATGAAATTGGGAAACTATTAGAGAAATCCACTAATTTATTATATCCATTTGATTGGAGTAAATATGTTAGAAATAGAAATTGTAGAGAAAAAATATAATTGTCATGTTGTGCATATCCATTTGGTCCAAGCCTTGTTTGCACAATGTTGTTGGTGTGACTTTGTACATATGGATTTACCGTGAATTAGACAATTATTAATGCATTACTCTTGATATTTTATTCTCTATTTTTCTCGATATAGTCAAATATCTTTATGTTTCTTCTTTCTTTTGACTTGTCAATCTATCATAAGGGTCCTTGCCTTCATCATCTTTGCATTTGTACTTGATCATATGCCCAAGACAATATTGGCATCTAAGGAGAGTACAATACATTGATATTGTCCAAGATGACCAATATTGTCTTGGCGTGTCCTTAGCCAAGTTTCTTGGGTTGAGAAAACATGTGTCAGTGGATTTCATCTTTTTGGGTCTTGTTGAGTCAACATTTGCACACCAATAGGTTTCTAATTCAAATTTGAGAACACTATATATACAAAGTCCTTAGAGGAATTTTTAATAACAAGCATCTTATAACATGAGAGGCAACTGACTCATTCTATTGTTTATATATGCTCACAAACACATTTTAAGTTTTTTCTAAGAGAATTTTCTTTATCATGCACACCACTCGCATGTTTGTATCAAAGGTGGACATAAGTGAATTATATGTAGTTGCATCTAACACTCATAAGAATTGGAAGACATAGTTCGAGTTGATCCCTTGAGGTAGTGGTACATAGTGTGACACTCACATGTATTGGGGCACTAATGAGGCCAATCCAACGTAATAGTGAGGCCAATCCAACGTAATAGTTACTAGGGAATTTTATGGCACTTTGTTAAGGTTATAGAGGAGAAGGCATTATAGTGATTTCACACAATAATCACAAACATCTGAAGTAAAATTCTACCAACATAGACGAAGGATAACATACATATCCAATTTGGAAAGGTTTTGAGTACATGGGCACTACCATCCACCTTGGTCACTACCATTTACTTGTAGTGTCTACTTTAATCGGTCGTGTTTAGGAGGCTCTGAGTAGTCAACCACTTCTAAGTGATGTTCATCATCTAGTACTAAGTATTTTATGTTTTTATGGAAATCCCTATGACATACAAACAATGTGTGTTAGCTAAGAATCTTATCACTCTCATTGTCTAGCATGTTTTTAACTAATCAACTATGCCCATTAATCTTAATTCAAGTTATATTATTGTCTTTTATTGTGTTTATCTAATAATATAAATTAGGTCAATTAGTTTAGCAATTTTATATATTTTTGTGTAAATAATTGTTTTGGTCATGTGAGTTAATCAAATGTAAAAATGGGGTACACCCAACATCATTTACATCTACAATTTTAATGGGAAGACTTAGTTTCCTTATTGGCATGTGTGTCCAATGCTCCTTGTGATTTTTGTGACATGGACTAACTACCTCTCGTAGATCCTAACTCTGATGATTGTAGTAGAGACTAACACATATGGGTTTTAGTCTAATAGAAATCGTGGTCCAACAAATGGTATTGGAGCGACAGGTCTTGAGTTCGAAACTCACTCGGGTAACGCTGAGGGGGAGATTGTTGGCATGTGTGTCCAACAATCCCCGTGAGTTTTGTGATATGGACTAACCTCCTCTCGTAAATCCTAACTCTGGAGATTGTAGTGGAGACTAACACCTATGGGTTTTGGTCTAACGACAATCGTGGTCCAACATTCCCAAGCTTTTCTTTTCTATTCACCGAGCTTCCATCCACATACATAGCTTATTGTAGGGTCCATATGTAGCTTGGCAACTTCTTTGTTTGATCTTCCACCATCTGATTATAGACAAATCTAATGGTAGTTAATCCTTAAGAAATTAAGTTGATCAACTTTGAAGTAGTCAGTGCTTGCCATTAGATTAGAAATAAATTGCAAGGACACTTAGCTTGTTAAGCATAGGATCTAGCTGCCTATTGTTCATTGGGAGGAGAATCATAAAAATTCCTTAGAGAGCTTCTCCTAATTGCCTATTATTCACCCAAATAGATATCTAGCACACTCTTGAGTGACTGAACTAGATTTAGGGAAGAAAATGTATCAAATCCCCCCCTTTGAATATATTTTGGAAGTCAATAGCATGCAAATAATTTCTTGGAAGAATTAGTTTTTTATATAAGAGAAGCTCATTGAAGAGTTTTTATCAGTCCGTGTTAACCAATTTTTTAATGCAACTATGTTCTTTTCCAGTGCCTTGATACAAAATTGTATACAAAAGAAGAAATACATACATTCCAAGTGAAATATGTAGGGTGATGCAAGATCATCCTATTTTGCAGAAAATAAAATCATATTCTAGTTAATGTACAATGTTGATCCAACCAAAGCCACAAAGGGGCATATAAAAATAACTGACTTAATCAAAGCTTTCCCATTTAACAAGATTTGTAGCAATAAAAGGTGGGGAGAAGAGTGGTAAACTATTGATTCTTTTAGGCTCTCCTCCATTTTTTGTTTAGGTTCTTACTCATGTTCTAAGATGACCATGATTGTAGCTTCTCTGAACTAGGTTCCAAGAAGTCTTGAAACCAAATAGGGAATTCCTGCCTTTCTTTAAAGCTCACGTGATCTCCCTCCTTGCTATTTCTGTGGTTAAATCTCATAGATACTTCCTCAACCTCCTCCATCCTTATAGCTTTAGAACCTCTACCAATAGATGTTATCTTGAGACAAGCAATAGAATTTGGATCCTTGCATTAAAAAGGAAGCAAGCTCTGTGGATTTGATCATAGAGGGTCCATGACTTCTAGAGTCGTGTGTTGAAAAAAATGCTTAAAAATAAATTTTGAGCTAAAGTTCTCAACTACAAAATCAAATAAGTGAATTTACATAAAATCTTAAAATTGAAACTAAATCCTATCCCACTAGGCATGCCAAAACGATTGATAGTTGGATTTGTACCATGTACGGGCACCCATGTTTCAAACACAACATGGGATCTTTCCTCAGTGCGGGGATAAGACTTAATAGAGAACCTCTAAAGACAATAGGTTTTGTTCATAATATAGTGCTTACTAACATACCTAAACCAATCCCTAAACTATTATAAGATAGATACTTTGCAAAAAGGGTAGGTGCTAAAAGGGAAATAACTCAGGGGAAAAATGTTTACGGTTAGAAGAAAAAAGAAAAAACAATGATGCACCAATTTAGTATAAATATATTTAAATCTAATTTTAGAGTGACTTACTATAAAAAATGATATTCAAGTGATTACATACAATAATGTGCAAGCACTAAGCATTCAATGATGTAAAACCCAAAGTAATTGAAGGGAAAAAGAAGACTCACATGATTTTGTGTGATCTGGGAGTGATTGGGACTACACATGTGTTGGAAAAAATTGGGAACAACATCATAATGGCTTGATGAAGATTAGGAAGTACAAAAATATGTAATATACAAGTGCCCGCAAGAAGACAAGAGTGTCCCAAGCACTAGTGAATGATATGGGTGCTAGTGTCTGATTAGATGCTCAGGTTATAAATTTTTCTAGGTCGGAAGGTCTTCACTCCAATATTCACTGTGTTGCTCCAACTTCACTATTAGGGTTCCGATCACACATGTAACCTGTATGTTAGAAAATAAGGGATAAAATATATGGAACAATCCCTCACAGAACAACAACCGTAGAAACTAATATGCATGAAATATTACAGATCTTAAATAAAAGTGCAGAATAAAAGTAACACATCACAAAGAGACCATATTTAATGTGGTTCACCCAATTTGGGCTACGTCCACCAAGAATCACTTGCTTAGATTTTATTACAAGTCACCTCTCTCTCAATACGGTACCCAGATTTGTTTGAAGCTATGCTCAACAAACTCTACAAAATTCACACCCGAATTCACACACATCTGTAATGTTACATTATACCTACCATATGCACAAAACCACATAAGCAGACAACTTCTTAAGCAGTTTTACAAAAACCGTGGGCATTAAAAACCATGGGCCAAAATTGTTCCATAAACCTATGGGTCAAAAATCCCGCCCATATGAGAAGAGCACATTTTTTGAGGCCCCAAAATTTTTTCCCCGAACCCTGGCGAGACAACTGTGGAAAGTGTATAGTACTCTTAGTGTACAATCTTCAACACTTTCACACATGAAAACAGGCTCCACAACCTAACACTGTAAAACAGATGAATAACTGCACATGCCCAAAAACCACATCAAATCTAATTAAAAAGATGCAAAATGGGGATTTGGACTGACCCCAGTGGTCACCCAAAGAGTAAAATTACGACTGATCATTGCACTCATCTCAAACTCCATGTAGTTCTTTATGTATGTGCATGTCCTAGGTTTCCCTTGTGCAAGTTACACAATGATAATGGGCTAGATCTAGATTATCCTGAGTATGTAAAATGTGTGAGATGGAATATAATGAACTCCCATCCTATGCACTGTATGTTGACCACTACAACCCTTGTCCCATGTATAGATGTATACCTTGTAGTGCTCTTTTGCCTTTGTGCAAGCTTAGGTGATTATAGATAATGCTTATAATGCTTGGCCCCTTATTTATAAGAAGTAACTAAGTATATATATGATTCCCTTGTTTGAATTTTGTATTTGACAACTGAAAGGCCAACTCAAAAGTGTTAAAAGGTGACCAAAAAGGTGAAAATGACCCAAAAGAGTAGGAAGAAGATAAAGAAGGGCATGAGCACTAATGAGAGACAAGAGATCCTAGGTGCTTGTGTCCTAGCTAGTAGCTAGTGTCCGAGGCCATCAAAAGATAAATCAGTCAAGTGTCAACAAAGATGTAAGATGTGTAAAGTCAGTAAAGTGTAATATATAAAGCAATCGAAAGGCCAAAAGGTGTTGTCAACCACTAGTTTTCTTTCTTAGGAATCATGTGTACATTACTATACTTTAAGACCTAGAAATGTACCCAAGTGCATATATTTTTGTGTCTACATTCGCCCCCACTTTATGTTGTTGAGTGAATACTCGATAGCATAAAGTAGATAGAAGATGTGTACCTTGTGAATCAGAGAGGAGTATAGCCAACTAACATGTCGAGCGGACAATTATCCATGTGAAGCGTGATGTGATTGTAATGTGAATCATCACAACTAAGAAATGGAGGTAGACCTTACGGGGTGAATCATATGCACATTAGCATGTTGTAGGAGTTTGTGCTTGTTAATGTGATCTTCTTATCATTTGCTTATAAGGATGGACCTGTAAAAGAAGAAAAAAAAAGAGTACTCAAAGTACCGTATATGAAAAATAAGAGTAACATATGTATAAGTAAGTAAAAGTGTGTAAAAGTGGTAGCTAAGGAAAGAATGCACCTGATGTATGAGAGACTATAATATAGAAAGTTGTCCTATTTAATTTGGATATGTTGCGGATTTGAGCATCCTGTTGCTAAGAGTGATGTTTTTGGGTGATCTCACACCAAGAGAAAGTTTTTTGGGTGATCTAATGCCAAGGACGGGTTTTTTGGGTGATCACACGCCATGGGCGATCTCACGCCAAGGAGAAGAGTTTTGGGGAGAGAGGTCTATTTTTCTCTCCTTCTATGACGCTTCTCAAAGTGCCACTCCAGATTGACATGTCCTGATTTGTAACCAATTTGTAACTAAATTGTAACCGTATTGTAACTGTAATGTAACTGAATCGTAACTGTATTATTACTAAATTATGTAAATGAAGCCAAGTGTAGATCCATTCTGTAAATTGCTGGAAACTGTGCTAAATTGAGAAATTATCTATTTTTCCCCCAGGGCACAAACACATAGATGGGACACAAGTGCCCACCATTCCTGTCTGATACTTGGCACTAGAGTCTGCTCTATGTTTGTGAACTAAGTTTGATTCTGGATGACTCATTGACAAGGTGCTTTTGTCAATTTTTTGCTGTCTTGTTTTTTCTGGAGCTCTGTACTATTGGAAGGATGATTTGTTCACACCAATAGTTTCCCCCCGTCGTTTGGGTTGCTTGTGATGAATGGAGGAGGATTTGGGCCAAACGAGAGGAATTGAAACTAATATGCATATCAAATATTGGATACTTGCAGGGGGGTAGGGGATGTGTATGGTAGAAACCAAGGAACATACAAATAAGATAGACTAACAAATAAGTATTAGTGTAAAAGAGCTAGGATGCAATAGAAAACAAGGTAGCAAACACCTATGAAGATAAGAGGGACTGTGAAAAGTGGATTTTCATACATGGATCATCACTCACAATTTCACAAGAAAATAAGAGCCGAAGCATGCATAAGAAAACAATGATCAAACAAGACATAGAGCATGGCCCACAAATAGTGACAAATAATAACAAACAAGTAATAGATAACCATGGTTGTATAGAATCCTACAAGTAAATGCTACACATGAAGAACCGATTAATCATGTTAGAAAGATAAGTAGTATGTCAAAGCATGTATATATCAGCAAAAAGCAAGTGCTAGTGACAAGTAGTAAGTACCCGTGACTATAGGACCTGTGATGTGTGGAGTATGAGAGTAGCAAAAATAGATGCCCCAGGATCCTTGGAGGGACTAGTCAAGAATGGTGTAGATTATCATGCATTGTGTAAAAATATGTAAAATACCTACACGCACCTCAAGATACCGTGTAAATGCACATGTGTGTATAGAAAAAGACAATGACATGCTAAGTATCCAACTACCATAGGAAAAAGTGCAACATGTAAGTAGTATAAGCTAACAAGAGTAAAGACAACCAAGATGTGTAGATGTTGTGTGAAAGTGATGATGTGTTATGATATGTAAGATGTGCATATGAGAGGGGTCCACGTTACCCCCCCAGTGGATGTGTTTGACGTGAGGTTCATTTAAGAATTTCTCCCTCAACAGTCAAGTATGAACCGTAGAACAAAAGTATGTCATTGGGTGGCAAAGGTATTATATGTGATTGAGACCAGATGCTAGGAAAGATTTATCATGAAGCACAAAGCGTGAAGTGTAGTAGATAATCTATAAGTAGATGATAGAGACATCCAATAGTGACAGAGGGGAAGTGCGATGCCCCTCAAGTGTGCCAATAAGGTTCATTTAATGCCCTTAACAATCATTTACGAACCTTGAGAACATGAGTACGTAATTAGGTAATGAGGTAGGGGTATTTAGTAACAACATTGTGTTGTATAGATAGGTATAAGAAGAAAGTTAGGAGGGGGGAGTCTGATGCTCCCCAAGTGTGTATATCAGGAGCTGCTGGCAAATAGATGTGATCATTATGAGAAAGAATAGCTAGAGTATGTATAGTTTATAATATGTGTATCATAAATAGAAGGATCCATAAGTAAACATGAGGAGAAAAGCATGTATGGAGTGACATATGAACGGAAAGGGAAGCCATAAACATAGATACATGTAGTAAGGTGTGCTCATAATGTAGATAAGAGAAATTGTTGCTAGAAATATTGACTTGAAGTGTAAGGAAAAAGTAAGGTATAAGTGTGTATGTGAGTAGTATGGATAGGTAACTGTTGATTAGAATGTGTGAGTATGGGGGAAACTTTGATTCCCCCCAAGTGTGAAAGTGATGTAGATATATCCAATGATGCAAGAGATACCATGCCATGGTGGCGGATATTGAAATGTGTCCCACTCATTGACATAGGCATTATTTAGATCGAAGGGAGGAATTATAAGTTTAATTGTAGAAGGTTGGTGAGGGTCTCATCTTGTGGTGAGGGAATTGGTTGTTCTTCCTTTGATGGTTTGGAATTAGATGGGGCTTGTGGTGAATCATGCATTACTGGAGAAGGAACATGAGTTATTATTGCGTGATGCTCGCTAGACATAGAAGGATATGATTTGGGAACCCATTAGGGTTTGGTAATTAAAGATGAACATGTAGAATAATGATGTGTAGTAAATGAAATAAATCCTTGATTCTCAAGTTGCCCAATTCTTTGTTCTAAAGCATAGAAATCATTATCACGGTGTCCATTAATTCTATGATAATTGTAAGACAAGTGACCTTTTTATTTGGTAAGCTGATAAGGAGGGTAGTAACGAGTAGGTGGCAAGGTGATTAACTGGTGATTGAGGAGCTCAACGAGAATATCATGTTACCTATCATTTTGATCAAACTTAAGAGGTGCTTGTTGTAGTAAGACCTTGGCCTTGCTTATATGAGCACATGTAGTAGACATGGGATCAGGAGGAGGTGTAGAAGAAAAATAACATGGGCATGGGAATCATCCTTTAGATGTTGGATTTTAGTTGTGAGGGATGTAATCATGGTTTCCATAACTTGAAATTTATCTTGAAATAAAAGGTTTAAATCTTGAATTGACTTAGAAATGGATTGATTAGTTGTGTTATCAGGACTAATAGAGGGGTTGGAGATACGATTGAAAATTGCACTTGTGAAGGTGGCGTATCATGAGGGAGGTACATTGTGTGTAGGGATTTTCTGAAAACATCTTTACAAACTGGGTGCTTTTGAAGTAATTGAGCCAAGGAGACTTGAGGAAATTTAGAGGCCATGATATGAAAGAAAAGGTAATTTGTGAAATAAGATCCCTTGAAAGTGACCCAGAGGGTAGAACTAAGGATGAAATCATAGGAATAACTATGCAGATAAGATGTATGATAAAAAATAGATGGAAACATGAACCCTAATGTAACTAGGGTTTTAGGTTATGGAAAGAAAAATCTAATAGAATAGGAAAAATAAGGATCCGAGTGGTCGATCACGAATTGGGGTTCACCAAATAATTTAATCTAAATATATTTAAATATAATTTCAGAGTAACTTACTGTAACAAATGATATTCAAGTGATTACATATAGTAATGTGTAAGCACTAAGCATTCAATGATGTAAAACACTAAGCAAGTGAAGGGAAGAAGACTATCAGCTGATTCTATGTGATCCGGGAGTGATCGAGACTGCGCATGTGATGGAAAAAATTGAGAATAACGTCAAAATGGATTAATGAAGATTCAGAAGTTCAAAAATATGCAATATAGAAGCACCCGCAGGAGGATAGGAGTGCCCCAGATGCTAGTGATCGATATGGGTGTTAGTGTCCGCTTAGATGGTCATGTTTTGAATTTTTCTGGGTCGAAAGGTCTTCGCTCCAATATTTACTTTGTCACTTTGAATTCGTTATTTGGGTTTTGATTGCACATATAACCTACAAAACAGATGATTAGCTGCACATGCCCATAAACCATATCAAATCTAATAAAAAAATATGCAAAATGGGGAGTCGGACTGACCCCGACAGTCACTTGAATAGTGAAATTATGACTGAGCGTTGCACTACATCTTAGAATCCATGTAGTTCTTTGTGTATGTGTGTGTATTTGTGTCCCATGTCCTAGGTTTCCCTTGTGCAAGTTGCACGATGATAATAGGCTAGATCTAGATTGTATTGAGTATGCGAAATGTGTGAGATGGAATACAATGAACTCCCCTCCTATGCAGTGTATGCAGAGCAATGTAGCCCTTGTCCCTTGTATAGATGTTTTAGATGTATGCCTTGTAGTGCTCTTGTGCCTTTGTACAAGCTTAGGTGATGATATATAATGCTTATAATGTTTGGCCCCTTATTTAGAATAAATAATTAAGTATATATGATTCCCTTGTTTGAATTTCATAATTGACAATTGAAAGGCCGACCCAAAGTGTTAAAAGGTGACCAAAAAGGTGAAAAGGACCCAAAAGAGTAAGAAGAAGATAAATAAGGGAAAGAGTGCCCATGAGGGACATGAGTGCCTAGGCGCTTCTGTCCTAGCTGGGTGCTAGTGTCCAAGGTCATCAAAAATAAATTAGTCAACTGCCATCATAGTTATAAGATGTGTAAATCCAATAAAGTGCAATAGATAAAGCAATTAAAAGGCCAAAAGGCATAGTCAATCACTAGTTTTATTACTTAGGAATCATGTATACATTAGTATGCTTTGGGACCTAGAAATGTACCCAAGTGTATAGATTTTGTGTCTACATGCACTAGATTATAAATATATGTCTAAAATATTATAATTAATTTTTGTTCAGATATATCTAGTAGATAAATATGTAATACAAGTTTTGGTATACTTAGGTAGTCAATAATTATGAAAAGGTGAGCTCCACCATGTGGAGTAGCAGGACATGATTAGAATGATGAATTATCGCCACAAATAATTCTATCAAAACTACATTTTCAAGTCACTCAGCGCACATTTACAATCAAGAGGCTCGAAAAGGATGTATTAGATACATTTACAACCTCTAAAATCAAATACAATAATGATAAAGATACTGGACTCCTAGACTTTAATGCAGATGATAAAACTAAAAGCCCTGATGGTTTTACACTTAAATCTTAAGATCTTTATAGAATGTTGCAAAAGAAGGGAGAAGAGAGGGAAACACATTAAATGTAATTTAATGTGCTTTGAATGTTGCCCAAGTTTTTTCAGCGACTATAGGTTCAACTTTTATGTGCCAAGATCACTAGAAGTTTTGGGAAGTCCGTGAAGAAGAACTTTGAATCTTTAAGTGAGACAAGACTGTAAAACACGAGCTAATGATAAAAGGACATTAGGATTTTCATTACTTGGAAACCTCTATCTCTGCTCCTTGTTTCATCCATCCTAGAGTATAATGATTTGGATGATTGTACACTTATCACCCAAGCCTATCTATTATCTCTTCACTAATCAAAATTTCTTGAAAGTGTGAATCAAAAATAACATTTACCTCTGTCTTCTTAATATTAGGTTTGACATGGAATTTTTTTAGAAGATTCACCTTGTTTTGGGTATCATTTCCAATCACACCTTCCTTTGATGAGATGTAAAACACGTCCTCTCTTCCCTATTATGGTTACATCATCATATTTTTCCAAAACTAAGGCCATAGCTTTCTTCTTCCTATTGTTCTTAAAGGGATGTAATTCCATGTGCAACTTCCATCTCTTCCATATGACCATTCACATCACAATGCCCACACTGCTTTACACATTACTTAAAACAAAAGTAGTATTCAACTCAGATTTTTTTATCATTTGAAGAGGTAGAAAAACACTTATATTTGTATAATGAGCTTCAGAATAAGCCTCATTGATATATTTTGGCTTAACAAACAACACAAACCTCTTAAGTGACCATGTGATCGCCCAACATACTTCATAAAGATGTCATAATCAAATGTGCCTTTCCCCATTTAGACTTCCATATTGTCAAACTTTCTAGTAAAATCATGCATACTTCATCCTTATTGTTGACTAAGATATTTCCAGAAAATAAACCTTTCTTCTTCACAGCAAATAAGTTAGAATTATTTCTTAATAAAAATTTACACTCATCCCACTGGGTAATTAGTGGTAGTTTCTTCATAATTAAAGAATGAACGACACTTATTAACCAAGTTAAGACATGATAAGATAACTTCAACCATATAAAGGAGATTAAACAATTTTCATTAATTTGATGTAAGCTAAAATATAACTCAAGTTGAGCTAGCCAAGGGTCTAGCTTCTCCACATTCACCTCTCCTTCATACAAGTGAATCTCAATATTTGCTTCATATTTGAATGAATGAGTAGTTTGGTTGGTATGAATCTTTTTCTCATAATCGGGGGCTTCCAAACCTCACTTGTAGATACCTAAATATGGAGCAATGACCTTTGACAACTAATCCTTGTATTTATCTCATCCCATTAGTCATTGAGCACTAAAATACTAGTTCCTACATGCATCTTGCTTAATTAACACCTCTCACCACTAGATCACACTTTTTACTCATAATTGAATAATCAGAAATATACTTTTTAATATACAACACATATCTATACATCTAGCCACCCTATCCAGCTAACATAATTCCATTTGCACTATACCATGAAGAAGCCGACCATGATGGAAAAGTTCATTTGGGAGGATCGGATTTTTCCTATGTCAACAACTTCATCCTCTAAAGTCTTGAGATAGACCTTTTGAAATTCTCTAGTTAACCTAGTCAGCATAGTCACTAGTGTCAATTAAGTGGAGAAACCTTTCACAATAGTCACCTATAAAATCACACTTACACTACCCATTAAAAGGGCCTCTTATCTCACCTCTTTGGGGACTACCTTATAAATCAAAACAAAGCATCCAATTACCAAATCACTCTCTCAAACACATCAACCAAAACTAAGTCTGTGTACCATCCTATAGGGCTTCCCTATGACATTTTGTAAATCTACATCCTTCACCAAAGATCAATGCCAAGTGCCGGAGGTTTTGTTAGGGTATTCAATTATGAAACATGTTGTTATGCACATCTTGCAGACATTCATTAGGCATGAAACTACGTGTGTTTGATGCCTCTATGGAGTCTTGTCACTTAGGCATTGTGGGGGCAACTCAAACCAATCAGACTAACCTATTTTTAGGTCTTTAAAGAGGATAACTATGTTTTTAAGAAGCAGAATCCCTAATATGATGAACAATTGTGAACATAAATTTAGGAACATAGAAAGTGAAGCTACATACACAAAGGATTGTAATTCTAGAGGAAAAACTCATTTGAACCTAATTTACCCTAAAAATAAAAAAGTGGGAATGTGATAATTTTACATATTTACATTTGGTTTAGGGTTAACAATAAGATGTATATTCAAATTATTAATCAAGCATTGATGTTTGGATCTAAAACAAAAATTTAAAGCATTGAAAGGTAGATCCATTAGGACATGGGCTAAATATGGATAGATAGATGAACAAAAATGTATTTAGATTATGTCTAATTTGGAAACTAATATGGGTGTGACAAGGGGGATAAACTAGCTGGAAATTTTTTATCGGGACTTCATTTTTTATTCTGGATTTCAATTTTCGAAGGGATGGAACCATTTTAATTAGGACTAGATCCTTCAATGGTTTGGTCTTGCTAGACATTTTTTTTTTTGAGTTGCAAATGAGGGTTTGCAATATTTAGAACCTCTAGGAACAACTGTTATATGACTTGTTTTGAAATATTATCTCTCGATCATGTGAAAGACCCTATAAAATCAACCACCTTGACTTGAAACCCTAAACTTTGGTTTAAAAACCCTACAAAAATATTAGGGGTTGGGTTAAAGCACAATTTGTATGCTACCTACATCAGTACTGCTCTAAGATGCTTTAAACCACATGTAGTTCTCCACATAGAGATGTGACATAATACTAGATGGATGCAACTATATTTGATAACTTGAACACTTGATATTTAATTTTTATTAACTTGGATTGATTGCATTTTAGTTGGATTTGTGAGATATTGATTTAGGAAGCTTGACTCTTAAACTTGATTTAGATTGCTTCAGAAATGTGTAGGTTTTCTCCTAATGTCTCATCTTTCTTTAGGGAATATTAGGAGAGATTTACTTTATTTTTGAGCGATTTGTACTTGAGAATACTAGATGAGTGTCAAGTGAGTAAAAAAAGTGTCTTAGAATTTCTTATATAGGGTTTCATGGATATAATTCACATTAAGACCAACCTATAGTGGAGATGTTGACCCATAAAAGTTATACAAATTATAAAACTAATCATTGGGTGGCGCAAGAAAGGATCATTATTCCCAGGTTTTGATCATTTAACGATTTGGTCCTATTGAATGGTTTGGTCTAATAGTAAGGGCTAGTGCTAGGGAGTTTTATGAACAATGATTAAGAGTAATGGACCACTTATGACTGATATTAGCATTTATAGTGGTTAAGAAGTGTAATGAGGAGATAATTATTACAATAGGACTAAGGATGAACTATTATATGCCAACTAAGCTCAAAGTAGGTGCATAAGACATGATTAAAGGGATTACATAAATAATAACATTATCAAGTGCTAAATTACCAAATGTAGGTTTCTACATTTACTACCCCTTTAAGCTAAGAAATAAAATTTTCTTGCATAAAGGAAATATACGCTTGGGTGTCTAACAAAAACATTGTCTTTTCTTGATTACTTGAGTAGTTGTAAGATCCCTAAACTGTAACCTACAACATAAAGTGTAGTCAATTTCCATATAGAAAGAATTGAATTTTCACTCTAAATTTAAATTTAAATTGAACAATGCATGGAAGGATTACACATGTTTTCCTTGTGAATGGTAGGAGTTCCTTGATGAAGCACTTAAAGAGAGGGATTGAAATTGCAAAAATGGAGAGTTGTGGGCGACCAATCTCTAATTTGTAGAAGTATCATGAACCAAAAGGGGGTTGGGTGTCACTTGACCCAACAATCCTCAAAAGGGAATGAAAATAATGTTGGAACATTTAATGCTTGTGGGGATTCATTTATATTGACCCCATTATAACAAACTTACATTTCAGGGATTCATTTATGTTGACCCCTTTTACATTCTTGGGGAGTCATTTATGTTGACCCCACTTATACTCTTAATAAGGGGATTCATTTATGTTGACCTCGATAAGAGTTGACTTAAAGAGTGTATTAATATATTACACTTACCTATGCTTATTAAAAAGGTGGAACTATATGGCCCCAATGGGTGCAACTAATTACCCCACCATATAAACATACTTACCCTTTGTAAGTTTTTAGATCGGTGATATAATTATTTCATTCAGACATACATGAGAGAGATTCGGATGTGCAAAGGACAAGTGAGAAGAAGATATGTTGGGTTCTCATAGTCTATAATACAAACCACTTGAATGTTCCTTTCAAAAGATCTTGATAAATTTGGATAGCATTGTTGGTGGGGTTTTACCCAAAAGGGTTTTCCCCACATAAATATGTGTTCATAGTGTTGTGTTCTTATTTAAATTCCTCTTGTATTCAATTGTTTATATACAAAATTGTTTATTTGTAGTTAAAAATTGAACTTGTATATTTACTTGATTGCATAAATTATATGATCATTTAATTGTTCCGACATGGTATAAGAGTCATGTGGTGTTGCCTAAGAGTTTGCAGGTTGCAGGAAATGGTGTGAAACTTCTACTGTAAATTGCAGTGGTAGAAGCAATTTAAAATTCTTCCTTGTTGTCCCTATGAAAGAAACTAAAGTACCAGTATTATGATTTGCAAGGTGGTAGAAGCAGCTTGAATCAACTTTTCCCTTATTCCCAATCCCTTTGTTCCTGGAAGAAGTAGATTAAAAAGTTTTTTATATAATAATATACTTGCAAACCTATTTTAGACACAGCAAATAAAAACTATTCTCATTTCTTCTTTGTGTATTGTAGAAGAACTTGTTGCCCCTATTTTGTTTGGTGTGCATCCTTGCTCCTAAGTAAACCTGTTCTTTTGCAAATCCTGTTTTCTCTCCTGCCAAGGGCAACCTATCCTCTGTCAAATCCGGTCGCTCCTCAACCTATGGCAGCCAAATGAAGAGCAAGTAAACAAAACATCAACTTATAAAGCAAAGGCAGCAGAAAATAAAGTTTCAAATGCGCCCACAAAATTCACAAACCCTAACCATGCATTATGAGTTCGGCGTTTATTTTTAATTTCATTTCTTACACCATCGGCCATTGTAACCTTGCACCATGGCCAATGTTGTATGAATTTAAACAAAAAATCTTACACCATTGGCCATTATAGCCTTGCATTGCAATGTTTCAATTTAGAAATATTTTTCTTACACCATCGGGCCATTGTAGCCTTGTATATGACCAATGTTGTTTGAATTTGGAAAAAAATTCTTGCACCATCGACCACTATAGCCTTGCATGGCCAATGTTGTTTGAATTTGGAAATTTTATTCTTAAACTATTGGCCACATTCGCTTGGCTGGTCGATCCCATTTGAACCCTTTGTTTAAAAACTCTTGCATTAGAAAATAGATTTTGAATTTGTTTAATTTTAAGAGAAATCTAATTTTTTTCTCGAAAATTATTTAGCTTTTGGAAAGTAGTGTTTTCTTGTAAATCAATGTAAAACCTAAAAATGGCAACATCTACCAATTTTAATATTGATAAATCTCAAATGTTAAATGAATCTAATTATAATATTTTAAAATTAGACTTGAGGTTGAATTTATGGCTTGAAAATTATGGGCTATTGTTAATGGGACTGAGAAAGCCCCTTTTGACGGATTGGCAACCTCTGAGAATAGCAATGCTTATCAACAAAGGACTCAAGAGGCCATGTCCGTTATTCTGCGAAGTGTTAAGGATGATTTCCTACTTCACATTGGAAACCTTTAATCTCCAAATGTCCTAGTGAAGCCTAGAAACACCTAGAGTATATGCATGAAGGTACTAGGTTATCTAAAATTATAAAACTTATCCTAGAACTAATGACCAACTCCAATAAAAGGAGATAAAAAGGTCGTAAACTTTCTTGCTAAAATCAAAAACATAAAATCGTGATTAGACGGTTGTAATTGTAATTTAATTCAAGATTAATTGTTGTATTTCATAATTCACATGAATATTCATGAAAAATTAGAAATTCCATTTCCACTCTAAATTCTAAATATCAAAATGAAACTGATATTCTTAGTTTTGATATCTTGTCCTCTCTTCTCATATAAGAAGAGAAATTTATGACCAATTTTGACTCTAAGAAGAATGTGTCTTAGGACCATCTATCTCAACATCAGAAAATGTCTATTCATAATAATAATGGATCTCATAAGTTTAATCCTAAATATTCTAACTATAAGAAAGGGAATAAGAAAAATGTGAATGATTAAATATTCTGGAAAATGTAACAAATGTGGAAATTTTGGTAAATTTTTAAAATCAAAATAAAAAGGTCTCCAATTATAGAAACTGTAGGAATAATAGAGGTACAAATTTTAACAATCAAAACAATGATCAAAATTCAAATCTGAACAAAAATCAAAATCAAAATTCAGAGAAAATAATTGCACTTTTCATTGCATTTATTGTTTCTTACAACAATAAATGGATCCTAGATAGTGGTGCCTTAAGGCATGTGAATTACATGAGCAACACATATGTCAAATTTTTTTGTGAAATAATTTATCTAGGAGATAACTCCATTGAAGAAAAAAGTCAAGGTAAAGCTAAAATATTTAATAGTTTCGTTAATGATGTTCTGTTCATTCCCAAACTTAGAAAAAAATCACCTTTATTGTTCTCAACTTACTAGAGATAAATTTGTTGCTACTTTACTTAAGGATAAAATATTTAAAGATCATTTTCATTACATTATTGTTTGTAGGTATCCAAAAGAATGGTGTATATATTTTTGATGGTTTTTCTAATGAAACATGTCTTTCCTCTCAAATTACAAATGCAACTCAAATATGACATGAAAGACTTGGTCATCTTAATTTTATGATTTTTTCTGATACATGACAATATAAAATATTGTGATAGTACTACCTAAAATCAAATTTAATCATGAAACTTGTGAGGGTTGCTTACGTGGTAAGAAACATTTGAACCCATTTCACAAACATCATGATTCTAGTTCATCTCATCCTTAAGATATTATTCATAGTAATGTTAGAGGGCCACTTGAGGTAACTTATCTTAGTGTTGCCTTATTTTGTACCATTTATTGATGATTATTATAGGATGATATGTTCATACTTCATAAGGAAAAAATATGAATTTTATCTAAATGTAAAGAATTTAAAGCCCTAGTTGAAAATATATCTAATCATAAAATTAAGAGTTTAAGATATGAGAATGGAGGTGAATATATTGGTATGAATTTTATGCCTACTACATATCTTGTAGAATTGAAAGAGAGATTACCACTCCTAATTCTCCATAATAGAATGGAATTGTAGAAAGGAAAAACCTAACCATTCTTGAAGTAGCCAGAATCATGATTCACTCTGCCAAAGTTCCTAAATCTCTATGGGAAAAATATATGAAAATTGTTGTTCATATATTAAATAGATTATCTACCAAAACCTTGCATAAAACCACTCCTCTATAAGTATTGGGCCAATCAAAAACAAAAAATTTCTCATCTTAAAATATTTGGTAGACTTGCTTCTATTTTCATTCCTAAATCTACAAGAAAAAACTTGGTCCAACCTCTTACTCTTGTATATCTGTTTGGTATGGAAGAAAAAATAAATGATTAAGAATCTATGATCCATCTAAAAGAGAAATAATTGAAAATACAAATGTTCATGTCCTTGTATCCTCCTTTGAATCTCCTCAAATTTATGTAAATGAGGAAAACAACGACTTAGATAAATAAAATTGAATTATGGATAGTTTATATGATGAGGTTGAGGTTGAGGTAACTCAAAACTAATATAAAAGACTTAGATGGGCTCAATATATTTTTCAAGAATCTAACCTTGGTAATCATAGTAGAACAACTAGAAGTCATCATTCTTATCATGCCCTTATAACCTTGTATTAAGTGAACCTCAAACATTTGAGGACGTTAACCAAGATAAGAGATGGAGGGATGAGTTCAATCTAGGTGTCTGTATAAAATCAGATATACCTTCATATGTGAGATTGATAAATTTAAATCAAGGTTATTCTCTCATGGTTTCATTCAGAAACCAAGAACTTATTATGTGAAACATTTTCTCCTGTACTAAAAATGAACACAATTAGGATTTTGATTGCTCTTATAGCCAAAAATAGTTGTGAAATACACCAAATGGATTTTAAAATGCATTCCTAAATGGTGATTTGGAAGAATAGATCTATATATCTCAACCTAAGTGATTTAAAGAACTTAATAAATAAAATTGTTTTTATAGCTTAAATAAATCCCTATATGGCCTAAAATAAGCTCCCAAATCTTGGTATTCAAAGATCAATAGCTATTTTAAAACTCTAAGGTTTACACATTATTATTTTGATAATGATTTATTTGTTAAAATAGAAGATAATCATACTATTCTTATTGTTTTATATGTTGATGATCTTCTTATAGCTATAACTTAGACTAGATTAATTCTTAAATATAAATCTAAGTTATGTTAATGATTTGGGGTTGCTTCATCACTTTTTAGGCATGACCATATTTCAAGATAAAAACTCAATTGTGGTATCTCAAGCACAATATGCTCATAGATTACTAATTAAGTTTAATATTTATAACATTATAATATATATAGGATTAATTCACCACAGTATAGTCATATTATTTACATTATAAGCGTGTGAAAAATATGAAAGTATAAGACCAGAAGCCGAAGGATTCAAGAAAAAACGAAAGACTCAAGAGGTAAGAGAAAAAGATAATGTTGTCTGTAGACTGAAAAGTTTATTTTGTGTTGATAGACAATAACATTTATTTGTGTTATCGCTCGACAATAAATTCTGTGACGACAGACGACAAGATAAATGTGCAAAAATGAATGGAAAGAACAAAATATTACTAGCCGACAACATGTATAAGTGTTACAGGCCGGTAATAGATATATGTGTTACCAAACGGTAACAGATATATGTGGTACCAAACGGTAATAGATATATGTGTTACCGTAATAGTAACAAATATTTTTGTTACCAACCTGTAACAACTATATGTGTTACCGGTCGGTAATAGATATATGTGTTGCCGGTCGGTAATAGTTAACTGTATTACCTCTCAGTAGCAATATTTTTTTCAGCCATCCTGCGTATTAATATAGTAAACAAATATTTTTGTTACCAACCTGTAACAACTATATGTGTTACCGGGTTGGTAATAAATATATGTGTTGCTGGTCAGTAATAGTTAATTGTATTACCTCTCGGTAGCAATATTTTTTTCTGCCATCCTACGTATTAATTTTACGTTTGAGTACTCAGTTTTGTTTTCGTCTGTCATTCTTAAGTTGTGTTGCCTTGCATTTGGATAAAGCTATGTTTCCGTAAGTATTTGAAAGTTCTATATTTTTGTCACATGTGCTGACTTCAAAATCATCCATTCGATGGCCCCTGTTACAAATGAGAAAAGAACTCAAGCAAAAAGAAAACACGATATGGACATTTCAAAATATTTCATTCAACCAACAATAACCCCAGTGGCAAGAGGTAATTTTCACTCTTACTATGATAATGTTACTTTATTGTTTTGATTTACTTAGGGAAGCTGTAAGCAAACCAATTTCTATCAAATGCAGAAAACCCTAGTAGTGACCTTACTCTAGAGGAAATTGCCAATCACAAGAGTAATTCAATTCAAATTGAAAGTACTGATAATCCCATTTCCCATCCAAATCAAAATTTTGATAAACATTCCAAAAACTCACATTAGAAACATAAGAGTGGGAAGTGGACTATAGGAATGAATTATAAATTTGAATGGTCAACCAAATATCCATTCATTGAACTTGTTGAACCTAAAAATAGTACCGATACTCCTACAAAATGTAAATGTACTATTTGTGGTTGGAAACTAGGCATAGAACACAAAATGTAATTGAAGTTGGAGACAATAGAGAAGCATTGTGGGAAGGTATATGAGTCTAAAACACAAGATGATTGAAAAATTATAAAAACAACTAGATGGAAAAATGCTACGTGACTTGCATTCATATATGTCAAGTAGTCCTAAAAGATTTCTGGAGTTTCATAGATTTTCTATTGGAATAATAAATGGTAAAAAATTGCTAAAAAATGTTGACATGAGATGGATATCATTATATGAACCAACTTGCAGGATTTTTGAGGAACACAGGTCCTTAACATGGTATATGTAACATCGAAGACAAGTGGATAATGATAAATATCTACTGTATCGCTTGAAATATTTAGAGACATTGTTAAATTTATGTGGTATTATGCCAATGCTGAAGGAAATAAACAAGTTGGTGAAACATGCTCAGGAAAGATCCATAAACATTGTTGATTTTCTAAAATTAAAGAGACAAGTATGTATGATTTTAGATACCTTGTATTGCACCCAAGATTGGATTCAAAAGCTAATTTTTAGTAGCTTCAAGGTTTTAACAAACACCAAAGATCTAAAAAATTATTTAAAGTTCAATATCAGTGGTCATATTTATATTTTTGTTGATGGGAAAAGTATTAAAATGCACACTTTATATGAAGATCCTTATGTAATAGGTTCTGAACTTAAGGAAGTACCTGTCACGAGATGTCTTTTTGATGCTGAAGTTTTTGATGTACGTAAAAAATTGATAAAAATATCTGAAACATTATCTTTTGAGATCAAAGAGCATTTTAAAAATAGTGATTTGCTGGAGGCCATGTGAGTTGTAAATCCTATTTTCGGGAACCCGATGATTGATGAAGAACAAAGAGCTACAGACTTCAGGAAATCCATGATTGCACTTATGGAGTAGTTTTGTAAATCTTTTAGATGTTGATGGAGGGGAATATAAGTTAGTTTGGATAGAAAATTACTCATATCCTAGTCACAACATTTTTTTATATACAATGTCTGTCTAATATAAGTCTATTGCTACCTGAAAAAAATGGGAGATGTCACTCTATTGTGGAGAAAAATGTATCAGAGTAGCATTATGAGAGAGAATATAAGTGAATAATTCAAACTATATGAACCCATACAAAAAATGATTCTTGGGTCTATTGAAGATGGAAGGGTATTTGGTGCACTTACATTTGTGAAATCAAAACTTCACAATAGATTGGACAAGAATTTGGAAACTTGTTTGAGAATCTATGTTTCAAGATATTGGGTGGACACATTTCCCTTTGAAAGAGCACTAGCTACATAGACATCTCTTATAGAGTACATAACTGTTAATCAGATAATGAACAATGAAGTCTCTAATAATGGTGAAATTGACTTGGAATCTACTAGATAAGACGTTGCAACATATATAAGAAGTGATGAAGGACCATCCAGGATAGGGTTGTTTCAGCTACTAGATAGTTAATTGTATTCATTTTTTGAAATATATATTGTTACTTGATATTTTTTTCATTTACATATATTGCACATATAATGTTTGGAATTTTTTTTAATCCCTTATATATTTTTAATAATGTTTACAAATAACATATGGTAGCTAGTTCATATTTGTGCAATATCATATATGCAAACTGGATGATGTAATAAAATTAAAGTTCGTTACTAATAATGTATGTTCAATCTTTGATCTCTCACTATCAAAATTCCACAGGCACAATTGTTCACAAAAATATTATAATCCATATATGATATGTAACATCACGATTATTAGGATTAACAAAAAACATAGCAGTCTACGACTACATCCCATTATGATTATTGGAGATAATCTTTACATGATGAATCAATATACAACTATTAAGATCGGCAGACAACATGCACATTCAAGACAAGTTTAAATTTTTGAGTTCATACATATTTGAAACTAAATTGAATAATGTAAATCTAGATTCTAGAATCCATGTGTATTATTCATCAACTATTTCACATAAAGATAATAAACCATTTCACATGAGACTCTGAGAGAAATAAAAATATCAACAATTTCACATAAAGATAATGTTTTCAAATTCCAATTGTCAAATACTAAATACATCAATAATAACATAGTTTAAAGTTTTAATTGAAGTTAATTGGACCCTTGTCCATGAAAAGATTCAACAACCACAACATTTGAACTATCTTGGATTACACCAGACTCTATTAATTCTTTTGAAGCAACATTAATATTTTCTAAATTTTCTCTATCTTCATGAGTTGCATCTCCCGCTAAAAGGATAGAATGATCTTCATCAGTTTTTTCCTTTAGAAGAATTTTTGGATCCAATTTAAGCTCTTTGATAATCCTCCATAATGTATTGTTCTACTTGTTTAACAAATTTTTTTATATTTAAAACCAATAGCCCCGCAGACACTCTCTCTCACTTTTTTAAGGTGCTCATTTAAGACCTCCACCTCTGTTTTCAAAGTCTAGTATTTTGAATACAATTAAAAAATACCATAATTAGTATTTATAATAAGATAAAGGATAACTATATATTTTTCTAACAATCTACAAAAAAAAGAACTTACCACGGCTAAGTCTTTCTCTACATTAGCAATAGTGACAAGGTTCTAGTCACGACTCCACTTGTAGAAAGACTGTGCCTCGACATTCAAATTAGCTAATCTGTTCAACATTATTTTCAAAGCTTCATCCCTGTTATAAATATTATTGGTGATTGTACTTTCTTTTTGTGCTTGAGCAAGTATAATGTCCATCGCCATCGGTTGATTTGAAACTAATGAATAATTTTTTTCTTTGTTTTCAAAATTATGATATCTACCATTGATTTATTTTATTAGAGCTTTCACTCTGATCTCCCAAATTTTCAGCTCCTTAAGATCAGAAATAAATTCTCCATGACAATGGATGTAGCATTATCTAACACAAGGATATCAAGTGAAAACCTGGTCTTTACATCATCATCCATTTTTTCCTACCTAGTTGGGGAAGGAGGATCTGAAGAGCCTACTAGTTGTGGTACTTGCTTATAAACATATTGCATCAAATTCTCGGCATGCCTCCTTGACACTGCCATGTCAAAAAGCTGTTAAACCTGAGATACTCCTCATCCATTTCTATATTATTTAAACAAGAAGTGCCTCTGGCACTCTGCACACCATCAACTAAAAAATTAGGGAAATCAGATGTGAAATTCTAAGTTTCCCTACTTGTAGTCATTCTAGGGTTAGGGAGCACAAGCGTCTTTCCCCTACCATAATCAGGTGAAGGAGGCGGAAGGGGAGGTCAAACTGATGTACTCCTTATGTGCTAAGATGGAGTCAAAGTAGAGAAGGTGGCTATCAGCCTGACCGAGAGATAAATTTTAGATTGCAAAAGATATGCAAGTATTAATACTTTAACAATATCAGATTCAATAATTAGTATGTTGAAAATTTAAAATTTAGAAGACAAATAAGTGAATGGTAAGAACTTCAAATTAATAAGATTGAAATGAATAGATATTTATTACACTGTGGATTTTATCTGTAATCAACAGACTATGACTGTGGCACTAGGTGGAAGAGTGGTGGTGACACTGACACAAAAAATCCCGAATTTAACGAAAACCAATTAAAAATAATGATAAATTCATAAAAGCAATTCAAAAGACTAATATAAATAAAGTTTAAGTCACTATTTATTGGTTTTTTTGTACCAGAACTTGAAGGTCCTGGGAGATTATATGGTGGCAGTGTAGACTGATACTCTTCTTGTTCTTGCTCAGGTATGTATGTCGTGTGTTCCCTGCTACCAGTGTGAGCTGACTCTCTAGGAGTCGTCAATGCAGATATGTCAAAAAAGGTTGTACATTAGGATAATGAAATTAGAAATATGTCATTGTCAAGAATCATGTTAGAACATAATAATTAAGTGATCTGGCCAACCCTTAATGCATATGGGTCCATCACTAATATATAGGTTAATATTTAATAATATGAAATATTTATATTTCTATTATTAAATATGCTAACCTAGGTATATACTTTAGGTTAAATATTTAATATCATGAAATGATTATATTTCTAATATGAAATATTATAAACCTAGGTGTATGTGTCAACCATTTTAGGTTGAAAAGGTGGGATGAATTAAGATTAAATGTTTTGTATTTTATTTATTTAATTTTTATGGGTTTTTTCAACCAACCCGAAAGGGTAAATTTTTTAGGGTTTTTCTATTTTAAATCCCTATTTTTTTTGGGGGGGGGAGATGTAATATGATATGATTCTTAATTTCATTTATATTTTGTAAATTATATGGAATTAATGTTTGTTTGGAGATTGATGTGTGCACAGGTGAAAGGGGCTTCAAATATTACCTGCGTGAAAGTCACATACAGAAAAAGAAATGATTTATTACTATATAAAATAATTTTCATGTTTTATATAATTTCAAATGTTTGCAAGTCAAATATTTCGGACGGTAAATTCATACTCATGTTCTTTGGTCCCCTCTAAAAGGATTTGATTTGAAAAACTATAGTTTATAGTTAATCTATAACTATATCCTATATTATTTGAAAACTATATTATTATTTTTAAATTATATATATATATATAATAATGTTTATATAATAATTTATATAAACATCATTTTAAAATTTATATAGTTTTGAAAAAAACTATCATTTTAAAATTTATATAGTTTTGAAAAAAACTATATATTAAAAGCCTTAAACCATATTAAAATTACATGGTATCGAGAGAAGAGTTTTTGGTTTATATATGTTTAAAAAAAAACTAAAGTGCTTTATTTTTCTTAGTAAGGGGGCCCGTGTTTATTTCTTGGCCATGAAGGGATTACTTTTTAAATATTAATACTTATTAAATAAAACCTAACATGTGTCCCTAACCATTTATATTATCCATGTAAGGGGGCCACCCCATTCATTTAAATCTTATAGTTTATATAAACTATATAAATAAACATATTTAAAGGTTTTCTTTTATATAAGAGTGGGAGTGGAGAATAAAATGAGATAATATCCATACTTATATAAAATATTTTGTAATATTTCCATACTTTTAAATGTTTACCGGGTAAAATTAAGAGTAAATGAAGGGAGGAGACAAGGTTTATGAAAATAGGGATTTCAATTTATTTCATTGGTCGGGTGAAATTACTTGTCCCCTCTGTAAAATATGCACGTTAATCTATACTCTCATAAATCTACTTGCACTTGGTAAATTTTTTTAACTTGGTCTATGTCCTTTAAACCTCTTTAATAAGGGTTATGTGTTTTTTAATATAAAAACAATATACTATAGTTTATAATTTTTATGAACTATATGTTGTTTTTTATTTTTCATTCTATAAATTATATACATTTTTTAATTAAAAAAGTGTTTATATTTTTACATTATACATTATAATAGGTTATTATAATGTGTTAAAATATAACCTCTCTAATATTATACACAAGAATAAATTTTGAAATTTCACAGTCTGAAAATACATAAGTTTTGGCATCATTAAATTTGACGGTCAAATAACCGTTATGGTAGACTAAACATAAGACAATATGACGGTCATTTGTACATCAAATTTAAGCTCGTAGGTTCCAGGAAACTTTAACTGTGTTAAATTTGACAGTCAAATGACTGTCACGATAGACCAAAAAATAAGCCATTATGACAGTCATTTAGACGTCAAATTTAAGCTGGCTAGATTTTTGTTTACATTATTTTTTTCCAGAAATAAAGTTTTTATACATTTTAGGGGTCTCTTCTTCACTTCTATATGGTCGAAAATATTTTTGATATAAATCTTGGGTATAATGCAGAGCACTTTATAATGTGGGTTATTATTTTGATCATGGGAGGTTAATTAGTATGTATTGTAATGACAAAATTAGTTATGATCAAATAGTTTCTTTAGATATGATTCTATTAAAAATATTTTTTATTGATAAATATGTATCTAACTCTGTGGTACATTGTATATTATAATGGGTTGTGTTTTACAGGTTTAGGAAAATAATGACGTCCAACTATTTCTGTCTTGACAAAACCCAAATCCAGAATGAAACCAACTACAACATTTGGGTCAAAATATAATTTATGGCAAGAAAACTCTGGACTATTGTTTCTGGATCTGAGGTTGCTCCCACTGGTCTAAAAAATATAGATAACATGAATGCATTCTTGCAACGAATGTAAGATGCTCTTTCTATGCAATGTGAACGATGAGTACTTTCTACATATTGGTAATATCGAACATCCGAAAGAGGTATGGACACAACTAGAATCCATGCATGAAGGATACTTAGTATATCAAGGATAGTAATGAGAGTATAATAGCTGAAGGAATTCAAAGAAATGATCTATACATTTTTGAATATTTTTCTTCTGCATTTTGTTTTATATCTCAGAGTTTTAATAATTCAAAACTATGGCATGAAAGGTTAAGACATGTTAATTAATGAAATTTATATGAAATGTATAGATATAATCTAGTGAAAGGTTTACATGTGTTGTCTTCTTCTATTGAAGATACTTCATTAAATGCTTCTAAATGATGGTTTTGATTCTGATTTAGTAAATGGTCATAATTATGTTTTGATGTTATAGATGTTTCTAAAACTCTTATCTTCCTAGATAAGAAATTAAATTAGGCTTAATCTATGTTAGAAAATTTAAATCCTATTAATCTTAGGAAAATGACCAGAAGCCATCATATGTACCATGCATTATTACCTTGTATGAACCTGAGCCGTGAAGTATTATAGGGTCTAGGTGGATATATAAAGTAAAATATAATGGTGATGGTAGTATTAACAAACATAAAGCTAGACTTATTGCTAGAGGTTTCATTGGTATTGATTATGTTGAGACATTTCCTATAGCTAAAATGAGTACTGTTAGGGCCTTATTTACAATTACTGCTCAATTTGGGTGGGAAATCCACCAAATGGATAAGAAAAATACTTTTTTGAATTACGATTTAAAAGAAGAACTTTACATGTTTCAACCTAAAGGATTTGAAGAAACTGGTAAAGAAAACTATGTTTGTAAGTTGAGAAATCTTTGTATGGTTTAAAACAAGCTCTTAGAGCTTGGTATGTGAAAATTGTTTCCTTCTTTAAACTGTTAGATTTTGTTAATTATTCTTCTAATAATGATATATTCATTAAACAATAAGGCTCACATATTATCATTATATGTATATATGTTGATGATTTTCTTATGTCTGGTGACAATTCTAATTTAATTCATAGGATTAAAGAGAAATTGAAGCAGTACTTTGAAATGAATGACTTAGGTCTCTCACATCATGTTATTTGTATAATTGTATTTCATTCTATTGTTATTTTTCAAAACACAATATGCAACCATTGTATTGAAAAAGTTTCTTATGATTGATTGTAAACTATTTTCTACTTCAATGGAAGTTAGAATAAATATTGATCATAAATCTGCATATGAAAAAAGTTGATCCTATTTTATATACGTTGTTAGTTGATAGTTTGATTTATCTAACTATAACTAGATCAAATATTTTCTATACAAAAGAAATTACTTCAAGGTTTATGCAGGAAAATTTTTTAGAGATCATTGGAATCTTGTAAATTTTTTTTAGATATTCAAAAGGAACAATCTATTATGGGTTGCATTATAATAAAAATGAAAATGGTATCTTATATGAATTTTGTGATTCTTACCATATTGATGTTATATTATAAAATATACTGGATATGTTTTCAAGTTTTTTGGTGTAGGAACCATTACTTGGAACAACAAATACAATCAACAGTCTCCATTTTTTTCTACTAAGGTAGAGAAGTACAATAGAAGAAGTAAAGAAGCCATGTGGCTGCAACGACTGTTGGTAGAGATACACATAGAAGCTAAAAGAAGTATTTATCTTCTATGTGGTGGTCAGAGTTGCATTATTATTGATTAAGAATTCAGTTCAACATCAAAGGACAAAGAACATTGAGATACATATACCCGTGAGAAGGTGCAAAATGATGAGATAAATCTCAAGTTCATGTTGACTGAAGAGCATGTTGCTGACATTATCACAAAGTCCCTGAGTGCCACAAAGTTTTGTCACTTTCGTGAAAAGCTTGGATTGTCAGAGTTTCCATTGAGGGGGAGTATGCATGACAATGTCACCTCCTAATGGAACTTACTTTTTGTAAAAAGACCTTGGGGCATATGTAAAATACCTTCGTTCAAGTGTAAAAAGACCTTCGGGCATGTATACCTCATCGAATTATTTTTTAGAAAGAAGTGTAGAAATATCTTAAAGGTGGTCTTTAGTAAAATCTTTAGTGCTATTAAGTTTACTGGTAAACATCCAATACAAACATATTGTTAAGGAGGTCCTTGGTTGTAAAAGAATCTTATATGCGTGGGTTCAATAAACTTTTATGAGAACCTGTAAAACTCACAAATCATACTTAGCCACTAATCATGGGATGATCTTTTGGATTCTAAATCATTTTGTACTAAAAGGTAAATTGAGTATGATGAAGGTGTTATAATTCCTTCAACCGATATGTTAGCCTAAAACCTTTATGGTTTAAGGATTGTAAATCCTATAGTGTACCACATGTAGGTAATCTATTCGCATATGTTATGATATCCTACTTAACATTAAGGGGGAGTGTTGGAACATAATGATTAAGTGGTCTGGTGGTCTGGCCAACCCTTAATGTATATGGGTCCATCACTAATATATATGTTAATATTTAATACTATGAAATATTTATATTTCTACTATTAAATATGTTAACCTATGTATATAATTTAGGTTAAATGTTTAATATCATGCAATGATTATATTTCTAATATGAAATATTATAAACCTAGGTGTATGTGTCAACCATTTTAGGTTGAAAAGGTGGGTCGGGAGACATATCCGATCACCTTATATAAAAAGGACTTTAGGTCCTCATTTAATATATTTGGGAAATATATCAAAGGTGTGCAAATCAAGTGATTTGGTTTTACCCTTAGTAAATAGGGTTTCACAGGAGGAGGTGATCTTACTGGATGTAAAATAAGTTCTCTGAAGTAAAATGTTATTTTCAAAGTAGTTTTTACTCTATTGCGGGTTTCAACTATAAATATTATTTCACTTGTGTTATTTATTTCCTGTAAGTATTTCTTTATTTACTTATGTTATGATGTAATATTTATTATAACATTAGTAATATGTAAGTTGATTAAATCCGTATTTATTATAATTTTCAAATTCTAACAAGATTCATATTATCATTAGTCTATAAAATAATATCATAAAACTGAAATGATTGTGTAGTATATAAAACTTAAAACTTGGATTTGTCTCTACATTAGAAGTAGAGCACATTCTCTCCTTACTTTGGGATCGGGACGAGTGAGAGGAATCCAAGGAAACACACATTCATTTGTCTAGTCTCAGCTCTATTAAATAGTCATCAGACTTGGTGGCATCATTGTAACCAGACCCCTCAGGCCCAACAGGGTTATGTGAGCGAAGTGTCGCATGATAAAGTTCCAGTGTTTCGCTTGATTTTACCTGTTCATAACAAAATTATAGATTACATATTTATAAGAATTAATTTAACAATGATTTTGTTTTTGAAAGGAATCAAGATTAAATTATTTTAAAACAAAATACTCACCAACTATTCCTCCAAAGGAATTCTATGTTTATCCATATTCTCATGAAGAAAAATTGGAATAGCTGTGGATTTGAGTCCATAAAAACCCTCATAATAGAAAGAAATAACATAACAAGAAGAACAAATAATTGCAGAAGGATTCAATTTGGATTTGTGAAGTTCAAAATGAATCTTTGATGCAAGATATGAGCACCAATCAAATCTAACACTAGCAATGGTTTGAAGAATGTAATACATTTCCCATTGAGGAATGTCAGTGTATCTTCCTATTAGCATATATATTTTCACGCATTCAAATGACATGTAAGAGTCAAGGAATGAAGTACCTCCTCAATGAAGGTGAGGCTGTCTTTATTGAAAACCAAAATTGTATTTAAATCTATACATTTAAAATTGTATGTGGGTGTGTTTTAGACATCAAATGGAAAGAAGTGTGAATGAGGGAGATGAAATGGAATGAATAAAAGAAATGGAAGGAAGGAACATACAATAGTTAGGTAAAAACACAAGCCTAATATTGCATAGAGAAGAAGAAGAATGAATAACTAACTCAAATAAAACAGAGTTTGAATTAGCTAAACAAGAATAAATGAAATGGAACACACATGAAAAAGTAAATATCAGAGCTTGATCATTGTGAACAAGAACAACATATTAATAACGTTGAAAATAAGATCAAAGACAATATTCTGCATGCAAGATTTAAATACTAACATCTAATGAACATAAGAACATCAAATGCTACAAGAGATAATGAATGGGACACAAAGTTCATATTTCATTAACTCTCCAAAATGTCTTCACAAAAGAACACAAAGTTTCTTTCTTGAAACAAAGCTTGCACAACAAAATTATTTTCTTCTCCTCTCTCAAATTCACCCTTACAAATGAGCCCCTAACTTCCTTTTATAACCCAAAATTTGGTTACAAAGTAGTTAGGGTTTACATGAACATTAAATTAGGGCACCTTAAGTGACTTTGAATTTTTCAACCAACTTTTTAAATGACCTAACTATCAAATAATAAGTAAACATCACTTTATAACAATTTGAAAGTCACTTTAGGAAAAGTACATAAATAAAAGGAAATAGGTACATGTGGACCCCATGTAGAAAAACACATGAAAATTAAGAAAAACAACTAGTGCCTTATCCATTGGGAAGGGTTCACCTATTCTCAATTCATATGAGAAATGAACACACACAACCATTAGATAATATAAGAAATTATCCCACCATTCTGTTGGTGAAACAAGGATCCTGATTCTTCACCAATTCAAAATATTTGAGCTTCTGCAATGTCTGGTGCATCTTTTCTTCCTCTGGAAAATAACTTGGAAGAAGACAAGCCTCACAAAGTACATGTAGTTTAAGAATCTTACCTGGTATGGTATGCACAGTCTGTAACTTTAGATTGGATCTCTTCACAAAGGTGTTTGATCTTGAAACATTGATCCATAGAAGAAGTGGAAAAATATCAACAGAGTGTACATTTCATGTATCAATTTCATGAATTGTTCCACTAGATGTTGTATTGAATTCCTTTGGTTGTGTTCATTGATAAAGGTACAAGGAATCTCTTCGATGAAGGCTTGAATGGAAGAGAGTGCGGTATAAGATTCATCACACAAATTGTCAAACTGAATTACTAAGTCTTCCAGAATCATTTTCATGGATTAACATGATTTAGCCATAGAATTTGTGTCATGCGATGGTCAAACTTAAGGATTCCCTCTGAGGCTAAGAATGTATATTCCATACGGGCAAGATCCTGAAGACTTGGAAAGATCTGATCCATAACTATTAATTCTGCAATGAGGCATTCCTTGAATGGAAACACTGGATCAAGGTAGGCATAATATTCTCAGATATTTTTATCACCTCATCAATTTTTCTCAACCCACCATTTTCTATCTCAGAAACCCAAGACCTTAGAGTGTGCCCTAGAGTGATCACATCCTTTGATTGATTGAGAATTTCCTAATCTGGGATGGCCACCATTTCTGGAACAGGAAAAGAAGATGCAATTGGACTAATCAAATGTTGAACGTATGAGATCAACTGATTCTTCTCTTCTTTGAGTTGGGAAATTTGAGATTTGTATCTCTCCAACCTTTTAAGACACATTATTCATTGAATATTTTTCCATAGCAACATCACTTTCAAAAGTGGTCTTTCCAAGGGCTATTTTGGATACTTCATAATCAGTGATTTTCATGTCCCCATGATCCTTTTCAGTTAGTTGGAACTACAATTTCTACAAATTTATCTCCGCTATCATCAATCACTACCCTAGAGAAGACCTTAGGATTTTTGGGCACAACTTCATTGGAAAGGGCAGAAAGAGATTCCAAATCAATGTTGGCCACTTTGATCAATATCTTCCTCTTTTTGATTTTGGAATCAACCTAGGCAGGTGTTTCATTCATTAGTTCGACACAACAGAGTCGAGAATTGGAAGGGATATCCTCTTTACTTTCCTCGTGATTAAAACCAGTAGGCAATTTTTCTGTGGCCTCAATCCTTGGTGAAGTGGCATCTGCAACACATTCTTGATTACCATCATGTTCTTGTGAAATATTCCCATCACCTTGATGCTCAGAAGAATTGGATATCTGTACCACTGGGATTTATTTGGACTCAGGTGTCTGACATTGATGACTTGGATCTTTAGTGAGCCTATTGGAACTCTCTTTGATGTGGATAGATGAGTTTGGGGTAGAAATACCTGAAACATGTTCTCTTCCTTCCCCAAGATGCACACTTTTTATTGACCTTTGAGGCACTGCTTCTTCATTAGAGACAGATTTGGGTAACCACCGACTTTTCCTCTGAGATGTGTGATGATGTTGGTGGAGACTGTCTGTGAAGAAGTTTGCACCACCTTTTTCTGTGTGAGTCCTCCCTTCATTGGTAATTTCTGTATTTTGGAAATATGTGCCTAAAATGGGAGAGGATTGGCTATTTGGTTCTCGTACCACATCATAGTTCTTCTCAACATGGGTTGATTTATGGTATCTAGAGAAGTTTCATCTCCTTTACTCCAATCAATACTAGGGAGTGGAGTGAAAACAATCTGATCATAGGTAGGATCCATAAGATCAATTCCATTATCGGAAAGGGTCAAAGGAGGATCTCTCAATCCATAATTTTCTATTTGAGCCAGTGTGAGACGAGAAATTTTTGTCATCTTACCTCCCTGTCATCTGCACATCCTGCCCAATAGTCTTCTATGCTTGTTTTGTGCATGTATCTTGCTCCTAGGGATTTTTCCATGGACCCTTTAATATCAAACTGAGCCCTACTTGTGAAAGAATGTATGGTGATGTGGGAAAATTCTTTTTCCATCAGTTCCGCACTGGGGGAACTTGGACATTTGTATTCCCCAATCTGAATTGGGAAATGAATGCCTCCTTTATGTTTATCCACAAGTAGGCAATGGAATTTGAAAAGTTGACGTGAAAGTTCCATCAACGCCAATTTTTCACTGACATATTTAGGGAGTTTGTAAGGAGCTCCCACAAATCCACTAACTCGTATATAGGAGTAAGAAGGAAACTGGATATACCAAGTTCCCCACTGTTCTATTATGGATTTGGCATCCTCTGAAAACCTTTCTTCTGGATTTCTCCCTAGTGACCAGATTATATAGAAAAGGAAGGCATCATTGACCCTCCAGAAATGGTGAGAACCATTCTTGAATTCAAGTTGTGGGTAAAAGTGAAAAACACTATTTTTACCAGGACCCATTGTACCTCTAGTTGTCAGCCCTGAAAATATCCTCCTTCTTGCTACAACATAGATCAAATATGAGGTCATGTAAAAATGACATATCATTTTTACCTCAATCAACTGCTTATGGAGAGTGTTACTGATGATACTTGCCCAATCAACAAACATCTTCGCATCAAGAATGATACAAATGAATTTGTACATCCAAGGATGGAAATTCTTGGTGGAAGGGAGACCAAAAACCCTGCTAAGGAGAGTGATCATATCTCCTATTTCTTCATGAAACTCCACACGAAACAATTCTTTGGGCATCCTTGAAGTGTGAGTTTTTCAGTTTGACTAACCAATTTTACCAACCATTTTTTACCATCTCAAGGGATCTTCATCCCAGAATTGTTGTGCCGATTCTTGCGTTATGTCAACATTTTCTTCATAAAGTGGCACTTTTAACATATCTTCCATATGCTCAGGAGAGTTGAGTAGAAGGGGTTCATTTCTGTCATTAAAGACTCCCCAACGCTCAGGGTCATAGTGTTCGGCACAGGCCAGAACAAACTCGGGACATTGTATTGCCACTGGAAATGCTACCGCTTGAGGTAAGCCACAACGATAGAGCCTTTTTGAGAAAACAAGTTTTTCCTTCCCTCCTAACCCTGTCACAAAATTGGATCATATCCACATGACCCATATTAGTATCTGAAATATTATCATATGCTGAGCTTAAGGATGATGCTGGAATTAATCCTTGATATGCATACTTGAGCGCTGATTTGTTAGAGCGTTCTCCCATTATGAATTTTTTAAAGGAAAGACAAAACAAACATAAAACACTGGGAAGGTGTCGGGTCTTAGTCTCTGGATCACCGTGAACACAAAGAAAAATACGCTCTATTTTTTTTATTATATATTTTTAAATAAATAAAGCTGAGTAATTAGGTTACAGTTTTTTTCAAAATGGTAATACAAACAAAAAATTATATAAGCTCAATATTAAGACTAAGCTAAATTACTCAATTTGGATTTCGAGACAATGGTTTGGCCGCCTTATTTAATTCTCTGACCTTTGCGTTTTGCCAATGGCTTGAGCTTGTGAATATGTACTTTTGTACTTTCCTCCTACATGTAAAATTTTAATCTTCTGATCAATGTGTGGGATGCTCTAACTTTACCAATGCATGGTTTTCTTTCTTCTTGAACATGGGCTATTTTTCCAAGTTTTCCTCCAGCAATGCATGGAATTATTGTCTTGACATGGGTTGTGGTATCTCCTTTCTTTGCAAATGTGTCTATCTATCTTTGATCTTTGAATGTGTGGCCTTTAAACCCAAATGCATTCCTCTTTGGCTGTGTGGTCCTTGAATGCATGGCTTTCTTCTTTAAAAAAAATTTTACCTCTATTTTGGACTTATTGTGTTACCTTTGTTGACAGTTGTGCATGAGATTTTTTGGAATTTTGGTTGAATTTCCTTTGGCTAATGCTTGTGTCTATATCCTTGTAGGCATGAACAGTGGTCTTTGGCTCTTCTTTTGACTATGAGTATGCATGTGGGCTTTTCTTTGCTCCTGGAACCTATGTGGAAATAATGAATTCTTTGCAAATGATGTGGTCAATTATTACCTTGCCTATTGATCCTTGGTCAATGTGTGGAAATTCTCTCCTTTGTTTTTCTTGGACATTTGTGTGCTTCTTTGTCAATGTGTGGAACAATGCCTTGGCCAATGCATGTGTGTTTTTATGATAGCTTCAATAGTTTGGCCCTACCTCCTTTGTGGATCTCCTGGCTGCTATGTGCATGAAGGCTTTTGGACATATATCTCCTTTAAATTTATGTGCTTTTTCAGACTGGTGTGTATTGCCTTGGCTATGCATGGGATCTTCTGTATATGTGCCCAATCTGGCACAATAAAACAAAAGAAATAGTCTTTAATAAAAATACACAACATGTAGAGAAAATAAAGACTCTTAAACCTGAGTCTTCTTTTCATTATTTTGAGCAATGAGCCAGATTTAGCATGCTATACGGATCAGACACTTTGCACAGAGCATGGATGATCTTGAGCAAATGGCGAAGGATGGCTTCTTGTAAGCTTGTGATTTTGAAATGGAGACAACTACCTAGAGCTCTCAAGGTTGTTTGGCTCTAGCCAATGCCCGTGCCAGGTTTCCGTGTGAAAGCTGAGGAGTGCCTGTGGAATGAGATTTTCTTTCTTCTGGCTCTGGATGTCTGCAATATTTTCCTTGCTTCTTCTTCTTCTTCCCAATTTCTCTTGCTTTTGCAACTTCTTGTAACCATCTTCTTCCCAATTTCTGGATGATGGAAGCAAAATTGTAATTTCCCACGACAATTGGAAGGAATTATAATTGCCCACGACAATTGCTCACGGTAGTTAAATGCTCATGGCAATTGGGGAAAATGAGAAAAGTTCTTCCAAGTTTGTTAAACAACTTTCATGAGGATTAAATTAATATTTATTAATTAAAAACCCTAAAATTTAATAAATTTAATTTTATTAAATAAAAAGGTAAATATTAATTAATTAATTAAATAATTAATTAATGACATAACGGGAGGACCTTATTCAAAATAATGAAATGAAGGCCAAAATGATCAGAGAATAAAACGATCACGATGAAGGTGATAAACCACGAGAAAGGACACTTCTGATTTTTTATAAAATTTTTCACGTTATAATTTTGTGAAGTCAAAATTAGCTGATAACAGCTGGCTCTTATTGGGGACAAGGAATTTCACGGATGCAGCAATGGACCCAGACCCAAAAATTTAATGAACATGATCCCAAAAAGACGATGCACAAAAATGAGATGAAAAAAGAGAGGAAACTGAAAAAAAGGAAACAAACAAACAAAACCCTAATTACCTATGTACATATGGGGGATAACCCATTTTCAACTTTGATAGTGCTTGAGATATTTCCCGCTATAGGGCAGAGGAAAATGAGTTCCATCAGGATATGCCAAGTAATATGTGTTATCTCCACAGAAATGCCTGATTTTGAAAGGGCCTAGCCACAACGAATCAAAATTCTCGTGCTTTCCTTTTGGTTCATGCCTCTTGTCCCATAGAAGAACTAGGTCATTGATTTGAAATTGTCTCTCCTTAGTTTTTCTATCGAATAATTTCTTTACCTTGGATTGGTGTTCCTCGATCTTGTTCGCTACTTGACTTCTCTGTTCTTCAAGCTTGCTTAGGAACATGATCCTTTTATCCAATGCATTGGTGAAGCATTCATCGTCAACTTCTTGAGCCAATCGTAATTCCGGTAACTCCAATGTAATGGGAATTTGAGCATCGGTTCCATACAAGAGTTGGAATGGAGACATTCCAATTGCTCTTTTGGGAGTTATGCGGTCAACCCACAATGCATCATATAACTTTTTGTGCCAAGTTCTTTGATTTTCTTCGACTAACTTGCACACGATAGTAATGATGTTTTTGTTACTGGATTCTGCTTGACCATTTCCTTGAGGATAGTAATATGATGAATGAGATAAAGATATCCCATACCCATAACAAAAACCTATCATCTCTACAGAAGAGAAATTGGTGGCATTTTCCGTCACGATCTTTTGTGGAATTCCGTAACGAACCAATATATTCTCTTTGATGAAGTCACAGATTACCTGCAGTAGATGTTTGTTTCACTGGAATGACTTCTACCCACTTCGTAAAGTAGTCAGTTTTCATGAGCACGTGAGTATGACCAGCACTAGAATTTGGGTTCAAGACCCCGATGAAATCTAAACCCCATTGTTGAAAGGGTTCTTCAATGACAACTGGATTTAAAGGAAAAGCTGCCAATTTAGGTCTTCCAACAAATTGTTGACAAGCTTCGCATTTGGCTACCCATTTTTGAGCATTGGAAAACATAGTGGGCCAGTAATAATGTGTCTCACAAAATATTATGAGTTGTCACTAGTCCAGAGAAATGACCACCGCAAGCATGATTGTGAAAGGCTTCAAGCTAACCTAGGTTGTTGTTCCTTATCAACACATCTGAGGAACATGCCATCAATACCTTTCTTGAACAAGGTGTTGTCCCAAATGATGTACCTGACAACTCTTAATTTGATAGCTCTTTTTTCCTTAGCTATCAGATTCTCAGGACATTCACCATATGTGAGAAAGTAAGCTATATTAGAATACCACTCATCTATGGTACTGACAAAAACTACCAGTGGTAAACTTTCTTCAACTGGTTCTTCCTCAAGAGTCATTCTCTTGGCTCATTCTTTGTGATGAGTTGGCAGAGTCCTCTTCCTCAAACCAACTTGGTAGGCTTGATGTCCAAGTCATATTCCTAGATCTTGGAGACCCAATTACCTCTTTTAGATCCTGGTTCCTGTTGTGTCAACATTGATTTAACTGTGGTGTCCAGAACTAAGACTTTGGTGTGAGAATTCAATACATAGTACCTGAAATGTTTCAAGGCTCTAACCACCGTGTATGCATGCCTCTCAAGGGGAGTGTAATTCAAGTTCATGTTTCTTGAATCTGGAACTCATGAATGCAATAGGAGATTTAATTCCCTCTTGATTATGTTGAGTCAGGATGGCAGAGATCATGTGTGGGGAAGCATAACAATAGACTATGAAATCCTTTTTAAAATCGGGACACACCAATGTAGGAGCTTTTGCAATAACATCCTTGATTTTTTCAAATGCTCCCCTACCTTCCTTGAACCATTTGAAGGATTCTTTTCCTTTCATCATGTCAAAGATTTATTTGGTTAGCTCAGAAAAATATGGCACAAACCTTCTCAAAAATTTCACCTTCCCAAAGAATGAGTGGACTCCAAGCTTACTTGTAGGTAAGGAAAGATTCTTGATAGCTTGAACGCGTTCAGGATTGATCTTGGTTCCTTATTTAGAAATAATATGACCTAGGATTTTCCCTTCGTAACTCCAAACATGGAATTCTTTGGATTCAGGGAGATTCTATGAAGTCTGCATCTTTGCAATATTTTCTCCAAATCTCTTAGATGATCTTCTCGCTTCTTTGAGAAAACTGTCAAGTCATCTAGGTATATTATGATGATCTTGTCTTTATAATATGTGAATGCCATGTCCATAGCCCTTTGAAAGGTTACACCAACATTGATCAAACCAAAAGGAATTCTTCTATACGCGAACATACCCCAGGGGGTGGTGAATGCAGTTTTATGTTGGTCTTCTCTAGCCACTTCAATCTGATTATAACCAGAGAAACCATATAACATGGATAGATTTTCGATCCAGTTATTACCTACAGAATATGGTCCATGACTGGAAGTGGATAGTTATCCTTCAAGGAAGCTTGATTAAGATTGCGAAAATCCATGCAAATCCTAATTTCTCCATTTTTCTTGCGAACTGGGACAATATTAGCTATCCAAGTTGAATGTTGAATAGGAAACACTATTCATATGTCCAACATATTTTGAACCTCATGGAGTATCATCCTTGCTATCTTGGGGTTATGTTGTCTTTTCTTCTTCCTGAATGGAGTTGCACCAGGTTTCAAAGGTATGGCATGCTCCATTTCCCTAGGTTGAAAAGACTTCAAGTCTTCATATGAGTAAGCCAAGACATCAGAATATTTGGTAAGGAGGCTTACAAATTTCTTGTGCTCCTTAGGTGAGAAACACTTACCAATGTTGACTAAGTGAGGTTTGTCCTTGGTACCAATGTCAACTTTCTCATAGTCAGTAGAATTCACAGGTCCTGCCTGCTCTTTCTCTTTGATAAACCTGTCATGTTTATCAAAAATTTCTTCAAGTGAAACCAATCCTTTTGGAATTTTATTTCCTTTGACTGAATGATGCCATCGCCAGGATCCTTCACTCTCAATTATCCTTCTTGAATGGGTGAGGTTGTCGAATTCGTGAAATGCAGAATCACTTCCTTCAAAGTACAACTGTTCAAAATTATCCCTCTTTTCTAAGAAGGCAATAATTTGTTGATCATCATTGAAGACTTGCCAATTTTCTGCATTGTCGGGAACACTTGGCCTAAAAACCATTTCAATGGTGTATTTGTCTTGATCAAACTCTGAATGAGGGATCATCAATGAAGCTGAGACTGCTAGAGAATCTACTTTTTCATTCTTTTCATGAGGGATGGATTTTATGGAAAAAGCATCGAAGGCTTCTATCGCATCCCACACTTTATTTCTGTAGTGTCTCAAGTGATCATTTTTTACTTGAAACTGATTTTTTACTTGCTTCATGATCAACTCTGCATCTCCAAAGAATTTCAAATTTTTGATCCCTTTTTCTTCTGTAACTTGGAGGCCAAGGATTAACACCTCATATTCTATAGTGTTGTTAGTATTTGAAAATTGGAGTTTGTAAGAAAAAGGAAACATTTTACCATTTGGAGATATAAGCACCACTCCTGCGCCAGAACCTGTTGAGAAACAACTTCCATCAAACTCAAGAGTCCAAATCTCATTGGGATCTTGGAAAGTGACCTCAGGTGCATGAACCTCTGTAGTCATCATATAATTACCCATACTTGGAGTTTTGAAATAGGACCTGTGTGTGAGGATCATTGGTTTTTGTTACCATGAACTTTTCCTGAGTCTCCGATATTAGCTTCTTCATTTCTCCACTTAATAGGGATCATAACATGAGACCAGTCCATTTGAATCTCACCACCTAGATCTCTACAAAATTTCCTACTTAACAACATACCATATGAAGTGGGAATGTCAGCAACTAGAATGGTTACCTTAACTCACTTTTGAGGAAATTGAGCTAAAGCCATTTGAGTGTCTTTAATCTTCCGAATCAGAGGAACTTGTTTTGTCTCCATGGAGTAACAAGATCTGAATGTTCTCAGTACAAGTCAACCCAAGAGCATGTGCTACTTTTGTAGGCATCACATTATCCGAGGCTCCAGAATCTATAATGCAATTACTTAATTTGCATCCATTGATCAGAAAGGACACAAAGAAAGGTTCAACCTTTTCATTTGAAGGTGTAGTGGTCCGCCACAATATTTTGAGTCTTCCCATCTTTGGGAGTTTTCAGAATTCCTTTAGAGGAATGAACAATAGAGTCACCTTTGATAAACTGGACCAATTTCTTGAGTTGATCCTTATTGGACTTCAAGTACTCTACTTGTGACATGGAAATTTTTGTTTTATTGATATGATCAATAATATAAAATTTGGGAAAAATGACCATACTTGATGTCTCAGATACAAGTTCTTTCGAACTTGATGATGGCTCACTTTTGACCTTTGCTTTGGGCTTAGTTGATATTGATGTGGAAGAAGAAACTTTCTTCGTAGCTGATTTATCAACTGATTGACTTGAGCAAAGGTCCTTTTTTCTTTAAGATATATTTGACCTTGGAAACCTCAGTCATCTTGGACTCTTTAGGAATCTCAGTTGTTTTAGATTCTTTGGAAGTTTCCTTAGTTTTATATTCTTTAGGAACTTCCCTAGAGCTCTTTTTCATCTTCCACCTTAGTGGTACTCTGCTCCTTTTTCTGAGAGCGTGTGAAGACCACTACGAAGGATTGACTATTCATATCTTCTACAATATCTTCATATTCATCTTCTTCTTCTAAATGATACTCAAAGAAATGATTATTAATTTCTCCTTTAGGCTCTTCAACTTCAGGTTTAGATGTCCCAGAGTCTGGCTCTTCTTCGTCAACCTCGACGACCTCAACTTCATCATCACTTTCCTCAATGACATCACACTTTGAGTTAGTTGCGGGAGTTACTTCAATATCAAGCCTCGTTAGAGTGCCTGTAATTCTGGATTTGTTGGGAACATAGCCTTTTCTTGGGATGTATTTGTAAGTAAGAGGTTTACTACTTTGAGCAACTTGCATTTTTCAAAGCTAGCATATCATTAGCCAACTTAGTGAGTATGGTCTCTGAAGCATTGGGGGTTTCTTGACTCTTTCCCTTGGGGAAGTTTTCTTGAATTTTCCCACCATGATTAGATCATCCTCAATTTTTATTGCCATGGATTGAGAAAGTTCCAAAGTATCCACTCTAGCCCTTCTCAGCTGATAGCATACTTCTGGTTGTTGTGCATTAATAAAGAAACATTTTTGTCCGTCAAGGTTTGGGTGAATTCTGGCAGGAAATTTGTTCACCATTTTGTTGAACTTAGCCACATGAAATTCCTCATGGTTATGTTGGCTCTTTCTTTGCCTTGAGATAGTTGGGCTAAAAGGGCATGTTCATCTTCTGCCATTTTGAACCTGTCTTCAAACTTAGTTCTTCATAGTATCCCAATTTGTAATGCATCCATTTGGGAGATGATGAAACCAATCTATGAAATGTCTTGCAATGTTTCAATGAAGAGGCGAATAACAACATCTTCATATTCTACTAAAAAAACTACACATGCAACAAAGAAGGCAGAAATGTGGTCATCAGGTGAAGTCTTCCCATCTCCATTGAACTTGGGAAGGATCTTCATCGATCCTCATGGGAGGTCATGTCGAGCTGGTAAGGCCAATGGGCCTATGGAATTTCCCCATGGTATGTTAATAGCCATCTTGGGAAAGGTTGTATGTGAGGGTAAAACAATGTGAGAAAGAACAAGTGCTTGACTTGTAGTGATTCCTCCCTTACTTTCTCTTTCAGGACTTGATGCAAGGCTTTACAGATCTACAAGGAGTTTTCCCCCTTGGAGGAGATAACTTGAAACCAAACTTTCCTTGAAAATAAAAAATGGGATCAGATTGACCTTTAGCTTTTTCTCCTCGTGTAAACCTCCTTCCTACCTAGTTTGAAATCTTTACTGTGAAAGGATCAATGACACGTTTTGATCAACTCTAGCCTTTTCTCTTTGCTCTCTTTCTTGATCTCTTTGTGCCCGAATGACTCTAGCAACTCTCGCAACTTGATTTTCTTTGTTATCCAATACTGATGTGGTGAGATGAAAATGATAGTCATTCGTGTGCTTTTCCCAAATAGCTTGCCTCAAATATGATGATATGTCTTCTTGAGTATCTACAAAAATAAGATTTGGTTGCAAGATAGGTGAGTTACTTGTAATAGTCATACAAGATTATTGCCTTGGTGGAAGAGGGCCGCGTCGATGAACAATGATCAACACGTGTCCAGGAGGTCTTCTAGCCACAAGTGTGGGTGCTCTTCTTCTAAGGTCTTCAATGTAGATTTCTCTATCAATGGCTCTATCAACAACCACAAATTGCTGCAAGCTTTCACGGTTTTCCCAAGCTACTATCCAAAGGTTGGTAACAATGTCTCCTTGAAAATATTCGTTGGGCACAAGATTCGGTTGAAGAACTGGAGCTTGTGCAGAGGGGATAGTCATAAATATTTAACCAAGCACTGGTTAACGATTCTTGAATCCCCAGTAGAGTTGCCAAAAAAATGTTAGCATATGGATTTGCATGCATGCAAATGACATGCAACAGTCAGGGGAATGAAGTCCCTCCTCAATGAAGGTGAGGTTTCCTTTATTGAAAACCAAAACTATATTTACATCTATACATTCAAAATTGTATGTGGGGGGTGTTTTGGGACATCAAATGGAAAGAAGTGTGAATGAGGGAGATGAAATGGAATGAAGGAAAGAAATGGAAAGGAATGGAATGGAAGGAACATACAATAGTTAGGTAAAAACAAAGCCTAATATTACATATATAGAGAAGAACAATGAATAACTAACTCAAATAAAACAGAGTTTGAATCAGCTAAACAAGAATAAGTGAAAGGGAACACACATGAGCAAGTAAATATCAGAGCTTGATCACTATGAACAAGAACAACATATTAATAGCGTTGACAATAAGATCAAAGACAATATTCGCATGCAAGATTTAAACACTAACATCTAATGAACATAAGAACATCAAATGCTACAAGAGATAATGAATGGGACACAAAGTTCATATTTCATTAACTCTCCAAAATTTCTTCACAAAAGAACACAAAGTTTCTTTCTTGAAACAAAGCTTGCACAAAAAAGTATTTTCTTCTCCTCTCTCAAAGTCACCCTTACAAATGAGCCCCTAACTTCCTTTTATAACCCAAAAGTTGGTTACAAAGTAGTTAGGGTTTACATGAACATTAAATTAGGGCACCTTAAGTGACTTTTTCAACCTTAAAAAAGTGACTTAAAATTAGAAACCAATAAGTTATCAACAGTTTTCCAACTTTGATAATAATTTTAAAGTCACTTTAGGAAAAGTACATAAATAAAGAGAAATGGGTACATGTGGACCCCATGCAGAAAAACACATGAAAATTAAGCAAAAAAACTAGTTCCTTATCCATTGGGTAGGGTTCGCCTATGCTCAATAGTATGAGAAATGAACACACACACCCATTAGATAAAATAGGGAATCATCCCACCATTCTGTTGGTGAAACAAGGATCCTGATTCTTCACCAATTCGAAAGATTTGAGCTTTGTGCAATGTCTGGTGCATCTTTCTTCCTCTGGAAAACAACTTGGAAGAAGACAAGCCTCACAAAGTACCCACATTTCAAGAATCTTACCTGGTATGGTATGCAGGTCTGCAAATTTAGATTGGATCTCTTCACAAAGGTGTTTGATCCTGAAACATTGATCCATAGAAGAAGTGGAAAAAATATCAACATGAGTATACATTTCATGTATCAATTTTGTAAATTGTTCCACTAGATGTTGTACTGAATTCCTTTGGTTGTGTTCATTGATGAAGGTACAAGGAATCTCTTCGATGAAGGCTTGAATGGAAGAGAGTGTGGTATAAGCTTCATCACACAAACTGTCAAACTGAATTACTAAGTCTTCCAGAATCATTTTCCATGGACTTAACATGATTTAGCCATAGAATTTTGTGTCATGTGATGATCAAACTCAAGTATTCCCTCAAGGCTAAGAATGTAGATTCCATACGGGAAAGATCCTGAAGACTTGGAAAGATCTGATCCATAGCTATTAATTCTACAATGAGGCATTCCTTGAATGGAAACACTGGATCAAGGTAGGCATAAATATTCTCAGATATTTTTATCACCTCATCAATTGTTCTCAACCCACCATTTTCTATCTCAGAAACCCAAGACCTTAGAGTGTGCCCTAGAGTGATCACATCCTTTGATTGATTGAGAATTTCCTAATCTGGGATGGCCACCATTTCTGGAATAGGAAAAGAAGATGCAATTGGGCTGATCAAATGTTGAACGTATGAGATCAACTGATTCTTCTCTTCTTTGAGTTGGGAAATTTGAGATTTGTATCTCTCCAACCTTTTAAGCACATTGTTCATTGAATCTTTTTCCATAGCAACATCACTTTCTAAAGTGGTCTTTCCAAGGGCTATTTTGGATACTTCATAGTCAGTGATTTCATGTCCCCACGATCCTTTTCAGTTGTTGGAACTGTAATTTCTACAAATTTATCTCCGCTATCATCAATCACTACCCTGGAGAAGACCTTAGGATTTTTGGGCACAACTTCATTGGAAAGGGCAGAAAGAGCTTCTAGATCAATGTTGGCCACTTTGATCAATCTCTTCCTCTTTTTGATTTCAGAATCAACCCAGGCAGGTGTTTCATTCATTAGTTTGACACAACAAAGTCAAGAATTGGAAGGGATATCCTCTTTACTTTCCTCATGATTAAAACCAATAGGTAATTATTTTGCGGCCTCAATCCTTGGTGAAGTGGCATTTGCAACACATTCTTGATTACCCTCATGTTCTTGTGAAATATTCCTATCACCTTGATGCTCAGAAGAATTGGATATTTGTACCACTGGGATTTGTTTGGACTTCGGTGTTTGACATTGATGACTTGGATCTTTAGTGGGCCTATTGGAACTCTCAGTGATGTGAATCAGATGAGTTTGGGGTAGAAATACCCTGAAACATGTTCTCTTCCTTCCCCAAGATGCACACTTTTTACCGACCTTTGAGGCACTGCTTCTTTTTTAGAGACAGATTTGGGTAACCACTGAATTTTCCTCTGAGATGTGTGCGATGATGTTGGTGGAGACTTCTGTGAAGAAGTTTGCACCACCTTTTTCTGTGTGAGTCCTCCCCTCATTGGTAATTTATGTATTTCAGAAATATGTGCTTGAAATGGGAGAGGATTAGCTATTTGGTTCTCGTACCACATCATAGTTCTTCTCAACATGGGTTGATTTATGGTATCTAGAGAAGTTTCATCTCCTTTACTCCAATCAATACTAGGGAGTGGAGTGAAAACAATCTGATCATAGGTAGGATCCATAAGATAAATTCCATTATCGGAACAAGGGTCAAAGGAGGATCTCTCAATCCATAATTTTCTATTTGAGCCAGTGTGAGATGAGAAAATTGTTGTCGTCTTACCTCCCTATCATCTGCACATTCTACCCAATAGTCTTCTTATGCTTGCTTTATGCTTGTATCTTGCTCCTAGGGATTTTTCCATGGACCCTTTAATATCAAACTGAGCCCTACTTGTGAAAGAATGTATGGTGATGTGGGAAAATTCTTTTTCCATCAGTTATGCACTGCGAGAACTTGGACATTTGTATTCCCCTATCTGAATTGGGAAATGAATGCCTCCTCTATGTTTATCCACAAGTAGGCAATGAAATTTGAAAAGTTGATGATGAAAGTTCCATCAACGCCAATTTTTCATTGACATATTTAGGGAGTTTGTAAGGAGCTCCCACAAATTCCACTAACCCGTATATAGGAGTAAGAAGGAAACTAGATATACCAAGTTCCCCACTATTTTATTATGAATTTGACATCCTTTGAAAACATTTCTTCTGGATTTATCCCTAGTGACTAGATTATATAGAAAAGGAAGGCATCGTTGACCCTCCAGAAATGGTGAGAACCATTCTTGAACTCAAGCTGTGGGTAAAAGTGAAAAACACTATTTTTACCAGGACCCATTGTACTCTCTAGTTGTTCAGCCTTGAAAATATCCTCCTTCTTGCTACAACATAGATCAAATATGAGGTCATGTAAAAATGACCCGTCATTTTTACCTCAATCAATTGCTTATGGAGAGTGTTGTTGATGATACTTGCCCAATCAATGAACATCTTTGCATCAAGAATGATACAAATGAATTTGTACATCCAAGGATGGAAATTCTTGGCGGAAGGGAGACCAAAAAACCTGCTAAGGAGAGTGATCATATCTCCTATTTCTTCATGAAACTCCACACGAAACAATTCTTTTGGCATCCTTGAAGTGTGAGTTTTTGGTTTGACTAACCAATTTTTACCAACCATTTTTGACCATCTCAAGGGATTTTCATCCCAAAATTGTTGTGTTGATTCTTGCGTTATGTCAACATTTTCTTCATAAAGTGGACACTTTTAACATATCTTCCATATACTTGAGAGAGTTGAGTAGAAGGGTTTCATTTATGTCATTAAAGACTCCCCAATGCTCATGGTTTTAGTGTTTGGCATAGGCTAGAATAAACTCAGAACATTGTATTGCGAATTGGAAATGTTTCTGCTTGAGGTAAGCTACAACGATAGAGCCTTTTTGAGAAAACAGTTTTTCCTTCTCTCCTTACCAGTTCACAAAATTGAATCATATCCACATGACCCATATTAGTATCTAAAATATTATAATATGTTGAGCTTAAGGATGATGCTGGAATTAATCCTTGATATGCATACTTGAGCGTTGATTTGTTGGAACGTTCTTCCATTAGGAATTTTAAAGGAAAGACAAAACAAGCACGTAAAACAATATAAACAGTGATGGGTCATAGTATTCAAATAACTGTGAACATAGAAAAATATGACTATTTATTTATTATTATATATTTAAAAAATAAAATAAAGCTGAGTAATCTATGGGTTACAATTTTTTTTAAAACAGTAATACAAACTCGAGCTATATAAATATATTGAGACTAGGTTTGAATTACTCGATTTAGATTTCAAGCCAATGGTTTAGCAACCTGTATTTAATTTGCCACCTCTTCGTGTTACCAATGGCATGAGCTTGTGAATGTGTAATTTTATTCATTCCTCCTACACATGAAATTTTAATCTTTTGATCAATGCATGGGAGTTGCTCCAACTTTACCAATGCGTGGTATTTCTTTCTTCTACAGGCATACATGGGCTATTTTTCTGAGTTGTCCTCCACTAATGTGTAGGAATTATTTCCTTACATGGGTTGCATGGTATCTCCTTTATTTTTAAATGCGTGGAAACTATCTTTGATATTTGAATGTATGGCCTTCAAACCAAAATTCATGAATCCTCTTTGGCTATGTGGTCCTAATGAATGCTTTCCCTTTGAAAATTTTCCTTTTACCCCTAGTGTGGATATTTTCTCCTTTTGTTGACAATTATGGATGAGATTTTTTGGACTTTTAGCATGAATGTCCTTTGCTGATGTGTATGTCTATTTCCTTGCAGGCGTGGACAATGGTCTTTGGATCTTCTTTTGACTATGAGTGCGTGTGGGATTTTCTTTGCTCTTAAATCCTACGTGGAAATAATGAATTCTTTGAAAATGCGTGGCCAATATTACCTTGGCCTATTGATCCTTGGTCAATGTGTGGAAATGCTCTGATTTTGTTTTTTCTTGAACAATTGTGTGCTTCTTTGTCTATGCATGGTATTTTTATTCTCTTTTGCATGATCTTTTGGTCTTTTCCTCCTTGAAAATGCATGATATTTTTTCATTTTTTTTTTTGCCTGTGTCGGCTGTGTTCTTGAGTAATGCGTGGCTTTCTAGATTCAATCTGCTGGCGTGAATCTCCTTTGAATGTGTGTATGTGCTTTCTCAGATTGGTGCATATTTCCTTTTCCTACGTAGGCTTCTGTATATATGCTCAATCTAGCACAATAAAACAAAGAAATAACTTTAATAAAAATAAACAACATGCAGAGAAAATAAATAATCTTAAACTTGAGTCTCCTTTTCATTATTTTGAGGTCGAGCTAGATTTAACATGCTATATAGATCAGCCACTTTGCATAAAGCATGGATGAGCTTGAGAAAAAAGGTGAAGGATGGCTTCTTGTAAGCTTATGATTCTAAAATGGAGACAACTACAAGGAGCTATCAAGGTTTCTTAGCTCTAGCCAATGCCCATGCAAGGATTTTATGTGAATGCTGAGGAGTTCCTGTGGAATGATCTTTTCTTTCTTTCGACTCTGGATGTCTGCAATATTTTCCTTGCTTCTTATTCTTCCCAATTTCTCTCACTTCTGCAACTTCTTGTAACCATCTTCTTCCCAATTTCTCAGACGATGGAAGAAAAATTGTAATTTCCCATGACAATTGGAAGCAGATTTATAATTGTTCACAACAATTTGTCAAGGTAATTAAATGCCCACGACAATTGGGTGAAATGATAAAATTTCTTCCAAATTTGTCGAACAACTTTCATGAGGATTAAATTAATATTTATTAATTAAAAACCCTGAAACTTAATAAATTTAATTTAATTAAATAAAAAGGTAAGATATGAATTTTAATATTAATTAATTAATTAAAACACGGTTTGTGACATAACAGGAGGACCTCTAAACTGAAAAGAATGAAACGAAGGGCAAAATGATCAAACAAATAAAACGATCTGTCGACACTAAAATTTTCCTCCATGATTTCTATTTCCTTAACATATATATTAAGAATAGGGTGTTGTTAAGTATTGTTAGTAGTAACATCCGATACAAGATAATGCCGCTACCAATAATGTACAGTACTGTAACAATCAAAGTACAGTAGGAATTTTGTGGTAAAAATTAAATATTTGTCATAAGTGGTCCCGGGTAATATTAAAATGTCAAAGTTAGGGTAACTAGATAAGTAGGGTCTACATGATTAGGAATTAGAAATATTATATTTTTAATAAGGACAAGGAGTAATGTCATAAATATTTTGTATATTTTATTTTTATAAATTCTAAAAAGGTGGAATCCATGTGAAATGATATGGTTTATATTATCTTAAAAGGTAAGCCTACATGTAAAGATAAGAGTTAAGGTATGGAATATGATTAGTAAGAGAAGATTTCTTATTCTATCTTAGAGATAGGGTGGATAAGCCTGAAATTTCTATAAATAGAGAGCCCACCCCCCTCATTTAGCATATAAGGAGTAATGAGAAATATTGTATGAGAAAGTGTGTTAAGGAAGCCATTAAGAGGGGTAATTGTGAATTTTCTCCCATAGTTATTATTGGGAGGCGAGTGGAGTTACTAACACTTGGAGTATTTCCTGGGTGAGATTGTAACAAGTTCATGTTGAGAATATAATTTACACTTGTATTTTAGATTTTTCATCATTCCTTTGTATCATAGTCCATGGTATTCTTATGTCATGTCTATTATTGTGTTTCTAGATAACTACCATCAAATCAAAAGATGTGCATTACTAAAATAATCATAGCACGAGGAGTTCCCAATGAAGAATTATCACAGTGACAGATTGGTGATGACATATCATGATAAAGGTGATAAACCATGAGAAAGGACACTTCTGATTATTTTTAAATTTTTCACGTTATAATTTTGTGAAGTCAAAATTAGTTGATAAAAATTCCTTGTAGAATGATATGGGACTGGAAAAATTCCACCATGGCAAGAGAAAGGGGTCTTTGGTAGATTGAGATTTAATACCTCTTTTGGTTGGAGTATTAACCTTAGCCTCAACAGAGAGATTGTAATGAGACTCTAAAAATTTCTTTTTCTCATAAAAAAGAATGACTTTGGTGCTTACAAGAAATGCATTTTCACAGGGCAGGCCTATTAGACGATAACTATCTTTAGGTGTTATTTTGATGTGAGATTGGTGGGATGGTAATTAGACTGTGAAAGTTCCATCTAAAGTATTATAAACTTACATTAAATTATTTAATAATTTGGGGTATATCTAATATTGGGGCATGTAAATAAGTCCATAGAAGCTTGACTTAGGAATCCAATCAGATTGGATGATTATTTTAGGGTTTTGGAGTAGTTGTATCAACTGGGGATAAATTTTTTTCAGTAAACATAGGAAGTTGGTTTAATGGTATTTTTTATTTTGTCATTATTCTTGAATGTTGATTGCTTGAAAAAATAAGAGGTTGGAAAATGGTAGATAAAGATACCTTTATATGAGCCTTGAGGATCATAAAATAAATTATGTGGCAGGTGGCACTGGTAGTGGTTACTATCTAATACTGGAAGACTGGAAGTGGATTAGAAGGCTGGAACTCTCTGAAAAGTTTTATTTCTGAGAAACTTGTATGTGAAAATGGGACAAAATGAATGGGGATGTGTATATATATATAGGAAAGTAAAGTGCATTAAATGCAGACAATGGAAGACACGTGGTGTATTAAATTCCAAAACACCATATATGTTACCATCTAGGAGCAATATATATATATATATATATATATATATATATATATATATGTTACTATCCGGGAACACCATACATATGTTACCGTCCGACAACAATGTCTGCACAATAGCTCTGTTACTGGCCGGTAACAAAAAAATTGACAACAAAGCAAACCACAAAAGTTTGGGACAATGCATGTTACCGACCAGTAATAATATGTTACCGTTTGACAATACCATGAAAACTATCAGTACACTGTTACCGACCGAAAATGTTATGTTTCCAACCGGTAACACCATGGTTCTAGTTGGAAAACATGTGTTACTAGCCGGTAACACTATGTTACCGACTGATGACACTGACATTTTGTTATCATTCAGTAACATACCGTACGTGTCAAATGGTAACATATTGTTTATTCATACTTTCCAGCCGGTAACAACCAAAACTTCTGATTCCTCCACCATTTTTGAAAAAACAACTTCCTTTCGCCACCATCACGAAACTCATTTCCATACATTCATCTATAGTGTAAATGGCTATTTCGTCATATTCACCACCCATTCTATAATATTGGGGGGGGGGGTATTAAAATGAACTCTGGTCAAGATCAATGGAAAATGGCCAAAATAATACTAAGGCATATTAAGTGTACATTTAATTTTGGTATTTATTATTCCTTCTATGAAAATTCTCAATTATTTGGTTATTGTGATGTTGAACATGCTAGTGATATTTTAGATATAAAATCTACTTATGGATATGTGTTTAAATTTGGTATAGGTGTTATCACTTGGATTAATAAAAGGTGACCAAAAATATCTATCTCATTCATAAAAAATGAGTAAATTAATATAAATTTTCTTTGAAATAAACTTTAGAGGTGATGTGGCTTAATATATTGTTGGAATAAATCCATATGGGCATGAAAGGAAGTACTAAACTTCTATGTGACAACAAAAATTATACAAATCTTGCAAGAAATATAGTTCAACATTAAAAAACAAATCATACTGAGATTCATATGCATTTTATCAGAGACAAATTCCTCAATGGTGAAGTTGATCTAAAATTTTGTTATGAAAATTATTAATTTGTAGATATCTTTACAAAGCCTCTACGTGTTGTAAAATTCTACAAATTTAGAGTAACACTAGGCCATTTAGAGATGTCATTGAGGGGAACTGTGTGTTGACTTGTGGAGCTCAATTACTTGGATTAGCATGTAGTATGAAACTTGCTGGAAAACACCCTAACCAAAATCGATTATGGAGGGACCGGCATCAATCGGTCAAGCAAGGAGGAATCGACATTAGTTAGGGCTAACCGGCGTTAGTTACCTGTGCAGGAATGTTTTATTTAACTCTCGGGAATTAGATCTATTTTTAGTATTAAAGAAGATCTATTGATTGTAATTGCATCGCTAAGTGCCCTAATTTTGTATACGCCTATATAAACATGAAAGATAGGGTTTAGAAGTAAGAATTAATAATAACTTGTAAAATTTGATGATTATTGTGAGAATAATAGTGAGAGAGAGAATTCTTGGAGAAGAAGCAAAAAGCTTGAGTTAAAGAAAGTATTGTACATTTGAGAGGTGTGGAAGATTGTAAATCTTCATTGTATATCTTGTCAAAGCTTTGGATAATAGATTGGCTTGTTTCTTGGTGGATGTAGCCCACACTAGGTGAACCACGTTAAATCTGGTGTTGATTTATATCTCTTGTTTTGTATAATTCTTCTGGTAGAATATCCACTTTTATTTGCATGTATGCTTAGATCTGATATATTATCTATACAACCGGTGTGCTAACCCCAACAACTGGTATCAGAGCTTTGTTTGAGGGTTTTGTGTGTTGACATATTTACTCACAAAGGGTTTTTCTGATTGAGTGGGAGCTACAACAATGGCAGAAGAAAACAAATATAAGGTAGAGAAGTTTGACGACCGAAATTATCAATTATGGAAGATGCACATTGAGGATTATCTGTATCAAAGAGATTTGTATTTACCGTTGGATGAGAAGTCTAGACCTATGAAGATGACTGATGAAGAATGAAATATTCTTGACAGAAAGGCTTTGGGATCTATAAGATTGAGCCTGATAGCATCCGTGGCTTCCAATATTATAGAAAGTAACTTCTACAGTAGGGTTAATGAAATCTCTTGCTAATTTATATGAAAAAACCTAGTGCTTCAAATAAATTTTATTTGATGAAGAAACATATTTAGTTCTAAGATGCATGAAGGTGGATCTACATCTAGTCATTTGAATGATTTCAGATCTATTGTAAATCAATTAAAATCGGTTTATATACCATTTGATGATGAAGTGAAAGAACTTTTATTCTTATGTTTTTTGCCTGATATTTGGGATAACTTGGTAATGGATGTTAGTAATACAACATCTGCTAATAATATTTTGAAGTTTGATGATGTGGTTAGTATAATCTTGAATGAAGAAATTCGCAGGAAGAGTACAGAGGAATCATCATCTGGGAATGCTTTGAATGTAGAAAGTCAGGGGCAGGCAGAAGGAGAGATCCAAGAGTAAGAGTAATGAGAAATCAAAGTCAAGGGATAATAAGATCTAAATCCAGAGGTAAGGGAATTACTTGTTGGAAATGTGGAAAGAAAGGACATGCAAAGAAATATTGTTGGTCAAAGGATAAAGAGAACCAACAACCAGACAAAGGTAAAGAAGAAAATCTTGTTGCAGCAGAGGTAATGCAAGATGCTCTTATTATTTCTTTAGATAATAGAATTGAATCATGGGTTTTAGATTCAAGAGCTTCTTTCCATGCAACCCCTAATAAGGGTTATTTTAGAAATTATGTCCAGGGAAATTTTGGACATGTTTATTTTGGGTGATGATGAACCTTGCAGTATTACTGGTAAAGGGGAAGTTCATCTAAAATTGTAAAATGGAAATACATGAATATTGAAAGATGTGAGGCATGTTCCAAGCCTCAAGAGGAATCTTATTTCTGCAGGGCAACTAGGTGAATTTGGTTGCATGGTTACATTTACAGGAGACTCTTAGAAAGTCACCAAGGGTGCTTTTGTTGTGGCAAGAGGTAAGAAGGTAGGAAATGTTATATTTATCTACCTGTGTTACTGATTACTTTTCTGCATTATCTACTTCAGATTTAGATGCATGTATGTGGCATAATTGGTTGGGCCATATGAGTCAAAAAGGAATGCAGATCTTAAAGGCTAACGGTAAGTTATCAGATTTGAAATATTTAGATCTTGATTTCTATGAGTATTGTGTCTTTGGAAAGAAAAAGAGAGTGAGATTTCTCAAAATTGGGGCAACTAAGAAGGAGCAAAAATTGGAGCTTGTACACTCAGATGTGTGGGGACCAGCTCAGGTAGCTTCTCATGGAGGATCCTTAGTATTATGTTACTTTCATTGATGATGTTACAAGAAAGGTATGGGTTTATTGTATTAAACGTAAATTTGATGTTTTTGAGAACTTTTAAAAGATGGAAAGCCCTTGTTGAGAATGAATCAAATTCAAAGTTCAAAGTGCCTTAGATATGACAATGGTGGTGAATACTGTAGCAAGGACTTTCAATGATTATTGTTCAGTGAATGGGATATGTAGAGAAATAAACAGTTCTAAGAACACCACAAGAGAATGGTGTTGTAGAAAGAATGAATAGGACAATCATGGAACGTGCTAGAAGTATGAGAATACATTCTAGATTGCCTTTGTAGTTTTGGGCAGAAGTAGTTGATACAACAGTTTATTTGATTAACCTGTGGGCCTTCAAGTTCACTAGATGGAGGAATACCAGAGGAAGCTTGGACTGAAAAAGAGGTAGATCTTTCTTTTCTTAAAGTTTTTGGTTCAGAAGCTTTTGTGCATATTGATAAGGAAAATAGGAAAAAGTTGGATGCAAAATCCAAGAGATACACTTTCATTGGTTATGGATCTGGTGATTTCAGATTCCATTTTTGGGATTTAGAGAATTCTAAAATTATTAGGAGTCATGATATTGAATGGAATGAAAAGAGAATGTATAGGGATCAAATTTTGGTACCAAGGACAAACCGGTTGAGAAGTTTGTGAATGAAAATGAACTCTCAGATTTAAAAGTAATTTATGGTTACACAGTAACTGGTGTCAGTTGACCCTTGACTCGACATCGGTCAGCAGAACCGGTATCGGTTACAGAAGAGTTACATCGGTAAAACCAATGTCGGTTACAGGTGGTGTCATTGAATATTTGGATACAAATGTCCAGGAGGTCTAGAATGAGCCTCCGGTACCCCAAACTCCTGTGAGAAGGTCACAAAGGGTAAGTAAACCTCTAGAAAGATTTACACTTCTCTATTTTATTTATTATTGACTGATAATGGTGAACCATAAGAGTTTTGAATAAGCAATGCAGGATGAGACCCCTTGTCCAGTGGGAGCATGGCATGGATGAGGAGATGGACTCCTTGGTAGACTTGGGATTTGTTAAGTTACCAGCAGGTAAGAGGACATTGCAGAACAAGTGGGTTTACAGGATCAAGGAAGAAGAGGGTGGACAGAAAAGGTACAAGGCAAGGCTTGTAGTAAAGAGATTTACACAAAAAGTAGGTATTGAATTTGGTGAAATATTTTCTCTGTTGTTAAGATGACTTCTATTTGTACTGTATTGAGTTTAGTTGCAGTAGAGGATTTGCATTTAGAGAAACTAGATGTGAAGATGGCTTTCCTTCATGGTGATTTGAATGAAGAGATTTATATGCAACACCTGCTTGGGTATGAAGTCAAGGGTAAGGAGAAATTAGTGTGCAGGTTGAAAAAGAGCCTATATGGGCTCAAGAAATCTCCAAGGCAATGGTACATGAGGTTTGATAGTTTTATGCATGAGCATGGTTACTTGAGATGTGAATTTGACCATTGTGTTTATTTCAAGAAGCTTGAAAATGGGAGCTATATTATTTTGTTACTTTATGTGGATGATATGCTTATTGCAGGATCTAGTATGCAGGACATTGGTGAGCTTAAGGGAAAGCTAGCTCACACATTTTCTATGAAAGATTTAGGAGCTGCAAAAAGAATCCTTGGCATGCAAATACACAGAGATAGGAAGAACAAGAAATTGTATTTGTCTCAAGAGGATTATATCTATAGGGTGTTAGAAAGGTTCAAGATGCAGAATGTAAAACCTGTTAGTACACCTATGGCTGGAAACTTAAAATTGAGAAAATATCAGTGTCCTTCATCACATGAGGAGGTCAAATACATGACATGAGTGCCATATGCTTCAATAGTTGGGAGTCTCATGTATGCTATGGTTTTTACCAGACCAAACATTTCACAGGCAGTGGGAGTTGTGAGTAGATATATGGCTAATCTAGGTAAAGAGCATTGGAAAGCAGTCCAATGGATACTCAGGTATTTGAAAGGGACATCTAGCATGTAGTTATGCTACGGAGGTTCATGGATATTTCATTATGTGGCTATGTTGATTCAGATATGGTTGGAGATCTGGATGGTATGAGGAGCACTACTAGATATATTTTTACAGTAGGTGGGACGACAGTTAGCTAGATTTCAAGATTGCAGAAGGTTGTGGCTTTGTCTACTATAGAGGTAGAGTATGTTGTAACTACAGAGGCTAGCAAGGAGATGATATGGATGAGTAGGTTCATGAAAGAGTTGGGAAAGGAGCAAGATATGATTGCAAATTGTTCAGTGACAGTCAGAGTGCAATTCATTTAGAAAAGAACTCAACGTTTCATTCAAGAATGAAACACATTCATTTGAGGTATCACTTCATATGATAGGTATTGGAGGATGGTAAGTTGAATCTGGAAAATATTCATACAAGTGAGAACCCTGTGGATATGCTAACAAATCCATTAGCAAAGGAGAAGTTGGAGCTACACTCCACTTCTGTTGGTCTTCGAGTTTGAGACTTGAAGAGGAAGAAATAAAGCTAAGGAAGGATCCAAGAATGACGTTGTATAGGTATGGTGCCGTAATTAATATCTAAGTGGGATATTGTTGAGTTGTGGAGCTCAATTACTTTGGATTAGCATGTAATATGAAACTTGCTGAAAAACACTGTAACCGACATTTGTTATGGAGGGATCGACATCGGTCAAGAAAGGAGGAACTGACATCGGTTAGGGATAACCAATGTTGGTTACCTGTGTGTGGATGTTTTAATTAAATCTCGAGAATTAGATCTATTTTTAGTGTTAAAGAAGATCTATTGATTGTAATTACATGGCTCAGTTCCCTAAGTTTGTATACACCTATATAAACATGAAAGATAGGGTTTAGAAGTAAGAATTAAGAAGAACTTGAAAAAGTTGATGTTTATTGTGAGAATAATTGTGAGAGAGAGAATTCTTGGAGAAGAAGAAAAATCTTGAGTGAAAGAAATCACTATACATTTAAGAGGTGTGGAAGATTATAAATCTTCATTGTATACAATGTGAAATATTTAGATGATATATTGTCTTGTTTCTTGGTGGACGTAGCCCACACTGGGTGAACCACGTTAAATCTGACATTGATTTATATCTCTTATTTTGTATATTTCTTCTGGTAGAATATTATTCTTTTATTTGCATGTATGCTTAGATCTGATATATTATCTGTACAAACGGTGTGCTAACCCCAAGAATTTGCATGAAAATTCCACCTCATAGCAACCCTTCGTATATTCTTCTCTATCTTATTATATATTGTAAAAACATTAAAAATCACTATTTATATCGCTCTTTAAACATATCAAAGTGGTTTTTGTAAATATAACTTTTCTTACAAAGAACCCAAAGAAACATTGTAATTATGGAAGTCTTCGAATTATAAAAGGCTACATGACTATCCATGAGGATCTTAGGATTAAAATATTATGTAATTACGAAAAAATGATATAAAATGCATATCACTTGACCAATGGGGATGCTCACCATGTATATATCAGAGATGTCTAATACTGATAACATTGAATATAATTCGTATCATTTTACCACATATTTTCCAAAAACATGCTAGCCTAAATATTCACTATGGCTTATAGATTTGAAATTTATTAAAAAGGTTTATATTGACATGTATCCCCACCTAACATTAAGGGTGGGTGTTGGAACATGTAATTATTATAGGGATTAATTTATGTTGACCCCGTTATAACAAAATTACATTTAGGGGATTCAAACCCCTTTTACATAATTGGGGAGTCATTTATGTTGACCCCACTTATACACTTAATAAGTGGATTCATTTGTGTTGACCCCATTAAGAGTTAAAATAAAAAAGTGTAATAAAATATATTTATACTTACCTGTGTTTATAGAAAAGGTGGAGCAATTTGGCCCCAACAGTTGTAATCAATTACCCTACTATATAAACATACTTAAGCTTTGTAAGTATTTACATAGAAGACATAATTATTACATTTGGACATACACAAGAGATATTTAGATGTACAAATGATAAGTGATAAGAAGATATGTCGAGTTATCATAGTCTGTAATATAAATATTTTGTATGTTCCTCTTAAATATTTTAATAAGTGTGGATATTGCTTGTGTTGGGTTTTGTTACCCGATAGGGTATTCCCCACATAAATTTGTGTTCAACGTGTTGTGTGTTATTATTTAAATTCATGTTCACAATTCTATTGAATTTTTTATATAAGCACTCAATTGTTTATTTATAGTTATTAGTTTCACTTGTATAATTCCTTGATTACATGAATTATATGATTCGTTAATTTTTATTTCAAGGAATTACCTCCCAATTTTTCACTAAAGCCATATATACTAAGGGTGTAACTAGACTCATAGTAAAACCATTCACCAATAGAATCACACCACTGCATATGAATATAGATTATAAATCTGCATAGTCGAAAGGGGATGAAGTTTACTGAAGTCCTCATTATGCATTGTAGTAGTGTTTTTGAAAAATTGTAAACACAGAAACAAGATCATGTTTATGCCCTTATGCCAATTTGATAATGTGAGTGCATGCAAAGTAGAAAATGTACAATTTAATATTGGAGATTTGTATTGAAATTGTCACCACGCTCCTTGAATTCTATCATAAGATGTCGTGAACTGTGTACTACAACAATGCATATGTCCCTAAATTTATATCATAGACCTCTTAAAAATTATATTTTCTCAAAAAATTAAGAGATTGGATGTTCGAAGTTTCCCAATAAGGTACCATCCATTAGGGTCAATATAATTTAATGACCTCATATTTTTTTAGATGGGTCCATATAGATCGAAGTTATGTGTTACATTTTTTTCTATACATATGTCCATATAACCTATACCATTAGATTATGAATTCTGTAATATTACTTATGTTCCTGAGTTACATTGATATTCTTGTAATAACTCCACTGAATGATCCCTTATTTTAGGTGAGTGAGATCAATTGTACATAACTCATCTCAAATGAATTTAAGTGTGTTTATGTCAAATATAACATATAATCATTGTTGGATCACATAGAAAATAATTTTAGATGGCCATAATGAAGAATGTGGCCTTGCAAGATTGTGCATGATAGAAATCATGGCATAATGAGACAAAAGACACACACAATAAACATTTAATTATACAATTATAAAAACACATAAGAATATAGATATAATAATTAATGTCACATATAATGCCATATAAAATGTTGAGGATCGCATATAAGAGACATGATAACATCACACATAAAAACAAGGGTTGAAGGGCCACAAAAGAAAGGATATTGATGCCACAAATAAGGGACACAAAAATGTCATTCAAACAGATAGATAGGCCAAAGGTTGAAAATAATAAATAATGCACACATCAAACAATTAAATTACATCAAGAGTTGTAGAGATCTAGAGTCATAATTATGTACAGTCCACATGTGTTAGTGTCAAAGATTATGATAGAATCATAGTATAGTAAAAATAATAAGCATGATCGAGATATGTGGAAGTAATGAAGGAAACCATAAATAAAAAATAATCCTTGATAGTGTAGAATATGCCCCCAAATAAACAAGGCCACTGAGTGAAGGGTAATTCTAGCAATTATGATAATGTAAAATCATGTGTATCATACATCATGATCATATACCTCATGAAATAAATGTGTGTATATAATGTATAATATGTTATCTTTAAACCATGTGACAAAAAACATATGTAAAGTAAAAACTAGTAACTCAAGCTATGTTCAGGTCCCAATTTTGTATTTTTAGAAATATTTAAATGTGTTTTGCGTTTTTTAGAAAATATTAAAAAACAATATGATGCAATCAAGAGGGTGAGGAGAGAAACCCATAATTCTGGGAGGATTAGACTCAATAGAATATGATGCATAATAGGTGTGAGATCCATCACTTTAAGCTAAGGTTGTTGGAAATGCTTAGGATATGGATTTCCTGTAGGAGGATACCTAGGAAAAGGCCTTTTTAAGATAGGACATGTAGATATACCACGAGTAGACTTAATATGTGGGGGTTTAGAAACAATTACATGAATTTACATGTTTTTAACCCTGAATACTTACTTTCACCTACACACACATTACAAACTATAAAATATTAATAAAAAAATTAAAAGAAATTTAACCCTTACCTTCATTTCCAGAGGGTCCCAGGAGATATTTTTCACCATGAGATACTTTTTCATGTGCACGTAAATAATTTAAGAGAATTTCTGAAATGTGTGAATTTTTATGTGTCTGTGTCCCAAGTGTGGAGGGGGGTATTTAAAATAATTTTTCTAACGGAACAACCAAATCCAAACAACCGTCATTTGATTTAATAATTAATTAAAAAACATTAGTACTCTTCTCTGGTACCATGTTAGGACTGAGAATATAAATTAACATATTAAATATTTACTAACAAAACATTATAACCAACATATAAACATAACACAAATATTATAAAACAAATAACATATAGGAAATATTTAACGTGGAAAACCCACAAGGGGTAAAAACCTTGAAAAAGAGATATATCCATTAACCGAGAAAATTTTATAGTTTATAATCTCCCTCCTCACTTCTCTCCACACATTCACTAAGTGAATTAATGCCCATGATTATGCCACATGATCTATAATAATTGACCCCATGGGTCATTTAAATATCAAGTGATGTGTTGTGTCTTTTTTACAAAGCACCTCAATTTAAATATTGATTTAATAAAATCAATTAAACATAAAAAATTGAGCTTCTATTAAATAATTAAGAATATAAATATTCCTAATTATTTTATTATAAACTAAGGTTTATAACACACTTATTATTATGTTCTAACACTGCCCCTTAATATTAAGTGGGGAACATATGCCAACATTACTTGTTTATACTACATGATTTACAAATCCATAAGCCACAATGAAGGTTTAGGCTATCATATCACATTTGAAGGATTTATACACCTTTATCATGCTCATTTTACCTTGTGGTACAAAAGGATTTGAAATCCATAAATCAGTAAATGATTTAGGCTAAGCATGATTTGTGAAATTACATCTCACATTTTCTCATGAAAAATATCTCAACCAACATCTCTAAGAGCCTTATATAACACAAGTACCTCTTTTACAATAGATGCAACACACTGTATCGTACACCGTAAAATTAGAGTTACAAGTTTACAAAGATCCTAAAAATATCTTCTTACAATGCTTTACAATGGAGTAGAAGTACATAGGAGAAGGAAATATCACATGGCAGACCATTAAGAGGTGGAATTGCCATGCACACACCCCATCAACAGAAACTATGAAAGGCCAAACATCACACAAAACTTGTAGAATTTTGTAGCACACAATGGCTTTGTAAACATATCTGCAACTTGATCTTTAGTCAAGTAGTACTAGAAATCTATATCACCGTAGAGAACCTTCTCTTGGAAAAAATGAATATGAACCTCTATATGCTTCATTCTCTAATGTTGAAGTGGATTCTTAGAAAGAGCAATGCAACTATGGATATCACATAGAAGAGTAGTATTTCCTTTAGCTTCCATGTGTATGTCTTTCAACAACCGCTTTAGCCACATGGATTATTTTGATGCTTCCATTTCACTTCTATACTCTTCCTGAGTAGAAGAGATGGAGATTGTTGGCTGCTTTTTACTGCTCCAAGTAATAGCACCTATACCAAAATTGAACACATATCCAGTTGTATATTTTATATCTTCATGCATTGATTCTAGTTGCATCCAAGCCTCACTTGGAATTCCCTGATTCTCGATGTGAAGAAGGAATTAATCCTGCACACTCCAAAATATAATGGACATTGATTTATGCAACTTCTATTGATATGCAACTACATTGTTCCTTGTCGCTTGTCTGTCGGTCAGAGATTTCTCTGTACCGTTCATGACAATCCAAAGATTGTGTGTCATAAATTCTTCCTTCATTCTTATCTTCTATATCTTGTAATTATATCCATTCAACATCTACGATTTTTCAATTATAAAATGATTAGATCTCATTTTTTACATAAAAAATTCAACAAATGAGAGCAATGAGGTTTTTCGTAAAGTAGTCTAAAAAATCTCACTGTCATTGTTCAAAATATGACGGTCGTATTTCAATGATTTTCCCATATTCACATTGAAAATTTGATATGTTAAACAAACAATTTACACAAAAAAAATTAGTTTGAATGTAAGACATTTTTTTTGAAATGTATGTGAATTGTTTTTAGTTTTACAAAAAATAATAATGTACTTGACTTGTCGTCAAAAAATTATTTACTTCTTATTTTGTAAAAGAAACAATGCAACATATTAAAATATTTTCTTATCCATACAAAAATACTTTGTAAATTTATAATATTAAATAAAAAATAAATAAATAATTGACCTAAAAGGTAAAATAGGTATATATCTAAAAACTTGGGGAACAATGCTCCATAGTAGGATTTTCAATCTCTTGGCCAAGCTGGGTCTAAACTGGGGGTGAGATATAGGTCGAGTTGGGTCCCAAGTTGGGGGTGAGAAATAGGCTAAGATGGGTCCCGAGCTATGGGCCAAGCGACTTTCCTTTTCAATTCAACTTGCTAAGTAACAACTCTAGGGATGAGCTAGGCGGGCTTACCCAAACCTTTGTTTCCACATGCTAATTGAGCCACACAACACAACTACCTTGATACCGTGGAATTTTCTAAGCTAAAAAAAACTGAGAAACATTGCTACAAAAGTCATATGTACTCTTATTCTCACTATGCTTTATAAATCCCCACACTTCCTTAAGAAAAATTAATGTGGGTCAAAGAGTCCAGGAAAAAAAGACCCCACCAAATAGCCTTTGCACAGTCCGCAGCCACATGGAGTGTAGGTGGTCGGCATGGAAGTGGACTGCGAAGCCACGTGGTGGCCTCTAGAGACAATGGTGTGGTAATGAGCATGGTGCTCTTTCAACACCAATCCAGAACTATGATAATATTTCATCGGGAACTCCTTGTGCTATGATTATTTTAGTAATGCACAACTTTTGGTTTGGTGGTAGTAATCTGGAAACATAGTAACATACATAACACAAGAATACCATAGTCTATAATATAAAGGAATGATGAAAATTTTGAAATACAAATGGAAATTATATTATTAACATGACACTCTTACAATCTCACCCATCAATTACTCCAAGTGTTACCAACTCCATTTTCCTTCCAACAGTAACTTTAAGAGTCCAGGAAAAAAATACCCTGCCAAATAGCCTTTGCACAATCCGCAGCCACATGGAGTATAGGCGGTTGACACAGAAGTGGACTACGAAGCCATGTGGTGGCCTTTGGAGACAATGGTGTGGTAAGGATCAGGGTGCTTTGTCAACACCAATCCAAAACTATGATAATATTTCATTGGGACATCCTCGTGCTATGATTATTTTAGTAATACAAAAATTTTGGTTTGGTGGTAGTAATCTGGAAACTCAGTAACATACATAACACAAGAATACCATAGTCTATAATATAAATGAATGATGAAAAATCTGAAATAAAAATGTATATTATATTATTAACATGATAATCTTACAATCTCACCCATGAATTACTCCAAGTGTTACCAACTCCACTTTCCTTCCAAAAATAACTCCAAGAGAAACTTCACAGTTACACATTTTGATGACTTCCTTAACACACCTTCACAATGACCCCTTTATTCATATAATAATTATTACAAATTTATTCTATGATAAATGAGGGGATGGCCTCTCTATTATACAACTTTCAGGCTTATCCACCCTATGTCTAAGATAGGAAATCTCTTCCGGCTAATCATATTCCATGCCTTAATTCTTATCTTTACATGTAGGCTTATCTTCTAAGATAAGATAAACTTATCATGTCACATGGGTTCCACATTTCAAGATATTATACAAATTAAATATAAAAAATATTTATGACATCACTCCTTGTCATTATTACAAATATAATATTTCTAATTCTAAATCATTTAGACCCTACTTATCCACTTACCCTGATTTTGACATATTAACATTACCAGGACCCCTTATGACAAATATTTAATTTTTACCACAACATTCCTATTGTACTTTGACTGTTACTATAATGTAATTGATTGGCGGTGCCATACTGACGACATCATACTGGTAACACCATTATCTTCTAGTGGATGTTACTACTAACTATTCTTAACAACACCTTATTCATAATACATACATTAATACAATATAAATTATGGTGGAAAATTCTAGTGTTGACAACACCAAGTGGAGATGTAGAGAGGGATTTAGACCCTTATATATATATTTAAAGTGGCCCTGGATGTAATATACAATATAGTTTAAAACAAAAATTATTCTAGACTATAGTTTAGGCTATAATATAAATAAGGGATTCCATATAATAATTTTTAGTGTATAGTTTAGGTTATATAAATTAGCTTTCAGAGTTTTGAATATAGTTTAAAACTATAAACATTTAATATAGTTTAGTTAAAAACTATAGGCTATTTTTTTTTGAATAATACAGTTGTAAACTAATCAAAAGAGGGCATGAGGGGTCACACCAGGGCATCAGAGGGGAAAAAACTTATTGAAAAAATTGTTTATGGTCCCATTCCATGGGTCTTCACCAGAGCCAATAGGAAAAATTAGATTCCTATTTCCATGGAGGTTTGTCTCTTTTTGGGAAACCTTGAGTAACATGAATTTACTTGTTTTTAACCCCAAATACTTACTTTCCCTTGCACACACATTACAAACTATAAAATATTAATAAAATATTTCAAATAAATTGAACCCTTACCTTTATTGCAGAGGGTTCCAGGAGATAATTTTCACTACGAGAGACTTTTTCACGCGTACATAAAGAATTTAAGAGATTTTATGAAATGTGTGAATTTTTATGTGTCTGTGTCTTGAGTATGGATGAGGGGGGTATTTACAATAATTTTTCTGACCAACCAACCAACTCCAACCAACCGTCATTTGATTTGATGATTAAGTAAAAAACATTAGTAATCTGCTCTAGTACCATGTTAGAATCGAGAATATAAACTAACATATTAAATATCTATTAACCAAACATTATAACCAAAATTTAAACATAAAATAAATACACTAAAATAAATAATATAGATGCAATATTTAACGTGGAAAGCCCTTGAGGGGTGGAAACCACAGAAAACATATATATCCATTAACCAAGAAACTTTTACAGTCTAGAATCTCCCTCCTCACTTCTCTCCACAAATTAACTAAGTGAATTAATGACCATGATCATGCCAAAATCTATAACAATTGACCCCATGGGTCATTTAAATATCAAGTGACGGGTTGTATCTTTTTTACAAAGCACCTCGATTTAAATATTGATTTAATAAAATCAACTAAACATAAAAAACATAGTTTATATTAAATAAATAAGAATATAAATATTCCTAATTATTTAATTATAAACTAAGGTTTATAACACACTTATTATTATGTTCTAACACCCCCCCTTAATATTAAGTGGGGAACATATGCCAACATTACATGTTTATACAAAATTATTTACAAATCCATAAACCATAGTGAAGGTTTAGGATTGCAAATCACATTTGAAGGATTTATACACCTTCAGCATGCTCATCTTACCTTTTGGTACAAAAGGATTTGGAAACCATAAATCAATAGTTAATGATTTAGGCTAAGAATGATTTGTGAGACTACATCTCATAGTTTCTCATGGAAAATATCTCAACTGGCATCTCTAACATCCTTTTATAACACAAGGACCTCCTTTATAATAGATACAACATACTGGACTGTACACCGTAAACTTAGAGTTAGGATTTTACAAATATCCTAAAAAGATATTTTTACAATGATTTACAATAGAGTAGAAGTATATAGGGGAAGGATATATCACATGACCAATCACTAGGAAGTGGAATTTCCCTGCACACTCCCTCCTAATGGTAACTCTAAAATGCCAATCATTTTTGAAACTTGTAGAATTTTACATCACACAGTGGATTTGTAAGCATATTTGCAACTTGATCTTCAGTTGGGCAGTACTGAAGATCTATATCACCGCTAAGAACAGTCTCTCAAAAAAAAATCATATGCATATCTATATGATTTTTTATCTGATGTTGAATTGGATTCTTAGAAAGAGCAGTGTATCTTTGGCTACCACATAGAAGATGATTACTTAATTTATCTTCCATGTGTATCTCTTCCAACATCTAATTTAGCCACATGGCTTCTTCTATTGCTTCCTTTACACTTCTATACTTTTCCTCAGTAGAAGATATGGAGACTATTGGTTTCTTTTAACTACTCTAAGTAATGACACTTGTACCAAACTTGAACACATATCCAGTTGTAGATTTTATATCTTCATGCATTAATTTTAGTTAGATCCAAGCCTCACTCAGAATTTCCTGATTCCCGACGTGAAGAAGGAAGTCATACTACACACTCTAAAATATAATGGATATTGCTTCATGTACCTTTGGTTGATATGCAGCTACATTGTCTGTTGTCTGTTATCTATTGGTCAAAGATTTCTTTGTACAGTTCACAACTGTCCAAAGATTTTGTGCCATGAATTCTTGCTTCATTAGTATCTTCCAAATGTTTTAATTATATCCATTCAAAATCTACAATTTTTCAATTATAAAATGATTAGTTCCCATTTTTATGTAAATAATTCAACAAATTAGAACAACGAGGTTTTTCCTAAAGTAGTTTAAAAAATCCCCATGTCGTTGTTCAAAATACGTTGGTCATATTTTGATGATTTTCCCTTATTCACGTCAAAATTTTGATCTGTTAAACAAATAATTTACACAAAAAACATATCAGTTTGAATGTAAGACATATTTTGTTGAAATGTAAGTCATTTTTTTAGTTTTACAAGAAACAATAATATACTTGACTCATCATCAAAAAATTATTTACTTCGTATTTTGTAAAAGAAACACTACAACATATTAAAATATTTTCTTATCCATACAAAATTAGTTTATAAATTTATAATATTAAATAAAATAATTTACTTAAAAAGATAAAAATAAGTATATATCTAAAAATTGCTCCATAGTAGGATTTCCAGTGTCTTGATCAAGATGGGGGGCTGAGTTGGGTCCAAGCTAGGGGCGGGCTATGGGTCGAGTTAGGTCCCAAGCTGGGGGTGAACTACAGGAAAAGTTGGGTCCTAAGCTACAGGCCAAGCAACTTTCTTATTCAATTCAACTTTCCAAATAGAAAACTCTAGGGAAGAGCTAGATGGGCTCACCCAAACCTTTATTTCCACATGCCAACCAAACCTCACAACACAACTGCCTTGATACCATGGAGTTGGCTAAGCCAAAAAAATTGAGAAACAATGTGACCAAGGTCACATTTACTCCTATTATCACCATGGTTTATAAAGCCATACGATTCCTAAAGCACAATGAATGTGGAACAAAGAGTCCAAAGAAAAAAAAATACTACGCCAAATAGCCTTTAGACAGTCTGCGGCCATATTGAGGGTAGGCGATCAACACAGAAGGGGACAAAAAATCCACATGGTGGTCATCAGAGGCGATGGTGTGGGAATGTGTAGGGGGCTCCACATATGGAGAGGGGTTTAGACCCTTATAAAGTTTTTTTAAGTGTCATGAATGTAGTATATACTATAGTTTAAAACAAAAATTATTCTAGACTATAGTTTAGGCTATAGTATAAATTAGGGGCTCCATAATAATGTTTAGTGTATATTTTAGTTTATACAACTTAGCCTTTAGGGTTTAGATTATAGTTTAAACCTATAGACATTTAATTTATTTTAGTTTAAAACTATAGGTTATTATTATTTTTTGAATAATATAATTATAAACTAATCAAAAGAGGGTATGAGGGGTCACACTAGTGATTTAAAAAATATTGAATTTGTAAAACCCTAGATATTTCAGAGTCACATAAATGAATAAAACGCTAAAGTACATATCTTACCTAAGCAATAAGCTTGATAAAAATGAATCCCTAAGTGCAATAGATGGAATAGAAGACTTAGCTGATTTCACAATAAATCCTGAAGTGTGATGGAATGGAAAACTGATGAACAAGAGGAGAAAACTGTTGCAAATGTTCCTGGTAAATTCTGGAGTTGACAGATCTACCTTGATAGGGGCGCTTAGACTAGGTTAGGGGCGCTAGGGTATTAGAAATTATTTCTAGGTGCTCGTGACTACAAAAATGATCAGAAACTATTTTTTCTTGAGTTGCAAGAGAGAGAGAGAGAGAGAGAGAGAGAGAGAGAGAGAGAGAGAGAGAGAGAGAGAGAGCCTACAAAACCCCAACATAAAAGAGAGATAACCTACAAAACCCCAAAATAAATAAAATCCTAAAAACAAAAAAGATACAAATGGGGAGTCAAACTGACCTTAGCGATCACTTGCATTGCATTACATTTCAGAGTCCATGTAGTTCTTGTGTGTGTGTGTGTGCAATAATCGTGCCCTAGGTGGCTCTTGTGCAAGATGCACTTGATAGAAAAAAATATTTAGATGTAACAATGTATGTAGATGGAAAAATGAACTTCCCCTCCTATACGTGTATGTAGAAAATGTAGTCCCTTGTCCCTTGAGTGAGTGCTATACAAATTCTTTAATGCTCTTAGAATGCCTTTAGATGTAACCTTAGGTGGTGATAGTAGATTCTTAGAGCTTGGTCCTTTATTATGGTCACATATATTCGTATTTATATGATTCCCTTGTTTGAATTTTGTAATTGAAAATTAAAGTCCGACCCACAAGAAAACAAGATGCCCAAAATATAAAAGAGGCCCAAAAGAGGTGAGTAAGATGCAAAAGAGGTCGGGGGTGCCCAGAGGGGACGAGGGTTCTTGGGCACTAGCATCCTTGCTAGGTGGTGGTGTACAGAGTCAATGAAGATAAAGAAATGAAGATAAAATTAGGTTGTAGGGTGTGTAAGATCAAAGAGGAAACAAGAAAGTCAATAAATAAGCCAAAGATAGATGTCAATTACTAGTTTTCTCACTCATGGATCATATGAATAGTGGTATGTGATTAGGACCTAGAAATGTACCCAATTTTGTGATTTAGTGTGTACATTTACCCCTATTTTATGTTGTTGAGTGAATAATTGATAACATAAAGTAGATAAGAGATGCATACCTGATAACCATGTAGATCGATGGTGAAAGTGTGCTGAGGAGACAAGAAAAAGCGTAGAGTGATAAACATGAATCGTGGAAGCTAAGGAAGAGGAAGTGACCCTAGGGGTGAAGTGTATAAGTTGTATCGTGTTTGTACCTACTGTTGTTTTCACTTAATGATGATGTAGGGTTGTTTCTTGTTTTGTATTAAGGTTAGAAATGTAAAAGAAAAGTGAAAGAGTATTCGAAGTCGTGTATATGTGAAAAGTTTGATCCAAGTATGTAAAAATTTGAAAAAGGTAGTAAAAGGAACATGTGCACTTGATCCGTTACGAGAAAAAAGAATAGAAAGTGCCCTGAAATTTTTTAGAAGAATGAGTTTTTAGGAGATCTCACGCCAAGAACAAGTTTTTTGGGATATCTCACACTAAGTGTGAGTTTTTTGGGTGATCTCATGCCATGGCAGGAGAGTGTTGGGGAGAAAGGTTTAATGTTTTTCTCCATCCCTGAATGCTTCCTAAAATTTATACACCATTGCAAATGGTGTGAAACTAATTTTTTCAGGTTTGATCTAGTTTGATGTAAGTAGAAAAATGAAGGTAGAATGCATTCTGATTGTTAGAGGATTGTTCCTGTACTATGGAAACTTCTCTATAAACTGCATTGATATGAAAAAGTGATTGTAACTACCCCTGGTCATAGGCACCTAGGAAGGGTTAGGAGTGCCAAGGCACTAGTGTCTGTAGCTAGGCATTGGCGTATGTGCTAAACTAAGTACCAAAGTTAGAATCTGGTCATTCTTATGTTGTAATTGTGCTATGTTCTTGTATTTTACAAGCTTGTATTAAAGCTCTGAGTTGTTGTATGGGATGACTAATTCACCCAATGTATGCCCCTCTCATTTGAGGTGCATGCAACATTACTAGGAGGATACGACCTAAAGGAGAGGACTAGATGCTGATCTAAAATGGATAACTTACATGGGGAGGGAATGTGCATAGTATAAACTAAGTTACATTCAAACAAAGTGGTTGGAAACATGTGTTAGTGAAATTAAGACAAATACACATATAGAAGACAATGTGTAATCTAAAAAAAAGAAGACAATGTAGACCATCAAAAGTGGGTTCTAAACATGGGACATACCTCATAATGTTGCAAGAAAATCAAGGCCTAAGTGGCCAAAATCATACAAGGAATGAACAAGCACGATATATGGCATATCCTGTAAATAATGACATATAATGGAAAGCAAAGACAAACAATAGAAAGCAAAGTATCAGAAAACCATGGTGGAAAATAGTTCTTGGAAGGAAAATGCTACACATGAAGAACCCATTAACATGTTAAATAGATAATAAGTATGTCAAAGCATGTATATATTGACATAGTAGTGTGCTAGTAAAAATAGGAAGTAGTATAAAATGAAACAATAACACCTATAATGTGTACGAAAGTAGATTCCCCCAGGAGCCTCGATAGGATTGGTAAGAGGTACAATGCCAAGTGTCCTTGTTGTGTGTGAGGATATGTATAAATTTAACATTCAAAACTAGAGAACAAGTGAACGTGCATGTGTATATGATAAAGATAATGACATATAATGTATCTGTCGAGCATGTGAAACAAAGTGTATATGTAAACATAAGTAAGAATAAATGCAACCAAGATATGCAGTATGCAATGAGATGGAATGTAATACAATGTGAGTGTGATAGGAACAATGTACCCCCTACATGGATGTGTCTGTGTATGAGATAAGTTTCATTTATAAAATACCCCTCGGCAGTCAAGTATGAACCATAGAACAAGAGTGCGTCATCGGGAAACAGTTTGAATTGTGCACTAGAAATATAGATCGATGAAGCATAGAGCATAGAGTGTAGAATGTGGTGAGTTTGATTTCAGATTTAGACCCTCCGTATTAGAGTATGAACCATGGGACTAGATTGCGTGATCAGGTAGTGTGATGTGTGATAATTTGATATTAGAAAGATGTGTCGTGAATGTGCTGAGTGTGAAATGTGTCATGTGTGTGATGTGAGGTTCGTTGACATAATATGACCTCAACAATTGAGTGTGAACCATATCAAAAGAGTGTGTAATAGGGTAATGATGATACAAGTGTATCAAGATGTGTAATATGCATGTGAAAGACTAGAGTTGATGCATAAAGTTGAAAAGTATAAATGTGAGAAACCTGATAATGCTAAGAGGGGGGAAGTAAGATATCAATTAACATCATCTAAGATATCATTGTTGTCATGGTTGAATCAAAATAGAGATGTTTCAAATACATGGTAAGTGATAGTATGTAGTTGATCATGCAAATAATGATTGTGGCCTAAATTATACATCTTGATTGCATATTTGTCATGTGTGAAGGCGGTAATGGACATCCGTGTGTATACCAGTTAGTGAGATTTTGTGAAAAGCTAAGAAATGAGTTATTAAAAATATAAACATGAATGAAGGGCATTAGAAATGTGATATGAATATGGTTAGGATCTAGAGTACCACCAATGTAGTCAACCCAAGACTGCCCAAGAGTAAGTTGATAAGTGCAAGAAATTTGTGCAATAAAGACTGATAGATGGAAGCTGTGAAGGCCACATACAATAATGATGTGAAAATATCCATGATAGATACGATGAGAATGAGATGGATGGAGGGGATTGTCGATTGTGAATCCAATCTAATTCAATCCATCATGTGTGCAAACAATTTCAGAGCAAGTGGGACCGAGTGGAATATGCAGCCAATAAGCATTATTGATTAATAGAGTGCATGTGAAAGGAGGAAGCATAGATGCAGGTTCCTCATGAGAAGAAGAGGAAGGTGAGATGATGTCCAATAGATGGATAGACCCATGATAAATTACCATAGCATTAGTAGTAGGTGGGGGAGTCAACGCAAAGTGTTCTTGAGAATATGAAGTAGGTGGCATGGTCTCTAATACAAAAATTGATCACTAGAGACGATTCATATCATTGGTAGGGGTATGAGGTTCCATGAGTTGATAATAATCAGTGAGATATGTAGGAGGATTATGAGGATGACTGACATTGTGATGGAGAAATTGAGTAGGGAGAGAAGTGAGTAGGTATAGAGTGCAATTAATTGAATGGGCCGCGATAAAAAAATAACAGTATACAAAAAACCATCATGTATAAACTTAACACATTGATGAACTATGGAAGGTACTACCTACATAACATGAACTTATATTGGATCTTGGCATCAATAACAAAGAATACCATGGGGAAAATTTTTGGACCAACTGTGATAGGTAAGGTGATATGGCCCATGCATGGTCATGTAGAAGAATCATAGCTATGAATAAAAATATATGTTGGATTGAGATTAGCTGAGGAAAGGCCAAGTTACTGAAGAAATGTAATATTACATAGATTGAGCTCATATCCATTATAAACTAGTACCCACCTAATGCCTATGTTAAAGAAGCAAGCATTGATATAAAGAGGAGGATTATTTTCGTAGACAGAAAGAGTAGAAACCACATCAGATGGGAGAGTAAGGTGTTGAGTAAACACATCGACGAATAAATAATATACCTAAACTAGAAAACTATTAGCAAGAGTGTAAGAATTAGCCATGAGAGATTTAATTTTAGCCCTTACATTCAAGGCGATCTTGTAAAAAATTCATAGATGGAAATAACCATGATGGAAGAAGAAGAAGAGATTATTCTAAAGGCCGGTTCACCAAATGTATTTAAAAAATATTAAATTTGTAAAACCCTAGATATTTTAGAGTCATACAAATGAATAAAATGCTAGACTACAGATCTGACCTAGAAGCAATAAGCTAGATAAAAATGAAGCCCTAAGTGCAGTAGAGGTAATAGAAGACTTAGCTGATTTTGAAATAGATCCTGAAGTGTGATGGATTGGAAAAATAATGAAAATGAGGAGAAAATTATTGCAATTGTGCCTCGTAAATTTTGGAGCTAATGGATCTTCCTGGACTAGGGAACCTAGACTGGGTTATGGGTTCCTAAGAACTGGAGACTATTTATGGGAACTTGTGATTGTGAAAATGATCAAAAACTAATTTTTGTTATGTCAAAAGATGGTCTCTCACCTTATTTGTTTGTCACCTATGTGTCACTGGATGATCGCTATATTCACATGTGACCTGCAAAGAGAGAGATAAATTACAAAAACCCAAAACACATCAAATCCTAAAAATAAAAAGATACAAAAGGGTAGTCATATTGACCTCGGTGATCACTCGACTAAGTGAGATTACAATCAAGCATTTCACTAAATTTCAGAATCCATATAGTTTTTATGTGTGTGTGTGTGAAAGAATCATGTCCTAGTTGGCTCTTGTGTAAGATGCACTTGATAACGAGCAATAACTAGATGTAGCAATGTAAGAAGATGTGTGGATGACAGAATGAACTTCCCCTTCTATGCGTGTATGTAGAAAATGTTAGTCCCTTATCTCTTGAGTGAGTGCTAGATGGATAATTTGATGCTATTAGAATGCCTTTGGATGTCAACCTTAGGTGGTTAAAGTAGATGCTTAGATCTTGGTCCTTTATTTTGGTCACATAGATTTATATTTATATGATTCCATTGGTTAAATTTTGCAATTGAAAACTGGACGATTCTGATCCATAAGAAAATAAGATGCCCAAATGATAAAAGAGGCCAAAAAGAGGCAAGTAAAGACACAAGAGAGGTCATGGGGCACCCAGAGGGGATGAGGGTACCTAGGAACGTTGCATGTCTTGTCTGGGAACTGGTGTCCAAAGTCATATAAAGATAAAGCAATAAAGTATCTACTAGGATTGCAGGGTGTGTAAGATGCCAAAAAGAAGACATGAAAGTCACAAACAAAAGGACAAAGATAGCTGTCAATTACTAGTATTCTCGCTTCGGAATCATTTGAATAGTAGTATGTGATTAGGAACTATAAATGTACCCAATGTGTGTGATTTAGTGTCTACAACCAGAATCTCATTCTATTCCATCCACACATTCTACTGAACATTTCTACACTCTGGCTACAACCCGCTATTCAAGTGCAACATGTACTAAAGCCAATCTCAGGGAACAATTTCTACAGATTCACTCATAAGTACTACATGGAGGTTTGATATCTTAGTGGGAGACACTTGAGTAACATAAGTTAACATGTCTCAAGGTGACTGCCAGGGTCAGTCTAATTTCACCCATTCTACGTCTTTCTTTTTAGAAACTTTGATGTGGTTTCAAATGGGATTGTACACCCTGAAATATTCTATTTGCACAGGGTCCTACAAGTATATTTCAGAGAGCATGAGTGGAATTTCTCACGCAGATCTACAGGAAGTAATAATGATGAGTATTGCAACACAATAAAAACCAATTTTTATGATCATTGTGTCGCAAGTGTGGATGAGAGTGCCTATTTAAGAAGTAAATTTCAGTAACCGACCAGGTGCAAATCCTATCCTACAATCAATTGATTTGCTCATGTAATTAAAAAACATTCGTTCTTGCATTCTTGTACCATGTTAGGACTGAGTAATAATAAACTAACATGTTAACTATTTATGTAACAAAAAATTATAACCAAAGTCCAAATCAGTAAAACAGATCGAGTAAAGTAAATCAGCTCAGAGGTCCTATTCTAACCTGGATTTTTTGCTTAGGGTTTCATATTTCAAATCTTAGTTTGCTTGTGTCATTTATGTATTTTTCCGATTTATACATCATTATGGTTCAGTATCTGGCTCCTGCAATATCTCTCCAGATTTAATTCACTGATTAAATTAAATCATTAAGTAGAATCATGCCACAGGAGAATGGAATAACAGTGTAAAGAACCCGACATGGTGATTTAGAATATGTATGCGACAACATGTGTAGTTTTACTTTGCATCCCGATTCACAAAAAATGATTTAATGAAAAGTAATGAGCCTAGATACTGATATCGGTCATATTCAATACTTCCCAAGACCCATGTATAATATTCCTAATTATGCAATTATGAACTATGATCCTATATCACATTTGAAAATAATGTTCTAACGATGTACCAAGACAATGCTATCTTGCACGTACCCTTAAGGTGCTCAGGACCATAATTCTCAACCTATACCATGATTTTCTTAAATTGCCATTTGAGTAGAATAAAACTTGATAGTATTAGTGTTGCTAAGAATTTGTACCAACTGAGAAATTTGGAGCTTGTAAACCATCCCCCAGGATGGAACACAAAATATGGATCTATGGTCCATATTGTCTATAGGCATCATGAATTGGTCCCTGTGTGTCTTTTGACCCAATTAGTCGTTTCTAAGCTTCTATATTTTGAGGAAGAGATGACAATGTTTGACATTAAAGTACATTGTTATTTGTTTCACGTGCAGTGGGGAGATGTAATTGAGGGTCAAATATCAGGAGCAACTGGTTACCACCCTTGTTATAGGGCATGTGAGACATGAGAGTAACTGGCTACTTTCGCTTCGTTTTTGATGACCTATTAGTTGAAGTACACATGTAATTAAGGGATTCCATCAGGTGAACTTAAATGGGAGATGTATTATGGTGTAGTATCACGGTGCACTACATAATAGTATCAATTATTGAAAAGCTTGGTAACTCTCTTTCCTTGACAAGCAATAGAAAAATAAAACAGTAGATGTAAGAAAATGCACATGTAAAGACACACAAGTAGATACAATCATGGAAAAGAATATAGCCACATACATGGGAGTAACACTTAGGATCTTCACAGCTCATTCTCGCGACCCCTAAATTAACAAAGTACCTAAGGCACAAATCCTTGTGGTAGCGTACAAAAGCATGGTGCATGAAGGAACATGTAGAAGTAGTTCTTGGAGATGCATGAAGGATCATTGCCAGGCAAGGATGGATTCGAGGACTTAGTGAAGTTTTGGACATACAGGAAAGTATGCATTTAGGGAACGAATGAAAAAGTGACCAGATACAGATATGGATAAGCTATGGAGACTTGAAGTTCAAGGAAAGGATATTCCAGGGAATCAATATAGTTATCATGAAAGGATAAGGAGATGAGTTTGTTATGGATTAGCTGGCACATGCATTACTAAGGACAACTCGATTGAGGGGAAACACATGATGACATTTGACATGTTCTTGGGTAGTGGTAGGGCAATCATGAAATGATTCCTTCAGGATTTCTCATGTAATGATGATGGTTAAGAGGAGATTCCTTGAGAGTTCCTGTATATGTATGGTTTTAGAGACATAGGGGAAAAAAGAGATGTGTGTAGTGTGAGTATGAGAAGGAAGAAAGGGAGATAGTTAAAAATATGTAATGAGTGATAGTAAGCTCTGTAATGTGTAAAATCTCTGCTACTATAAATATCTTCATACATGGAACTCTTTTGATGTAATCTTGGCTATTGTACTTTGGCTATATGAATATAATGAAGTGATTCTGAAGCACTTATGTGATGGATCTTGATTGATACATCTTCCTTTTTATGTTCATGGGTGTATTACTAGTTTTCTTGATGATAATCATGATTTAGATTCTACTTCCATTTTAGTATGATCATGTTATCCTATGTTTTGGTGCATTAGATTAGGAGTTAGTGCTTACATCTAGTTTCCAAGAATGGGTGTGTTCATTCTCTATTTGTACAACACCCCTTTATTAAGGAAGAAAATTCTCATGAAGCTCACATAAAGGAGGGCTATAGGTGCCTAATGTGCATGCCTCGAGTGAGCTTCCAGACAAGTCTGGATGATGTGTCAACATGTACTTGGGGTTGACTGATGAAATCAAGAGGTAAATAGAGACTACATTTTGGTTCCATTGCTCCAGGACCTCTTTTCAAAGTTGTTGTGAGAATGATGTGTGATGATAGAGTGGCTTGACCTTGGATAAGTGTCGAGACCTAGCTTAAAATCACAAGAGGATGAGTTTTCTCAGAGGTTCAGTATTGGATCTAAGTTTGATGCACACGAAAATGGGTGGAGGAGAACCTATATCACAAACTCTATGAGACATTCTTTTGTTGTTTCCTAGTAGAGTTGTATGAATGGCTATCAACATATGCATCAAGGAAAAGTTGGTATTATAGACCTCATGTTTGGACCCAGGAGGAATATCAGTGGTTTCATGATGCTGATCTGACTTGGACCCATGTTGTTGATCATTGGTGGAGTAGAGTGTTGACTAGTTATACCTTGGAATATGATCATTTTATTTTATACTGGTGGAGTATTCTATTTACCCTACAGAGATTTCTGAGTTTGAGTTCTTGAGGGAGCCTAGAAGATCATTCTTGCATGTTATTCCACTAGCTATCAAGATCCTGGTCATTACTTTGAGTTTGGAAGCCTTTCCCATGGTTGGATAAACTCCTGCTAGGCACGTGGGCATGGAAGATAGATGTGGTAGAGGATGGCAGACCTTGCTGGCAGAAATGGAGAGAGAGGAGAGGTGACTCAAGTATAATGAAGCTAGGGAGAGGGAGTTGGACAAGACATGTGAAGCTACAGGAGTGATGGATTTATGGAGGTAGATGTTGTGAGAAGGATTTGAGGTTCACACAGAGGACATGGAACCTGAGCAGTCTAAGCTACCCCATCTTGGAAAGTGGAAGAGAAACCCCCTCAGCTTCTGGAGAGAGCTCATCATATGAAGAAAGGAGAAGAGTCATAGGCACGCATCTTAACCCACATGGTGACCATACCCTTGCACTTAGTTTTCTAGTTCCTGAGATAAGTTTTGATAATCCAATTGGTATCGGTATTCATAGTCGAGTGACACCTAGGAGGTATAATTTTTCATTTGGTACATCTATGGATGCATAGTCATTTCCTGTGTTTAGGGGTATTTTGTCTAGCACAACATTTGGGAAAGGTGTGGGATCAAAAGGTTTGAGTATCACATCTAGGAGTGATGCAGAAAACACATCTGGGAGTGGTTCGGTATCACAGACTGTCAGTGCGTAGTTTAGTGTGATGGTGGGTTTGCAAGGTGACAACTTGTTAGGCCCCTTACCTACGACAGGAGCAGGAGGAGGATGGCACTAGTGGATTTGGTGGATTTGGAGGAGTTGGCACTAGTGGATCTAGTGGGTCTAGTGGTGGATGGTAACATCAGAGGGAATCAAGGTCTTGGATCTAGTGGCAGACAAGGTCCACAACACATCAATAAGTGTTTTATGAGATGTCACTCCACTTACCTGATTACAAGGGCATTGAGGATGCCACAGAACATGTACACAAGTGTGAGTTACTATGGCACACAAAGGGAATCACTTCCCCTGGAGTGGAAGGAAATTCATTTTGTAACCATGTTGTCAAGGATGCATGCATAGCTGGTACAGGAAGTATGACCCACACCAGATAGTGGTGGATTACATTGTGTTGCTGTGATAATGCCTTTTTCGGTGGAGTTCCACATACCTAAGTTTGAATAGAAAAGCATTAATGTGTTAAAGGAGATTTAACAAGGAATGGAAAGAAAGTGTGCGGGAGTATGATGCATATTTCAAGACTCTCCTATCCAAGTTATCTTATGACATTCACCCTTCACAACATGCTCAGTGGTTTTTTGGAGGATTGATCACACCATTCAGGAGGGTGCTTTCACAGAAAACTTTCACAAATCCATGCAAGGCCTTGAGGTTACCTTACATGTTGAGGTAGTAGGAAGCATTGATACAAGAGTTAGTCCATTCCTAGAAAGCCCAAATTAATGCAATGGAAAAATAACTAGAGAAATTATCTGCAAACTCAGCTCATGAGACTTCACATGTGGGTTATGGTGTATGGATTGTGAGGTAGAAGGGAATATGAAGGACATTTTTCCTCAAAGATTGGTATCGTGATGATGGTAGACTGTGAGATTTTCCATGGAGATCATGATGCAAGTAGGTGTCTACTACTGCAATGTGCATGATCCATAAGAATGTGTCTTGCTATTGCAAAATTTACACCTCTACTACTCATGACACCAAGGATTGTAGATTGATTGACCAAATACATGATGTCATTAGATACTGGTGTGCACCAGACTAGTATTTCAAGTAGTTCCAAGGATGAGGTCCATCATTATGAAGGGGCATGTAGATGGAGGGAGTCATGCTTTTAAAGAGGCTTTCGCAGAGGATTTTAAAGTCGTGGCAACCTACGGAGGTGGAAGAAGTGAGTTCCTACGTGGAACTTGTTACAACTGTGGGTCTACGGAACACTATAAGCATGAATGCCCCAATCTGTTATAATGCTCTTGGTGTGGAAAGAAGCACAAGTATGAGGAGTTCCCAAAATTATTTGAACACATGAACCAGCAATAGAGGAAGGACAAAGGCAGGATGGTAAGCATGAAGAAAGCTCAACTCGCAGTGGATGCCAAGGGTGGTGCATGAGTCAGAGTTGGAACCTGTACTGGTGAAAATGTGAGTTGAGGCTACACACAGCCAAGGAGATACCAAAGTAGAAACTGTTGGTTACTAGAGAAGAGGTGGTGTACATGGGAAGTACCTAGACCTGTTCATTAGAAATAAGTATATCAGGAAACCATGGATGTGATTCAAAGCTTACAAGGAGAGATCCAATTCCTAAAGGAGCAATCACGATAGTTAGAGAAAAAGAAAAGCATTGAGGCTCCATAGAAGGATCTAGATGAAGTCAGGGAGGTATGAAAAATGATGAGGCAAGAGAATATCATCCCCTTTTCTAGGAGAATGGCTATGGGAGAAAGATACCACGCATTGGAGGAGAGTGCGAGTGACAGGTCTTGCACGCTAACCTTCCTCCTCACAAGCATTGACTATGATAAGGAGATTACCTTGAATGCAGTTGTTAATGGATGGCTCCTGAGAAATATTCTTGATTGACACAGGTGTAGAAGTTAATGTTCTCACCCTAGATGCATGGAATCAAATGGGAAGGCCCCCATTACAGTCATCTTCAAATGTGTTGTATATGGCTAACAAGAAAAAGGAAATGCCCATTGGTGTTTTAAAGGATGTTGCTATCACTATCCATGGGGTGAAATTCATTAGAGACTTCGAAGTCTTAACGCTTGCTAAGGAAGAGAACTTTCCAACATTACTTGGGTGCCCTAGTGGTACTATAAGAAACAATGTTGACTTACGTTTCAATAAGGGGTATATAAGTTTTGAGAACAAGGAGGAACATGTTATCATCCTTTGAAGGATGGAAATTTAGCACCATATACTAAGCCCTTGGGAGAAGAAGACCTAGAAAGAATCTATGTGTTTGCACTATCAAGGACCCTGAGGTTGTGCAACCAACAAAAGAAGGTGTTATTTAGTGGGAAGACACTCAATATATAAGTGATACAACTAGTGTGGCATGTGAAAATTGGGTGCATGGGACATATGAATTAGTCAGAAGGTAGTTAAGAGGCTCTGTGACGAGAGTAACAAAGGCATGCTCAGTCAGGCACCTGGGAGGAAAGCATTTGCCAAGTTACACTAGGGGAGCCAACCTTGATGTTTTCCTGCGAGCAATGGAGACCCAGTGGAGATGTGAGATCAAAAGGAGAAAGATGCTTAGCTATAATTTTCTTGGGACCACAATACATTGGTGGGTGAACCATCATGATAACCTTCTAGAGTGGCGTGAGGTGAGAATTGTGTTCTCTATTAGGTTTCTCTAAACAAATGCACCTACTACTATATAAGACTATCATGGGAAGGAACCTGCCTCATTTCACATCCAGGCATGTGAGAAGGCCTAGATGGAAGGTGTGGAAGCCTTGCCACCATATTTATGGGTGCATAAGCTTTACTCCACCTTACAAGGTTGCACATGCATGGTACATTCATTCAGAACTACGTCGTCGGACAAGAAACTGACTGGAGTTGATGACTGATGATCTCCTTCAAAGCTTTGAGTACTGGAGTACTAAACCATTGGTGAATGAGGCACTACAGGTTGTTAAGCACCTAACTATGGGAGATAGTGCCATGGTGGAGGATAGAATACTGGAATTTTGGGAGAACCTGACTTAGAAGCGTGCTTTGATGAGGAAGAGCCAGTGGAAATATAACTTGAGCATGCTTGCATGGAAAAAGAGAAAGGGAAGTTGGTCTATGTGATCGATGGTGAAGAAGTGGAGAACTTGGATGTTAACCATACTATGGGTATGCGTGAGGTTATGGATAGTGCTGATGAGCAAGCATGCATGCCTACCATGAACCCTTGAAAACCAAGAAGGTTAACATTGGTTCGGAGGTAGAACCTAAGGAGGCTACTATTGGAGATTACTGAACAGAAAAGGAGGTTTCAAAGATCATCGATCTGTTGTGCAAATTTCAGGATTTCTTTCCGCATGGGTACCATGAGCTTAAGGGAGTTCACCACTCTTAGGAGATATGTGATATCAAACTGAAGGAGGGCACACACCCAATTAGGAAGAGACCATACTGAATGAATTTGAATCTGCGCGTCAGGGTCAAGGAGGAGATTGAAAAGATGATCACATCAGACATCATTGAGATTTGTTGAAGAATCAGAATGGATAAGTCCAATGGTCATCAACATTAAGAAGGATGGGAGGATAAGGATTTGCATTGATTACAAAGATTTAAATGTGGTATGTGTCATTGACCCTTTTCTAACCCCCTTCACTGAGGAGATCCTAGAAGGAGTTTCTAGGTGTGAGATCTATTCTTTCACAGATGGATTCTCAGGATACCATCAGGTTAGAATTGCAAAGGAGGACCAAGAAAAAGACAACTTTTTCCACTGAATGGGGAATTTTTTCCTACACGGTCATGAATTTTGGACTGAAGAATGCACCTACTTTGTTTTAGCACATTATGGTTCAGGCGTTTTAGGACTTCATCCATAAGTTTCTTCAAGTCTACCTTGATGATTAGATGGTTTATGGACTAGTAAAAACCATTTGAACAATCTATGGTTGATGTTTGAGAGATGACGATAGTTGAGTATATCTCTCAAAATTAAGAAATGTGTTTTCGCTACTCCTTTTGGATCCTTGTTGGGACATATCATATGTAAGGAAGGCTTGCTAGTGGATCCTGCCAAATTTTTCATTATTGTTGGAATGGGGGAAACCTACCAGCCAGAGCAATGCATAGATTCCTTGGGCATATAGGGTACTACCGAAAAATTTATTAAGGGATATGCCAAGATCGCTGCACCATTGGAGGGATTGCTGAAGCACAGAAGTACATTTCATTGGGGAGAAGCGCAATAGATGGCGTTTGATACATTAAAGAATAGGATTATCATTGTGCCCATATTACGCTTTCCTTCCTGGGATAAGCCATTCCATGTACATGTTGATGCCTCAGGGATGAAAATTGGAGTAGTGTTAGCACAACCTAGTGAGGGGACTGTTGATCACCCTCTTTCTTTTGCAAAAAGTAGGAAGTTGACACCAGCAGATAAGAACTATACTAATACTGAGCACGAGGCATTTTGATGATCTACACACTACACAAATTTAGGCAGTATCTGTTGGAAACACCCTTTATATTCTACACGGACCACATTACATTGAAGTACTTAGTAAACAAGCCCCTTTTACAAGGGCAGCATATGCAAGTGGGTCCTATTATTTCAAGAGTTTGAGTTTACAGTTGTTGTAAAACTAGGTAAAAGTAACCTGGGACCTAACCATTTATCAAGGATTGATTCAGGGGAGGAGGCACATAGTATTGAGGATATAATGCCAAATGAAAAACTATTTAGATTATGACATACACCCTCTGAATTAGAGGATATTTTCATGTTTCTCAAAATAGGTATGGCACTGGAAGGAATGAAGACTGTAGAGAGAAAATAGTTAGCTATACATGACACACTTTACATGTTAATTTTTGGAGACTTATACAAGTTAGGTGGTGATGAGATCTTGCGTCGATGCATGGTAGAGAATGAGAACACTACAATCAAAAGGAACCACATGGTGGAATTGTAGGAGGACACTATGCTGGAAATGTCACCACGCGAAAGATTTTACTAGTAGGTCTCTGGTGGGAAAGCATTTACCAGGATTGTATCAATTTTTGCAAGGCCTATGATCTTTTCCAACACCTTAACAAGACAGGAAGAAGAGATGAAATGCCCTTAAGGCTGATAGCTAGTGCTGAACCATTTGAGAAGTGGGAAATTAATTTTGTAGGACCTATTTCACCTGTCATGGGAAGGACTGGTTGATGCTATATCAGTACTTATACTAATTACTTAACATGGTGGGAGGAGGTAGTGCGTACGAAGGATTGCACAAAAACCAAAATGGCAAGGTTCCTGTGGGAAATTATAATTAGTAGGTATGGGTGTCCATTGAGTTTGACTAGTGACAGGGGTACACATTTTTTGAATGAGACAGTCAAGATTTTTTTGGCAGAGTTCATGGTGGCTCATCACAAGACTACCCCTTATCACCCTCAAGATAATGGAACCGCTGAGGCATTTAACAAGATACTAAGTCACATGTTGACCAAGATTTGTGATGTTGGGAGACAATATTGAGATGAAAAAGTCTCAACGGTATTATGGGCATATAGGACAACCTATAAGTGATTGAACAAGGCCACACTATTTCAATTGGTGTTTGGCATGAAAGTTCTTTTACTAGTAGAGTTTATACTACCCTCTTTGCGTATTACACATGCAAGAGGATTGGCCGATGAGAAAGCATTACAAGAGCACATGGATACATTAATGCAATTGGATGAAAGATGATCACTTGCTAGATGGATTTAGAAGACTAAGAAGGTGAGACAAAAATCATGACACAATCGTCACATTAAGAATAAATAATTTGAGGTTGGGCAGATGGTTTTACTTTATGAAAATTTATTTGTGCACCATCCTGGGAAACTCAAAGTCCATTGGTTAGGGCCATATATTATATCTTACATCCTTGATTCAGGCACATGCTAATTTCAAGCATTGGATGAGACAAGATTTACAGGATATTTCAATGGGAGTAGGCTGAAGCCCTAATATAAATAATGATTCTATGTGTCTATAAATAAGGTGATATTGCCAATTAGATTAGGTTTCCTTTAATGATTTTCCCTTTTGGTTGTTTCCTTTTTCGTCATTTTTTTTGGGTTTTACGTTGCATGTTGGTGTGCTAGTAGCTAATTACATTGTAAGAGATTCTATGTGCAGAGGACCGTGCATACATTTTTGTGTGGAGTGAAGTAGTAGTTATGTCGAATATGTTTGAAAAATTCTTTCGACAATGGACTAATGGGAACAATTAGCACAAGGGTAGAAGAACAAACGTAATGATGGTTAAGGTGTTGGAATTCATGTGGTTATGGTGGTGTGTCGAGAAAGGTTTAAAGACCATGAAGAAGGGAAATATTGTGGAGTATAACATAAGGTAGGCAACACCATGGGGAACTACTTAGTGGAAAACATGGAGGTTATGTACTTTGTTTAGGTGACACGTGTGAAGGAGGTCCATGGAAGTGAAGTAGTGTTGGAGCGTTAGAAGGTTATAATTGCGACATGTGAGGGGAAATCGCAGAAGAAGTTGACTTAAGTGAGATAAATTTCTCTATTAAAAAGTGACGTTAAGACACGTGGTTAGAGGAACTCTAAGGCATTAAAAAGTATAAATATGAGGCAAGAGTAGTAATTTTGAATACTTTTCCTTAGATAATTTATTTTGTGCTCTCAAACTAGAAGTGCGACGAGGATTTTGCAAAGAAGAGAAAAGTGCATTACTTGTCATGAAACAGATGAACTGTGCAAGTTGTAGTGTAGGCTTAGGACGTTGTGAGGAGGAAGGAAGACAACAAAGTAGGAGAGTGATTACATGAAAGAGAAACAGAGAAGTCATCAAATCCAGGTAGGCAAAGGAGAGATCTATGAGAATAAATAAGAAAGAAAATGACACCCAAGAAAGCTCAAATAAAGATGTTGGTGGTGGAGAAGGAGGATCCCGTGGAGATTTACTTGGAAATGCAGTACCCCTCAGGGGTTATCAAGGAAAAAAAGTAGAGTTCAAAGTTATACAAGTGCAAGATCAACAAATACAACCATAGTACAAGTGAAAATGAAAAGATGATGTGGGAGGACTTAGTTTCAAACACTCCAATGGTGGACGAGCTTAGAAACCCTAAGGTTGATGACTTGGTGCAACAAGAACTACAAAAGACTAGAGTTTTGTAGCTATGGGAGCTTCCTTTATTTGTGAAACCCACCCCGTTGTTTAGATGGTTAATGTCAAAAGTGCATGAGGACTTATTCTACTTCACGAGAAGAAGGATGAGGATTACAGGCCACTTGATTAGGACAGTTACAAGCCTGCAGAACACCAGTGAGGACATGGTAGTTGATTTATGTGCCACTATGCAAAGATTGAGGATATAGTGAAGTGATTGAGCTACGAGAAGGGAAGAAGGACACAGGTGATTATGGATCTCCCAAAACCAACATTGAGAGTCACCTCCTGAGTCATTAGTTGAAAATTGGGTGCATCAGAGAGGTGGACAAACATCAATAAGAGGTTCTTGTATATGGCCTACAGAGTGTAAAAAAGGGAGCATTATAATTTTTTAGAGTTTATCGCAAATGACATTGTTGAAGAAGAAAAAGTATAGAATGAGACAGGAGTGAAAATCACATGGGGATCCATACTTCTATTGATCATATTTTGGGAGTTTGGTGTCTCACATGGGCTAGATGGGAACATATGGGTTCACCCACTGGCAAACTTGTCCCCTACAGTTCAATTTGCAAATTTCACTTTTGATGGGACCATATCAAGCACCTACAAGGCTCAGATGAACATGTGGTTTGAACAGTTGTGCAAAGCATTTGTGAATGAGTGGTGCATTCCCCATGAATTTCCATAAATTGTTGGGTATCACGTAAAAGTCACAGTTACTCAAAATTTTTTCATAGAAAAGTTTATGATAGCTAAGGGAGAGATAAGGCCATGGTGCAAGCTCCCTTTCACGTTTATTGCTAAGTATATGAAGTGCGCCATCAAACAGATAAAGGATGCATAGAAGTTGGTATTTGATGTAGATAAAGTGGATGATGATGTCCATACCTTCCAAGTGATATACAAGTATGGTACTTGACCTGCTTATGTCAAAGTTATGGAGCCATAATTTCTAGACTTGCACCCTTAAGTCGACATTACCATGAAAGGGTACGTCCATCGAGTGTTTGTGTAGATACGCCCCAAAAAACAAGGGGGGATTGAAGTGGAGGTTAAATACCCCCCCTTTCCAAAGCCATGGGAGGTGCCAATCCTTCCCATGAAAGTGGTACAAGTCAAAGAAGAGGAAGAAGAATAAAGTGAAGGTAAGTAAGATACTTCTCGAAAGAGGATGTACTACATCGCGCTGAAATGGTAGCAAGGGCACAAACACTTCACTACAAGGTGGTGCCAATGCCTTAGTACTGGGGCATGAAAAAGAGAAGGAAGAGGAGGAAGATCCTAAAGAAAAGAAAAAAAATACACACAATGCAGCGAGCCCCGTAATAGGCTCAGAGGAAGGTGAAGAAGAAGACCCCACCACCTTCAAAGTAGAGTTAGAGGTAGATCTAGAATAATAGGAAGATGAGGTTGAAACCATGGATGTGGGGAAGGCACATGACGAAGGAAAGGAGCACTTTGCATGACTTGAGAAGAGCCCAACGTGTGAGCCCTCCCCGACATAGACCACTAGCCAAAGGGGAGATAAGGGGGACTCCTTTACTATAAAGGAGGATAAAGGATTCACCCCTAGAGAAAAGAAGCAGAGGATGAAGCGCAAAGCTATGAGGAATAAGTGGAAAATAGTTTCCCCACATATATATATTTGGTAGATAACTCCATAAAGGTATTTCACATAAGGTTGCAGGCCTCCCTCCTAGCAGAAAAGCTAGATGGATGGGATTTGATGGATTAATAAGGGAGTGTTCCCATAACCAGGAAGATGCTTAACTAGAACATGCATTGCCATGTGGAAGATCCTAAGTTTGAGATCAATTACTATGTGATTGAGACCATACATTTGAAGAAGGGAGGAGAAAAATATAGGGTCGGAGATCCTAGCCACCTAACATATGAGCAAGCATGCAATGCACTTCAAAATATTTCTTCAGAGGTGGTCCGGTGTAGCTTGGATGTAGGAGCCACTGTTCAAACCATGTTCGCATAACAGAAAAACAAGGAAAAGGAGATAGATAGATTACAATGGGGATTAAGGGGTGAACAAGCACAAACTAAGAAAGCATATGACCAAGTTGGTGCCCTTGTGAAGAATATTTTGGGACAATGTTTGGCATTGGTGAGCTAGGTTAGGAAAAACTATGGGGATGAAATGGAATATCTTGAAGACCTTATGGGAATGTTTCTCACAAACATAAATGATGGCACGGGGCCCAAAACTATAGATATCACAAAGGAGAAAGAGGAAAACAAGGTTGTTGTTGAATCCCAGATCACTAAGTTGGAGGACTTTCTCACCCAACTCAAGGAAGAAAATATACTTATAAATAGGGGCTTTAACAACTCCAGAAAATGTGAGCCCATCATTAACACACGGATGACAGAAGTGGAGGCCACCCTCAAGTATTTATAGGAGACCATCCCCACCAAAAAGGCTGAACACATGTAGTTGGTTGTTAACACCACAAATTAGATGTATAATATCAAAACGAAGCGCGAGATGCTGGACTTCAAGATTAGAGAACTTTGAAATTCCATCACTGAGCGGATGGATGAGTTCGAAGGAGTCTGTGCAGAACTGGTGGTAGCTATAAATGCACTAAAGGGGAAGGTAGAGGAGATTACCTCAGAACAAGTGCCCATCACTGTGGGAGAAGCACTAGAGAAGGCCTTATCAGAATTGAAGGCCTAGTAGAAATTGAAGGACAAGATAGATGCAGAGTTCCCTGAACTCCTGCAATTGGTCACATACCATATTCATCCAGTCTTCAATTCTTTGTTTAGGTTCTTCCAATTCCACTATTATTTATTATTTGAGGCAAAAAAAAAATTTCCTTAGAAAATTTTGGTTGTCAAGACTTTGTTTGGGAAGCGTAAAGGATTTCTGGGGTGGTAATCAGATTAGTGTGGGGTGATGTTGGACCCCTAAATTAACTAAGTACCTAGGGCACGAAACTTGGTGGCACATAGAAGCAGGACATGAAGGCATACTTGGAGGTAGTTATTGGAGATGCACGAAGGCTCATGCCTAGGGAGGATGGATTCAGAACTTAGTGAGTTTTGGATAGAAGGAAATGACATGTTTAGGGAAAGGATGAAAAAATGACCAGATATGGATATGGATAAGCTATGGAGACTTGCAGCTCAAGGAAAGGATATTCCAGGGAATCAATACTTTTATCATAAAACGATAAGAAGCCAAGTTTGTTATGGACTAGTTGGCACATGCGTGCTAAGGAAAATCGATTAGGGGAAACACATGATGACATTTGGCATGTTCTTGGGTAGTGGTAGGGAAATCATGAAAGATTACTTTAGGATTTCTCATGTAATGATGAGTGGTTAAGAGGATATTCCTAAAGAGTTCCTGATATGTATGGTTTTAGGAGAGATGTGTAGGTGAGTATGGAAATAATAAAAGGAAGATAGTTATAAAATATATACGTGATGGTGAGATCTATACGGTGTAAAATATCTACAACAATGAATATCTTCATACATGGATATCTTTTAATGTAATCTTGGCTACTGTACTTTGGCATATAAAAATAATGAAGTGATTCTGAAGCACTTATGTGGTGAATCTAAATATGTGTACTTCCTTTTTTATTTTCATGGGTGTATTACTAGTTTTCATGATGATAATCATGGTTTAGATCTACTTCCATTGTAATATGATCATGTTATCATATGTTATGGTGCATTAGATTAGGAGTTAGTGCTTACATCTGGCTCTCAAGAATGGGTGTGTCACTCTCTATTTTTATAACACCCCCTTATTAAGGAATAACATTCTCACGAATCTCACATAAAGGAGGGGCTCGACACATGTGTGCACCTCAAGTGAGCTTCCAGACTAGTTTGAATGATGTGCCGACGTGCTTAGGGTTGACTGGCGAAACAGGAGGTACATAAAGACTACACTCATTATATATAATTATATTTCTTATTTTTATAAGAACCATCTTATAATACAAGACATAATCAATAATTGGTACATTACAACCTTGTTTCATTTTAGCGATTTTAGCATTAAAAATCTTATCACTACTGTTAATAGAGATATATGAAAGAAATTAATTAGCTGATGAATTAAAATCCATAACATATTGAATAGGTATGTCATAGAACCATTGTAAAGCATAATCCTTGAGACTTCTAGAGAAAATACTAGTTAGAAGTTTATCGTTGTAAGGATAATCTAAACAAGCAACATGATAATAGTTAAGGTGTTTTCTAGGATCACCTTTACCCTCATAAATAAAAATCTTAGGAGACACAAACCCTAAGAGTTAAGGACAAAATGGAACATCATGTACAAGTGGTTTATGAAGTAATTGAGTAGAATTAATGATATTAGAATCTCTAAATACACCCATGTCTAATTACAACACATCATTCTATGAATGATGAATGTGATTCTACAGGGAATGTGTAGCAGAGAGAATGCAAGGGGCCATGGGTATACAAATGAGACGTGGGAATAGTAGTAGAATTTTGGATATGCATTATAATTTATTGAAGGGGAATAGTTTATGCCCCCATATTAGGAATGGATGTAGGCTTAGTAGATGTGGAAATAATATATGTAGTGATAGGGAATGACACAATAATAAACTTTAGAATATCAGATACATGATTTTTAAATGCATCCAAGCATTTCTTCTCATCCCTAGCTATCCAAAGGAGTGTGTGAATATGTTGAGGGCTAATACTTTTGAATTATGTAAATTATTATTCATAAATAGTGTCACAATTTTTGATAAAAGGATTAGAATCATCATTTAAATTTTCCCTTTTTAAAGGTTTGGTATAAGTGGCCATAATAGTATTGGAAAAGAAAAATAATCATGACACATTGAAAAAAATGGAGAGCAACATAAAGAAGACTAGGGTTTATGTAGAATGCATGATTTGGGATAGGGTGACCTAAGCCAAATAGGTTAATGATATGATCAATAAGAGGGCTTAAACACTCAAATTTGGTAACTTATCCTTTTACAATGACAATGGTTTTGTTCCTTTGCTTGTACAAATTCCCACATTCTACATCCAATCAACACATGTTTTTTACCTCTCTTGACTTTATCATCTTTACACTTTGTTCTATCATTAATATAAGAAATATATATTAGTCGAAGAATTATTTTATCTCCAGGTATAATTCTCAAACTTCATCTCTTACATCCCTATCCTTCTAGTAAAAAATGTATAGATTAGGGTTGTAGTGGACTACGGTCGTTACCAAATCATATGGTTTTAACCTTTCTTATCTTGCGACTATGTTTTTAATTTGATTATCTTATATGTGTTGTTTCATATTCCTAGGGTCGAACTTAGCATGGAATTCAACCTATGAAATCCTATATAATAAATTCAATATTACTCCATAACTCACCTAGCACTTTCATAAGCTCCTATTGTAAATATAAACACAAAATCACTTAAGACTCTCTAAAATATTCCAAAATTATTCGTGCATAATTTAGATTAGTCACAAATATATGTATAAATCAATCAAATAGATAAAATATTCTAGCTTCCTCCATTTACAATTATGCAAAGGTCTTAGAGCCATGTCTTAGTAAGAGAAAATTCACTCCAATAATTGTCAAGGGTCTTTAAGGTAAAAAATAGTTTTATCTACCAGTTGAAGCACACCACATAAGGGGTTGACCTATATCACATTTAAATGTGTAGGTATACACATAAGAGAACTACATGAGGCTTTATTCTGCTTAAGGGAATGAAGTGTGGAACTTGGATTGGTTTGATAGGGGTTGATCGATAATGGTAAAATAAACTCACATGCAAAGTGATTTATCCTTTTATTATCTAAGTCACAAAAACTTCTATCAAGTTTGAATGATTATGGACTATTATATGTGTTGGTTTGCTATATCCTGAGGGACGTGTTAGAGCTAATGGTATCCCAATTAGATTTAAAAGGATGACAATTTTGAAGGATTTGTATTAGTAAAAAATTGTGATCAAGTCACACATTATAATATATGAGGTATTCTAATTCATTATGAGTTTTATCTAATAGACTTTTGATATAATGGGTACATCTTCTAAAATACCAAAAATGAAAAAAAATATATAATAGTTTAATGTATTCCTATCAATTTAGTATTTGGTTCAATCTTAAAACATTTGGATGATTTTGGTTTGATTAATGGATTCAATGAAGGGTATTACAAGTATTTGTTGGAATTACAAGGGACTGAGAGGGGGTGTGAATCAGTCCACTAAAAAACATTATTCCATTTCCATTTATCATACATTAACATTCATATAACCATTCAATTAAACATAAACCATATACATGTTCATTGAATCATTGAATCAACCATGCAAAATAACAAGAGCAAGAGAGTGCATAATAACACCAAGTTTAAGTGGGAAACCCTCAAAGGGAAGAAAACCCACCGAAACAAAATTTTATTAGAGTTATGTTTCATATTTAATTGAGAAAAAAATAAAAAAGGAGTACCAACCCCTGAATTAGCAAGGAAAAAACCAACAAGGAGCACCAACCCCTTATGTAGTGAGGCACCAACCCCATAAGGAGCACCAACCCCTATTTTAGTAGAACACCAACCCTACAAGGAGTACCAACCCCTATTTTAGTGAATCAAACACTCCACAAGGAGGCTATAACCCCCTAATATGATCAAGAAAGAACTCAACCATATGAAGATGAAGATATCTGAGTTTTGTTTCTACCATAACTGATTGAGATCACAATTTCAACTCACACACCTTCAAACCCTTATTCAAGCCCTCTCTTCTTTAACTCAGTATATCTCACACTTTCATCACTTGTCTTGGATTCAAAAACTTGCACAAATTCCATATTAAATTCCTCAAACTTTCACACACATATTCATATCTGAATATATGCCTTCATACATTTTTCAATCATACACTTAGGTCACACTTTTTTTTATTTCATCACTAGTTTAAAAATGAACCAAACATGCACTTTTTTATGATTCCAAATTCAAAAACATAACATGATTTGGTCCAAAACAAATATATCAATCAATAAAACATAACACTATATTCATAATAACTCATGATATGGACCCATTTAGGTCTTCCATGCTCTAAGACACCAAACAAGCTCAAAATAAACGCAAAATCCCATCATCTGGATGACTAAAAAACACAAACCTCATCATCATGATTATTAAAGCTCCCAAATTTCTCACACATGTAAAATATGAAATAAAAACATCATCCATGGTTGTTAATTATCTTGATCTAATCAAATTCCTCATAACTCACTCAAGAAGGCTCATATCCTTCACCAAACAGTTGTTTCCAGGAACCAGTCTTCACCTTTGGGCCTTACGAACACCCAAGAACATATCAAATATGGCATGTAGTCAATAATTATAATCACCTTGAAAGTTATATCACATCCATGTTTTCTAGATCTTATGAAACATTCATACATGCAAACCACACAAACTTTCCTCTTCACTAGACTGAGCTACCCAGAAAGTTGTTTTAGAAACACTAGTTTTTACCCTTTTGTCACTTTCAAGATCTCCAAATGCCTTCAATAGAATTTTTTTATCGCTGTTCACTCTCCAAATGATATCAATAATCAACTAATCCATAACATGCCTCTTTTACGTCCATTTTCTAGCCATCAAAATTCTTTCCTAAGAAACAAACAACCTTCTTCTTCAAAAATTGAGTTGGTTGGCCTGTAAAATCTCATCATCATGAGATAAAACATATATCATTATAAATATCTCTAAATCCTATTTCTATAACACCTTAAATTTCCTCCCAACTCCAAATGGAAGGCCTTCAACTAGGTACATCTCTGAAAACTGCTCAAAACTACCACAAAACTTCCTTAAAACCAATATTTATATATAGGACACACTTTTCCATTTATAAGCTCAACCATGATTTGAAACCATCATGGAAATAAATTACAACAACTAGGATAAAAAAAAATTCAATTTATTTCATACCTCCTTTGTACAACTTTGTCCCAAACTGAACTTCTTCATAACCTTGCATATTTGAGTAGGGTCCACTCATCACCACATGCTCTATATTACCTTTATGGAAACATATAGGATCCATATAAAACATAAAATCATCATATTATCATAAGAAATAAATTTTAGGTACTTACTAAGAAAATCTCTCTTACCTTTTTTGAGCTAGGGTTTCAAGCACACAAAAAACAGTTTCACTTCTTAAAATTCATTCATAAAAGTTTGGGCCTCGTTTGATATAACTCCAACTATCATATCTTCTTAACTCCATCCCCCAACATACAAAAGGATCATCTTCCCGTGAATAATTTACACATTCCAACCATGAGCATTTCTTTCATATCAAGATGGAAAATACACTCTCAAACACCTTATTTTGCCGAAAACATCAAAACTTACAAATTTCTCTTCATGCTGACAATTTTTTTTTTCCCACAACATTATGACACACCATAATAACATCTCAAGTCATCATCATGTCTCAAATAGCTCTGCCTATTCATGATCCATCTAATTTGCATGACTAGCCCTTGTGGTTTTGTATAGTTTAGGTCAGGTCAACATAGAAGAACCTCATAACTCATCAAAATACCTCTCCAAAATTCCCTAACATACCTTATTCAACATTTATGACACATTTTTATGTTTACATTATCTTATCTACCTCTGCATCTCACTCTCATGCACCATTTGGCCTTCAAGCACCTAGACTAGGTCTAGATGATCACGTGTAAATCATGCTCAAACTTGTACCTGCACTCCTCCACCTCACTCTACATCTGCTATACTAATGGGACCTTCATACAATATCATCATAACAATATTAAGAAAAAATATGAAGTATTCAGTCCATACTCTAAAGCAAATAGTTCAGACTCTGAAGCAAGTAGACTAGACTTCAAACTAACTCTGAAGTATTCAAGCAAACTCTGAAGCATTCAAGAAAACTCCGAAGCATCTTGAATTATATATTGAAGACACTAATACTAATTTAACATATCATACTATCAATTATATACCTTATGGAAACTTCTATTCAACATAGGATAACTCATACTATGATCGTGCCTACTAATCCATGCTCTAGAACAACATAGGACAACACCAAACTCAATCGTTACTAATCAACCTTCATGTTAGAAACTAAAAGACACCTCATGGAGAATGATATGACACCATGACACCATTTTTCATCAATTGACTTGACATCAATGCCAAAACTAATACACAATGGCTAACAATATCTAGGGTTTTCACTTGTTACAGGTCATTATAGGTTGTCGACTACATTACATAATGCCATTACAAGTAGGACCAAGAGAATACAAAGAGGGAATAACTATACATATTAAGGGAATAACCATATTGTCCTTGACAAAGATAATCTCTAGGTACAATATCAAAAATGAAACATATTTAGGTTCATGTTTGAATTTTCACACCATTTTACACACACATACCTCCTCTGTTCCACTTTGTAGAACAAAGTCTTCATCTCATCTTAGATTTTTGAGATATCATTATATTGTTTTAAGAATTAATGTATTTTTTTTATTATTCATAATTAATTGTAAATTAATTAATTTATAATAACCCCCTATAATGAACCTTTCCATCCTATAAATTGCTTATATTGCATCTTTATATATATATTAGGGTGTAAGCAACAGGTTCATAAAATAACTTTTATAGTTTTTTATCTTTTTCATTTTTTATATTTTGTAAATGTCACTTTATTTTATAACAAGTATACATTAAGTCATAAGTTCACTTTTTACTTAAATTTTCTTGGTCATGTTCAAAATAGAAAAAAGTTAATTACTTTTTAAATATAAAAAATGAAAATAAAAAATTGTTTATGGGATTAACTGTGTAAAGTTTTTAATTGATGCATTTTGAATCACTACCCATGATTCATGATGATGAATCATAGATGATGAGTCTCAATGCATCAGTAAACAACTTGACACACTTAATCCCATTAATCATCTTTCAAATTTTATGTACTATGGAAACCACAACACTCTCGCTATAAATATGTGTTTTGAAGCCATTTGTAAGGGAATTTTTGTAGAGACAATGTGTTGAGAGAAATAAGAGAAATTAAAGCTTTGTATTTGTATTTCAAAGGAACTACAATAGAGATATTAGAACCTTACATCATATGTCATTATTTTTATTTTAATATGTTCCTTTATCAAATGGTATGATCATTATTTTTTAATTTTCAAGAAAATAGTTCCAACAATTTGTCTACATTGGATCCATTTCTTGCTTGCTAAAGTAGGTTGTGTTTGCATATTTAAAAGTGTAGGTTTTTTCTTCTTTTCTCTACTTTCTCACGTTATACTCATTTCCACATTTTCCCTTGATCTTTGTGTTTCTCTTAAGTTTTTACCTTGGGGAATGAAATCCCAAACCATAGAGGATATATAGTATATATATGGTATATATTTATTATATGTAGATTTAGTTTTCAATAAGGGAGCCTCCCCCAAAATAAAAGAGGGACTTTGTCCCATAACACTGTTTCCTAAAATATTATTTTTACTAGAGACAAATATTTCACCAATAACATCCTATGACACATTACATAAAATTTCTTTAGTTATTTCCATTAGATACACATTTTTATGAATCAGTTAGATTACAACATATATTACTTTGATATACATTAATCAACACACATAGATTATGGAAACACTTTCTTAACACACATTACTTGATTGTAATTATGGATCTAGGTCTTAAAATTGACTTAAAATTTAAGGCTTGATTACATACCCAATGGATGCTTCAAGGATATTGATATTTATTTTGAACAACTCATATAAGTTTCATACTTAGGAGGCTCCTATTGAAGACATGAGGAGTAAAAGAATGTAGAAGGTAGTCTTTTGTGGTATGTGTGAAAATCTTAGTGTTGTGCAACATGGAAAATATAGTATTACCTGGGCTTGGAAAATATGGAGTTCTGCGAAGTTGGTTAATTCCTCACAATAAAGCATATAGTTTACTCAAGAGAATCCGTGATAAAGGAAAAAAAGTGTTGTGAGACACTGCAAGGTAAAGGAAAGGAAGTTTGAATGTGACTAAGGTTGGAAGCAATACAACAAGAACTTCGTGTTCTGTGGGTTCTCAAGAAATAAAGGGAAATTATCAGAGGTTTAAATTCTACAAGGAAAAAAGGTGGAACACCATGACATATGGAGAAGGAATTTTAAGTGTGGATCAAAGTTTGCACAAGTTCAAAAGTTGTGATGAATCTCATGTAGCACGGTGAATGTCATGGGAAATAGGGCAAAGGGCCACATGTGGTATAATGTATTATGGAGTTTGAGTGTTATTTGCAGATCATGGCGGAGGTAAGAAAAAAATTCGTGGAATAGGGAAAAGTAGAAAAAGGCCATGAGGGCCATAAAAAGGAGAAGTCATGGATCACAGTAGGAACATAACAAATCCATACTTAATTTGAAACTAGGCACTTAACCACTCCACCAAGCTAAATATAATTTTGAGTGGCATCGTCCTCCTCCATTGGTGATTTGATGACATGTGATTGGAGTAATGTTAGGCATCCATACCTGATCTATAAAATATATGGTGATTGGTCCTTAGTGGTGGTGGGTGGTTGAATCTATTCATTATTGAATGTGATTGGTATATGTCTTATCTCCTTATTTATATAGATACAAATCAAAAACTCATTCTAAAGAATCCTCTTATGACTATAAAGTTCACCATGCCAAAATGGTGTCTGATCTTTCACAAGCTATAGACCTCAAATCTAAATGGTAGTGTGTCTAGTTCCTTCCACCGTTAATGTAATGGAATTTGTATCCTTTAGGAAATAAAATATTTCTAGTGTGGCTCATTTGTACCCTATGCTCGTGTTTATCCTATTACTTACTCTCTATTTGTTCCTGGTATGTTGTGTGTGGATTATGTTCATAGGTTTCCATTTTTATGTGTCTATAATGTGTAGAATGGAAGGTTCTATGTAGGGTTATTCTATGGCATGTGTCTTCCATCTCCTATCTATGTTTCCTTTTGTTCTTCCCCTCATGAAGAGTGATCCCCTTTTTGCTAGTGCTATCACCTCCTTCCTTACCTTATGTTTCATTTCTTGCATTCTATGTAACCTTTCTCCTTTGGATGCTTAGATTAGGTTTAGTTATTTGTGATTTCTACTTAACTAGTGTTATTTCTAGGTTATATATGTAGAGGAACTGACCTTCTCTAGAGGATGATCTCAATAAGCAACTTCCACATTGAGAGAGCATCCCATATTTCACAAGAGTTATGGATGTTCTATGATTTATAAGGGGTACAAATTTAGGTGATAACCATTCAAAAGGATTGTTGAGACTTGGTCCCCACGGGAAAAATTTCCATATACTTTCATAGCTAACTATTTTGTGTGATCTGTGCACTAGATCAGAGAAGGCAAGATACTTAAGATTGACGTGTAGAAAAGTGGTGAGGATATTCATACACTACACATAAACTACAAACACCCTAATTGGTATGCCCATGAGGAGAAGAAAGTGACAAATATTTTTCAAATTACCAAGTGGGAGACTATTGTGGTGAAGAATGACACACAAAAACTTTTCTTTTATGTGTGTCCAAATAAAAAGGTAGTTAATGAAGAAGTAAAAGAAAAGAAATAAGATCTAGATGGGAGATAGTTATTCTTAAGCGCAAACGAAAAAGTGCATGGGAGCAAGTGGAGTGTGCTAAAAGGGCACAATAAGTAAAGGAGCATGCACGTAAATAGATAAACTAACCCAAGAAGAAGAGGAGATTGAACCTGAGGCAAGAGCTTGTATTAGTATAGGAGGTTATGAAGAAACATGGTATAGAGTATTCGAGTAGTATAGAAACCACAATAGGTCGCATCCAAAATAAAACATCACTAAAGAAATAGAAGGATTTCAATGATGAAGATCTAGTATAGCACTTTCTATTCTAGGATAGCATTGAAGGTGGACCAAGTGAAAATTTGGAGAAAAAAATACAGGCACACAAACAACGTCTATTAAAAAGTTACCCTCAAAGGTGATTAAGGTCGAAGATAACTATGAGGAGACCAAACAAAGTGAAAGTGCTAGAGGGATTCATACGGAAAAAAGTGGCCATGGAGGCGATGAAGAAGTAGAGAAGCCTCAATAAAGTATAGGAAAGAGGGTAATATAAGAGCTAGAGATTGGGACAAACGACAAAGAGGTGGAACCCCAACTCTTCCCAAACCTGAAAAAAAGGTTAATGTGTGTGGAATATCATAGGGAGAAGAACATTAAATAATTATTTCAATGGGATTGTGTCAAAAACACGTTGGCCACATAATGCTAAAACATGCCTTATCATATTTTTAAGATGTTTGTATAAGGGAGCCACTCTTCGAGCTATAGTGTGACAACATACACATTGTTCCTACAAAGGGAGGGGATCTTGTCCTCATCACTATGACTTATAACATGTTAGAAAATCAAGTAGGTGAGTCATTTCTTAAAATTATTAGGGATGAAGTCCAATAAAACCTACAAAACAAGAATGACTCCAGGATATACATGGCACATTCAAAAAATATATAGGTAGAGCTCCAAGAAACAAGGAGTAGGTTGCACGATCTCCAACATGAAAACAAGGGCCTTGTGGATAAGTACGAGCACATGGTTTCTAAATCCAAAGCATTAGGAGAGGAGATAGTAAATAATGAACCCAATATTTCACAAAAAATCCTATTCATTAGAGGAGAAAACATTGATGGATTAAAACAACTCATAAATCTATTATTCAAACAGATTAAAAAATAAATGGAAAGAGAAAAATGACAGAAGGGTGATAGTGAAAATATCAGAGTCTTTTGTAACAAGAAACTTGAGGCATGTGAGAATAGCGTGAGATATCTAGAATCCAAAGATGAGAAAGCTAAATAGTTTCTTAAGGGTATTTATAAGCACCTAAGAATAATCAATGTGTGCATAAAAAAAAAGGCCAATAAACTAGAAACATTAAAAGCTCGAATAGAAGATGACTCTCTGGACAAGGCTAATAGGAACAAACTAGTGGAAGAATGTGAAAAGGTTAGTGAAGAGGTCATAGAAAGAAAAGAGTGGGTAAAAAAGTAGTTGATAGAGATGAGGAGGCTCATTGATAAGTTAGAATCATAGGTAGGGAACACACACCAGGAGTTAAGTCAAAATGTTGACACTATGTGAACAACAGTGAACATGGGAATGAAAGGTGCTATAAATTGTAGTCAACTAGTCACATAGTTGGAAAATTTGGACCAAACTATTCTTGAGGAAATCAATAATTGGCAGGCACATGAAGACTTTTTAAGCCTCAAGGTTTTAGATTTATTTGATGATATACAAGAAGTGTTTCCTGAGGATGGACAACAACTTTAGTATCGACTGATGTTGGACCTATAGTTTTGTATTTTTTATTCTTTAAGTCCTTATGGAACTAATTTTTTTTTATTCATGATCCATTATTCTTTAAAGGGATGCGTGAAAATTTTAAGAGGATCTGTATGGTAGAAAAGGAGGGAAGCACACACACCAAGAGGAGTAGGCATGTGAGAAATTAGGATAAGTTACAAGTTCAAAATAAAGGAACTATAGGCCACATAAGGAAAGGTAAGCATGATAAAAGTGGAAGAACATGTAGAAGGATAAGTTCATGTAAAAGAATGTAAGGAAAATAAGGATAAATATAAACATGATTGCAAAGATATACTTCGAATTTCGTGTTGGATCACTTGCATGAAGTAGAGCAAGGGTAAGGTGGCGAGTGGTTATCTTTAGCCACTGCCAAAATATACTATTTAAATTTAAGTTTTAACTCAAATGCTATTACTATATTTTGAAATACCAGTGAAGGGAAAGACCCCACTAGTATAGATACCCATGAAGAATTCAATGTAAGCGTTTGAGAGAGAGTTAAAAGGTATGAGCTTCTATCTTTTGAACTTACTGCTAAGATGATTGAGTCTATAGGAAACTATAACATCTTGAATATAAATGTGTAACTATTAATTAATATATGAGTAGTATGTGGTTTGGTCAATAATCAAATTTGTTGTTCATTTATGTAAAAGTACTTATGCTCTCAAGTCTATTTACTCGTTAACAAATCTACTTCAACCTTGTTAATATTGATGGGACTTAGAAACCTCCCATGCTTTGGGTGAGCATGAAGAGTAGAGTAAACTTATGTACATAATTACTATAATCTCACATGCATTAGTACAAAGGAAGAGTACAACTAGACGAGAAATAGGTCTACATGCCCATCCATAGGTCCAAATGAGAGCTTGTTAGGTACAACATTGTTCGTAAACTCGTCCATCAAATTTATACCATTTTTCTCTCATAAAAATATTAAGAGACAACCACTTGACTGATGTTTCCAGGAAGGACCGTATTCATTAGGAAAAAAAACAAATCCTCATCTAGAATCTACCATACCACCCTAATATGTGGACATTATCCATTCAATGCCACGAGGTGTAATTTACAACATATTGTCATTGACAACCTAAGCTAACATAAATTGAGGATTTTAGTAGTGTTGAATTCACTCTAACCATGATAAAACCATATGGATTTGGGATAAACTACCAAAAAAATAATAGAGGGTCTCCATGCTTAGCCATAGGTCTAGATGAGACCATTCTAAGTACCACGGTCTACGATAAATCATATGTCAAAGTTAGACTCTTTTTTACTCTCGAAGATCTTAAGAGACAACACCCAAATGATATTTTTGGGAAGGAATAACATCATAGGGTACATGAAATGAACACTCCTCTAACATCTACCAGGACATTCTGATGTGTGTGTGTTATTTATTTGGTGTCATAACGTGTTGATTGTAAAATATAATTATTGACAATCTAATACTAACACAGATTGAGGCTTTTAGTAGCCTTACATTTGTTATGAATATGAACATGGTTTGGGATAAACTACGATAGTATTTATTATAGGATCTCCATTTTGAATTGTATGTCTAGACGATACCTTACAATGTATCATAGTGTCAAAGAAATCACCTATCTTAGACCCTTTTTTTTCTCTAAGGGCTCTTAAGGGACAAAACTTAATCAATATTGATCGGGAGGAATAGGATCATTTGGAAGTGAAATGAATCCTCCCCCAATGTCTACCAAGACACCCCAATGTGTGGGCATTGTCCATTTTTTGCCATGATGTGCAGTCTATAAAATATTTTTGTTTGCAACCTAATACTAACAAAAATTGAGGCCTTTTACAACATTGCATTCACTGTGATGACAAGAAAACCATGTAGACATTGGATAAACCATGAAAGGGTTTCATATAGGGGATCCATTTTCAATTATATGTCTATAGGAGACCTTATCACGTGCTACGATGTATGAGAACTCTCTCATCAAAGTTAGAAATTTTTATCTCTCAAGGCTCTTAAGAGACAACACCCGACCAATGTTGTCGGGAAGTACCAGTATAATTAAGTAGTGAAACAAATCCTCCTTTAGCATCTACCATGACACTCCAACATTTGGATGTTCTCCATTTGGTGTCATGAAGTGCAAATAAAAAAATATCATTGTTAGCAGCCTAAGAATCACACAAATTGAGGATTTCAGAATCATTTCATTTACTATGACGATGAGAAAACCATATGGACCTAGGATAAACTACAACATAATTTTGTAAAGGGGTTCCACACTAAGTTGTAGGTACAGATGAGACAATTCCAAGTGCCACTGTGTGTGATAACTCCCTCCTCAAAGTTAGACCCTTTTTCGCTCTCAAGGCTCTTAAGAGACAACTCCCAATGAATGTTATGGGGAAGGAACTAGGATCATTAGGAAGTGAAATTAATCCTCCTCTAATGTCTTATAGGATACCCAAATGTTTGTAAATTATTTGTTTGGTACCACGATGCAAGGATTGTAAAATATTATCGTTGGTAACCTAGCACTAACATAAATTAATACTTTTGGAAAAAAATATTTGCTACAACCACAAGAAAATTGTATAGGCCTAGGAGAAATAGTGATAGGATTTTGTCAAGGGTCTCCATGAAAATTAGTAGGTCTAGATGAAAACCTTGTCATGTGATATGGTGTCTGAGAACTTTCCTATCGAAGTTAGATGCTTTTTTTCTCTCAAGGCTCTAAAGAGACAATGCTAAACTAATTTTTTTGGGAAGTACTGAGATCATTACATAGAAAAATAAGCCTCTTATAATGTATACAATGTCACTTTAACATGTGGGTTCTTTCCATTTAGTGTCATGAGGTAAATATTACAAAACATCTTCGTTGGCAACCTAAGAGTAACACAAATTGAGGCTCGTAGCATTGCATTCACTGCAACTGTGAGAAAACCATATGGACAAGGGAAAAACCATGACATAATTTTATAGAGGGTCTCCATACAAAGGTGTAGGTCCAGATGATACCTTTCTAGCTTCCATGATGTTTGATAACTCAATCATCAAAGTTAGACCTATAGTCACAAAATCACGCACTTTAGACATCATTTAGTCTCGGTCTCATACTGCTATTCGTATGGTTTTTGAGTGAAGAAAGAACTAATTAACCCATGTCCTTTGGCCATTTTAATTTGTTTGTTGTCATCACTGCCAACCTCCTATATCTACTCGCCCAGTCAGTTCTTCCATTTGGTGTCGTTTTATCTTTGACTGGGGCATTCGGCCTTGTGCTAGGGCACTAAAGGTGCCCTGGTCCCATTTGGGGCACCCTAAGCCTTCTTACACTTTCCTGCCACTTTTTGAGCACTTTCTAGTCGTTTGAGATTTCTCTATTTTTAGTGGTCATCTTTTTTGGGGTTAATTATGAAATTAGAACAAGAGAACCATATAAATATAAAGTTATGAGACCATAATGAGAGACCAAGAACTAAGCACTACTATCATCACCTAAGGTTGCATCAATCAAAGGCTCCATTTTTATCCATATAGCTCCATCACAAAGCACAAGGCTAGTTCATCTGCATCACACTACATAGGAGGGACGTTAAGTCTATTCCATCCACCATTTTATTACATTTTATAAACATAGTTATAGCTCATTACTTTCACAAAAAGTGACTAGCACAAGAGCACCTAGGGCATGATTGCACACATACAAAAATACATCGGGTCTGAGATGTAGTTTTGTGCTCAGTTAGTAAGTCCACCATTGTGGCCACTAAGGAAAATATAAACCCTTATATGCATATTTCTTATTTTAGGGGTTTGATACTTGTATTAGGGTTTTATAGGTCTCTCCTTTATCACTGATTTCTAGTGACATACTACACAGTCCAGAAAAGCTATTCCAACAGGAAGCGAAGGAAAATGATCACTCAAAAAAACATTAGAGGAAGATTGTAGATATTTTTCCCAGACCAGGGCATCCATGGGTTCCCCTGATTCTCTCCAGGCGCCCCATTCTAGCTAGATTGCTTATATCTGCACTTTTCTGGACCTCTACACCATCGTTTCCTCCTCATGTTTCTCCAACCATCTTTACGACACAGTCCAACAAGCTCGTCAAATCAGTTCGAGTTCTTTCTAACTCTCCTTGCACTTGGGTTTTACATTTCTACTTTATTAGTTTCTTGGGTCATTTTCCTTTATGTATTTATCTGTTATTTATTGTTGTTATTTATATTAGATTAACTATATAATTATAAAAAATTCCACATTTTAGTTAATCAAGACCCTTTTTTCTCTCAGGGTTCTTAAGAGACAATTTTTAACCGATGTTGTCAGGAAGGACTAGGATCGTTGGGTAGAAAAACAAATCATCCCTAACATTAACTACATGACCCTAATGTGCAGGATTTATATTTTTAGTACCACAAGATGTAGATTACTAAATATCATCGTTGGCAACCTAACAATGACACAAACTGGGGATTTTGGTAGTGTTATATTCTCTATGACTGTGTGAAAACTATATAGATTTGGGATAAACCATGATAATATATAATATAAGGTCTCCATACTGATTTGTAGGTCTATAAAATACCTTTCCAAGTCCTACGTTGTCTGAGAACTTACCTATTAAATTTTGACCCTTTTTTCTCTCAAAAATCTTAAGGGAAAACACTTAACTAATGTTTCCAACAAGGAAAAAGATCATTAGAAATTAAAATAAATCCTCCTTTACCATTTAAATAGTCACCCCGATGTGTGGAGAATTGTCTATTTTGTACCACAAGGTGTGAATTACAAAATATTATCATTGAAAACCTAAGGCTGACACTAATTGAGGATTTTGGCAACATTTCATTAGTTACGACCACTATAAAATCATATGGAACGATGATAAACTGTAACAACATTTGATAAAGGGTTTCATGATAAGATCTAGGTCCATATAAAACCTTTCCAAGTGTCACGGGTGTCTGAGAAATCACCCATCGAAGTTAGATTTTTTTTTCTCTCAAGGCTCTTAAGAGACAAATCTCAACCAATGTTGTTAAGAAATACAGGTATCATTGGGAATTGAAGTGATGTATCCTCAATCAACTAACCTCCCACATGGATGTGTGGGAATTATCCGTTCAATTTCATGAGTTGAAAAATGCAAAATATTGTCGTTGGAATCCTAAAACTGACACAAATTAAGGATTTTGACAGTTTTTGATTTGATACAACCATGAGAAAACCATCATGACATGGGGAGAAATCGTGATATTATTTTTTTATAGTGGGTCCTTTTCAATTCATAAGTCCATATGATACCTTTCTAAGTGTCTTAGTGTCCAAGAACTATCACGTCAAAGTTAGACTCTTTTTTCTCTTAGGTCTCTTAAGAGACTACACCAAACAGATGTTGTTAGGAAGGAATAGGATCATTAGGAAGTGAAATGATGCCTCCTCTAGAATCTATTAGCCTACTTAAATGTTGTGGGTGTTGTCTATTTGGTGCCACAAGGTGTGGATTGAAAAATATCATTGTTGGAAGCCTAAAACTGACACAAATTGAGGCTTTTAGAAATGTTTGGGTTATTGTGACAATGAGAAAACCATTGGGACCTGGAAGAAATCATGATAAGATTTTTCAGAGGGGATCCATACCAAACTTTAGGTCTAGACAATACCTTACCAAGTACCACAATGTGTAAGAAATCTCTTATTGACATTAGACATTTTTTTTGCTCTCAGGGCTCTTAAGAGACTATGTCCAACTGGTGTGGTAAAATTATTCCTCATCTAGTGTCTACTATCCCACTTGGATGTGTGGGAATTATTTATTCGTTGCCACGAGGTGTGGATTATAAAATATTGTCATTGGTAGCCTAAAATTGACACAAATTGAGGTTTTTAGTAGTGTTGCATTCACTAGGACCATGAGAACACCATGTGGACCTAAGATAAAATTTAATATAATTTCTTAGAGGGTCTCGATGCCCATCTATAGGTCTAGATAATACCTTTCTAGGTACCACAATGTTTGAGAACTCACCCGTCAAAGTTTAGACTCTTTTTTCTCTCATGGATCTTAAGAGACAACACCCTACCAATATTGCTAGGAAGGACCGAGATCATTGGGAAGTGAAATTAAGGATCCCCTAGCATGTAATAGGTGACCTTGATGTGTGGATTTTATCCATTTGGTGTAATGAGGTGAAATTTGTAAAATATCGTCATTGGTAACCTTAAAATGACACAAATTAAGGCTTTTTGTAACATTGTGTTTGTTGCAAATGCGAGAAAACCATATGGACCTGGGAGAAAACCACCAAAATATTTATTATAGGGCACCATGTTGATCTATATGTCTAGAAGAGACCTTACTATGTCTCATGGTATCTAAGAACTTACCCATCATAGTTAGACCCTTTTTTCTCTAAGGTATCTTAAGGGATAACGTTCAACTGATGTTTTTGGGAAGGATTTGGATCATTGAGTAGTGAAATAAAAATTCCTCTAGTGTCTACCAATCCATCTTGATGTGTGAGCATTGTTTGTTTGGTGCCATGAGGTGCGATTTGAAAAATATTTTTGTTGACAACCTAAGACTAACACAAATTGAGGATTTTGGAAGCATTACATTCATTGCGATTGCAAGAAAACCATATGGACCTAGGAGAAATCATGAAATGTTTTTCATAGAAGGAATACCCAAGAAATATTTCATCAAATTTAGATCGGTTTTAGCTCTCAAGGCATGCTTTTGTAGTTTTGCAGTAGAATTTAATGAAGAGTGAACATACTACTACTTGTGTCAATGTGTAGAGAAAAAAATAAACTGAATACCCCAATCATTGATGGTGAAAACCTTGAATATATCACTAAGTCAATGGTAGTCACTGGAACTTGTATTCAATGATATCCTATAAAAAAAATTAAATTTATCGTTGTTTGAAGAATATGAAATACATAGGAAGATACCACATTATTCACTTTTGGTTCTTAAAACAAATATTTAGTTGATAAAATATCGAGGTAGGCCATCAAACAAGAATCTATGGAATGATTGTGAGTCAAACCATGAAGTAATTCTTTGTTACTATCAAGAATAGAGTTAATCCTAGTGGTTCATTGGATTAAATTTCCAAGATATGTTGACTAAAGACTAGATGATGACGAACCTTTAGATTTGTGCTGAGTTTCTACTTGATATCATCCAATCACCGATTGATCTTGTCTACATCTCTTTTATTGGCCATCTAAAAATGTAGGATTCACATTTCATACTCAAGTTGGCTTACCTTATGATCCACCGAGGTAAACCCTTGCACTAAGGATACCATAGTTACCCTGTCTAACTCCAAATCCTCAACTATTACCACATCATTAGCTGGGGTTTTACCCAGAGTGACAAGATTCTTTTTACTTCTTATGGAATGTCCTGCCATGATGCTCCAGAATAGTAGGGTTTAGGGATCAAGGTAAAATTTTAAGGTTTTTTATTTTTAGGGAAATTTGCCCAAATATGAAAAAAATCAAATAACATACTCGAAATTTTTTTCTTCCTCTTTCCAAAAATGTAAAGAAATTGGAAAAAAATTCTACAATTTTCAGCCTATAGAGTGAATTTATGAAAAATCCTAAAATCATTATAAATTTTGCAAAATAGAGGAAAAAAATATGAAATTTTCAAAGGACCTTACTTCAAATGTTTCACAGCTATGGTAAAAACATTGTAGAAAAATTCACTACGATTTTGTAGATATAGCCTAATCTTCACAATTAGGGTTTTAACCTATTTTTGGCCAAGATCGTAGCTCTGAAACCACTTGTAATCAAATAACTTAGTTATATATGAATATCAACAACAATAGAACACCAAATAACACCAAAATGTAGGGAAATGATCACAATATGCAAGTATAATAATGTAGCCACTTCGAGGGGGAAACCTCCAAACCATACAATAAGACTCAAGTGCTTAATATGATTATCAACTACTATATTCTAACTCTTATAATATACTATTCCTATGTTATGTTCATGAGCAAGGCCAAACCACTAATGGTATTATAACATATATGAAAGAGATACAACATGATAATACGTTATGATAGTAACAAGTCAACCATACACATCTAATATAAGATATAGGATTAAGGGCATTGTGATGAGTCATTTTATTTCCTTTTTAAAACACCTCATATTTTGTATTATTGTTGATCCATTTGTATCAATGAATTTGTATTTCCCTGTGATACTGGTAAAAATTTTTATTATAACTTGAAACTCATGGCATGGATATTAGTTGAAATAGTTATTGGTAGTTTGGTTTATTCTATGGTATTATGAGTATGCATTTATTATTTTGATTGCAATACGATGTTAAATGGTGCTTTGTATAATGCCAAATTTATTTTCAAGAAACGTTGTTATATGAAGCAACTAACATACATCCAAAGGATCCATATGAAGCACCTGACATAAAGCCAAAGGAACTCATCTACAACAAATGGTTCGTCCATAGCAATTGACATGTAACCAAAGGTACTCATCCATAGACAAAGTCGTCCATAGAAAAAAGAGATCACACACATAAATAAAGCTATTATTATGAGAATATTATACAATGTGGACATCACACCTAAGTTCACACATGTTGATGGAATAATTAATTATGAGAACTAGGAAAGGACTCAAGGCCATCATCTAATTATATGTTACAACTCAAAAAAAAAAACTAGTCTGATTTAATTCATAATTTAATAATTGGTTGATCAATTGATTGGTTACTTAAGTCTATGTTATTGTTATGTAAACATCTACTGAGCAGTTCGGTTATATGCATATGGTTTCCTAGATTGTTTGGTTAAGATATTTTACTTAATCTAACTAGAATTCCAAGTAGAACTCTATCTCTTCACACCTCTATGTTGTAATGAAGGATATAAAAAGGAAATGGTAATGCTGAGAAAAGGGGATCAATCCATAGATAGATAATTTGTTGTATTTTCCAACTGTAATCTTCATGCTGATGAAATAAATGCTCTAAGTTCTGTCCATTTGTTTTAGTCACAAGATTTAGGATTGAGTTAACACCCAAGGCAAGGTCCCACTTATTGGTTCGCTAACCCTCTCCTTTGTTTCCTGATTTCAGTGATTGCATGATTAGATTAGCAGCATTTCATTCCTTTATCTATGTTCTATTTTTACATGCTTTGTCATTATCCATAGTATTTACTTTTAGTCAAGAATCTAGTCTCATTCCCAACATTGTTATTTCTTAATTTTAGTGACATCGATTTACCTTTACACCTCCCAAATATTTGTAATTGTACATAGAACACTGGAAATATTGAAATTTTACGTCCCTTGGTATGATAATTAAATGATTGTAGATTGATAAAAAAACATACTAATTTCTACAAGTTAATTTGCACCACCATTTTTGGTGTCATCACCAAGGATACTACCAATTTCTAAACTTTTTGAGAGGTTTTTCATATCTATGAGAAATAGTTTAGGTTTTAGTAACTTCACCTCCAACTAACCCACCAACTAACTTTTCGTTGATTGAGTTAAGTTAGTTAATGCATGCACTATACAAGGGATGCCTATGGTATATTTTTACCTAATCCACAAGTAGCACATATCTCTTCATATACCTCCGAGGATTACTGAAGAAGAAATCCTTTCATCTTGTACAAGGTTTACTATTGACCTAAAATCACTTCCTAAGTGAAAGTTTTGAATTTTCTCATGAGAAGCTAGATATGATAGAAGAAGTAAATCTAAAATGTTGAAAATGGGTCAACCACTTATAAATTTCCCATTACCAACAATGATGCAACTACTGCTATGAATAATATTTCTCCCTCATCCTTGCCCAATTTTCATGGTTCCATGACTAGAGACACAGACACCTTTCTTGTTTGAGTTTGATGGTTCTGTGCAGGAGTTATGATTATACTACTAATGCACAAAAATTGAAACTATTTCCTGCTACAATCAAGGATGAAACCTTAAGACGGTTCATGGGTTTGGGAAGAATTTTTGTAACCACATGGACAAAAATGAATGAATAAGTTACTAAATAAGTATCAGGACTATTATATACCTAGCATTGCAGAGGAGGTGATGCAATCTAATCGAATGGAAGAAAAAGAGGATGAACCATTGGAAGACTATTTATAAAGATTCTTGTTATGTGCATTTAGAATTCAAGCCACACAAGACTACACACCTGAATCTCTCAAGTTACTCTTTTTGAAGGGACTTGGTGAGGAGAACATGGATGATCTGGATCTGATAGGAGTATGAGACATTTCAAAAGCTACCTTTGAAGAAATATGTGAATCCTACAAAAATTACTCAAGAGATACTATGAAGAGGGTGAGAAATGTAAGATCAAGAGGTGGATTAGCTACCAAAAGAATTGGGGACATATCCAAGTTAGAGAGTGTCAACATGTTTACAAACATTAAGAATTATATTTTTAATGACATATCCAATTAATTAAATGCTTTACATACCAAAAAGAAAAAAGGAAGATGTAAAAGAAACACTCACAAAGTACTTCCATACATGCAGAAGGAAGAAATATGATTGTAGATGTGGAGAATTGGACAACATTGATCAAGAAAGGGAGGATTCAACTAAGTTTAAGATCTTGGAGATAAAGGATGGACAAGTTTTCTATTTTTCTCAAATAAAACCATGGCCACTTAGGCAAGGAGATAGGTCACAAGACGCTTTTCCTTCATTTCAAAATTGGTCTAATAATCCATATATATAGCCCCCACCTTGGGCTAATCCTCAAGGTTGGGCTCTATATCCTAACCATTATCAACAATAGGGGAAACCTTATTTCCAAGTCTAGAAAACAACAAAATTAAAACAACCTCCTCAATCATGATAACAACCTTAGAGAGGAGGGAAGTATTGGAATAATCCACCTCCTAATTACCAATAATCTTATCAAAAACCTCCTTATCCATAGCAAAAATATTTTATGTTAAACCCCCAAGTATGCTCTCAACCAAAAGTTGCACAACTACTAGCTCCACAAATGCCTAAGCCCAACAATAAATCTTATTAGCTAGCCTATTCCATTGAACCAACTTAATACCCTACATATTCTATTAATGTCAATAATATCCATCTTCACTCAGGAAAAGCACTTCCTCCACCAACTGGACCCATCATTATTTAAATTGTAGATGAACCACAATTTTTTCATGTCCATCCACAACAAATGTAGAAGATGGTGCATGTTGATCCATAGCAACTTGAGTAAAATTCTAGTAAGGCTAAAACACATGTTAATGAGCCACCATTTCTTGAAAGGTTACAAGAAAATAAAAATGACCTCAAATCTTAATTTAACTCTAATTTTTTCAACCAGATGAGATACATTTGTGTCAAAATTCCATTTATTAAATCCATCAAGGATGTTCCCATCTACAATAAATTAGTTACAGACCTATGTATAAATAAACTAGGTAGGAATATGAAAGATCTATCTACTATATAAGTCATTGGATAACTAGATGATATTATGCTTGGGAATTCAATTCTGCCCAAGTACATAGATCCAGACAATTTGGTAAATGTTACAATTAATGGAATAGTTGTAAATAACACTCTGATTGACTTGGGGGAAGAAATTAATTTCATGAAAAAGTAAATTGTGGATGATTTGAATTTAGAAGAACTAATACAAAAAGCCACAATCTTGCAACTTTCAGACAAATCAACAGTGAAGCCTGAACAAGTCTTAGAGGATCTAGTAGTAGTGGTAGACACTTGGGAATATGCTACTGATTTTATTGTTCTTCAGGAAAAAGAAAGCTTGGGAGGATATCCTATCATCCTAGGAATACCATGTTTGGCCACTTCTGATGCATTCATAGGATGCAAATCTAGTAATATGATTATCTCTAATGGAAGTGGTACTAAAAATATCATTTTTTACCCCCCTGCACAACCATTTAATGAAGAAGATATAACCATTTGGGTTGAGGAGCTAGAAGAAGACCAAACCTTAGTTTAATAGCTCATGATGTTGGAAAAGTCATGCACAATTGAAGGACAAGAATAAGATGTTGTTCTTTCCAATTTCCTTTAAAATAATTATGGGAGGAATGAAGAAGTAGATGGAAGATTATGGTGTATAATCTGTCCTATGAACCAAATTCTACCACAGAAAATCACTATGAAAGTTCTAGTGAAGAATTGCATCCTTCACCAACTTCTCCCACATGATTGCAAAATGAAATCTATAAGAAGTAATGTATGTTCCATGATTTATCTCTCTAAGAAAGTGGAAATCACTCTAGGAAATCTACTTAATGTGAACAAAATGTTGATCATGTAGCAAGATAATTTGTTGATTGCTCTTCTACATAAACACAAAAAAACAATTTACATGGTAATATGGTGACATGCATGGGATCCACCCTAAGAATTGTACACACAAGATATACATAAAAGACATATGCAAGCCAATAAGGAAGCCACAAAGAAGAATGAACCCAGTAGGGAGAGATAATATGAAAGAAAAATTCAAAAATTTATTGGATGTTCGATTCATATATCTAATTTTAGACAGTGAATGGGTATCACCCCTTCTTATTATACCCAAGAATAATGGAAAATGGAGTATTTACGTAGATTATAGAGGGTTGAATTTAGAAATAAAGAAGGATAATTTTCCACTCCAATTCATTGATTAGGTTCTTGACACACTGACTGATAAGAAATATTTTTATTTTCTTGATGGCTATAGTGGATACAATCAAATTCAAATTGCACTAGAATACCAAGACAAGACCACATTCACATGCCCATGGGAATGTTTGCATAATCTATTCTTCCCTTTAGTTTGTGCAATACTCCTGCTACATTCCAGAGGTCATTTTTTAGCATCTTCTTAGATCTAGTTGATGACTACATGGAGGTATACATGGATGATTTTATAGTACATGGCATGTACTTTTGATGAAGCAAATGAATAATCTAAAACAAAATTTTAAAGAGATGTCAAGGATCATAATCTGTCCCTCAAGAAATGGAATAATGTTACATAATGATGTTTAGAATGAATAGTCTTGGGGCACTATCTATCATCTAATGGAATTCACATCGAACCAACATAAAGTATCTGTAATTATAAATCTACTGACACTAAAGGAAATGATAGAATGTGAGGATCTTCCTGGGCCGTATTGGTTATTATAAAATATTTATGTAAGATTTCAGTAAGATTGCAGAACCATTGTTTGTACCACTAGAAAAGGATGTTGCCTTTGAGTGGACTGAAAAATGTGAGACCACATTCCAAACTTTGAAGAAAATGTTGACTACAGCACCTATGTTAATAGGACCATATTGGAACTTTCCATTTCACATCCATACTGATGCCTCATACTATGCCATTGGATTTGTTTTAGGATAGAAAGATGGAGTTATAAACTACACAATCTATTATGTCAATAAGAACTTGCATCATGCTACACTTAACTATAGAGTCACAAAGAAATAGTTCTTAGTAGTTGTGTATGTCATCAAATAATTAAGCCACTACATCACAGGCTACCCAGTTCTTATTCACACTGACCACGCTGCAATTAAATACTTGATCAACAAACCATTTATAAGCAACAAAATAATTAGATGGTTGCTTAGTCTTGCAAGAATTTAATGTTACCATTATGGATAAACTTGGTAAGGACAACGTTGTAGCAGACTTCCTTTCAGGAATGGAGACTAATAATGAAGAACATGTAGTGGATGACTCTTTCCCAGATGTGCACATATTTTCAATTTCCACCAAAAAACCTTGGTATGCTTATATAGCTAATTATTTGGTCTTAGGTAAGACACCTCCACACTATTTATATTTTAAAAATAAATACGTAGTTGAGAAAGGTGTGAATTTTTCTTAGGTTGCTGGATTTCTATTTCACACAGGGTATGCTAATGTTATGAGAAGATGCATTAATGATGAGGAAATATATGATGTCCTCAAATCCTTGCACAGAGAACCGTGTAGAGGACACTTTTTGCTACAGAAATAACAACACAAAAGGTAATTAAAACATGATATTACTAGCCAACACTACATAAGGATACAACATTATATACCAAGAGGTGTGATAGATGCCAAAGAATGGGTAAGCCTACCAGGTCAGATGAGATGCCATTGAAACCATTTGAAAAATGGGGTTTAGACTTCATTGGTCATATAGATTCTAAATCTCATTAGAAGGAATACATTTTGGTGTGCACAAATTACCTCACTAAATGGACATAAGTGAAAGCATTGCCAAATAAGAAGAGTGAGAAATTTTCAAAATTCTTATATGACGACATCTTTACAAGGTATGGAGTACCAAGTGAAATTCTTACTGATCAAGGTACACACTTTACTACTAAATTTATTTATGATCTAGCTAAGGAATATTAAATCAAACATAGGAAGTCTACACCTTATCACCCCCAATCTAATGGCCAATTTGAGGTGACAAACAGGGAAGTAAAAGTCATCTTGACAAAAACTATTGCCTCCATAAGAGAGATTGGGCAGATAGAATTCTAGAGGCAGTTTTGGAGTTCAACACAACATGGAAGACAACAAAAATATTCACACCATTTGATATTTTCTACAGTAAGACTTCTGTTCTTGTTATTGAATTTGAGCACAAGACATTAAGGATTGCACTTGAACTAGGCATAGAATTTTCTGAATCTCAGAGGTAGAGGATTCTCCAAATCAATGAGTTAGATGAAATGAGAAGACAAGTTATGCATAATAAAGAGGTAGTACATAAGCAAAGGATCAAATGGCATGACAAGTTCATCAAGACAAGATAATTTTAAGAAGGTGATTGTGCTCTCTTATTTTACTCAAAGTACAAAGACCACATGGGAAAACTCAAGACAAGATGGCTAGGTCCATATGAGATTGAGAAAATATTTCCCAATGGAGATTTAGAACTTACCACCATAGATCCTCTGAGATTAAAACTACTGGTGAATGTTCATAGATTGAGATTGTAAAAAATCCAAGTGATAGAAGTAATTTCATGCGGTAGTTTAGAGGTCAAAACAATATGGATATAAGAACATCAGAGTTAAGATCAAAAGTTGAAACTGTTGGTTCATCTTCTGAAATTGCTTAAGATTGAGAGGTTCCAGTGACCTTGGTATATTCAGCTTGTTGATTACTCCAAGGGTGAATAAAATTCATGTGATCAGCCCTCTTGGTGATCAAAAACACTCAACTAACACATTTTGTTTTCTTAGAATTTTTGTTTTGCAGGTTTTGGTGTATATGTTTCTAGAAGTGCATAGTATCTAACACATGGAGATATTGCAAAGACTAAATGTTACACTTACAATGCTTTGTTTTCATGTTTGGTAGAACTTATGATTGCATGAAGAAAAAAGGAACAATCTATGCATGTGAGTGGTGATAAAGATGACTGGCACCAGAACAAGTCAGTATTCCCCTTTCGAGAATTCTTTGATTTCACTAAAGATCCTTCAACATGAAGTTGCATACACTTGTAATATTATAAATAAATCCATAGCATCATGAAAAACCAGCATGCAACAAATGAGAAATCACAACAATGCACATGTAATCATCATCCTATGCATACCTCTAGATAAGTGCACTCATTCCACTTTAATAAAGTATCTTTGGTATGATTAGTTTTAATTAATGTTTATACCATGTCATGAATGTATTTAAATAAAAGTTGTATGCCGCCACCTTTAAATCTATGAGTTGTCACTCCACGTCATGCCACTTTGCCACACATCTTCACCTCACACATTTGCAACACTCAAATCAATTTAATTCATTACATTTTTTCACTGCGTGTGAGTCAGTCGTAGAATTCAAAAACAAAGTACTCAAAACATTCCTCCTTGAATTATTGAATCATTGTTGCAAACTACATGATTTTCCCTATTAATGATGAAGTGATTTGAAGAATTAAAAAATGGGGGGATATCTCTAATTCTCCATGAGCCAGATAATCAGTCTCAAATCCGTAACCAACCATAGATATTTTAGAATTTTCAGAATAGTGAGTGGATGGACTACATTAGTAAGTTATAGGGTTTAAATGAATCAATGGTAAAGTATTTTTCTGCTACATTTAAGGACAAAGAGGCTACTGTCAAGGGTTTAGCAATGAGAGTAGATAATGCCATTTTGTTGCAGTTATAGGGCTTCCTGTAGAAGGTTAACTTTTCCTTGAGAAAGTAAATCTAGAGGTAGCTCAACAAGATTTTGTTGATGTAGTTGATAACTTCATAACTGACCGAAAAGGTACATTTCAAACTTCCCTCAAACCACTTTGGGTTAATATTTCCAATTATATCATCAAATATTTTACTTGAGAGGGTAGATATTCCTGACTGAATAATGTCCATTTCAAGTTACTCAATCACTTGAAAAATGATAGGCATGTTTATGTACCAAATTTCCTGAATGAAATCTTGAAAAGGATGAGTAGAGAATCATAGAGAGGGATGTCAACTCTATTCCACCATTTTCTTATCACTCTCATTGTCAAACATATGTTAGAGAGAGAACATCTTGACCTAAATTGGGGAGATTTTTCAAGGGTTAATAATATCAATAAATTATTGGGGCATGGAAGGAAAATAAGAAGTATAGATAGTTCTTGCACTCATAAAGTTAAATCCACAGTGTCCACTTATTTTCCCATAGAAATCCCTATTTATGAAAATGCACCTCCTTCTGAAGAGAACCTCATTCCTGTATCCCCTAAGAGGATCTTCATCGCTGAAACCCTAATTGGATTTTTAACTCCCAAATCATCCACCTCAAGGAGTACGAGAAAATATTCTAAGCCCACTTCTAAATTTTCCAGGTCTACCCTTACATCTTCCAAATCCACTCCTACACCACCTAGGTGCTCGAATAGACTAAAAAATAAGAGGCCAAGAATCTCCAAAACATAAAAGCCTACAAATCCCCAAACTATATTACTTGATAGTGATAAGGAAGCTGTAGAAGATAATGTTGAGGCCACATCAATGGAAATAGATCAGGGAGGTGTTGATGTTGAAATTCATGAGTAAAAGGGGTCCTAGGAAGCCTATGGAGGGTATGGAAGAGAAGAGAGTAGAGGAAAGTGGTAAGAAAATATTTCAAGAAAGGCCTGTTGAACAAATGAAAGAACAAGAAGAGGCAATTCTTACTGGGGAAACCAGTTAGAAACATGAAGGAGAAGGAGTTGCAAAGAAAATTGAAGATAATATAAAGGAATCACATGATCACACAATGCTTGAGACACAAACTAATGAAATAGAAATTGGGAATGATATGCTCCATTCTGTTGAAGAAATAATTGAAAATATTGTTCATGGAATTGAAATAGAACATCCATATGGGCAGATTGAGAGAGTACAAGAGAATGTTCCTGCAGTTTCCGAGGAGACAGTTGAGAGCATATTGGAGCCTACTCCACCATTACTTCCACAAGCTAACATGTAGTCACAAGTTATAATTAAATAAGTTTTGAACAAGCCTTCAAAACCAGCTTGCAGGAACATGGTCACACAAACAACCTTTCTAGACTATTGGGTCCAAAAGTTTGAAAACTATGTTAATAGGTTACATGGCATATGGGAAACGAAAAAGGAATAATTTATCTTCTAACACCAATAGGACATCAAGGAAAAGGAAAAGGAGCTTAAGGATAAGGATTAGGAGATTGTAAGGCTAAAGAAAAATTAGGAAGATACAATTCAGGTATCTAATGACATATTGAAATGCAGGCCACCTTCTAAAATTTATGCCATTTTATTAAAAGAACATATGTTACAGTTAAAGGTCACCTGTATCAACTCTGATATTTCATTTGATATTAATGCAGCCAGAATTTTCTTCAGCATGTACCTGAAATCACCTCATGAGATTCAACTATTGTTATGAGAATTGTAGTTGTAAAATTATGCCCTTGAATATGATAGGGACTAGATCCTAGTACTTTATATTGGAGATGTTCCAATTAGCTAATTGTGTTTTTATTTTAACAATGAATTATATAAAGAAAAATAGATGGAAGAATAGAGGCACTTTTCAAAATTACAGCCATTAATGATCAACGGTGAAGCTGCAAATATAAAGGAAATTATTGAAGAGTATGGAAGATACATAGAACATAGGGAAATTAGACAACGAGTATACTAGATAAGAAACGAATCTCACGAAGAAGCCCATGAACACATAAAAATTCAATGCATGAGAGACAACATAAGCCTGCAAGATGTACTTGTAAGAGATGTCCCTTGAGATGCAAAGAAAAGAAATACACTCTTATCAAAATATCATTCAAACTTTCAGGAGGGTAAATGAATACATTGAAATTTCTACAGGATGTAGCAAAAATTGGTTTCCCATTGGTTATTATCCCCCAATATTCCATTATTTCATACCACATTGGTCTAGTGAAAAGAAACTAAATGATGACATACAAGAAAAACTCATGGACATATACATAAGGAATATAGGTTACTTCTTCACGGATCCTGAAGGAACATCTACCCCAGCTGATTTCATACATTTATGTAGCATCATTCAAGAAGAGCCAAAGCAACCCGAGGAGGATCCAAAGAAACCTGAATGAGGACATTCAAGATGTTAAGTCTGGGGGTGTGATGAGCTGTTTTATTTCCTTTTTAAAACACCTCATCTTTTGTATTTTGTTGAGCCATTTGTAGCCCTTAACTTGTATTTCCCTTTGATATTGCTAGACATTTTCATTATAACTTGAACTCATGGAATTGATATTAGTAAATATAATTATTACTAGTGTACTTTATTTTGTAGTATTATGAGTATGCATTTATTATTTTGATTCTAAAATGATGTTAAATGGTTCTTTGTATAATGTCAACCTTGTTTGCAAGAAACTTGTTATATGCAGCAAACTGACATACAACCAAAGGATCTATACGCAACAAATGACATGCAACCAAAGGAACTCATCCACAACAAAGAGGTCATCTAAAGAAATTGACATGTAGCTAGAGGGACTCGTCCAAAACAAAGCATCTGTAACCAAATGAGGTCACACACATTAATAAAGACACAATTCTAAGGATCTTGCACAATGTGGAAATCACACCTTAGCTCACACGTGTTGATGAAAGAATAAATTATGAGAACTAGGAAATGACTCAACTCCATTATCTAATTATGGTTGCAACTCAAAAAAATAACTAGCTGATTTAATTCATAATTTAATAACTAGTTGATCAGCTGATCAGTTAGTTAAGTTATGTGATCATTATGTAAACATCTATTGAGTAGTTATGTTGCATGCATGTAGTTTCTAGATTTTTTGTTGGAGATATTTTACTCTATTTAATTGGAACTCCTAGTAGAAATCTATCTCTTCACACCTCTGCTATAATGAAGGATATAAAAAGGAAATGTTGATGTTCAAAGAGGGATCGATCCATAGATAGAGAATTTGTTATATTTTCCAACTGTAATATTCATGCTATTGAAATAAAAGTTTGAGTCCTATCTATTTGTTGTAGTCACAAGATTTAGGAGGGATTAACACCCAAGGTAGGGCCCACTTGTAGTTTGTTAACCCTCTCCTTTTTTTTAATTTAATTAATTGCATGATTAGATTAGCAGCAGTTCATTTATTTATCTGTGTTCTATTTTTACATGATTTTTCATTAGCCATAGTATTTACTTCTAGTCAGAATCTAGTTCATTTCCAACATTATTATTTCTTAATTATAGTGACATCAATTTACCTTTACACCTCCCAAATATATGTAACTGTGCATACACCACTTGCAATATTGAAATTTTACACCCCTTGGTCTGATAATTAAATGAATTTAAATTAATGAACAACATACTAATTGTTGCAAGTTAATTTACTCCACCATATAGCATTACCTTCCCCTTCAGAGTAACATTTTCCCAAATGTTGAGAATTTGTGGATGTTTTTGTAGGAATGTTACATCCTCCCATGTGGCATATTCATTGTCTAGATTCTTCCATTTGATAAGATAGTCAATATCGACCCTTGTCCTCAATTTTTTAGGGTGTGTCTAAAGGGTGCATTCTGGTTCCAAGATGATTCTTCTCTCCTCATCAAGATCAGGTAATAATGCCTTGGCTAATACCTTTTATTTGATTACCTTCTTCAAGTAAGAAACATGGAATACTTGATGTATTTTGGTTATCTGAGGGAGTTTCAATTCATATGATACAGTACTAATCTTCTGCAATACTTGATAAGGGTCATAATACTTAGGTGAAATATTGTTATCCTTCTTCTATTGTTTTCAAATGCATTTACTTATATGGTTTTAAATTCACAAAAATCCAATCATCAACTTCTAAATGTCTTTCGTTGAAATGTTGATTAGCTTGCTGTTTGATGAGGTTTTGTGTCATAGATTTGTTATCCTTGAGACTAGTAAGTACCTTTTATTGGTGGTAAATGTGTTCTTCAACTTCTCTAACCTTTTGATGGCCTTGTAAGGGTGATGTAATGGATGGAGAATGGTACCCATATAATGCCAAAAAGGAGACATTTTAGATGAAGTATAGAAGGAAGTGTTATACCACCATTCTGTAAGTGGAAACCATTAGACCCATCTCACTTTTTTATCCGAGGTAAAACAATGAAGATCCTTCCAAGAACTTGTTTTCCAACTCATTTTCTCATCAGAATAGGAATGATAAGAAGAGCTATGAGATTGTTGAGTAACCAAACATGAAAACAAATTAGTCCAAAAATTAGTAGTAAATATAGGGTCTCGATCACTTACTATAATATTTGGTGTCCCATGTAACTTTTGAACTATGTTCATGAAGGCTAATGTTACTGTATTTATGAAAGATGGGTGTGAAAAGGCTAAAAAAATGGGAATATTTGGTGAATTTATCCATCACAACCATGATTACATTTTTTCAATCTAATTTAGGCAATATTGCGATGAAGTCCATGGAAACCTCTTCCCACCTTTGGCAAGGAATAGATTAGAGGGTATAAAATTCTTGAGGACTTAATTATTTCACCCATTGTGCTGAAAAATCATGCATTCTACCACACATTTTTGGACATCCCCTTTTAGCCCTTCCTAGGATAAATATTTCTTGATTCGATGATAAGTCTTTAAGAAATTGAAATGTCCCCCTATTAGAGAATCATAGAGCTCATATAGAACCCTATTTTAGGGTTGAGATCTCACATAGGTATAATATATCCTTATACCATAAAGCATCCCCTTTCCATATAATTTTGTTTGACATGCTTGGATCATGTTGGAGATCTTGAATGATATTTTGTGTACTTGGGTCATCTTTTCATTCAAAACTTTCCTCCTCAACCCAATCTTCCTATAATATAGATATGGAACAAAAAAATTCCTTAAATGACTCATCATTCCTAGATAGAGCATCAACTACTACATTATCCTTCACATTCTCGTATATTATATTGAAATCATACCCAAACATTTTTTAGCCCCATTTTTTCATTTTTCAGATGATAAATATTTCTCTAAGAAGTATTTTAAACTATCACAATTTTTCTTTACTTGCAAGTGTCTTCCAATTAGATATGGTCTCCATTACTTTACTACATGAGGTATGTGTAGCATTTCCTTCTCATAAATTAGTTTTGACGTATTATTAGATTTTAATTGATTGTTCTAAAATAAAATGGGATAAACCTCTTGCATGAGTACTTCCCCCATATCATACCTTAAAGCATCATATTCAATAATGAATGTTTTGGGAAAATATATACTAGCTATAACTAAAGTGGTGCACATGGCCTCCTTCATCTTCTCAAATACTTTGGTAGCTTCCTCATTCCAATGGAAAGAGTACTTATTCAATAAACTCGTTAGTGGTGTTGTTATGCTACTATAAATCCTTACAAATCCATGATAATAACCTGTAAGCCCCAAAATCTGTTGGTGAAATAATTTGTCGTGTGGAAAATTACTAGTTTCCACCAATGCTCACAGGGCTACACCCTTCCTTCATGTGTACGACATTGTTGGGGTGGCCAATAGGTCGGGGATCACACAAGGACACTTCACTGAACCTATGGTAAAGTGCTTGTATAGGGTACAAGGGAGGAATTTGTAGCGGTAAGGGGTGAAGGAGAGAAATTAGGAAAAGGATGGCTATTGTTATGAGTAGGAAATAATAGCGTTCACACACAAAAACCAAAGTAGTTCATCATTCAATTAGAGGAAAACAACAATGTTGTAGACATCTAAAATGTTGACATAATTAATTTCAATTAATTTTTGCCATTGTTATGTGACTAAATCCCCAAATATTTTAAAGCATCCAAGACTTGTTGGATTATTAAAGACAAGTTTGATTAAAGACTCGTTATATTGCTAAAGACAAGTTTGACTTGAGATTATTTATAATAAAATCTCTGTAATTAAGACAATGCTGTAATATGAGAATGAATATCTCGAGAATTCGATTAAATATTATTAATTGAGTTATGAAAAGGTATGAAATCCATCGTGATGGTTCATAACTACAATGAAATTCTATAAAAGTCATGTGAATTATCCTTAGAAAGATAGACAAGGAATTGTGCTTATGATTCTGAGAGAGAGAAATAAATTGAAAAAGAGTCTTAAGTAATTTGTGAATTTATTATGTGGAAGTATTTCCAAGGTTGACCCAGGTTATAGGTAGGTGGTGAGCAAGAGAGAGGGGCATCAGTGGTGTCCTAACCAGAGGTACAAAGTACAACCTTGGATGGTTCTTGGCCAAGGAAAGGTGAATATACACAGGGTGTATAACAGTTTCCTCTCATAGTGCGGCCATAGTTTGGTGTTTATTAACTTGGGGGTGCATTGGAATTTTGTACTAGAATTTTTTTATCATTGTCTCAGATACATTTTCTCTGTATTGGAATTTCGAATTACAATTCTGGATAATTTGACTTAGATAAGTTCTCTCTCTATGAACTATGTAAATCTTTGAAAAATCTATGTAAATTCTGTTGAAAAAGCTAATGGAAAGAAGTTAATGAAATACATAATTTTAGATCTGCTTGTCTATTTTTAAAGAAGATCTATTTTAAACTAATATAGAGTAAGATTGTATGTATGTAATTGATCGTATTCAATATATAATATTGTGAAGTTAAAGCCAATAAAAATGTTCCATGTAGTTTTGTTGTGTCAACATTTTGCTAAAACTTTATGACTGTTGTGAAACTTTAGCCAATGAGAATGTTCCACATATTTTTTGCAATGTCAGACCTTTTTTAGATCCTTCCATGCGTTGCAAAGCAAAAACCAATGAGATCATTCCATGCTCTTCATAAATTCATATTTATGTTGACTTGTTTTGTCAAATGTGAAATCCGAACCAATAGAATATATCCAAGTCTCTTCGTATTTCACGTTGTCAATCTATTCTTAATTACCTAAGTGGTTAACCAATAGGAATAATCCACCATTTAAAATACTAAAGTAAGACTTTGTCATATTTTTTCAGTATGTGAGCCAATAGAATTTGTCCTCCTGTCCCTGCCTTTCCGTCTCATGTTTTATGTCTTGTTATAGACCCAATAGTTTCTTGGAATCTAATTGATTCCAAGGATTTTACATCCTCTAGCCCCTAAAGTGTTTTCAACTCCCAAAATGTTGACACGTAGCCTTTTGTAGTTGTTGAGATCTTGAAATATTTCTTGTCTTGTCACTGCCACATGTCTTATTCTTTAACCCCGCTAACCACTCAGACCCAAAACTATTTTTGTTTAGGTTAATTCTACGAGATGGTGTCCGTGAGGTAGAATTATTGGAGAAACCCACAAAATCTCAATGCATTTTTTCGGGTTAAATTTTTAATTAATCTTTTTTAACCGTAATCACTGATTTTCTAAATTTATCTGATTTTTATTACATAAATATAGTTGTAAATCAATTTAGCTTTCTTGACTAACTAGTTTAAGAATTTAAAAATGTATCAGTCTTCTGCAATAACATTTGTTATAAATAATTATTGATTTTTTGAGTTAAAATTTGCATTTCAATTAATCAGAGACAAATTTTCATATGGGAAAAAGTCATGTTACATTTGGTATCATAGATAATTATCCTCATTAAGAGGCATTATGTTGTTGAATTGATGAAAGGAAAGTAATTATTCTATGAAGTAATAATAGTACTCAATTGTGGTGATTTTTCTCACAAAGATAAAATTATTTATATACACAGAATTGCAGAGAAATTGAATTTGAATGCAATAAATTCACATAATGACATAGACTATAATGAATTGGAGCGGTAAAACCAACAATTGGGAAGGGAAGTAAACTATCTTTTTGAGTAATTAGAACTTTAAAAATTGAATTTAGAGAAGTTATGATTGATAAAACTGATAAGTCTGATCAATCACATAAAATTTCTAAATCATAGAGGAAATGCTCTAAGTCAGAAAAGAAAACAAGAAAGAGAAAACACTCTTCAAATGAGGATTCTATTAAATCAAATGTTTCTAATTCTTCTAGTAATGAAAAAACGAGTTCAAGTAAGAAATCTACAAAAATTCAAAACTTTTCTAGAAAAATAAAATTTCCTGAATATGCAAGGGAAGTAGGAATGCGAGATCAAGTTAAAACTTGTCTTTCTAGTCTAGAGAGATATTTTGAATTGCAAAAAACTAGTAAGCTTGGTAGAACACAAATAACTTCTTCTCAATTGAAAAATGTTGCCCTTAACTGGTGGGAAGATACCCTAATATTTGAGAAACTTAAAGCTCATAAGGTTTCATGGAGTAAATTTAAGAAGTTGTTCAAGAAAAAATATTTATCTGATCATTTCTTGTAGCAAAGGTAAAATGAATTATTTAATTTAAAACAATGTCTAAAGACTATGAATGAGTATAAACAATTTTTTGAGAACTTAAATATATATTTTTCTTTTATCTCTGAAATAGACAGATTTGTTACATTTATAAATGGTCTAAGAGAAGAATATAAGGCTAGTGTGTGGTGTAGAAAACCTACTTCAGTAGATGAGGTTACAAAAATATCTTAACAATTTGAAAAATACAAGAATGTAGTTCATCAAAAGAAGGAAGATTATAAGAAAAAGAATTCTAATTTCCATTTTAACGATAAAAAAGACCATTTAGTGAAACCGTTAAGTCCAAAAATACTCAGATTAGCAAAAGAAACAAGAGTATGTTAAATCTAAACTAGAAGAGGTCAAATGTTGGAATTGTGGAAATAACCATTATGCTAGGGGTTTTCCTTAGAAACACAAGAATTGGGATAGGAATAATAATCAGAAAAATGATGACAAACCAAAGGAAGGTAATCAAAATATGAAAATTTATGTTGATGTAGATACAGGTACAATACACAAGCAAGAGTCTCTAATTGAACTAAAAGGGTCTATTAAAAATGCATCCCTTGTTCTCTTGATTGATTATGGTAGTAGTCGCAGTTTTATATCTTCTTACTTGGTAAATTGAGGCTGTGTATTAATTATAAACAATTAAATAAGATAAATATCAAGAACAAATACCATTTTCCTAGAATTGATGATTTTATAGATCAATTGAATGGTATTAGATGTTTTTCTAAGATAGATTTACATTCTGGATACCATCAAATTAGAATAAAGGACACTGATATTGCAAAAACTGCTTTTCAGACTAGATATGGTCATTATGAATTTGTTGTTATGACTTTTGGGTTATACTATAACCACCTTCATGACCTTGATGCATGATGTGTTCAAAAATTTTCTAGATGTATTTTTGATTATATTTCTAGATGATATCTTGATCTATTCTAAAAATGAATAATAACATGAGAAACATGTTAGGCCCGTGCTTGAAACTTTAAGAAAAAATTAGTTGTATGGGAAGTTAAGTAAATGTGAATTCTTTAAAACTCAAGACTTCTATCTAGGTCACATTATCTATGAAAAAAGGAATTACATCGGATCCTTCTAAAATAAAAGTAGTACAAGATTGGGATACACCCAAAGATGTACAAGAAATTAGAAGTTTTCTTGGTTTTTCTAGTATTTATAGAAGAATTATTTTAAAATAGCTAGCCCTCTTACAGACTTAACAAAGAAAATTAACTCATATAATTGGTATGAGGAATGTGAAGATGCTTTTAATAAGTTGAAAAAATCCTTAACTAGTGCACCTGTGCTATGTATTCCTGATTTTTCTAAGCATTTTTCTATTGCTACTGATGTTTTTTGGTTCTAGTATTGGATGTGTATTAATGCAAGATAGTGTAGTTTTATGCTTTGGGTCCAGAAAATTGATGCCTGCTGAAAAGAATTATCCTACCCATGATTTGGAATTGTTAGGGATAATTCACGCTTTGAAAATTTGGAGACATTATTTGTTGGGTTGCAAATTTGTATTGAAAAATTGATCATAGAGGTCTGCAGTATATTTTTAATCAACACTTATTAAATATGAGACAAAGAAGATCGGTAAAATTACTGGGTAAGTCCACCAATCTAGGGGGCCAAATGGGGGTCTTAAGTGGATATTATTTTTGAAAAATAAAAATCTTTAACTTGTATGAGTTATTTGAAATAGTTACACTTAAAATTGGAAGATGTTGTAAGAACATGAATTGTAGCATTTTGAGTCTAGTTTCTAAGCTACTAATGTTTTTTTTGAAAATGGTTAAGTTTAAGTGGGTCAAATAACTAAAATACCAACAAGTGCTCATGTTTTGGTTAAAAAACATAGTAGACAGTCTTTCATTCCCCCACCATTTTTTGCGCACTATTTAGTATTTTTGAAAACCCTTTGGTAAAAAGATAGCTAGGAAAATCTAGTTGGGGCTAGATTTTTTTAACGATAATTTTTTTAATGATTTTTTTAGTACAAAATTTTTAAATTTTGTAAAATAACATAGCTCCGACCGTGCCCCCCTAACTATTTCAAAAAATATCAAAAATTATATTTTTTTTGAATATGTATAGAATTAGGCCTAGTTTGGGCCTAAAATTTTTTTATTCAATTTTGATGAGTTAAAAAAAGATACATGACAAAAGATAATCATTTACAATCACTAAAAATAGAGGTATAAAAGGCATAATTTGAAATAAATATAAATGGAAACCTTAGAATAGTTAGAAAAGTATAAAAATTACATATTTAGAAAGAGAATAGTTTTCTTGACATTGTAGGAATTGTTTTTTAAAAGATAGAGAATGTTTTTATAGGATTTAGCATGGTGGAAGGTGAGTTTTTTTATATTTTGTCAAAAAAACGTAGGTTTTTGTGTTGTTTCAAGTCCAAGGCACAGGTTTGGGAAACCTAGGTAATTCCAAGCCTGTAAATTCTTGGTTTGGGGGCATAATAAATGAAATGTGCACGTGCTATAATGCATATGCGTTCCATAGAGTATATGTATTATGTGCTTTTGGCATGCTTATATTTACAAAAATAAATGTAAAATATTTAATAATATTAAATATAATTAATAATAAATTAAAAACTTATACTTTAAATTTATTTTAGTAAATATAAGAAATTAGGGTCACTCTGCACCTTATGGAACTAGTCTCACAACTCCACAAGTCACGGTTTAGGAGATAGTTTTTTTATAATCTAATATGGTCAGTACATAGGTAATTTTTAGGATTTCAATATTTATCCTAAAGCTTTTAGCGTTTAAATTGTAAAATCAATGTCTGTTTTGGAAATGAATATAGTCATTGTTTAGGTTTTGGGACCTTTTGTATTGTTTACTGACACTTGTAGGAGTGTTAGATGTGTTAAAATTAAATTTTACAAACCTCACAACTCTCAAAGGAAACAACAAATACTCATATATGCACTTATGAAATGTCTTATAATACATAACAAATCAAAACACATGTGTTGGACATAGTGTAATTGATGTTGTCATTGATGTCAAGTTGCATTGATGGAAAAATGTGTATAGGTGGCATAGGATTTAACATGAGGTGTCAATCATCAAGAAGTGTGAAGGGTTATTAGTAGCTCCCTATTTTGGTATCACGAAGTGTTGCATCAAGGTAAAGTGTTGGTTTGGAAACAAAATGGAAAACTTCATTATTTTGAAATTATTGATGGCTCCTTAAATACTTAGAGAAAATTGGATGTCTCCAACATGTAGAGGATTTACTTAGATTTCCAATGCATATTTTTTTTCCTTATAACTCCTTACAGAGCTCTTATAATCTTCCATAGAAGTTAGGTTTCACTATTAGAGTGTTTGTTGCCTGCACCTAGAAAACCTGATGTTGAGCAGATAGTCCTTGAATGATCAAACCTTTCCTAAATCTTCCTAAATTACCTTCAAAACTTCCAAGATTATCTGAAATCACATATGGATGCTTAATATCTTTCCTAAACTCTCCTAGAGGGTGTTTTAATAGCTCTAGAATGGCCAAAATAAAAAGCATGGAAATTGAATTTTTTTAAGCATGATAACTAAGCCCTTAATTGAAAATAAGGCTTCTAAGTCACTGTGCATACTTCCTTTGGTGATGTAAGAACAATAATAAAATTTGGATTTCTTAGGTGACTATGGGTATCTTAGGTCCACTTGAGATGGTCATAGCTTATACTATTCCATTTGGACTCTATAGAAAAAAAATAAGGAGTTTCCTTCCAAATGTATAATTTGAATATTTGAACTAGCTCTAGGTATGTTATAGGCTTAGGTGTTAAGAGACACATTCCTCTCAGATCGAGATATCAGATTTGGAGGTTAGAGACTATTTTGCAAGCCATTTTCATGTGTAACTATCTTTATTTAGATTGTCTTCTGATCTATAATGGTGTTGAAGGATTGAAGGAACCCTCACGGTGTCCAAGGAATGAAAAAAAGATAGAAAGAATTACTCACACCATACTATACCTTGTTTTAGAAGTTTAGTATTATGTAGCATGAACATAATGATTCAATGGAATCCTTGAGTTTATTTCAGGCAATTGATCACAAGGACTTGGTGTTGCAAAATTCAAGAAAAGGTAATAAGTCATCCAAAGGAGGATTTCTTAAATTAAATTTGCGTGAACAGAATCCTAACTTTGTGTGCCCAATCCTAAGGGCCTAGAGTAGAAAATTCATTGTAAAAGTTAATGGCTATGCCTTTTTGAGTCCTTGATAAGTGTGGAGGAAGGTAATAATTAGACCAAGATTTTCAAATTCCCTACTACATGTTGGAATAAGAATAAAATAAAAAGAGCATGCAAATACAATCTAGCAATGTTAATGCCCAGTTTGAGGGCTTGGAAATATGTATTTTTAGAAAAAGAGTCTTTATTCCATTTTTATGAAGTTGGTGGAGCATATGAAAAGTTGGAGGAAGGCCTAAGGGAATTAAGGAATCATAAAATCAGGTCATATGGATAGATTATTGAGTGGTTAGTAGGTAAAGGGAGCAATGTACAGTCATGCTTATTTCTTGTGACTATTAAGACCAAAATTCAGGAATAGCTGTCTTAGGAAATAAAATCATAAGGAAGTTATATCTATCATTGAGGGAGTGGTGTTATAATTTTTTGAATATTTGAGGAACAAGATAAAATCCTTATATAAATTTAATCAAGAAGACCTATTAACTATTCTGCATAGTTCCATAAAGAATCTTAGAGAGAGTAAGGGTTTGTATGAAAATCCTTAAGTGAAATAGGAAGAGTTGAGTGATTTTCATTAGTGATTAGGAGAGGGGTAAGCACAATGAGATGAGTGAAAATAATATTGATTAAAATTCAATGTGAAGGTGAAAAACAAAGTTGACAAGATTGTTAGAGCTTAAGCAAACAAGGAGTCTTAAAAAGCAAAAAGTTGAAAATATAGCAAGATGGTGGATAAATTAGTAATGAAGCATTGAGGCATGTTTGAGTAAGTTGTATGGGTGTGTTGAAAGGTGGATGTAAGGATGAAATAAGTGGTAATCCATTAAACCCTTAATTTTTCTTTCAAACACTAACTAGACCTACTTGAAACAAGGGAAAAGGAGAAGGTTGAATTGGGGAAGTTGTATTTTGAGTTTAAGTTATATAAAGAGGATTGTAGGGTACTCTGTATCATTTGGCCATCATGTCATAAGTTTAAACTTTACCCTATCTCAAAGGAAATTCATAATAAGATCATTTAGTGTGTTTAAGTGTGTAGGGAATAGTTTATAGAAGGTGATTGATCAACTCATTTAGTTTTGATGAGAGACTACTTCCTCTAAAGGCCTAAAAAGGCCATTTTTGGCCATTTTGTAGCTAATTGAACACCCTTGTGAAGTTTTTAGAGAAAATATAAATCATATAAAGGTGATTTCAGAGATAATTGAAGATGTCTTAGTAAATTTAGGAAATAAAATCACATTCAGGAGCAATCTGTTTAAGACCGGGTTTTTAGGTACAGGGAATGAAAGCTAAAACAATGAAAGATGACTTCTTTGGATGATTCTAGGAGTTTTAGAAATATTTAGGATGAAAAAAATAGGCAGTGGAATTATATTAGAATACTCTATAAGGTGGAATAATAAAGATTGATTCAAGGCTTAAATGTTTCTTTAGGTACTGCAAAACGCTGTAGCTACCCATCCCAGTTCAAAATGAAATAGGACCTAAATTTTGAGTTGCGGCTAGAATTATATTTTTATAATAGTTTCATTGATCATAAAATGTGATTTTTAGTGTTTCATTGAAGTATGGAGGTCAAGAGCATGTAACTCATTCTCAAATTTCATTCAAGAATCCATCCCCTATCTGGAGGAGGAAACCCATTTCCATGAGGAGCAACTTGAGAAAAGAGGTTTCCAAGTACCATAAGCATGCTTTCACCCAGGTGTCATCTTGGTAAATAAATTGAATTGTAAAGGATTCATCATATTCAAAGGTGAAATGTGTATCTCAATGAGTGACTTAATGATCATCATATCCTGACTCTGTCACTGTACTCAAATCTCTCCAAAGAACAAACTAAAATGAACTAGTCATACCATCGAGGTATCAATGACCATCATGTGTGAAGTATTAAGGCATATTTTGTCTCCATGAGAGACATATGATCAAAAACATGTATGAGAATCGTGAATTATATTCCATGAAAGGTGAGGGGATGGTCTTTATATGGAGCACCATGCTTCTAAGAATGAGCAATCATATGAGTTCACTTAATGCAATTCACTTGGAACTATTCATAAAAACTCATTCAAAACTTAGTAGTGTGATCACACCTTAAGGATGAGGCACATTACAATCACCTCATTTTTTCCAAAAGACAGGAATCCCATTTAGGGAGCAATCCTCTATCTACAAAGTGAATATCTCATTTTAGTAAAAAGTAGACAAGCATCATAGAGTTGATTCATGGTCACTAAAGTTAATTATGGACCAAATTTAAAAATCGGTACAAACTCAAGTAGTGGTAGGGCCAAAATCTAACCCAGAAGGTCAAAAATCTACAAAATGACCATTTGCTTTCCCAAAACAAAGACTGAATACAATATGTATGCCCTGGAAGTTTTAGGTCCTATGCTAAAATCCTAAGAATGAGTAAGTATTGACCAGATTAGATTTTGAAAAACTATCTTCTAGATTATAAGTGTCAAAGCTAGGGGACCACTTCCATCAGGTGCAGAGTGACCCTAACTTCTTATATTTACTAAAATAAATTTAAAGTATAAAGAAATAATAATAATTTATTATTAATTCTTTATACTTTTATACTTAAACATTTATTTTTGTAACTATAAGCCCCCCGCAAACACATATATAGTCCATACTATGAAAAAACGTATGCGTTATAACGTGTATGTGTTTTAGTTTGGGAAATATTGAACCAAGAAAAATAAAATGCGTACACATTTTGCATGTTTTTAGATTTTTGTGTGCTTTTTGGCCTCCCAAATTGGTGCACTTACCATACTAAGTCAGTATGATTTTGAAATATAGTATGTCCGTGGTAAATAAATTTTGGTTGTTGATGCTTTAAGTAGGAAAAGAATGTTTGTAAATGTTTTTTCATTAAAAATAAGTCAATTTGATCAAGAAAATAAAGATGCATTGCCTAATGATAACTATTTTCCTGAATTATATTCTGGTTTGAAAAATGGAACATCAAATTTACATTTAAAAGATAGGCTTGTTTCTTATTTGCCTTGTGTGAATAGATTGTTGTATTATACAGGTAGATTGTGTAATCCTAATCTTCCTAACTTAAGACAACAAATTTTGAGTGATTCTCATGATATTCCCATAGTTGGACATCCTGAATTTCAAAAGACTTACTTGTCAATCAAAAAGAATTATTTCTAGCCTAGGATGAAACAAGACACTAGGAAGTATGTGCAACAGTTTATGACTTGTCAAAAGGTTAAAATTGAGAAATGTAGTAAAAATGGTCAGTTGCAACCTTTTTCAATTCCTAATTGGAAATGGGAGTCAGTTCGTATGGATTTTATTACAAGTTTACCTAAGACCAAGAATGGTCATGATGTTATTCTTGTGGCGGTTGATAGATTGAAAAAATGGCACATTTTCTACCAACCAAATTCAATACCTCTGCTTCTGATATATCTCATTTGTTTTAAGGAAATTTTTCATTTGCATGGTCTTCCTAAAGATTTGGTAACTGATAGAAATCCTAGATTTACTTCTTCTTTTTGGAGATTGTTGTTTGATGAATTGGGTACTAGTTTGAGCTTTAGTATTGCTTATCATCATGAGTCTGATGGTCAAATTAAAAGAATAAATATAATCTTAGAGGATATGCTTAGAATGTATACATGTGAAAAAACTAGAAATTTGGAACAATATCTGCATTTGATTGAGTTTTATTACAATCAGGGTTATCACACTACAACAAAAATGACACCTTTTAAAGATGTGTATGGTAGGAATTGTACTACTCCTATTTCATGGTCAAATCCTTAACATAGATCTTGGTATACAAATGATAACTTAAAAGAAATGGAATAAATTATAAATAAAGCTTAAAAACATGAAAGCTGCCCAAGATAGGTATAAACATTGGGCTAATTCAAAAAGATCTATTAGAGAATTTTTAATAGGAAATCAAGTATTTATTAGATTTAAACCTAGAAGAGTTCTTTGAAACTAGGTAAATATGTTAAGTTAGCACCTCACTATTGTGGACCTTTTGAAATTTCAGAAAGAGTAGGAAATCTTGTTTATAGACTTATTTTTCCTCTTGAATTGTCTAGTATTCATAATGTGTTTCATGAAATATTGTTAAAGAAATATGTGTATGATGTTAATTATGTTATTGATTTAAAAAATATAGTTATTGATCCTACATATGAATTCAAAATTGAACCTGAATTGATTCTATAAAGAAGGAATAAGAACATTATAAATAGAGAAATTAAATAGGTTAAAGTAAAATGGACTTTCTGTGATGTTGCAAGTGCTACATGGGAAAGGGAATATTTCCTAAAAGAACAATATCCTAAATTGTTTAGCTAATGACTTATGTTTTGTTCTGTGGTTTCAGAATATACTTGGCACTACTAAGGATAGTACCTGATTCAAGGAGGGAGAAATGTTATGTGACTAAATCCCCGAAGCCTTTGAAACATTAAATACTTGTTGGATTGTTAAAGATAAGTTTGATTAAAGACTTATTAGATTGTTAAAGACAAGTTTGACTTGAGATAATTTATAACCAAAACCTCTATAATTAATATAATGATGTAATATGAGAATGAATATCCCAAGAATTTGATTAAATATGCTTAATTGAGTTATGAAAATGTATGAAAGCCATCGTGATGGTTCATAACTGCCATGAAATGCTATAAAAGGCATGTGACTTATTCTGAGAAAGACAGAGAAGGAATTGTGCTTGTGATTCTAAGAGAGAAATAAATTGAAAAAGAGTCTTAAGGACTTTGTGAAAGAGAAAGAGGCATCAATGGTGCCCTAACCAAGGATATAGAGTAAGATTTCTAGATAATTTGACTCGGATAAGTTCTCCCTCTATGAACTATGTAATTATCTACAAAATATATGTAAATTATGTTGAAAAAGATAATGGAAAGAATTTAATGAAATACATAATTTTAGATGTGCATGTATGTTTTTAAGGAAGGTCTATTTTAAATTAATATACAACAAGATTACATATATGTAATTGATCTTATTCAATATATAATAGTGCAAATCTCTATAGTGTGAAGTTAAAGCTAGTAAAAATGCTTCGTTGTAGCTTCATTTTATCAGAGTTTTTCTAGAACTTTATGACTGTTCTAATGTTCCGCATATTTTTCACAATTTTAGACCTTTGTCATATCCTTCTGAGAATTACAAAGCGGTGAACCAATGAGATCATTCCATTCTCTTCACAAATTCATATTTATGTTAACTTGTTCCGTCAAATGTGAAAATTGAACTAATAGAATAGCTCCATTGTCTCTTCACATTCTCACATTATCATTATATTCTTAACAGTGTCAATGGTTAACCAATAGTAATAAACCACCATTTTTTCTACTATAGTAAGACTTTGTGAAACGTTTTCAATATGCGATCCAATAGAATTTTTCCTCCTATCTCTGCCTTTCCATCGACATGTCTTATGTCTTGATGGAGACCTAAGAGTTTCTTGAAATTGAATTGATTCCAGGGTTTTTACATCTACCAACCCCCAAAGTGTCTTCAAATCTCAGAATGCTGACATGTAGCCTTCCATAGTTGTTGATATCTCGACATATGTCATGTCCCGTCAATGCCACATGTCTTGTTCTTTGACTCCATTGACTACCTGGACCCAAAACTATTTGTGTTTGGGTTAATTCCATGAGCTACTGTTGGTGAGGTAGAATTATTAGAGAAACCCGTGGAATCTCAATGCATGTCACCAAGTTAAAGTTTTAATTAATATTGTGTAGTCATAACCGCTGATTTTCTAAATTTATCTTAGTTTTATTAAATAAATATAGTTGTAAATCGATTTAGCTTTCTTAATTAAACAGTATAGGAATTTAAAAACATACCAGTCTTCCACAATAAGATATGTTATCAAGAATTATTGATTGTGTCGAGTAAAACAATTAATCATAGCCGTATTTTAAAATGGGGAAAATTCACATTACATTTGGTATCAAAGATAATTATCCTCATTAAGATACTTGTTTTGTTAAACTGATGAAAGGGAAAGAAATTATTCTGTGAAGAAATATTGGTACTCAATTGTGGTGATTCGTCTCACAAAGATAAAATTGTGTATATATACAAAATGGCAGAGAAATAGAATTTGAATGGAATGGATTCACACAATGGTATGGAATACAATGAATTGGAGTGGCTAAACCAACAATTGGGCAAGGAAGTAAACTATCTTTTTGAGAAATTAGAAACTTTGAAAATCCAATTTGCAGAATCTATGATTGATAAAATTGACAAGTCTGATAAATAAGGCAAAAGTACTAAATCAGAGAGGAAATTATCTAAGTCAAAAAAGAAATTAAGAAAGAGAAAACCACTCTTCTTCAGATGACAATTCTATTAAATAAAATGATTCTGATTCTTCTAGTAATGAACAAGTAAGTTCAAGTACGAAATCTAAAGAAATTCAAAAAATTTCTAGAAAAATAAAATTTCTTGAACATGCAGGGGAAGTAGGAATATAAGATCAAGTTGAAACTTGGCTTTCTATTCTAGAGAGATATTTTGAATTGCAAAAAAACTAGTAAGCTTGGAAAAACACAAATAACTTCCTATCAATTGAAATGTTTTTCATCTAACTGGTGGGAAGATACCCTAAGTTCTAAGAAACTTAAAGATCACGAGGTTTGATGGAGTAAATTTAATAATTTTGTCAAGAAAAATTATTTATCTGATCATTTCTTATAGTAAAGTAGAAATTAATTCTTTGATTTAAAACAGTGTCTAAAGACCGTGAATGAGTATAAACAAGCTTTTTAAAACTTAAAAAGATTTGTCTTTTATCTCTAGAACATACATAGTTAGATTTATAAATGGTCTAAGAGAAGAATATAAGGCTAGTGTGTGGTGTAGAAAACCTACTTCAGTAGATGAGGCTACACAAACAACTAAAAATTTGAAAAAATACAAGACTGTGGTTCATCAAAATAAGGAAGATTATAATAAAAAGACTTTTAATTTCCATTTTAAGGATTGAAAAATACCATTTATTGAAATTGTTAAGTGCAAAAATACTCAGATTAGCAAAAGAAACAAGAGTATGTCAAATCTAAACTAGAAGAGGTCAAATGTTGGAATTGTGGAAATAACCATTATGCTAGGGGTTGTCCTCGGAGAAAGAAGAATTAGGATAGGAATAATAATCATAAAACTGATGATAAACTTAAGGAGAGTAATTAAAATATGAAAATTTATGATAAAATTGGAAATTCATAACAAACCTCTACCAATTTTATCCATCATCCATCATTCATCTACAATAATTCAATCCTTCATCTTCATCCACAATACTCATCAAAAAATCAAGGGGAGGTGTTGTCCAAGTGATCCCAAAAATATGAAGCAAGCAAATCCAATCCACCATCAAGAGCACATCAAACAAATCAAAGGGAGCTCTACTTTGGTAAGTGAAGGTATTGCACTTTATTTCCCTTTCCATCCATTTCTTTATCTAAGGTATTTGTTGAAGAGATTAGATTAGAGAAGAAATTTTGTTTGTTTTCCCACATTTTCACAAGATAATCTTTCTAACATATACAAATGTAATTAGTGATACTGGAAAACGAGAGACACATAGTTCTTTAGGTTCATCTATTAAGGACACCAAGGTCCTTCTTGATCACCATATTTGTAAAGTTGTAAGAGAGAGAGAGAGTAGAGGAAAACATGAGCAAAGGAAAATGGAATAAATTTAGATTTTTATTTCTTGTGTAGTTATGAATACAAAGCTTAATCAATCTACAACCATCCACAATTACTACCAAGAAATCAAAATTTCAAGATTTCAAAATCCTTTGGAATGTATAAGCCATCACAATTTATAACATTATGAATTCATGTTTGATCTACCTTCCACATGACTCTTCATGTTCCTATTCCACTTGTGACCTTTCATTTTCCCTTAGAAGAGACAAATTAAGTACCTCTCTTATAATTTTGAGAGATTAATTTTATAATTTATAAATATTGTCACTTATGTAAATAGGAAAATATACTATGATTGTGTACAATGAAGAATTAGAAGAAAGGGAGTGAATAGGACTAGGGAAAGGGATTGACATATCTATTGGGGAAACTCCTTTTGATGTATAGCATGTTGATCCCAGCCATGATAGTCATAATCCATTTGAAAAATTATCATCCTCTTATTCTACATTTCTTGTTATCCAGAGCCCACCTTCTTGCAAGACTAGGAATACTTGGTTGCCAAAATTCTTAGACAAGGAGAAAAGATCCAAGCTACGTGGGAAGGGCCACACCTTTGAGCTCAAGATCCATTTCATCATCTTCTTTATGGGAAGTAGAGAAACATATTGGGACAACAATATAAGAATAATTTTAAACTCCATATTGATCATTTCTTACAACATCTTCTTAGTCACAAGGAAAATGATAGTTTTTTTACTTACTATGATGATCAATGTTACGCTCGTTTGATGCGAATGATAAAATTAGCTTCTCTAAGAGATTATGTTCAATTTTATCATTCTCCTTGGTTTCTAGAAAGAAATTAAACTCTTCTATTTTTTCATTTGTGATTAAGTCAAGAAGATAATTTGATTCTTCAACTATCTACATTTCATCATTCAACATTTCTACATCACTTAAAGAATCAAAATTAAAAAGGAGATTATCCATGATTACCTCAAATTCATCATCTTGAGTTGAGGTTAAAGGATTTATTTATTATACTTATTCATTATTGATGGAGTCCTTGAAATCACTGAACCATCTATCATACCAAAAAAATCTTCCTCTCTTGAATCCATTGTTTCTCTAATAGGTTGCGCATTGAGTCAGGATTATTTGATGAATGGAGGTTCAAATACCATGTCTTCTTCGTCATATTCTAATGTGCTGATTTGATTCTCATCAAAAGGTTAAAGGATATGACATTCATCATAAGTTTACAAGAATATTCTAGGGATGAACACTTCGTAGTGCAGACAATCGTTGGGGGTTTCTTGAGTTTCTTCTTACTCAAAATTACTAAGTTGTTTAAGATGTTCAGACCTTTTTTGCAAGGTCAATGCATACTTCCAAAATTCATGATAGGATTTGAGATCGTAGTTTCCTTCTTCTACACTCAGAATCCTTTGCACATATTCTTTTATCAAAACATCCATTTCTTCATCTCCGTATGCAACAAAATCATTTAGAGGAAGGGAAATGAAAGACAATGTTATGAGTTTCTTGGTCAACTACGTGAATTTGAAAATGTTATCTTCAATGAATTCTCCCCCCTCCTGCCATTCATACAACATTTCATATCTTTATGAATATTCCTCACCCATTTTTTGGATTCTCGATTATCAGTGGGTATAATTCCCATTTTCTTTCCTCTGGAAGCACTCTTCTTGAATTTTGGCCACCATTACTTGATGACAAGGTCTTCAAAAATAGAAATCTTCTCCATTCTGGATTGTCTTTTCATGGAAACTGCAGAGATGGTACTGACCTTCTTTCCAATATCTTTCTTGGCTTTATAAGATACATTCCAAAATGAGGGCTGATCAAATATTTGCATTTGTTGACAATCGTAATCATCTTCTTCTTCACTGTCACTCATTGGCATTGAACTCAAATCCGTAAAAAATTTCATTCTAATATCTTAAATGAACGTGACACAGATTTGTTCCTTGATGAATTTTCTTTCAAAAATTTATTTTTCTTTAAAATATGATTTTTTTTTGGAAAATGTACTTCTAAATTTTTTTATAGATATTTACGGGTGCAAGTGGGAAAATCTCTCCCCAACAAAGTTACAAAAAACTATTGGTGAAATAATTTGTTGTATGACAAATTAGGTATTTTCACCAATGCTCATGAGGCTACACCCCTCTTTCTTGTGTATGGGGAGGCTCCCATTATTGAATGTAAACTATTCTAATCCTATATAAAGGTTTTGGGGTGGAAAAATAGGTTGGGGATCACATAGGCACACTTCACTGAACCTATGGAAAAGTGCTTGTACGGGGTACAAGGGAGGAATTTTTAGTGATGAGGGATGAAGGATATAAATGAGGAAAGGGAAGGATATTGTTGTGAGTAGGTAATTGCAATTTTCACACCCAATAACCGGAGTAGTTCAACATTCAATTAGATGAAAGCAACATTAAAGCATCTAGTGATAATAACAAACCTAGACGCACAATTATTTAGATTCATTCATCAAGGATGAAAATTTTCTTCTTGATCATTATGATTGCAAAGTGCATAAAATAAAGAGAATAAAGGAAAACATGAAAAAGGTAAATGGAAGAAATGTAGCTTTTATTTGTTGTGTTGGTAATACAAAGCTCAACGTCTAAACCACTATCCAAAATTTCTACCAAGAAGTAAATTTTCATCTGGAATGGAGAAGCCACGTGAATTCATAGCATTGTGAATGTATATTTCATCTAACCCCCACATGAATCTTCATGATCTCATTCAACTTGTGACTTTACATCTTCCTAAGAAATAAGTTATAAGTTCCCTTTTTATAAATTAAAGGGAATTTTACAATTCAACCTTGAAAATTCACTTAAGTGAATGAGACAAATTATCATGATTATGCACAATGGAGAAATAGAAAGGGGGAGATAAGAAAAGGGAGAAAGAAAGGAGAAGGATGATGTAACCTAGAATTTACCAGATAACACCCTGGACGTGCTCGCACATCACTCAGCCTAGACTCAACACTCACCCAAAGAATGCAAAGGTGCTAGGTCCCTCTTTAGGGTTGTTGTAGTAGGATGTTAGTGTGTTGAAGGAAGAAACATATAGATCCATAAATAATCAATCATTCTACAATGCATGCCATATTCAAATCTATGAAAGAAAAAACTTAAACAATAATCATGATTGAATCAAGAACATGCACTACTTAATTACACACAGGAATGACACTTAGATTCAGCCAATAACTTCCATCCATTAATAAACACATAAGCTCCTTACAGTAATGGAATTCTATACCAATGCACGCATGGATATGATATAATAATCTAGTCATATGCACATATCTCTTTATGCTTACCTCTTACGCTCTTCATATACCTATATATATCTCATCTCCCTCTCTCAAGTAATTCTCTACATATATATAGGGTGGGGAATTTTCCTTGACCGCTTATCTATTCCAAAAATAGGCTTCTTGCTATTAATAGCCACGCATCGTTTACAGTCATAGCCACACATGCAAGTGTGCTATCTATAGACCTCTTACAATTAAGTGAAGTGAAATTCCTATTCTTAGCTCGTCTCCATGCAAAATGCTTCAATCTGATCCTCCGAAGATAGACAATGCATGGCGCGCATGTCTCTGCATCATTGGTGTGTTCTACACGCCCTCTTTTAAAAATAGGTCTTCTTGCTCAAAATTGGCTAAGTCCTAAATGTTGAACTTTTGCTCCGCACGTGTGTTCTTCCTATCCATTCATGCCCTTAAACCTAGTCTATTTTCCCGTGTGGAATTCTTGTGTGAGTTCTATCAAGTGTTCTCTGATCAACATTACCCCACACTAATCTCATTGTCACCCCAACAATGGGTATCTCCAAAAATTGAAGTAAAGAATAGAAGAATGGAAAGGATACGAATGAAAGAATGTAGATGAATAAAGAAATTTTATGAGGCAGTCTCCTCTGTATTAGTTTGAAGTATCAGCTTTGGATACACCTCCTTTATTCCGGCCTCCAAGGCCTTCCATTCAATGAGTGCTTGTTCTACTTTTTCTTGAATGTCCATAGCAATGGAATCCAATTCATCCCTCACAATCTTCCCTTTTTCATTTTGCAGAACCAACACAATGCTAGACATTGAGGTCATTCTTCCTTCTAGAAGATCTATCTTCTGTGCAATGATCTTCCCAAGATCTTATAGCCAAGTATTGTATGGCTCTTTTGTTGATGTTAGGGCCTCACACTTTTGCTTAACCATTGACAATCTTTCTGCGTGGACCAATGTTTCGTCCTTCATTGCTCTCTGGACCTCATTGTTTTCTTCCAGGGTATTTATGTTGATAAGTGCCCCTAGAGATGTGCAGATGTTCAAATCCTGGTCTGCTTTCTTCATTACTTCTTGTAGCACTTGCAACAGCCCTTCATAGGATGCAATCTTTCGCATCACTAAAGCTTTCTCTCATTCTACCTCTTGTTTTGAATTCCTTGGAACTGGCATGCACAGAGGTTCATCTTTAAGTACCAATTCCACCAACTTTCTTACATAATGTATCCCTGAGGGAAACATTTTTGGTACCTTGGGCTCCAAGTGTGGCCTAGCTCTTATGACATTATCTCCAATCTCCTCTGCAATACTGATAAATACTTCATTCTTATTTTGCGATAATTCCCTCTCTTGCATTATGAACACTATCTCTACATCCTTTGTCTTTATCTCCTCGTGAAAAGCTCTTATCATTTCATCTTTGTCTATGTTTCTTCTAGAAACTTTAGTAGAAACCTTCACCAATGCGTTGCTAACCTACTCATCTGACATGACAGTAGGCTTTACTGTCATATGTCTAACTTGGGGTTCCTTCTTAAACCATCTCAACATGCATGACTCTTCGTATACATCAAATTCAGGATCATCCATGTGGGTATGCATTCACCATGAGAGTTTCTTTCTAGTGTGAATGGTCACCATATCCCCATCCATTAATTTCCAGCCAAATAAATTCTTTTGTTCTACAGTGCTTTGGAAATGTGCGCTTTGGCATCCTTTGCATAGCCCATGATTGGTGCTCTATGTTCCCCACTCATCCTCTTCAATCTAGGTCCCTTCAGAATTATAGCTTCAAAGTTAGGAGCCTATCTCATTACACCTTTAATAGTCACATGCGCGGATCCAGAGGTTTCTTTCTCTCTTTCTTCTCCATCCTCCATCTCTTCATCTTTTTGCTCTTCCTCGTTCTGTGGCTTATCTTCTTGCTCAAGTAGGGTAGGAGATGCACGCTCGCTCTCCCTTGATTCCTCCGCTTCTTCATCTAACTTGAAATTTCTTCTCCTATTTAGCTTAACGGTCTCCTTATGTGGAGAGAGATGAAGTGATTTCCTTACCATTTGTGGGGTTCCACCTTGAGTTCTTGTACGTCTGAACACTTTCTTAAATCTATTATCCCCATGCTCAACCTTCGTATATTCCTCTTCATCTTGTCCCTGAGGTGGAATGGTCACGAGTTGTGAATCTTCTCTATCATATGGTTTCTTTCTTCTGTGCTCTAAGCCTCCACTATCTTCACACTCCTCTTCTTCATCCTCTACTTCAACAGTTTTTGTGGGCCTTTGCACTAGTATATTTTCCATTGTGTGTTTATCCTTCGGTGGTGCTAGGAGTGCGAATTCATTCTCCACATACTTATTGTTCTCCATCTTGGGCTTCATATGAAGATACACTAATGCTTCCCCTATATTTGCTATAGCCAAACTTATTGGCTTAATATTCAATACCTCTGAAATGATCCTCTTGAGATAGGCACTTCTTCCTTGATACACATACTTCTTCCTCAACGTGTGGTAGTCATAGTCTACCTTATCTGAAATGAATACCAGTCAACATGTGTCTATGAATCTGTGAATAGATTCTTGGAAATACCTTATAGTGAATGCGTAAGGAAATTTAGACCAAGGGCTCCAGACTCCATCTCTCATTGGGAAGCACACGATGCAGAAATGCTGATATATAAAAAACTGGACTTGTTTCCCCACTACTGATAGTAGGTCCTTTAGGATGTGTCACTCTTCTCCAAATGCCGCACGGAGCCTGTCGTACCATTTCTTCACCCTTTTCTTGACGTCATCTATCATGGACCCTTTACATAGGTACTTGCTGAACCTTTCAGCTGGTGACTTATTCTCCATGGGGTATTCCCATACCTTTTCCTTTGCTCCGTCTGGGTACTTCAATTTCCATGAATAGCAATAATAGTAGAACAACCCCAAAGCTGATCTTCCATCATGTACGCACTTGACTATTTACTCTACAATGTAACCTACAATATTGTAGACTGTTCTTTCTGACATCTTACGCACAATGTGTAACCACATAGTATTTACCTATGACCACCACTCCTGGTCATTCAACTTTGTAATAAGGTGTGCTACTACTTACTCAATTAGATAGTTTTTCAACTTGTCTATATCCATACCGTGTGGACCCTTCAGGTACCCCAACTCTTGTCTGGTCTTTAAGATAGCAGCTTTATCTGTGAGATCATTATTTATATCTTCTCCTTTGGCCTTCAAACCTATCACTATTGAGATAAGTGTAGATGAGATTCTAACTCTACGTCCTACAAAGTAGAATAATTCCTCATGCACTCTTCTCATGAGCCACTGGTACAAGGGCTCATACTTCCCAAAATATGGAAGCTTATATAATTAGTAGACCCCAATTCTCTTCAGAGTCTTCTCATCTACATCATCATAAATAGGCATGTCATCTGTCATACGTTTGTTCATCCTTGTAGTGAGCAAGGAATCAAGCTCCTTGTTGTTCTCTGAGGTCTTATGATTGTATTCACTTACTTTGCTCTTTCTAATGGGTGAATCACTTTCTAAAAAATCACTTACTTTGTATCCTTGTTGTATTGCATTTATAAAAAATCACTTTCGGGTGCCATCTCTTTCTCCTCGATGACCACCTTCTTTTTTCCTTTTGCTCCATTTGTAGCTACCTTCTTGGGTGCCATTTTTACCTTACAATTGTCTCCTCTTTAACTCTACAATTTGTGAATCAAACCCTATCTCAATTCAATTGTGCCCTAGGTGGAAAATTCATGCCCTAACTCCTCTCTATCGCCTTGCTTCTCTCAAAACCTTAACCATCGGGGACACATGCTTCTTTTCACACAGATTTGTTTGCCACACTTGGTTTCACACCCTTAGCATCTTAACCTAATCACTCGGATCTTCACACTTAGCTCTTTCCTCAAATACTCTTAGTCACAACGGTAAAAATGAATTTAGCTCCCATCCTTATATAATTTTTCAAATTTTGATGCATTTATTACTCCTTCACCTACCAAATATCCTTCCATTCATTGATCAAATTCATTCATTCTACATGGTACATCTTCGCACCCCAGCTATAAACTTCTAGAATGCCTTCCTACCCTCTGGTCATAGACTTCTCTTTTGCGCGTGCCCTTATGCCTGAGTACCTTGTCACTGTACCTTCTCCTGGTAGTTATCATGGCCTCTGCTTACCTCATGTTATACTGTTCTTTCATTTATCTCCATCCTTGGTCACTTTTGAGAAGCAATCTTCTTTTGACTTAAAGTACACCTGTAGCAACTTATTACTTTCACCTTTCAATTCCTAGAGTCTTTTACTTGGATAACTACAACCACCCCACACTAAAAGTATGTACATTCCTTTGCGCATAAACATGTTCTTCACATAGTAATTAGCTTCATGCGTGAAAGCATGCTTATTTACACAATAACAACAAATAATTTGACAAAGCATAACGACAATGAAGGAAATACATTAAGGAAATACATTATTGAAAACCTAATCTAAATGGAAATACTTCCTTATTACAAACACCAAGAAGACTTATTTATAGTAGGGCTTTGGCCTACTCCTGTTAAAATAACCAGATAGCCGTGTTACATCAAGTGCTTCTAATTGGAAAGTACCTTATTCAAGTATGTAAGTAATGACATACGACCCAAACCAATGTACCTTAAGCTTGCTTGGATGGTGCAAGAACTTAGAGTCATAAAGAAGTACCATTTATCCAACCACCAACTTTTTCTCCTATATATTTCTGTCATGCCATGCTTTCTGCCTGGTCTTTTCTTGCTTATGACACCAACGTGCTATGGCTTTTCACTCATCTAGTTGAATCATCTTTTCAATCCGCTCTTCTAAAGCATTCTCATCATCTAGACCTCTAATGCGTGTATTTGTATACACAAAGAAGGTAACATAAATTCAATAGGGAGAATGGATTTTGTGCCACACCAACTAAAATAATGTGGCTTTGTTCAATCTCTTATAATTTGTTCTATATGCCCAAAGAATAGCTGACACTTTATATATATTTTTTTCCTTTGGTGAGAAGTTATATGCCACTATATATCATCCCAATCCTTTCTTCCAACATCACAATTTTTTTTCAATGTCTAGCTCAAAATCTTGTTGAAAGCCTCAGCAGTTCCATTTACCTAAGGGTGGTAAGGAAATTGTAGTCTTATGGTGGGCAACCATAAACTCATCTAATAGGTTCCTTATGGTTTCATTTAAAAAGTGTGTACCCCTATCACTTGTCAAACTTAAAGGACATCCATATCTTGTAAGAACATTCTCCAATAGAAACCTAGCTATTGTCTAATCCTTTGTAGGTGTTACTTCTACCCACTATGTGAGATAATCTATGTAAGTAATGATATAACACAATTTAGTCCTACACGTGACTAGTGAAATAGGTCCTACAAAGTCAATGGCCCATTTCTCAAATGGTTCTGTACTGATAATAGGTCTCAATGGCATTTCATCTCTTTGTCCTAGTTTTCCTAGGCACTGACAATAGTCACACACCGTACAATATTCTTTACAGTCTTTATACTATTTCTACCACCATAATTTAGCAAGTAGGATCTTCTAGGAAATCGCATCACCTGCATAATGGCCTCCTACAATACCACCTTGGGATTCTTCCATAATATTCTTATGCTCATGCTCTAATACACAACGACTTAGTACTTCATCTCTGCCCTGAACCGGAGTCACCACTGATTAACATAAATGGTGCCACACATATACCAAGCTATTTCTTTTCTAATGCCTTCATTCTTTCTAGTGCTACATGTGGGGGCTAGTCTGGAGAAAGACAACAATGTCTTCTAAATATGATGTCACGCACTGTAACCTACATAACTGGGCATCTGGCATGGTTTCTTTAATTGTCTATGCTTCCTCTCCTTAGTTGGTTCTAGAAAAGTGTTTTGGTCCAAAGTTACTTTTCCCCGGCTTCACCAAAAATGTGAAATCAAACTCTTGAAATAGGAGTACCCATCTGCATATGCACCCTTGTAAGATGGGTTTGTTCACCAAATAATTTAATGCCATGTGATCCGTGTTAGAATATAAATGGTGTGGCTTGCAAATACTATCAAAACTTGTGCAATGCATGGATCATTTACAAAGCTTCGTGCTCTGTAGTTTGTATAATTCTATTCAGTAGAAGTCATCTTCCTACTAGCAAAGCAGATAGGATGATCGACAATACCTTCTCTAGGTTGAGCTAATATTGTGCCAATGGCTATGTCAGAAGCGTCCTCATGTACATCAAATGCTTTGTCCCATGAAGGAAAATGTAAGTTAGGCATGGTAGTAAGTTTCTCTTTCAATGTTTCAAATGCACGTTGTTGCGATTCTCCCCAATATAATGTACCTTTTCCTTTCAGTAACTCATCTAAAGGTGTGGCAATTTTTTCATATCCCTTTATGAATTTTCTATAATATCCTGTGTGACCTAAAACTCCGCGCACCTCACTCTAATTGGTAGGCACTTCCAACGCTAAAATGACTGCAACCTTAGCTAGATCAACACACAATCCTTCCTTGCAGATTATGTGTCCTAATAGTATTCCAAAAGGTGTAGCAAATATGCACTTCTTGATGTTCAAAGAGATACACAATTGTCTACAACGTTGAAACATTAAGTGTAGATTGTCACAGTGATCCTTAACAAGCCCATATACTATCCAATCATTGAGGTAGACTTCTGTAAGAAGTTGTGAATAAAATCTTTGAATGCCTGAACAACTATGCACGAGAATACAACAGGTGTGTTTTTCAATCCAAAAGGCATCACAATATAGGTAAAATTGTTCCCATTTAGTAGTAAAAGGTATCTTTTCTTAATCCTCCTGAGCAATCTAAACCTGATGATACCTAGAAAACCCATCTGTGAATGAATATATTTTGTGCCCTGCAATTCCTTCTAGTATTTCCTCAGTAAATGGCATAGGGAATGGGTCTGTTACAGATTCAACATTTAGCTCCATGTAGTCCACACATATTCGAACTCTACCATTCTTCTTGATATTGATCACCATTGGACTAACCCATTCTGACTCATCAAGGGGCTAGATAATTCCATATTTCAACATTTTATCAATTTCTTCTTTTTCCTTTTCATGTAAATTAGGATTCATTCTATAAGGTATCTTTCACACTAGACACACATCTTCATTAATTTTTATCTTTGTTTCCCCAAGTGATTCATGCACACCTTTAAGTTCATGATACCCTCATGGGAATAAGTCCTGATAATCCCTAAGTAACTCAATGATCTTTGCCACTTCTGATTCTGACCAATAGTCTCCAATTATGACCTCCTTAGGCTCAGCCTTCGATCCTATATTGGCCTTCTTTGTTTTCATTGGTCCATGGTATGCACACGTATCCTTCTATGCACTATCCAAGACCTTACGCACCCCCTGTGAATGGTCAATATCTAAGTTTTCAACCTCCTTATCATCCATGATGTACACCATCTTTCCTTTTTATTTCTCAAGGAAAGCATGCTCAAGCAATATAGAGTCTTCTCTTTCTTCTTCAAAATATGCGCCTGATTCTGTCTCGCCAAATAATTCATGTATGAGTTCCTCTGCCTTTGCACTATCTCCCATGGTTAACCACTTAAGAAATTTTAATGCCTCTTCTATTGGAGGTTGGGAATAAAAGTAGTCAAAGGCCTGGATCATTCCTGCAGTCAATTTTTTCTAGTTTCCAGTCTCTCGATGTAGTTCTTCGTATACATACCAAGCACATGCGCACCTCGCTAGAGTGGAATACAATTTATACACCCAGAGTGAAGGTGGTAATGCTTCTTGTCCTATTATCCACAGTCTGCCACACTACTGAATGTGGTGCTGAATAGGTTGATCACCATTATAAGTGAAAATCTACGTAGGTGCATTGCATCTTACAAACCTGGTAGATAAGGTGATTCTGATCTCCTTCCACTCTGTAAGATTATCTCTAAGAACTACCCACCAGTGCAATGTTGTCCCGAGCAAGACATAGGTGAACATGTCTCTTCTCCTATCCTGGTCTATCCATTGTACCTCCATAGCTTTAAAAAATACAAGAAGATCTTCTGCTCCTGTATACCAAGGTATTGTGCCACCTATCCATCAAACTGAAGGAAGTCCATTCTTGCATGCAACCACACTTTTTACCTCACATCTTACTAGTTCATATGTACCATGATCCCAATTGTCACAAGCAATACTTGTAGTATCACTAATAGAGTGAAAATCGTCCCACTATAAGATGTCTTCCTTTGATGTCTCATTGACCTATGGGTCCTAAATAACACGTACCTTGATTCTATTTAAGCCCTCCTCACTTAGAGGCTCAACATACGGTGTAGAATTCCCATCTATCAAAGGTATCACAACCCTTTCCTTTTGTTCTCAAAGCTGATATACCCCTTATTGAATCTCAAATTAGCATTATTCACATAACACCAAGGTTTTCCAAGCAAGGCTAGAAAATTTTCTACTTCTGCAAGTGCTAATACCTCAAAATCCCTAGTGAATTTGGCCCCTTGTATAGTTATGGATGCATCCTTCAAAACTCCTATGGGAATGGTATTAGTCCTATTTACCATAAACAACACATTAGATGATGGATGTAATGGAGGTCTCCCCATTTATACCCATGCATATAAAGTAAGCACATTGACTTCCGCACCTGTATCAATCAAAATATTACTTAACAACAATCCATCTATAACAACATTCAGAGTGATCTCTTTATCATAGGCAATGCTTTCAGGGGGAAGATTTGCATGTAGGATCTGCTGTTCATTCTCAGTGTTTTCATGTAGAGTGTTCCCCTTCAACCAATTCCATAATAATGGAATACTATTCTCTTGGCATAGCATTTTACACACCTCTCTGATGTCATCAATATCATAGGGGACCTTCGTTACTTCTTTCTTCTATTCCAACTTTCTGGAGTGTTCTTTTAAACATTGTATTTCACCTTGAACATTTCTAAGGACCTCCATGGTCTCTTGATAGACTTCCTTCTGATGGTCAAGCTCTAGGTACCTTGCTCGCAAAACCTCATCCTTAATGATTGTAGGCTTTTGGTAAAATGCCTCTCTTATGCGCGACACTTCAGCGCATGTGGTAATCTTCATAGTTAAGGACTCAAGTTCTAGTGCTATCTTGGGCATCCAATGGTTTTCCTCCACACGTTGGATCCTAACCATCCATGTGCCTTTTTTTCTTACTTATGATGTTTATAGAGATGCTCATATAAGTCTAGGAAACCCTCATAGCTATGATTCTTTCTGCAGAAAGAACATGTAACATTCTGGGGACATTTTCACCTATAATGATCAGGGGATCCACATGTATAGCACGTTCCTCGAAGAAACTCACTTCTTCCTCCACCAAGGCCTCATCCTCCATATCCACCTTGATATCCACATCCTCTTCCATGACCTCCTTCAAAATGACCCTCATTCCTGTCATAGCACGGTTGATTATGATCCCTATCTTGGTGCTCGTTCTTGTCCTTAGATTTATCCATTACACTTGTCTATCATACCCCAATGTCTATAGCATCATGGATTTGACCAATCAATTAGCAATCCTCAGTATCATGGGTCATGGATCTACAAATATTGCAAAATCATGATACATTTTTCCTTATCGCATGCTGTAACAAAGGATAGTGGCTAGCATCATGATTTAAATGACAGATTTCACAGTCTAACAACAATGAACATATAGATCTATGAGGGAAACTATCCTTGGTGTGACCTTCCACTTCATAATCTGTACACCAAATCCCTGAGCATGTTTCATGGGATGAATTCACTGATAGCTTCTCTAACTATTTTTTCATAGCTGTAATCTATGCCTCTAAGAATGGACTAAGGCAAGTGTCAATGCTCCCAATTGCCTCAGCATGCAAAGCTACTTCCAGTGCTTTGCGTGGATCAGTGTATGTCTTATGTGAAAGTGCTCTTCTAAATGGTGTAATAAATCCTCCAACAAACCATTGTGCATGTTGTCTGGTGTGAATATCATAAGACAAATTATATATAAGTGTCTTAAAATGGGCATCATACTCACGTACACTCTCAGTAGTGCCTTTTTTGATATCTTTGAATGCCTTGATACTATTCTGATCAAACTTCAGGATATAGAACTCCTTAAAGAAAGCATCCTTCAATGCTACATAATCCACATAAGTTTGATCAAGGTCAAACTTCCTATACCAGCTGTGTGCATGTCCTTGTAATGTAGTAGAAAATTGACATGCCTTATGCTTAGAAGTCGTGATCCCTTTCACACGCCATAAGATTTCACACATATGCACATTTTTGGCTGTATCCTCTATACCTCTATACTCTGGGAGATGAAGAGACATCTCCATATAGATATTTTGTGGTTGTTGTGGGCCTTAACACCTGATCCAGAACCTCTTATGTTTCCTCTACCTCCAAAACCACCAGATCCACCAGAATTAGAACAACATATACCTTTTGATCCTCCACCTGTAACTAGAATAGGACATGTAGATGTACTCCCCTGTGCTCTGACAGTAGTACTATACTAAACCGCTACAGTCTGTGAAGTAGTTCCAATTCCAAAGGTGAATCCAACATTGTGTGCACTCATGTTATGTGTGGATGATGAGCCTAAGAATGTTCCTCTAAATAACATTGAATCTGTCTGTCCTGCCATTGATGTACTTGCTCCCTGACATACTCTTGGTCTCCTACTTCCCAAGTGAGCTTGTTGGTTACTTATTGTACTAGATACTAGAAAAACAAGTGTAAGGGCTAGGTCACTAGGTGGATTAAGATGCATGCTCGTGGCCGAGGTAGTCTTTGTTGGTGAATTTTTGTGTGAAGCCAAGGGGGGATCTCTATCATGCTTTCCTAGATGAGGGAGTTCCTAATGCTCTAGCTCTACGTCTTCTATGTGAGATTCAAATATTTTATAAGCCATCTCTCTCCTCAATGCCATACTTTCTACAACGGTGTGCTACTTCTCTATCTCCCTCTCATGTGCCATATTATACTTAAGCCACCTTTCCTCTCTCTGCCTTTCTGCCACTAGGTCTTCCATCTTTCACCAAACCTATTCATTCCCTCATATGTGGTGAAGTTTAGTTAGCCATTGGTTTACTCTCCAGCTTCAAAGTTACCATCAAGATCTTGATCGCCAGTGGAATACCTTGCAAGTATGCTCCTCTAGGATACCGTAAAAACTAGAATTCAACTACCTCTAAGCAAGAATACGTCAAAATTGAATATTCCAGAATATAACTGTTTAAAACACTAAAAAACCACATATCCACAGCGTGAGTCTAGATCAGATCAACATCATAAAGGGCCTGAAATTATTCCTGTTTCCAGAAAAGTGTGCGATACCTCCAATTTCGCTCAGATGCATAAGAAATCATCCACTCATATAATTCTACTGGAAAGATGGTGAAAAATATCTCATATAAGATGTCATACAGATTCTATTCTACCCAAGTGCGTGTGTTAAACTCGGATCCAATGTTGAACCATCGTGGATATTATTCCTCCAAATCATGTATCCACTCCTCAATAATTTTTAGAGTTAATTGATATGTCTTCATCATGAACCATGCTGAGAATAACTGAAAAAGAGGTCCCAGAAACAGAACCAATGATGCAGCCTAGAATTTACTAGATAACACCCTAGACGTGCTGGCACATCACTCAGCCTAGACTAAGTGCTCACCTAAAGCACGCAAAGGTACCAGGTCCCTCTTTAGGGTTGATGTAGTAGGATGTTAGCATGATGAAGGAAGAGACATATAGATCCATAACTAATCCATCATTCTACAATGCATGCCATATTCAGATCTATGAAAGAAAAAACTTATAACAATAATCATGATTGAATCAAGAACATGAACTACTCAATTAAACATAGGAATGACACTTAGATTCAACCAATAACTTCCATCTATTAATAAACACATAAGCTCCTTATAATAATGACATTCTATACCGATGCACGCATGGATTTGATACAGTAATCCAGTCATATGCACATATCTCTTTATGCTTACGCCCTGCACTCTGCATAAACCTATATATCTCTCATCTTTATCTCTCAGGTAATTTACTACATATATATATAGGGTGGGGATATATTCCCTTCACCACTTATCTATTCCAAAAATAGGCTGCATGCTATTAATATTGGGGACTAACCGCACCATTTACAAGCATAGCCACAGATGCAAGTGTGTTATCTATATACCTCTAACAGTTAACTAAAGTGACATGTTTCACCTGATTTCTTAGAGTCATTTCGTGGAATGTTGAAGAAACAGATAAGGGTAAAAGGGATAGGAGGAATACATGTTAAAAATGATGGTTGATAGGTTGTTGCATGCATTATGACTTCTTAATCCGTAACTAATCTTGAAAGCTTCCTTTTTTCTAGGAGGAAACTACCTAAAATGAAAAACAACACCACTAAATAGATAGTTATATAGCATATGACAGTGGACTGCCTAGCGTATGCTAGTTCCAAGAAGTGTGATACTCCCTAGAAGGTTATCAATCCACTATTTAAAACAACTTCAATGTTAATAACAAAGGAAATCCTACTATATTTAAAATGATTTAGGTATCTCATTCAACTAAAATAAGCAATTTTTTTCACAACAGGCTTAAGCTATGATTGAATTTGAAGGGAAAGGTCTCTAGTCAGAGTACTGTAGTACTGGTCTAGGGTCTACGTTCTGGGATGTTTTGGGTATTTATTAGTGGAAGTTTTAGGCTCTGTTCTTGGTTTCTAAGGTCAAAAACACAGAGAGTGACACCGGTCTGGTATGACCGATGTCTATTTTAAGTGAAACTGGTGATGGTTATGGGTTAACCGGCGTCAATATGGTCAGTGTTAGAGGAAACCTTATTAAAAATACTTGGTATTAGGTGACAAATCTGAGGCTAAATGGAAATGAAGAGGGCAATGGTCAAGGTTTGTAGTGGATCTTAGGTATACTCAAAGGAATGATTTAACAGTCTAGGTATGGGTAGTTCAAGTTGTGTGGGGGGAAGGGATGATAAAAACTTACATGAAGGTAAAATGGTGGGGAGAATGGGAATGTAAGTAGAAACTAATAATAGAAGTAATAGGAGCTTGCTAAAATGATAATGTAGACTGAATGCTGGATAATAAAATACTTACTATGTTGTACGAGCTTGATGGCTGGATGACAACGGTAGTTGATCAGATGGATGGAACTTGGTGTGGTTCTAACGCTTCCCAGGATGCTCCCGTGAATGAAAAGTTGCTCTATGTAGTTGCTTCTGAGTGCTGGCTGTGGATGCTTTGGATGTGTATGTACAGATGTTAGTTCTACTTACATGCAGCTCTGATTTTGTCACTTATTCTTAGAAGATGTATCAACCTCTCTGAAATGTGCCGACCTTGAAATAAGGTTGTTTTGGGGAATAAATCATAACCAACGACGGCAGTTCCGGGGTTGACTGACGGTGGTTCAGGGTAACCTAGCGTCAGTTAGGATGGGATTTCCTGAGGTTTTCTAAAATGGGCAGATCTGCTTTCGATTTTTTTGGATCTCATTCCTTTGGCTCTTTGCAGATTAGAACGGAAGCTTCCCTTTTGTACATGGGCGGGAATGTGGTTAGAGGGAATGTAGGATCTGATTTTTAGGGTTTAGGTAGGTCTTAGTTAGTTATGGTAACATACTAAGAATATGTCTTGGGGTGAGGTGGCTAGGTGAGGTGTATAGGTGACGTGGCGGTGTGAGAATTATCCTAATTAGGATATTTAAAAAATAAAATATCATGAGGATCATGAATTAATTTAATTAAATTAATTAAATTAATATTAGTGTGGGATGACAGGGGCCATGGTTAGGTGAGTGTGTTCAAGGTGGTTATTTGACGAGCGAGACCAAGGGAAGTGTGACCCAATTTTGGTGTCTACATTTTGCCCCTTTTTATTGCATAGCTTGTTATTCGGTAAGTGATGACTCACAAAAATAAGATGTGGTTGCCCCATGTGTGGGTGAAGGTGATCCCCCTCAAACTAGGAACTGATGAGGCAGAATAGTAGAATTAGTGAGTGGTTTGATAAAAGGTGAATGTGATGAAGAGGAAGTGGGCTAACAACGGGAGTAACAGGGGTAAAAGGTATCTACCCGTGGTAACCTGGGTAACGGATCACGGTCAAAAGGTAGTAACAGTCAAATAGCATACACAAGAATAAACTACAACACTGGGTACCAGGTTGAAGAGCATGCAAATTCTACATCATCTAAGGTTGATAGGCTTATCCAAACAAGGTTGAGGTGATTCCGGTATCCAAGCTATAGGATATGGTCAGGAAAACATGATCGCAAATCAGGTGCAGAGAATGTTTAGGTATGTTCTGGATACACCAAAGGTTGGGTCAGGATAAATGGTCACAGAAAAGAGGTAAAGTAAGGTCATTAGGATGACAATACAACACTGGTAACAGTGCTGCAAGGTATAGCAAAGACATGAAGTCACATGTTACTAGTGGTTGTTCCAAGTCCAAGTAGCTTGGGTCAAAACATGGGTGGGGCTTGAGGTGTGGGTAAAACAAGTAGTCCCTAAATGAGGAAGAGGTTAAATGGTAAATGATGAGGTCTGGAGGGTAAATAGTGAAATGTCAAAGTTAGGTGTGGGTGAGGAAAAAAAAAGGATTGAGGTTAGAAAACTTAGGGGTAAGGTGGTAGTAGATAAGACTGAGCAGGATAACCAATGATGGTCATGAATGGACTGATGCCCGGTCACCATGGAATGACCATTGGGAGGCTAGGGCACAAGACCAACGTCGGTCAAGGTAAAACCATCACCGGTCAAGTTGGGAAAGCTATAAAAAGAAAAAGTTGTCACATTTTGAAAATCATTTGTCATTTACCAAATTGGAGAAAACGAAAAGAAAGATAGAGATAACGAGGTGGAAAGTGACTAGAGGGATGACATAGGAGAACTAAGTTGGCGAGCCACAACGTGGTAGGTGATTTTTTGTCGATAGGCTGGATCTATGGGCGCGATGATTGGATTGGGTTGATTTGTTTGAGATTGAGTGATTAGAGAGCCAGCGGGAAATTGGTGATGGTAGAGGCAGGGGAGGAATTAGGTGGACCTACACAATGTAGCGGTTGGAGCTACCACCATGTAAATGACAGTCATGATGAGGGTAAGAATACATTCTGATGTTTTGTTTGTATTTGATTAGAATTAGAGGAGTGAAATCGGTAGGAGGGAAAAGTTTTTTTGGGGGAAAATATATTTAAAATTAATGGCAGGGAATGTCAATTAGAAATAGGGAAACAAGGGAGGGTAGGGGTTTAGGTGAAGTGAGGGGATGGTGGGGAAGGGTGTGGGGGGGTATTTGGGTAGGGCATTGGTGTGGGTTAGAATGGGAGCAAAAGGAAGAGTGTAGGAGGAAAAAGGGTAGGGTTGTGGGCGTCACGGTTTTTTTGCCGCGGTAGCAATCGATGACCGTGAGTGTTGATCTGGAGGGTCGGCGTCGGTGGGTAAGGACTAGTATCAGTCACAGATGTGATGACTGATGCCGATGACCATGGTCAGTCAATTTTGACTAATGTTGGTCAGTAGGCTAAAGAGGTAAGCTCTTAACGAGCTAAAATGGATGGGTTACAGACAGATAGATAGGGGTAGGGAGAGTTAGGTAGGGGGGAAAGTTATGGGTATAGTTAGGTGGGTGAATAAGGAAGATCGATGGGAAGGGAAAAATGAAAATAAGTGAGGGTGTGGTTTAATAGGTGAGGTGATATTAGGTTGGGTAGGGTTAGGGTAGGTAAGTCGGTAGGTTACGGTTGGGTTGGGTAAGTAGGGAGGTGCGGGTTAGTTTGGGTAAGATAGTGAAGAAAAAGAGGTAGGGTAATGAGAATGGGTACGGGTGAATGTAAATATGGTCATACTAAATAATGTGATTGTTTTGTTGGATGTAGGTGAGAGATCAACTAAGGATACAAGACAGGGTGCCACCCCTGCTCATGATAGTTCGAGGCGCAACGATAGCTGAGGAGTTGTGGCATGTTAAGGAGGTGGGCCTGAGTGGGGTCTGATGCTACTGACATGCAGTCTGAAAGTTGAGTATGCTAGTCACCCTCATTTATAAATGAGATTTGGTGACCAAAACGTTCCACCTACCAATGAGTGAGATGACAATCACTTTGGAGGATGTGTATAGGATCTTATGGTTACCCATATTGGGGACATAGGTATATTTGATCTCCTTAGAGGTGTCTAAGGATTTTATGCTGACGGTGTTTGGGGAGCAGATGGCAGAGACGACATTCCATAGCACCATCCTGAGATATGGAGAAATGTACCTAGCCCATCTAGAGGAGACGAGACTAGTAGTATTACTAATGGAGGCAGTCAACTATTTTACACTGCCGGCTACAGAGGGTGGGAGATTCCCATGATCATTAATGGGAGTGCTATATGAAATGATGATGGAGAGAAATTGATTTTCCTGGGCTCTAGACTTCTTGGTACATCTGTATAAAGAGTTATGGGCATATGGGAAGCTCCACAGGTTCAGTTTGTGTTGCACTTTTATTCTACACTGTTGGGCCTATGAGCACATTGTCTGTATGCATCCAGTGGGTATGTCTCGAGGAAATGCATTTGAGATGGTTTTTTTACAGGTGGCGTATAGGAGGTGAGTACTTGTTATTGGAGAGTGGTGATCAGACATGGCTACACATGATGTAGCATACTACCGGTGGCTATTGGAGAGATTGTCTGGAGTAGACATTATATGGAGACCATATGTGGGTTATCCCTCATACATACAGATGGCTGAGGAGCTATCTGTCCTTCAGCTACTTAGATGGACAGGGGGATGCCATGTAAGAGAGAATGAGATGATTCCTGTTGACAGGGTCAGACGGTAGTTTGGATTACTATAGGATATACCTCTTCCCTTCCCACAGTACCAAAGGGATGATGTAGAGAGACCACTACCACTTCCACAGCCGACACTACCTATTGGGTAGGAGGAGCAGGTTATAAACCAGTGGATTGATGATGTCGGAGTGACGGATAGGTATAGAAAGTGGTGGGTGGCCCAGCTACGAGTAGTATCTCCCAGGCTAGGGCAACCAAATTTAGCCACCATCACTGTGCGGAGAGATGCCCTACATGGGAAGGTGGTGACCCTAATTACATAGTTAGGGATGGTAAAGGGGAATCTAGCAACGTTAGAAACAGAGGTGGTTGTATTGCATGCGCAGGTGGCTAGTCTATAGGTCCACATGGCCTAAGCTGGGAACGAAGAGGGTGATGATGAGTAGGTAGCCGCCCTACAAGCATAGGTTATAGGTTTGCAGGGCCAGTTGGCCACTGCACATGTGTAGATTCAGGCATTATAGGAACAGGTTCAGGCATAGGGTGCGATGCCAATGGCACCTCCATAGGCATCGGGACAGGGTCTCAGTTCACAGGTAGGGGTGGGACAGGGTCTCGTAGGATAGGTATAAGAACTGAGGTTGATGTGGAAACCACAGAAGGTACCCCTATCTAGGTTACGGGATGCCTTAGGTGAGGCTAGATACTACCATGATCAGCTAATAGTGGTCGGGAAATATTTTCTATCCTATGGAGAATACAGGGCACAATAGGCCTCGAGTGAGAGGAATAGATCCCAGAATCACAATGTGGAGAGCATAGGGGGCCATCGAGATCTGAGATAGGATCAAAGAGAGGCCACCAGTTCACAGAGACCAACTCCAGGTGATGTACCAGCAGGGGCCCGACCGTGACCTATGACGGGCGGTGAGATGTTATCATGTCGTCAGACAGGAGTGTCGACACTAAAATTTTCCTCCATAATTTCTATTTCATTAATGTATGTATTAGGAATAGGATGTTGTTAAGTATAATTAGTAGTAGCGTCTGATAGAAGATAATGGCACTGTCAGTACGGTGTCGCCAATAATGTGGAGTACGGTAACAGTCAAAGTACAATAGGAATGTTGTAAAAAGTAAATATTTGTCGTAAGTGGTCCGGTAATGTTAAAATGTAAAAGTTTGGGTAATTAGAGAAGTAGGGTCTACATGATTAGGAATTAGAAATATTATATTGGTAATAAGGAAAAGGAGTGAGGTCATAAATATTTTGTGTATTTTATTTGTAAAAAGTCTAAAAATGTGGAACCCATGTAAAATGATAAGGTTTATCTTATCTTAAGAGATAAGCTTACATGTACAGATAAGAGTTAAGGTATGGAATATGATTCGTCAGAGTGGATTTATTATCCTATCTTAGAGATAGGATGGATAAGCTTGGAAGTTCTATAAATAGAGAGGCCACCCCCCTCATTTAACATAGAAAGAAGTAGTGAGAAATATTGTAGGAAGTGTGCAAATGAAGCCATCAATTAAAGGTGTGTTGAAGAAGCCATCAAGAGGTGTAATTGTAAATTTTCTCCCATAGTCTTGTTGAAGTACCTCATGGGTGAGATTGTAACAATTTCATGTTAATATTATAATTTACTCTGATATTTCAGATTTGTCATCATTCTGTCTTATCATAGTCGATGGTATTCTTGTGTTCGATTGTTGTTTTGTTTCCAGATTACATCCACCAAACTAAAGGCTGTGCATTAGTAAATAATCATAGCACGAGGAGTTCCCGGTGAAGAATTATCATAGTGCTAGATTGGTGATGACATTTTGGTTCCGTTGCCGAGACCATTCCTCGTTGGTGGATTTTCTGGAGAGATATTCCCACTTAGTCAAAAATCAATTGGAGGATAACCTTTTTTTTACTGTGCATAGTAGTTACCGTGGTAAAGTCATTTTTACCGTGAATAGTAGTTACCATGATAAAGTCATTTTTGCTGTGAATAGTATTTATCACAGTAAAGTCACTTTTTACCGTGAATAGTATTCATCGCAGTAACTTCACTTTTTACCATGAATAGTGTTTACCATAGTAAAATCAGTTTTTACCGCAGTAAGTCAAGTTTTACTATAGTTTACCGTGGTCATTTCTATAGTAATTCCAATTATTTGTGCACATAAGTCTTGTTGATTGTACTTGTGGGTTGGTATTTCACGGTGGTTACTTTTGAAAATGGGAAAGATTCCTCTTTTTTCAGCTCAATCTAATGAAGATGCTTCTTCTTTCATTCAAGAGTTTAAGCGATCTTGTATTTGTAATGGCCTTATAAGAAGGGAACAATGGACTGAATTTTTTCCTACCTTTTTGGATGGTTCCGCACTTAGGTGGTTTGAAACACTAGGTGATAATGTGAAAAATTCATGGGATTTATTAACTGAAAGTTTTCTTGAAGAATTTGGTGAACAACAGAAATATGCAGATCTCATGATCAAGATCACAAAGCTAGCCCAAGGAGAGAAGGAGAAGATAAGGGATTATCATGCTCGTGTTCTAGAGCTAAGGAGGAATCTCAATGCCCAGATCTAGAAGGAAGGATTAGCGGATGGGTTGATGAATGGCGTGGATAATCTCCTCTGTAAGCACTTCATTCTTGGGATGAAGCCAGAGATCAGACAACGAGTGAAGTATGACCGCCCAGCTACCATTGAACAAGCAAAGGAGATTGCAAGAAGGCAAGAAGAAAGCATGGAAGAGGAGCCCAAAGAAATTATTGTTAAAGTAGAGCCTACACCAGCACCTTTGGTCCAGAATCCACAACCACTCCCGGTGAGCACAAATATTTCTCCTAGTACATCTACTGAGTATGAAGATCTGCTTAGGAAGATGGGCCAGTTAACTATTAATCTTCTTCAAGGAAAGGAATTTAGTTCTCAGGGAGGAGATAGAGGTCCAAAAAGAAATATTTCTGAAGTTGTTTGTTATGGTTGTTATAAAAAGGGTCATTATAAGTATAATTGTCCAGATAGAGCTTCTACATCTGGTAAAGGAGATAATGATAAAGGAAAAACACCTGTGAATTCTTTTGATGTAGTAGATAAGAGCAGAAATAATGAAGTAGATGTGTTTGTAACAAAAAGAAAGAAAGAAAAAGATAATCAAGATGGAAATGATCCTAAGAAGATGAAAAAAGAAACTATTAAGAAACATAGGAGAAGAAAGTTGGGTGTGCAGGATTTTTTGATTTCACAGGGGCAAGGACCATATTCCATCTTGGAAGATTTGTCCAAAAGGGCCTGCAAATATTACATATGGTCAACTCTTGGCTATGTCTTCTGAGAAGAGGCAGGAGTTGTGAAGTGGACTCAATGCTCGACGAAGGAAGGAGGTTGAGGTCCCTGTTTTGGAGGTAGAGGCGGATCCCTATGCTCCACAAGCTGAGGTATTATGTAATGGTATTTCAATTCATGATGTCTTAGTTGATGGAGGTGTTGTAGTTAATGTAATGACCGAGTCTGTAATGAATATGTTTGTTTTAAAAATTTATTGCCCTTCAACACTTATGTTAAGGTTTTTAAATAAAGGAAAAAATAAACTAGAAGGTGTAGTTTCAAATGTGGCAATATCTGTTATGGGTGTTGTATGTGTGGTAGACTTTCAGATGATGAAAAATGGTACTGTTGCGTACCCAATGCTGCAGGGAAGACCATGGCTAAGGAGAGTTCATGCAAGAAACTACTGGAATGAAGGTTTCATGACACTTGGATGTGGTAGAGAGAGGGCGAAGATAAATGTGATCCCTCGACATCATAAAGCAGAACCTATGGATTCAAGTGATGAAACTGATGATTGGACATCCTTTGATTACTCTAGTACCAGTGAAGTGGACACTGAAGATGAAGAAAGCGAGGTGGATGTTTCAGTCATGGATATACTTCTAGTCACACCAACTCATGACCCCATAAAATTATCTGAAGAAGAAGTTGAGGATCGTCTTCAACAAATAAATATTGGTGATGCTATGTGATGGAGAGTGAGAAGGAATCCTACCTCCAGCTCTTTTGAAGGTACATACACCTATTCACTTTTGATTACAAGGAACTCTGTTAAGTAAGTTGGGTAGAACATTGTATTGAGCTGGTAGATGGTGCTAAGCCCATAAATCAAATGCCATATAGAATGAATCCTAATTTTTCTAAGACTATAAAAGAAGAAATAGATAAGTTGCTTGATGCAGGATTCATATTTTTTGTGGAGAATTCAGAATGGGTTTCTCCCATTGTGATCTCAATAAAAAAGAATGGGAAGCTATGCATTTGTGTTGATTACAGGAAGCTCAATAAGGTAACAAAGAAGGATCATTACCCTCTTCCATTTTCAGATCAGATCTTGGACGAAGTAATTGGCCAGGAGTGTTATAGTTTTGTTGATCGATATAGCAGCTACAACCAAGTTCGTATAGCAGAGAAAGATCAGCTGAAGACCACGTTCACCACTGCTTGGGGAACGTTTGCTTATAGAGTTATGCCTTTTGGGTTGTGTAATGCTCCAGCAACATTCCAGCGTTTAATGAATATGGTGTTCGAACCCTACATTAGGACCTTCATCAGAGTATTTCTGGATGATTTTTGCATCTATGGGAGCAAGTTGGACCACCTGCACTAGATGGAGACAGCATTTCAAAGGTTAGATGAAGCACAAGCCTCACTAAACCCTACAAAGTGTGTCTTTGGATGTTCTAAAGGATGTTTTGTTAGGGCATGTTGTATCCAGAGATGGTATTGGTACTGATCCTGATAAAGTTTCAAAAATCAAATATTTACCATTTCTTATGAATAGAAGTAAGTTGAGATCATTTTGAGGCCATGTGGGTTACTATAGAAGGTTCATCAAGAATTTCTCAAAGATTGCACAACTACTAACGCAATTCTTGAAGAAGGATGTTACTTATGAACCAGGAAATAAGGCGCATGAAGCTTTTGGGACAACTGAAGGAAGCCCTGGTGTCTTCACCTGTTTTGAAGAATCCAGATTAGAGCAAGCCATTCATTGTGTACACTGATGCCTCGGATGCAGCACTAAGAAGTACTTTGAGCCAAAATGATGAAAATGGGAATGAACATCCAATTTACTGTGGGAGCAGACAAATGAGCAAGTACTGAGGTAAATTATACTGTAACTGAAAAAGAGGCTCTGGCTATCATTTTTGCTGTAAAGAAGTTTAGAAATTACTTGTTAGGGTAAAAATTTCTAGTTGTAACAGATCATCATGCTCTAAAATATATTGTAAATAAGCCTAACCCATCACGAAGGATAACAAGATGGATAATTTTGCTACAAGAATTTGAATTTGATATTATAGATAGGCCAAGAAAGAAGCATGTCAATGCAAATGCACTCTCTCGATCCTATGATGGTTTAGGATCATCTTGTGATGATGATGATTTCCCCGATGCAGCATTGTTATCCCTTGACACAATCCCTGGTGAATACACAGAAATTTAGAATTATCTGAATGAATTCAAGTTTCCTGATGGTGCCAATGTAAAGACTAAGAGGAAGATTACTAAAGCCAGTCGTCCATATTCTATTATGCGTGGAGTATTATTTCGAATAGGACCTGATGGATAGTACAAGAGAGCAGTTGGACGATGATCAATCCCTCGACATCATGCTAGGCAGAATTCCACTGTGGATTCAAGTGGATGAAACTGATGATCTGGACGGACATCCTACTGCAATTAGGATCTAGTATGCAGGTGATCAGTGGCCCACTGAAGATGAAGAAAGTGATAATTGATGTTTCAGTCATGTGATATCCTTCTAGTCACACTAACATCATAACCCCATAAGAATTCATCTGAAGAAGAAGTTGATGCCCTATTCTTCCAACAAATAAAGATTGGTGATGCTGTGATGGAGAGTGGAGAATAGACATCCTACCTCCACTCTTTCGAAGGTACATCACGCCATATTCACTATATTGTAGTTGCCACAGGATTACTTCGTCAAGTAAGTGGGGTAGAAGCTAGGTCTATTGAAAACAGCTGGTCCATGGATGAAGTGGCTAAGGCCCATGTAAGCAAATGCCATATAGAATGAATCCTGATTTGGTTGCCAAGACTGTAGAAAGAAGAAATAAATCAAGTTGCTTGATGCGGGACTTCATATAATGTTGTGGTAGAAGCCCTAGTCAATGGGTTTCTCCCATTGTGATCTCAATAAAAAAGAATGGGCAGCTACACATTTGTGTTGATTACAGCCAAGCTCAAATAGACAGGTGCAACAAAGAAGGATCATTGTGTTCTGTCAAATTCTAGCGAAAGATGTAGATCTTGGATGTACAGTAGCTGGGATAAAAGGAGTGCTATGCAGTTTTGCTGATGGCATATAGGGGCTACAACCAAGTTCGTATAACAGAGAAAGATCAGCTGAAGACAACGTTCACCACTCCTTGGGGAACGTTTGCTTATAGAGTTATGCCTTTTGGGTTGTGTATATGCTCCACTGTAACATTCTAGTGTTTGATGAATAGGGTGGTTCGAACCCTAGTTGGGACCTTCAGTCAGAGAAATTTCTGGATGACATTTTGCATCTATGCTGGAGCAAGTTGAGACCACCTAGCACCAGATGGAGACAAGCCATTTCAAGAGGTTAGATGAAGCACAAGGCCTCACTTAAACCCTACAAAGATCCGGTGGTCTCCATTGGATGTTCTAAAGGCGTTGGTTGTTAGGGCATGATTCCAGTATCCAAAGATGGTATTGGTACTGATCTTGATAAATTTCTTCCAAAATGGATGGGGCCCTACAAGATTTACCAGTTGTCCTATTAATAGAATGGTAAGTTGACCGATCATTTTTAGGCCATGTGGATTGCACTCCCATTACGAAATGGTTCAATCAAGACATTTCTCAAAGATTTGCACAAGCCACTAACCCAGTTCTACTGAAGAAGGACGTTACTTATGAAGCCAGGAAATAGGGCGCATGAAGCTTTTGGACAATTGAAGGAATTTTCCTTGGTAATCTTCTACCTGTTCATTGAATGAATCCAGTATTAGGAGCATAGCCATGTCATTAAGTGTACACTAGTAGTAGCGTCTGATAGATGATAACGGCACTAGGAAGTACTTTACCGCCAATAAGGATGAAAATACGGAATGAACAGTCCAATTTACAATTGGGATGTAGTACAAAGTGAGCAGTGCTGAGGTAAATTATACTGTAACTGAAAAAGAGGCTCTGGCTATCATTTTTGCTGTAATTAGAGAAGTTTAGAAATCTACTTGATTAGGGAATTAGAAATATTCTAGTTGGTAATAAGGATCAAAGAGTTATGCTCATAAATATTTTGTGTATTTTATTTGTAAATAAGCCTAACCCATCAGTGGAACCCATAGCAAGATGGATAAGGTTTATGCTTATCTTAAAAGATTTGAAGCTTGATATGTATAGATAGGCCAGGAAAGAAGCATGCCAATGCTGATGCACTCTCGTCAAGCCTATGATGGATTTAGGATCCTATCTTAGTGATGATGATGGATAAGCCTGAAACTGCTATACATTGTTAGGCCACCTTGACACATTTAACCTAGAAGGAAGTACATGAGAAATATTGTAGGAATTATGCTGAAGGAATTCATCAGTTTCCTGATGTGTTGCCAATGCAAAGACATTAAGAGGTGTAATTGTAAAGATTACTCCCATAGTCTTGGTGAAAGGCAAGTGAAGTCCATAACACTTGAATTATTCTGCATGGAGTGATTATTTCGAATAGGACCTAATGGACATGTACAAGAGGGCAGTTGGACTTTGATCAAGGGAAGGAACTGCTAGAAGAATTCCAAAATGTCTTATCATAGTGGAGGGCACTTCTCTGTGACAACTTACAGCAAGAAGTTGATCTTGGATGCAGGTTATCACTGGCCCACTCTTTTTAAAGGATGTGCATTAGTAAATAATCATTGTACGAGGATTTCCCGGTGAATATTTGTCATAGTGCACGGATTGGTAACTGTACAGACTTCATCAGGACTCCATGTATGTCCTATCTCTTCCATAAGCTGGTCCCTTTGAATAGTGGAGGAATAGACATTGTAGGTCTACTGAGAACTGACCTCACGCCAAAGGTTTTAAGTATATTGTAGTTGCCACAGTTTAGGTCTGTAACCAAGTGGGTTGAAGCTAGGCCATTGGCAACAACTTCCATAGGATGAAGTGGCAATTGGTTCAGAAGAAGAAGATTACGCATTGTCACCAGATTTGGTTGTCCAAGCGTCAAATTGTAACAGATCAAGGAAGCCACTGTCATTAATGAGGTGGTAGAAGCCAATACGTCAATAAGTTTTCTATTAAGCACAGGAAGGCAACAACATACAAGATAAGCACAAATGGACAGGTGGCACGAACAAATTTTGTGTTGTGTCAAATTCTAGCAAAAAATGCAGCCTAACAGGTGCATAAATGGGACAAAAGGATTCATGCAGCATAGGTAGGCATATAGGGAAACATCAAAGTCAGCAACTAGGAGAATTCTCCATGAGTCAGTTATCCTATGGCATTGAATTAGTAGTTCACATGATCACCAAATGTCACAGTTCTGATAGGTCCCACTGCGAGAGCGGTATGAAAAATGAAAGGAGTGGATGAATGGTGATTTAGGGATAAAAGAAAGATTGGTTACATTCTTCATTTGCTACGAGGTAGCATGCGTTTGAAATAGCAAAGAGATACAAGGCCATCAATGGGAAAGAAAATGAAGCTAGAAGGAATTGTTTGTTTTCAAAAGATCCGTTTGAGCCTCCATTTCATGTGAATGACTTGGTTCTAGTCCATGATTCCAGATACAAAAAAAGAACTCCTTGAGAAAATCTTCTTCCAAGCTAATGGATGCAGGAAGCTTTATATTCTTTCTCTTTTTCTTTTTCTTTTAACTTTTTTGTGCATGAAAGATGCTTTACGTAGTTGTCCTTAGAGGAATTGGATGGCACTCTACCCATTACGCAGCATGGGTCAACCACGACAAGTTGAAGATTTTCCAGGGAGTCATATTTTTTATTTTATAGTCTGACTCCGAGGACGGAGTTAGAAGCTATGTGAAGGGCCTTTAAGTCATGTCGACACTAGACTAATTTTCCTCCATAAGATTCTATGCTCATTAATGTCATGTATTAAAGGACCATAGGATCTTGTCTAAGTATAATTAGACGAGTAGTGTCTGATAGAAGATAACATGCGCCGTGCAGTACGGTGCCGTACACATAATGTAAGAGTAAGATAAAAAGTGATGGGTACACACATGATTCTTATTTAATCGTTTGTGATGGCGTAGGTAAGTGGATAGCGCTCAAGGGACAAGCATGGAAAGAGGCAAAAAGGTGAGGTAGGACTAGAAAAGTCAATTGGTAGAATGGTCAAAGATGTAAGGCATTAAGGGGCTTAGGTTTGGGTATTACCATTCGAGTGAAGATAAATGATAAGCACCTGATCCGTAAGGTATGGGTCACGATGTATGGTCCAAGCTTAATTAGGAGAAAAATTTCTCCGTTTACTTTTTTTTGTTTTAGTGACATGTTGATTTTCTTTCTTAGGACAAGGTCATCGAGCTTGGAAGGTTCGCTCATGGACACGTTTGTCATAGGCACGTTTGATACGTTTTTGGTAAACTTGAAGGTGGTCAAGAGTGTTAAGATGACGTTTGTCTAATAACTCAAGTTGTGCTAAACGGTCCTGACAAAAGAATTCGTCATCATTAAGAGCATGTCATGGAGAGAAATGCAGAGTGAGGTGAATCTTGGACTTTGAAGGTAGAACAACCTCTGTGCCGTACACCAGACGAAAAGGGTGTGGCAGCAGTAAGAAGTATGGATACTAGCGTGGTATGCCCACAGGGCGAAAGGAATGTGCGTATGCATAGTCCTTCCCAGTATCGTTAACCACTTTCATGATAATTTTATTCGAGGGTTTTGTTGGTGGATTATGTCTTGGCCATTTGTCCTGTGGGCAATAAGGTGACATCCAGAAACTAAAGACTGAATGTTGAAGGCGTCACAAATTTTTTGCAAGGTTTTATTTTTGAATTGAATTTTCGTTATCAGTGATGAGGCGATGATGGAACACCAAAGCGACAAATGATGTGATGATTGATGAAACTCACATATTTTCTCAGCTTTCGTGGAGATGAGTGGTATGGCTTCAACCCATTTTGTGTAGTATTTGGTAGCGGTGATGATCCATTGATGGCGTTGGGAAGAATGGGGATTGATCTCTCCGACAAGATCCAAACCCCATTGAGAGAAGGGCCAAAGGTCACGGGCGACCTGTAAGGCATGACTAGGTGTATGATGAAGGTTGGCATGTTGTTGGAATTTTACACAATGCATTGACATAGTCACAACAATCATGGTTAAGGGTCGGCCAGTAATATCCTAGACGAAGAATACGCTTAGCAACAGCAAGGCCACTGAAGTGACCTCCACATATGCCATCATGAACTTCCTTAATGGTATAAGGAATTTCAGAACTCATGAGGCATCGTAAGAGAATACCATCGAAGCCATGCGCTTATAGAGGAGGCCTCCCATGATGATGTAATGAGAGACCTTTTTAAGAAAGGCACGTTGTCCATTACGAGTGAGGTCAGGAGGAAAGATGGAGAGAGAAAGGTAGTCGAGAGTATTGTTTATACCAAAGGTCACTTGGGTCAGGGGTAGCGGTTCCGAATGGAGTAAACATCGTGAGGTAAATAAGAGGGTGATTGGAGTCATTGTACGGTGACAAATATTTTAGAATCGGCAGGCGAAGCAGGTATTTGAGAAGCCAAGAAGGCCATGGTATCTGTAAATTTGTTGGTTGAACGTGGGACGGTTTGAAGGGCGTAACGGTCGAAGGTGGTCAAAAGTATGTCTACGTGATGTTTATACTTTTGAAGTATCTCATTATGACATTGGTATATACCATTGACTTGGTTTACGACCAATTGAGAATCACCAAAGATGTTGATGGATTTGACATCCAGGGCATAGGTGGCCTGGAGACCTAGTACGAGCGCTTCGTATTCGGCAATATTGTTTGTACAATCAAAATCTAGTTTGAAAGACAAAGGCATGGGTTCACCATCAAGCGGAATGAGGATAATGCCTAGCCCCACCCCCACGCTAACACTTGGAACCGTCGAAGAAGATTTTCATTTGGTATGCGGGCTCGTCCAAGGAAAGGGAAGCAATTGACTCATCTGGAAAGTCAAAATTAGAAGGTTGATCCCCGGAAATAGGTGCGTCGGCCAATTGGTCGGCGATGGGCAAGGCCCTTGATGGAATTTTGGTGGATAAATTTGAGATCGAGGTTGGCCAAAAGCATGAGCCAGTGTGCGGCACGTTGATTTTGGTAAGGTTTGGCATACATGAAGTGTAAGGGGTCGGTGTTGGTCACAACATAAGTTTTGTGATTAAGAAGGTAATGGTGGAGTTTCATGGCAACGAAAACTAAGGCTAAGCAGAGTTTTTCGGCATGGGTGTATCGGTTTTCATAGTCTAAAAGAGTATGGCTTATGTAATAAACCGCCTGTTCCCTATGTTGTTCATCGCGATGAGCAAGCATGGCCCCCAAGGAGTGATCGGTAGTGGAGATGTATAGGTAGAAGGGTTGATCGTCTTTAGGTGGAATGAGCACGGGTGGTTGGAGAAGGTATTGTTTTAAGGCCTCAAAATCTTTGTGGCAATCATTATCTCATTTAAAGAGAGACATCCTTCTTGAGAAGATGATGAAATGGTTGACACCGATCAGACAATTGTGAAGATGAAATGGCGAATAGACTACAACTTACCTTATAGGCTACGGAGTTGCTGTAAGATTAGTGGGTGGAGGCATTTCAAGAATGGCCTTGACTTTAGCAGGGTCAACTTCTATACCACGTAAGGAAACAATAAATCCCATGAGCTTTCCTGAGAGAACCGCGGAGACATACTTCTTGGGTTGAAGGAAGACACAATATTTAATAAGGCGGTCAAAGATGGTTTTTAGGACGGCGAGGTGCTCGAAGCAGCGTTTAGATTTGGCCAGGAGATCGTCCACGTAATCTTCCAATATACGATGCATGATGTCATGGAATATGTAAGTCATAGCCCACTGATAGGTGGCCCCAGCATTTTTAAGGCCAAAAGGCATGACTCGGTAGCAGAAGGTCCCCCAAGGGGTGATGAATGTGGTTTTGTGTTGATCCTCTGGGGCAAGCAAGATTTGGTTATAACCCGAGAAACCATCCATGAGTGATAGCATCTCGTGACCAGTGGTAAGGTCAACCAGTTGGTCAATACCAGGTAGAGGAAAGTCATCTTTTGGGTAGGCTAGGTTGAGGTCATGGAAGTCCGTGCAAATACGAAGTCCCCCTGTCACCTTAGTGACAGGGACAATGTTAGAAATCCAACAAGGATAATCAATGGGTAAGATGAAGGAAACTAAAAGGAGGCGCTGAAGTTCTTCTTTGACCAGAAGAGCAATGCGAGGGTGCATTTTCCTCAACTTTTGTTTCATGGGTTTGGCATCGGGAATGGTTACAATATTGTGGACCACTATGGTGGGGTCAATACTGGGCATGTCTGCGTAAGACCAAGCAAAAACGTGGTTATGGTTTTTGAGAAAAGAAGTGATGGCTTCCTATTCAGCAGCATCTAAAGATTGTCCGATCTTTAGAATGTGTGGGTCGTCCTGAGTATGAATGTTGATCTCGATAGTCGATTCATTCAAATGGTTTGCGTCTCAGATGGTAATGACTGATGAATATATGAGTCTTCGGCACCAAGGTAGGTGAGTATAGATTCATCATCCTGACATTGAACGATGTTAATCAAAGGTGTATCGTCATCGATTATTTCAGGATACAGGAAGGGAAGAGAGGAAGGAGCCTCACCCTCACGTTGATAAGTCAGAGGCCCCAAGGAAATGGTGTTTATGAAAAAAAAATTAGGAGGAATGGATTTTGGATCCATCGACTCCGTCGGTGAAGGTGGTGATGGTGGTGAAGAAGGTGGAGAAGGGCTGATGTCCTCAATGAGTTCAATGCAGGCCTTCTTGGTAGGTGGTTCAGCAAAGCCGATACCACTACGGTTGTTATGTTTACTGGGTAGTACATGAAATAACAGTATGGCGGCCTTGCTCGTAAAATCCAAAACTAAAACCTTTCCACGCACATCGGTGTAGGAAGGTGTGGGCGAACATGGTGATTGGTGAGTGATTGGAGGTCAGCAAAAAATGGGCAGGTTTGTGATGGTGGTTCAGGTGTGTAAGTGGTAGTATCAAGTCCCCCATAGGTGATATTGGTACGAAGGTGGGGAGGACCATAAAGGAGGCACTCTCCTATACGGTGATCATAATGAGGGTGTTGGTGAAGACTTTTGTACTCTTGTGGAGTAAGGAATGTGTTGACACTATATAGGTGCAATACTCCCCCAGAGTGAGGCGTTGAAAAATGCCTTCCAAGGGATTGGTGGTTGGTATGTGGGTAGCTGGAATAGATGATGTGTCAGAGGTTGGCTCAGAGGTGGAGCTAACGGATTGGGAGGCCGATGGTTCAGCTGTGGAGGTTGTGGCAGCGGTGGGAATGGAGGATGTAGGTGTGATTGAAGTAGCAGCTGCACTAGTGGGTGGAGGTGTAGGTGAAGAGGCAGTGTCATGGAGGTAGACGCCTTAATGGGTATAAGCACGTCATTGGGTTGGTAAAGCATGTTGCAAGTTTTGAAAGGTGACGGATCAGCTGGAATGGTATAGGTGTGTCCTTCATGCTCAAACTTTACACAATGATGCAAAGTGGAAGGAACACAACCCATGACACGAATCTAGGGTCTACCAAGCAACAAGTTATATTGAAATTCCCCCTCTAAGACATAAAACAACTCTGGAACAGTGCAGGGGCCCACGCGAATGTGGAGGATGATGGTGCCAAGTGTAGAGGTGATAGCGTCATTGAATGAACGCAACATGACGGGATGTTTATGCATGTAATTGTCAGGTATGCGCATTTGAGCGAATGCATGGGAGGAAATGATATTAATGCTAGCGCCCCCATCGATCATAACATGTCGTACACGTATATCATCGATGTGGACAGAGATGAAGAGAGCTGGGTCTGGGTCATCAATTTGGTGTGGTGTAATCTCTTCCTCTGAGAAGCTAAGGGAGGCTACTTGGTGAGTAGGTGGAGGTGTGGATAAAGGTGGTAATTTGGTGAGAGAGGCTACATGATGGAGTGTAATAATGGAGGCTACGGGTGTAGGGTCATTGGGTAAAACCTCAATAGATTGCAGGACCTCCATGAGAGCTTGACGATGGGATTCTGAGGTTTGGATGAGGTCATAAAGATACATTTTGAGGGGGGATTGGTGCAATTGTTTGAGCATGGCGCGATGTGTAAACCCTGTTAGAAATAGGATATGTGGGGCCATGGATAGTGATTTTAGGTGTAGGTGCAGATGGTATGTTGGGTATAGGTTTGGTCGGTGGGTCGGTTACCTTTTCCTTGCCTTTGTCCTTCTGAGCATGGGTAGCAATATGGATCATGTTGATCTGAGGTGGGGAGGTAGGCGAGGTAGGTGAGCCATGAAAGGTATAACAACATGAAGGGAAAAATCCCAGTGGTGGGAAGGAACCTTGTGAGATGAATTGAGCACACTCGACATTTGGGTGGAGGTTTGGCGAGTTCTTTGATGCAAAGCATGTTAATTTCGAATCTTGGGGGTGGCTCTAGGAGTTGTGGGGGTGAAGGTCTGGGTCATTGAGTAGGAAGTGAGGGAAGAGATGTGGGAATGGGTGTTGGTGAAATGGGGTCCTCATCGAGAAGGTCATCATCGTCAAAGTTTTCTTCAAGAGGACACAACCAGATAAGAATGGTTTTCAAAGTCTTGTAGTTCTCCACATTGTGCCCTGGCACATGATGGTAGGCGCAAATTTTGGTGTCGTTAAACCCTTTAGGTTTGGGTTTGAGTGGGTCATAAGGTCTGAGAGGTGGTAATGTGATGACAAAAGTTTCAAGGAGGTTGGTTAAGATTTTGGCATAGGACCCCACTAGTGGATTGCAATGGGAAGTGAAGGTGGGTTTGGGTGTAGGCGCGGACTAACTGTAGAGGAATGGTCATTACATGAGGGGGAGTAGGTCGAGCTATGGTTTTAGGTGACAAGGTGGTTTTAGGTGTTGGTCATTTTTGCTTGGGCATGGGTATGGTAGATGAACTGGCAAGGGAATGTGTGGTTGGTTTGACTACCTTAGTAGAGGGTAGCATATTATTGTCTTTAGGTTGCACTTTCTTGGGTAAAGGGGATATGGGTGCACGAGATCTAGAGGGAAAATTCGGATGGTGGAAGAGGGCGAGTTATCCATAGGGATAACTGAGGTGCTATAAAGGTAGATGGCACGGGTCATGCAGGAGGTGTTAGGGAAAGAGACTAAAGTGTCATAGGTAGTGAAGAAGTTGCCGATGGTATCGGAGGTATGGGTGGTAAAGATGTTGCAGGTGTGGGCAGAAAGTTGTGTCAGGCGCTTGGGTATGTTAGAATTCTGCAAGGAAGGAATGGGCTGCTATGTTTTTGGTTTACTAATAGGTGGAGGTTTCTTAACCATGCTGGAAGGGCGAGGTCCTAGGATGGATGGAAAGGGTGAAGGTGATGAAGGTGTGATCGGTAAGGTTGGAGTATGAGATTTATGGGATTGGTTCTTCTGTTTGGAGGCCGGAGTAGGTTTGGTGTTGACTTTGGAGGATGTAGCTAAATCTAATTTGATGGGTGGATGAGTAAGGCTGGCGGTTGGGATGACCCCAAAGGTAGTAATAGGTTTAGGTAAGGAAGATGATGTAGGTGTGGGCTTGGATGTAGATGCGTGTTGGGTTATGGATAGGGGTGTGAGTTGAGCCATGAGTGGTATCATGGTGAAATTTGTGATAGTTGTGGTTGTGTTTGGTTCGATTGGCCGAAATATTTTAGGGTAGATAGTGGAAGTGTTAGCAAGTGACATCTGTATTTATGTTGAGATAGGAAGCAGAAGACACCCCCAAAGTAAGGCTCTATCCACATAATCTAGGTGATCGACTAATCATGAGAAAGGCACTGTTATAGGTGAGGTTGATGAGGATCCAATGGTGATTCCCATAAAATGTGTCTTAGAGATGAGGAATTTGCTAGCTTCAGTTTCCATGGGTAAGAGAGCCGAAAGTAAGTCCACATGATCTTGGGTAACTGATGGAGAACGATCACCTAGAGGAAAATGTATCTTTACTGGATCCTTGATAGGTGGAGGAGAAAATGGGTGCTCCTCTGTGGGTGGAGGAGGTAATGGGTGATCCTCTGATAGGTGGAGGAGCTGATGGGTGCTCCTCTATAGGTGGAGGAGATGATGGGTGCTCCTCTGTGGATGGAGGAGATAAACAAGTATCTTCCATGGACTGGAGAAGTATTGTGGGTGACAACTCTCTAGGTGGAGAAGTCAAAGGTGAAATAGTCTTGATGTTAATGGAAGGCTCCTCCATGGGTGAGGAAGGAGGTGAAGGGTGTTCCTCTATGGGTGGAGGAATAGGTGAGGTGGGTTCAAGTGCAGGTGGAGGACTTTGGGCTAGGATTTCCTCAATGGAAGGAATATGAGGTAATTGGGCAGCAACGGGTGTATCACTGAAAATAGCGTGGACCTCGCGGGTATGGCTACCATGAGTTGAGGTCTCTCCAATTTGATTAGAAGAAGGGGCATGATTATGAAATGGTTTCTTGAAGATATCTAGGTTTTGATTGGCAAGTGCATTAGGATTATCCAAGGTTAACTTGCCTTCTCGACCATTTCTTGGACAATGTTTTTGAAAGTGATGCAATTGCCATCACTATGACCCTTTACTCAATGATAGTTGCAGAAGTCATGCTCTTTATACCACATGGGTGTGGGGCGAGCAGGGTCAAAACTAGTGTGTGGTTTTATGGGAGGAAGGGTGATGGCCCCAAGCTTTAATGAGCTTTTCTAAGATAGAAGAATAAGGTTCCCCAATTGGGGTGTATTTCCATTGTTCCCATCTGAATTGAAAAGTCTAGAGAGGAGAAAGATTAGATGAGGGGCTAGCCTGATTTGATGGATGAGCTAGGCCGGCCTTGAGTACCACTGCGTTAGTGGTCCCCTTGGCTTTTGAATAATTGTTCTATGGTTTCGAAGAAGAAGAGGTATCATTCGGCTTGAATTATGAGTTCTTATTATGTAGTTGGATTTTCTTTTCTTCGATGGCCCGAATCTCTAGCTTTCATGCCATGGTGAATGCTTCATCGAAGGTTTGGAAAGTCTGGACCTACAGGGTTAGTAAGATATGTCTAGCATAAGCCCACATGAAGAGTCTATATCAGTTCAGTTTGTGGTAGTTGGAATGTGAGTTGATTGATCAGGCTATGCCAACGAGCAACAAAATATGCGATAGATTCATCGTCATACTGATGCGTAGAGTAGAGGTCAGTCATGGTAACCTTCTTAACAACGTTAATGGAGAAGTGATCCAAGAAGGCTTGGGCTACCTGATTAAATGAGAATATAGAGTGTCTAGGTAACCCACTATACCAATATAATGCGGGCCCAGTCAGAGACATGGGAAATGTCCTCAGGAGCAAAGCATCATCATGGGCGATCAGATAACACCCATGTTTGAAAGACCACAAATATTGTTGTGGGTCTTCTTAGCTATTAAAGTGGTTGAATTTAGGTATTTCCCAATGCATGGGATATGGGCGGATAGGAATGGATGGGTGGATATAGGCTCATTACAAATCTCATCAAAGGTGAGATTGTTGTGGGAGCCAAAAACTGATGCCTTCCAATGTCTACATCTTGTCCATCATTAACTTGATTAGGTTGTTGGTAGGTTGTGATGGTTGGGTGACCTCCTGTAGTGTAAGAGGGTTGGTGTTGGGCATATGATGGGGGTGGCATTCCAGTATACTGGCGCTGTCCGTATAGGTAGATTGAGAAGGAGGGAAGTGAAATAGGGGGTACGTACCCAAAAATGAATGATAGATGAAACAGGAGGATGCTGATAGTACATATATGGAGGTGGAAGGGTCGTGGTGACCCTAGTGGAAATGGGGGCTAAGGATTGTGGAATAGAAAGAACAATGTTTCGAAAAGGGGTAGAGGTCACTGACATCGGGGGTGGTTGTGTAGCTATGGGTATATATGAAACAATAGGTGCGGATGAGGTTATGTTCTGGGTGGTTGGCAAAGGTATAGTGGATGTGGTAGGTGCAACAGATGTGGTAGATGTGTCGGTGATAGCAGGTATGGGGCCTAGCTGTGAAACGACTGGGGGCAAGGTAGGTGTAGGTAGCGCGGAGCCAGAGGAGGTTGGAAAATTAGTAGGAGTGAGTGTCGAGGGAATAGATACGGGCATGTTGTATATCAACTGAATCGAGGAATCTCAAGTGGATGAGTGGGAAAGATAAAACTGCAAGGCGGAAGGGTTCTAGTTAAGGAGTTGTGTGAACTTCTCATCTCTTGTGGTGATAGTGATAGGTTAGGTAGGATCCATGGGTGATAAAATAGAAGGTGGTGAAGGACTAGGTGGGAGTGGTTGACGACTGGCATGGAATATGAGGTCGTTTTCTTGGCTTCAGGTCAGCACCATGTGAACAAGCACTGACATGGTAGGACTGCTTTCTGTAAATGACACAGAAATATAGAAGAGACAGGATAAATAGGTGGTGGTGGGTGAATTGGGGTTAAAATGTCAGCTGGAAAATTACACAGGCTAACCAATGTCGGTTAGGTTAAATCAACGCCGATCATAGGTAACCACAGTCGGTCACTGTGGAAAGTGGACAGTTGGTCAAAACAAGGTAAAGGCCAATACTTTGCCAAGTATGCAAGATGTTGATGGAATTACCAGGTTAATGAATATGATAAGAGTGACAGAGACTCTGAACAGTCAAAGAAGGTGAATAGGTGTCCTTTTTGGTAGGAACCAAAAGAACAGTGAACTGATGCTGGTTGAGTGAAACCGATGACAGTCAGAGGGTAACTGATGATGGTCACTTGACCGACACTGGTTACTGTGAAATCAAAACAGCGATGAAGAAAATGTGGTTGTGAGTTAAAATCAAATGTGGAATCAAACCCATAATTCTGAGAATGATGAGAATATGGTCCAGACACACTCAGATGAAGTTGGAATACACCAACTGTGATGAGGAGCATGCAAGGGGAAATAAGAAAAATGAAGAACGTGACCTCTCACCTCAAAAAACAAGCCAAGCAGAAACACTAAGAAAAATACGATCCTAAGAGTGTTTCTTCTATTATGTTTGTTTAGCTTATGTTATTTAAGGACTGACTCATGAACTTTAGAATAGAATTTTTTGGTGAGGATGGCTTCCTACGAAGAAGGAGATCTAAAAGGAGAGGTTTCAGGTATGTTATAATGGGGTGGGCCATCCTCTGATGGGGTACTAGACAGAGATAACTCACAAGGTGCCCATTGTGTCGTGATCGTGTGATCACCTACATCTTCTTCTGGGTGAGATGTTGTTTAAGAATGTGTATATATTTTTAATTTTGTGATGTTTGGTAAGACTCAGATAGAGAAAGAGAAAGGAAGTGCTTTTCTACGATTCGTTTTTCAACCATCATCTGGGCATGACTTCCAACATATAGGTTGCCCTCAATTAATGTGAGCTAATATAGAGAAGCAGAATGAAATGAAACAAGTTTTAAACCCAAATTGAAATGTTAAATTCAATGACATAAAAAGATGAACAGGAGAAGGGATGCTCCTTCACTAATGTGATACTAATGAAAGGGAAGAAGTGTTCTTTTTAAAGAACCAAAATACGATTGCTTTTAGAAAATAGAAGAGAAGGTTCTAGGGGAGAAAATTTAATGTAAGAACTTTTATAAAAGAAACAAACATACAAATTTTTCACCTAGAAATGAAAGAATGCAAAGAACCCCGAATGGGTCCCACCGAGTGTGCCAAATGTTTCACTTGAATCTAGATCATTTCTCTGAATGTTGATGAAACAGATAAGGGTAAAGGGCTAGGAGGAATACCTATTAAGATGTTTGTTTTAGGTTGTTGCGCACATATGAATTTTGAATCCACAGCTGATCATGAGAGCTTCCTTTTTGCTTGGAGGAACTACCTGAAATGTAAAACAAGACCACCAAATAAGAGTTAAACAATATATGTAGTGGACTTCCTAGCGTGTGCTAGATCTGGAAAGTGTGATACTTCCTATATGGTTGTCAATCAACTGTTTAAAATAACTTAATGCTAATAATAAAGGAAATCATACTGTAGTTAAAATGATTTAGGTATCTCATTCATCTACAATAAGAAAATTTGTTCACAACAGGCTAAGCTATGATTGAATTTAAAGGTTAAGGTCTTGGTTAGGGTGAGGTTCTGGGCTGTTTTGGGTATTTTGTGGAGGTTTTAAGCTCAATTCTTGGTTTTTGGTAAAAAACACAGAGACCGACGTCAGTCTGGTATGACCGATGTCAGTTTAGGTTAACTGATGACGGTTGTGGGTAACCAACGTTGGTATGGTCAGGGTATAGGAAACTCAATAAAAACTTGGCAAGGTGATAGATTTGAGGCTAGGTGGAAATGGAAGGGCAATGGTTAGATTTGTGTGGGTCCCAGGTATGCATAGTAATGATTAAAATCTAGATATGGGTAGTTCAAGGGTGTCGGTAAAGGGATGTTCAAGTTTGCATGAGGTAAAATGGTGGGGAATGGGAATGGGAGTAGAAACTTAGAACAACAAAAGTAAAAGGATCTGCTCAAATGATAATGAACTAGTGCAAGTTAACAAAACTTACTATTTGTACGAGTTTGATGTCTAGTTGGCAATGGTGGGTGATCAAATGGAAGGAACTCAGTGTGGTGTTGACACTTCCTCGGATCCTCCCGTGAAGGAAAAATGGCTTTGTAGTTACTTTTGGTGCTAGCTATGGATGCTCTGATGCATGTACGGATGCTAGTTCTACTTACATGCAACATTGATTCGTCACTTATTCTCAGAAGGTGTATTAACATCTCCGAAATGTGCCAAAAATGAAATAAGGTTTTTTTGGGGGTCAAATGGTAACCAACGGCGGTTCCGGGTTGACCGGTGGTGGTTCACAATGATTGGCGTCGGTTAGGGCGGGATTTCCTAGGTTTTCTAAAATGGGCAGATCCTTTCAATTTTCTGGGATCTCGTTCATTTGGCTCCATAGATTAGAATGTATGCTTCCCTTTTCAACATGTGGGAATGTGGTTAGAGGGAATGTAGGCTTTGATTTTTAGGGTTTGGTTAGGTCTTAGTTAGTTATGGTAACTTACTAAGAATATGTCTTAGGGTGAGGTGGCTAGATGCGATGTCTAGGTGAGGTGGATATGTGGGATCTATCTCAATTAGGATATTTAAATAATAAATTTTGTGAGGATAATGAATTAATTGAATTAAATTAATATTAGAGTCGAATGAAAGGGGCCATGGTCAGGTGAATGAGTTCAAGGTGTTTATTTGACGAGGGACCAAGGGGAGTGTGACCTAATTTTAGTGTCTACATAGCCACACATGCAAGTGTGCTATCTATAGACCTCTTACATATAACTTAAGTGACAATCATATTCTTAGTTCATCTCCATGAAAAATGCTTTGATCTGATCCTCCAAATGATAGACAATGTGTGTCGCGCACATCTACGCAACGTTGGTGTGTTCCGCACGCCCTCTTCTAAAAATAGGCCTTCATGCTCAAAATTGGATGAGTCATGAATGTTTAGCTTATGCTGCGCGTGTGTGTTCTTCCTATCCATTTGTGCCCTTAAACCTGGAATGTTTTTCCTGTGTGGACTTCTTGTGTGAGTTCTATGAAGTGTTCTCTGATCAACAAAGGAATAAATTTCCATATATGACGTAGAAGCTCCCTATGATGAAGAATTTTGTTGATTCATGATTTATGTTCCTTTTTCTTCAATTCCTTATTGAATTAAGCTACTACAAGTGCCAACTTATCTGCCTCTAGAATGAAAATGCAGCCCAACACCTTGGTCCATGCCCTAGGAACATAACTGATCTTATTGCATTTATCGAGCCATCTTTCACGATATTTTGCAATTTATTTAATGAAACTCCTAATGTTGGCCAGGAACTTGAAGTTATCTTCATTGAAGGAAAGAGAGTTACCTACCACTTTCTTGACCAACCTCTTTCTTGGCCAACTCCTATAAGGAAACAATAAGTTATTTTGATAATGAATTCTCAATGAGTGGAGGGAACTCAAGTTTCTAAACAAAATTATATACCTCATTCAATATATCGAAAGCATGTTGTCTAACTCAAAGATTGCATTTTTAGCATTCCATATCTCGCATCCATGATGTGGATCCAAACTTGAGACAGCTTCTCTATAATTCATGCAAACACATTTTTACTCACGAGGGTGTGAGAGTAAAAAGAGATCATCCCAAACACCAGTGGGAACACCTCACCCAAATGAATTACCTCTTTTGAAAACTCCTACTTTGTTTTATTTACATTTGAAAAAGTTGCATGAATATACTTTATGAGAGGAATTACATCTAGAAACAATGCCTTGCCTTGCTCAATGATTTTCTCAATCCACTTCTCATTAGCCTTCCCCTACATTATGTATCCCTATGTTTTCTTTATCACCTTAGGATCAACACTACTGATTGGAGGAATGTCCTCTATAGGAAGATAAGATATTGGATAGGGATCTAAGAAATACTAAATGTGGTAATTGAGAGTATTTACATGTTCCTCCAACTATGTAATTGTTACCTTGTATTCTTCATTTTGTGCAAGGAGGTGGGAAGAGGATTCCTTGAATAGATGAGAATATCCCTTGTGAAAATATTGAGCCAATTAGATTTTGATAAACTCATAGTCTGATGGAGTCATTTCCTCAATAGTATTTTTATCCCTAGGCCTAAAAATTTCAACATACTAATTAGCTAAGGTGCCACTGAAGAAGTGAGATATTTGTTGCTTCTTCTTACTTCACTTAGATTTTAGGGTTCATAAGATTGATTTAATAGTGGGCATGATAGCATGTTATGTTTTCCTTGGATCACTCTCAATCATTTATTAAATCCATGGAAATGGATCTTTAGGGGTTGATATGATGTTTATCACCTGATAACTTTTAGGAACTTGTTATGGAATCAACTCTTGATCACCATGGGAAAGTTATGTCATATGAGAAGACATACCTATATGAGTTTTAAGAGAAATATGTTGTAATGGATCACCATTTCTTTCCTTCACTTATCTCAGTTCAACCAACTCCCCTCGACTCACCCAACCAGCTCTCGCAACTCACCGAGCTCACTCAACTAGCCTACTAAGCTCCAATAAACTAGCTCACTGAGTTCCATTAAACCATCTCTTATAGAGATATGATGATGGATTAAACTTGACCAATAAGTTATTATGATCATTATATCTCTTGAATCATTTTAACCTCTTCAGACTACACAATGTCCCTAGGTTTTACCTATTGCACCCTACGATGCTTTGCCTTGCTCTAGGACACAAATTAATGCCTCACAATCACAGTGAAGTGTGAATTACCTTTATTAATCGATACCATCACCTGGAAACCTTTTGAATATGTAAAAAAGTGCCAAGATGTCTAAAAACATATCCTATTGCAAATTTTTTCACCCATAATACAGACTTTCTATTTTTAGCATATGCGACTAAGACTTGCTATTTTGGGATATTTAACCTATTATTCTCAAATTTGATATTCTCGATCCTATGGCATACTCAACTAAACTCTCTTGATGATGCCTTGTTATTTTTGGCATGTTTCTATATTTGGAAAGTTGCCTTTTCTTTTTTACTTTTTTTCCTTTTTGGGAAATATTGCTTTGTTTATAATTTTCATTGTTCTCTGAGTGTATTGATAGGAGAGGACTTGTTATTTTTGGAATATTTCTATTTTTAGCAAGTGAAAAGACAAAATACTTACTATATTTATAAATTTAACTTTCCCATGTATGGTTGCAACCAAAATGACTTCACTAGATTCTTCTCGCTCCTAGGACTCTGTGCTCAAATTTTCACTTCAATCTTCACGCTAGAATTCTTAGAAACTAAAAAAGCATTATGTTGGGCATAAAACTAGGGTTTATTTCCATTAAAAACTTAGGGAATCATTTTCTTTTCTACTACAATTTTCTTGAAGGCACCTATATTAAAGAATAGTTGTGAAAATATCACCCAAATTCGTTCACTGGTTTGAAAGATATGAATTTTTCTTGTTTTGGTGCATATGACAACTCTAGAGAAAATTTGGTATAGTTTCTCGATAATTTATAGTTTTTTGGTGTTATGGAGTAGAAACCATAGATTTATCATGAAAATATGAGGTGGGTAGAAGCTCTTTCATATTTTAAAGCTTTCTAGAAGCACTTTTGGTTCACGAGAGAGGAAGAAGTGAGTAGTAGCAAGGTAGAAACAATTAGTTTATTTTTTTGTTTTCAAAATTCAAAGCATGGGGTAAATTTTAGTATCCCTTCTATCCCAAAGGGATAGGGAAAAATGGGATAGAAAAATGTGCCTAGATGTGAGCTTGAAAAGTGATAATATTTGACTCGATGATGGAGAAGTGGAGAAAAACAACATTTTAGCACCATGGAGTTGAGTGGGGATGTATGAGGAACCTTGACAGGGGCTAGGGGAGGGGCACATTTTCTTATCCCCTCTTTCCCCATGGGAAAGGAATAGGAGGGATAGAAAAATGCACCTTGATATGATAAGTGGTGGGTTGTGATTCGATGAGGTGGAAAGGATAAGGGGCTTAAAAAAGCACTACAGGGCTTTTTTTTTTGTCATATAATAATTCAATAGCCAAGACAAGCATGGGGCACATTTTCTTGTCCCCTCTATCCCCATGGGATAGGGAAAGGAGGTACAAATTTTTTTTCCCTCAAATTGGGTTAACAAGTTTCAAACACTCATTACACAATGGGAAGGCTATAAATTAGGTCAAAGTGCTTGCGTATGTAGACACAAAATCACACACATCTTACTTTTTTTATGTCATCAGTATGTTGTTATATGCATGAATATTAAGTAAGAAAAGTATTCACTAGTGACACTATATCTTTTCTATCCACGTTCATTGATTATTTTCTATTGTGACTCTCTTCCACATTTTTCATTTTTGTATCCACTTTTGCAAGTCATAGAGATCCCTATATGTCTATCTTCTCACATTTGTCATTGTTTATCCCAAGACACTAGTGCCCGAGAACTTGTGTCCATCCTAGGCGCTCCCATCTTATTTATTTATTTTTCCTCATTTTTATGTTTGTGGTCGGAATTTTCACTTTTCTTATCCTTATCACTTGTTCATATTCAGCCTTTTGTGTCATTAGTGTCGAACTTGAAATAAGAGACTCATATATGTACACAACACACACTATTATTTTGGATGAAAATTCTAAGCGACTATCTCATTTACATACTACCACTACTATCACATGGGAATACATTTTTGGGTTGTATACACTACATAGGAAGGGGAAGTGTTGAATTCTATATCTCACATTTGTATCCAAGCTAGCTATAGACCACTATCTTGGCGTCATTGGCGCAATGGCAACTTAAGGACACAATTTCACACATAAGCACACAAAACTACATGGATTTTGAATTTTATTGCAACGCTTGGTACTAATTTCACTCTTCAAGTGACCGCTACGGTCAGTCAGAATTCACATATTGAATTTTTATTTCAGATATAATTTTTTGTGAGCTTGTATAGATAGCTAGGGTTTGATTTGTAGGTTTTAGGTAAAATTGAAACTCTAATAGTGAAGTCAGATAAAAAAATCAGACATTGGAGGGAAGACCCTTAGACCCAAAAAAACGTTAGACCCTAAATATTTACACAGATGTTAGCACCCAGATCAGACACTAGTGTCCAAGCACTCTTATCCTCCCATGAGAAATCCTGTCTAGCACAATCCAGAGTCACAAAACTTCATGTCAGCCACTGTAGCATCATTTCTAGTCATATACAATAGCTACATAGTCTTGAGTGTCTCCAGATCAATTAGAAAACTAGAAAGTCATTTATCCTTCCCATTTGTTTAAATTTATATAATGTTTAAGTACTTAGCATCTGTTTATTGTTGTATACCATAATTTTTATATTATTAGTTATAGAATTTAATCTGAAATATATATTTAATTCAATTTACATTAAATATTTTGGTGAACCCCACTCATATTCGAACCCTTTTCCCTTGGATCCCAAACCCTTTTAGCTCAAAAGAGGTAGCCATATCAAAAGTAAGATTATGACCTATATGCATATTTAACCACTATTTTCCAGTGCCTCTAAAGCAATTGAATTTTTTAATGTTGTCTACAATCTCCAATTTAACACAACAACCCTCCAACTAATCCTTGACAACCAAAACTCCCTTCCTGTTGGTTTCCAAAACTCTGATATTTACATAATTTCTTTTAACCAAAATTTACCCAATGTTATCCCTCATTTCCCATAGCCATGCATAATCCTCCATCTTCCTCTCTGTGTACTATTACAAATGATAGCATTAATATAGATTCTATGCAGGATGAGGTTCTTGTTTGTAAACACATGGATCTTAATGACTCTACTTGTGATATTGCAATTGTAAATATATTTAATGGTGTTCCTATTATTATTCAATTTATATGTGAATCTATTTCTCCTCCCATTCTTACTTCTAAAATTGTTTCTAATGATTTCAATGATAGATCTAACACTATAAATCCTACCACTTCTTTGTATGCTAATGATAATCTTAATGAAATCCTTTCTTGCAAAAATATGACTAATAGTGAATTTGATTCTGATAATGATACTACACATGTTAATAATGATGTTTCTTCAACTAAATTTTTTGAATGTGAATCTACACCTCCTCTTGCTTCTACTTCTAAATCTCCTTCCAATGATGGACATGTTGATACCAATCCTACTCCTAATACACCTCTCATTATGTCTCATGATTCTACACCTAACATCTCTATAGAGCCTCCACAGTCATCTCTTCCTATCGCACCTCCATCCACTCCTTCCACATCGATTCCACCTTTTCAGATTCCTATTATCACTCATAATGGAAATATTCAACCCCTCAATGTGCCTCTCACTTCCCCCACCATCCACTCATAAGATATCCTCTCTCTCATACATGTTGTTGGTTCTTTTCAAACCCAATTTCATACCCTTACCCTCAATAATAGAGCTTATTATACCCCCATTAACAATAATTCCCTTCATGGAAATCCCATTCCTAAGAAAATTCACAATTTCACTTTTCCTAAGGATTTCATCATGGCTACTTTCTCATGTTTTGATGGCATCGGTAATCCCTATTTAGATCTAAAACATAACCGCTTAGGCATGCTTCTTATTCCAATGATCAATTATTACTCGAATCCTTTCATCATAGCCTTGTTTATCATGCTCTCCAATGGTATACTCATTTTCCTTATGGATCCATTAGTACATATTATGATAAGGAGGATGCTTTCCTTATACATTTTATTTCTAACAATGGCCTTAAAGTTACATACGAACTCTTTCCTTCTTTACATCAAGGAAACAATTAACCAATTTTAGATCACATTTTACACTTTAATTCTTGCATGTATCAATTAGTATTTCAGCCTATTGATCTAGAAATGCAATTTATATTTTGTCTTTGCTTGATTACTCCCTTAAAATAAAATCTCTTATATGATACATATGAATCATTTACTCTATTGTGTTATATAGCTATTGATTTAGAGAATAATTTAATTGCAGAACATATTATAACACCACCTTATCCTTCTTCTATTCCTTCCTTGCCTACTAATTCTTCTCCTTGCCCATCTATTGACCCTTCTACATGATCCTCATCTCTACCTCCAAGCAATCATTTTCCTTCCCCTCCACCACATCAAAATTCACCTATTTTCCCCATCTCCCACTCGTGAACCATTGCACTTTTCACATACTTCTAAACCACATGATATCTTTCATATGTTACTTGATAAGTAGTTAATTTTTTTACCTTTTACCCAACATCATCCCCCTCATCCATTGCAATGCCATCGTGACCACCATTTTTTACAATTTCCACCGCATTAATGGACATTGTAATAATGAATTCTATGATCTCTATGATAGACTATAACAATTACAAGATAAATGTGTCATTTCTTTCCTCCCTCGCTCTCGTGAGCACTATCAATCTTCTATTCCACATAGGTGAGCCTCTGTCATAGCTAACTTATATCATTCACCTCCTCCTAAGGTCATTATTCATACACCTCCTAAGGACATTATCCATCCACCTCCTCTAACTGGCCCACATATCGCCATGACAACTCATCCTCCACACACCACTAGTGCATCTCATTGGCTTCCTAGAGAGCCCACTTCCACACAGCATAGTCTCACACCCCCCATCATTAGAAACATTTCATTTGACTTCCAATTTGGCACCTATACTCACAATTTCACTATTCCATATACTCTTATTGTGTGTATCAAGTTTCTCCACCTTTGGTAAATGATTTTCATTTCCACCTCATTTCAAGATGACACACTTTAGTGATAAGGTTCACACTTGATTGTTGAGGACAACTTCATTCATGAACCTCACATCATACACACTTCACACTCTGCACTTCATGACATTTATTTTGTTAACACAACATATTCATTTCCCAATGACACACTTTAGTGCTAAGGTTCACACTTGAATGTTGAGGGAATAATTCATTCATGAACCTCACATCATACATAATTTACACTCTACACTTCATGATATATATTTTGTTAATGCAACACATTCATTTCCTGATGACACAGTCTATTGCTAAGGTTCGCATTTGAATATTGAGGGTATACTTCAATCATGAACCTCACATCATACACACTTCACACTTGTTTGTGCTTTATAACATATCTTTTGTTAACACAACACATTCATTTCCCGATGACGCACTCTTGTTCTATGGTTCATTATTGATTGTTGAGGGGGAATATATAAATGAACATTTTCCTTACACTATGGGAAATTTCTCTTCCCCCCCCCTTTTAATCTAAACTACATGCCATTGGGAACATTAGTTTACATTTACTCATTATATGAGTATCCATGCACTATTAATTCATTATTTTATCATGTTTCCATTTACATACCACATTGCATCACATACATACATTGTTATTTATCATATGATATATTATTCACTCTTTTTCATTTACATATCTTATTCACTCTATTATCTAGCAATCCTTTCTGCATCATAACAAATTCCAATAATCAACACTATCTATTAAGTCAATCATTCTCACAACACATGTAGAATTCAACAAACTAAACAATAACTACCACGCAAAAATCATAATCATCACATAGTATACAAATAAACACCAACACCAAATACAATATACACAACATGTATATATACATATCTCATCAAAATCATAGTTACAATATACAATCATTGGGGGGAAATCCCCCATGCATCAATACAACATGCAAAATACATCATAAATTGTCCTCTCTATCACTATCTATAATTGCGGGAGCTCTAGGTATCGAAGCTTCACCACTCACTCTACCTTGTTGATCTTGGACTCTATATCTCTTGAGATGGCTTCGTAACACAGAAACCTTTGTCATCTACTTTTCATATCAACCTTGTAGCTCCACATAACATGTAAATAGATCATGTGCTAGGCCTCCTCATACAACCTCCCTCAATCACTCTACCTCTACACAAGCCTCATCATGCTCACTCAACAATATTGTACATGTGGTTTCCACTATAGCCACTAGCTCAAATAAATGGGCATGCTCAATCACAATTACGTCTACCCACTCTAGCATCCCTCCTCCCACGAGCACATTTGGGGGCATGTTTCGCGTTAACATGCATATGGAGGTATCTATGACTAGCATCCAATAGGCATCACCTACAATCACTAGCCCACTTATACAAGGACTTATATAGGCTTAAACATGATGTTCATGGTGGTGGCATAAGAGTGAATACTTTTTTACATGTATGGGCATATGAGAATATTGCTATATTGAGGCCACTTAATGGTTTGCTAGCCAATTGGGCCCAACCAGATATATTTGTGGCAAGGTAGGTGGGTACCCATAGCAAGATGATGGGATCGACCACATATAGGTTGATGATAGCTTAAATTAACCCTGGGGCCATTATATGGAAACTGTACATAGATAATTGTGGATGGGTGGAGGATGGTGTGAAGCTGCAGTGCCTCTGATGCGCTATGTGGTTAAAGGATTGATTCACATGGGTAACATAGTTGTTTTAGGGTGATTAAGTATATACACAATTCAACATGGCTCAGGATGTGCCCTGAGAGCCATATATATGGTGTCAATCTATTAGGGCTATGAGGTGACCAGGGTCGAGGCCAGGCCCAACAAGAGAACGACTAGTACATCCAAGGACTAGATGAGTTAGATCTTGCCATAGGGCCTATACATGTGGATGACATGAGGTGCACTCAGGCATAAAATTAGTTGTGGAAAGTACACTAATGGGTGTTGTTATTTCCAATAGTGGTGGATGCAGGTGGTGGGCCTGCAGTTGGAGGAGAAGAGGGTCAGGTACCCACCACCAATGTAGATGATGTGGAAATGATGAGAGTAGAGAATACATATCTTTTATTTTTGATTGATATGAAAATGTGTAATACATAGCGTGTCCATGTGAATTTGGTACCATTCTCCTCTATAATGCGCAAAATGTAATGCATCTGGTATAAAATCCCAACTCCTCCACCCTCTACGGCCATCAAAGAAGCTAATGCCACTGTAATAAATTTCTGCAATCATGGAACCATTGATCTCACAATGGCATCCAATCTAATATATGTCTCAACTTGTAATCAATACCCTATGAAATACCGATGTGTTACCCTCATCTAACTACGGGCATCCAATATGGTCATGATCTTTACTTTGTCTCTAATAATAAACAACCGCAGTATCTTGTATACATCCTCTAAATTCACTGTCATCTCACCTATTGAAAAATAGAATGTACAAGTGCCTGTGCACCATCTCTCACACAAATTTTTCAATAAAGGAATATTTTGGGTTATCTCCCCCAATCTAGTAATGTCTCGTAAGACATAATGGTCTAATATATCCCACACTATGTCTCAGAACCCTAATCCAAGTAATGTTCTCAAGTGACAACCTACCTCAAAACACTCTGGAGTGTATATCTCTCTACGCAACACAAAAAAGTAACAAAATTACACTATTAAAATGTCAGGCATTCTTCAAAATTAATCATAACAACTTTCAACTAATCAAAATATAGTCATTTCATGTTACAATGCAAAAAATCTGCCCCTGGACATTAGCGCCCATGAGATGGATATTAACGATCAAAAGCGGGTCACTAGTGTCCTGAATGACATAAACACCATGTCTGCTCCCAGCCTAGTTAGGAGTGCTAAAAATTACAAAAATTTAAATTTTACTAAAACGTTAAAAACAAGCATTTTGGATTAAAAATCCAAAAACAATTGCACAAACCAGTTACTCAGTCTTCTGCGAAGCCACGATCACCACTAATTTCTCAAATCTTGTCAAACTATCTGCTCTAACGCATGGTTCTTCACATCTTAGAGATAAAATTTCAAATACTCTTAGTACAAATAAAATTACTATTCACTTTTCCATATTACTATTTATAGTAATTCCAATTTACGATATATTATAGTTACTATTTACTACTATTCTTACAACTAATATATGGCACACAGGTGCAGTCATATCTTGAGCCTTGTTACTCTATTTTTCTCCCCATTTGCACCATATGGATCATGGTTTCCTCTAGCACCATATTATATAACTTGCACGATCTCACATTCACATCTGACATATATACTAAGCTATACATACATAGTCTTTGTCAATACTAACATCTACCCTATGTTATCTCTCATTTAATATTACAACTTTTTACAACCTTACTTTTGGCTCAATGTTCATTTCTCTTCCCTTCAATATTTTTCTGAAAGGGGGGAATACAATCAGGATCATCCTATAATCCCTCTCAGTATAAAACATGATCAATCACATTCTAAATATATTAGTATCACAAATTTCCCTGATCTCATTTGGACACACTTATAATTATTCTATATGAAAAATCAATACTTGCATCTATTCTAAATCTATCCCCCCAAAATTACCTAATATGTGGGCAAAGTGAAACCTCTTCATGAGTAGTTTTCTAAATACATCTTATTTAATGAACTGTTATCACTCAATTTAATCAATCAACATAATAATCATAGTTACTGTCACTCTCATATGACCTAGATTGGGAGCCACATTACATTACTATCGCTTTCAAATGACCTAAATTAGAAGTCATCCAACACTATTCAAATTGGAACACCCGTTACTATGGGAGTGGGAGGAATGAGACATCATTTACTTTCCTATATTGATCCTATATGGGTTCTTTAATCAGGAACTACACAGAACCAAATTTGGTCTCTATCCATCTGCAACAGTAGGATATTTTGGGGATATAGTCATCAAAGGAGGGAAAAGAGAACTCTCTCCCCAACACTCTTCCTCTGGCTACATGATCACCAAATCCTTTAATTAATTACAAATATGGTTGGGAATTGATCATTCCCTACCCCTCTCTATCACCTTTTGCAAACAACTCAACATCTCCTATGACATTACAACTATTTCTCAAAGTTGATCATTATGATGTGTGATACCTCCTCTAATGCCATGTGGATCAAAACATTGATCTATGATATTCTATGCTACAAGTCTCTTCATTCTACATGCACTCTATAATATGGCTTCTTCGGACTCTATACACGTATGTTCCTTCCTTTACACTACTTGAGTTTCATTCAAATAACATAAGGGGGGGAATGTAGATACAAAATAATGCACATATTACTATTTTTCTATGTCTTCAATATGTTGTTATATGCATGAATCTTAAGTAAGAAATATATTCGTTGGTGACACTATCTCATGTCTATCCATGTTTTTTGATTTATTTATATTGTGACTCTCTTACACATTTTTCATTTTTGTATCCACTTCTAGTCAAGTCATAGGGATCCCTGTCTATGTGTCTTCTTGCATTTTTTGTCATTTATTCCAAGACACTAACTCCCACTCTGGACACTAGCGCCCAGGCGATTGTTTCCATCACGGGTCCTCTTGTCCTATTTATTTATTTTTTCTCATTTTTATGTTTTTGGTCAATCTTTTTAGTTTTCTTATCCTTATCTTGTGTTCATAGTCATCCTTTTGTGTTACTAGTTTCAAAATTCAAACAAGAGACTTGTAAATAAACACAACATACACACTATTATTTTGGGTGACAATTCTAAGGGACTATGTCATCTATATACTACCACTACTATCACAAGGGATTATATTTTTGGGCTACATACACTGCATAGGAAGGGAAGTTGTTAAATTCCATATCACACATTTACATATAAGCTAGCTATATCCCACTATCTTGGTGTCATTGGCATGAGGGAAGCCTAAGGACACTATTTCACACACAAGCACATAGAACTACACGGAGTTTGAAATGTAGTGTAGTGTTTGGTACTAAGTTCACTCTTTAGGTGAATGTTGGGGTCAGACTAATTTCATATATTGTATTTTTATTTCATATATTATTTGTTTGTGAGCTTGTGTAGATAGCGATCATTTTTTTTGTAGGTTACATGTGACATCAAAACCCTAGCAACAAATTTGTAGTGACAAATAAGATATTGGAGCAAAGATCCTCAGACCTAGAAAAAGGATGATCCTGAACATTTACACAAATGCAAAAACCCATATTGGACACTAACACCCAGGTGCTCCTTTCCTTCTGTGGGTGCTTCTATTCAACATAGCCTTGATTCACATAGCTTCTTGTCAGCCATTGTAGCATCATTTCCAGTCAAATCCAACTCCATAGCCCCGATTATATCCATATCACATAGAAAAATAGCTAAGTCATCTATCCTTCTCATTTGTTCAGAGTTATATATTTTGCAAGTACTTATAATTTTTATATTGTTATATATCATTATTTTTATATTATTAGTTATAGAAGTTACTCTAAAATATAGATTTAATTCAATTTGCATTAAATCAGCGGAGAGTTGATCAAGGTCATATGGAGGTTGGGTGTATTTTCTTCTCCCCTCTATCCCCAAGGGAAAAGGACATGAGGGATCTAAAAATGTTCCACAACCTTGTGTTGACATGTGTTCTCCTGTGAAAATGAATAAGTATCAAAAGTTTTCCTTGAGAGAGACCTTGAAGACAAAGTTTCCGGAGCTCCAGGAGGTCCTTTTTAGTGATAAACTATATGAAATTGACTCCAAAAAACCTTCCAAGATGAATGGGATAGGTTTCAAGATCCAATTGTTCCTAAAAACCCCTCAAAATCTCCTTTTTCTTGAGATAATAGGGTGTGTCTATTGAATCTAATTTTCCTTGAGAATCACTTGAGTTTTGTCAAAAATGTAAAAGTTATGTCATGTAGAGAATCCTTAAATATTTCCAACGAGTAATTATTTTCCTCCTAACTCCCTACAAAGCTCCAAGAATCATTTACCGAAGCTCATGTACTAGTTTAAACTGCAAGCTCCATGACCCTCAAAAACCCACTTTCAATATTCTTGTTCCTAAACCTTCAAATCTTCCCTTAAATTTCTTAAATCACTTCTTGCATGTTCATAACTCCTTGAAACCATTCCTAGATTATTTTTATCTTTTTATAGACACAAAATCATGTTGCATACTACTATTCTTATGATTCCTAAGTAAGGAAAGTATTAATTAACCCATGTCTTTTACCATCTTTCTTTTCTTTCTATTTCTACTTTTGGTCTTACACCCTTTACTACTCAGTCTGTATTATCATACTTTGGCATTTCTTGCTCTAGACACCAATGCCCAGCCAGGATTCTAGTACTAGGTGCTCCCATCCCCTCTGAGCATCCCTAACCACTTTATACTTTGTAAACTTATTTTAGGTCATTTCTATCCATTTGAGCATCTTATATTTTTGGTAGCCCACCTTTTTGTGGTTAATTATGAAATTCAAGAAATGGAATCATATAAATATAAAGTTATGTGATCATAATAAGGGACCAAACACTGAGAAATATCTATCTCCACCTAAGGTTTCATCCAAAGGCTATTCACAAGAATTATAACATCCATTCAAGGGCAAGGGACTGCATTATTCTAAAAGGAACGATAACCCGATCATACTAAGCCAAGAACTCAGATGCTAATCAAACACTGCGATCAATAAGATGAAATCAATTCCCCATATTAACTTTACCAAAACATTTGCAAACAAATGAGTAACAATACCATATATTATTATCGAACTCAATGAAATAGAATGAGAATTGGCCTTGTTTAAATAGGCAAGGAATAACAATCTAAGAACTAGTTAAGGTCATAGATCAAACCATAAATCAAGGAAAGAACTAATCATTAAAGAACTAGTCAAGTCCATAGATCAAGAAAATAACTATACCTAACAACTAGATAATATCCTCCTAATATCTAAATAAATAAAAAGAAATATCCACACACATAATTGGGTGAGGATAAATACAATAAAGGTAAATAAAGTACCTAGGTGAACATGAGCTAAGGTAAATACCTACTCTAACATATTCTACATACACCTCATAGGAGGCGAGTCTATTCTATTCTATACACATATGTATGGCATTTATTTACATCTAACTTACTTTCTCACTATGAAGTGTGACATGCACAAGAGCCACCTAGGGAATGATTCTACACACACACATATAGAACTACATTGGGTTTGAGATGTAGTGCAATGCTCAGTCATAAGATCACCATTGTGACAGCTGAGTACAGTATCACCCCTCATTTTGTAATTTTATTTTTTAGGATTTGATGTCTATTTGAGGATTTTACATTTTTATACTTCATTGCAAGTTTCCAGCGAGCTCGATGATCTTGGTGTTACCATAGGTGAACAATAACGAAAAAATTGTGACCATGACAAGACAAGTTTATCATATTCTTCACAGACATAGGCACATGTTTCTAATCTGTAGTACCCGTGGACGCCCCTCCCCCTTTCTGGGTGCCCTTTTCTAGCATGTTGCTCCATATTTGCATTTTTCTAGGTCTGTGTGAAATGCTCCTACCTTTCTGTTCACCTGGTTAGCACTTTGGAACAGTCTAGACTTCATTGTGAATAAACTAAGTCCCTCTTTCTCCTCCTTGCAACTAGGGTTTCAAATTTTATCTCTTAGTTTTCTTGAGTCAATTTTTGTATTTAATTTTCATTAATTTAATACTACAATAACAATTAGATTAGGCATATTCCTTTCATATATAGCTTAATCATTTTGGTGAAACCATCATTCGAATCCTCCTTCCCTCTAGGGATTTTCTCTTCTTATCACTATGGATCAATCTTATGGAATTTTTTTTTAGGCCCATATCAAAGACCTTAATGATCATACTGTTGAGCATCCGTAGGATTTATACTTGCTTATATTTGTTTCTCATGAGGAAATTACCAGTCTTGTAGACCTTAATGCTTCCACTGCCATCCCTACTTCCGTTACCACTCAACCACTTTCCTCTATGATTTCACCTATTTCTTTAGTTCCCATTTCAATCCGTGCTCCTACTAATCATTCCACTCCACCTCTTTTTCTCATGTATGCCAAGTATCTTCCAATATTAATCAAGATTTGGCTTCTCTTTACCAAGATCTTCAAGTTCAAATCTGCCAATTATGGTAGACTACTTCTCGTGCTTCTCCATCTTTGGATTCCATGCTATTACTTCACACTCCATTCATACCTGCCATCTCCACTCACCCGCTTCCTCCTAATTTTATCACCCCTAAGCTTCCCATATTCAATGGGCATGTTGACCCATAAGAGCACTTACGAGTATTTCGTGTATCGTGCCTATATTACGTGGATGATCATACATTGTTAGAAAATCTATTTCCTCTCGCTATCCAATATTATGCGATGTGTTGATTTTATGACCTACCTATCCACTCAGTAACATCTTTCATACATCTAGCTAATGCTTTTCTCACTCATTTCTCTATCAATATCAGCTCTAAGATCTCATATGTTCAACTCAAGCAACTTAAATAGTGATCTAATGAGCATCTAGAAGATTATGTCTTATGATACAAAAATAATTTAGCTAAGATGTTTAATGTTCTTGTAGAATATGAGCTTTAGAACTTATTCATTCAAATTTTACAACCATCTCTTTAGGAGAGTGTCTTATTTGAGACATCTCTATCATTTTATCAACCTTGTCACATTCTAAAGCTACGTGAAACTAAAATCATATCTATATGAAAGCTTGAGTATCAGGAGAAAGATTCATCTTATACATGATTCCAAAGTAAATTAACTTTTAAAATAACCGCAAAACCTAATCTAAGGTAACTTTCAATGTTGTCTCTAACACCAAAGAACTCTAATGGAAACCACCTAAGCATATATATATGAAGTTGACTATTGCTCTACATCTTATATTACAAAAACTTCTTGACAAAAATCTTATCATGCTTCATCCTCCACTCAACTTGTATCCATCTCATCCTAAATTTTGAAATTATAATGAGAAATTTTAATGTGACTATCATCAATGTGTCGAACATTTTACGGATAGGTGTTTCAAAAAAATTTCTATTATCCAAGATCTTATCGATGATAGCAAACTCAAGCTTCCAGAGCCCACCACCTCTGCACTAGTAAATTAAAATCATAAGCTCAAAATATTCAATAATACACTTCCAAAACATGACAAGAAAGTGGTTGATTCCTCAAGTAATCATACATATCACGTTGTTCCTCCTCCTACATCAGGGGATCTTGATTTCCTATTTTCTCATGCTGACATTTCTCCACCAATCATTTCTTTCTCTGATCATGATTATCATGCTACATTCTCTTTTGATCACTTGCACATTATTGCTTCTATCGATTCCATCCCTATAATTAACACCAAATTTAACCCATCATGGCATATCACTGCGTGTTCTATTTCAATTTTTATTTCTATTGGATATTCACTCTCACAAATTTCATATCCAACGGATAACTTATATGGGGTTGTCAAGCTTCAAGTTACTATCGGTCCTCTCACCATGTTTTTTCCCTTCTTTGTAGCATAAACAATCGAAGGGTGTGACATTCTCTTAGGTCTCAGTCTATCATCTCCATGGATCACTTGCATTTAAATTTCATTCACAACAATCAATTTATCTCTATCAATGGTGTTCCTCCATCTACTCCATGGTCACAACCTCCTCTTGAGGTTTCCATTACATCACCTAGACCATCTCGTTCCCCATGGCCCATCAAACCTACAGAACAATCTGCTTCTAGATCACCTGTTTGTACACATTGCTCTGTAACTCTAGTAAATCGGTCTAGGTCCATCACAAGGATGCCTCCTTCATCCAGGCATATTTCACCATCTCTTTTCAATCTGCATAGGTTTTCATCACCTCTATGCTCTCTTGCACATAGGAATTTGTCACCTGCACATTTTTTACGTAGGCACCCATCATCTCTGCGGTATATTCATCAGTCACATGCATATAGGATTCATTCACCCACACAAAATCTATCTCATATACCACCACTCTTAGAGTGTGATCACATGCTTTTATCTATACAAGCATCATGTGGAGGACACTCCTATTTCACTTTTATCAGATAACACATTCATGATCACACACTTGGTGGGGCATCACACCTATTTCTCCCCCTGGCATCGACATGTGTCTTATGTTCACATCATTTCACATCTAAACTTTAACATACAATATATACATCTTAATACACTTTCATCATCATTTCCTGATGGCACACCCTTGTGATTTTATTCATACTTTACTGTTGAGGGCATCCCATACCCAAGAACCTCACACACTACACATTACACATTACACATTACACACTACATACTTCACACATCACACATCATATACCTATTACATCTTTTATCACAACCCCTACCACATGTTTTGTGTCTTATTTACTCTACACATTCACAATATATATTTCTTGCCTCTTCTATTGTGCATTGCACTCACTACCCTATGACACACTCTAGTTCTACAGTCCATAGTCAAATGATGAGGGTGTACATATCAAATTGACCTCACCACACTCGTGTGTTCAACCCACTCACTCATTCACTCACGCATTTACACTCTACACTTTGTGCTTTGATGATCACATATTTCTACATACAATTCAAACCATTTCCTGATGACGCACTCTCATTTACAGTTCATTCTTGACTGTTGAGGGGGCATAAAAAAAATAACCTCACTACATATAATTCCATTTGTATTCACTCAGGGGGCACATGGCCCCTATCACACTCACTTTACATTCCATCTCATCCATCCATGACATGTTACATAGCTTAGTTGCACTTATTATTGTTTACATTTACTTGTTACATGTACACTTTATTACACATGCTAAATAGATATCTTATATGTCATTTTCTTTATCATACACACATGCACAATTCAATTTCCTTCTAGTTGTGATCACAGATTCTATAGATCCATTCATGTATCATGGATGCTTGGCTCTGTACTTATTACTAGTCTCACAGTGGCTCCTAGGGGTATCCACCTTCACATATTACAAGTGTTATTGTTTCATCTTGGTTTATAACACACCAATCTATCAAATTATTCACGTTTTTGACATACTCTTTATATTTCTAACATGTTAATGTGTGCTTCATGTGTAGCATTTATCTTACAAGGCTATTTTCTTCCATGGTTATCTATCACATTGCTTTTCATTGTTTGTGAGATTGTCCCTTTGTCTTGTGTGCACATTGTCTACTTTTGGCTTTATCGGCCTTGATTTTCTTACAACATCATAAGTGGTGTCCCATATTGTAACCCACTTTTCATGTCTACATTTTCTTCTTTCATGTTTACATTATATTCTTATGTCTTAGCTTACACATTGCCTGCACTTGTCTTCTACATACGTGTTTGTATTTTCCTATACTAACACTTGTTTCCTAGTGCCTTGTTTTCTACCAAACACATTACCTTCCCTCTATAGGACATAGTTTCAGCATAGTGGTCAGTCCTTCTTTGGTCCACACACTCCTTCAGCCATGTCACATACAACCTAAATGAAGGGTCATAATTTGGGTGAATCAGTCATCACACATCATAAAATAGTATTGGTACAACATAGTCATCATATCAGACAGGGCTCAGAATCAGACTTGGGTCCTTAACATAGTATAGACACTAGCACCTAGACCAGGAAAATAGCATCTAGGAACCCCTAACCCTTCTTAGATGTCTATTACCAAGGGATAGTTACACAACATTTTAGTAGTTTAGCACAATCTAAAGAGTTCCGCACAATGGCTTTTATAGGGCACAAAGTCCTTAACATTTAGGCATGCATGCACTACACATTTTCACGTTAGATTGAATTGTTCAAATTTTACACACTATATGCATTGGTGTTCTACATAGCGGAAAGTAGTTAAAGATTGAAGGATAACACCAAACGTTTCTCCCTATACTCCTTCCATGACTTGGCGTGAGATAGCCCCAATAACTTGTGGCCGGCACAACTGGCGCAAGATCACGCCAAAAAATTATTTGTCTACAACATCTTCAAGATCCTTTCTACACCCTTTTTATCATCATGGATTAGGTGCACATGTTATTTTTTTCATTTTCATATTTTACATACTTTTTACACATTTTGATCATATACATGTGTATTTTATTACTTGTTCATTCTTCTCTTTTGCAGGTCCATCTGTATGAGAAGTGGTAGTAAGAATCATCACAACATCAACAACATCACACACATCAGCATCGACATTGACAACATGCACATTCGCAAAAGCTACAACATGTTTTTCCACCCTAGGTTCATCATCTCATCACTTTTTGCACTTTCTCATATTTAGTCTCTACGTTCCATATTTTTATCACTTCACACTTTTCCTTGTCTCTCGACACATTTCTCACCATCAATCTACATGATTATTAGGTACGCATATATATCTACTTTATGTTATTGATATTTCACTCAAAAACATAAAGTGGGGGAGAATATAGACATAAAATCACACACTTTGGGTAATTATCTAGTCCTAATTACGTATTATTATTCATATGATTCCTACGTAAGAAAAGTACTAATTAACCCATGTATTTGGCTATCTTTACTTTCTTTTTGTTGTTACTTTTTTACTTACACTATTTATTGCTTAGTCTATATTTTCATACTTTGGACACCAGCACCCAACCAAAACGCCAGCACCAGGCGCTCCCGTCCTTGTTAGGCACCCCTGACCCTTTTATAGTTTGTTCATGTCTTTTGGGTAATTTCTAGACATTTGAGAATCTTATATTTTTTATAGTCACCCCTTTTGAGGTTAATTAAAAAATTCAAGAAAGGGAATCATATAAATATAAAGCTGTGTGATCATAATAAGGGACCAAACACTAAGCATTATCTATCTCCACCTAAGGTTGCATCCAAAGTCTATTCATGAGCATTCAAGCATTCATTCTATCATCCATTCAAGGGGAAGGGACTACATTATTATCCATACACTTCATAGGATGGAATTTTATTGTATTCCATGTACACATCTATTGCATTTCTTTACATCTAGCTTACTTTCTCGCTATCAAGTGTGACACAAACAAGAGCCACCTAGGGCACAATTACACACACACACACACACACACACACACACACACACACACATAGACTTAAATTAGGTTTGATATTTAGTGTAGTGTACATTCATAAGATCGCCATTATGACAACTAAGGACAATATGACCCCTCATTTTGCATCTTTATTTTCTAGGATTTGATGTTTATTTGAGGGTTTTGCATGTCTATACTTAATTGCATGTTTCTAGTGAGCTCAGATATCTTAGTACAACCTCAAAAACACTAAAGGAAAACAACAAAAAATAACTTGTGACGCTAAAAATATGAGTTTTTGATCTTTTATGCAGACATAGGTGCATGTTTCCAATCTATAACACCCATGGGCAACCCTGTTAAGCATGTTCCTCCATATCTACATTGTTATGGGTCTTTGTGTGATGCTCCTACCTTTCTATTCACCTAGCCAACACTTCAGTACAATCCAAACTTCACTGTGAATCAACTAAGTCCCTCTTTCTCCTCCTTGTAACTAGGGTTTCACATTTTATTGCTAAGTTTTCTTGAGTTAATTTCTTTATTTAATTATCATTCATTTAGTGCTACAATATCAATCATATTAGGCATATAAATTTCTTATTTAGCTTAATCACTTTCAAATATGTCCCAGAGGATGCACAAATGTCCTAGAAAGGCAAAAAATAGCCTTCCTAGGCTTACTAAAGAATCCACCTTTAGAAGCACTACATTAAACGGAATGCGTCACCCTATTTCAAAATTTTAAACACTTGTTAAGCTATGTAAAACACATATGAATACTTTCAAGGATAGGATAAACACACAAAAAGATGGCATACTAATCTTGAGAGGTTCTTAAGAGGTTTTTCAAGCAATTTTTTTGGCACTAGGGTTAAGTTGTCATGTTTCAAGTTTGATTTTTCCCTTTAAAAAACACATGACAATTGCTTTAAAATGTGTTGGTGAAATAATTTTTCAAATGAAAAATTAGGTGTTTTGACCAACGCTCAAGGGGTTATGCCCCTCCTTCATGTGTATGGGGAGGCTCTAATTATTGAATGTAAATTTTTATAATCCTATTTAAATGTTTTGGGGTGGCCAAATAGGCTAGGGACCATATAAGCACACTTCATTGAACCTGTGATAAAGTGCTTGTATGGGGTACAATGGAGGAATTTTCAGTGACGAGGGGTAAAGAAGAGAAATTAGGAAATTGAAGGTTATTGTTGTGACTAGGTAATTACAGAGTTCAAACCCAATATCTGGAGTAGTTCAATATTCAATTATACGAAAGTAACAATGAAGAATCTAGTGACACTAATAAACCCAAACACACACTTCATTAGATTCATTCATCAAGGATGTTGTTGATCAGAGAACACTTAACAGAAAGCACACAAGAATTCCATGTGGAAAATCATGTCATATTCAAAGGCACAAATGGATAGGGAGAACATGCGCACAGGGAAAAAGTTCAACTTTCAGAATTTAGTCATTTTCACTCATGAAGGTATATTTTTAGAGATGGTGTGCAGAGCACACAAATGAGGCAAAGACGTGCATGCCACATATTAGTTATTTTTGGAGGATTGGATAGAAATCACTTTACATGGATACATGTTGGAAATAGATCTTCTACTGTCAGTTAGCTAGTAGTAGTCTATTATTAGCGCACTTGCATGTGTGGATAGTTTTGTAACGGCACGTGGATAATAATAGCATGTGACCTATGTTGGGAATAGATAAGAAATGAAGGGCAAGTCCCCACCCTTATATATATGTAGTGAACTGCATAGTAGATATACAGAGAGATGTATGATGGTGAATACCCACACAGATAGATAAGTGCATACAGAGAGAGATTATATTGTTACGTGCATACTACTATTACTGTAATGAAGCTTCTGTATAATTATTATCTTTAATATAATGGAGGACATTGGCTGAATCCAAGTGTTAGTTTTATGTGTATCTGAATCTAGTATTTTCTTGATCTCATCATTGTTAATACTTAATTTTTTTCTCCCGTAGGTATAGATCCGGTATGCTCTATAGAATGATGTGTTAGTAATGGAACTATATGTGTTAATTCTTCATCACATTAGAATCTTGCAAAAACAACCCTAAAGAGAGACCTAGTACCTTTGTGCACTTCAGGTGAATGTTCAGTCTTGGTTGAGTGATGTGCCAACGTGACTAGGGTTTATTGGATTCATATCACTAAATTCTAGGCTGCATCATTGGTTCCATTACCGGGATCTCTTTTTAAGTTGTTTTCAGGATGGTTCATGATGAAGACATATGGGTTGACCTTAGCAAGTGTTGAAGAATCGATACGTGATCTGGAAGAAGAATACACATGGTGATTCAGCACTAGATCTAAGTTTAACGCATGCATGTGGGTGGAACAAAATTTGTATGAAAGTTTATATGAGATATTTTTCGCTATCTTTCCAATAGAATTGTATGAGTGGCTGATTGCTTATGCATCTAAGCATAATTGGAGGTATTGTGCACTTGTCTGGATGTAGGAAGAATTATAAGCCCTTTATGATGCTGATTTGATTTGGACTTGAGCTATGGATACATGGTTTCATGGTGTCTTGAACAATTATATCTTAAAATACTCAATTTCCACTTATTCATGTCCAGAAGTAGTTGAATTCTAGTTTTTACGATATCCAAGGGGAGCTTACCTACAAGGAATTCCTCTGGCGATCAAGATCCTGATGGTAACCTTGAATCTGGAGAGTAAACCGATGGAAAACTAAACCTCACCACGCACAGGGGCAGGAGCGGGTTTGGTGAATGATGGTAGACCTAGAGGCAAAAATTAGAGAGAGGAAAGGTGGATTAAGTATAATGAGGCACGTGAGAGGGAGAGAAGTAGTGTAACGTTGCGGAAAGTATGGCATTGAGGAGAGAGATGGCTCATGAAGTATTTGAAGCTCACATAGAAGACATGGAGCCAGAGTATTAGGAACTCCCCCATTTGGGAAAGTATAACAGGAACCCCCTTCAGCCTCGTGTAGAAGCACACCAGTAGAGACTACCTGGGCCACAAGCGCGCATCTGAATCAACCTAGTAAACTCACCCTTACATTTGGTTTTTAAGCATATAATACAACAAGTAGTCAAAAAGCTAGTTCAAGCAATGGGAGAGTAGGAGCGAGTCTTATAAGAGTCACAATGATGGTAGAAAAATGGCTTCATTGTTATACGAGAGTACCTTTTTGGGTGTATCATCAACATAGAATACAAGCGTGCTGATTTTTGGATTAACTTATGGGAGAAGTAACGCTTTGCAGAATGTCAGGGTACAATTCAGTTCTCCTATTGGGACATAGGAAATTATAGCTTCTGGTCCAACCCCAGTTATAAGTTTGGGATCATAACACATAGATATCTTTTGTTCAGGAAGATATGTGGCTCTGGAGGTAGGGGAAACATAGAAGGTTCTGGATCAGGTAGGTAAGGTCCACACCAACCCCATAATATCTACATGGAAATGTCTCTTCATCTTCTAGATTATAGGGGTATAGAAGATGTTGTTGAACATGTACACATGTGTGAAATATTGTGGCATGCAAAAGGAATTACATCTTCTGAGTATAGGGAAATCCAAATTGTTACTACGTTATAAGGGCACACACACAGCTGGTACAAAAAGTTTGACTCTGATCAAACTTGTGTAGATTATACACCTTTAAAGGATACATTCCTTACAGAGTTTCATATCCTTGAGTTTGAGAAAAAGAGTATAAGTGTGCTCAAAGATATTAAGCAAGGCACTGCTAAAAGTGTTAGAGAGTATGATGCATAGTTTAAAACATTGTTATCAAAACTTTATTATGACATACACGCAAGCCAGCATGCGCAATGTTTCATTGGGGGCTTGATTACCCCTTTTTGGAGGGCATTATAACATAAGACATACATTGATCCACGTGAAGCACTTGAAGTAGCCTTACATGCTGAGGCAGTTGGAAGCATAGATACCAGGGTGAGCCCATTTTTAGAAGCACAAATAATAGTGATGGCAAAACAATTGGAGAAAATATCAGCAAATTTAGCACATGAGATGCGCACAGGGATTTGATGCATAGATTGTGAAGTAGAAGGTCATACAAAGGATAGTTTCCCTCACATAATAGTATGCTCATTACTGATGGATTGTGAAATATGCCACTTAAACCATGATGCTAGCCACTTCCCATTATTATAATGCACAATAAGGAAGAATATTTTAAGCTACTGTAAAATCTATAGGTCCACGACTTATGACACAGAGGGCTACTGACTGATTGGATAGATCCATGATGCTATAGATATTGGTGTACAGTAGACAAGAGTTTCAAATAACTCTAAGGGAAAGAATGAGCATCAGGACTAAGAACACAATCAGGCGCACTATGATCGGAATGAAGAGCATTTTAAAGGAAGTCATGGCAAAGGTCAAGGATACCATGGTGGATTCAGAGGATGAGGTTGTAGTGGTGGAAGAGGTGAGTTTCCTTGTGGTACATGTTATACATGCAGATCTCCTAACCACTATAGGCATGAATTTCATCAGAATATTACATGTTCTTTCTGCAGAAAGAACCATAGCTACGAAGAATTCCTAGACTTATATGAGCATCTAAGAAAGCAACATAAATAGGAAAACAAAGGCACAAGGATGGTTAGGATACAATGCACTGTGGACAATCAATGGATTCCCAAGATGGAAGTAGAATCTGAGGCACTACAAGTGAAGATCGTGACCCGCGTTGAGGTGGAATGTGCCAGGGAAGCATTGCAAAAGAAGCCTACCCTCACTAAAAATGAGGTTCTTCATGCACGGTACCAAGATCCTACTTATCAAAAGGAGGTTTATCAAGAAACCATGGAAGTTATAAGGAATATTTAGGGTGAGATCTAGTACTTGAAGGAGAAAAATAAAGCATCAGAGATGATCCAAACTAATATAGATGACTTGAGGGAAGTGTGTAAAATGTTTCACCAGGAAAACATCATTCCACTATTATAGATTTGGTTAAAAGGAAACACTCCATGCGTAACTACTGAGAATAGATGGAAAATCCTACATGCAAATCTCCCTTCTCATACCCTACATTATGACAAGGAAATCACTCTGAATGTTGTTGTGGATGGGTGTCTATTGAGTAATATACTGATTGATATAGGAGTGGAGGTTAATTTTCTTACCTTGTATGCATAGGTATAAATGGGAAGACCCCTACTGCAGCCATCCTCTAATGTATTATTCATGGCTAATCAGACTAGGGCCACTCCCATAGAAGTTTTGAAAGATGTATCCATTACCATACAAGGAGACAAGTTCATTGGATACTTTGAAGTTTTAGCGTTGGCAGAGTTAGATAGCTTCCCAGCTCTATTGGGGCATCCTTGGTGTTATGAAAATAATTTTGATCCTCAGTTCAACAAGGGCTATATCAGTTTTGAAAATAAGGAGGAAAGGGTTATTATCCCTTTAACATATGGAAATTCCATGCCCTATGTTGAGCCCTTAAGTGAAGAAGATTTGAATAGGATTTATGTATGCTCCATTCGAGATCCAGAGATGATTGAACCAACCAAAGAAGGACTAATCCAGTGGGAGGATGCACAATCTATTAGTGACACTACAAGTGTTTCTTTTGATAATTGGGCTCATAGCGCTTATGATTTGGTAGGGCACAAAGTAAAGAGCATATTCCCTCAAGGTACAAAACCACGTTATGCCAAGAGGATAGGTAACAACTCGGTACCTTGTTACAAAGGAGAAGGGGATCACATGGTATTCATGCATGCCATGGAAGAAAAATGGATAGACCCACTATAAAGAAGAAATATGATAGCATATACACTACATGGGATAATAACACACAGGTGGGTGGTCCACATGGATCATCTTGTCAAATGGAATGAAATTGGGATTTCTCTTACTACTTGGTTCTTTAGGAGAAATGGACCTACTCAAATAAGTACTTATCATGGTAATCAACCTATTCAACACCACGTTCAGAAGTGTGAGAGACTCTGGACAGAAGGGCAGGAAGCTTTACCACGTTTGCTGTGGGTACACTAGTTTTATTCCACTCTACAAGGATGTGTGAGTTCTTGGTATGTCTATACAAAACTCCATAGAGAAACTAGAAATTGACAGAATTTAATTATAGGAATGGCCTATATGTTTGACTACTTCTCTACGAAGCCTTTGGTGGAAGAAGCATTAAAATTTATTTGACGCATAACTATAAGGGATAGTGCCAAGGCTGAAGAAATTCTTCAAGAGTTATTAGATAAAGAAGACTTAGGAGCGCATCTTGATAAACAACCAGAGGATGATACAACATTACTTCAATGCGCTTGCCTTGAGAAGTAGAAAGGAAAAATGATCTACCTAGTGGATGATGAAGAAGTAGATAATCTGGATGTAAACCATTCAACACAAAGGCATGAGGTATTACATAGTGCGGATAAGACCATGTGCACATATCATGAACCTATGAAGACAAAGTGGGTGAATATTAGAACAGGTACTGAGCCTAAAGAAGCCATAATCAGAGACTATTGGTCAGAATATGAAGTGGAAATAATCATAGAGTTACTAAGGGATTACCAGGACCTATTTCATAGGGGTACCATGAACTTAAAGGTGTGCATGAATCATTAGGGGAGATGAAGATAAATCTTAAAGAGGGTGCATGCCCAGTTAGAAAGAGACCTTATAGAATGAACCCCAATTTGCACAAAAAGGTTAAAGAAGAGATTGAGAACATGTTGAAGTCTAGAATTATGAAGCCCCTTAATGAGTCAGAATGGGTTAGTCCAATGGTGATCAGTATCAAGAAGGATGGGTGGATTAGAATATGTGTGGACTACAGGGAGCTTAATGTTACATGTGTAACTGATCCATTCCCTACGTCATTCACTGAGGAGATACTAGAAGGAGTTGCAGGGCGTGAAATATATTTGTTTACAGATGGGTTCTCTGGGTATCATCAGGTTAGGATTTCCTAGGAGGATCAAGAAAAGACTACATTTACTACTGAATGGGGTAGCTTCACCTATACTGTAATGCCCTTCGGTCTGAAAAATGTGCCTGTTGTATTTTCACGCATAGTTATCCAAACATTCAAGGAATTTATTCACAACTTCTTACAAGTATATTTAGACAATTGGATGGTGTATGGATTAGTTAAGGATCACTGTGACAATTTGCACTTAATGTTTGAAAGGTGTAGACAGTTGAGTATCTCTTTGAAAATCAAGAAGTGCATATTTTCTACACCATTTGGGATACTTTTAGGACACATAATCTGCAAGGAGGGTTTGTTGGTTTATCCAACAAAGGTTACAGTCATTATAGGCCTAAGGGAGCCTACCAGTCAAAGTGAGGTGCGTAGATTTTTGGGTCATATAGGATATTATAGAAATTTTATCAAAGGATATGCCAAAGTTGCCATAGCATTAGAAGAGTTACTGAGAGGGAAAGGTATGTTCTATTGGGGAAAACAACAACAATGTGCATTCGGGACATTGAAGTAGAAACTTACTACCATGCCTATTCTACATTTTCCTTCATGGGACAAACCATTTCATGTAAATGTTGACACCTTTAGCATGGCCATTGGCGTGGTGTTGGCCCAACCTAGAGAAGGTATTGTAGATCATCCTATTTGGTTTTCTTATAGAAAGATGACTACTACAGAACAAAATTACATAACTATAGAGCGCAAAGCTTTATCAATGATATATGCGCTACATAAATTCTACTAGTACTTACTAGCTACACCATTCATATTTTATATAGATCAGATGGAATTGAAGTATTTGGTAAATAAACCTATTTTACAAGGGCACATATGTTGATGAGTGCTCTTATTTCAATAATTTGATTTCACAGTTGTGGTAAAACTAGGAAAAAGTAATTCTGGACCAGACCAGGATTTAAAGAACCAAAGGCCGATGCAACATTACTTCAACATGCTTGCCTTGAGAAGGAGAAAGGAAAAATGGTCTACCTAGTGGATGATGAAGAAGTAGATAATCTGGATGTAAACCATTCACCAAAAAGGTGTGAGGTATTGGATAGTGTGGATAAGACCATGTGTGCCTATCATGAGCCTATGAAGACAAAGCAGGTGAATATTGGAATAGGTATTGAGCCTAAGGAAGCCATAATTGGATACTATTGGTCAGACTCTAAAGTGGAAAAAATCATAGAGTTACTAAGGGATTACCAGGACCTATTTCCTAGGGGGTACCATGAACTTAAAGGCATTCATGAATTGTTAGGGGAGATGAAGATAAAGCTTAAAGAGAATGTGTGCCCAGTTAGAAAGAGACCTTATAGAATGAACCCCAATTTGCGCGAAAAGGTTAAAGAAGAGATTGATAACATGTTGAAGTCTAGAATTATGAAGCCCTTTGATGAGTCAGAATGGGTTAGTCCAATGGTGATCAATATCAAGAAGGATGGATGGATTAGAATATGTGTGGACTACAGGGAGCTTAATGTTACATTTGTAACTGATCCATTCCCTACACCATTCACTAAGGAAATACTAGGAGTTACAGGGAATGAAATATATTTGTTTACAGATGGGTTCTCTAGGTATCATTAGGTTAGGATTTCCTGAGGAGGATCAAGAAAAGACTACATTTACTACTGAATGGGGTATCTTCACCTATACTGTAATTCCCTTCCATCTAAAAAATGTGCCTGTTGTATTTTCACGCATAGTTATCCAAGCATTCAAGGAATTTATTCACAACTTCTTACAAGTATATTTAGATAATTGGACAATGTATGGATTAGTTAAGGATCACTGTGACAATCTGCACTTGATGTTTGAAAGGTGTAGATAGTTGAGTATCTCTTTTAACACAAAGAAGTGCATATTTTCTACACCATTTGGGATACTTTTAGGACACATAATTTGCAAGGAGGTTTTTTTTGGTTGATCCAACAAAGGTTACAGTCATTATAGGCCTAAGGGAGCCTACCAGTCAAAGTGAGGTGCGCTGATTTTTGGGTCATACATGATATTATGGAGAAATTTTATCAAAGGATATGAAAAATTTGCCACACCAGTAGAAGAGTTACTAAGAGGGAAAGGTATGTTCTACTGGGGAGAACAACAACAATGCACATTTTGGACATTGAAGGAGAAACCTACTACCATGCCTATTCTATGTTTTTCTTCGTCGGACAAACCATTTCATGTACATGTTGACACCTCTGGCATGGCCATTGGTGTGGTGTTGGCTTAACCTAGATAAGGTATTGTAGATCATCCTATCTATTTTGCTAGTAGAAAAGTTGACTCCTGCAGAATAGAATTACACATCTACAGAGCGCGAAGCTTTATCAATGATCTATGTGCTGCATAAATTCTGCCAGTAACCTACTAGCTACACCATTCATATTTTATACAGATCACATGGCATTGAAGTATTTGGTAAATAAACTTGTTTTACAAGGGCACATATGTCGATGAGTGCTCTTATTTCAAGAATTTGATTTCATAGTTTTGGTAAAACCAGGAAAAAGTAATTCTAGACCAGACCATCTATCAAGAATACAGTCAAAAGAATAAGTAAAGGCAATTAAGGATAACATGTCAGATGAACAGTTATACAGGTTATATCATGCACCATCAAAACTAGAGGACATTTTTGTCTTTCTACGCACATGGATGACACCAGAAGGAACAAAATCCTTGGAGAAGAAACAACTTGCTATACACACCACACATTATATGTTAATAAATGATTACTTGTAAAAATTGGGCCAAGATGAAGTATTGCACCATTTTGTATTAGAACATGAGTGTAAGGGTATTATGAAAGAATCTCATGGTGGAATTGCAGGTGGCCACTATGCAAGTGATGCCACAACGTGCAGGATTCTACTTGTTAGATTATGGAGGGAGACCGTATATAAAGACTGTAAGGAATTTTGTAAGACATGTGACCATTTTCAATGTCTTCGAAGACCAACTCAATGAGATGAAATGCCTCTGAGACCTATTGCTAGAATAGAACCATTTGAGAAATGGGCTATATATTTTGTGGGTCCTGTTATCCAAAATGAGCCCTTGCTTATTTTCACTAACTTGCCTTCATTCTTTCCTTCCTTGTGCTTCAAATTTAATTTTCACACATTGTAAGCACTAAAAAGATTCTAGAAATGGATTCATCAGATAGGATTTTTCTTTCCCTTTCCAGAAAAGTAAAGAAGTCTTCCTAACTCCTTGTATTTTTTGAGTTATGGCTCGATAGAGTTTGGAGGGGAAATTTTCCCTAGGTGGGCCCGTGGAGCTTGGGAGAGTTTTGCGTCAAAGAGGCTCGGGCCGGAGGAGAAGAGAATGATTTTTTTCCAAGGAAGATTGGTAGGTTGGTGGATTCATGGGAAAAATTTTGGCACTTAGCACTTTTGGGCAAAAAACTCAAAGGAAAAATTCGGCCCAAAAGCCCGCAGGGGAAATAAATTGTTTGAGGCCCACAACTAATCAGGATGCACCATGTGTCAAAGAGGAGTAGTGAGTGCCGGAAGGAATTTAAAATTTTTGTTTATTTTTTTTCAAAATTTCTCAAAGGAAAAAATATAAGCACATCCTCGCCGAACAATCAAAAGATTCCACATGTCTATTCATCGATGGGAATCAAGGCGCCGGGAGGATTTAGGAAATTTTGCCAAAGTTGTGAAAACATAAAAGGCAAGAATGGGCTGCATATCCTCAACAAATTAGAAAGTTCCATGTGTCTCAGAGTGGTGGGGCCATGGAGGATGTTTGGAAAATTTATCCAATTTCACAAAAAAGGGGAAAACGGTCAAGTTTTGGCCCGCCGACCCGATTTTTGCCCTAATTTTTCCTTATTTTGCCCTAAATCTTTCATAGGGGCATATATTTCACACCAGAGCTCATATTTTCATGATTTTGGTTTCAATGGAAAACTGTTGAAATCCTCTACATGATGGGAAACTTCAATTTTAAATTTTGATGGATTTTTGTAGGAGAAAAGTGGGAAATCGTCTCTGGCATGAAAAAATTACAGAAAATGACCCCAACCACCAAAATTAATGAAGTATGGGCCTCTTTCTTGCTCTAAGGAGAAATGTACGATGAAGTATGGGATTTTTCATGGAAACCCATCATTTTTTAAGATAATTAAATGGATCTTAGGAAATTTAGGAAATTTTTCTAGGAGGATTTAGGAAATTTTGCCAAAGTTATGAAAACACAAAAGGTAAGAATGGGCCGCATCTCCTCAACCAATTAGAAACTACCACATGTCTCAGAGCAAAGGGCCATGGAGGGTGTTTGGAAAATTTTCCAATTTCACAAGAAAGGGAAAAAGGTCAATTTTTGGCCCGTCGACCCAATTTTTGCCCTAATTTTGCCATGTTTTTCCCTAAATCTTCATAGGGGCATATCTTTCACACCAAAGCTCGAATTTTCGTGATTTTTGTATCAATGGAAATATGTTGAAATCCTATACATGATGGACACTTAAATTTTAAATTTTGATGGAGTTTTATAGCATAAAAAATGGGAAAACGTATCTAGCATGGAAAAATCACAGAAAATGACCCCAACCACCAAAATTAATGAAGCATGGGCCTCTTTCTTGCTCTGTAGAGAAATCTACGATGAAGTATGGGATTTTTCATGGAAACACATCATTTTTCAGGCTAATTAAATGGATATTGTCAGTGGTTAGAGTTTTAAAATTGATTTTCCCACATTTTCTCATTTCCTTCATTCTGTTTGAGCATAAAAAGCCAGTTTTGGCTCATTCATCCCTAGGGTTGAAAATGGATTTTAAACCTCCTCCCCTACTCTATATTGGCATTTTGCCTCTTACCCATGAAATGATGCACTGTGTATATTCTGAGCAATAAAAAACGTGTTTTTGTGATGCATTTGTCCATCCTTGGCTCATTTTCTTTGTTATTTTCCTTACCTCTCTTCATTACAGGGTATTTTTGCATGTTTGGATGTTAATTGCAGGTTTTGGAGCTATGTTCGTGGAGTTTTGGAACATTTTCTATGTGAAATCCATCTTTGGTCTGTGACGCACTTGTCCATCCTTTCCATTGCTCACCTCTCTTTGTTTCCATGGTATTTTTGATAGATGATCAACATTTTCCTTCTCTGATGTATCACCATTTTAGTGTAGGCACTATTTTTCCTTGTTTTCTTCCTCTCATTATCTCCTTGAAAGTTAGATTAGGTTAGATTAGCTTTCCTACATAGGAATAGCTTGTGGCAGGTATTTTAGGAAGAGGAACCAGCCTTCTCTGGAGAGCTTTCCCCATTTGCAAAGGTCCCATACTTTGGGAAAGCTCAATGTTGTGCAATCATACCAAATGAATTTTCCTTATAAAATTATATCCATAACTCATCTGGGGGTGTTGTGAATTTGTACTAATAGTTTTGGCATGCCCGGTGGGACCTTAGAGGTCTTCCATTTCATTTTTTGTAGGTTGGTGTGTTCTTGTGAAGATTTCAGCCTTTGGAGGTAATTGTAAACACATCTGGTCACTCCATATGCTCAACAACCCATCTTTGAAGTTGCAGACCTTCCTTTTCATTCATTTCCATTCCTTTTTCATTTATTCTTCTTTCCATCCCTCTCACTCTTTTCCATTCCATGAAGTTGTGCAATCATGACTTCATTTCCATCATGGAATTCACATTCACAGTAGCAATAGTGTATTCCACCTCCAATGTGCTTTACAACTCCTTCAAATCAGCATGTTTACTCCTATGAGCAGTAGTGCCAAAATTATTTTGGCTATGGAGCTTTCCAATAGCAAGGGTATGCCAACAATGAAGAAAATCAAATGTAAGATGCTAGTATGTTGGAGAAGATCTAAAAATGGAGATTGGTATGGTGCAATCAAGGGCTACAGCTCAAATAAAGGCTTTCAAAATTGGTTGCAGGGCACCTTGTCCATGGGTTGGCCATTTTCCAAGACATTACAGCCCTCAAGAGAAGCTAGAATTCATGGTGGAGATGTTTCCCCAGCTTGCACGATGGACTGAAGAGATAGGGGCCTATGAATTTGGTGCTGAGAAACCTTGTCAATGGGTAAGTTCTACACCATCATCTAGTTTTTCTCTTTCTACTCCTCAAGCAACACCATCTCAATTTGGTCTTCAATTTCCAAGCTTCCCATTGAATGCTACCCCAAGTTTTGATTTCATTTCTCCATTCCCTAGTCTTCCACCTCATCTCAGTTCTTCTATCCTTTTCCCTTCCAAATAGTCACCCCCTCTAAACAAATAAGAAGTTCCACCTCCCTCCCAACCAAAAACAATTGCAAAGATGGTTGAATCCCAACCTTCCACTCCTCTTGCTTTCCCAAATCCATGTTTGGAAGATACTCAAGAATCCAATCAAGGATAGCAAGAAGAGGAGCCCAACAGAAAATAAATGATAGATAATTTGAAGAGTTGGGCTACCAAATTTGGGTTTACAAAGATCCCCTTGATGGTCAAACCAATGGAGGAGGTTGAAGTTGAAGAAGTGGTGTCCAATGCTGATTTTATAGAAAAAGAGAAGCAAGAAGATTAGTCATCAAGTTGCTCAAAGTGTAATGTCCATGTTGGCACTCTACTTGAAGAAAATGTTGGTCCAATTCAAGTTGCATAATCAGCCATGGAGGAGGAATAAGAATCAGCTCTGGGTCCCATTGAAGAGGAGAAACTGGAAGAAATCAAATCAAAATTGTAACTAGATGAAGGAAGCATTATTGAAGACTTTTTGCTTTCATTTGAAGGGCCTGATTTGATTGATGAATCTATTATGGAGGTGACCAAAAAAAATTCAGAGGCATTGAATCATGAGCAGGTTGCACAAGAAGTTGCAGATTTCTCTCCCACATCATCTCTCCAAATATTTGATTTTTTTGGATGAGTTCAAGATGACAAGCTTCATGTTTGAAGATGAAGCTCGACATGGTGAAAAAAATGCAGATTTGAAGGTCACCATACAAAAGGGAGAGACTTTGTTGTAGCAGGACATTGAAGAGTTTGATTTGCTATCAGACTTAGAAGAATGTTTTGATGAGAAGGATCCTATACAAATTACAACTTTTCCTTCTTCATCATTCATTCTTCAACCACAATAACATGCTTCCATGGAAGATAACATGCAAAGCACCACCTGTAGTTTACAACATGCCTCTTGAATCAAATTTGGAAGAATTTGATCTTCGAAAAGCTACAATGGAGGAACTCCAAAGCCAAAAATGTATTGTAGCAGGTTACAATAATGCAAAAGCAACTTGATTGGATGTTGCAATCAATAATGATGAGATGCATATTATAGAAGAGTTCCATACACCATCCACCCAAGAAGGTCCATAAGAAGACTCCATTTTTGGAGGAGAAAATTAGAGCAATGGGCATATCAAATGGATCAGACCTTTCCCAATCAAGTATTTGGCTTCATTGGAGCCAAAGGAAGAGTTTTCACCAGTCATGCTTGCTTCTAAGCATGAGGATGATATGAAAAGTGCCAAGGATCAACTGCAATGCCTCTTCAATCCAAATGCAGAGCAACTAAAATAGGTATCTAATTTGTTTTCAGTTGACACCTTGATAATTTGGGTAGAAGACGAGCTTCTTATTGATTTTCCACTCATCGAACCAGCCATGTTTAGTGCCAAATCAATTGCATGGCTTCCATTTTTTAGGAAAGGAAGCTATTTCTCCCTGCCAATTACAGGCTTTGTTTGAGCTCCATTTGCTCTTGGTTAGAGTAGAATAGGTAGGTTTGTTTTCAGCATAAGAAGTTATTTTACACACTCTGCATGTTCCATTTGGAGGATGTATGATTTTCATTTTTGTACATAGTTATTTCGTGTTGTTTTGGTTGCTCTTACACAGTGCATTCAATGGCTTTTGGTGAAGATCAACTCCAAGTTTCAGTGGGTTTCCAAGTGACTCAGAGGTCATATTTTCATAGTTCAGATCAAATTTGGTTATCATGCTTGACTCCATGCCTAATGGATTCTTCAAAAGGCCATTGATCATTCATCTAATAGGCATATGACCCATCTGAGTCACCAAAATTGTTATCCAAAATGATCCCCTACTTATTTTGGCTAACTTGCCTTCATTCTTTCCTTCCTTGTGCTTCAAATTCAATTTTCACACATTACATGCACTCAAAAGATTCTGGAAATAGATTCATCAGATATTTTTTTTCTTCCCCTTTCTAGAAAGGTAAATAAGTCCTCCTAACTCCTTGTATTTTTTGAGTTATGACTTGGTGAGTTTGGAGGGGAAATTTTCCCTGGGCAGGCCCGCGGAGCTTGGGAGAGTTTTGTGCCAAAGAGGCTCGAGCTGATGGAGTGGAGAAGGAAATTTTTCCGAGGAAGATTGGTGGGTTGGTGGACCCGTGGGAAAATTTTGGCACTTAGCTCTTTTGGGCAAAAACTCAAAGGAAAAATTCAGCTCGAAAGCCTGCAGGGGAAAATAAATTGTTTGAGGCCCACAACTAATCAGGATGCGCCACATGTCAAGGTGGAGCAGCGAGCACCGGAAGGAATTTAAATTTTTTGGATTTTTTGTCAAAATTTCTCAAAGGAAAAAATAGAAGCGCATCCCCTCCGAGAAATCAAAAGATGTCACGTGTCCATTCATCGGCGGGAATCGGGGCACCGGGAGGATTTAGGAAATTTTGCCAAAGTTATGAAAACACAAAAGGAAAGAATGGGCCACATCTCCTCAACCAATTAGAAACTACCACATGTCTCAGAGCGATAGGGCCATGGAGGATGTTTGGAAAATTTTCCAATTTCACAAAAAAGGGAAAAAGGTCAAGTTTTGGCCCGCTGACCCAATTTTTGCTCTAATTTTGCCATGTTTTTCCTTAAATCTTCATAGGGTCATATATTTCACACCATAGCTCAAATTTTCATGATTTTGGTATCAATGGAAAGATGTTGAAATCCTATACATGACGGACACTTCAATTTTAAATTTTGATGGATTTTTGTAGGAGAAAAATGGGAAAATGTATCTAGCATGGAAAAATTACAGAAAACGACCCCAACCACCAAAATTAATGAAGTATGGGCCTCTTTCTTGCTCCGCGGAGCAATGTACAATGAAGTATGGGATTTTTCATGGAAACCCATCATTTTGTAGGCTAATTAAATGGATCTTGTTGGTGGTTGGAGTTTTAAAATCGATTTTCCCACATTTTCTCATTTCCTTCATTCTAATCAAACATAAAAAGCCAGTTTTGGCTCATTTGTAAAGAGTTGTTCATCCTTCTTCTTTGCCTCTTCCTTCTTTTCTTCCCCAGGGTTGAAAATGAAGTTTAAACCTCCTCCCCTACTATGTAATGCCATTTTTTCCTCTTACCCATGAAATGATGCACTGTGTATATTTTGAGCAATAAAAAAGGTGTTTTTTTTATGCATTTGTCCATCCTTGGCTCATTTTCTTTGTTGTTTTCCTTACCTCTCTTCATTACAAGGTATTTGTGCATGTTTGGATGTTCATTGCAGGTTTTGGAGCTATGTTCGTGGAGTTTTGGAACATTTTCTATGTGAAATCCACCTTTGGTCTATGATGCACTTGTCCATCCTTTCTATTGCTCACCTCTCTTTGTTTCAATGGCAGTTTTGATAGATGATCAACATTTTCCTTCTCTGGTGTATCACCATTTTAGTGTAGGCTCTATTTTTCCTTGTTTCCTTCCTCTCCTTGTATTAGGTTAGATTAGATTGCTTACACTAGAATAGCTTGTGGTAGGTAGTTTAGGAAGAGGAACCAACCTTCTCTAGAGAGCTTTCCCCATTTGCAAAGGTCCCACACTTTGGGAAATCTCAATGTTGTGCAATCAAAACAAATGACTTTGTCTTAGAAAATCATATCCATAAATCATTTGGGGGTGCTGTGAATTTGCACTAACATGTCCCATTTTACCAGCTGCATGCAGAACTAGATCACACTACATTATAACTTTCACAAACTATCTGACAAGATGGGAAGAAGCAGCACCTACAAAGGACTGTACAGTGGCTACAGCAGCTTGGTTTCTATGGGAAAATATTATTACAAGGTATGGATGTCCTTTGAGTTTTACCAGTGATAGGGGCACACATTTTCTTAATGAGAGAATCAGAATTTTATTGGATGAGTTCATGATTGCACACCATAAGACTACACCCTATCATCCTCAGGCAAATGGAACTGTTGAAGCTTTCAACAAAATTTTGGGCCAGACATTGACAAAAAATTTCGTTGTTAGAAGAAAGGATTGGGATGATAAAGTATTTGTGGTACTTTGGGCATATCAAACAACATTTAAAGGTTGAACAAAGAAACACCATTTCAATTAGTGTTTGGTGTAGAAGCCATTATTCCTATGGAATTTATGTTACCTTCTTTGCGTATTGCACATGCTAGAGGTATAGTTGATGAGAAAGCTTTAGAAGAATAGATTGAAAAGATAATTCAGTTGGATGAATAATGAGCCATAACACATTGGAGTCAGAAGAAAGAAAAGGGAAGGCAGAAAGCATGGCATGATAGAAACATAAGGGACAAGAAGCTGGAGATTGGACAAATGGTACTTGTCTATGACTCTAAGTTCTTGTGCCATCCAAGAAAACTTAAGGTACATTGGTTGAGCCCGTATGTTATCACTTATATCCTTGAAATAGGCACTTGTTAGTTATAATCCCTTGATGGAACACAGCTACCCGGTTACTTCAACAGGAGTAGGTTGAAGCCCTACTATAAATAAGTCTTCTTGGTGTTTGTAATAAGTAAGTATTTCCTTTTAAATTAGGTTTTCAATTATGTATTTCCTTAATGTGTTTCCTTCTTTTTTGTTATGCTTTATCAATTTAGTTATTGTCCTTTTGTAATAAACATGTTTGCATGCATGAAGCTAATTTCTATATGAAGCATTTTTATGCATAGAGGACTACACATACTTTTAGTGTTGGGTGGTTGTTGATATTTAGGTACAAAATTATGGGAATTGAAAGGTGAAAGGAATAATTTGCTACAGGTGCTCTTCAAGTCACAATATTTCTTCTAAAAAGTGACCAAAGATGGAGATAAATGATGGGATGGGATGTGATTTCATTTTTACCATTGCAATTAAGAGTATTTGAAAAAGAGCTAAGTGATCGTATTGAGGTGCAAGAGGTGTGTAGCCAGTCATGATGAAGATATCTATACACAGAAAGAGATTGTGTCCCTGGTGGTGAAGGGTTTGAGTGAAGTAAGATGACATAGAGTAGCAAGGGCACGTGATTTCACCTAGGGCACAATGAATCGAGCTAGGGTTTGATTTACACATTACAAAATTCAAGACGCAAGGATCTATAAATGATTGCAAGGTAGAAATGGCACCTAAGAAAGTAGTTGTAGTAGGAGTGAAGGGGAAGAAGTAGGTGGTTGAAGAAGAAGAGGATATGGCTCCCGAAAGAAAATTTTCTAAAATATAATATCTAGAGGGGGTTATCTTAGGCCACGAGTGGGATTCTCACATAAGGAAAAGAAAGGTGAGTGAGTACAACCACCGTACCACATAAGGACCTTGATGCCTTTTTGAACACAAAGACAAATAAATGCATGGCTGGAAGAGCTTGGGAAACTCATTGCGTAGAAGATGGATTTACTAGATGGAAGGATGACTGCACTGTCTAGCATTGTGTTGGTCTTGCAAAATGAGAAAGGAGAGATTGAGAAATATGAACTAGATTCCATTGTTGTGGACATTCCAGAAAAATTAGAGGAATCACTTGTTAAGTGGTAGGCCTTGGAGGAAAAAATAAAGGACATTATTCTTCTCAAGTTGTCAAGTTGAATCAGATGAAGCTTCCATATAGACATTATTCTTTATTTATAAATAAAATTATTTTTAATTCTTTCTATTCTTTACTTCAGTTTTGGAGATGACCATTGTCGAGGTGACAATGAAATTAGTGTGGGGTAATGTTGATCAGAGAACACTAGAAAGAAAGCACACAAGAATTCCACGTAGGAAAGCAGGTCATTTTCAAAGTCACAAATAGATAGGGAAAACACATGCGTGGGGTAAAACTTCAACTTTCGAGACTTAGTTGTTTTCACTCATGAAGGTCTATTTTTAGAGATGGTGTGCAGAGCACACAAACGAGGTAGAGACATGCGTGCCATGCATTGGCTATTTTTGGGGGATTGGATACAAATCACTTTATATGGACATAGGTCAGAAATAGATCTTCTATTAGTTAGCTAGCAGTAGTCTAGTATTAGCACACTTGCATGTGTGGCTAGTTTTGTAACAACGTGTGGCTAGTAATAGCATATGACCTATTTTGGGAAGAGATAAGTGGTGAAGGAGTCCCCACCCTTATATATATGTAGTGAACTACGTAGTAGATATACAGAAAGAGGTATGATGGTGAATACACACACAAATAGATAAGTGCATACAAAGAGAGATTATAATGTTATGTGCATACTATTATTACTATAATGAAGCTTCTTTATAATTGTTATCTTTAATATAATGGAGGATATTGGTTGAATCCAAGTGCTAGTTCTATGTGTATATGAATCTAGTATGTTCTTAATCTCATCATGGTTAATACTTAATTATGTTCTCGCTTAGGTATAGATCTGGTATGCTCTATAGAATGATGTTTTAGTAATGGAAATATATGTGTTAAGTCTTCATCACGTTAGCATCCTGCAACAACAACCCTAAAGAGGGACCTGATACCTTTGTGTGCTTCAGGTGAGCACTCATTCCAGGCTAAGTGATGTGCCAATGTGACTAGGGTTTATGGGATTTGTATCACTAAATTCTAGGTTGCATCAAATGTAAAGTTCCTTCTTGATTACTATTCTTACAAAGTGTAGAATAGAAAGATAATAGAGGAAAACATGAAAAATGGAAATGTAAGAAATGTAGATTTTATTTGTTGTGTAGGTGATAAAAATATCAACATCCAAACCAAAATCCACAATTGCTACAAATAACTAAATTTTAAGGAGTTTAGGATCCTCTTGAATGGAAAAAACCATCCCAATTTATAGCATTGTGAATTGACCTTTCATCTACCCCCCCCACATGTCTCTTCATGATCTCAATCAACTTGTGGATTTACATTTTCCTGAGAAATAAGTTATAACTTCCATTTTTATAAATTAAGGGGACCTTTACAATTCAACCTTGGAAAGTCACGTAAGTGAATGAGACAAATTATCATGATTATGCACAATGAAGAATTTTAAAGGTAGAGAGATGAAAAGGGAGAAAGAGAGGAGAAGGAAGAATCTTTAATATATGAAAAAGAAGCCCCCTATGATGAAGAATTTTGTTTATTCATGATTCTTGAGATGTTTCGAAAATGGGATCTTGTTCCTTGAATTCCTTGTTGAATTCAGCCACTGCAAATGCCAGCTTATCTGTCTCTTGAATGAAAACATATCCCAACACCTTGGTCCATGCCTTGGGAACATCACTGATCTTATTGCATTGAGTAAGCCATCCTTCATGATCTCTTGAAATTTCAGAAATTCAACTCTTGATGTTGGTTAGGGACTCTAAGTTATCTTCACTGAAGGAAAGAGAGTCACTTGCATCTTTCTTGATCATCTCTTAGAAGGAAACAATAAGTTATTTTGATGATGAATTCTCAGTGAGTGGAGGGAACTCAATTTTTTGAACACAATGTAGACCTCATTTAAGATCTTGAAACAATGTTTTCCACAAGATAAAAACTCAAAGATTACATTTTTAAGCATTCCATATCTTGCATCCATGATGCAGATCCAAACTTGAAAGAAGTTCTCTTCAGATGATGCAACCATGGTATTTCTCATGATGGTGTGAGATTCAAAGGAGCTCATCTCAAACACCAGTGGGAATACCTCATCCAAGTGAATTACCTCTTTTTCAAATTCATCCTTTTTTGAAAATGTACTTGATGAGACAAATGACATCTAGAAGCAATTCCTGTCATTACTCAATGATTTTATCAATCCACTTCTTGTTATCCTTCCCCCACATCATGTATCCCCATGATTTCTTGATCACCTCAAGATCAACAATTTTGATTGCAGTAATTTATTCTATAGGCACATGAGATATTGGATTGGGCTCCAAGAAACATTGAATATGAGCATTGTGAGCATTTACATGTTCTTCCAATTGTATAAATGTTTTCTTTCACTCTTTGTTCCATGTGAGGAGGTGGGAAGAGGATTCCTTGAAAAAATGATAATCTCCCTCGTACGAATCTTGACCTAATGAGATTCAAATTTAGATAAAATCATAATCTGATGGAGTCATTTCCTCAATAGGATTTTCATTCCCATGCCTAGAAATTTCAACATACTGATTACCTGAGGTCCCACTAAAGAAGTGGGATGTTGTCTGGGCCTTCTTCCTTCGCTTAGAATTCAAGGTTCTTGAGATTGCTTCGATAATGGGTGTGATATCATGTTACATTTTCCCTGGCTCACTCTGTATCTTTTCTTGAATCCATGGAAATGGATCTTTAGGGGTTGACATGATGTCTATCATCAGAGAAATTTCAGGAATTGTTGTGGAATCAACTCTTGATCACCATGGGGAAGTTCTACCATCTAATAATACATACCTGGATGCTTCTAAAGATAAAGATGATGTAATGGATCAACCTTTTATTCCTTTAACTAGCTCAGTTCAACCAACTCCCCTCGACTCACCCAACCATCTCACTAAGCTCACTTAACCAACTAACTAAGCTTCAGTCAACTGGCTAACCAAGTTTCAATCAACCAGCTTGCCAAGGAGAGACGATTATGGATGCATTTTTACCAATGAGTTATTATTATGAGCACGTCTCTTGAATCTTTTTGAACTTTTTCAAACTACACAATGTCCCTGGGTTTTACCTATTGTGCCCTACAATGTTTTGCTTTGTTCTAGGACGTAAATTGATGCCTCGAGATCCCAGTGAGGTTTGAATTACCTTTCTTGACCTATGCCATCACCTGGAAACCCTGTGAAGATTTCAAAAACTAGATAGGTCACTAAAAATAATCCTACTGTAACTTTTTACACCCATAATGAAGAATTTCTATTTTTAGCATGTATGAGAAAGGCCTATTATTTCAGGATATTTCACCTATTTTGCTCAAATTTGAGACTTATCAATCCTCTAGAATACTCAATTCAACATCTATTGATTATACCTTACTATTTTTAGGAATTTTATATTTTTGGGAAGTTGCCTTTTTTTTTTTATTTTTCAGTTTTTTTTTTCCTTTTTGGGAAAGATTGCCTAGTTTATCATTTTCATTGTTCTCCAAGTGCAATGATCATGAGAGGACTTCTTGTTTTTAGAAATATTTCTGGTTTTAGTAATTGACAAGACCAAATACTTACTATATTTATAAATGGCACTTTCCTATGTCCAATTGCAACAAAAATGACTTCATTGTATTATGCTCACTCCCTAGACCTCCGTGCTAAAAATTTCATCTTCAATCTACCCGCTGGAATAGATGGAAACTCAAAAAAAATCATATATGAATCAAACTAGGGTTTTCTACCATTAAAAAATTAGGGAAATTTTCTTTAATGATATAGTGTTCTTGAAGGCACCTTGGATTGAATAAAATCTGATGAAAATATTCACTCGAATTTGTTCACTGGTTTACAAGATATGAGTTTTTCTTGTTTTGGTGCATATGGTAGCTCTGGAGAAAATTTTGATAGATTTTATAGAAAATTTTTTTTAGTTTTTTGGTGTTATAGAGTAGAAACCATGGATTTCTCATGAAAATATGAGGTGGTTATAATATCTTTCATGTTTTAAAACTTTCTGAAAGCACTTTTAGTTCACAGGAGAGGAAGAAGTGAGTAGTAACAAGGTATAAACAATTAGTTTATTTCTTGGTTTTCAAAATTCCAAGCATGGGGGGTACATTTTCTTGTCCCTTCTATCCCCAAGGTATAGGGGACATAGAGGATATAAAAAATTTGGATTTGATCTTGATAAGTGGCAATATTTGAATCGATGGTGGGGAAGTGGAGAAAAACAACATTTTCGCACCATGGAGTTGAGTGGGGGCATATGAGGAACCTTGACATGGGTTAGGAGAGGGGTGAATTTTACTGTCCCCTTTATCCCCTTGAGACATGAATAGAAGGGAATTAAAATTTCACCTTGATATGGAGATGAAAAGTCACGGGCTGTGATTCGATGAGGCTAAGAGGAGAAGAGGCTTAAAAATAACACTGTGGGGTTTGTTTTTTGTTATATGAAAATCTGAAAGCCAAGACAAGCACGGGGCCCATTTTCTTGTCCCATTTTTCCCAATGGGAAAGGGATAGGAGGGATAGAAAATTTTTCCCTCACCCTAGGTTGACAAGTGTCAAACATTCATTGTACAACGTGAAGGCTAGAAACTAGGTCAAAGTGCTTGCGAAGAGTTGATTAAGGTCATGTGTAGGTCTAAGGGGCATAACTAAGATTGGAAGAATTATATTTTTATCTCTATCCCTAAGTTACAGAGACATGAGGGACATAAAAAATTTCCACAACCTTGTGCTTACATGTGTCCTCCTATGAAAATGACCAAGTATCGAAAGCTTACCTTGAGAGAGAACTTGAAGACGAAGTTTCTGGTGCTCTATGAGGTATTTCTTAGTGATTAAATATATGAAATTGACTCCAAAAAATATTCCAAGATGAATGGAATGAGTCTTAAGATCAAATTCTTCCTAAAACCCCCTAAAATCTCTTTTTTCTTGGGACAGTAGGGTATATCTGCTAAAATTGAGCTTCCCTAAGAAGCACCTGAGTCTTGTGAAAATGTGAAAGTTACAACATGTAGAGAATCCTTCAATATTTCCAATGAGTAATTTTTCACATCCTAACTCCCTACAAAGATCCTAGAATCATCTGCCAAAGCTCGGGTAGCATTTTAAATTGCAAGCTATATGACCCTTAAAAACCTACTTTCATTGCTTTTGTTCCTAAAGCTTCAAATATTCCCTAAAATTTACTAAATAACTTCCCACATTTTCATCACTCCTTGACACCATTCCCTGATGGTTTTGACCTTTCACATTAGTCCCAAAGGATGATCACATGTCCCAAAAATGCTGAAATATCCATCTTATGCTCACTGAATAATCCACCTTTAGAAGCATTACACTAAATGAAATGAGTCACCATGCTTCAACATGTTTTGAGCACTCGGTAAGGTATGTACAACATATATGAAAAATTTCAAGGATAGGATAGACACCACAGAGAGGGCATACTGATCCAGAGAGGTGAATAGGAGGGTTTTCAAGTAAAAGTTATTGACACTAGGGTTAAGTTGTCATGTTTCAAGTTTAATTTTACCCTTGCAAAAACACATGACAACGCATCCAATTGCTGATTGATCTTGTCTACGTATATTTTACTAGACATATCATATTGTAGGATTTCATAGATCATACTCAATTTGGCTTACCTTATGATCCACTAAGGTAAACCGGTTGTAACTGAGGATACTGTAATTAATCCTTTTGACTCCAACTCCTTAATTATTACCTTAGCCTTATTTGGGGTTTTACCTAGAGTGAAAGGATTCTTTTTATTCTTATGAAATCCCCCTATATGATGCTCGATAATATTGTGGTTTTGGGATCAATGTCAAAATATAGGGTTTGGGGTTTCGAGAGAAATTCAGCCAAATATGAAAAAATTCAAAGAACAAACTCAAACTAGTTTCTATCCTCTTTCTAATTATAAACTAGAAAATTCCATGATTTTCATCCTATAGAGTGAATTTATAAAAAACACTAAAATCACTATAACATTTGGAAAATAGAGAGAAATTTTCTAAAAATTTTAGCAGAGCTTACTTGGAATGTATTGTAACTTTGTTTAAAAACATTGCAGAAAAATTTGCTACTGTTTTGGAGATATAATAAAATATTCACAATTAGGGTTTTAACCTAATTTTTTCCAAGATCACATCTCTAATACCAATTCTAATGAAATTAATTAGATAGATTTGACTATGAGTGGTAGTAGAACACCAAAAAAAACACCAAAATGTAGATAAATGGTCACAATATGCAAGTAAAATAACTTAGCCACTTCAAGGGAGTAACCTCCAAACCATAAAATAGGACTCAAGTACTCAATATGATGATCAACTATTACATTATAATTCACACACACACACACACACACACACACACACACACACACACACACACACACACACACACACACACACACACACAATTTTGTTATGGCCATCACCAAGGTTGTCCCACTAATGATATTACTAGCATGCCTATCTTAGAAAAATCTATGTAAAATATGCCATGAGGTATCATTCTCGAGGTGCCTATGCCACTTATGTCACAAATTCAAAATAGGAACCTCGAGAATGATACCTCTCAACATATTTTACATATATTTTTCGAAAATAGGTATGCTAGTAGGATCCGTATGCTTTACATTTTTCATTTTTAAAAAAGTCCAAATACATTATATACAATAGTATAAAATGAAAATTAAATAGTCAAATAATATTAATCAAAATGTGTCATGCATATAGCATAACATATCAAGAAATAAGTCATTTTATTTCATATTCATAAAAATAATTTTGTAATATGTACATGCCTTTATATATTTTCTAAAGATTTCAGTCTTTCTTCCTCATCTTTCCTTTTGGAAACCTGTTTTCCTTTTTTCATCCTTTCATAGTGGTCATAAGTGAATGGTGGAAATATTCTTAGAAATTCCAAATACTTTACACAAGAGATTGCAAAAAATGCTAACCTCGTTCTTTCTTGTTTCCCTATATCAATTATAGCCTTTAAAAGAGTCAAACCTTGTTATTTGTGTATTTTCAACGCCCAAGCCCACCATAAGGGTAGTTTTTGTGTGCATAACATTTTGATTGGAGTAATTGGAAATGTATGTGGAGTTTCATCTTCAAATGGTATGCCAGAGTAACTGTAAAATTCAACCATAACATATGTTGGTGGTTCGGGTGGGGCACTTCCAGGTTTGTATACAATATTTCAAATATACCCTAGAGCCTCCATTTACAAGTCTTGTTTCATATGTGTGGAACTTCATGAGGATTTCATGCGATGAACAATAGAATGGAAATATTTCTCAACATTTTTCATTCATGATCATTTTTCCAATCAAGGTTATCCATATTTTTTTGCCCTTTCTAAACCATATGAATCCATGCACATGTGGTTAACCTCTATGTTTCCATTTATATCCTAAACCAATAGTCTTTTACTCTCATTCCTTTATCTAGTATTTCCTTACGAAATGTTGTATGTCACATGTGCATGTAGTGTGCCACTATATGAGGATAATCAATGATATTTTGTTTTCACCAATTTTGGGCATCTCATGGATTTATTGGTGTTATTCCTGGCATCAGTGCATGTAGATTAGGGCCAATACATGTTAGTTACACTTAAAGTGAAGAAAATGGTAGGTGATCCAATTTGATGTTACATGTCAGTTAATTCCCCATAAAAATGTTCTCAGTAGGACCCTTTTTCCTCTCAAGTTGGTTACAAACCACATGAAACAATCATATAGGTGGGAGTGAGGTACATTTTCCATATGTTTATGCAACTCATTAATTGTGATTGGAATATCATGAAGGTTTTTTTCACAAAACCTGCAGATGAATTTTGTGCACGATGTCTTCATGATCATGTTCATCATGTAGTATCTAAATCTTCGGTGGTCAGCTGAAACGATGATCCCTATATCAAAACAAATGTTTAATGAACTCATGTAGATGCACTCCTCTTAACTGAGGTTATATCCAATCACATATTCCATCAAGAAACAATTTTGGAAATGTCATATCAAGTAATCTTAATGTGCCATATTCAATTATAGGATATGATCCAATCCCCAAACTAATCAATAAGTGTTTCAAGATCTGTATTAGGGTAATTAACCCATGCATGTATTAATTCCATCTCTCTTCGGGCATTGGGTGGCTTGGAGACCATTGATTTTGTGTGATTAGTTATATTTCCTTCATCAATCTCTATTCATTGGACCAACAAATGCAATTTCATTTGCATTAAATTCAAACTCCATATAGACAGAGTTTATTTGGTTGAATATATTTTCATTAGAATCATATGGGAAGCTCATTAAGAGCATTATCATCAATCGGAACATCTGAATAGAACTTTTCATGGTCTATTTTATATTTAATAGCCTTATATACTCTCTCTTTATTGATAGTAAAGTTTTTATTTTTTCCTCGTTGATCCCTCATCCAAATTATAATCATTTGGAAAATCTTTTATTCTATGTGGAAAAAACTTTAGAAACTTCTTTTATTTCTCATGGAAAAACTTATTTTATGTCTTTTATATTTGTGTTGACCACCTGTTGCATGTGTCACTTATAGGATTGGGTTCACACGGGCTATTAGCATTTCCTCAACCTGTGTCAAATTCGCAAGTTCTAGTGGTTGTGGCCCGAGATGCATATTGTTTGATGTTGACAATCAATGAGTGTCATTTCTCTTGTTGGCATCTATTACATGCAGGGCCTTTAGGGGTTCGAGAAACATTTATTCCAATATAACATTCTTGAAAAATATAGCACATGTTTGGTGAAGCAAGATTATCTAGACCATGTCAAAAAATCATTTGAAAATTATTCAAATTTATCGCAAGCATCCCATTGGGATTAGTGATACTTTGTTCTCTTTTGATTTTTGAATCCTCCTTCTAGGTTGTGATCTTGATTCCTCTTCTAGATAATTATTTTGTAATTTATTTATAACATCAATATCAATTTTATCTCAAGGTGCATTCTCAGGTGTTTTGAGCACACAATCTGTTGACACTGAATTTAATTCTTCTGAATTGACATGAGCATTTATATTTGATCGACGATAATACCTTTGAGTTGCTTGACAATTTTGTTCATGTATTTCTTGTCTTTTATAATCACTCAGTTGATTTGAACGCATTTTCCTTTGTATTCTTCTTCTCAACACATATTGATCATCTTGAGATGTATGTGCACAAAAAATTCTTATCATATCAACATGTTCTCAATTTTGGGCTTCTAATTCTTCAACGGTCAATTCGGCTCTATGTGTAGCGGATATTTGTCTATCATTATCATTTCTTCATTTTCTTTGTTCCTCTCTTTTGGCATTTGTCATTTTTTGTCATTGTCGTCTTCGATATTCTCATTGATAGTCTCTTCGTTGCTCTTCATTTTCAAATTGAAATTGTGGTCAAGCCATATCTTCAAAATATTTGAAAAGAAATAATTATTGATATACAAATATTATAATTTTTAATTTCTTTAAACTATTAGTTATTTTAAGTATACATATATATAATATATAAAAAATATCTATATTAAATATATTTTACTAATTTTAAACTCTAAATAGATTATGTAAAAATTGAATTCTTAGGTAATTTCTTGGTAAAATAAATATATAGATTTCTACGTAAAAAAAAACAAAAAACCTAATAGTTATACAAACCTTTAGTACATGAATCTTTTATTAACTTTGATGTAAATATAGAGTGTGGTGTGAAAACGTATGTCGGTTATTAAAAAATATTCACTCTATGTTCTTTAATATGTAGATTGTAATTTATTTTTATGTAATTATTAAAAAAATATTTGCTCTATGTTTTTTAATATGTCGGCTGTAATTTATTTTTATATAATTTATTTGAATATTTGTTTGTTATTTTTAATGAACTTGTTATGAAGTAAATATATTTAAAATTTTAAATATAAATATAAGATATTTATTCACTGATACATATAAAATACATCTAAAATATAATAATATCTTAGCATAGATTATATATAAGTAAAAACTAACTTAAATATTTTACGAAACTAAAAAAATTATTTAATCGATACATGTAAAATATCTTACCATAGATTCTATATAACTAAGAACTAACTTAAATATTTTATCCCATACATATTTTATTTCACTACTATTTTAATTATGCATAAAAAAATATTACTTACCCTATGTAAAATATCTTAACATATCTTAAATATTTTACCCCATACATATTTTATTTCATTACTCTTTTAATTATATATCTAAAAAATTACACCCTGTCATAGAAAGTAAAAACTTAAAAGACTATTTAACCGAAACATGTAAAATATCTTACCATAAATTCTATATAAGTAAAAACTAAAATATTTTACCTCATACATGTAAAATATCTTACCATATCTTCTATATAAGTAAAAACTAACATAAATATTTTACCCCATACATATTTTATTTCACTACTATTTTAATTATATATCTAAAAACATTACACCCCAATACACTAAAAAAATATGTTACCCCATACATATTTTATTTCGGTTATTTAATATGTCGGATTTATTTTATTTTTTATGTACACGTTCACGCCATGAGAACTGATGCCCCTCTACAATTGTAGAATACCTCTCGACATAATAACATATATGAAAGAGATATAACATGATAAGAGTTTATGATAGCCACAAGTCGACCATAAACATCTAATGTAAGATATAGGATTAAGGGTATAACATTGTTGTCTATTTAGTGCCTTACTGTGCGGATTGTAAAATATCGTTGTTAACAGTGTAACACTGACACAAATTGAGGCTTTTGGCAACATTTGGTTTTTTACGACTGCAAGAAAACTAGCAAGACCTAGAAAAATTTGTGATAGGTTTTTTTTTAGAGGGGATCCACGTCAAGTTGTAGGTCTAGATGAGACCTTACAGTGTGCCATATTGTCTACGAAATTTCCCGTTGAAATTAGACCCTTTTTTCTCTCATGGTTCTGAAGAGACTGCACCCAATCAATTTTTTGGGGAGGATTTTGATTTTTCATGGTAAAATGATGTCTCCTCTAGTGTCTACCAACCCACTTGGATGTGTAGGCACTATCCATTTGATTCCATGAGGTGCAGATTGCAAAACATCGTCATTAGTACCCTAGTAATGACACAAATTGAGGTTTTTAGCAGCGTTGTTACCACTGCAACCATGAGAAAACCATATGGGCCTAAGATAAAATGTAATATAATTTCTTAGAGGGTCTCCATGCCCATCTATAGGTATAAACAATACCATTATAGGTACCACGGTGTCAAAGAACTTGCCCATCGAAATTAGTCTCTTTTTGGCTCTCAGGGATCTTAAGAGACAACACCCAACCAATGTTTCCAGGAAGGATCGAGATCATTAGGAAGTGATATGAATCCTCCTATAACATCTACCAAGACACCATGATCATGGGTGTTATATATTTGGTGCCAGGAGGTGCAAATTGTAAAATATCATCATTGACACCCTAAGATTGACATAAATTAAAGCTTTTGGTAGCATGGAATTTTTTGTGAATGTGAGAAAATTGTATGGACCTGGGAGAAACCACTACAATATTTCTTATAAGGGCTCCATGTTGATATGTATGTCTAGATGAGACCTTACTAGGTTTCATGGTATCTAAGATCTCACATGTCATAGTTAAACCCTTTTTTCCTCTAAGGTATCTCAAGGGACAACACTCGATCGATGTTGTTGGGAAGGATTGGGATCATTGGGTAGTGAAATGAAGCTTACTATAGTGCCTACCATGCCACGTTGATGTGTGAGTGTTGTTATTTTCATGCCATAAGGTGCAATTTGTAAAATATTGTCATTAACAACCTAAGATTGACATAAATTGAGGCTTTTGTAAGCTTTGCATTCGCTGTGACCATGTGAAAATGATGTGGACTTAGGTGAAACCATGAAATTTTTTCAAATAGTGGATGCTCGAGAAATTTTTCATCAAAGTTAGACCTATTTTATCTTTTAGGGAATGCTTTTGTAGTTGTTGCGATAGAATTTAACGAAGAGGGAACAAACTACTACTTATGTCATTTTGTTGAGGAAAAAAATAAATTGACTACCTCAATCATTGATGGTGAAAAACCTTGAGTATCCCACTAGGTCAATGATAGTCACTGAAACTTGTCTTCAATGATATCCTATAAAAAAATCAAAGGTATCATTGTTTGAAGATGATGAAATACATAGGAACATACTGTACTATTCACTTTTTCTTCTTACAACAAATATTTAGTTGATCAATTATCAAGGTAGGCCATCAAACAAAAATCTATGGAAGGTTTGTGAGTCGGACCACGAAGAAATTCTCAGTACTATTAAGAGTAGATCCGATCCTAGTAATTCATTGGATTGAATTTCCAATGTATGTTGACTTAAGTCTAGATGTTCATGTGTTTCAATTGATTAATTTTTGATTATTTTGTTTAAAATATAGATTTTTAATTTCTATTTAATTTCTTACTAACATGCTCATATAGGTTAGTGGTGCTATAAATGATTCTACCTTCGCATGTTTGGCAATTTTAGTTAAGAATTCCTTATTCTTAAAGCTAATAAATGTCTACAAATGACTTCTTATTCAAACGTATGTCACATATTTGTCACTTTTTTCCATGGGCATACTATGGGAGAAAAATTTTGGGATTCAATGTGCATGTTTCGGTCCTGATGGTTCAATTATATCATTATTAGAATCCTAACACTGACAGAAATTGAGGATTTTTGTAGGGTTGCATTTAATGCGACCATAAGAAAATAGTATGGACCTGGAGGAAACCATGATAAGCTTTCATGTAAGGGCTCTATGTTTATCCATAGGTCTATACAATACCTTTCCAGATCCCACGTTATCCGAGAACTCACATGTTAATGTTAGAATCTTTTTTCTCTCAGGGATCTTAAGGGACAACAGTTGACTGAAGTTGTCAAGGAATGGGATCATTGTGAAGAAAAATGAAGCCTCCCCTACCATCTAGCCAGCCACCTTGGCATGTGGGCATTGTCTGTTTGGTGCCACAATGTGAGTATTAAAAAATATCATCATTGACATCTTAAGACTAACACAAATTAAGGCTTTTGTCAGCATTGTATTAGCTACAACTACAAGAAAACTATGTGGACATAGGATAAAATATAACCATACTTTGTAGAGGGTTTCCATGCCAAGTTTTATGTCCATATGATAACTTTCCAGGTGCCACGATGTTTGAGAAATTGTCTATCAAAGTTAGACTTCTTTTCTCTTATGAGTCTTAAGAGACAAATCATAACCTATTTTTTGAGGAGAGAATGAAATTTTTTTGGTAGTGAAATGAAATCTCCTCTAGGATATACCAACCCACCCAAAAATTTGTGAATTATCCATTCAGTTTCATGAGTTATAGAATCCAACATATCGCCATTGGTAGCTTAACACTGACAAAAAATTAATATTTTAGCATCATTTGGTTTCCTCTGACCAGGAGAAAACCATCAAGATGTGGGATAATGATGCAGATCTCTAAATGCAACTATCACACACTCAACAAGTTATTAACACAAGTAACTCCAAAACTGCCCTTGAACGTTAAAAACAACTAAATTTCTCAAGTTTGAAAGGACCACAACATGCAAGATTTTAGTCTCTATGGACTTGTTTGACACTTAAGTGGAAATATACTCTACTAGAGTGATCAAATAAATATTATAATGGGTATAGAAAAATAAATTATCAAACACTGTTCTCTCTTCCTCAAACTATATTCTTGATGTACTCTTTGTTAGCCTAGATGGCTCAATAACTAGTAAATTTTTGCTTCAAGCCTTGGTGGCACCTCAATGCAATGAACCCTACTTTAATATCTCCTCTTCAATGTAACTTAAACCTTTACCAATGTCAAAAACAAAAATTAAACTCAAAATTATTTATCTTCCCAAACAACTCTTCACTAGCTTCTCATTGATTATGACACTAAATGAGCAATTTTTCATCTTTTAGCCTTCTAGGCCCACACAATCCTGATTATATTTTCTCTAGATCTTCAAATTACCTTACCTTTCCAAAAATTGTCCTAATTAGTCCTTGAGAACAACAGTGTTCCTCAAAACTGGTTGCAAACTATCCATGCATACCCAAACCAATCTTAAAGTTGATATGAGTACCCATTATGCCCCCTATGCTTGATACAAAATTTTAAGTTTCAAGTCTTAGGGAAAGACACTTTTCCATCACCTCTTCCATCTCAACTAGCCACTTTTTCTACTAGCCCTGCTCTAAGGGTTTTTAAGGATTAACTTCTGATGTACAAGGTTATAGATCACACTGAAGACATTTTTAAATACCCATTATCAAGTTACATGTGACTACAAACTTTCAATGGTTAACTCAAAGTGAAAACCCCATTTCTTACTATTGTAATCTCACTAATTAGGTCTTTGATTGTACAATATCTCTTAGAGGCTAACTATTAGGATTTTCAGGAATTTAATGGTTTCTTAGCCCTTATAACCACACAATTCAGTCTTCACTCAATCATTAAGTGTTACATAAGAATTATCAAGACTTAATTTAAAGTGCAAGGATCTCAAGTGTTTGATTTAGGATAAACCATAACGAGGGTTTCTGAGAAACTTGGGTAGTCTAAATATTTCATAAAATGATTTGTTTCCGCTTCTAAAGCCCTAATTTTCAAATGTAAGTATGTTTAGTGTTTACTCATGTGGTTCTCTTGACAATAAAGCCTAACTTATCCTTTAATTTTTCAAATGCCTTTCTTCCGATTGTGTTGGACTGTATGAGGGTTTCAAAATGATTAACACCTTTCATAACAAAAAAATATTGTACAATCCCATTAAAATATAAGTGTGTTCTTAAAACAAGCCTTCTTCTCACTTATAGATGATTCATTCCTAACTATCACAATATATCACCTTTACAATTTCTTTATCCAAGGAAATGGTCCAAGATAGCCTTTTCAAATACCCAAAACAGAGTACCTGCTATATCTTCATTCAAAAATCATTAGGAATAAAATGAACACAGAACTAGAAACTAAAATTTCAAGCTTCAAGATCTAAGAATATACCTTCTATTACTTATAACCCCAAAATTAGGGGATTCATTCCTCCTTGAATGACTTCTATAAAATGTATTTTGTATTCCCCTTCATATTGTCTTTCTTCACCTACAAAATGACAGTGTCTCCTTCCTCAAGAAAGAGAAACTCATTCATATGAAACTTCCTCAAAACTACCTCTCTCACTCAAACTTTCAACCCTAACTAACTCACAAGTGACTCATCATTCACTAACCCCTCACTTACAAGTTACATTCTTCACTTTTAAATCAATACAAAAGGATCTCTTATCCTAACTCACTTAACTCAAGAACACATGATCTTCAAGGTGATATCATATGTTTTTTATGCATTCTTAAACATCTTATACTCTTTTACTAATCACCAAGACTCTTTCTCTCTCTTGACAAACCAAAATTCCTCACTTACAAGCTTTACAAATTCAAATTCCCATTAGGCGGGAAAATAGAAAATAAGGGTAAATTCAAATTTGGATCACTTCTAAAGTCTATTAACCACTCCACCAGATCCCTCCTAACCTTCCAAGCATGCCCATGATGAAAATGTGTGATGTTGAGGCACTCTAGGTGATGCTCCTGCATCATACTCCCAAGGTGGAGAAAAGAAACCATGTACTTTTTTCTTAACACCTATAAAAAATAATTTCCAAGTGCTTTTTGAGCTTCTTGATGTGTTCTTGATCTTGCTTTTGCACTCCCACTATCCTTGCTTACTCCATGACCACATAGATCCCATGTTTTGTTCTTGAATCTTGCATTTGCTTAAAATTTGCATATGCTATGTACCTTGGGATATGATATTATAATGTATATGGGTTGATGGAGATTCTAACATGTGGCACACATCCCCTTAGTTATATGTATGGGTTCACATGGGATATAATATTATAATGTATATGGGTTGATGGAGATGCTGACATGTGGCACACATCCCCTTAGATAGTTATATGGGCTCACATAGGAATTAGTTATATTGGGTAATGAGTCGGCCTACATTGGGATTAGGTGTTACCCATCCTATTTAAAGGATGTGAGTATCATTATGAGGAGGTCATGTATGTATGAGTTGAGTCTTCTACTTATTAGAGGTATATTGGAGGTGTTCCCCTCGAAGTGGATTCCCATCTTGGGAGATTGTGGAGTTAATCCTACCTTAAGGGTATTATTTTGAATATATTTCATATTAGGGCATCTTGGTTCCCCATATTTCTTTTGTTGTGTTATCATCTGTAGATTATTCATTTATTTTATGCAAATATCTTATCAAGTGGTATCAGAGTGACCACCTAGGTTTGCATCCCAACATGGGTAGCTACGCCGGCATTGCAGTGTTCACCTAGGGCTCGTATAGGGTAGGATGTGGTCCCACTATACGGGTGCAAATCTAGCCCAGGGTCTAGGCTACGGAAGCATGGTGGGTGTTATGATCCTCATGTGCGGATTTCACTAACACCTCGAGGTTTTGGTGTGACGGTTCGTTACAACATATTTTCCTCTTTTGTTCCACCTTCACTTTCTTCATCTTCAAGATTTCATTAGTTATATCTGCATAGACAAACATCACAACAACAAAAACATACTTCTTGTGATTTATTATGTTCTTCATTCCTATATAAAAATTTTCCATCTTGTTTTCAACATTTTCTTTGCTTGGATGGACTGAAAACTTCCCACATTCTTCTTTTCCTTGCCTAATTTTTTGCTCTTTCATGTTTTTCATCATATCAATATGTTCTAGCTCATTTTTTTATGCTTTCTTGGTTAAATTTGTCATGATTCAAATCACTTTTTTCCAAATAAGCCATTGTAGTATCAGGTCCACCTTCACTCATCTCTCTTTTTTTCATTGTATCCAAAAAAAATTGTAAAAGAGAATCAACTCCATCTATGAGAAACTGATCATCATACCTTTCTTCTTCACCATTCTCATCATTCCACTCAGCCTTGCTTATCTCATTCTCTTTTATCTTCTCATGTGCAATAAATTAGTCATTTCTTAAAATTTCAAGGAAGTTACCCAAAGAAGAATCAATATCAGAAAACAAACAAGTAAGTTTATAATCAAATTTGTTTACCTTTCTTTCATTCCATGCTTTCTTCTCTTCTTCAACCTCTTGTGTCTTTTTTCCCATCTCTCCTTCACCTGTAATCATCACTTTCAGACTTATTTCCTTCAATTCACTATATGGATTGAACATTTCCTCAATTACTTTCAGCTCTTTCTTCATGAAGTCTTCCAATTTTGTTGTATCTTCATCATATATAGGATTGTAAAATCTGATTTACTCCTCTTCTTATGTATTCACTAATAATAAACCTTTATTTTGTACATGACCTTGTTCACATACCTCATTAACAAGTTGTCCTATTATTGTACCTATGTTTTCTTCATCAACTTCAATTAACTCATCCATTTCTTCAAGTATTTCACCTTCTTCATGGTAGCAATAGATTACCTCTTCATCACCGAATTCTTCTCCATCTTCTTCTTCATTTTCCCATTCATATTTTTCTTATAAGGTGGCCTCTTCATCTGCATTTTCTTCTTCCATAGTTTCCTCTATCTCTTCTTCAAAAAGGTTGATTATCTTCACAATTTTTTTCTCATTCTTACAAGCTCTTCCTTATGGATCACATCTTGTCCTATCTTTTATTTCTTTTCCTCTTTCCTTATCCTCTCATCCATGTATTTCAAAAACTTCATCATCTCTTCCAATTCATTCTATTTCATACCAGTGGCCATCTTTTTTCTTTCTATCTTCCTCTTATTTGATTTCTTTTACCAAACAAGTCTATTTCACCTTGTTTGAATCCAAGTCTCTTTCACCCTGGATGTTTTCTTTGTGAGCTTTTAATGAGCTCTTCTTGTCAAATTTCCTTCACTATTGTTTGGACTCACCAAGAGTCTCTTTCTTATTCCTCTTATCACCTTAGATCTCTCTCTCTCTCTCTCTCTCTCTCTCTCTCTTTCTCTCTCTCTCTCTCTCTCTCTCTCTCTCTCTCTCTCTCTCTCTCTCTCTCTCTCTCTCTCTCTCTCTCTCCACAATTACATTCACAAATACTTTCTATAATATATAATTCATTTTTATGGTCTGACCATGCTCTAATACCAAATGATGTAGTGCTCTACATGAAACCAATACACTCAATAAGTTATTAACACAAGTAACTCCAAAACTACCTTTAAGCACTGAAAAACAACTCAAATTATCAAGTTTGAAAGGACCACAACATGCAATATTTTATTCTCTACGGCCTTTTCTAACACTTAAGTAGCAATGTACTCTTCTAGAGTGATCAAATATATGTTATAATGGCTTTAGAAAAAGAAATTATCAAATCTTGCTCTCTTTTCCTCAAACTGTATTTGTAATGTATTCTTTGTTAGCCTAGATGACTCAATAAATTTTTGCTTCAAGCATTTGTGGCACCTCAATGCAATGAACCATGATTTAATATCACCTTGTTAATGCAATTTGAACCTTTACTAATGTAAAATATGAAAACTAGTCTCAAAATTCTTTATCTTCCCAAACAACTCATCACTAGCTTCTCATTAATCATGACATTAAATGAGAAATTTTTGATCTTTTAGCCTTTTGGCCCACACAATCCTGATTCTCTATTCCCTATATCTCATTCAACATTAAGATCAACCTTAAATATGGTCAAGACAAGAGAAAACTTCAAGTTACCTTAACTTTCCAAAAATTGTCCTAATTAGTCCTTGAGAATAACAACATTCCTCAAAACTAATTGGGAACTATTCATGCATACCCAAAGCAATCTAAAAGTTGATATGAGTACCCATTCTTCCCCTTATGCTTGTTACCAAATTTTAAGTTTCAAATCTTAGGGAAAGACATTTTTCCGTCACCTCTTCCTTCTCAACTAGCTACTTTTTCTACTAGCCCTACTCTAAGGGTTTCTGAGGCTTAACTTTTGATGTATAAGGTTATAGATCACACTGAAGACTTTTTTAAATACCCATTATCAAGTTATAGGTGACTACAAATTTTTAATCGTTAAATGCAAGTGACAACCCCATTTCTTGCTAATGTGACGTGACTAATTAGGTCTTTGATTGTACAGTCTCTCCTAGAGGCTAACTGTTAGGGAACTTTCAAGAATTTAATGGATTCTTATCCCTTATAACCACCCAAATTTGTCTCCACTCAATCATAAATTGTTATGGAAGAAGGATAGGGACTTAAGTTAAAGCACAACGATCTCAAGTGCTTGATCTAGGATAAACCCTAAAGAGGGTTTCTGAGAAACCCAGGTAGTCTAAATATTTCATAAAATTATTTTTTTCTACTTCCAAAGCCACAAATTTCTATTGTAATTTTGTTTATTGTTTACTCATGTGGTTCTCTTGACAGTAAAGCCTAACTAGTCTCAAACTTTTCAAATGGATTTCTTTCCCACTGTGTTAAAATGTGTAAGGAAGGTTTCAAATTGCTTAATAATTTTCATAACAAAAACATATTGTAAAATCCATAAAAACACAATTGTGTTATGAAAACAAGCCTTCTTCTCACTTATATATGATTCATTCCCAACTATCACAATAAATCACCTTTACAAGTTCTTTATGCAAGGAAATGGTCCAAGAAAACTTTGTCTATTACCCAAAAACAGAGTAGTTGTTATTTATTAATTAAAAAATCATTAGGAATACAATGAACATAGAATCAGAAACCAAAATTTCAAGATTCAAGATCTACGAATATACCCTCTATTACTTCCAACCCCCAAAATCAAGGGATTCATTTGTCTTTGAATGACTTAGATAAATTGTATTTTGTATTCCCCTTCATATTATCTTTCTTCATCTACAAAATGACTGTCTCCTTCCTCAAAAGAGAGTGACTCATTCATATGAAACTTCCTCAAAACTACCTCTCTCACTTGAACTTTCAACCCTAACTAATTCACAAGCTACTCATCATTCACTAACCCCTCACAAGTTACATTCTTCACTTTTAAATCAATACAAAAGGAGCTCTGATCCTAACTCACTTAATTCAAGAACATATGATCTTCAAGGTGATCTCCTACATTATTTATGTATTCCTAAATGTATTATACTCCTTTACTAATCACCAAGGCTCTTTCTCTCTCTTGACAACCCAAAATTCCTCACTTACAAGCTTCACAAATTCAAATTTGCATTAGGCTAGAAAATAGAAAAGAAGGGTAAATTCAAATTTGGATCACTTTTAAAGTCTATTAACAACTCCACATGATCCCTCAAAACCTTACAAGAATACTCGTGATAAAAATTTGTGAAGTTGAGGCACTCTAGGTGATTCTCTTGCATCAAATAAATCAAAACATGATTTTTAATATGGGATTTATATTGATTCATAAGTTTAGATGAGACATTTCTAAGTGTCACAGTGTCCAATAACTCTCATGTCGAAGATAGACCCTTTTTTCTCTCAGAGATCTTAAGAGACTACACCCTAATGTTGTTTTCTAGAAGGAATGGTATCATTGGTTAGTGAAATTATACCTCCTCTATTTCCTTCAATCCTACTCAAATGTGTGGGTATTGCCCATTTTGTGCCACAAGGTGCGTATTGCAAACTATCATTTTGGGCAACCTAACACTGACACAATTTTGGTAATGTTTGGTTTGTTGTAACCATAAGAAAACAATGAATACTTCAGATAAATTACAATAGGATTTTTAGAGGGGATTCATGCCAAGTTATAGGTTAAGATGATACATTTCCATGTGCCATAATGTCTGAGAAATCTCTCATTAAAGATAGACCCTTTTTTGCTCTTAGGGATCTTAAAATAATACGCTCAATCGATTTTACTAGGAAGGACCAATATTGTTGGGAAGTAAAATTATTCCTCCTCTAGTGTCTACCATTTCACTTGAATGTTTGGATGTTATCTATTTGGTGACATGAGGCGTGGATTGCGAAATATCATCATTGGTAGCCTAACACTGACATAAATTGATGTTTTTGACAGTATTTAGTTTACTGCAACTACAAGAAAACCATAATGACATGGGAGAAACAACAACATGAATTTTTATAGGGGATCTATATTGATCCGTAGGTATATAAAATACCTTACCAGGTGCCATGGTGTCTAATAACTCTCTCGTCAAAGTTAGACCTTTTTTTCTGTTAGGGCTCTCAAGAGACTATGCCCTATCGATGCTTCTGAGAAGGGTTAGGATAATTGGTTAGTGAAATAAATCCTCATCTAGTGTGTACTAGGCCACCTCAACATGTTGGTGTTATTCATTCAATTCCATATGGTGTGATTACAAAATATTGTCATTTATAACCTAATGTTGACACAAATTGAGGATTTTGGTAGTGTTTAGTTCACTATAACCATGAAAAAACTATAAGTACCTGGGAGAGTTTGTGATATAATTATTTAGAGGGGATCCATGCAAATTCATAGGTCTAGATGATACCTTTCCATGTATCACAAAGTCTAAGAAATATCCCATCGAAGTTAACACCTTTTTTCTCTCATAATTATTAAGAGACCACCACCTAATCAATTTTGCCAAGAAGGATCAACATCATTGAGTATAAAAATGACACGTCCTCTAATATCTACCAACCCACCCAAAATTTTTTGGTGTTATCCATTCAGTACCATGAGGTGTAAATTGTAAAATATCGTCATTGGCATCCTAACACTAACATGAATTGAGGCTTTTGGTAGTGTTGTGTTCTCTGCCACCACAAGGAAATCTTCGTGACCTAGGAAAAACCATGATAGTATTTTATATAGGGTATTTATGCAGAGATGTAGCTCTAAAATATACCTTATAAGGATCCACGTTATTCCAGAACACACCTATCAAACTTATACCTCTTTTTCTCTCAGGGATCTTAAGATACTATGTCCAACTGATGTAATCAAGAAATGTTAGGGTCGTTGGGAAGAAAAATGATGCCTAATCTAACATCTACTAACCCACCTAGAAGTGTGGGCATTTTCTGTTTGATGCCATCATCTTTTGATTCTTAAAACTTAAAATTGACAACCTAACACTGAGACTTATTGAGGATGTTTTTAGTGTTATGTTCAATACCACTGTGAAAAAACCCTTAGGGCCTCAGGGAACTGTGAGAGGATTTTGTAGATGGACTCCAAGTTGATACATATGTCTAGATGATACATTGGTATTTTCGACGAAGTATGAGAACTCTCATTTCTCTATAACATGAACCACATATATTTATACTTTTTATTGGTATCAACTAATAAAGAAATGGTAGAATGTATGTTGGAAGAGTATGACTATATACAATCCCTCCTTTGATTCTTATATTCAAAGTAACTTGACCAATGGGAGATAATTAATAGTTCTTTTGCCGGTATATTTCATGGTTATTATGTCAACATAAGTACATTGATATACATTCTCTCAACTAAATCACATCCCCTTATAAACAAAAATCACAAAGTAGATGTTATCCCAAATTTACCCCCCCCCCTGGGTTAATTTGGATAGTTCATTATAAATGGACTTAGCTATTCAGATTCTAGGATGTGTGGATGGTTGTTAAATTCAGCCCCAGTCAGAAGAGAAAGACAACTTGTTCGTTTGTTCACATGACTTGGTATTAAATCACAGAAAGCTATTGTGCCATGGTAAATGGTCAAGTTGGTGGTTAGGTTCATCACAAAATTGGAAAAATTCACTAGGTTGGATGCCTAGGTTGGACGGCCAAGATTGAACGCCTAGGTTGGATGCCTAGTTTGTATGCCTAGGTTGCCTGCATAGTTGTATGGGTGACACATCGTATGGAGCATGGGTTGGTTAGTGGTTGGATGCTTGACTAGGAAACACACTATGTTGGTTGGTTTGGTTGGTCAATGGTTGGATGATAGTGTGGCACAGAAGAGTAGCTTGGTGGTGGCTCAAGGGTAGATGAGTGACGGTCATGGTTAGATAGTCAGGTTGGTCAGCTGACTATTGTGATATTGTGGTGACGAGTCAATGGTTGGTCAGCGACGTGATGTATAGACAAGATGGATGGCATCCATCCCCCTCAGGTTGGACAACACATTTTTAGTCGGTTGGGTTGGTCAGCGACCACAAGAATGTACAGCATACAAGTTAGATGACATCCAACCCCCCAAGTTAGAAGGTTGAGGTTAGGTGACACATGGTTGGCTGGCTCCAGAGTCCCACATAAGGAAAAGGTAGGTGGGTGAATGACAGTTCAACAACTGGTATTAATGTGGTATGACGCTCATGTCATCATCTAACAGAAGTACCCTCAGGAAGAGAATTTGTATTGGTACCCATACCTCTTTGATGAGGGTGGGTGACAAGTTTTCCTATATAAAAATTTTAACCCCCTCATTTTTGTAAAGACATCCTAGGAGTTAGGGAAACTCTTGCAAAAATTTCCCTCAACTCCTTTGAGTTGTAAGCCTTCCCCTGTGCCTAGAAATCGTATATGTACCTCTTTGCATCAATGTAAATGGTTTGTGCACCTTATAAAGAAATAAAATGCATTTTTGTGGTGTTTTCAAGACCTTTTTCATGTTTTAATGTATTTCTTTGCCTCTCCATTATTATTGTTGTATTATGTACATACTTTCTCACTTACCAGTGTAAGATGTTATGTTTCATGGAGTGCAAATTGAGAATGGACCCTGGGTATGTGTCACTACTATTTTGATCTCACCTAGCTCTATTTTCCTCTTCTTCCTCCCTTAGCAGAGTATCTCACACCCTTTTTAGGTGTTATCACCCCCTTAGTGTAGGATTTTCCCTTTTTCAATCACTTTCTCTCTCCCTTTCTCCTTGGAATTGTTAGGATAGGCATAGATAGGTGTCTTTTTTGCATTAGGAGCAGTTTAGCATTAGGATTAGGTAGAGGAAGTCATCCTTCTGTGGAGGACCATATCAATTTTTAAAAGTCCCACTGCTTGAGAGATGGTCCCATGTTAGCAAATTACACTAGATGCCTCATTCATAATGAGGCCATTCAGGGGGTGTTGTAATTTTGCATTAACATTTTTGGCATGCCCAATGGGATAGATTTGAAGGACCTTACCACTTCATTTCATCAAGTTGGTGTTTTCTTGGTGAGATTCAGACTTTGGAGGCATATGCAAAGCAAATCTCATGAATCCATCTGGTCAACAACCCATTCTCTGAGTTGCAGACTTTCCTTCCATCCATTCTCATTTCATTTTCTTCCACATCTTTCCACTTTCTTTAATTCCATGAAGTTGTGTAATCATGACTTCAATCCCATCTTGGAGTTCAAACATGCAGCAGCAAAAAATTCATCCAAACATAGCTCCACATTTGTAGCATATATTCTTAGGGTACTGCCATCCACCTCCATATCCATAGTTCAATGAAGATCAGCACTGTGCATACCCATATGAGCAATATGCAGATCAATTTGGTTATATGCCAAATTATACGGTTGTTGAAGAGCATGGGTATTTGGATTACGGAGGCTACTATCTTATTATTGAGGATATAGAGCTATGGAACAATGTTTAAGGCATGGAGGACAATTTGGTGCAAATAATGGCTTCGTCACAATGAAAATCACTCAAGGTCAGATTTAGGGTACTTTTCCCATGGTTTGGCCCCATTCTAGATCAAATCCCTCTAGGAAAGCTCAGTTACATAACCGAGATGGTACCCCCATCTTGAAAGATGGTTTCAGGTTATAGATGCACATGAACAAAATAAAAGATCATCATGTCAATGGGAAGCACCTATATTACCTTCTTACAACCCTTTTATAGTTCCACAGCTATTTCCCTCTCAGCAAGAGCTGACATTACCCAAGTTTCCCACCAGTTTCCCCCATTATGGAACCCCACTTCTACATCCCCTAGTCTTCCATCCCATCTTAGTTCTTCTACCCTTTTCCCTTCTAAAACCCAAGTCCCCTCCACAAGAGTAGAGTATAACACCTTCCCCTCTACTAAAAACAATGCAAACACCAGTTGTGACCCAACTCACACCTCCCCTTACATTCCCAAGTCCATGTTGGGAAGAGACCCAAAAGACCAGTCAAGAGGAACAACAAGAGAAGGCACCCTATAGAGAATAAATGACAACATTTTTTAGGAGTTAGGATACAAAATTAGGGATAGAGAAAGGATACAAAACTAGGGATAGAGAAGGTTCTCTTACTTGTCAAGCTTTCAGAGGAGGATAAAGTTGGAGAATAGGTGGTAAAATTTGATCTGGTTGCAGCAGAAGTAGAGTAATAACAAGAAGAGGATCAGCAATCCATTTTTTTTAGAATGCAGTGTCCATGAGGGCACCCTGTGTTCAGGACATGTTGATCAACCACAAGCTATAGAATCAGCATGGGAGGAAGAAGCAACTCTAATTCTAGTTGAAGACGAGCACACAAGAGAGGCTAAGTTGGGTTTGGAGGCCCTGAATGAGGAAGACATCATTGATATTTTTCTTCTCCTCATTTGTAGGGTCTGATTCAGTCAATGAACCTTTAAAGGAGGAGGACGTTCAAGAAGACCTCACTACCCAGGACAGTCCTCAAAAGTAGCAACTAGAGGAGTTTGACCTTGTCCAAAACTTCATATTGGATGAAGAGGACAAGTGTGTAGATAGTCTTGATCTTCAAGAAAAAGAGTAACTCTCAAGAGAGAAACAAGATTCAACAAGTTGCAGTGGCCCGTAAATTATTCCATCAGATGTTGCAAGTGATCCTAAGAATTTGTATGCTGAGGAGGAGTTCCATGTGGTCAAGGAAGGAGAAGGAAGAAAATATGACATCATCACCCAATATTTCATCAAAGGAGAGAATAAATTGTTTGTGGATGCCCCACAAGATCAAAATGATCATGAAAATAACCACCTTTTCTGGGAAGGCCTACAAAATGGACTTCATTCTTGAAGTCAAAGCTTAGAGTAGTGGGAAGATTAAGTGGGCCAGACCATGCCCCATTAAGTACTTGGATTCACTAGAGCCAAGGGAGAAGTCATAGCTAGTCATGCTCACTTCAGAGCATGAGGATGATTCTCAATGCACCAAATTTCAGCAACAAAGTCTCCAAGATCCAAACAGTGAACAACGTGAGGAGGTATTTTTGATTGATGTTGATACTTTGGTTAGTTAGGTGAAGAATTTCTTCTATACCAGTTTTTCACTCAAGCACATGGCCATGCTCATTTCCAAATTAATTTCATGGCCAACTTTTTGTAAATAAGAGAAGTTATTTCTCATTGCTTGTTGCAGGCTTTGTTTAGATTTTCAATTTTTTGGTTATAATAGAGTAGGCAGGTTTGCTTTTAGTAGAAGAAGTGATTTTGCACACTCTACATACTCCACTTGGAGTATGTATGATTTTATCCTTTGTACATAGTTTTTCTGTGGTGGTTGCTCTTGCACAGTTCATCATTTTTTCGGGAAAGAAATTTGTCATAGAATGGGGTTCAAAGTTGCATAAAATGATAGTTGTTATCTTCATAGAAAATCCAACTGTAGAGCAACTCAAATCAAAATTGAGGGACAATTTTCAAGATTTTCATATGTCATGTCTCTCTAGATTAGTCACAGATTGAGCTCATACACCTCTATTTACAACAAAAAATTAGTTCAAGGGGCATTCCTATCTTTTGGCATTCCCGCCAAGGCGTGTTCACAAGGGAAATTAGATTTTGGGCATCTTTTAGAAGTGCATATATTAAGCCCTAATAGATCATTTATAGGTCTAGCATCCTTTGTGTCCTTTCCTTGGTCAAATTTGTAGTTTTGGGAGACAATGTACAATTTTTATCGAAAATTGCAAAAAAATAGCTTTAAGAGCAGTCCAAGGAGGTTTTAGTTTGGATGCTAAGTTCACACGAGTCTAGGGGATAGGGTTTTTCAAGTGAATGATTAGTTTCTTTAAGGGTGGGCTTGACTCCATGCCCAATGGATGATTCAAGGCTACTGGTCTTTTCATCTAGCAGGAAGATGTCCCCCGAGAGGTCATCATTTTTATCCCAAATTTACCCCCCTTGGGTTAACTTGGATAGTTCATTATAAATGGACTTAGCTATTCAGATTTTGGGACGTGTGGATGGCTGTCAAATTCAGCCCCAGTCAGAAGAGAAAGATAACTTGTGATTTGGCTTAGCCAACTTGGTCTTAATTCATGGAAAGATGGTGAGCCATAGCGAATGGTCAATTTGGTGGTCAGGGCTCATCATGAATTGGGAAAGTTCACTAAGTTGGACACCTGGGTTGGATGCCTAGGTTGGATGGCCAAGGTTAGACACCTAGGTTGGATGGCCAAGGTTGGATGCTTAGGTTGGATTCTTGGGTTTCCCACATAGTTGGATGGGTGACACATCGTATAGGAGCATGGGTTGGTGAGTGGTTGGGATGGTTGGTTAGGCAACATACTAGGTTGGTCAACCGGGTTGGTTAGTGATTGGATGGCAGTGTGGCACAGAAGAGTAGCTTGGTAGTGGCTTGAGGTTGGATGGGTGATGAATAGGGTTGGATGGCTAGGTTGGTTAGTTGATTGTTATGAATATTTCAGTGACGAGATAGTGGTTGGTTGGTGGCATAGCATACAGACAAGTTGGAACCGGCATCCAGCCCCCCTTGGGGTTGGACAACACAAGGTTAGTCGGGTGGGTTGGTCGATGACCACAAGAATGTACAACCTACAAGTTAGATGGTGTCTGACCTCCTAGGTTAGATAGTTGAGGTTAGGCGACATAAGGTTGGGCGGCTTATGAGTTGCAGGCAAGGTGAAGGTAGGTGGGTGAATGACATCTCAACAATAGGTATTAATGCAATATGGTGCCCATGTCTTCATTTAACAGAAGTAGCCTTGGTGCCCATACCCTCTTTAATGAGGGTGGGTGATAATTTTTTCCTATATAAAGAACTCAAATCCCTCATATTTGTAGAGACATTCTGGGAGCTGGGGAAACTCTTGTAAAATTTTCCCTCAACTCCATTGAGTTGTAAGCCTTCCCCTATGCTTGGCAATCATATTTGTGCCTCTATGCATCAATTGTAAATGGTTTGGTGCACCTTATAGAGAAATAAAATGTGTTTTTGTGGGTGATTTCCATCCCTTTTTCATGTTTTATTGTATTTCTTTGTCTCTCCATTATTATTTTTGTATTATGTGCATACTTTCTCACTTACAGGTGTAATATTTTGTGTTTTATGGAGTACAGATGTTGAATGGAGCCTGGGTCTATGTCACTACTATTTTGACCTCGCTCAGATCTATTTTCCTCTTCTTCCTCCCTCAACATAGTATCTCGTCCCCTTTTCAGGTGTTATCACCCCCTTAGTGTGGGATTTTCCATTTTTCATGCACTTTCTCTCTCTGTGTCTCCTTGGAATTGTTAAGATAGGCTTAGATAGGTGTCTTTTCTAGATTAGGAGTAGTTTAGCATTAGGATTGGGTAGAGGAAGCCAACCTTCTCCAAATGAATATCTCAAGTTTCGCAAGTCCCACATCTTGAGAGATGGTCCCATGTTAGCAAATTACACTGGATGCCCCATTCACAATTAGGCCATTCATGGGTGTTCTAATTTTGTATTAACAGTGGATAGGTGGCAAAAAAAAAATAAACAAGGGGGAATAGTTAATTAACTATATATATATATATATATATATATATATATATATATATATATATATATATCACTAAGAAGAATTCACTTTTTATTGAAATAGATGAAACCACTCTAATGAATAGGAATAGTTGGTCATTTATCAATATATTTATATCTATATTTTGAATAGGATATCTCATAGTTCGATCTCAATATTGAATACAATGCCCCAATTGATCACTACATCAAAACACAAAACTTAAGAATTCAACAATATCTTAATTATTAAAATTTAGAACCTTATCTAAAAGTTTGTTTGAACAAATATTTTTCACCTCCAGATATTAGAGTTAAGCTTTTGGCACACTCATGAGTAAGAATATAAAATGTAAACAAATAGTGGACAACCTGGATTATAGTAAGGTATGCAAGGTAGGATAAGAAACATGATTAACATAAATGATCACAACTACCATAGATAATTCAACGAGACTAAGAGGTTAGATCCATATACATAAATACCATAGTGATATAGAGAACTAAAAAGTCAAAGATTATAGGCCTACGCATATATGCAATATCATATAGTTCAAGACATGTACACATTGATATTAAAGGAATAATTACTTAGAGATCTCTTTATATGATATAGATTTTTTTTTACTAAAATGACTTAATTTCCAAAGCTTCATGCATGTTACATGCCTTACAAGCACACCACGAGTCATAAGAGAAAAAATATTAGTATAACACCAATAAATCATGAATATCCATAATGTCATAACATCTTATAGACATCATATTAATCCATAAAATTATAATCTCATAAATGTAAGACCATAAAATCATGCCAAGTTCCAAATATGAATGAAATGCACTTATATAGATAACATACAATGTCAAGTCAATATCATATAGGCATACAATGTCGAACAAGCATAAATTGTAGTATAGGCATACAAAAAATGTCACAAGTCACACACACACACACACACACACACACACACACACACACACACACACACACACACACACACACACACACACACACACACACACACACACACACACACACACACACACACACACACACACACACACACACACACACACACACACACACACACACACACACACACTTGTTAATATAATTAATTCCTCAATTTGTAGCTTATTCTCCACTATATGTGTAACTAAATCCTCTTGACTACCTCGAGAATCTACAAAAGCTACATGAGGGATATGAGGTCTAAGAGGGCTAAGAATATTTGTAGGGTTTTGTTCTTCTTGTGAAAGAATTGTAATAATCATAAAAACATGTTTTTTAATAAAAAACTACATTAGAAATATCAAAAAATTACCAAATTTGATTGCAATTGAGATAAAAAAACAAGTTTTCCTACCTCTTTTCTAGCATGACATTATCAAATCCACCCCAATGAAACCTTCATAGTGATATGGAGACTATGTTTTGATCAAAGGGGATGGAAATCAAACGACGAATGGAGGGTTTAGACACAAAAACATGATTTTGGGATAGAATTACAAATGAAAATGTGACTTTTTTTTTATAAATAGTAGCTAACATGTACGTGGTTCGGTTTGGTAATTACCAAACCAAACACAGTTGATCACATACCCATTTTTATTTATTTTACATTTTTTAACCTCTTTTTGGTCTCCCATCTTCATGCACTTACCCAAAGATATTTTGCAACTAATTCTAAGGAGTGGCGTTTACAAAATCATTTTTTTGTGTGGGGTCCCCTACATTAAAATTATGAGAGGTCCATTAGAATAAGAATAAATGGATGTGTTGTGGACGTTTTCCTAAAGGAGGAGAAATCAACATTCTAGAGCTAACAAAAATAATGAATCATGCAATCCACATTGCCGATGTCAATGTCGTTGTAGTGGAAAATAATAACTAAAAATGCATATTGAAAGAAGTTATTCAAATTAGCAAGCACACTACAACATTGAATAGGGATGGCGGATTAGGCTTAACTCATGCTTGAAGACCTATAATTAACAAGTGTTGTGTAATTACTAGTTCATGTCGATAAATTAATCTTGTATACATTTTTTAGGTAGAAGGTAGTTTACATGTTCCTACTAATAAATTCAATATGTAAATGTTTTTTATTTAAATGGTAGTGTTAGTGCTTGATTTAACCTCACCCTTTTATCCAGTGTATGCCTTTGAAAAATGTTCTTTGATTCATTCGTCCATGTAAAAAATGTATGGTTGAAGATATAATCGTGTTGAATGTGAATGAAAACCTTATGTTTAGGGTGTGTATCCTCTTTTTTGATCGAGAAATATAATAGTCATGTTGCCTCTAAAAAATCCTTGTGAAAAACCGATCATGGATCAGGTTTAATCTTGAAAATATTCCTTATATGTCGTCCTTTGGAATTCCAGTGCAAATTTCACATTTTTCTCTGCCACCTTATAATGTGTGGCATGCTTCCATTGATTGCACCATAGTGGACTCAGTTTTCAAAGTTACATAATTTACATAATAACTACAAAGTATAAGTTTGGCCCTGAGGCTCAAAATGGTTTATGTTTCAAAACATGACTAGAGCGAGGTTTCGGGCCAAAGATGCATTCCTTGATATTTCTGAGACCCACCAAAGACATGTGGTGTATTTCTAGAAAAGGTCGGATGGGCGAGACATCAGGTTATTAATGGATCAAACTTGCACAGGTAAAACACACAAAATAATATATTAATTTTCTATATTCTTGCTACTATAATTACACACTGAATTAGGCTAATTTATAGCCATTGCAATAGACTAACCTCTTCCTATAAAATAGAAATTGTATCAAACAACTTACCCGTTTATAATTTTATGGGTACAACAAAACTCTATAAATAATATATTGTTGAAACAATATATTATAACAATAAACATTCAAACCTAATATTTAATATATAACAATATTAAATATTAACTAACAAACTATAATGTAAACATTAATATTTAATTTCCTAACATTCCCCCCCTTAATGTTTACATGGTAACATTAGAACTTTCACACTTCCTTTGCAGCCTACCACCTCTGCGCGCTCATGATCTTGGCACACACTCGAACTGAAGGTAGAAGAAGGAACACATCAACTTCTTATCAACCAAGAACTGTCGGGAACACATATGACCGACGAGGATGGGAACACGCTCAAGAATCATCTGCTTATCAACCAGTCACTCTAGGGAACACATCTAACCTAGCAGTGTGGGAACTCAAGCAGGAACACATCTAAATAGCCTTCAATGGTTTTTACGAGGCTAACCACAAACCTAGGTACGAACAGGAACACATCTGATTGTTCTACCTCATCAAGCCTCATGATGTTGCGTTTCACTGTGTTATTTGTTTTGCACTATGTTTTTGCATTTGGGGAAATAGGAATAGCCACATACTCAACTGAAAAATTGAAAATGGAACTTTGGATCATTTTGATAATGTTCCCCCCTCAATGTGAACATGTCACTTATTCAACACACAATAGGAACTCAGAAAAAGAATCACACTAGACATCAAATACTGAAAGCACACTCACACCACAAAATGTGCCACCATAGCTTCTGTGCGGCCCCGTCGTTGGTGACTGACGAGAGGTCGTTGTCTGACCTCCAACCTCCTGTGCCTCCATCCTCCATTTAACATACCCCTTAGGTCAGAGAAATGTTCTCAGACTTCTTTTCCGAACTTCTCATTTTTCGTAAAATATGGTCTTTGTATTCTTTAGCTATCAACCTTTTTCTTTTTAGAGATCTAGGTGGTTCAAATTCACTGTCGCCTTCATATCCTTCTTCTAAATTTAGCATAGCTGAATTTTCTTGATCTTGTATATTTTTTATGTCTCTCTCCATGGTAATTGGTTCCATGAGAATACATTGTTTTCTTCTTTTCTTGACCATTGTGAGATAGGTGTCGGATACAACCGAAAATGCACCCTTTACAAAATTATTTACCTAGACTGACTGACAATAAATAATGACACTTTATTTTTTTTGTTTAACTTTGAGTGGGAACTACCACATTACCATTAACATAGACCAAAATACTAAAAACTTAGATGCGGATTAAGTTATAGAAACAAAATAGACATGTATGTTTATAAAGCCTAGATTAAAGCTAATAAAGCTCAACTTGTTATTCTAATTACACTATCTATATTAACTTGTAAAACAACTTTTAAAAGACTACCAATAAACAGCTAAAATTGAACCTCTCCTAAGAGTCTCATGTTCAAGAAGTGCTTTAGCGAGTGCATGCAACGTGGCTCGTGGATATAATTCGGCGACCGACTTGCATGCAATGTCCATTGAATAGGACAAACTAGATTTGCATCTATGGAATGCCACAAATCTATGAAACCTCTTATCAAAACTGGGCAGATGCTACATAGGCTGAGAGAGAACGAGTCCTGATCAAGCAAGCCACCGTGATTTTCTAAAGGAAAAACTCTCCTCTCATGGATCTGGTAATGCACATAAAATCCACAAGGTGAATAAAACTAGTACAAAGAGACTTGTATGCAGATCACACGGGTGCAGAACTGATTGCCAAAGACTATCACACGATGGAGGGCATGATCCAAATCCTGAAAAGATCAAAATAGATGCTGATAGCAAGAACGGTGATTGAGAATCCAATGCAAAAATGTTTGACAACGATGGTGATGCAAAGAAGCTGAGTTGATAATTTTCAATACTAATGCACAATTGAATTGGCCACTTTGTTTTTGAAATCTGTGTGAAGGCCCTTCTGTCTCCTGTCAGCAAACACTGTGATCTAGATGAGAATGCAATCTAGGTAGAGAAAAATCAAGCCAAACCACTGCTTTGACTGAAATCTGTGTAGGGTAGAAAGATTAAGATTCATGAACGTGCTTCTTGGTGATGCTTCACCTGACATATGATTCACAAATCTATACAAAGCCCTCTATTTGCTTTTTCATGTCGCCTTTAAGTGCTTCAAGAGCGTGACAGATTGTACACGTACAGATGGTCTCTATCTAAGCCCTTTTTTAAAACAAATCATATAGAACTAGTATATACTAATTCATATGGATATATTAGTAAATGAGCTCCATACAACAGGGCAACTGAAAAATTGTAATTGCCCTTGTAATCAAATTATTCTTCCATTACAGAACAATTTCTCTGATACCATATATAGAATTTGGATCAGACTTGCATAGGTAAAACACACAAAATAATATATTAATTTTCTATATTCTTGCTACTATAATTACACAATGAATTAGGCTAATTTATAGCCATTACAATAGACTAACCTCTTCCTATAAAATAGGAAGTGTATCAAACAACTTACCCGTTTATAATTTTACGGGTACAACAAAACTCTATAAATAATATATTGTTGAAACAATATATTATAACAATAAACATTCAAACCTAATATTTAATATATAACAATATTAAATATTAACTAACAAACTATAATGTAAACATTAATATTTAATTTCCTAACATTCCCCCCCTTAATGTTTACATGGTAACATTAGAACTTTCACACTTCCTTTGCAGCCTACCACCTCTGCGCGCTCATGATCTTGGCACACACTCGAACTGAAGGTAGAAGAAGGAACACATCAACTTCTTATCAACCAAGAACTGTCGGGAACACATATGACCGACGAGGATGGGAACACGCTCAAGAATCATCTGCTTATCAACCAGTCACTCTAGGGAACACATCTAACCTAGCAGTGTGGGAACTCAAGCAGGAACACATCTAAACAGCCTTCAATGGTTTTTACGAGGCTAACCACAAACCTAGGTACGAACAGGAACACATCTGATTGTTCTACATCATCAAGCCTCATGATGTTGCGTTTCATTGTGTTATTTGTTTTGCACTATGTTTTTGCATTTGGGGAAATAGGAATAGCCACATACTCAACTGAAAAATTGAAAATGGAACATTGGATCATGTTGATCATGTTCCCCCCTCAATGTGAACATGTCACTTATTCAACACACAATAGGAACTCAGAAAAAAGAATCACACTAGACATCAAATACTGAAAGCACACTCACACCACAAAATTGGCCACCATAGCTTCTGCGCAGCCCCGTCGTTGGTGACTGACAAGAGGTCACTGTCTGACCTCCAGCCTCCTGTGCCTCCATCCTCCATTTAACATACCGCTTAGGTCAGAAAAATGTGCTCAGACTTCTTTTCCGAACTTCTCATTTTTCGTAAAAGATGGTCTTTGTATTCTTTAGCTATCAACCTTTTTCTTTTTAGAGATCTAGGTGGTTCAAATTCACTGTCGCCTTCATATCCTTCTTCTAAATTTAGCATAGCTGAATTTTCTTGATCTTGTATATTTTTTATGTCTCTCTCCATGGTAATTGGTTCCATGAGAATACATCGTTTTCTTCTTTTCTTGACCATTGTGAGATAGGTGTCGGATACAACCGAAAATGCACCCTTTACAAAATTATTTACCTAGACTGACTGACAATAAATAACGACACTTTATATTTTTTGTTTAACTTATTTAATGAAGAACTATGACACACTATACCATTAACATAGACCAAAATACCTATATGGAAATATAGACGCAGACTTTTATTTTTAGATAAGTCGATGATAATAGACACTTTATGACTTTATACACATAAAACAAAATCCAAAGCTAGATCTAAAGCTCACCACGTGGACAGCATGGTGGTTGCATTACACTGATAAATATGAACATAGTATGCAATAGAACTATTGCATGACTACCATTATACAGCTGGATAGACGGTTTGAACCTCGTAACTGAATAGCTCCCATGTTCAAGAAGTGCTTCACACGAATTCAAAGTGCAACGTAGCTTATGGACTATCTTTCTTTGCAGAAGCAGACTTTGCTTGCAGATATCCAGTTGAATAGGGCAGAACTATCCATAGTTGTAGGTCTACGTGGATGCCAGAGATATACGACAGTATTTCTTATCAGAACATGGGTATATGCTACATAGGCAAAAAGAGAATGAGTCATGCATCAAGCATAGTCACCGTGATTTTCTAAAGGAACACCTTTACTCTCATGGATCTGGTAATGCACATTTTTTTTGGCACAAGGTGAATACAGAACTGAGTACAAGTTACTGTGTATGCTAGATCACACGGATGCAGAACTCCTCACCGAGAGGACGTCTCACACTCTGGAGGTCTTGATCCAAATCTTGAAACAGAATAACTTGGATGTAGATATGGAATAATAGTAGATCTGAGAATCCATTGCACCAAAATGTTTGACAAACGTCAAGGCCGATGCAAAGAAGTTCAGTTGATAATTTTCAACATGCTAGTGAACTAATTGATGTATATGGAATGATCTTATAATCCAAATTTGATTATCTGCATGAAAGCCCTTGATGGATCCTATCATGAAAACGAGGATGAAATCGAGATCACCAAGTGTAATCTGGGTAGAGATGAAATCAAGCCAAACCACTGCTCTGACTGAAATCCTATGTAGGGTAAATAAAGCCGAAGAACCAATGATACGTGCAATCGAGGTGCATGCAAGCTTGTTACCTGGCACGATCTGATTCACTGTAGAAGTCTTAATAGAAATTGCCCTCTCTTTGCTTGTGCACGTGATCCGATGAAGTGCTTCATGAGTGTGACAACATATATATCATACACAAAACATTGGAAGGAAAACTAAGACTTTTTGTCAAAGACAAATCTGATATAGCACTAGCCACACACTAGATTTGACAGTATTAAATATATCAGCAACCATGAACTATTATACTATGCAGTGGAATAGCCCTGAGAAAACCATAATTCGGGACAACATAGTAGTGAAACCACTGCCCCTCCAAATCTCTTAGAACCCCATCTCGCTCTGATACCAAATATAGATTTTGGATCAGACTTGCACAAGGTAAAACACACAAAATAAAATATTAATTCTCTATATTCTTGCTATCTACTAATTACATAATGAATTAGGCTAACTTATAGCCATTACAATAGACTAACCTCTTCCTATAAAATAGGAAGTGCATCAAACAACTTACTCGTTTATAATTTTATGGGTACAAAAAAACTCTATAAATAATATATTGTTGAAACAATATATTATAACAATATACTTTCAAACCTAATATTTAATATATATTAATATTAAATATTAGCTAACAAACTATAATGTAAACATTAATATTTAATTTCCTAACAGTTATATTATCAATCTTGCATCCAGTGGGGAGAACAAAAAAATTGTAAAATAGGCTCGCATTTCTATTATGTCTAAGATTCAGACATGTTTCAAGATCTCAATAAAATTCAAAGACAGACACTCGGGTCAAAAATGTAGTTCTGCACTTACAAATTTTTTGGCTAAAATGCAAGTGAGGTTTGTGGCTCCGCCATTATTCAAGTAAAACACGTGGCAACTCCTTATTAAAAGTGGAAAAGTGGGGGTGTAGGTCAATATTACAGGTTTGCACCAATTTTCAAAATCAATGCTAATCTACAAATAGACTCCCTAACCCCGTAAGAGACCAGATTAATCCACATGGACAATCAATATTCAAATATAGAAATCAAGATTGATGGTTGGAGTATAAAGCATTTATGATTACCGTCATTAATGCATTACTTGCATGAATCAGGGTAGAATCATTAAAAGCCTCCAATTATTTCAAATTTTATCATTGCATGCAAATATTTGGATGCCCTAGCTATAAAAATTGGTGAAGTAACTGACTGAGAAGAAAATAATTTAAGAAAAATAATTTGGGAGCACGCGAGAAAAAGATAAATTCACATAGTTCTCACAAAAATGAGTGAGTTCCTATTGTACCCCATTCAATTCTTAATATTCAAGTTGAAATTAAAGGAAGGACAAATTATATAAGATGAAGTATCTAGCTTCAGGTTTTCATGTGAATTCCAGTATTAGTAGTGATCTGGATAAGGTCATGGACATGAAGTTGTTAAATGTTGACTTGGAGGATTTCCAGAGAAGATTGACTGACCCAAAAAAAATTAAAAGGATGACAACCATTGATGCTAGTGACATTTCCCTAGCAGTAGTTTTCCCACCTTTAGTACATGCTCCTAAGCTTGTATGGTTTTTTGTAGATAATTACAACCCAGAAACAAGAGAGGTATTAGATGGAAGTGGAGAAAGAGTGATAAATATAATATTGGAACCCTTCAAAGTAATTCTAGGGTTGTCAAATATAGATCAACCGATAATTACTACGGTTGAATCTGCAAAAATCAATTATAAGATAAGATGAGATGAGTATGCTACAATGTTAAATGCTCGGTGCTTGAAAGACATAAAACCATCTATAAAAAAATTTGTAAGAGGTTGACTAAGGAAATGTTTGTTGAAGAATTTGACAACTTAAATGTGTTATTAAGCAAGATGACGGGGCTTGAGGGAGTTAATTATTTTCATTAATGGATGTGCCCTTTCATAATGGTCAAGTTAGAGGAGCAAGGAAATTTATGTTAGGAAAACTTTATTTCAACATCTATTCATGCTAAGTTTTTGACAGTGATGGTAAATTAATATTGATTTCTATATGATGTCATATTTTATATAAAACATTGTTTCTTTTAAATCATTTTAGGACTCCCATTGCAACCTAGTTTTGATGATTACAGGGTTTATGATGTATATCTACAATTAAGGTTAAAAAATTGGAAGGGGAATGCAAGGTTGGTGAATGATGCTTTTATTACCCATGTGACCTTCCCTTTTAAGAAAGAATGGGAGCAATATAGGTTATCTTTTATTGCTAGGGAAAAAATTTAGGAATATGGTTGTGTTTCCATAAAGTACATGTTCTTCACATACTTGAGGGTAAGTGGATTCGAGGGAAAACCTTACAAATTACCTAGATATTAAGTGAAAAATGGGCCTTAATGGAATTATAAATATAATTTACTTTTGTGCATAAACAGATTGCTAAAAGGCACATGACAAATATCAAGTTCCCCATCCAAATTGGAAAGCATTAATGCCAAAGTATCATAAAAGCAATACTGATGAAGGAAGAGATGGAAATATTTGGAACAGAGAGATTCACACCAAGACCTAACTATGATATTTGATGGGTTATTAGTAATTGTGGACATGATTCAAACTTTGAAGATTATTAGATGAACTATCTAGATGAGAAAGAAGTCAGATTTAGGGACTTTTCTAGAATGTCATTAAGACAGATTATTCATTTTAAGATTGTTGTAGTCCCACAAGGAATTATAGATAACAAGGATATAGTAGGACGATATTACAATCACCAGAAACTAGAATCAAAGGCAATTATTTCCATTAATTGGAAAGAAAAGGAACTAGATTACACTGTGCTGAGAATAACATTGAGTTGGTTAGCTATCAAAGTTTTGGATTTATCTTTACAGAACACCAAGGTATTGAATGAGTTTTGGAATTTAAAGATTTTGGAAGGAGGTCTCCCCCCACTGAAGGAGGGAGCAAGTAAAATATATCCTCTAAAATGGAAAACCCCTCAGTTACCCAACAACAAGCCCACCATAGAAACCATTGATGAATGGACATCAACAACTAGCAATATTGGGACCTCAAGGTCTATTCTGGTCCAAAAAGCTAAAGGATTACTTCTAAAATCCATGTAGGATGTTCCTATAATTGAAATAGTACCACTTCAAGCAAAGGGGAAGGGGCTGATCACACAAAAAAAAAACCTAAGAACTTTTACCAGGATCATTGGACTCTGGAAAGAAGATGAGATGATCTCTAACGGGTGTAGACATTCAATCCAAATCATATAGTGCTAAGTAAAGAGAAGCACCATATGTCAATCACTTTGAGAGAACCAAGAAGAAAGTTAAGGTGGTGTCAGAATAACCTTTGACAAGGGATTTTTGTGACCATGTATGAAGAAAACATAAGCATATAGAACTTAAAGTAATTGAGCCCACTGTGTTGACTAAAGATCAAAAGAAGGTTGTTGCTTCATTTTCTCATCAAAAATTGTCATCCTAGACTCCTGAAAATGTGCAATCTACTCTTGGTGTGAAGTTTCCTAGTATGGTAGCATTTTCCTCCCCAATTGAAAATGTTTTAGATATAATTGGTATTACTTAGATTCCTGGTCAGTCAGTTGAAGTTAAGAAGGAACATATAAAAAATAAACTAGAAAGTAAGGAATCTAAAAAGTCATAAAAAATAGATGATGATATAGTTGAATCTTTTTAAGATGTTCCTAATTTAGAAATGGTTTTTGTAAATGTTGAGATTCATACAACTGAAGATATAAAAACCCCTGAACATGAGGTGCAATTTCAATATCCCCACCAAGCATCAGACGCAAGCACGAAGGGCCAACCCCAAAAAGTTTAAAGTAAAGTAACAGGAGATTAACCCCTTCAAGAGACAAATATTCTGGAAGAATTTGTAACTAAGGTATCAAAGGAAATGAGTAGACATGTTGAGATTCATCTTAAGAGAGATAAAGATCAGGAATTACAATTAGAAACTCAACCAACAAGGCATAAAGGAGTTGAAGAACAACCTCAAGAGGGATAATTTGTTAAACAGTCACCAATAGGGGGTGAAGATACTTTAAAGAATAGTGTGCCAGTGAAAACCCCAAGTATGGATGAAGATGTTACAAAAGAAACTACAGACACCTCAATAAAGAACATAGATACACGTGCATTGATTACTTCTCTTGGGGATACAAAGGAGGTTTCCATTAAAAATGTGGTTCTCATGGACAAAAATAATCAGGACAAGGGAATAATAGGTAGAAAAAAGCAATAAGATGGAACTTAGTCACAAGATCAAGAATAAAGTAAAGAGAAATCAAATGTTGTCACACTGGATCATGAAAAGAAAATAATAAAAGTTAAAGAAACACCAAAAGAACTAGTGTTATATTCTAAAACTCCACAGAGGGAGAAGAAATGAAATGTTCCTATGGTTGGATGGTTACGAAGATTTTTTCAACAAGGGGAAAAATAAATTACTCCAAAAGAAGCTCTAAGTATCAGTAGTATATCAATTCCAAAGCCCAAAGATTCTTTGAAGAAAGCAAGAATTATTACCAAGAAAAGGGTAGATCATAATGGATTAGAAACTTTCGAGGTTGCAACTCCTCATCAAGCAAAAACAAAGTATGATATCACAAAGGGTGATTATGATATTTGACATATCTAGTTGGGAAAACCTAATAAGGAATCATTGAAACAGGGAGTGATAGTGGTAGTTGAAGGTTTGTTACAAAGGGTTGATGAGGATAAGATATCCAAAAGTAAATTAAAATAACAAGTAAAAACATTAACCTCATGCTTACATAGACTGGTAGGACACACAGAAGAATTTGTCACTGTCATCACCCCTGAAACACTGGGAAAGATTGAAAAGGATACTAATAAAGTTTAGGAAGTAGATAAGTGGATAGAAAATTTATCTCAAGAGGGTAATAAATTAATTGAAAAAGTAACTGACATGTATGCATAACTTTATAGTTTACTTAATGATATTAACAAAGTTGTTGGAGAGTGTGATAATGATTTGTTCTATTGGGAAGGGATTTTCCCTAAATTAGAAAGAATCAACCTACTTCACGAAGACTTACTGGAAAAAGAGGGAATAGTGCCACTAGATAAACAAGGGACTCAATATATAATAGAAGACTTGGTAAAGATCAGGGTGGAAACTTTGGATCAAATTAGAGAAGAGATGACAACTGAGAAGGAACACCCTCTAGATGTTTTCTCAGATTTCTAGTTTGATAATGGACATCCAGTGTGATTGCACAACATTGAATCTTTTCCCCAAGTGTGGGACTTTGCAAAAAAAAACCTGGAAAAGACTCTCCAGAATAAAGGTTGGTTCCTTCACTCCTCTGATCAGGTATATGCATGAAATTTTGCAGAGGTTTAATACTAGATCCTACTCTAAATTCCAAGGAGACAGAGATAAAGGATGTAAAAGAAATAAAACTAAGTAAAAGTGGTGATACACCAAGGGAGTGGTGAACATCTACTTTGCAAAATTGACATAGATCATAAGAAATACAACACAAAATATACACATATTTCTAGAATGTAATGAGAGATCAAAAGACAATGATAAACACATGAGAGGATTGGGAAAAATCAATCACAGAACATACATTATCATTCCCAAGTTCAATACAATGCATTACAATGGCCAGGAGGAAAAATACATGTTGTAGTTATATGAGAGGTATGAAACTCTACAAATCTACCTACTGAGGAAGAAAAGAGAGCTTGCAAGAGAAAAAAATGTCCAACCCTTTACAAATGAGCCAAATCTAGCTTTTAATGATCAAGCAGAAGGAGAGAAAGCAAAAAAGCACAGGAAAAATGGATTTATGAACTCAACCACCAACCAGATTCCTCAAATTTCACCTACAGAGTGATGGGCTTCATGGAAAAACCCATACTTAGAAGTACATTGTTCTGCAGATCCAAAAAATGACCATACTTCATTAAATTTGGTGGTTGAAAGTCAATTCTGTGTTTTTTTCTGTGCCAGGACATTTCTCCATTTTTCTCCCACAATTCTCCATCAAAATACAAAATTGGACCCTCCATCATGTAGATAATTTCACTAGCTTTCCAATGACACCAAGAACGTGAAAATATGAGCTTTGGATCAAACGTTATGCCCCTATGAAGAGGATTTAGGGCAAAAAATGGATTGGCGGGACGAAAGCTTAAAATTTTTCCCTTTTTGAATTTTGGGAAATTTTCCCAAAAATTTCCACCCCCACCACTCCAATGCCATTCCGCTGTCCACGTGTCTGACTGGTCTTATTCACTCCTTTCGATTTTTTGGGGTGTCAATCTTGCTCTGATTTCACTCATTGAGGCGTGCTTCCAATTTTCCATTGACGCCGACCATTACCCCGAACAGGACATGTGGCACCTTTCCTATTGTGCAGGCCTAAACTCCAAACATTTCCTTTGATGCCACACCCCTTTTGACTATTGTCGGCCACATGGACACGTGGCATGTTTTGATTGGTGCGGGCCATCAAGGTGGAGTTTTATTGTGCCATTTGCCACACTTTGGTGAAAATGGAAAAATTCCCCACTGCCTCCTCCACCCGTCGGTCTGTGGACACGTGGCACCTTTTTATTCACTGTGGGCCTTCGGGCTGAGATTCTTCCTTTTGCGCCAATTTTGGAAATTTTTCTAACTTCTCCCCACCGATCTAACCTCCGACGGCCTCCTGGACACGTGGCCACTTCCTATTCGCCAGCGGGCCTTTGGGCCAAAATTTTCTTTTGTGCACCCTAGACCAATCTTGGTGAAAATTTCTAACTTACCTCCGCTCCCCGCTATTCTGCTGCCACGTGGCGCCTTCCTATTCGTCTCGGACCTCCCTAGGGAAAATTTCCCTCCAAAACTCCATCGAGCCATAACTTGCAAAATACAAGGAGTTAGAGGGAAAACTTTACCTTTCTGGAAAGATAAGAAGATCCTCTACCTGATGAAACCATTTCCAGAAAATTTTGAGTGCCTGAAAAGTGAAAAAATTCAACTGAGGCACAAGGAAGGAAGGAATGAAAGGAAGTTAGCCAAAAAATGAGCAAGGGGCTTATTTTAGATAACAATTTTGGTGACTCAGAGGGGGGCATCTGCCTGCTGGATGAATGATCAACTACCTGAAGCAATCCATTGGGCATGGAGTCACCAAATTAACTTCTTGGTGCTCTCAACTCATTAGAAAATTTCTAGAAAGGAGATTGTGAGAGTAGAAAATCACCTAATTTGGAACATGGCCTACAAAGATGCATTCTTGGGACAGCAAAGCTTGTGCCAAAGCACTTAGGGAAATGGAAAACTAAGCTACAACAAAATAATGTGCAGAAGCACTTGGAGGAATTAAAATCTAAGCTAATATGTACAAGGTGAGGAGCTTCCCTCCTAGTAGCAATGTTTTAGATGGATTCCATTAACTAGAATCTACAGTTCTTCACCATCCAATGTAGATAATTGGAAAGCATTATTGTTCTTACATTTTGTGACCATATAAGGGCCACTCCAAATGGCATCAAACTTTGAATGCCTTCCTGGCTTTGCTCAGTCTGCATCCCATTTCAAGACTAAATCTCCAACTTGGAAGGTTCTAGCCTTAGCCTTCCTATCAAAGGTTCTCTTGATCAAGGCTTGGTCCTTCCCCATTGTTTGGGCTGCATGCTCTCTGATTTCTTGGAGCTCCATCAATTATGCATATCTAACCTCCATGGGTCCAAACTCCAACAATTCCAATTGCTTCATGAGTTCCAATGTTGGCAATTCAAGTGACATAGGCAAGATTGCCTCTCTTCCATAAACAAGTCTGAATGGAGAGTTACCTGTGGATCTCTTGGGAGTTATCCTATTAGCCCATAAGGATGATTTCAGTTTAGTATGCCAAGTCCTCTGATTTTCATCAAGAGTCCTCCTGATGATCTTTAATAGATTCTTGTTGGTAGACTCAGCTTGGCCATTAACTTGAGGGTAATAATTTGATGAAGTTCTTAGATAGATCCCATTCTTAATAGCCCATTATTGTTACCTTTGATAATATGAATGCCAATGCATTATCTGATATTATAGTGGTAGGTATACCAAATCTGGTTACTATCCCTTCATAGAAGTCTAGAATGTTGGATTCATTTTCTTCTTTAAGTGCCACTACCTCAGTCCATTTGGTGAAGTAATATGTGGCTGTTAGGATCCACTTGTGTCCTTGGCTTGAGTTTGGGTTAATGAATCCAATGAATTCCAAACCCCATTGCATGAATGGTTGGTCAACTGAAATTGGGTTCAATGGAAGGGCTGCCAATCTTTCCTTGCCTGTGAAGAATGCACATTTTTTGCATCTCTTGATCCATGCATAGCAATCACTAAACACCTTGGGCCAATAATAGCCAGCCTTCATAATCTTGAGGGCTGTCACTCTTGGAGAAAAATGGCCCCTAGCTGATCCACCATGGAACTCTTCTAACATTCTATTAATTTGATTTGTTCCAATGCATCTCAGCAACACTCCATTTATATCCTTTTTGAACAAGACACCATCAACAAGTGCATATGGAATAGCCTGCAATATGAAGTGTCTTCTCTTGGTTTTGTCCATCTCTAGAGGGCATAGGCCTATTTGTAAGAAGTGCATTATGTCTTGGGTCTAGCAAGGAGTGAGCATATCATCATTCTCTTCTTGAACACCTCTTTGTTCTTGGTTGTCTTGCAACGCCAAAACAACATCCTTCTCATTACTTGTGTCCATTGATTTTCTCAAGACCAGCTGTTCACATAATCCCTTTCCTCAGACCAGCTTGGTGACTTTGATCTCAATGTCATACTCCATGACACGAGTAATCCACCCTGCACATTTTTCATTTAGGTCCTTGTTGAGGAGGAAGTCCTTAACTCCCACATGAGAAACCAACAGTTGAACCTTGTTATTTGAAACTAGATGCTTAAATTTCTTCAAGCTCCTAATCACTGCAAGAACATGCTTCTCAATGAAATAATACCTCACCTCATAGTCCTCCAAGATTTGGCTAAAGAAGGTAATTAGTTGCTCTACATTTTCTTTGTTTTGCTGTACTAAAATTACAGAAATAGTATCATCACCTCCAAATGCATAAAGGATAAAATCCTTGGAGAAATTTGGGTTAATGAGAGTTGGAGCTTGTGAGATAGCCTCCTTGATTGCCTCAAAACTTGCCTTACCTTCAGCTGTCCATTTGAAAGCCATGCTTTTCTTCAACATCATAGTTATTGGCTTGACAAGGGCTGCAAAATACTGGAACAAACCTTCAAACAAAATTGATCCTACCCAAGAAACTTTGAAGGGCCTTCTTGTGACTTGGTAATGGTAGTGTTTTTATTGCTTCAACCCTCTCTGGATCAATTATTAATCCCTCTTTGGAAATAATGTGGCCAAGGAGCTTTCCTTCATGAGCTAGGAAAATACATTTTTTGGGATTCAAGGACACCCCAAATATTCTACATCTTTGGAACACTTGCCTCAAATGAAAGAGATGATCTGCTACACTTTTAGAAAATACAGTAATATCATCTAGGTATATCACACTATCTTGTTGATCAATCCCTTGAACACCATATCCATTTCCCTTTGGAAGGTAGCTCCAGCGTTAGACAACCCAAATGGCATTTTCCTATATGCATAGGTTCCCCATTTGGTGGTGAAGGCAGTCTTGAACTGATCATCTTCCTTTACCATGATCTGATTATACCCTGAATAACCATCTAGCAATGAAAACCTCTCAGAGCCAGCAACAACTTGCAAAATATGCTCCATAGAAGGAAGTGGGTAATGATCCTTGAGGGATGCTCTATTCAAATCTCTAAAGTCTATGCAAAATCTGATTTCTCCACTCTTCTTTCTAACTGGAACCAAGTTTTCTACCCAGCTTGAATGCTTGATGGGAAATATGATACTTTCCTCTATTAACTTATTCAATTCCTTCTTCATGAGAGGCTCCATGTGTGGATTGACTGGCCTTTGTTTTTTCCTGATGGGTTTAGCACTTGGATCTAATTCAATTGTGTGTTGAGCTAGCTTGGGATTGAAACCTCTCAAGTCTTCATAGCTCCAAGAAAATACATCTGGGAACTCTTGGAAAAGTTGCATGAACTCATACCTTTCTTGCTCGAGTTGCCACTTTACCAATTTGAAGTAATTTGCCTTCTCCCACTGAGATGGGCACTGAATCTTCTCCCTTGACTTGGATGTTTGCTTTCTCTTTCCTAAATTGATCATTAGGATTAAAAATGGACTCCAAAGTGACAAGTCCTTTTGGTAGTTTGTTAGTTCTCAGCTGTACCACTTGATCACCATACTGTTGTTCTAACTTTTCCTGATTTTTGGCTGAGAACTCAGCTTCTTCTTGCAAGAAATTGATGATTTGTTGGTCACTTTCAAACACTTTCCAACTTACATTATTGTCTGGCACTGATGGCCTTACAATCACATGAATGTTTGGCTGCACTTTATCTTCCTTGATACTTTCCACAACATCAAAGGCTGCCCTAACTACTGCAAGCCTATCAGCAACTTGGTTTTCTTTCCTAGGGATGGAGTTGATGCCAAAGCCTTCAAAGTCCTCAATGAGGTCCCACACCCTATTCTTATAACACTTGAGCAGGTCATTCTTGGCAGCATGCTGCCCTTTAACTTGATTAACAATTAGCTCACTGTCACCAAAGACTTGTAAGTTTTTGATACCTCTTTTTCTTGACCAATGCAATCCTTGTATCAAAGCTTCATATTCAGCAGTGTTATTAGAACATGCAAACTAAAATCTAAAAGATGAATAATACTTAATGCCTTGAGGTGAAACAAGCATAGCTCCTCCTCCTGCACCTTGTCTACTTCTTGACCCATCAAAGAACAACTACCATACCTCATTATCATCTTTATGGTCTGGCTTGGTGATGCTAGGAATAGACTGATTTTCTTCATGTATGCAATAAACCCCTAGTTCAGATTCCTCTATTTCCTTGTAGGGATCAAAATCATGCACCTTGCTTTCCCATTCATCAAGATTCAAATCTGGGATGCTTCCAACTTTGGTGTCAGCTTCATCGGTGCTTGGGTAATCCTCTTGATCAAATGTTGAACAGTTGGCATTGATTGGGCTTGGAGTATGAGGCTCAATGTGGAAGTTTGCAATAGGTTTCAGACCTGATTGTGGCTTTAGTTCCCATATCTTGTTCTAAACAACATGTGTGACCAATCAGTAGATAAATACCCTCCAATTCTAGCTATGAAATCCCTTGACAAACATAGGGCAAAAAGTGGTGGTAAATCTATCACTGAGACATCTTGCAAAAAAGTGACATTGGGGCATGCATGCAAGGTGAGGCTCAAATCTTTAATTACCCCAACTATTGTTACTATTGTCCCATCCAGTTGCACTACCCCTTTGGATATGACTTCATATTGGAGGCCCAAGCTGATCAGCTATTTGCTTGGGCATCACAGAACTACTTGCCCCAGAATCAATCATACAATTGTGTACTAATTTATCCCCAATGATCAATGAAACATAGAATGGAGGGGGATTCAAAACTTTACCTTGCTGTCCTCCAAGCTTCCCCTCAGGCTGAGCAACATTTGTGAGTACCTTCTCTTGCATATGAGCTTGCTGATTTGAAGTTGACCAATTCTTCATGGCAGCTTGTAGTAGATCCCTTTGGCCTGGGATGGATAGTGATTCCCACATAGATATATTTACATTTGTCTTCTTCATCTGTTCAATGATGCTAAATGGGGATGAAACATCTCTTTGCTGCCCCCTAGCCTACACACTCTTTTCTTGTACATGGGCTGCAACAGTTGGCATTTGAGCTGGTCTAGAAGGTGGCTTGGGTTGTCCTTGCATATTTGGAACTGCATTTTTCTTTCCAACACCTTGTGGAGTGATGGAAGGTTGTGGATCACCTGGAGCCAATGACTGCCCTTCACCAATATTCCTCTTCTTTGACCATGTGTTAGCTGCTACATTCTGAGAAATTGTTTGATTCATGCCACAAAAATCTTCAGCCTGCCAGTTCACAAGTGTAGTCTCATTTGGAGTTGTATTTTGTTGAGATGTTCCTTGTTGTTGGTTTGTTTCTTGACTCACCTCACTCTCTATGCCAGTTTTGTCACCATCAAAGCTTGGTTCAAGGCACCATTGAAGCACATAGACTGGTTGTGAGGTTCATTGCATGGGAAACACCAATCATACTCTTGAGCTATATTATTTTGCACTGGCACTAAGGCTTTAGAGGTAGATGCAGCATTGGGATTATAGGGCTGAAATAGTCTATTGGTAGGAGGCCTTACTTGATTTTGATTTGCAGCTAGATTAGGTGGCCTATTAGGCTGATATGGTTGCCTATTAGGCTGAGCTTGAGACTGGTAAGAAGGTCTAAAACCTTGGGCTTGCTACCTCTTGAGTGTAACCAGCTCATTGCCTAAATTTTGTAGTTGTTTCATGACTTCTTGAAGTTCATTTGAGGCACTAGAGGATGAAGTAGAAGTTTCATTTGAACTCTGATTTCTAGGAGTGGGAATAGGGGCTAAAGTAGGTGCTTGACTAGTGCTTGAGCTTTCCAAGTTTGGATACAAGGGCATGGGAGGCCTAAGAGCCAGTTTACCAGCTTGGATCAAACAATTCTCAGCCCTAATGGCAATGCTATAAGCTGTAGGTATATTTACACCTCCCATGGATTGAATTAACATAGAAATATCAGAATTTAAAGCTTTGAGATAGTATAGAAAAGCACCTTCAGTCTGTTGGCCTTACTGCCATTGGGATTCTATCCCAGGTCCTTTGAAATCTGAAATTGAAGTCTGTTAGCTACTCATTGGGAGCTCTCTTGATAGTTGTCAGTTGTTCCAATAGAGACAAATTATCTCCCTTTTCTCCAAACTGCTCATGGAGAGCTATGCATAACTGATTCCAATTTTGGATAGAGCCTACCCCAAGGCTCCTGAACCATTGCAAGGATTTCCCTTTGAATGAAGATGCCAAAAATTTGACAACAATTTACATCTCAACAATCTCATGGATTGCACAAACATTAGCAATGTCTTTGACATGGTCACCAGGAGTGGTCTGATTTTCTCCAGTAAAGTATGAGATGTTCTTCAATGCTGCAACTGGAACTAGATTTTGTGCATTGAGGGCAAGTGGACTGCTGCCAGTGAAGTTGACATAAGGGTTGTGTTGTGCCATTCTGATTGGCCTGAGAACCCTTGTTGATTGGATGAAAGGTCTACCAGGTGGAGGAGTTGATAGAGTTCTGTTTGGTGGAGATGGAGACCTTTGAATTCTTCTTCCCCTCTATCTTCTTCCTGGGGATAACTGCAGATACTCAGAAAATCCTTCTTCTCTAGCCCCTGACCTTGTTTGGATCCTTCTCATGAATCTTCAGACTTGGACTGCTGAAACCAGTTGATTTTATCTCTTTGGAGTCGCCAGATGTGCAGATCAGGGACTCTTTTTAAGCAAGAAACTTACAAAAAATGCACATCAACTTTGTTGTAATGAAGATGAAGACCTCTAAGGTCCCACCGGGTGTGCCAAAACTGTTAGTGCAAATCAGCAGCACCCTCTGGATGTTTTCTCATATTTCTAGTTTGATAATGGACATCCAGTGTGATTGCACAACATTGAATATTTTCCCCAAGTGTGGGACTTTGCAAAAAAAAATTGGGAAAAGACTCTCCAAAATAAAGGCTTGGTTCCTTCACTCCTCTGATCAGGTATATGCATGAACTTTGCAGAGGTTTAATACTAGATCCTACTCTAAATTCCAAGGAGACAGAGATAAAGGATGTAGAAGAAATAAAACTAAGTAAAAGTGGTGATACACCAAGGGAGTGGTGAACATCTACTTTACAAAATTGACACAGATCATAAGAAATACAACACAAAATATGCACAGATTTCTAGAATGTAATGAGAGATCAAAAGACAATGATAAACACATGAGAGGATTGGGAAAAATCAATCACAAAACATACATTATCATTCCCAAGTTCAATACAATGCATTACAATGGCCAGGAGGAAAAATACATGTTGTAGTCTGTATGAGAGGTATGAAACTCTACAAATCTACCTGTTGAGGAAGAAAAGAGAGCTTGCAAGAGCAAAAAAAAACATCCAACCCTTTACAAATGAGCCAAATCTGGCTTTTAATGATCAAGCAGAAGGAGAGAAAGAAAAAAACGTGGGAAAAATGGATTTATGAACTCAACCACCAACCAGATTCCTCAAATTTCACCTACAGAGTGATGGGCTTCATGGATGAACCCATACTTAGAAGTACATTGTTCTGCAGATCCAAAAAAATGACCATACTTCATTAAATTTGGTGGTTGAAAGTCAATTCTGTGTTTTTTCCGTGATAGGGACGTTTCTCCATTTTTCTCCCAAAATTCTCCATCAAAATACAAAATTAGACCCTCCATCATGTAGATAATTTCACCATCTTTCCAATGACACCAAGAACATGTGAAAATCTGAGCTCTGGATCAAAATTTATGCCCCTCTGAAGATTTAGGGCAAAAATAGGGCAAAAAATGGATTGGCGGGACGGATTTCCCCTTTTTGAATTTTGGGAAAAGTTTAAAATTTTCCCCTTTTTGAATTTTGGGAAAATTTTCCCAAAAATTCCATTACCCCCCAATGCTCCACTACCACGTGTCACCTTTCTATTGGCTAGCGGGGGCATGAACTTCTAATTTTTCATTGACGCCGACCATTGCCCTGAATAGGACACGTGGCACCTTTCTATTGGCGTGGGCCTGAACTCCAAACATTTCCTTTGATGCACATGCACCCCTTTGACTATTGTCGGCCACATGGACACGTGGCATGTTTTGATTGGTGTGGGCCATCGGGGTGGAGTTTTATTGTGCCATTTGCCACACTTTGATGAAAATGGAAAAATTCCCCCCAGCGCCTCTGCCACCCGCCGGTCTATGGACACATGGCACCTTTTCATTCGATGTGGGCCTTTGGGCTGAAATTCTTCCTTTGCACCAATTTTGGAATTTTTTCTAACTTCTCCCCGCCGATCTGACCTCTGATGGCCTCCTGGACACGTGGCCACTTTCTATTCGCTGACGGGCCTTCGGGCCAAAATTTTCTTTTTGCACCCCCAACCAATCTTGGTGAAAATTTCTAACTTACCTCTACTCCCCACCAGTCTGCTACCACATGGCACCTTCCTATTCACTCGGACCTCCCTAGGGAAAATTTCCCTCCAAAACTCTGCCGAGCCATAACTTGCAAAATACAAGGAGTTAGAGGGAAAACTTTACCTTTCTGGAAAGATGAGAAGATCCTCTACCTGATGAAACCATTTCTAGAAAATTTTGAGTCCTTAAAAGTGAAAAAATTCAACTGAGGCACAAGGAAGGAAGGAATGAAAGGAAGTTAGCCAAAAAATGAGCAAGGGGCTTATTTTAGAAGGGGGCCCAACCCATGAAAGATATATATATATATATATATATATATATATATTCAAGTATTACATAATAAGGGAAACTAAGAGAAGAAAGACACTCAATCATCCTCTAATTCTACTATGATTTCTTCTCCAAATGGGGGAACCTTGTTCAACATCCTATTCTTCCTTGGTATAAACTCTCCTGAGCTCTGAGTTATTTGGGAAAATACAACTGACCTAGCAAAATTCCTAGACATCCCCATCTCCATAAATGATTCAATAGTCATTCTGGGACCATCCATAATATCACTCATCTCTATTTTCTTTTGATAATAATATACCCAATCCAAAAGGTCTAAACCACCTGAAGGAAAAACCTTTTTCCCTTTTGCCTTGTATAAAATGGATAGAAAGAGAGTAAATTGATGAAGAACATTTGGAGTGGCTAGAAGAGAAAGCATTATGGCCCTTAGATCTGATGAAGCAAGAGATCTATAGCTAGGCTCACCCTTCTACCTCCTCATGAAAGGTGAGTGCTCTCTTGGTAGAGGAACATGAAAAGGTCTTGATAATTTTTGCTCCATCAAAGGAGCTCGTTGCACTGGATGAATGGAAGGTTGAAGAATAGACTTCCTCCTTAATTGTAGAAATTGATGCCTTAAAATGCTAAGGAGATGAAGGCTCTACTTCATCCTCATCCAAAATAATAATTGGGGGTTGAGAGCTTGATTCCCCCTCTTTCTTTTTGATGTTGGTGTTGGTACTATGATTATTGAAGTAGAACAAGTCTTGCTCAACCTCCTTCCAGAGAAATGATTCATTGCTCCAATTCTTCTACTAAGTGATAAATGGTAGGCACAGTGTCAATTGAGGTCTTGTCATGGAGCACGTAGGATTCCTAAGGAACCTCTTTCAACACAAATTCTTCATTACACAGAAATGGAGATTCATATTCAGTCGTCCCTACTACAACATGTCTCCTTTCAATCCAGAATTTCTTCAATTCTTCTGGATTCTTCTAGTATTCCCACCAAAAAAGATGATAATACATGGATTGAAAAGCTAGGATTAATCTTGATCAATCTCATAAGAAGGTAGAGATAAACCTCCCAATAGGTCAAGGGCCCCTTGTTTTCCCCTGGATCTACAATATCAAACGAAGCCCTGATAAAGGATTCATCTAGGCCAGTTAAGTCAAATATTTGATTTAAATCTTCTGATGATATTTCCTTTAAGTTATTCACCACAACCACCCTCACCATGTCACCAACAAAGAGGTCTGCAATAATTCCTCACATTCAAGAATAGAAAAAGGATACATATTTGAGAGAAAATAGAGTCTAATTTATAATGAGAATGACACAGACAAGATGAGTCGAGCAAAATCAATGCCACCAAATGAAGACAGATTTTTCACTCAGCTCACATGAAGGAAATAATTTAAGGGAAATTGGCATTGTACAAAAAAATATGTTTGATTGATGTGATACAATCCATGTTTTTGAGTTGTGGAGCTCAATTACTTCAAATTAGCATGCTAAATTAAACTTGCAGGAAAGCATAGTAACTAGCATCGGTTATGCAAGAAGTGGCATCGGTCATGTATCACCGGCATTAGTCAGGAAAGGAGGAATCGACATCAGTTAGGGCTAACCAGCATTGGTTACCTATGCGGGATTGTTTTATTTAACTCTCAGGAATTAGATATAAATTTAGTATTAAAGCAATTCTATTGATTGTAATTGCATGGATATGTGCCCTAGGTTTGTATATGCCTATATAAGCATGAAAGGTAGGGTTTATAAGTAAGAGGATTGTAAGAATTGATTATTATTGTGAGAATAATTGTGAGAGAGAGAATTCTTGGAGAAAAAAGAGAACCTTGAGAGAAAGAAAGTATTGTACATCTAAGAGGTGTAGATTGTAGATCTTCAATTGTATATCTTCTGAAAGCTTTGGATAATAGATTGGCTTGTTTCTTAGTGGATGTATCCCACACTAGGTGAACCACATTAAATATGGTGTTGATTTATATCTATTTTTTTATATATTTCTTCTGGTAGAATATCCTATTTATTGTATGTATGCTTAGATATTATATATAATATGTACAACCTTGTGTTAACCCAAACAACTAGTGTCAGAGATTTGTTTGAGGATTTTATGTGTTGACAGATTTACTCACAAAGGGTTTTCTAATTGAGTGGAAGCTACAACAAAGGTAGAAGAAAAAAATACAAGGTAGAGAAGTTTGACAGCCAAAATTATCAATTATGGAAGATGCAAATTGAGGATTATTTGTATCAAAGAGATTTGTACTTACCATTGGATGAAAAGTCTAGATATGTGAAGATGACTGATGAACAATGGAATATTATTAACAGAAAGGCTTTGGGATCTATAAGATTAATCTTGACAGCATATGTGGCTTCCAATATTACAAAAGCGAATTCCACGGTAGAGTTAATGAAATCTCTTGATAATTTATATGAAAACCCTAATGATTCAAATAAAGTTTATTTGATGAAGAAACTATTTAGTTCTAAGATGTGTGAAGGTGGATCTACATCTTATCATTTGAATAATTTCTGATCTATTGTAAATTAGTTAAAATCGGTTGATAGTATGTTTGATGATGAATTGAAAACACTTTTATTCTTATGCTCTTTTCCAGATAGTTGGGATAACTTGGTAATGGTTGTTAGTAATACAATGTCTACTTCTAAAGGTTTGAAATTTGATGATGTGGTTAGTGTAATCCTTAATGAGGAAATTTACAGGAAAATATTTGAAGAAGCATCATCTGGAAACACTCTAAATGTAGAAAGAATGGGAATATCTAAGGATATATCATCAAAGAGCAAGAATAATGGTGAGGTCAAAGTAAAGAAATGGAAAATCTAGATCAGAGTACAAAGATTTACTTTGGTGGAATTATGGAAGGAGAGGACACGTAAATGAGTGTCGTTCCACATTAGACAAAGGTAAAGTGGAAAAAGGAAAATTTCAAGTGAGTTAAAACAAGATGCTCTTACTCTCCTTGGATAATAAATTAGAATATAGGGTTTTATATTCTGGAGATTCTTTCCATGCTACCCCTAATAAGGATTATTTCAAAAATTATGTTCATGGTAATTTTGGACAAGTTTATTTAGTAGATGACAAGTCATGAAATATTACTGTTATAATGTGATGTTCATATAAAGATGTAGAATGTAATTCCATGGGTATTGAAAGATGTGAGGCATGTTCTAAGCCTCAATAGAAATCTAATATCTGCAGGGCAACTAGGTGAATCTAGATGTGTGGGTTACATTCACAACTGATTCTTATAAGGTTAGTAAGGGATATCTTGTTTGTAGAAAGAGGCAAGAAGGTAGGAACTTTATATTTGTCTACCTATGTTACTAATTTCTTTTCTATGCTATCTACTATAGATTCAGATCTAACCATATGGCATAATTGGCTAGGCCATATGAGTGAAAAAGAAATGCAAATGCTTAAAGGCTAAGGGTAAGTTATTTGATTTGAAATAATTAGATCTTGAATTTTGTGAGCATTACATATTTGGAAAGTAGAAGAGAGTGAGATTTCTCAAGTTTGGGTCAACAAAGAAGGAACATAAATTGGATCTTGTACACTCAGATGTGTGGGGAACAAATAAGGTAGCTTCTATTGGAGGATCCCAATATTATGTGACTTTCATTGATGATGCCACAAGAAATGTATGGGATTTATTGTATTAAGTGTAAATCTAATGTTTTTGAGACTATTAAAAGGTAGAAATCCCTTGTGTGAAAATGAAACAAACTTCAAAATTAAAGTGCCTTAGATATGGCAGTATGTGGTGAGTACTACAGCAAGGCTTTTAATGATTATTGTTTAGTGAATGGAATACGAAGAGAAATAATGGTTCTTAGAACTCCATAGGAGAATGGAGTTGTAGAAAGAATGAACAAAATAATCATGTAATGTGCTAGAAGCATGAGGATACATGTTGCTTTGCCTTTGCAATTTTGGGTAGAAATAGTGGATACAACAGTGTACTTGATTAACCATGGGCCTTCAACAACACTGGATGGTGGAGTACCAGAAGAAGCTTGGTCTAGAAAAGAGGTAGATTTTTATTTTCTTAGAGTTTTTGGCTCAGAAGCTTTTGTGCATGTTAATAGGGAAAATAAGAAGAATTTAGATGCTAAATATAAGATATTTACTTTCATTGGTTATGTCTCTAGTGATTTTAGATATTAATTTTTGGGATTTATATATATTCTAAGATTGTTAAGAGTCGTGACATTGAATTGGAATGAAAAGATAATGTACATGGATCATGTTTTGGTGCCTAAATATGAACAGGTTGATGAGATTTGTGAAGGGAAAATCAGCTTTCGGATCTAAAATAGACATCCATAGACACCGATATCAGTTCTACAGTAAGCCGGATCCGGTCAAGATGAAACAGTATCGATAGACAAGATCAGGTTCAGAACAGACAACTACTAGAATTGGTGTCGTTACTCCTCAAACCAGTGGCAAGTGAGGCAACTGCAGTCGGTTGACAAAAGAGGAACCATGATCAGTTACAGAACCACAATCGGTGATTAGGAGACCGATGAGTCAGTCATTGATCAGATATTGACATGAATGTACAATAAGTCACAGAATGAGCCTCCTAGAAACACCAAATCTTAGTGAGAAGGTCACAAAGAGTAAGTAGAATTCCAGAGATATTTTCATCTTCCTTTTCTGAATTTATTATTGACTGATAGTGGTGAACCAGAAATATTTAAGTAATCAATGCAGGATAGATACCCGCTTGTAGTGGGAGCATGGCATGGATGAGGAGATGGAATCCTTGGAACAAAATCAAACATGGGATTTCGTGAAGTTACCAGCATAGGTAAGAAATCACTATGCAGAAAAAATGGGTTTATAGGATCAAGGAAGAAGAGGGTGGAACATGAAAAGATACAAGACAAGGCTTGTGGTAAAGGTATTTGCACAAAAAGCATGTATTGAATTTGATGATATTTTTTCTCATGTATGTTAAGATGAATTATCCATTCATATTGTATCTGAATTTTTTGTTGCAACAGACATGATTTTCATTTAGAACAACTTGATGTTAAGATGACTTTTCTTCATGGTGATTTGAAGGAAGATATTTATATGCAGCAGTCATTTGGTTATGAAGTCAAGGGTAAGGAGAAACTTAGTGTGTAGGTTGAAAAAGAGCCTATATGGGCTCAAGAAGATCTCCAAGGCAATGGTATTTGAGATTTGATACCTTTTTATGCATGAGCATGGTTATATTGAGATGTGAATCTAACCATTTTTTTTATTTTAAGAAGCTTGAAAATCATAGCTATGTTATTTAGTTATTGTATGTGGATGATATGCTGATTGTAGGATCTAGTATGCAGGACATTGGTAAACTTAAAGAAAGGATATCTCACAAATTTTCAATGAAGGATTTGGGATCTACAAAGAAGAATCCTTGGCATAAAATTCACCGAGATAAGAAAAACAAGAAGTTTTATTTGTCTCAGGAAGCTTATATCAATAAGGTGTAGGAAAGGTTTAACATGCAAGATTCAAAACCTATTAGTACACCTATGGATGGACACTTCAAACTGAGAAAAGATCAATGTCCTTCATCACATGAGGAGGTTGAGTACATGGCATGTGTTCCCTATGCTTGAATAGTAGGAAGTCTTATGTATGCCATGGTTTGTACTAGACCATACACTGCACAGGTAGTGGGAGTTGTGAGCAAGATTTAGGTCTAATCCAGGTAAAAATCTTTAGAATTCAGTCCAATGGATTCTCAGGTATTTGGGATGGAAATTCTAGCATGCAGTTATGGTATGGAGGGTTAGATAATTCTCTATGTGGCTATGTTGATTCAAATATGGCTAGAGATTTTGATGGTAGGAGGAGCACCACTAGATGGTTTGTATGGACAGTAAGTTTCCATCAGTTACCAACCCGATGCCTCATCTTAAAAAAATGCAGACTTCCTATAGTGGCACATGTACCTACTTCAGAGGCAGATGTAACTAGCTACACCAAGACTAACAAAGCAGATGATATGGATGAGTAGGTTCATGGAAGAGTTGGAAAAGGAGTAAGATGATTGCAAATCAGATTCAATGATAGCAGATTGACCATTCATCTGGCAAATAACTCAGTCGTTTCATTCTGATCCAAACACATTCAATTGAGGTATCATTTTCACTTATAAAGGTATTTCCAAGGATTTGAGGAACTCAACATCAATATTATGGCACAATTATTGAAAATCCTTGATTATGCTTCCATTTAAAAATATGCACTTTAGAGTCTTAATTTCACTTTTGTTGGTACTGAAATATGCAGACTGTGGATTATGGATAATGAAATTATTTTTTAAGGATCCAAGAATGATGTTGTACATGTATAGTTAATGAATTTATCTACTAAGTGGGAGATTGTTGAGTTAAAACCTCAATTACTTTAAATTATCATATTATCATTAAAGCTTCATCCAAAAACTAAAAGTCAAATCCACAACACAAGTTAGAGCTAACAAAGTTCACCAGAAGTGTTTTACGTAACTCTCAGGATTCTTGATCTAAATTTAGTATGAAATCATGATCTACTACCCAGAGTAAGTACATGGCTAACCCTTCCATAACTTTGACAAATATACCATATATAACCTATGAAATAGAGATGATAAGTAAGACTCATAGAACTCTAATGATTAATAATCAGATAACTATCCCAAAGTCGAATCCTTGGATCCTATAAGAGCTTAAGAGACATTGAAAGTATGTACCTCTGAAAATGTGATCAAAAAATGCCTACAACTTTGAATTGTAGATCTTCTGAAACAATATATGGATAATAATTTACTTGTTTCTTGGTGGATGTATCCTCATGAAATTATGAACCAACGTTAAATCCTGGTGTGTTTATACCATAGTCTGGTTTGGCCCTTATATTTGCTCGAAAAAATAAGATCTTTGCTTGCCTCCTAGTGCCCTTAGATCATGATATATAATGTGATGGAAAATCACCTAACACCAAAAAATAGGTAGCATTCAATTCATAGAAAAAAAAGTTACATGGATTTTGATTCCTCTCAGATTTCTGAAAACTATTGGTTTTTACATAAGTCCAAATTCAAACCAGAAGTGGCTCAAAAAACCTAATCTCTGTAAAATACCCCTGTTCTGTTCTCCCACAGTCTGCAAACTGAGTTGTTTTAAATAACTTTTCAGAAGACCATATTTTACAAGCCAACCCCAGTACACATTCCAGGATAAGAGTCAGTGAATAGCTCATTAGTATTCCATCTGTGGGATGTTGGGATAGTCCTTTGAGCCACATCCCTTTAGTTTTTGATCGACGATATGTTTTTGTCGTGGGGGTTAATATCCCATATTCAGCGTGTGTGGGAAGGGGTGACGAATTATGAAATAAACGACATCACCAATTTTCTTGTGGTTTCAACCATGCATAAGCCCTTTTTCTAGACCTTGTATCCCTTTGTTGATTTTTTTATTATGTTGCTGTAAGTGTGTGTAGTTTTAGTTTGAATTTCCTAAGTTATTGGCTAGCATGTTGATCCGCCCAATTTTTGATAGGGCTGATGTAACATTCCCATTTTAAGACTTTAGAAACAAGGGATTTTTTTTTTGAAACACAATGTTCTCTGTTCTAAATAAAAACATCATTTAGAACACATATTTCATGTCAATCAATCTTAATAACAGATAACCATATGCAGTTGTAATGACTCAGTATGCTACCGATCTCTCATTCCATGATTCGGTTACCAACCAATCTCTCATGTTGACTTGAAGTATAGAATACTTTATGTATACTATGTATATTTAGTTTCCTATCCTATTCCAGGGTACTGAGTGATCTATGTTAAATAACCTATCTAAATATTTGTTACCTAATATTCATCTGACATCACATTGCTTTAAACTAGGTGACATAAGACAACGCAACCAGCATTTTGCGATACTTTGGACAAATATTTTCAACATACTATTCATGTTACTATTCCTAGACGACATACTCGTCATTTTGGAATACTTCTTTCACCTCACTCTATTGTTATGTAAAATGATCTTTACTAACTTTTTTCATTCTACTTGCCCAAGGTTTGACCCTAGCACCTAGGTTATTGACAACATGATTTGTTATAGGAAGATGCTCACGATGACTTAGGGTATGTGGGCATACTCGGCTGACCTAAGTCAACCAAATGTGCCAAGGTACCCTGAGTCATAGAAATCTACTCCCCTATCCAAAACATGCTACTAACTTGACCTAAAGGGAAACTGAAGTTTCAAGTCCAGATGTGTGTAGATCTAGATGAACAAATACAGAAGGGTGTTGCCACATGTCAACTACAACATTATATCCTTAAGAAGTCCCAAGACTTCTCTAAGGGTTACAATCCTATAGTTGGCATGTGCCAACATCCGTTAGAACCGATTCATCACGATGTACATACCCCTTAGTTTTCATTAATTCATAATTAATATTGGATTAAGGATTCATATTGTAGCAACCATGCCTAACCCTATTTCCAACATTCATTAAGTTCTTTATCCATAATTAGCCTGATTTGATATGGAGAACTTCATTGATTCATGTTTGTGTTAATGTTCATTAAAATACAATAACAAGCAGTTATCCCATAAACATGATAGCAACATCAAACGTTTAATCCCTAATACTACCTAGATGTCCAGAACAAATGTGTCATCCACCTAGGTAAAGCTAGTGTTTACTTTATATAAACAAAGTTACAAACATTAAAGATCATAACCATCTATTCCATTTATTTTTCATTCTTTTGAGAGAGGAAGTGTTTTCCTCTACATGGTTAGATGTTAGTCATTTTAACATAACCTTTTATCATTATTTACTCATATAGTTTAATTGTATGACAATTTCATCATTTCATTATTAAACTTTAGTTGTGAAGATAGAGAACGACGTCTTTTGCAATTTAAAAAGTTCCTTATAATAAGGGGGATTGTACTATCCCCTTTATCTAACTTATTAATCTGATAACAATAAAAGTAATCGTGTGCAAATAGATATAAAGTATACCGATAAGATATCACTACTATTTTCGTCATACAAGTACAAAAGAATTCACACCACAAATTGGAGTCCAACTCCAAACCTTTCAATTCGTGATGATAAATATACATTTACAAGAATATGCAATTTGAGACATTCTACATGTCAATCAACATTAAGATCTTAAAAGAACATCACTATTCTTTTCCAATACAACTCAAGAATGATTCTAAATTCTTTACATAAGATATATAATTAAATAAGCCAATGCATCATAAAAAAAATTGTCTTCTTTTATCACTTATGATGTCCATCTGCAAAAATTGCTAGCATGGGTCAGTTCAATGAACAGAGCATAATAAGCACTTAGCATTAAATTACGAAGTGCATTCCACTAATTGTTCCATTAAAAAAAAATTCTTTAATGAAACAATTAATATATCATACAAATAGGCATAAGTAATAACAACCACAAAAGAAGTACAATTAAAGAGTCTGAATTCACTTTTAAGAAAAGATCATAATATAATCCGCAACTTCTACATTATAACATATAGGTTTAATTGATCCTATCAATTACTTTAAAACAAACAACAAGTCTTCTCATCTAATTATTTCATAATTCTATCCGAAGAGACTAGAAACAACATTTATATTTACTATAGTAGCAAAAGAGGGTATTTATAGCATAGCTCATATTAGGATGATTCATCCCTCCATATAAGAAAAATGAAGAAAAATCAATACATTTTATTCCCCATACAATAATCATCTGAAAGATAGAAATCAAGGTCCAGAACACACATATCACTGCTTCAGTTTAAGGATAACATATAAGGATTCAATATTAAATAGACAACATCTAAACAAGAATCCCAACTCAATCCAAGAAGATTAGGAGATCAAAATAGTCTAGCTGCAAGTCTTACTAACTTTATATATGTTAGTAGATATAATTCAAAGGTCAGAAACTAGACTATCCACAAATCCAAGCTATACTCAAGAAAAATAAATCTCTCAACCAATCCACAAGAAGTTCCCATCTCAGAAGAGAATCAATTAAAGAGAAGTTTTGTCAATGAATTTATACAATCAATAGAAAAAGGATCTCAAACAAAAAAGGACCCAATCCATAATTCATTTCATTTATACTATGAAATGAAATCCCTTATCTAATTCAAACTTAGAAATTATTTATCTAGTTCCCAAAAGAGAACACAAAACCAAATGCACAGTCAAAGAATGCACACTACAAACTTTCCATTACAAAACTTACAAACTGGTTTCCTATTTCCATTCACCAAGCTCAAGTTCAATTCAAATCTCAAAACAAAATTCATAGGACAAACTCTAAACAATCTACTGTCCCCAAGAGAACATTTTCAATTCTCTTTTAAAAACTAGAGACTCGTTTAATGAATCCAACAAGGAACAAAAATCTACAGCTGTGTGAGAGATAAACAAGGATCACTACATCTCGCGGACTCAAAGGACTCAATTCTCATTATAATACATCAACACTTAATGTAAATGAGTAAGCATATCGTGATCCCAAAAGAAAAACAATATAAGCATTCTGAATAGAAATACCATATTATTTCATACGACACTCATTCAATAGGTTTTAGATTCACATTCTAGTAAATCCCAAAAATTGGATAAAATATCATAAGAGAGTAAGAGACTAAACAATTTGTTTAAGAAAATTATTGCCCCACACTTCTTCTATCTTGACTAAACATAATCAACACAAGCCTCTTTAAGTTCCAGTTAAAAGCTTATGACAAGAAATAATTTGTTTCAACATCAATAATAAGAAGGAAAGTAAATAATATACTTCCATAATCTCTAATCTTTTAACGATTGATCCAAATGAACTAAAGATCAACTAATCCCACAACAGGATGTAGTTCCAGTCCATTTATTTCTAAGAACAAAACAGTCAAGCTTCCCATAAGACACGGGTTCACTCAGGGTAGCGAAGAAGAAGATATATTTCGAATTCACATGCCTTGTCAAATTCAAGAACACCGTGCGGTCTGAAAGACAGAAGTTTATACAAACCATTTCCCTCACAAGAATCAAAATAGATGAGGTTTCAAAAATAAGTTACACTGTCTACTTTTGACCAAAACAGAAATCTCAAGACACCTTCGAGCAAACAGTCTTAAAAGAGAATAAACCTTTCAAAACCAAATACCAACCAAACCTAGCTCACAATATAGGTAATACGTCGAGTCCAACATAATTCTAGAACACGCAAGTAATGGAATACATGTACAGTGTTGAATATGAGCTGTTGAACATAAGTTCAGACTTTACAAGGCTCTAACACTGGCTTAGAAAAACACAAGATCAAATACGAGCCTATAAGAAACACGAAGCCCTACATACAAGCTCAAAACTAAATCACCAATGCTCTAATATGAGTCCAAGTATTCTTAAATCCTTAAATGAGAATAAAACTCCAGTTCAGAATGTAAGTATAGAACAAAACTCAGACAACTCAATAGTAAGTTCAGCATTCACAAGAACTGAATACGAGTATAGTTGTTGAATACGAAGATTCAACCAAAGTTTAGAACTACACCAAGTTCCAACTCAGTCCAATACCAACACAAATTCCTAATAAAATCTCATAACAAACCACGAATCTTTAATACAAGCTTAGGACAACCACGAAGCTCCACTTCAAGCTCACAAAACACAAGACTAAAATGGAAATTTAGAACCATACAAGCAACAAAGCCAATTCAGATGATACTAGTCTCAAATGTAAGTTACATAGCTTTGAATACAAGCTGCAGAGCTTCAAATACAAGTTATAGAGCTTCAAATGAAATTTTTCATGAATACTACTAATAATTGGTACAGAGGAAGTTCCCAAAACTACCATTAACAGCAATGGATTCACATTCCAAAACCCACATATATTTCATGAAAACATGTAAGTAAATAACCAGACACATCATGCAAAAATATATCTCAAGTGAGTAGAATTGTTTTAATGAATCATTTAGAAGAAAGCAAGAAATCTTAATGGGTAGAGCCTGTCATGCCTGATAGTGCCTCTACCAATTCGAAGAATACTTCCATCTGAGTTTCCAACACCTCTTCTTCTCCAAGAAAGATCAACCAACAATAATATTTTTCCACAATGCCTCATATACTTTCCTGGAATCAAAAATAGATTAGAGAAATCAAAAATATCCACAAAGTGCATATCAAACTACCGGTTTGAAGAACCATATAGCTTCATGCAGAGAAAAAATCGTGAAACATGCAAAACAAAACAAACCCCCAAACAAATCTATCAGCATGCCTTCCAAGATGGTTTTCTCACCAAAAGCAAGGTGAATTAATGACATTAAATTACATATTCCCACCTATCTCTCTTTGCCACCACCATCCAAAGTTGGCGAGACCAAAATTGAATTTCCACATGCATTTCCAAACTTAGTGATGCCTCCACGTAGGTTCCACTAAATTTCCATGTAATTACCAAGTTTGGTAGTACTTTACCCTATTAAATAAAAATCACATCTCATTAATAGCTTAGGAACCGCCGCTTAGCTCCCACTTACCAATTGACCCATAGGTTCCCTTTCATACCCCATTAGCTTAGGATAGATACAATTTGCTTAGGTTAGATCTTAGGTTAATTTAAAAGTATAACCTTAGGATATAACCTTCAAATAGATTGCCACCTTAGGTTATAACATAGCTTAACCAAATAGTGTAGGCAATAAGTTAGAAATAACTTAGCATCCCTTAGGTTATTTCCCTTCATACTAACTTTGTATTAACAACTTAGGTTAGAATGTCATCCCATGTAGAGTGGCATACAAAGAGTTAGGAAAATTTCCCTGAGTCTTGAATCCCATTAGGATAGACCTTATTAGATATAGGAAACATTTATATTCTCTTTTTCTCAAGAATCCTGAAGTAAGTTTCTATTTCCCTTAACATCATTAAGCACCCTGTAAAGGTCAATCAAGAAGATCCGAGCACAACACACAACAGAATGCATGTACGGTCTTTTAAGATAGTAAAGAATTTACAACAAACACAAGTTCATTCTGTTATGTCTCTTAACCAATGAATGTCAGTTTACCATTCAATCTGTTAAGAAGATTTAAAACATTCCTTGGATCACTGAAATTGATCCAAGGATGAGTCAGTCAAAAGAGATAAGTTTGCAACTCTAAAAATCTTATTGCAGTTTATCAACCAGAAGTGAAAATGGATTCCTAAAAGCCATATCATTTCATTCCAATGAATCTGAGAGTAGAGATGATTTATCCATAACAAGCATGATTGTCAATAATCAAGGAAACACGCCTCATTCAAGAAAATCACATGCCAACACTTGTAATGCAAAGATAAATATAACAGTTTGTTCAAGGTGTTACATCCAAAACCTTCTCACCAAGATGATTACATTGTACAGTCATTGGAAAATATTGAGGGCATATTGTTCTATCCCCTTATTGAAGAATTGGAGTTTGTTGAATTAATATGTGTGTATTCTCGTGAGAACTATTCCTTTTGTTTCAAGATGAATTTTTTCAAATCAATTGTCTGCATTTCTATTGTAATCTTATGATAATAAATCTCTCTAAATTACACAGCCTTATTCTAAAGGTAGTAACATTTTGGTAACTTCAATTATATGATTAATGGAACTTTCCTTCATAATGTGGTAAATAATTTTAAATTCAATTTGTATATGTTTGATCTAGGATTTTTATCAATTCCTAAGTGTATCTGAAGCGTAATTGATTAGAGATTGTTAGTATTTTTTTTAGAATTTACCATGATATTTTTTGTTTGAATTCTCAAATTTTGTGTGAAATCTTGTATTCTTTGGCTTCCATGAATATAAACCTTCTTGTTGAAAGAATACTTTGAACTGTGTGATCCATATTTTACATTAGAACAATTGTATGCAGTATTTGTAAGGTTCATTTGAGTTCTTTTTATAAGCAACTTTATCATGTTTCACTTTCCAACAATACATCAAAATTATAACCAATAACCATTAGATCCACCTGAATTTCCCCAAATTGCACTGTTAATGCATAAATACTATGAATATTTTCCAAAAAAATTCACCCTTTGTCCAAATTGTGCAAGAGCAATTCGAAATTTACAATTGTCTTTAGTAATCTGAGCCTTTTAAGAATATATCTACATTTTCTAGTGTGACAACTCATGAGATTTAGATAATTTATACATTAACCATATCTTCTTGAGGTTTCCTTTTCATATCCCTGAGAAAGAGAGTCCAAATATAGTTTTTTTATTCATTTATTTCATAAATACATGTTACAAAATGGGTCCTCTCACCCTGGTTGTAGGCAGAACCTAAAGTAGAAGGGTAGGTCATACCCTTAGTGAGGTGTTATCTAATGTTCCCCAAGTCTGAGTAAATGATGAGACCTACCAAATCCATGTTCAGCTACAGAACGACTCAAATCATGTTTGATCTTTCTCTAAGTATCCTGCTTAGTCTGCTGATGATGTACTTGGTTCTCAAGGGTGGGACTTAATCTAGCTATAAACTCCTACGTGGTCCCAAATTCACTTGCTGATTACTTTTTGTACTGGATACTGGAAAGACCACAGTGCAAGGGCTTAGGTCACGTTTTGAGTGGGTTAAGATGCGCACCCATGGCCCAAGTAGTCATCTATTTACAAGCACTTCTCAAAAAATGAGGCTTAAGGGGGGACTATTTTGCATGATATTTGCCTCGTCTGAGAGTACTTTCCATTAAATTTGACTCTGGATCTAGGGGTAGACATTAATAACGTGATGCTTCAAGATCCTTCCATGATTCATCTCTCTCCTCAATGCCATTGATCTTCTAAGTTTAACATTTGCAAGTTGCTTCTCTAGTGGTCCCTCTTGCATGCCTCATTATAGGTACAAGCCACATTAGTGGCCTCTCTCTACCTTATCTACTGCTAGGTCTGCCATCTTTCACCAATGCCTTAAGTTCCTACCCTCATTGCAATCTGTGAGGTTTAGTTAGCCATCAGTTGTACTCTCTAGGTTCAAGGTTATCATCAGGATCCTTGATCACTAATGGAATACCTTGCTAGAAAATTATGCTCCTCGAGCCATACCGCACAAAACTAAGGAATTCAACTACCTCTGGGAAAGCCTTAAGTGATCAAAAATTCAGATATTCCAGAAAGTGGTGTATAACTGTTTAGGGTGAACAACCTTTAATAGTATCCACAATGCCAGTTCTTCAAATCAGATCTGACATCATAAAGGGCCTTACACAAATTATTCATATGTCCCGACAAGTGCACGATACCTCCAATTCCCCTTAGATAAGCATAGTCAATCAGCTCACTCGTATAATTGCTTACTAGTAATAGGATGTTTTGTGAAAAATATCTCATATAAGTTGTCATACCAGGATTCTTTGAAGATCATACACCAAGTGCATGTGTTAAGACCTCTAGATCCCCACCATTTTAAACCGACATATTGCATATTCTTCCTCCAAATTACTTGGCTTAGCCTCCACTCTTCAGACCCCTCTATTAGTGTGTAACTGGTATGTCTTTGGACCTATAGATTTCCATAGTATCGTGAAAAAAACTAAAAAAGAGGTCCTAGCAACGAAGTGACCAATGATGTAGTCTAGAATTTCACCAGGAAATGACACTGTTATTACTGCGCTGGCACATCACTCAGCCTTAGACTAAGTGCTCACCCAAAGCATGCAAAGGATTTTGACCATGTCCCTCTTTGGGGTTGTTGTATGTCAGAATACTAACATGATGACAGACTTACAACATATGGATGCTCATAACTTGGTATACATCATTATTACCAGTGCAATTCAATTGACTCATAGATCTAGGAAATGAAATATGTATTTAAGTCAAAATAGTCATGATAGAGATTAAGATCCTACATTGCTCCTACTCTAAGTTATGAACACATGAATAATACTTAGTTTCACTCAATGAATCTATCCAAGATCTCTTAATTATCACATATTCAACACAGAATCTTCTTACAATACTGGAAATCTATGTCGATGCATGCATAGATTTGATACAGGCCAAGTCTATGAAACATGTACTACTATGTTACTCTGATGCTCTCTCTGATAAGAATGATGCATCTCCTATTTAAGGGATAATTCACTACATATAATATAGGATGGGGAGCTTTCCCTATGGAACCTGCTTATCTGAAATTCCAATAATAAGGCCAGCAGGGAAACCTCCTTAGTAGCCATGGTGTCAAGTTAGTAAATCCTGTATAGCCACAGGATAGTAAGAGTGTTGATCTGGATAGAGGTAATGATAGTTAACTGAGGTGACAATCCTAGTTATTAGGACTGTCTCCATGCAAAATCACTTTGAATAGGGAAAATTATAGGAAATAGGACAGATGTTTTTAGGGCCAACACCAACGTCTCTACAGGTCATTGTTGTGTTTTGTAATGCATCTTCTAGAGGTGATCATAGTTCAAATTATACCCAGGAAAATGGCCTATGGAATCCTGAAAACTAAACTTATGTTCCACATCTAAGTGAAAAAAAATTGGTCTTCCTGATCCATTCACATCTTTGCGTATGACTTGCTTTCCCATGGTGGACTTCCTGTGTGAACTTTCTCTATCAAGTTTTCTTTGATCAATTTAGTCTTACCACATCCTCATTCGATCTTAATGAAGTGAGTGAATAGTGTTCATGACTCCAGCCAATAAGTTATGCTCCTATTTGGTGATGTGTGCACCATGGAATTCCCTAAGGTAGTGGCATACTAACAAGGATGCCACTTCTGACCTAGATCCCTAGGTGTGTGAGAATAGTACTCAAGGAATTTTATTGAAGATCTGCATAAAATGTGTATCAAGATATTAGATCCCCTAGTGATCTTGAAGTTGATATGGTTCATTCTTTTGAATTTCCTAATCATGATTTTGAGTACTTAAGGGCATTGATGATTTAAAAATATGATGGTGGAATACCTTTTGAGGTGGATAGATAATTATTAATGAATGCAATTAGTGGCCCCAAGAGAAGGAGTATAATTTAAGAAACATAATTGTTAAAATTGGAGGGCCACAGACCAAACCAAAACTCCCCTCCTCACTAACATCCCAAACGATCCCCCCAAGAAAGATGTGTCTAATAAAGGCCCAACAAATTCCAATATATCCAACACCCTTTTCCAAGCTAAAATCCATGAAGAACCACTTCCCCTTCCTCTCAAAATAAAATTACCCAAGTACAACCCCATGTGATATGGCTCAAATTTTGAGTCAAATCAAATTCATTATACCTGTTGTTGAGTTGCTTTGAATTTCTGATTCGCATAAGGAGTACTTGGGATTCAAGGAGGAAGAAATATCCCCTAGTAAAGATGTTAATAGTGTTGATTCTTCTCCCAGTAATTACAGAATTGGAAGTGCTACAAGCATTATAAAGTTTGGGAGAATATCCTGAAGTATATGTAGGCACTTCCCTTGTTGATTCTAGCTTGATTTTTATCCCTTCTACACCACTTTGATTATTAAAAAAATACTTATTCACAATTGCATGTTTTATTCGGGAGCTTCATGTAATATGATGCCCCTTAAAGTCATAAATAAGATGGATATAAAAATAACAACAGCCTTTTGAAAATGCATTGTTAGGGATTCAAGGGAAGTACCAGTGATAGGGTATGTGAAGGGTTTAGTAGTGCAATTGGCAGCCTATCCTAGTAAGTATTTAACCATGAATGTAGTCATTTTGGACTACCATGCTAAATGGGGTATGTTGTTATCAAGAAAGTGGGTTGCCATTATTGGTGGAAGTGTAAAAATGGATATGTCTTACGCCACTATACCAGTAGAGGGGAGTTTGGTGAAGATATATGTTGAAAATAAGATGTTACATATAATTAAATATCTTAATAATGCATCTTATGAAGTTTTGTTTGTTGATGTTGATGTTGATGTTGATAACTTTTTCAGATATGCAGACTTTGAGGAGCATAGTATTAATAAAATTAAATGCTTTGAACAAGTTGTTACCCCTTAGACCTTGATGTTTGATGTATTTTTCTCCAATATAGGGGAAATAGGGATGGGGTTGTGCTTGTATCTCCAGGCCACAGATATTTTTAATTTTTCCTTTAAACTAAAATTTGAATGCACAAATAATATTGCAAATTATGAGGCATTACTTTTGGATTTGAGGATTGCTTACAGATATGGTATAAAGGATAGTTGTTAAAGGAGACTCTAAGTTACTGGTCAACACAAGTTATACAAAATTGTATGCTACAAAAAATCAAAGGAAAAAATAGTATGAAGCATGCAATATATGATTTTATTGAGATGTTTGACTCCTTTAACATTTTGTATCATGACAGAACTCCAAATGTTGTAGCAAATAGGTTGCTAGTGTTTGGATCTAGGTTTGAAAACTACATTGTTTTCTCCTTATTGTGATTATGATATTGCATTATTGTCAAGACCATATGTTCCTGATAATGTGAAACATTGGCAAGTATTTGATAGATGATTCCCAGGTTCAGAGATTTTTGCGAGAACGAAGGAGAATTCACCAATCATTGCATGGACTGGGAACCAATGGTCTCTATTTTTATGGTAAAGAAACCTTGTTTGGAAAGGATATCATTCAGTTTAAAAACCAATACCATTCCCAGAGGGATGGTTATTTTAGAATTAAATTTTGATAATTCTGACATGGTGGTTCATAGACACATTTTTGCTTCAAGGGATGGTGAATAATCTCAATTTGGGAACTAAAGAAAATCCCAAGAAATCTTGGATAGGAAGTAATTTGAGTAAGGAAGAAAATAATTTGAAAGATTTGATGGATCGTATTGAAAACTGTGCACCACGATCAAGTTACACTCAGGTTGAATCGTAATGGCTCCAACATAGTCACAATAAGAATCGATCAATAAAAAAACAATCTTGCATAACAAAACAAAGCTTGCACATGTAGAGAAAAGACAACAGAGTGTCTTGGCATGCTCATAAATGAATAGTGAAAGGGGTACATATAGGGTGTTGAGTAACCCTAGTGTATAACACACAAGTAAACCCTAAACCTGACCCATGTGAGATGACCCTCCAATATGAGAGGAGGACACATAGAATAACTCACACTAACACTCTCCGCCTTCATTAAAGCTAGGGTAGTGGCTACAAGATAGATGGAAAAAGAAGACACCCCTAAACAACTAAGAAACATGTGTCAATGGGGCCCGGAAACTAAAGGCCTGATAAGGTACCCATATACAAACACAATCTTCCTAGAAGAAGAAGAAGTAAAGGACTACATAGCCTGAATAAGATGAGTAGCTGTAGAAGACCTCACCCCAAGAAGAGACCGTAAGTGAAGAAACTTCATTTCAGTGAAGGGATTGCTGAATAAATCTGCAATCTGATCAGCTGTCTGAATGTACTGAATGTCGATGATACCATCATGAATAATCTCCCGTATGACATGCATATGGATCTCAATGTGCTTCATCCACTGATGCTGAATTGGATTTCTATAAATAGATATTGTGCTCATGTTATCACAGTAGATAATGTTAGGCCGCCGAAAGTGGATGCCAAACTTTGTCAGAATACCCTGTAGCCAAATAGCTTCTATGATAGTGTTAACTAGTCCTCTGTATTCTACCTCTATAGATGATATCGTAATCACATTATGCTTCTTGCTAGACCAAATAATAGGACCTGAGCTAAGAGATAAATTGTAGCCAGAAGTAGATTTCTGATGATCTAAGTCATTGGCCCAATCAGAATCTGTGAACCCAATCAAGTCAATATCTACCCCTCCATGATAGTGAATGCCATCAGTATAAGTGCCACAACATAATGAATGATCCATTTAGCTACTTTCCAATGCATCTCATGTCACTCCTGCATGAATCTAGACATGATCCAAACAACACATGGTAAATCCAATTGAGTGTGAGTCAAGTAGATCAACCTCCCCAACTAACTGTCAGACAAAGAGTACCATCAACCAAGGGAGTAGAGCAATCTGAAACCAACTTAACCCTAGAAAGAAAAGGAGTAGGAGAAGACTTGTAATCCGGGATATATGAAAATTGAGCTAGCAAATCAAGAGCATACTTAGGTTGTGAAATCAATATTCCCAAGTCAAATTGTGAAATCTAGATCCCAAGGAAGTAATGAAGCAAACCTAAGTCAATCATGGAAAACTTTTTGGCTAAGGAAATCTTCATAGAATCAATAATAGAGGAAGAGCTTCCTGTGATCAACAAGTCATCAAAATATAGAACAAGAATGATTATGGATTCATCTTGCCATAGAATATAAACATTTGGATCAGAGTGACACCTAGTAAACCCTAATGTAAGTAAGAAGGAGTCCATCTTGGCATACCAATCCCGAGGGGCTTCTTTAAGGCCACAAAGAGACTTCTTTAACTTAAAAATGAGGGAGGAATCTCGGACATAACCCAGAGTTTGTTCCATATAGATCTCTTCCTCTAGGTCACCATGAAGGAAGGCACTCTTAATGTCCATTTGATGGACTTTCCATCTATTTCGTTTATGGCAATTGCTAGGGTCAGGTCGAATAGAAGTCATCTTCGAAACCAGAAGAAAATGTTTCTATATAATCAAACCCCTAGCTATCTGGGAGAAACCCTTCACTACTAATTGTAGCTTTAAAATTGTTCAACATCTCCATCTACTCCATACTTTGTTCGGAACACCCACTTACACCGAACAATTTTTCTTCCTTTCAGAAGAGGTGGTGAGATCCCAAGTATCATTCTTCATGAGAGAGGAATACTCCTCATCCATGGCAGAATCCCACTCAAGAATACCAGATGCCTCCCAGAAAGATACTGTGGATCAGACGCAAAGGCAAAGAAAGAGTGGGGTCCAACGAAATATAAGCGAGTACGTCTCATATCTGAAGTATCTCCAACTAAATCTCCAGTACTTTATAAATTTTTCCTAGCCCAAAGGGGACCAGGAGGATCAGGCTCAGAGTCAGAAGATTCTTCACATTGAGTGAGAAGGGACATAGTCCTCGTCATCACTACTGTTAGAATTAGAAGACTCAAAGATCTGATGGTCGAGAGGATCCGAAAGAGGAGTATGCTCAATAGTATTATCATCTGATGAGTCATAATCTGAATCAGCGAGCTGAAGAACCTCTAGTAGGTGGAGAAGTAGAAGTTCAAAGAATACTCATCAAACTTAAAACTTCTCTCAATATATAGCTCATGACAGAAGTAGAATTCATCAATCAATATCCCTTCACGCCATCAGGATACCCTACAAAGATACAAGGTTTGGATTTTGGTTCCAAGGCCTTGCGTTTCTTCTTGGGAATCCGAGCCATAGCCTTGGATCCGAAGACTCGAAAGTGCTCAACATCAGGCTTACATCAAAAACCTAGGCTTCAAAGGGTGCCATCCTCTCTTACTACCTTGTGTAGAACATGGTTTTGAATATAATTTACACAATTCACTACTTCGGCCCAATACTGCGGAGGAAGAGACTTCGAGTGAATCATACAAGTGACCATCTCCTTAAGAGTATGGTTCTTTATTTCTACGAATCCATTCTGCAAAGGGCTATAAGTAACTGTATTGCTGTAGAGAGATCCCTTCAGAAGTACATAAATCCATGAACCTATTTTTTACATATTCACCTCCATTGTCAGATTTGAAGAACCTTGATAGACCGTTCCACCTGTTTCTCAGCAAGAGCCTTAAATTCTTAAAAAATGTTCAAAGACTTTAAACTTAAGCTTAAGAAAATATACCCCAAGTATATTGTGAATAGTCATCAATGAAGGTTAGCACATAAAGAGCTCTAGTAAATGAAGGAGAAGGAAATGGACCAGAAACATTGCTGTGAACAAGATCCCAAGGGACGAGTGGCTCTCCAGGCTTTTCCTTTGTCAAAGTTTCTTTTCAGGATGCTTTCCAAGGGTATAACCCTCACAAATACTCGTAGAAAACTTGACACGAGGCAACCCATTGACCATTTCATTTTGACTCAATTTGTTCAAGATAGCAATAATTTAGATGTCCAAAACACTCATGTCATAGCCTACTAACCTCATTTGCATGAGTGAGCAAGGCAGTGGGCGTAGAATCAGAAGTAAAGTGGGGAGAACGTGTACAACCATGAACGGTGATTTACCTTTCCCTCAGCCACTATAGTATCATTGTTAAGCTCACGAATAATCACTGAATTAGGACCAAATTCCACTTGCGTTCCTTCACTAAGGCGAGTAATTTGGTAAACTGATAGGAGATTGGTAGAGAGATCAGGAACACTCAACACTTGGTTTAAATGTTCCCCCATCCATCTCTACCGATCCACTATCGGAAACTAACACTATCGTGTCATTACCCATCGTGATTTGGGACATTCTACAAGGTTTGATGTTGGAAAACTCAACATGCGAAGAAACCCATGTGGTGCAAGGCACCAGAATCTTTAATTCATGTTGATGAAGGAGCAACTTTGGCTATAAGGGCCTTTCCTTTCTTCTTATCATTTTTAGCAGCTTTTGTAGCAGAAGACGTCGGCCTTTGGAGCATTTTGTTTTTATGGATTCAGGAACACTTATTTTATTTTTCTCAAGTAAATGAGATAAGTGATCAATTTATTTCTTAAAACATTGTTGCTCATCGTGACCAATCTTCTTGCAATACGGAACACAAAAATACTTGCTATTTTCTGTGCCCTAGGCTCAGAATTCGAAGTGTTTGTGTCATTTTTAGGTTTGATCTTGGTTTCTTTCTTAGGTTGATCCTTTATTTCTTTCTTCTTTTCAGTCTTCTTTCCCTTGCTAGTACTTGCTACAAGGGCATGTGACTTGGAATTGAGAGACCCCATTTGAATGAGTTTGTCTTGTTCTCGAATGCGTTGGGACGAAAAATAGTCAAAGGAGGGCATCGTCTAAGTATCACCCAAAGCAACGTTTGTACCATAGAAATTTGACACGAAGACAGAGTATTCGGGACCCAGTTTAGAGAGAATCGACAAGATCAGTTAAGAATCTTTATTTTCTACTTGAAATCCTTTTAAAAATAATCTAATGTGGACAAATTTTGAGAAGAAAGGCTTGGTAGGTTTTCAAAGTTACTAGGATTTAACCCTAGTAGTTCATTTTCCAACTCATGCACTCTCATGTCATCTAGTTGTCCAAACATCGCAATCTAGCATTTTCCACGCAGATGTAGGGTGTTTTCAGATGCCTCAATGTGGAAGAGTAAGTCAGGAGAAATATACATGCAAAGAAGACTTAAAGCTTCATTATTACTATTTAACTAGAGTGTAACTTGATCGTGGTACACAGTTTCTGATACGATCCATCAACTCTTTCATGCTATCAGAACTACATGAAATTGTCGTCACACCCAAAATTTTGAGCTTTTGGGTGTGACAGAAAGTCATGCATCTCTGATACCAGGTAGTTAAGCGCGTCAGCCCCAAAGTAGTGCTAGGATGGGTGACCTCCTGGGAAATTCCCAATGTCACTTCCTCCTAATGTTGTTGAGCCTGATTGGGTGTATACCCGGCTCCATCGTGTGGTAGGGGTATTGGTGTAGTAACTGATTAACATGATGAGATCCCTCTCCACCATCAATTCAAGTTTTTGGTGTGGACGGCAAGTCATGCAGCTCTGTATACCATGAAAGAGTTGACAAGATCGTATCGGAAACTATGCACCATGATCAAGTTACACTCCAGTTGAATTGTAATGGATCCAACGTAGTCACAAGAAGAATTGATAAATAACTGAACAATCTTGCATAGCAAAACAAAGCTTACACATGTAGAGAAAAGACAATAGAGTGTCTTGGCATGCTCATAAATGAATAGTGAAAGGGTACATATAGGGTGTTTGAGTAACCCTAGTACATGACACACAAGTAAACCCTAAACCTAACCCTAAACCTAACTCATGTGAGATGACCCTCCAATATGAGAGGAGGACACATAGGATAACTCACACTAACAGAATTCCTATGTTGAATTGTTAAAGAAGTATCAAGATTGCTTAGCATGGTCTTACTCATAATTGAAAGCATATGAATAGTGAAAGGGTAGCATATAGGGAAGATTGAGTAACCCTCAGTACATGACACACAAGTAAACCCTGGAACCTAATGCTAAACCTAACTCATGTGAAAAAAAAGGGCCAATTAATCCACTCCCTCTCAATCATGAGAGGTACGGACACATAGGATAACTCACACTAACAGAATTCCTATGTTGAATTGTTAAAGAAGTATCAAGATTGCTTAGCATGGTCTTACTCATAATTGAAAGCATATAGGGAAGAATTTAAAAGATGTCAGGGGGTGGGGGTGGAGGGATAATACAGCCCACAAGATATTCTTCATGGGTGCGCAAACATTTATTTCCTTGGGCTTCTCCACAAGGTGAAAAAAAAGGCCAATTAATCCACTCCTCTCCATCAAGAATGTAGGAAGAATGGAGATATAAAGTTGTGTGAGGGGATTTGGAGGGTATTTGAATACAGCCCACAAGATAAATAAAACTATCCATGGGTGGCTAATATGGATTACATGCTATAATTAGTCACTAGAAAAAAACTATTTTCTTTCCAGATATGGAAGGATTGTGTGTGGTACAATTTCAGGTAGTTGTGAATAAAACCTTAATCAAAAGAATTAAAACTAATCCATTGCCTACCACTCCTTGGGATAACTTATGTCTATGTAATTGAATGTCATTAGATACATTGCCTAATATGGATAACATTTTGGTCACTAGATCATATTTTCTTTCCACATTGGATGGATTCTCAAGGTACAACCAGATAGTTGTGAAGCAATCAAAAGAATTAAAACTAATTTTACCACTCCTTGGGGTACTTATGTCTATGTAAGAATGTCATTTGGTCTGATGAATTTTGGGGCTACTTTCCAAAGAGCCATGGATGTTGCATTCTCAGGCTACATTAATGATTTTTTGCAGTTTATCAGGATGATGTGATGGTGTTTTATAGAAAGAGAAGTGACCATTTGAGACATGTGGAGAAGATGTTTATAAGGTGTAGACAATATGGCATCTAATTGAATCCTAAAAAGTGACATTTTGGATATCAAAAGGAAAATGTGTTGGGGCACATTATGTCAAAAGAAGGGGTTGTGATTCATCCTGAGAGGGTGGAAGAAATTGGTAAAGTTCCTGTCACAAAAAATAAGAAAGGAATTCAGTCCTTCTTTAGTCAAATAAACTTTATCAAGAGATTCATTTCTAATTTTGTTAAAAATGACTATCCCCATTACAAGCATGCTAAAAAAGGAAAAAAGGATTCAATGCAAAGAAGGAGCTCTCCAAGATTTCACTGGAATAAAAGAAGCATTAAAGAATGCTCTAGTATTGGCAGCCCCTGATTATAAAAAGGATTTTCATGTATTTTCTTTTACATCTGAAAATATTATCGCATCTATATTATTACAAAAAAATGAAGAAGGAAATGAAAGGCCTATTGCCTTTTTCAATAAGGCTTTACAAGGTGTTGAATTAAAATATACCATCATGGAGAAGCAGGATTTTTCTTTGGTAAGAGCAACTAAAAATTTTAGGCCTTATATTCTGAGTTCTAATATTGTAGCTTATGTTCCCCATACTATGGTTAAGGACATTTTATCAGAAATGGAGGTTTCTAGCAAAATATTCTATTGGGTGAACAAGCTACAAGAGTATGATATGGATATACAAACCACCAAGTTGGTTAGAGGTTTGGGCCTTGCAAATTTGATGGCAGAGAGTACCCTGTAGGTAATGGAAATCAATGAATTTGAGGAAGGAGCCATGGATGTCCAAGAAAAGATAGTCAACTCCACATGGTACAAGGACATAATATTTTACCTTAGGAATTTGGAGTGTCCAAGTCATTTGGACAAAAATTAGAGAAGGACACTCAAATTGGTCTTCCAAAAATATATCATAACTAATTATGGGTTGGCTTAGAAGAATCCTAAGGGGGTCCTTTTGAGATTTATCGCAGAGGAAGAAGCTCCCAAACTTATTGCAGAATTCCATGGGGGAGTGTGTGGGGAAAATTTTTTGGAAGAGTGACTGCCCACAAGATCTTGAGGGCAAGTTACCGGTGGCCCGCACTTTTCAAAGATGCAGCCTTGTTGGTCAAGAAGTGTGAAAGTTGTCAAAGGTTTTCAGGAAGAATGAAAGATTTAGGTGTTTTTCCCTTGCAACCAGTGTCAACAGAAGCTCCTTTCAAACAATGGGGGTGGATTTTATTGGAGAAATATCAGATCCCACAAGTGCAAGACAGAAATAGATATTAGTAGCCATAGATTATTTCACCAAGTGGGTTAAAGCCAACCCCACAAAAAAGGAAAATCACCAAATAGTCATGGATTTCATTTTGAATCATATAATTTGTAGGTTTGGAGTGCCTACAAAAAAAGTTTTTGATAATGCCATAAGTTTTAGGGATAAGCCAATGGTGACTATATGCCAAGAATATGGAATTAAACTAACATATGCATCAAATTACAATCCACAAGGGAATGCTCAAGTTGATTCAAGCAATAAGAATCTGCTCAAGATAATTAGGAGGACATTGGAGATTAATAAAAGAAAGTGGGGAGAGTAGTTGAAATTTTCTTTGTGGGAAGATAGAATTAGTAAAAAAAGAGCTATTAGAAAGAGTCCCTTTGAATTGGTTTATGGAGTACAGGATCTTTTACCCATACATATGTAATTTTCTTCTTATCAGTTTATACAACAACTTGAAGATAAATAAGTGAACCCCTATAAAGCCATGATTAATCAAATAGTGGAACTGGATGAATAAATAAGGGGGTCTCACGAAAGACACCTTAAGTTCAGAAAGAAACTCAAGAAATTATTTGATAAGAAGGTGACTCCTAGAACTTTCAATGTTGGAGATATTATTTTATTGTGGGACAACAGACACGAGGATAAAGGAAAACATGGAAATTTTTATGCCTTGTGGATGGGTCGTTATTCCATTGACATAAGAACTAGTGAGCATCACCTTGTTCCTAAAAGATCTAGATGGATATTTGCTTGAATTTCCTGTTAATAGCAGGTACTTAAACAACTTCTTAGATTAATTACAAGCAAGGTATGAATTCATGTACAATGTATAGTCTTTTTATTTTGTTCTTGCTTTTCCCTTTTGTTTTCTTTTTGTTTTCCTAGTCTATAATGACCAGTTGCCTCAGTATATTGGTATTTTTTTTGAAATTTTGGTTGGTTCATTCGACCTTGTGCATGTGTTACAAATGACTCTATAACCCAATGAATATAGGCATTTTGTCTGTTTTATGTCTGGTTAGTCTAGTTCTTATGGCACCCATAGGGGGTGCCCATCCCCGAGTTGGAACCAGTGTTAGTTCTCGATTTAATCTCACCCTTTTATCTAGTGTATGCCTTCGAAAAATGTTATTTGACTAGTTCTCCCATCTAAAAAACTTATGATTGAAGATATAATCATGTTGAATTTGAATGAAAACCTTATATTTAGGGTGTGAATCTTCTTTTTTGGTAAAGGAATGTAATAGTCATGTTACCTATGAAAAATCCTTGTGAAAAAACAATCATGGATCATGTTTAATCTTGAAAATCTTCCTTGTATATCCTCCTTTGGAATTCTAGTGAAAATTTCATATTTTACTCTGCCACCCAACAATACGTAGCAAGCATACATTGGTTATGCCACAACGGACTCAGTTTGCAAAGTTACATCATTTACATAGTAACTACAAAGTGCAAGTTTGGCCTCAATGCCCAAAATGGTTTACGTGTAAAAAAATGACTGGAGTGGGGTTTTGGGCCAAATATGCATTCTTTGATATTTCTGAGACCCACCAAAGACACATGGCTTATTTCCATAAAAGGTTGAAAGGGCGAGACATCAGGTTATATTATCAATCTTGCATCCAATGGGGAGAACAAATAAATTTGCAAAATAGCCTCGTATTTCTGTTATGTCTAAGATTCAGACATGTTTCGAGATCTCAATAAAATTCAAAGACTGACACTCAGGTTAAAAATGTAGTTCTGCACTTACAAAAAAAATTGGCTGAAATGCAAGTGAGTTTCGTGGCTCCACCATTATTCAAGTAAAACACGTGGCAACTCCTTATTAAAAGTGGAAAAGTGGGGGTGTGGGTCAAGATTACAAGTTTGCACCAATTTGAAAAGCAATCCTACTGTGAAAATAGACTCCCTAACCCCACAAGAGACTAGGTTAATCCACATGGACGATCCATATTCAAATAAAAAGAAATATCGATGTATATAGTATAAAGCATTTATGATTGCCGTCATTAATGTGTTCTTTGCATGAATCAAGGTAAAATCATTAAAATCTTCCAATTATTTCAAATTTTATCATTGCATGTAAATATTTGGATGCCCTAGCTATGAATTGACAAAGTAACTAAGTGAGAAGAAAATAATCTGAGAATAAAAAAAAATCAGGAGCACGTGAGCAAAAGATAAATTCACATATTTTTCAGAAAAACGAGTGAGTGCTTATTTTACCCCATTCAATTCTTAATATTCAAGTTGAAATTGAAGGAAGGACAAATTATATAATATGAATTATCTAGCATCAAGTTTTCACATGAATTCCATTATTACTATTGATCTGGATAAGGTCATGGACATGAAGTTGTTAAATACTGACATGGAGGATTTCCAGAGAAGATTGAGTGACCCAAACAAAAGTAAATGGATGACATCCATTGATGCTAGTGACATTGCCTTAGCAACTACTTTCCCACCTTCCATACATGCTCCTTAGCTCGTATGGTTGTGTGCGGATAATTACAACCCAAAAACAAGAGAGGTATTGGATGGAAGTGGAGAAAGAGTGATAAATTTAATACCAGAAGCCTTTAAAGCAATTCTAGGGTTTCCAAATCTAGATCAACTAATAATTGCTACGATTGAATCCACACAAATCAATTATGAGGAAAGATGATATGAGTATTCTACAATGTTAAATTCTTGGTGTTTTAAAGACATAAAACCATCTATAAACAAAATCGCTAAGAGGTTGACCAAGATAATGATTTTTAAAGAAGTTCACGACTTAATTATGCTATTAAGAAAGATGGCAAGGCTAGAGGGAGTTAATTATTTTCATGAATGGATGTGCCCTTTCATAATGGCCATCTTAGAGGAGCAAAGAAATTTATGTTGGGAAAACTTTATTTCAACATCTATTCATACTAAGTTTTTGACAATGATGGTAAAGACTACTGAAGGTATTTCAGCTGATATTGATTCTATATGATGTCATATTTTATGTACAAAATTTCTTGTTTTAAATAATTTCTAGGACTCCCACTACAAGCTATTTTTAATGATTACAAGGTGTATGATGTATATCCACAATTAAGGATGACAAATTTGAAGGGGAATGTAAGGTTGGTGAATGATGCTTTTATTGCCCCTATGACCTTCCCTTTCAAGCCAGAATGGGAGCAGTATAGGTTATTTGTTATTGCTAGGGAAACAATTCAGGAATATGGTTGTGTTTCCATATAGTACAGGTTCTTCACATACTTGAGGGTAAGTGGATTCGAGGTAAAACCGGACAAATTACCCATATATTAAGTGACAAATGGGCCTTAATGTAATTATCGAGACAATTGACTTTTGTGCATAAACAGATTGCCAAAAGGAATGAGACAAATATTAAGTTCCCCATCCAAATTAGAAAGTATTAATGTCAAAGTATAATAAAAGATAGATTGATAGAGGAAGAGATAGAAATATTCAGAATGGAGAGATTCACACCAAGCCCCAACTATGATATTAGATGGGTTATTAGTAATGGTGAACATGAGTCTCACTTTGAATATTATTGGATGAACTTTATAGATGAGGAAGAAGTCAGACTAAGGGACTTTTCTATAATTTCATTAAGACATATTATTGATTTCAATATTGTTTTAGTCCCATAGGGAATTATAGATGATAAGGATATAGTGGGATGATACTACCATGACTAGAAACTAGAATCAAAATCAATTAGTCCCATTGATTGGAACGAAAAGGAATTAGATTGCCCTTATATATGGATCTCCAATGTGCTAAGAAGAACATTGAATTGGTTAACTATCAAAGGTTTAGATTTATCTCTGTAGAACACCAGGGTATTAAATGAGTTTCAGAATTTGAATAATTTTGAAGGAGGTCTCCCCCCAATGAAGAAGGGAACAAGTAAAATAGATCCTCTAAAAGGGAAATCCCCTCAGTTACCCAACAGCAATCCCACCACAGAAACCAATGATGAATGGACATCAACAACTAACAAGACTGGGACCTTGAGGTTTATTTTGGTCTAAAACGCTAAAGGAATACTTCAAAAATCCATGTAAGATGCTCCTATAACTAAATTAGTACCGCTTTACGTAAAGGGGAAGGGCCTAATCACACAAAAACCTCCCTCCAAATTTTTACCAGGATCATTAAACTCTGGAAAGAAGATGAGAGGAAATATAACATGTGTAGACATTCAAGCCAAATCATATATTGCAAAGGAAAGAGAAGCACCCGATGTTAAGCACTTTGAGAGAGCCAAGAAGAAGGTTAAGGTGGTGTCGGAACATCCTTTGACAAGGGATGGTTGTGACCATGTATCAAGAAAACATAAGCATATAGAACTTGAAGTAATTGAGCCCTCTATCTTGACTAAAGATCAAAATAAGGTTGTGCCTCATTTGCTCATCAAACATTGTCATCCCAGACTCCTAAAAATGTGTAATCTACTATCGGTGTGAAGTTTCCTGGTATGGTAGCATTTTCCTCCCCATTTGAAAATTTTCCAGAGACAATATGCAGTACTCAGATGCTTATTTATTCAGTTGAAGTTAAGAAGGAACATGCACAAAATAAAGCAAAAAGTAAGGAATCTAAAAATCCATCAAAAACAGATGATGATATAGTTGAATTGTTTAAAGATGTGCCTAATTTATAAATGGTTGGTGTAAATGTTGAGATTCATACAACTGAACATATAAAAACCCTTAAACATGAGGTACATTTTCAAGATCCCCACCAAGCATTAGATGCAAGCATGAAGGGCTAACCCCAAAATGTTCAAAGTAAAGTAACAGGAGATGATCCCCTCTAAGAGACAAATGTTCTAGAAGAAGTTGTAACTAAGGTATCAAAGGAAATGAGTAGGCATGCTGAGATTCATCTTGAGAAAGATAAAGATCAGGAATTACAATTAGAAACTCAGCCAACATGGCATAAATGAGTTAAAGAATAACCTAGAGAGGGATCATCCATTAAATAGTCGCCAACAGGGGGTGAAGATACTGTAAAGAATAGTGCGTCAGTCAAAACCCCAAGTATGGATGAAAATTTTCCAAAATAAATTACATACACCTCAATAAATAACATAGATACATGTTTATTGGTTCCTTCTCCTAGGGATCCAAAGGAGGTTTCAATTGAAAATGTGGTTCTCATGGAAAAAAAGAATCAAGAAAAGGGAGCAATAGGTAGTAAAAATCTAGAAGATGGCACTCAATCACTGGATCAGGAAGAGAGTAAGGAGAAATTAGATGTTGTCACACTGGATCATGAAAAGTAAATAATAAAAGTTAAAGAAACATCAAAAGAACTGGTGTTATATTCTGAAAGCTCCACAGAAGGAGAAGAAAGGAAATGTCCCTATGGATGGATGGTTGCGAGGAGTTTTTCAACAAGGGGCAAAGGAAATTACTCCAAAAGAAGCTCTAAGTATCACTAGTATATCAATTCAAAAGCCCAAAGATTCTTTGAAGAAATTAATAATTCTTAAAGGGTATATCAGCATGGATTTAGAACTTTGGAGGTTACAAATCCTCATCAGGGAAAAATAAATTATGATATCACAAGTGCAATTATGATATTCAGCGTATCCATTTGGATAGGGAATCATTGAAATAGGGAGTGACAGAGGCAGTTGAAGGTTTCTTACAAAGGGATTGATGAGGATAAGATATCCAAAAGGAAATTAAAAGAACAAGTAAAAACATTAACCTCATGCTTACATAGACTGGTAGGACACACAGAATAAGTTGTCAGTGTCATCACCCCTAAAACACTAGAAAAGATTGAAAAATCTACTAAGAAAGTTTAGGCAGTAGATAAGTGGATAGAAAATTTATCTCAAGAGGGTAAGAAATTCATTGAAAAATCAACTGACAGGTATGCATAACTTTCTAAATTACTTAATGATATTAATGAAGTTGTTGGAGAGTGTGATAATGAGTTGTTCTATTGGGAAGGTATTTTCCCTAAATTAGAAAGAATCAACCAGCTTGATGAAGACTTACTGGAAAAAGAGGGAATAGTGTCACCAGATAAAAAAGGGACTCAATATATAATAGAAGACTTGGCAAAGATCATGGTGGAAACTTTGAATCAAATCAAAGAAAAGTTGACAACTGAGAAGGAATGGGTAGGCAAGACCATTGATGATATAGATTGTATACTTGGAAAAATGGTATCTGATCACAAAAAAATGGTTTATGGGAATTTAGGGGTTGATGTCTTGATTCAATCCTTTGAAAAACATATTAAAGAAGAACCATGTTCCTATGATGTTTTCAAAAGGATCACTTTAGCGGAGAATAATATCACGTACCTAAATAAAGGATTAAGGGAATCTAGACCAAGGACATCTGAATGCAGTGATATATTGAATAAGAATCACTTGATATACAAGTATCACACCAAACTCGATGAAGAGGATATAATGCCACTATTTCAAAGGTATGATGCCTATATGGAGAGGCGGCCAAAGGAATAGAAATATGACGGAGATGAAGATTCAGATTTCAAGACTGATGAGAAATCTTAGGCTTGTTTTTCTTTTCATCTTATTTCAATTATTACCCTTGTTTCATGAAAACTGAATATCACTTTGAAGTTGTTGTTTTCATACATGAATGTAATTTGATACAATACACTAGATATTTATATTTCTTTGATAAGATTTCAAATCTATTATGAATCATGTGAACTAATGTCACTTTTTGATATCTTTTTTATTGTGGAAAAAAAGAAAAATTGGGGTTTTATAGGGGCCCCAGCTCATGAAAGATATATATATTCTCAAGTATTACATAAAAAAAGGGAAAATAAGAGAATAAAGACACTCAATCATCCTCTAATTATACTCTGATATCTTCTCTAAATGGGGGAACCTTGTTAAACAACATGTTCTTCCTTGGTATAAACTTTCCTGAGCCCTGAGCTATTTGGGAAAATACAACTAACCCAGCCAAATTCCTAGACATCCATATTTCCATCAATGATTCAATAGTCATTCTGAGACCATCCATAATATGCCTCAGTTCTATCTTCTTCTTATAAGAAGAAACACAATCCAAAATGTCTAAGCCACATGAAGGAAAATCCTTCTTCCCTTTTGCCTTGTATGAAGTGGACTGAAAGGGAGTAGATTGATCAAGAACATTTGGAGTGTTTGGAAGAGCAAGCATTGTGGCTCTTGGACCTGACGAAGAAGGAGATCTAGAACTAGGCTCACCACTATACCTCCTCATGAAAGGTGGGTGCTCTCTTGGCAGAGGAATAGGAAAAGGTCCTGATAATTTTCACTCCATCAAAGCAGTCTGCTTCACTAGATGAATGGAAGGTTGGAGAATAGATTTTCTCTTTACCTCCTTAATGGTAGAAAATGATACCTTAAAATGTTGAGGAGATGAAAGCTCTACTTCTTCCTCATCCAAAATAATAATTTGGGGTTAAGATCTTGATTCCCCCCTCTTTCTTCTTCATGATGGTGTTGGTATTGTGGATTGTTGAAGTGGCACATGTCTTACTCGACCTCCTTCTAGAGAAATGATTTGTTGCTCTAATTCTTCTACTTTGTGAGAAATGGTAGGCACAGTGTCAATTGATGTCTTTTCTTAGAGAACTTAGAATTCTTGAGGAACCTCTTTCAACACATATTCTTCATTATATAGACAGAGAAATTCATATTTTTTCAACCCTGATACAACAAGCCTTCTTTCAATCCATAATCTCTTCAATTCTTCTAGAGTTTTCTAGTGTTGTGTCGACACAAAAATTTTCCTCCGTAATTTCTATTTCATTAATGTATGTATTAGGAATATGATGTTGTTAAGTATAATTAGTAGTAGCGTCTGATAGAAGATAACGGCACCGTCAGTATGGTGTCGCCAATAATGTGGAGTACGGTAACAGTCAAAGTACAATAGGAATGTTGTAAAAAGTAAATATTTCTCGTAAGTGGTCCGGTAATGTTAAAATGTCAAAGTTTGGGTAATTAGAGAAGTAGGGTCTACATGATTAGGAATTAGAAATATTATATTGGTAATAAGGACAAGGAGTGAGGTCATAAATATTTGTATATTTTATTTGTAAAAATTCTAAAAAATGTGGAACCCATGTAAAATGATAAGGTTTATCTTATCTTAGACAGATAAGCTTACATGTACAGATAAGAGTTAAGGTATGGAGTATGATTCGTGAGAGTGAATTTATTATCCTATCTTAGAGATAAGATGGATAAGTCTGGAAGTTCTATAAATAGAGAGGCCACCCCCCCTCATTTAGCATAGAAAGAAGTAGTAAGAAATATTGTAGGAAGTGTGCGAAGGAAGCCATCAGTTTAAAGGTGTGTTGAAGAAGCCATTAAGAGGTGTAATTGTAAAGTTTCTCCCATAGTCTTGGTGAAAGGAAAGTGAAGTCAATAACACTTGAAGCACCTCATGGGTGAGATTGTAACAATTTCATGTTAATATTATTATTTACTTTGATATTTCAGATTTGTCATCATTCTGTCTTATAATAGTCGATTGTATTCTTGTGTTATGTTGTTGTTTTGTTTCCAGATTACATCCACCAAACTAAAGGTTGTGCATTAGTAAATAATCATAGCATGAGGAGTTCCCGGTGAAGAATTATCATAGTGCCGGATTGGTGATTACATTTTGGTTCCATTGCTGGGACCATTCCTCGTTGGTGGATTTTCTGGAGAGATATTCTCACTTAGTCAAAAATCAATTAGAGGGTAACCTTGTTTTTACTGTGCATAGTAGTTACCATGGTAAAGTCATTTTTTCCATGAATAGTAGTTACCATGGTAAAGTCATTTTTGCTAGAATAGTATTTACCACAGTAAAGTCACTTTTTACCGTGAATAGTATTCACCGCAGTAACTTCACTTTTTACCGCGAATAGTATTTACCGCAGTAAAGTCACTTTTTACCGTGAATAGTAGCAGTAGCTTCACTTTTTACCGTGAATAGTGTTTACCACAGTAAAATCAGTTTTTACCGCAGTAAGTCAAGTTTTACCATAGTTTACTGTGGTCATTTCTATTTTACTGTAGAAAGGTGTAAAGTCACTTTCTAGTATAGTGATTCCAATTATTTGTACACATAAGTCTTGTTGATTATACTTATGAGTTGGTATTTCATGGTGGTTACTTTTGAAAATGGGAAAGATTCCTGTTTTTTCAGCTCAATCTAATGAAGATGCTTCTTCTTTCATTCAAGAGTTTAAGCGATCTTGTATTTGTAATGGCCTTATAAGAAGGGAACAATGGACTGAATTTTTTCCTACCTTTTTGAATGGTTCAACACTTAGGTGGTTTGAAATACTAGGTTGATAATATGAAAAATTCATGGGATTTATTAACTGAAAGTTTTCTTAAAGAATTTGGTGAACAACAGAAATATGCAGATCTCATGATCGAGATCATAAAGCTATCCCAAGGAGAGAAGGAGAATATAAGGGATTATCATGCTCGTGTTCTAGAGCTAAGGAGGAAGCTCGATGCCCAGATCCGGAAGGAAGGACTAGCGGATGGGTTGATGAATGGCATGGATAATCTCCTCTGTAAGCACTTCATTCTTGGGATGAAGCCAGAGATCAGACAACGAGTGAAGTATGACCGCCCAACTACCATTGAACAAGCAAAGGAGATTGCAAGAAGGCAAGAAGAAAGCATGGAAGAGGAGCCCAAAGAAATTGTTGCTAAAGTAGAGCCTACACCAGCACCTTTGGTCCAGAATCCAGAACCACTCCCGGAGAGCACAAATATTTCTCCTAATACATCTACTGAGTATGAAGATCTGCTAAAAAATATGGGTCAGTTAACTATTAATCTTCTTCAAGGAAAGGAATTTAGTTCTCAGGGAGGAGATAGAGGTCCAAAAAGAAATATTTCTGAAGTTGTTTGTTATGGTTGTTATAAAAAGGGTCATTATAAGTATAATTGTCCAGATAGAGCTTCTACATCTGGTAAAGGAGATAATGATAAAGGAAAAGCACTTGTGAATTCTTTTGATGTAGTAGATAAGAGCAGAAATAATGAAGTAGATGTGTTTGTAACAAAAAGAAAGAAAGAAAAAGATAATCAAGATGGAAATGATCCTAAGAAGATGAAAGAAGAAACTAGTAAGAAACATAGGAGAAGAAAGTTGGGTGTGCAGGATTTTCTAATTTCACAGGGGCAAGGACCATACTCCATCTTGGAAGATCTGTCCAAAAGGCCTGCAAATATTACATATGGTCAACTCTTGGCTATGTCTTCTGAGAAGAGGCGGGGAGTTACAAAGTGGACTCAATGCTCGACGAAGGAAGGAGGTTGAGGTCCTTTTTTTGGAGGTAGAGGCGGATCCCTATGCTCCACAAGCTGAGGTATTATGTAATGGCATTTTAATTCATGATGTTTTAGTTGATGGAGGTGCTGCAGTTAATGTAATGACTCGAGTCTGTAATGAATATGTTGGGTTTAAAAATTGATCTCCATTCAACACTTATGTTAAGGTCATTAAATAAGGGAAAAACTAAACCAGAAGGTGTAGTTTCAAATGTGGGCAATATCTGTTATGGGTGTTGTATGTGTGGTATAATTTCAGGTGATGAAAAATGGTACTGTTGCGTACCCAATGCTGCTGGGGAAGACCAGGGCTAAGGAGATTTCATGCAAGAAACTACTGGAATGAAGGTTTCATGACACTTGGACGTGGTAGAGAGAGGGTGAAGATAAATGTGATCCCTCGACATCATAAAGTAAGGAACCTATGGATTCAAGTGATGAAACTGATGACTGGACATCCTCTTATTACTCTAGTACTAGTGAAGTGGACACTGAAGATGAAGAAAGCAAGGTGGATGTTTCAGTCATGGATATCCTCCCAGTCACACCAACTCATGACCCCATAAAATTATCTGAAGAAGAAGTTGATGATCGTCTCCAACAAATAAAGATTGGTAATGTTGTAATGGAGAGTGAGAAGGAATCATACCTCCATCTCTTTCGAAGGTACATACACCTATTCACTTTTGATTACAATGAACTCCGTCAAGTAAGTTGGGTAGAACATTGTATTGAGCTGGTAGATGGTGCTAAGCCCATAAAGCAAATGCCATATAGAATGAATCCTAATTTTTCCAAGACTGTTAAAGAAGAAATAGATAAGTTCCTTGATGCAGGATTCATATTTACTGTGGAGAATTCAAAATAAGTTTCTCCCATTGTGATCTCAATAAAAAAGAATGGGAAGCTACGCATTTGTGTTGATTACAGGAAGTTCAATAGGGCAACAAAGAAGGATCATTACCCTCTTCCATTTTCAGATCAGATCTTGGACTAAGTAGCTGGCCAGGAGTGCTATAGTTTTGCTGGTGGCTATAGCGGCTACAACCAAGTTCGTATAGCAGAGAAAGATCAGCTAAAGACCACATTCACCACTCCTTGGGGAACATTTGCTTATAGAGTTATGCCTTTTGGGTTGTGTAATGCTCCAGCAACATTTCAGCATTTGATGAATAGGGTGTTCGAACCCTACATTGGGACCTTCATCAGAGTATTTCTGGATGATTTTTTGCATCTATGGGAGCAAGTTGGACCACCTGCATCAGATGGAGACATCATTTCAAAGGTTAGATGAAGCACAAGCCTCACTAAACCCTACAAAGTGTGTCTTTGGATGTTCTAAAGGTGTTTTGTTAGGGCATGTTGTATCCAGAGATGGTATTGGTACTGATCCTGATAAAGTTTCAAAAATCAAAGATTTACCATTTCTTCTTAATAGAAGTAAGTTGAGATCATTTTTAGGGCCATGTGGGTTACTATAGAAGGTTCATCAATAATTTCTCAAAGATTACACAGCCACTAACCTAGTTCTTGAAGAAGGATGTTACTTATGAACCAGGAAATAAGGCGCATGAAGCTTTTGGGCAATTGAAGGAAGCTCTGGTGTCTTCACCTATTTTGAAGAATCTAGATTGGAGCAAGCCATTCATTGTGTACACTGATGCCTCAAATATAGCACTAGGAAGTACTTTGAGCCAAAAGGATGAAAATGGGAATGAACATCCAATTTACTTTGAGAGCAGAAAAATGAGCAGTGCTGAAGTAAATTACATTGTAATTGAAAAAGAGGCTCTAGCTATCATTTTTGCTGTAAAGAATTTTAGAAATTACTTGCTAGGGAAAAAATTTCTAGTTGTAACAGATCATCAGGCTCTTAAATATATTGTAAATAAGCCTAACCCATCAGGGAGGATAGCAAGATGGGATAATTTTGCTACAAGAATTTGAATTTGATATTATAGATAGGCCAGGAAAGAAGCATATCAATGCAGATGCACTCTCTCGAGCCTATGATGGTTTAGGATCATCTTGTGATGATGATGATTTCCCCGATGCAGCATTATTATCCCTTGACACAATCCCTAGTGAATGCATAGATATTTGGAATTATCTAAATGAATTCAAGTTTCCTGATGGTGTCAGTTCAAAGACTAAGAGAAAGATTACTCAAGCCAGTCGTCCATATTCTATTCTGCATGGAGTATTATTTCGAATAGGACCTAATGGAAAGTACAAGAGGGCAGTTGGACGTGATCAAGGGAAGGAACTGCTAGAAGAATTTCACAATGGTACATGTGGAGGGCACTTCTCTGGACAACTTACAACAAGAAGGATCTTGGATGCAGGTTATCACTGGCCCTCTTTTTTTAAAGATTGTTATAATTATTGTAAGACATGTGATATTTGTCAAACACATGGTAACCATAAGACTTCATCAACTCCATTATGTCCTATTCTTCCCCTTGGTCCCTTTGAAAAGTGGGGAATAGACATTGTAGGTCTACTTCCAACTACATCACGCCAAAATAAGTATATTGTAGTTGCCACAAATTATTTAACCAAGTGGGTTGAAGCTAGGCCATTGAAAACAACTTCTATGGATGAAGTGGCAAGGTTCATGTATGAACGCATTGTCACTAGATTTGGTTGCCCATTAGAAATTGTAACAGATCAAGGAAGCCACTTCATTAATGAGGTGGTGGAAGCCCTAGTCAATAAGTTTTCTATTAGGCACAGGAAGGCAACAACATACAAACCAAGCACAAATAGACAGGTGGAACGAACAAATTTTGTGTTGTGTCAAATTCTAGCAAAAGATGCAGCCTTGCAGGTACATAAATGGGATAAAAGGATTCATGCAACATTGTGGGCATATAGGGCAACATCAAAGTCAGCAACAGGATACTCCCCATTTCAGTTGGCCTATGGCATTGATCCAGTTCTTCCTATTGATTTTGATATTCCCATTGTGAGAGTTATGAAAATTTAAAGGATGGATGAAAGTGATTCAGTAAAAGAAAGGTTGGTACATCTTCATTTGTTGGAGGAAATGAGAGAAATAGCAAAGGATACAAGTCATAAGAAGAAAATGAAGTAGAAGGAATACTTTGATCAAAAGATCCGGTGGTCTCCATTTCATGTGAATGACTTGGTTCTAGTATATGATTCCAGGTACAAAAAAAGAAGACAGAGAAAATTTCTTCCAAAATGGATGGGACCCTACAAAATAGTAGCTGTGCATGAAAATGGTACGTACCGACTGGAGGAATTGGATGGCACTCCCATTACGAAATGGGTCAACCACGACAAGTTGAAGATTTTTCCAAGCACCAGAATAGTCTACTCCGAGGACAAAGTAGAAGCTAGGAAGGGGGGAAGATGTCGACACTAAAATTTTCCTCCGTAATTTCTATTTCATTAATGTATGTATTAGGAATAGGATGTTGTTAAGTATAATTAGTAGTAGCGTCTGATAGAAGATAATAACGGCGCCATCAGTATGGTGCCACCAATAATGTGGAGTACGGTAACATTCAAAGTACAATAGGAATGTTGTAAAAAGTAAATATTTCTCGTAAGTGGTCCTGTAATGTTAAAATGTCAAAGTTTGGGTAATTAGAGAAGTAGGGTCTACATGATTAGGAATTAGAAATATTATATTGGTAATAAGGACAAGGAGTGAGGTCATAAATATTTTGTATATTTTATTTGTAAAAAGTCTAAAAATGTGGAACCCATGTAAAATGATAAGGTTTATCTTATCTTAGACAGATAAGCTTACATGTACAGATAAGAGTTAAGGTATGGAATATGATTCGTCAGAGTGGATTTCTTATCCTATCTTAGAGATAAGATGGATAAGCCTGGAAGTTCTATAAATAGAGAGGCTTACCCCCCCTCATTTAGCATAGAAAGAAGTAGTGAGAAATATTGTAGGAAGTGTGCGAAGGAAGCCATCAGTTTAAAGGTGTGTTGAAGAAGCCATTAAGAGGTGTAATTGTAAAGTTTCTCCCATAGTCTTGGTGAAAGGAAAGTGAAGTCAATAACACTTGAAGCACCTCATGAGTGAGATTCTAACAATTTCATGTTAATATTATTATTTACTTTGATATTTCAGATTTGTCATCATTCCGTCTTATCATAGTCGATGGTATTCTTGTGTTATGTTGTTGTTTTGTTTCCAGATTACATCCACCAAACTAAAGGCTGTGCATTAGTAAATAATCATAGCATGAGGAGTTCCCGGTGAAGAATTATCATAGTGCCGGATTGGTGATGACAGTTCCCATCGAAAAATATGATAATACATGGACTGAAAATACGAGAAGACAGGATTGATCTGAATCAATCTCAAAAGAAGGAGATCTGAATCTCCTGATAGGTCAAGGGTCATTTGTTGTCCTCTGGGTCTACAATTTCAAACAAAGCCCTGACAAAGGATTCATCTGGGCCAGTTAAATTTAATATTTGATTTAAATCTTCTAATGATATTTATTTCAAGCTATTTTCCACAGACACCCTTGCCATTGCACCAAAAAAGATCTCTTCAGTAATCCCTCACATTCAAGAATAGAAAAAGGATACATATTGGGGAGAAAATAGAGTTGAATTTATAATGAGAATGGTGCAGATAAGTTGAGCCGAGAAAAATCACTGCCACTAATGAAGAATATTTTTCACTCACCTCACACAAAGGAAATAAATTTCAAGGAAATTCGCATTGTGCAAAAAAATATGTTATATTGTTTTGATGCAATCCATGTGAGAATATTTAGCTCTAAACAAAACGAACATGAGTATGTATTTCTCAAATTTGTTTCTCAAAAGGTAAAAGGGATTGCATATCACATCAACCCACATGGAGGCACCTAGGAACTATCAAAAAGGATTTCTTTCCTGCCAGAAAGGAGAGATGATTAAACAACTATCAAAAGGGTTTACATGGTGTCCCAGTTATATCTGAGGAAATGAAAAACGTGAATAGCTTGTGATTTTTTCACCTGGAAATATAAGATGGGATATTTTTCAGGAGAAGTAATAATAAATTAAACTATATGATGTGAGGAAGAATATTCTCCTGGAGATTCATGCTTTTGGGGGGGAAATGGAGAATGAGTGAACGATTTAAATTATATAAATTTGATGAGAATACTCTCACATAAGGGGGGTTAAATTTTCTAAGCTTTAGAGAAAAAAGGAGAGAACTTGTTTGTACTTGTTGAAACTAAACCAACCTGAGATACTCAAGCTTCATTCACCTGTTCCAAAACCTTCTCGCTAAGATGATTGCATTATATAGTCATTGGAAAATATTGAGGTCATAGTGTTGTGTCCCCTTATTTAAGAATTAGATTTTATTGGATTAACTTGTGTGTATTCTCATGAGAACTGTTACTTTTGTTTCAAGATGAATTGTTTCGAATCAATTGTCTGCATTTTTGTTGCAATCTTATGCTAATTAATCTATCTAAATTACAAAAAGTATTTGTCTAAAGGTAGTGACATTTTGGTAACTGCAATTACATGATACATGGAGCTTTCCTTCATATTGTGGTAAATGGTTTTAAAGTCAATTTTTATCTATTTGATCTAGGACTTTTTTCAGTTCCTGAGTGTATCTGGAGCGTATTTGATCAGATATTGTTAGTATTTTGTTGAGAATTTACCATGAGCTTTTGTGTTTGAATTCTCAAATTTTGTTTGAAATCATGTATTCTTGAGCTTTCATGAATACAAACCTTCTAGTTGAAGGAATGTTATGAACTGTGTGATCCATATTTTACATCAAGAAGAATTATATGCAGTATTTGTAAGGTTCATTTGAGTTCTTTATATAATCAACTTTATCCTGTTTAACTTCCCAATAATACATCAACATTAGAACCAATAACTATCAGATCCACCTGAATTACCCCTACTTGCACTATTAATGCATAAATATTATGGATATTTTCCAAATTTGTTCACCCTTTGTCCAAATTATGCAAGAGAAAGTCATAATTTATAATTGTCTTTAGTAATCTGAGCCTTTTTAGAAGGTATCTACATTTCTAGTGTGACAACTTGTGAGAGTTAGATAATGTCTGCATTGACCATATCTTCTTGAGGTTTCCTTTTCATATCCCTGAGAAAGAGAGTCCAAATATCATTGTTCTATTCATTTCTTTCATAAATACAGGTTACAAAATGGGTCCTCTCACCCTGGTTGTAGGAAGAACCTAAAATAGTAGCGTAGTTTATACCCTTAGTGAGGTGTTATCCAATGTTCCCCAAGTATGAGTAAAAAAGAGACTGTCATATCCATCTCGGCTACAAAATGACTCAAATCACGGTCTATCTTTCTCTAAGTATCTTGCTTAGTCTATTGATGTTGCTTGGTTTCCAAGGTGGGACTAATTTGGGTACCAACAAGTAGTCTACAAGTTTTTCCTATTCTTAGTTGTACAATACTTGCAAAATTTTAAAATCATTATTTGTTCAAACTTTCATATTTAAAATATGATGACCAAATTTTAATATATACATATATGGAAAATATATTGATATGCATAAATGTATATAAAAAATTGTTAACACAAATGAAGGTTTTCCCTTTTAAATTTTTGTCAGTATGGTATCCATAATATTGTTTTGCAAATTTTGAAAGGAAATATTAACAAACTATAGTCATTAAAAAAATATTTGGGTATATGTGACAATTAAATTTAACTTTATTTTTTATCTCTACCGAATTGTTTTGTAAATATAATTAATATTGTGTAAAAAATATATGGTATTAGGGTACAAATAAAACCTAAAGAAAATTAAAAAGAAAAGAGGAGTATATTATTATTAAATAGGGTTCCAAAGTAGTTTTTAGAATATCATTTGTTTGTCTAAAAGATAGGGAAATTAAGAAGAAGAAATAAAAAGTGGTACAACTATAAGTGGGATCCACCAAAATTATTATCATAAGTTGACTATGAATATTAATATATAAATGCTATATGATAATCTATATAACCCCTATAGAAATTGTGTGATATGATTTGAAAAGTATATTTGATTACCATGACATCATCTTCTCTTGAACTATGTGAAGGAGTAGTAAGAAAAAAAACTAATATAATCAATAACTAGATAAATGAAATTTTAAGTATTTTTGGACTAAAAATATGCAAGTATAAGCTTTGAAATATAAAAAATCAACACACAAAAATAATACAAGCTATTGATTGGTTTTAAAATGAGGTTATTATTACTAGTTAGGAAAAAGTAAATGTAATAATTCATATATCTTAACTAATAAATGAAAAAAGGATCTTTTAGTTTAGGAATTAGAACACATTATTTTATACCTAGTTAGTTATAATATTCAAGATCTATCATGAAAAAGGAAAGAAAGTGTGAGCAATAGAGAGATAAGAGTGACTTAGCCTATATTTCATTGTTTGGGATGTTTATGGGCTGGATACTAGGTGAAACAGGCTAGATATGAACTCAGTAGGTTTCATCTAGAGAATAAAGATATGAAAATCTTCCAAACATAACCACCCAAAGGAGCACAAGACTTCCCTGGGAACTAGTGTCCTAGAAACTACTTTGAATATGATATTTTCAAGGCCAAATATGTCTTATTCCTTTCACTCTTTGTCATATCCACCTCATTGTAGGGTTTCACTGTCACACTTGAATATATAAAAAAACTCTAGCTACCTACGTAAGGCTCAAGCATGCATTAGATTGGATAAATAATGTATATGCTTGATTCAAACTAACCTCGGTAGTCACCCCAATGTCATTTTCATTGAGCGGTGCACTATATTTCATACTCAATGTAGTTCCAGTGTGTGTGTGATAAAATCATGTCCCTTGAAGATAAGTTTCCACTATGCTAGTCACACAAATATAGTGGGATACAACTAATTTTCCCCCAAGATGAATGTGTGAGATGGAATACAGAAATAACCCCTCGTATGTAGTAAATGTGTAAACACAAAATCATGCACTTTAGACATTATTTAGTCCCGGTCTCACACTACTATTTAGAAGGTTTTTGAGTGAAGAAAGTATTAATTAACCCCCGTCTCTTGGTCATTTTTATTTGATTTCTGTCATCATTCCCGAACTCCATCGCACACATGCCTAGTTATTTTTTATCATCTTCCATTATTTTAGCCTTGACTAGGGCGCCCATGGGCACCCTTGTCCCACCAGGGGTGCCCTGATCCTTTTCACACTTTCCCACCACTTATTGTGCTCTTTCTAGTCGTTTTATATCTCTATCTTTTTGGTGGTTTGCCATTTCAGGGTTAACTACAAAATTAGATCGAGAAAACCCTATAAATATAAAATTATAAGACCATAGTGAGGGACCAAGCACTAGTCACTACTATCATCCACCTAGAGTTGTATCCATTTGGAGATCATTTGCATCCATTAGCTTCATAACAAGGACAAGGTTGGTTCATCTACATCACAGAAGCATAGGGGGAGGGACTCTATTATATTCCATGCACACATCCTATTACATTTGCTACATCTAGTTATTGCTCGCTACTTCACAAAGTACAACTAGCAGAAGTGAAACTAGGGCACATGATGCACGCACACACACACACACACACACACACACACACACACTAGAACAACATTTGGGTCTAAAATGTAGTGTAAAACACAGTTAGTAAGCCCACTATTGTGGCAATTTAGGTCAATTTGAACCATTCATTTGCATTTTTTTAGGGTTTCAATACTTCTTGTGGTCTCATATAGGTCTATCTATCATCTTGGATTATTAGCGACACCTAGTGCAATACAATGAATCTAATGCAACACATAACAAGTATTTCAGACCAATTTCTAGACCTATGAAACTCAATTTCGGACTTGTTACATAGACCACAAAGCCCATTTTATAGACCAAAGCACCCACAGGCACCGCAGTCCCTTTCCAGGTACTCCAGTCTAGCTAGATAACCCAGATCATTCCTTTTTGGGACCTCTGTACAGTTGTTCCTGGTTCCATATTATTCTATTCATTCTACAACATAGTCCAATGAGCTTCTCTAATCAGCTAAGTTCATTCTAACTCTCTTAAAACCCTAGGGTTCTGCATTTCCATTTTCATATTTGCTTGGGATGCTTTCCATAGTCATTTACTACATTTATTTATTGCATTTATTTACTACATTTACATGTTGTTCTAGATTAGATTAACTATCATATATCCCCATTTTTAGTTAATCAGAATGATGCATCCAGAATGCAATCCTTGAATGTTACTCTTTTCCCAAGTAGTATACAGGAAGTAATAGCCTAAAATGCCTAGCCCCTAATAATAGTGAGTAGGTTGTGTATATATATGGTTCCCTTGTTTTAATTTTGACACTTTGTGACACTAAAGGCTAACACATAGAATTAGAAAAGACCCTAAGTTAAGTACCAAATTCTAATTTATAAAATGAAGGAGAATGGACAAAAGTTCCTAAAAGGCACAATATTTCCTAGGTGGTAGTGTACTTACTAGGTTGTATTGTCCTAAAGCTAAGAAACAGAAACATGACCAAGAACAAAGATAGAGATCCTTATGGCTCAACTAAAAGATGTACATCCAAGGAGTATAAGACAATTCCATAATCAAACCCAATTGAAAATAATATAAAGATTAGGAGAATGTGTCACCAGTGTCTAATCTTCACACTTAGAAATTGTGTATACAATAGCATACTAGAGGCGTAGTGTAATAGTAATAAGTGAATAGTTTTGTGTCTATATTCCTCTCTTTATGTTATTTTGATGAAATTCAATAGTATAGAGAATATATGAAGAGTGTACCTCTAGAGGGATGAAGGATTCATACCTGAGGCATGTTGATAGTAAGAATCATAGTGTGGTAAACCATGGATCACTATTTTGATCCATGTGGAGTGAGTTTATTACCATAGGATTTATTAGAAACATGTTATGGAGATATAAGAGAATTTGAAACTAAAATATTGAAGGAGGGATCGAGAGTGATCATTTACCAAACTTCTATAGATTTGAGCATCCTGGCACTTGAGGAAGAGTGTTAGAAGAGCCATCAAATTTTTTCTCCACCATGACACCTCCTTAAAATAGATTCCACTAATGTAGATGGAAATGAACCAATTGGTACTTGCCTAGTAGTCAATTAAAAACCCCTCGTAAAGTGGAAAAGGATTGATGATGACTTCTCATTGCCTCAACTTTATGATGTAAGGTTGCAAACTTGGTCAAAATGGGAAAAAATGTTTGATTTGTTGGCTCCCAAGTTAGGTCATCTGGGAGGGATATTGGTATTGTTGGAATGGAATTGGAAACAACCTATATTGATTGAAACGTAGTATTTGATTGAATTTGATTGATTTGAACATGCTTTGGGAAATTAAATTTCCCCTAGAATATGAAATTTGAGGGTGAAATTGTGAGGATCCAATAAATTTTGAGGATATGGGATAGTTTTGTAATTGAAATAGATTGAAATTTGTGATTTTGAGTAATAACGTTTGTAGGATTTGAATATTGGTTTGTGATTGATTGAAAATAAAGTGGCAGTGTGTAGTGTGATTGTGTGTATTATGATGGAAGTTTGTTTGGATTTCTCTAGGAGGGGTAATAAGATAACCCCAAATACTTTCCCCCTTTCAGTTAAGGGGTGAGAAGTGGTTCAATGAACCATGAGCCAAAATAAAAGTAGATAGAGTGGTTAGAAATGAGATATGTATATGATAAAATAGGTAGTGAAGAGTGATATATAAGTGCAGCATGTAACAAAGGATAGGTAGTGTGTTATTCAACATTCAATAAGGTAAAATTCAAAAGATATAGTTCTAGTTTTGCCAAATGTGCTAAAAATTGAGAAACAAAAACTCAATATATAACAGAAACAATGTTGGTGAATTAGTTGTCGTAAGAGAAATTATAATAACTATGGTAATTGTAGTGGCAATATAATTTACTATAAATAGTAAGGAGGGAAATGTCTATAGTAGTTTCATTTGTACATTAAATCTTTATGATTTGATCTCTGGCTTGTGATGATGTCGCTATCATGAGAGGTGATCCCGACTAGGTTTGAGAGGGTCGTAGAGGTGATAGTGACTCAAATGGAAAATCATCTAGTAAGTTTTGATGTATATGAATTGTTTTTGTCTTCATTCAGCGTCTTGTCCACCATAGATGGTTAGTCATCTCACTTGGTGATATCATAGGTCATTAGGGTTAGTTAGGGTTGTGGCCATGTTTCATACACAGGAGTTACAAAACACTCTTATATGTACCTCTCTTTTTTATCTATGAGAATGAGCAGACCTATTCTTTCAAAATTGATTCTCATTTTTTTATTCAATCTCTTGCTTACTACGTGGAGTGTTCACAATGCCAATGGAAGTGCAACCTTTTTCTATGTACACGAGGTTCCATATTGATCCTTGCATAGTAATTTGTTATGGTATCAAAGTAATTTTTCAGTAAACGTGCACTCATTTTATTCCAGTTGTTAATTTCTTCCTTTTTTGGTTTTCATGCTTCTCGTGAAATTTTTTCATTCATTTTTCGAATCTTGTTAACATGTTTAACAATATTGTATTTTGGAGCTTGTGTAGTTTTTCTGGTTGTGCATGTGCAGGTTACAGGTGTTTCACAGCCAGATCTAACTAGCTACAGCTAAGTTTGGAGGAACAACTAAATATAGAGGTAGGATATTCAATCCGTTTTTATCAATAATTTTTAATTAAAAGTGATTTTTTTTAAAAAATTATGTTTTGGATATGGATTTGGCATTCTCTTTTTGTTTGCAGTTTTCTTTTTTTTTCTCTGTGTTGTCATTCCACCTGCTCAACTCAGTCAAGCTCTTGGACAAGCTAGTTAGGTCCCTATGAGCTATTTGTTTGCATTGGTGGCTGAGTTGGCTGCATTGAGCGAATTTGTTGGTTTTTGTACTATCGAACCAGTTTTTTCATTGATTTTGACTCTACCCCATGAACCTTGTCTATATTGGTTTGGCTTTGAGTCATTGAGTTGCACTGCATCAAGTTGGGTCTCTGTGTTTTGTAATATCTTTGCATTGAGTTTTGTTGAGTATCTTTGACAAGTGGGTTTGTGGTGAGTTAGCCTTTGGCATTTTTACTTTGTGCATTAGCGTGGTGAGTTGAGTTGTATCTACCTTGGCTCCAAGTTGATTGATCTCAACTCATTTTTCTTTAGCCTACATGTTGTCAATGAAATCAATTCATTTGGGTTCTGCATTCCATCTCTTGCAAGTCATTTTTGCTTGGTTTCCTATGACCTATTCTATGTTGCCTCAATGAGTTCCTATTTTTCCTTGATTCAGCATGTTTTTTCTTGGTTTCCTTGCGAGTTTAATTGGATCTTGCATTTTTCATTAGTCTGTCTTGAGCTCACCAAACCCTTCCTGTGCACTTGGATCCATCCATGCCTTGACCTCGAACTCACCTCCATCCCTGTGGCCATTTCCATACGTGGATCATTCACCTTGTCATTTGGTACCCCACCTGACTTGGCCAATCCACTCCATCCCAATCTACACGATTCCTCCACTTAGCTCGCTCCCACCAAGCATTTTATCCACCCATCCACCCGTTCTACTAGCCCATTGAGTGATCCCCCCTGCGACCTAGTCTTTCTCCTCACCGCTCGTTGGGTTATCCTTCACATGATTCATAGATCATGGATGGTATCTCCCCATGGCCTTTTATCTTTAGAATCATTCTTCCCTCTTAATTCCTAGGAATCCATCTAATGCATTCCGATATGGTTGGGCTCCATGCCCTCCTCACTCAGTGTGTCATTATCTTGACCTAGTTTCCCTCCTTGACTGTGTTTGTTATTTAAATTCCCGCTTGTTTGAATTTGTTTGTTTCGAATTCATTTAAATTAAATTGGTGTGTTTATTTTAAATATTAATCGATGTTTCAATATTAAGGGGATTATTTTTTGAAAGGTGGGTAAGGAATTAGGTATAAGGGTGGTTATTTTATATAAAAAATATTAATATTAAGGCTTTGGTTTAATAAGGATTAAGCTCGGTGATTCAATATCTAAGTCTTAGTTTTTAATTAATATTTAGTTAATCCTTTTAGTGATCATCATCTCATTAGGATTTTAATTAAATATAATTACTATTAATTACTATTAATTTACTCTTTACTTTAATTAATAGTTTAGTACTTAATTTTATCATTCAAATTTAGCGTTATTATCATTTTTATAGCGTTATTGGTGATATTTTTCTACTAACCATTTTTTAGAATGTGTAGCATCCTTCTGAGCATTTTTTCCACCTTCTGGGAGCTACTATTATGTCCTGGAAGTCCCTTAGACTCTTTTTGAGTCCCATTTTCACATTGTAATCGTTCTTCTTTGCTTGCGGGTTAGTGAGCGCATCTGTCATAACCTTATGAAAAGAGAGTCCCCTTACCTTCTTAATTTCTTTTGTTTTTGTTTAGTTGTTTCATTGTGCACATCTGAACATATTATGGTCTCCATGCTTGTGTGATATTTCGCTAATTACAAGGTGAGTGACCAACTGTCTCATGTCACATGAACACTTGGGTGTAATCAACGCACTACTTATAAAGTTCCACATTTAGGGGGATATTCATTTTGTGTGGTTATTTTCTTTCTGCTATTTTATTTTCTCACTTTTATTTGTTATGGATCTTAATGATTTTCATTTCCTTATCCCATTTAACTATCACAAATGAAAAGATGTTTTATCTATCACTTTGAGAAAATAAAACTTTACCGGATAACTATGGGATTGCAAGTTGGACCTAAAGATGATGTACAGCAAGAAAAGTGGTTTGAAAAATGTGATGAAACCTGTGGTCTTTTATGTCTTTATGTATCACCAGAACTACGCTTTCATATTAACACATCCAAATTACCCAAGGAAGTTTGGGATTCCATAGAAAAAAAATTCAGAAACATGACGAAATGAAAGGGTGTGAACTTAAAATGAGTTGATTAGTCTCATCCATAGCAATTTTAACACTCTCTAAGAGTTTTTCACTAAACTCAAATCTCTAAGATTACAACTGAAAAAATTTGGAATTGAAAAAAAGGACCCATAGCTCATACTTTCCATCCTTACAAAACTTGGTCCTGACTATTCTATATTTGTCTCTACCTTCCATGCTATAAAAAGAGAACTTGGTGCAAGTTGGACTACGCCCTCCTTTGATGAGATTGTTGTTGATTTGACTAGAGAATAGGATAAGCTAATTCAGCTAGGTACTCTAAGATCCACAAAATCCCATCTCTCATTGTTGGTCATGAAAAAATGAGGGTTTCAAAAGAGAAGAAGCATAACACAAGGATCATGTGAATAAAAAAGACCAATCCACCACAAAACAAAACTTTTCCACTTCCTCTTCTACTTCTAAAAATCCTAAAGAAAAAATCAAATGTGGGTGCTTCAGTGGTAGGAATGAAGAATAAAAATGTTTGAAGAATAATATTGACCTCCTCACGAGTCTTCTTGAGAAGAACAACATAGGATTTCTTGATTCTCTCATGCCATATTCATCATCAACTCACAAAATTTCTAAGGAAAAATACAATGGAAAAGGGAAATTGAAAGAAAAAGAAAAAGAATCAATCAAGGAGAAAATAAAGGTAAGAGATTTAGTTGCATGTGTGTCACTACTCCTACATGTGTGATTGATTTGGGTGCATCTCATCATATGGTCTCATCAGACATTGAGTTTGCTTCATTAGATTCATGTGACATATCTTCTCTTCATCTTGGTGATGAGACTTCTACACCGGTTTCAGGAGAGGTTCTATTAAATTGAATGGTGGAAATTTCAACAATGTGCTTAGTGTTCCTTCACTTTCAACTAATCTCCTTTCAGTATATTAGATCAATCACCTTAGTCAGGGAATGTGGATTGAGTTCACTCCAGATTTTTTTTATGTCAGAGAGAATCACAGTGAAAGTGTTATTGTAGTTGGTACAATTGATCATCACACTCTTCTTTATGTTGGGGTTAGCACACCAGTTGTATAGATAATATATCATATTTAAGCATACATTCAAATAAAAGTGGATAATCTACCAGAATAAATATACAAAATAACAGATATAAATCAACACCATATTAAACAAGGTTCACCCAGTGTGGGCTACATCCACAAAGAAAATAACCAATCTATTATCCAAAGCTTTCACAAGATATTTAATGAATATTTATAATCTTCCACACCTCTCAAATGTACAGTACTTTCTTTCACTCAAGCTTTTTCTTCTTCTCCAAGAATTCTCTCTCTCACAATTATTCTGAAAATAATCATCAAATTTTGCAAGTTCTTCTTTATTCTTACTTCTAAACCCTAGCTTTCATGCTTATATAGGTGTAGACAAACTTAGGGCACTTATCCATGCAATTACAATCAATAGATCTTTTTTAACACTAAAAATAGATCTAATTCCCAAGAGTTAATTAAAACATCCACACACAGGTAATCGACACTGGTTAGCCCTAACCGATGTCGGTTACTATGTTTTCCATAAATTTTCATACTACATGTTAATCCAAAGTAATTGAGCTCCACAACTCAACACTTTACTATTTTTCTCACTTTGTTCCTCCTTTAGATTCTTCATCGGATTCACCTAGACTTGATGATATTTCTGAGCTCACTTCTGATGATGATGAATTATCTTCTAGTTTGGTTGATTTCCATATTGATGAGGACCCACCTCCACCATCCACTTATCATCTACCATATCTTGAGGAGTTATTTCTTGATCCACCTACTCTTGGTCCACTATAGAATTTTCATAGAGCAAATACTTTGATTCGAGACTCATTGGACATCAAGCAGATATTCCAGCTTCCTTCTTAGACACTACTCTAGATTCACCATCCCTTCATGGAATAGTTGGCACTTTAACCTCACATATGGAGAATCATTCCTTGGATAAGAACCACACCTTGTCATTTTGTGGATCTTCTTCTTCTTCACTTGATACAGGGTGGTCTTCGATAGGTTCTTTGTCTTAGGAGGCTGGATAGCATTTCCTCATATTTTCTCTTCTTGTAGAAATATTAAAGTTTGTAAATGAGTACCTTATAAGGCCTTTAGTTGTTAGGACTCATTCAATCCTCCATTACTTGAGATCCTTATTATATATGGGTACCTCATCGGGCCTAGTTTTCAAAACCCAATTCCCTTCTCCTCTTCTTCTTTTCCAAAAATATTATTTTTTGTACATGGGTACCTTATCATGATTAGTTTTCGGGCCTCATTGACACATATTTCTTAGTTGTCTAGCAGATTTCTCTTTTGTTATGACTTTCCATGACATCTACCTCGGCTTCGATGAAGGGGGGTTGTTGGTTTATATGACTTGTTTCCGTCGTCATTCATCATATTTCCAACCATAGATGGTTAATCATCTCACTTGGTGAGATCAAAGGTCATTAGTTTTAGTTAGGGTTATGTCCATGTGTCATGCATAGGAGTTACACAACACTTGTATATATACCTCTCTCTTTTTATCAATGAGAATGAGCAGACCTATTCTTTCAAACTGGATTCTTATTTTGTGATTCAATCTTTTGCTTACTACGAGGAGCATTTACGACACCATTAGAAGTGTAACCTTTTTTATGTGTATGGGGTTCCGTATTTATCCTTGCAGAACAATATGATATTAAGTATTACATTTTTTAAAGTAGCCTAGGCAATATTAGAGAAATTTTTAGTATTTTTTATCTCATTTTTGTGATTTTTGAGAATTTGGGCGTTATGTACAGGAAGGAACCGGTGGGGCCAATTTTTTCTTTTTGGCGTACCATCCAATGTTGGACGTTACTATCCAAGTATTGGGTAGTAGTGTTCAGGCTTCTAGGTAGTTTTGTCTAGAGGCCAGAATCATTCTTGTATAAGCTTTTGATCACATTTTTGAGGTATATGAGATATTAATTATGTGTTTTATTACATTTTTGTGTATTATAAAGAGATGTACATTCATGTGAGTTTCATGCAGGTAGGAATTTGACTACATTATTGGAGTTAGGATTGGAGAAAGATGAATGGTATATATTGGACTATGTGAGCTTGTGGCACATTACTAGATTAGGGGAGGTTCATTTGATTATTGCACTCTGTAATAGATAGTGTGTATATACATTTGGGACCTAAAATTGACTAAGTCCTAAGGAAGAAGTTAGTGTGTGTGGGAGGTAGTAAAGAAGGAAGGTGCTCAGGAAAAAGCATGTAAGTGAAAGGCACGTGGTAGAAGAGGTTTGTGCACACGGGAATAAGAAGGTTTAGGGACTTAGCCATATTTTGAAGGACTTTTCATAGAAGAAACACGTTAAAAATCTAAGTAGGCATGATGAAAGGATAAGGTGCTAGCCTAGATCCTTGGAGGTCAAGAAAAGAATATTCCACGTAAGGTATATTCCTAGGATGATCATTATAAGTAGTGGAGGCATTTGCAAGATGACATAGGCATTCGACCATGGAGGACCAAACTTCCACTTGGCATGTGATCTATTCATGAAGGAAACCAAGGTGATAAATCCAAATCCTATTTAAAGGAATGCTTGGGTCCAAAATAAAGGAGGAGAGAAAGAACGAAGTGCTGAGGAAATGAAGGGTTAAAGAGGGTTTTAAGTAGTAACAAGGTGCTTTAGAAATACTTGCAAGGATGTTATTGAGCATATATGTATGGGTTTGGGTATGAACAAGGGTTGTAATGGGTAGAATAGCTAAGAACTCTCTCTCCAGAGTATTTTTAGAGGGTTTAAGATAATATTCCTTGATGTATTCAGTCTATATGACACTTATGATGTAATGAGGCCACTGTAGATGTTTATAAATCAATATATGTGTGTGATTCTAGTTATTCATGTTCTTAAGTATAAACCCTTATGTTATTCATATTATTCTGAGGTCAGATCTAGTTTCATTATGCTTATTTACAATGTTCATTCCCATTTATGATGCATCTGTGCACATGGATCTGTTATCTATATCTTCTATTTTTGAGTGAATGTCTATGTTTCCATTCTTGCAACTCATTCTCCATCAATTTTGGACCAGTCATTTGTGAAGCTCACATAAAGGAGGGGCTCTGTGCCTGAACACACCTCGGGTGAGCACCCAATGCATGTTGGGTGATAGGCCGATTTGCACTTGGGGTAGAAAGAAAGTATATGAAGAAATGACTATATTTTGGTTCCATTGTTGGGACCTCTTTTGAAGCTGTTGTGAGAATGGATGTGTGATGATGGAGTATCTGACCTTGGACAACATCGAGACCTGGCTTAAAATCATAGAGGATGAGTTTTCTAGGAGGTTTAATATTGGATCTAAGTTTGATGAACATGTAAATGGGTAGAGGAGAACCTATATCATGAACTCTATGAGACATTATTCTGTTTTTTCCTAGTAGAGTTGTATGAATGGATCTCAGCATATGCATCAAGCACAAGTTGGTACAATAGACCTCACGTTTATACCTAAGAAGAATATCATAGGCTCCAAGATGCTAATCTGACCTGGACCCATGTTGTTGATCACTGGTGGAGTAGAGTGCTGACTAGGTATACCTTGGAATACGTTATTTCTATGTATTCTTGTCAGGAGATTGCTGAGTTTGAGTTCTTGAGGGATCCTATAGGATTATTCTTGCATGTTATTCCACTAACTATCAAGATCTTTGTTATTAATTTGAGTTTCGAAGCCTTTCCCATGGCTGGATAGACTCTTGCTAGGTGTGGGGTGTGAAAGCTGGCGTGGTAGAGGATGACAGACCTTGTGGCGGAAATGGAGAGAGAGGAGAGGTGGCTCAAGTATAATGAATCTCAAGAGAGGGAATTCGCAAAAAAATATTGAATCTACATGAGTGATAGATTTATGGAGGCATAGATTACAGGGAGGATTTGAGGTTCACACAGAGGACGTGGAACCTAAGCAATCTGAGCTACCCCATCTTAGCAAGCACGAAAGAGAAACCCCCTCGGCTTCTGGAGAGAGATCGTTATATGAAGAAAGGAGGAAAACTATGGGTGCACATCTTAACCCATATGGCAACCAACCCTTGTGCTTAGTTTTCTAGTTCCTGAAATAATTTTTGATAATCCAGTTAGTATCGGTATTAGTAGTTGAGTGACACATAGGAGGTATAATTTTTCATTTGGTACATCTATGGTTACATGGTCATTTCTTGTATTTGGGGGTATTTTTTCTGGTACATCATCTAGGTAAGGTGTGGGTTCAAAAGGTTTGAGTATCACATGTCTAGAAGTGGCATGGGAAACACATCTAGGAGTGGTTCAGAATCACAAACTTTCGGAGCACATTTTAGCGTAACAGTGGGTTCGCAACGAGTAGTTACTTTAGGTTCCTTGCCTAATATAGGAGGATTAGGTGGATCCAAAGGGATAGGAGCTAGTAGATCTAGTGGGTCTGGTGGAAGAGGCAATACTAGAGGGAATCAAGGTCCTGGATCTAGTGGACAAGGTCCACAACACCATCAACAGGTGTTTTATGAGATGTCGCTCCACTTACCTGATTACAAGGGTGCTGAGGATGCTGTGGAACATGTACACAAGTATGAGTTTCTATGGCACATGGAGGGTATCACTATCAGAGTGAAACAGAAGGCCATTAATTTGCAACCATGTTTCAAGGGCATGTGCATAGCTGGTACCAAGAAGTATGATCCACACCAGACAATGGTGGATTACATTATTGTGTGTAATGCCTTTTTGGAAGAGTTCCACATACCTAAGTTTGAACAGAAAAGCATCAGCGCGTTGAAGGATATTCAACAAGGAATGGTGGAGATGTGTGAGGAGTATGATTCACATTTCAAGACTCTCCTATCCAAGTTATCTTATGACATTCACCCTTCGCAACATGCTCAATGGTTCATTAGAGGACTGATCACACCGTTCAGGAGGGCACTTTCATAGAAGACTTTCACAGACAAGGCCTTGGAGGTTGCTTATGTGCTGAGGTAGTAGGAATCATTGATACAAGAGTTAGTCCATTCCTAGAAGCCCAAATTGCTACAATGGAAAAGTAACTAGAGAAATTATCTGTGAACTCGGCTCATGAGACTCCCAGTGGGTTATGGTGTACAAATTGTGAAGTAGAGGGTCATATAAAGGAAATTTCCCATGAATATCGATGTCACGCCATGTTGGTGGACTATGAGATTTTCCATGGAGATCATGATGCAAGTAGATGTCTGTTGTTACAATGCACGATCCATAAGAATGTGTCCTGCTATTGCAAAATTTTCACCTTTACTACTCATGACACCAAGGATTGTAGATTGATTGACCAGATACATGATGCCATTGATACTGATGTGTGTAAGACCAAAATAGAGTTTCTAGTAGTTCCAAGGATGATGGTCATCATTATGAAGGGTGTGTGGATGGAGGAGGTCACAGGAAGAGGCTTTTGGGTGGATTTGAGGCCATGGTAATTGTTGAAGGAGGAAGAAGTGAATTTCCTCAGTGGAACCTACTATAATTGTGGATCTACATAACATTACAAGCGCGAGTGTCCTGATTTGTTGTATTTCTCTTGGTGTGGGAAAAATCACAAGTATGAAGAATGCCCAAAATTATTTGAACATATGATCTAGAAGTAACAGAAGGATAAGGGCACTGGGATGGTGAGCATAAAGTGTGTTAATAAACATTTGATGCAAAGGGTGACATGTGAGAATTAGAACACTGTACTAGTGACGACGTGAGTTGAGGCTTGTGCACACCAGGGAGATACCAAAGTAGAGAGTGTCGATTATAAGAGAATAAGTGGTACATGGGAAGTATCCAGATCCTACACACTAGAAGGAAGTTTATCAGGAAACCATGGATGTTATTCAAAGCCTACAAGGAGAGATCTAGTGCCTGAAGGAGCAGTCACGACAGTTAGAGTAAAAGAAGAGCACTGAGGCTCCACAGAAGGATATGGATGAAGTCAGGGAAGTATCTGAGATGCTGAGACAAGAGAATATCATCCCTCTGTTAGGAGAGTGGCTGAGAGGAAAAGTACCAAGTGTCAGAGGAGAGCGTGAGAGGTAGGTTTTGCATTGTTAATCTACCTCCTCACAGTCTTGACTATGATAAATAAATTACCTTGAACACAGTTGTTGATGGATGACTCTTAAGTAATATTCTGATTGACACGAGTGTGGAAGTTAATGTTCTCACCTTGGATGCATGGAATCAAATGGGAAGACCTCCATTACAACCATTTTCAAATGTTTTGTATATGGCTAATAATACAAAAGAAATGCCCATTGGTGTTTTAAAGGATGCTTCTATAACTATCCAAGGGGTGAAATTTACTGGAGACTTTAAAGTCTTGGTGCTTGCTAAGGTGGAAAACTTTCCAGCATTACTTGGGTGCCCCTAGTGCTATAATAACAATGTTGACTTACATTTCAATAAGGGGTATATAAGTTTTGAGAATAAGGAGGAATGTGTTATTATTCCTCTGACGGATGGAAAGTCAATGCCCTATACTAAGCCCTTGGGAGAAGAATACCTAGACCAAATTTATGTGCACACTATCAAAGACCCTGAGGTTGTGCATCCAACAAAAGAAGGTGTTATTCAATGGGAAGACACTCAATCTATAAGTGATACAACTAGTGTGGCATGTGATAATTGGGTGCACTAGACATATGAGTTAGTCGAAAGGCAGTTAAGAGGCTCTGTGACAAGAGTAACAAAGGTGCACTCAGTCAAGCACCTGAGAGGAAAACAGTTGCTAAGTTACACTGGGGGAGCCAACCCTGATGTTTTCCTATGAGCAATGGAGACTGAGTGGAGATGTGAGATCTGAAAGGAGAAGTATGTTTAGCTATAATTTTCTCAGGACCACAACACATTGGTGGGTGACCCAATGAGATAACCTTCTGCAATGGTGCTAGGTGAGGATCACATTTTTTATTAGGTTTCTTTGAAGTAATACACCTACTGCTATATAAAGACTATCAAGGGAAGGAACCCACCTCGTTTCACGTCCAGAAATGTGAGAAGGCATGGATGGAAGGCATAGAAGCCTTACCTCCATCTTTATGGGTGCATAAGCTTTACTCCACCTTACAAGAATTGTCACGTGTGTGGTACATTCATTCAAAGTTGTGTTGTCAGACAGGAAACTGGTAGGAGTTGATGGTTGATCTCATTTAAATCTTTTCAGTATCAGAGTACTAAACCATTGGTGGATAAGGTGCTACTAGTTAGTAAGCACCTAACTATGGGAGATAGTGTCCATGGTAGAAGGATAGAGTAATGGAGTTTTTGGGTGAACCTATCTTGGAAGTTTGCTTTGATGAGGAAGAATCAGAGGAGGTACAGCTTGAGTGTGCATGTCATGGAGAAAGGAGAAAGGAAAGTTGGTCTACGTGATAGAGGTGAAGAGGTGGAAAACTTGGATGGTAACCATACTTTTAGTATGTGCGAGGTTATGGATAGTCATGATGAGATAAGTGTGTGCCTACCATAAACCCCTGAAAACCAAGAAGGTTAACATTGGTTCAGAAGGAGGAACCTAAGGAAGATACTATATGGAGATTATTGGACAGAAAGGGAGGTTTCAAATATTATTGATCTGTTGCATGAATTTTAGGATTTGTTTCCATGCAGGTACCATGAGCTTAAAGGATTTCACCACTCCTTAGGGGAAATGAAGATCACACTAAAGGAGGTGCATGTGCCCAATTCGGAAAAGAACTTATCAAATGAATCTGAATCTACGCGTCAAAGTCAAGGAGGATATTGACAAGATGATCGCATCATGTATCATTGAGGTTATTGAGGAATCAAAGTGGATAAGTATGATGGTCATCAATATTAAGAAGGATTGGAGGATAAGCGATTTGTCAATTACAGGGATTTGAATGTGGTGTGTTTCATTGATCCTTTTTCTAACCCCCTTCACTGAGGAGATCCTGGAAGGAGTAGCTGGGCACGAGATCTATTCTTTCACAGATGGATTCTCAGGATATCATCAGGTTAGAATTACAAAGAAGGAACAAGAAAAGATAAATTTCACCACTGAATGGGGAATTTTTTCCTATATGGTCATGTCATTTGGATTGAAGAATGCACCTATTGTATTTTAACACATTGTGGTTCAGGAATTTTAGGACTTCATCCATAAGTTTTTACAAGTCTACCTAGATGATTGGATGGTGTATGGATTAGTGAAGGACCATTGTGACAATCTGAGGTTGATGTTTGAGAGATGCAGGTAGTTAAGTATATCCCTCAACATTAAGAAATGTGTCTTTGCTACTCCATTTGGCACCCTATTGGGACATATCATATGTAAAGAAGGCTTTCTGGTGGATCCTGCCAAAGTTTCCATTATTGTGGGATTAGGGGAACCTACCAGCCAGAGTGTGGTGTGGCAAATTCCTTGGACATACAAGGTATTACAAGAAGTTCATTCAAGGGCTATGCCAAGATTGTCACATCTTTGGAGGAGTTACTAAAACAAAAGTACATGTTCCATTGGGGAGAGGTGCAACAGATGGTGTTTGACACATTGAAGAATAAGCTTATCACTATGCACCTATATTACACTTTCCCTCTTGGGATAAGCCTTTTCATGTGCATGTTGATGCTTCAGGGATGGTGATTGGAGAAATCTTAGCACAACCTGGAGAGGGAATTATTGACCATCCCTTTATGTTTTACTAGTAGGAAGCTAACCCGAGACAGAATAGAATTATACTACCGTAAAGCACAAGGCATTATTGATGATCTACACGTTGTAAAAATTCAGGAATTATTTGCTAGCTAATACCTTTTATCTTTTACATGGACCACATGGCATTAAAATACTCGGTGAATAAGCTTGTCTTACAAGGGTGCATATGCAGGTGGGTCCTATTGTTTCAGGATTTTGGTTTTACATTTGTTGTAAAACTGGGTAAGAGTAATTTTGGGCCTAATCATTTATCAAGGACTGACTTAGGAGAGGACATGCAGAGTATTGAGAATACAATACCAAATACACAACTGTTTAAATTGCAACACATGCCTTTTGATTTGGAAGATATTCACTATGTTTCTTAAGAATGGGTGTGGTGTCAGAAGGGAATGAAGAATTTGGAAAGGAAGCACTTAGCCATACACGCCATGCCCTATATGTTAATTGGTGGAGACTTATACAAGCTAGGCCACCATGAGGTTTTGCATCAGTATGTACTTGAGCATGAGCTGCACTACAATCATGGAAGAGGCTCATGGTGGAATTGTAGGAGGATAACTATGTGGGAAATGCAGCTATATGCAAGATCCTCTTAGCTGGACCTTTGGTGGGAGATGGTTTACAAGGCTTGTATTGAATATTGCAAGGCCTGTGATCATTTTTGGCACCTTGGTAAGCTAGGAAAAAGGGATGCAATGTCATTAAGACAAATAGCTAGTACTGAACCATTCGAGAAATGGGCAATTGACTTTGTAGGCCTTATTTCACCTGCCATGTGAAGGATAGTTTTCACACTATATCATTACTTGTACTGATTATCTAACATGGTGGGCGGAGGTAAGTGCCTATGAGGGTTTACATTGCAGCCACAGCAGCAAGATTCTTGTGGGAAAATATAATCAGTAAGTATGGGTGCCCTCTGAGTTTGACTAGCGACCGGGGTAATCAATTTTTGAATGAGACCATCAGGATTTTGTTGGAAAAGTTCATGGTGGCTCATTACAAGACTAGTCCCTTATCACCCTTAGGCTAATGAGAATGCTGAGGAATTTAATAAGATATTGATTCACATGTTGACCAAGATTTTTGATGCTAGGAGATAGGACTGGGATGTCAAATTCTCAGCCGTGATATGGGTGTATAGAACAACTTATAAAATATTGAACAAATCCACACCATTTCAATTGGTGTTTGGCATCAAAGTTAGTTTTCCAGTAGATTTCATGCTACCCTCTCTGCGTATTATGCACGTAGGAGGATTGGCTGAAGAACAAACATTACAGAGTGCATTAACAAGTTAATGTAGTTGGATGAAATATGATCCCTTACTAAATGGAGTCAAAAGACTGAGAAGGTGAGACAAAAGGCCTGACGTGATCGTCACATAAAGAATAAACAATTTGAGGTTGGGTAGATAGTTTTACTTTATTATTCTAAGTTCCTGCGCCATCTTGGGAAGCTCAAGGTCCATTGATTGGGACCATATTATATTACTCATATACTTGATTTAGGTGTTTTCCAACTATAGGTGCTAGATGGAACATGACTTCCTAGGTATTTCAACAAAAGTTAACTAAATCCATACTCTAAATAAGGCTTCTGGGTGTTTGTAAATAAGGTAGTATTTCCAATTAGCTTAGGATTTCCCTTAATTCATTCTCCTTTCTTTGTGTTTCCCTTTCTCGTTGTTTTGTTCCTTTTGGTTTTTTTTGGGCGTGTGTGTGTGTCAATGGATAATTACATCATCAAGGTGTTATGCACAGAGGACTGTGCATATTTTTAGTGTGGGATGGAACATAAAGGGGAAGCAAGTAGGATGTGGTAAGAGTTGGAGAAAGTGTATTAGAAATTTTGAAGTAGTTACCTAGGTTACAAAGTCAAAAGTGCATGGGTTCAGAAAAAGCACACGTAGCAGAGGTGATCATTAGAGGAGATTGGTGTCAAAAGGCTCTGAGAAAACAACATACAAGGATAAAAAGCACAGGAGCAATATGAGGTAGGAAGTGGAAAGAACTTTGTTCAAGACATAAAGGAATAATTGAATTCGATGTAGGAGTAATTGTGATGAGTTATATGGTCGAGGTAGTTGCATGCTAGAAGGTTGCGGAAGTGTTTGTGTAGGTTTTCACATGGAGGAAAAGCATTGGATAGAATACGTGAAACAATTGCGTTGGAAAAATATGACTTTAATATGTTTGTAAATTGGTAGGTGGCATCGAGGTTTGTGCATAAAAAGTAAAAAGATATAAATATAAGGTTGAGGGAGAAGTACTCTTTCACCTTGTGGTTTTGTTATCGAAGAAGTTATTACAATCTAAGGTGATTCTTGCAAAGAAATTGTGAAAAGCAGTGTGTGGAGTTGAATAAATTGAAGGACTTGTGAACCAGTATGGAAGAAAAGTGCATAGGCATACGTGCAGAAGAGCTTATTTGTGGGTTCCTGTGAGGTGGATACGATGTCTTGTGGAAAGGAAGTTCTCCAGGTTAGGTTTTACAAGCTGAGGGCACAAGTTTTTCATGGAAATTTCACAGACGTAGAGCCAAGGGTTTGAGTAGTAATAGAAATTGACATGCAAGGGAGAAACTACAGAGGACCGAGGAAGAGAAATTATGGCACTAAGGAAAGGACTAGACCACTTCACTGAAGAAGGGAAAGGGCAAGTGAATCAACGGAAAATTGACCATTTCCACAAGTTTCAATGAATAATGGTATTTAGAGATGCAATTTCCAGATGGTGTGCCCCTAGGGAAAGAGTGGGTATCGCATATCAGGAAGATGGCCATGAGTGATTACAATCATCACACGAGCACCACATAATAATGTGATGACCTTGGAATTGGTTTTCCCAATGGAAGAAGAGGATGCTAAGATGGGAAATCCATCAATGATGATGAAGTAAAACTAAATTTAGAAAAGGCTAGGACTTCTGCAACTTTATGATTTTCCTTATTTTGGTCAAACCTAGAGCGGCTATACCAGTGGTTAATATTACGTGTGCATGAGGACTACTTCTATTTCATGGAGGAAGGTGGATGCACATAACCCCACAGTCTGATTTCTAATTTCACTAGCCTGATATGTGAAGGTATAGCCGCTAGATGAGGACTTGTGCGACAAGGAGTCCATCAAGAAAATGATTGAGGCATATGATTACAAGAAGGGTTCACTCGTACCTTGACATCATTGCAATCATCTGACCCTATTATGAGGATGACCATGCACTTGGTGATAAAGTTGAATGGGTAGGAGAGATGGATGTAGATAAATAAAAGTTGGTTGAATGTCTTCTACAAGATCTCGAAGGGAAACATTTATAACCTCTTATATTTTATTGTGGAGGATATTATTGATGTTGCGCATGCATGATAGGGAGAAGATCATATTCGGTAATGTTCCTCCTTACCATTGTTATTTTTCAGAGATTGGAGTGTCCGATGGGCTAAATAAGTTTGTTTGTAGAATACCCAGATGAGAACCCCCTCTCTCGCAAAAAGATGTTTTAAGATTATACTTGTGATACCATGACGACCGCTCATAAGGCGCATTTGGAGAAATGGTATAAATAGATGCACGACGCATTTGGAGCTGAATGGAGGATGTTAGACTAGTTGCCAGCACTAGTGGATGGAGAAGTGGAATTCACTGTATACCAACACTTTTATATCAACAGGTTTACCTTGACAGATGGCACCAAGGGTCCTTGGTGTAAGTTACCCTTCTCCTTCACAGCACAATATTTTAAAGGCATGGTAAATAGGTTTAAGGAGGTGAAGAAGCTGAGATTTTATCTAAGTGTTGTAGATCAAGATCACCACGAGATGCGTAGAACCTTGGTGTATCCCAAAAAGCACGCCTATGTAGAAAATTACATATCTCATGACGTACACATGGTAAAACTAGTGACATTTCTTATTGCATGTGGATGACGAAAAGGGTGTATGTGTGGCTAAGGCCCAAGTTTGAGAAGGGCGCTTATGTTGAGGATGACGTCTCAATCCCTGAGGACCCCATTGGGAGGAAGAAGAAGGTAGTAATTAAGAAGGAAGAATGAGAGGAGACTCATGTAGAGAAGACACCAAGTGCGCATGCAGTGAAAACCATAGGGGTGTGGAAGTCAGGCATGGGTACAAGCACCTACTTTCGAAAGAAGAAGTCTCCTGTCAGGAAGGAGTCGTCATAAAAAGAAGAGTCACCGAGAAGGAGGATTCTGTTATGTTGGAGTCACCAGTGAAGAAAAATCAAAGGGTGGCACAATTTTCAAACTCAAAGAAGATAGAGACCATCAAGGATGATGATTCTAAGGAGGAAAATGAAGGAGACAATGAAGAGCATGAGGAATCTTAGAATCCTCCTATGTACAATGTACACAAGTTTGGTGAAGAAGGGTATGAATAGGAGGAGTATGAGGAGGGAACCCATACCAAAGGATGAAGTGAGGAGGTAAACATGCATGATTAGTTGACCCCGACCCTGACCAAGGAATAGATAGATAACACTGTTGTGAGGGAGGTGGCAGGTATTATTCAATAGTTAGTGGAGCACGAGGTAGAGTGCAGCACCGAAGAAGTGCTAAAGGAAATTGAAGAGAACGCAAGTGTAGAAAAGGAGTATGGGAGCATGGCTGGAGACCCCAAATTAGTAGTAAGCTTCCTAACAGCAGCACTCATAGATGAGAAGCACATAGTAATGGCATAAGAACATGTTATGACTTATATTAATGATCCAAGAAAGGTATTTTTTGCACGCTTCCAAAGTATAGTGCTTACAAACCAACTCCTCACTTGGTCTTCTTTTGATGAAGATGGTGTGTACCCACGCACATGGAAAATGTTATCCTGGGCTTTTGATTCCCACGTTGATGAGCCCCAGTAAATTCCTAGCAGATGTCGGAAGAGAAATTTTGCAACACGCTGTTGACACTAAAATTTTCCTCCATAATTTCTCTTTCATTAATGTATGTATTAGGAATAGGATGTTGTTAAGTATAATTAGTAGTAGCGTCTAATAGAAGATAATGGCGCCGTCAGTACGGTGTCGCCAATAATGTGGAGTACGGCAACGGTCAAAGTACAATAGGAATGTTGTAAAAAGTAAATATTTGTCGTAAGTGGTCCGGTAATGTTAAAATGTCAAAGTTTGGGTAATTAGAGAAGTAGGGTCTACATGATTAGGAATTAGAAATATTATATTGGTAATAAGGACAAGGAGTGAGGTCATAAATATTTTGTGTATTTTATTTGTAAAAAGTCTAAAATGTGGAACCCATGTAAAATGATAAGGTTTATCTTATCTTAAGAGATAAGCTTACATGTACATATAAGAGTTAAGGTATGGAATATGATTCGTCAGAGTGGATTTCTTATCCTATCTTAGAGATAAGATGGATAATCCTAGAAGTTCTATAAATAGAGAGGCCACCCCCCTCATTTAGCATAGAAAGAAGTAGTGAGAAATATTGTAGGAAGTGTGCAAAGGAAGCCATCAGTTAAAGGTGTGTTGAAGAAGCCATCAAGAGGTGTAATTGTAAAGTTTCTCCCATAGTCTTGTTGAAGTACCTCATGGGTGAGATTGTAACAATTTCATGTTAATATTATAATTTACTTTGATATTTCAGATTTGTCATCATTCTGTCTTATCATAGTCGATGGTATTCTTGTGTTCGGTTGTTGTTTTGTTTCCATATTACATCCACTAAACTAAAGGCTGTGCATTAGTAAATAATCATAGCACAAGGAGTTCCCGGTGAAGAATTATCATAGTGCCAGATTGGTGATGACATTTTGGTTCCATTGCCGGGACCATTCCTTGTTGGTGGATTTTCTGGAGAGATATTCCCACTTAGTCAAAAATCAATTGGAGGATAACCTTGTTTTTATTGTGCATAGTAGTTACCGTGGTAAAGTCATTTTTACTGTGAATAGTATTTATCACAGTAAAGTCACTTTTTACCATGAATAGTATTTACCGCAGTAACTTCACTTTTTATCGTGAATAGTGTTTACCACAGTAAAATCAGTTTTTACCGCAGTAAGTCAAGTTTTACCATAGTTTACCGTGGTCATTTCTATAGTAATTCCAATTATTTGTGCACATAAGTCTTGTTGATTGTACTTGTGAGTTGGTATTTCACGGTGGTTACTTTTGAAAATGGGAAAGATTCCTATTTTTTCAGCTCAATCTAATGAAGATGTTTCATCTTTCATTCAAGAGTTTAAGCAATTTTGTATTTGTAATGGCCTTATAAGAAGGGAACAATGGACTGAATTTTTTCCTACCTTTTTGGATGGTTCCGCACTTAGGTGGTTTGAAACACTAGGTGATAATGTGAAAAACTCATGGGATTTATTAACTGAAAGTTTTCTTGAAGATTTTGGTGAACAACAGAAATATGCAGACCTCATGATCGAGATCACAAAGCTAGCCCAAGGAGAGAAGGAGAAGATAAGGAATTATCATGCTCGTGTTCTAGAGCTAAGGAGGAAGCTCGATGCCCAGATCTGGAAGGAAGGATTAGCGGATGGTTTGATGAATGGCATGGATAATCTCCTCTGTAAGCACTTCATTCTTGGGATGAAGCCAGAAATCAGACAACGAGTGAAGTATGACCGCCCAGCTACCATTGAACAAGCAAAGGAGATTGCAAGAAGGCAAGAAGAAAGCATGGAAGAGGAGCCCAAAGAAATTGTTGTTAAAGTAGAGCCTACACCAGCACCTTTGGTCCAGAATCCACAACCACTCCTGGTGAGCACAAATATTTCTCCTAGTACATCTACTGAGTATGAAGATCTGCTTAGGAAGATGGGCCAGTTAACTATTAATCTTCTTCAAGGAAAGGAATTTAGTTCTCAGGGAGGAGATAGAGGTCCAAAAAGAAATATTTCTGAAGTTGTTTGTTATGGTTGTTATAAAAAGGGTCATTATAAGTATAATTGTCCAGATAGAGCTTCTACATCTGGTACAAGAGATAATGATAAATGAAAATCACCTGTGAATTCTCTTGATGTAGTAGATAAGAGTAGAAATAATGAAGTAGATGTGTTTGTAACAAAAAGAAAGAAAGAAAAAGATAATCAAGATGGAACTGATCCTAAGAAGATGAAAGGAGAAACTAGTAAGAAACATAGGAGAAGAAAGTTAGGTGTGCAGGATTTTCTGATTTCACAGGGGCAAGGACCATACTCCATCTTGGAAGATCTGTCCAAAAGGCTTGTAAATATTACATATGGTCAACTCTTGGCTATGTCTTCTGAGAAGAGGCGGGAGTTGCGAGGTGGACTCAATGCTCGAAGAAGGAAGGAGGTTGAGGTCCCTGTTTTGGAGGCAGAGGTAGATCTCTATGCTCCACAAGCTGAGGTATTATGTAATGGTATTTCAATTCATGATGTCTTAGTTGATGGAGGTGTTGTAGTTAATGTAATGACCGAGTCTGTAATGAATATGTTGGGTTTAAAAATTGATCGCCCTTCAACACTTATGTTAAGGTCATTAAATAAGGGAAAAACTAAACCAGAAGGTGTAGTTTCAAATGTGGCAATATCTGTTATGGGTGTTGTATGTGTGGTAGACTTTCAGGTGATGAAAAATGGTAATGTTGCGTACCCAATGTTGCTGGGAAGACCATGGATAAGGAGAGTTCATGCAGGAAACTACTGCAATGAAGGTTTCATGACACTTGGACGTGGTAGAGAGAGGGTGAAGATAAACGTGATCCCTCGACATCATAAAGTAGAACCTGTGGATTCAAGTGATGAAACTGATGATTGGACATCCTCTGATTACTCTAGTACCAGTGAAGTGGACACTAAAGATGAAGAAAGCGAGGTGGATGTTTCAGTCATGGATATCCTTCCAGTCATACCAACTCATGACCCCATAAAATTATCTGAAGAAGAAGTTGATGATCGTCTCCAACAAATAAAGATTGGTGATGCTGTGATGGAGAGTGAGAAGGAATCCTACCTCCAGCTCTTTCGAAGGTACATACACTTATTCACTTTTGATTACAAGGAACTCCGTCAAGTAAGCTGGGTAGAACATTGTATTGAGCTGGTAGATGGTGTTAAGCCCATAAAGCAAATGCCATATAGAATGAATCCTAATTTTTCCAAGACTGTAAAAGAAGAAATAGATAAGTTGCTTGATGCAAGATTCATATTTGCTGTGGAGAATTCAGAATGGGTTTCTCCCATTGTGATCTCAATAAAAAAGAATGTGAAGCTACGCATTTGTGTTGATTACAGGAAGCTCAATAAGGCAACAAAAAAGGATCATTACCCTCTTCCATTTTCAGATCAGATCTTGGACGAAGTAGCTGGCCAGGAGTGTTATAGTTTTGTTGATGGATATAGCGTCTACAACCAAGTTCGTATAGCAGAGAAAGATCAGCTGAAGACCACGTTCACCACTCCTTGGGGAACGTTTTCCTATAGAGTTATGCCTTTTGAATTGTGTAATGCTCCAGCAACATTCCAGCGTTTGATGAATAGGGTGTTCGAACCCTACATTGGGACCTTCATCAGAGTATTTCTAGATGATTTTTTCATCTATGGGAGCAAGTTGGACCACCTGCACCAGATGGAGATAGGATTTCAAAGGTTAGATGAAGCACAAGCCTCACTAAAACCTACAAAGTGTGTCTTTGTATGTTCTAAAGGCGTTTTGTTAGGGCATGTTGTATCCAGAGATGGTATTGGTACTGATCCTGATAAAGTTTCAAAAATCAAAAATTTACCATTTCCTATGAATAGAAGTAAGTTGAGATCATTTTTAGGCCATGTGGGTTACTATAGAAGGTTCATCAAAAATTTCTCAAAGATTGCACAGCCACTAACCCAGTTCTTGAATAAGGATGTTACTTATGAGCCAGGAAATAAGGCGCATGAAGCTTTTGGACAAATGAAGGAAGCCCTGGTGTCTTCACCTGTTTTGAAGAATCCAGATTGGAGCAAGCCATTCATTGTGTACACTGATGCCTCAGATACAGCACTAGGAAGTACTTTGATCCAAAATGATGAAAATGGGAATGAACATCCAATTTACTTTGGGAGCAGACAAATGAGCAGTGCTGAGGTAAATTATACTGTAACTGAAAAAGAGGCTCTGGCTATCATTTTTGTTGTAAAGAAGTTTAGAAATTACTTGCTAGGGCAAAAATTTCTAGTTGTAACAGATCATCAGGCTCTAAAATATATTGTAAATAAGCCTAACCCATCAGGGAGGATAGCAAGATGGATAATTTTGCTACAAGAGTTTGAATTTGATATTATAGATGGGCCAGGAAAGAAGCATGTCAATGCAGATGCACTCTCTCGAGCCTATGATGGTTTAGGATCATCTTGTGATGATGATGATTTCCCTGATGCAGCATTGTTATCCCTTGACACAATCCCTAATGAATACGTAGATATTTGGAATTATCTGAATGAATTCAAGTTTCCTGATGGTGCCAATGCAAAGACTAAGAGAAAGATTACTCAAGCCAGTCGTCCATATTCTATTTTGCATGGAGTATTATTTCGAATAGGACCTGATGGATAGTACAAGAGGGCAGTTGGACGTGATCAAGGGAAGGAGCTACTAGAAGAATTCCACAATGGTACATGTGGAGGGCACTTCTCTAGACAAGTTACAACAAGAAGGATCTTGGATGCATGTTATCACTGGCCCACTCTTTTTAAAGATTGTTATAATTATTGTAAGACATGTGATATTTGTCAAACACATGGTAACCGTAAGACTTCATCAGCTCCATTATGTCATATTCTTCCCCTTGGTCCCTTTGAAAAGTGGGGGAATAGACATTGTAGGTCCACTTCCAACTACATCACGCCAAAATAAGTATATTGTAGTTACCACAGATTATTTAACCAAGTGGGTTGAAGCTAGGCCATTGAAGACAACTTCTATGGATGAAGTGGCAAGGTTCATATATGAATGTATTGTCACCATATTTGGTTGTCCATTAGAAATTGTAACAGATCAAGGAAGCCACTTCATTAATGTGGTAGTAGAAGCCCTAGTCAATAAATTTTCTATTAAGCACAGGAAGGCAACAACATACAAACCAAGTACAAATGGACAGGTGGAACGAACCAATTTTGTGTTGTGTCAAATTCTAGCAAAAGATGCAGCCTTGTAGGTACATAAATGGGATAAGAGGATTCATGCAGCATTGTGGGCATATAGGGCAACATCAAAGTCAGCAACAACATACTCCCCATTTCAGTTGGCCTATGGCATTGATCCAGTTCTTCCTATTGAGTTTGATATTCCCACTGTGAGAGTTATGAAAAATGAAAGGATGGATGAAAGTGATTCAGTAAAAGAAAGGTTGGTACATCTTCATTTGCTAGAGGAAATGAGGGAAATAGCAAAGGATACAAGCCATAAGAAGGAAATGAAGCAGAAGGAATACTTTGATCAAAAGATCTGGTGGTCTCCATTTCATGTGAATGACTTGGTCCTAGTATATGATTCCAGATACAAAAAAGGAAGACAGAGAAAATTTCTTCCAAAATGGATGGGGCCCTACAAAATAGCAGCTATGCATGAAAATGGTACGTACTGATTGGAGGAATTGGATGGCACTCCCATTACGAAATGGGTCAACCATGACAAGTTGAATATTTTTCCAAGCACCAGAATAGTCTACTCCGAGGACGGAGTAGAAGCTAGGAAGGGGGAAGATGTCGACACTAAAATTTTCCTCCATAATTTCTATTTCATTAATGTATGTATTAGGAATAGGATGTTGTTAAGTATAATTAGTAGTAGCATCTGATAGAAGATAACGGCGCCGTCAGTACGGTGTTGCCAATAATGTGGAGTACGGTAACAGTCAAAGTATAATAGGAATGTTGTAAAAAGTAAATATTTGTCGTAAGTGGTCCGCTAATGTTAAAATGTCAAAGTTTGGGTAATTAGAGAAGTAGGGTCTACATGATTAGGAATTAGAAATATTATATTGGTAATAAGGACAAGGAGTGAGGTCATAAATATTTTGTGTATTTTATTTGTAAAAAGTCTAAAAATGTGGAACCCATGTAAAATGATAAGGTTTATCTTATCTTAAGAGATAAGCTTACATGTACAGATAAGAGTTAAGGTATAGAATATGATTCGTCAGAGTGGATTTCTTATCCTATCTTAGAGATAAGATGGATAAGCCTGGAAGTTCTATAAATAGAGAGGCCACCCCCCTCATTTAGCATAGAAAGAAGTAGTGAGAAATATTGTAGGAAGTGTGCAAAGGAAGCCATCAGTTAAAGGTGTGTTGAAGAAGCCATCAAGAGGTGTAATTGTAAAGTTTCTCCCATAGTCTTGTTGAAGTACCTCATGGGTGAGATTGTAACAATTTCATGTTAATATTATAATTTACTTTGATATTTCAGATTTGTCATCATTCTGTCTTATCATAGTCGATGGTATTCTTGTGTTCGGTTGTTGTTTTGTTTCCAAATTACATCCACCAAACTAAAGGCTGTGCATTAGTAAATAATCATAGCACGAGGAGTTCCCGGTGAAGAATTATCATAGTGCCGGATTGGTGATGACAGCGCTCAACAAATTATTGGTGGAGGTGGAAGCAAGAATCTTCAACAGAAATGATAGAATAAGGGTCTTAGATGAAGAGCTTGAGAAAAAGAATGAGGAGATCATTGAGAGGGGTAAGGAGATAAAATATAAGGAATTGATCAATGTGCAGTTAAGGCATGAACTGAGGGATGAAAAGGCAAAGGTGTGTGAATTCCATAAGAAGATAGAGGCCACTTCAGATGTCATTATCTTAAAGCACTCAGACCTGGCCCCTCTTGAGTAGAAATATGAGTGAATCATGTATTTCTTGAAGGACTTAGCGTGCATACTCACCATGGAAAGGCAACCACTTGCATTAGAATCAATGGAATAATGAAGATAAGTTGAAGATTAGGAAGATACTAACTCATTACTCTGAGCTCCTTGCCTTAGTGAAGACCATGATGCAAATGGAAGAAGTTTTATATGAGAACTGTGGTGATAGGGATAGAGTAGCAAGCATATTAGTTGTCATCCATAAAGCGGATCTGAAAGAATTTTAAGAGAAAACAAGGGCAATAGGGCAGAGTGGGACAAGATCTTGGCCAAAGTAGAGAAGAAATTATATGCAATCAAAACCTTAAGGGTTTTGATTAAAATTAAACTGAAATATTTATACCCCCAAGTCACTCGCAAGATGGACGCGCTGGGAGACCTTAGCAAGCAGATGGAAATAATTAAAGATACGTTGAAGGCTAAGAGGGATGAGATGAGTTTTGAAAAAGTTAGCATGATGGTGGGTGACATAATTCAGCATGCATAGATTGAGGTGGATGTTTGGGTTAATATTGAAGCCCCCATGAAGAAATATTTCCCACTCCTCATGCAGTAGTAGTAGGATTCTTCCATTCTGCCTTTCTTCATTCAATCATAGATTATTTTATTTTCCCTATTATTTATTCTTTAGTGGAAGGGCAGAGTGTTTCCAAGGATGGAAAAAACACATAGTGTGGGGTAATTTTGGGCTCTGAAATTGACTAAGTCCCAAGGAAGAAGTTAGCGCATGTGGGAGGCAGTAAAGAAGGAAGGCGCTCAGGAAAAATTGCACAAGGGAAAGGTGCACGGTAGAATAGGTTGGTGCACATGGGAGTAGGAAGTTTTAGGGACTTATCCATATTTTGAAGGATTTGTCAAAGGAGAAACAAGTGAAAATCCTGAGTATGCATGTTAAATGGATAAGGTGCCAACCTGGAGCCTTGGAGGTTAAGAAAATAATATTCCATGTAAGGGATATTCCCAAGGTGATCATTATACGTAGGGTAGGAATTTTCAAGATGAAATAGGCATTCAACCATGGAGGACCACACTTCCACTTGGCATGTAATTTGTTCATGAAGGAAACCAAGGCGGTGCATCCAGATCCTAATTAAAGGACTTCTTGGGTCCTAAATAGAAGAGGAGAGTAACAATGAAGTGTTGAGGAAATGAAGGGTTAAAGAGGGTTTTAAGTAGTAACAAGGTGCTGCAGAAATACTTGTAAGGATGTTATTGAGCATATATGCATGGGTTTGGGTATGAACAAGGGTTGTAATGGGTAGAATAGCTAAGAACTCTCTCTGTAGAGTTTTTTTGGAGTATTTAAGATAATATTCCTTGATGTATTTGGTCTATACGACCCTTATGATGTAATGAGGCCACTGTAAATGTTTGTAAATCAATATATGGGTGTGATTCTGGTTATTCATTTTCTTAAGTGCAAGGTTCATTTTAAGAAGACCCCTCTGAAAAATTACTTTCAAATCTTTGGCGAATCTCATAAATCAAATTTCAAATCGTTGGCAAATTTTTGAAAAAATGTTTCGTGGAAAAGGCAATTTCACAGAGCATTGTTCCCTTGTTTTTTCACAGTTTTGGCCAAGTAGGTTGGATGGGGGTTGGATAGGTATGTTGGATGGGTGGGTTGGATGGTGGGTTGGACAGGTGGGGGTTGGATGGGTGGGTTGGATGAGTGGGGGTTGGATGGAAAGGGGTTGGATGGGAAAGGGTTGGGTGGGAAATGTTTGGACGGGTGGGTTGGATAGATAGGAGTTAGATGGGGTGGGGGTTAGACGGAAAGGGGATAGACGGGAAATGGTTGGTTGGTTGGGTTGGACGTGTGAGGAGTTAAACAAATAAGGTTTGGACGTGGTGGGTTGGACGGATGAGGGTTGGTCGGCTAAGGGTTGGATGGGTGGGTTAGACAAGCAAGGGGTTTGACGGCATGGCTTGGGTGTTGTTACCAATGTATTTAATGTTCATTAATGATACCCTTGGGCCCTATAAATACCATTTCAAGGTTCATTTTTTCACTTTTATCCGTAAATTTCTAGTGCTCTGAGCTCTCTAATTTTACACCCAAATTTCACTTCTCCCTAATTTCAGTAATGGCCAATACCACATCTATTCCTGCACCCAAATTTAAATACAAAAACCTCATGTGCCCACAGATTTTAGCTCTACTAAAAGCAAAATACGCTCCAAAGGATTGGCTAGAAAAAATAGAATTTTTTGGGCTTGTGAACATGCCCCAATTCGACACTGATACATTAGTCCTTGATTACCTACTCACCTCTTACAATGACAATAATGTGAAAATTTTTGTTCTTGTCATGCATCTGAAACATCGTCAAATTTCTTTTTCTATTGAAACCAAGGACGTGCATCGGTTAACAAGTTTACCTTTCGAAAATAAGTTGCTTGTTACTACAAATGTTGTCCTTACAGACGAAGACAAAAAAAATTTGGAGTCTCATTACAATGTACAGGTTGATGGTAAGTTTATTATCTTCAAATACATTTTTTCTCAACATTACTCGACCACACAAAGGATCTAATGTTTCCTTTCAATAATTACAGCTCCTCTTAATCTTTCATCAAGAGGCCTTCTTCTACAAGGCATTACAAACAAATTCTTTATTGCAGTTGCTTCACTTTTTCAGGACAGGATTGTATTATAGGGAATATGTGTAGACATTATCTATTGGTAAGTTCAGTATTAATTACAGACACTAGTAGGTCAACAATTCGATTAGTGCAATTATTTGTCCAACAGAATAAAATTAGATATCTCCCATGCCCGCAAAGCCAATCAAACTGATAAATCGAGGATTGTATTTTCTTGTTGTAATTTTATTCTTTCTTTCTATAATGAAGAGTACTATGAATTGATGCAGCATACGATTCCTACTACAATCAATGATAAGATGATTGGTCTTAGTCTCGAAGAACAATAGGTAACAGTTGCTTTTATTGTTTACTTGTTATAACGATTTCAATTTGAATATTTTAAATAAAATAATAATTGTATGATTTTATTTTGCAGATAAAAATTATAGTTGCAGCATCTCATAAGGATGCGATTGCTAGAGGTAAAGCCCCTCTGGAGGTCTCTGTTGATTCTGACATGGATTTAGCAGAATCAACACCAGTAAGACCTCATCAAAAGCGACCTAGGGGGTCGATATGCACAACACGTTTACCATCAAATTTAACTATAGGTATGAATAATGAAGTTATATTTATATATAAATTACAAATTCAAACATCTACTATAGATTATGTATTCTAATATTTCTACTGATCTTTTCTACACGTATTGTATTCAAAAAATACTGAGATGGATGATGAAGATCAAACTCATTCTGGCTCTAGAGATCAAAATATCATGATTGTATCTCCGTATATGCAAGGTATATTATTCGGTAGTTTGATTTGCATGTTTTATTTATCTACAATTCTTTAGCATTTACAAAGACCAACCATTATATTATAACAATTTGTTGTTTGTTTCATGCATGTAATATGGCTTTAGGTCATTTTTTGCTTGTAAGGAGGCCACCAATTCCTCCAACATGTCAAGTACAAACAAAAAGGAGGACTTCAGGAAAGAATGTTAGGATTCCTGCAGAGTCAGCAAGAATAGTTTATCCAGCTACAACCAAATTTTTTGGGTTGTCACTAGGTGGTGTTTTAAGTGTAACAACCACACAGCTTTTCAACAACATTGCCCTTGATGAGGAGTATTTAGGCTTCAATAGTGGGGATGCAGCCAAGAGTAACTATTTTTACACCCACGACATGATTCAATCTACTCCACCTCAACAACAAAATGTGCATGAAATACAGGGCAGTGACTCTCCTCCTCCCCCAAGGGCTGCTCCACAAACACATGATGAAAAAAAACATTTTATATTAGAAAATCTGATATCAGATAGCATGGGGGAAACAATTCAAGAGATTGTAATTTCTAATGTGGATTTGGTGTGGTCTTGGGAGAGGAGAGCAAAAAAATTTGATAAAAGAAATAAATACTAGATACCATAATCATGCTCAAAGGAATTCATTGTTCACTTTCGTAGAGAGCCAACCAGCATGGCAGGATGTTTTTCTAAACAAAGCTCAATCAGGGAAAAATTCATATAGTAATGATTACAATGATGAAATTATAGACATAAACAAGTTGGAAAATCTCAATGTTGAAGCACAGGCTTACTACAACAAATGGTCTAAAGACAAGACTAATGTTTTAATAGTAAATGCAAAAAAAGAGAAAGTTGTTGTGAGTGGGCATTTACTTTTACATGAAAAACTAAAAATTATCTGATATTATAACCACTACAAAAAAAAAATTCATCTTATCTCTGATAGACTAAAAATTTAATATTTCTATTTTATAGGCAAAATATGAAAATGTAAAAAAAGAAGCAGTTGTTTTTGAAGCACATTTGAAGAATGTCCGCAAAAGCCTAAATTCTTTTATATAGTTGAATGAAAAAACTCATTGTTATTAATAAAAAATAATACATTGAGAAGGATAATAAAGGAGAATAATATGGATCCAGAAGTCTTACTGAAGGAAAAGATAGATGCAGATGCAACACTTTTTTTCTGTAGGAGATGTAGTGAGGGAGGAGCTAAATATACTAGAAAATATCAACACTGCAGCAAGAGATCTTTATGCATCAAGAATTATTCCTCCATCTCTTACCCAGGAAAAATAAAAACCTTCACATGCAACATAAAATTTGATAAGTTAGTAAAGTTCACCATGTGACAAGTGTGATGTCACAATTCCAACACTGGCGTAGGAATTAAAAGATAGTAGGCCAGCCCTTTTTTTAGTTTTTATTCCATGTGGCAGACGTAAGGACAACTATGATTTTGAATAATAGGTAGAAAAGAGGATGACCCTCGTAATGTGTCATTATTTGACAGAACTTGTCCAAAAGCTTTGAGATGTTATAACAACCCCTTTTTTGAATTGTATTGGCCAACAATGCTTTATGAATTTTTTACTTTTTCATAAAGTAATCCACCACATGAGAAATCAATTACAAAAGAACTTTGGAAGTTAGAATTATATAATGTTACTATATATTAATTGAAATTGTGTTTCTTTTCTATTGTTTACGCAAATGTTGCTTAAATTTACACTATTTTGTTTCTTTATGTTTATGAATTGTTGCAGATGTAAAATAAATAAATCAACAGATATAAAAGATGAATGTGTTCTTATTTCAGTCTGAATTTGAAAACCAAACATAAAAAAAACAAATGGCATAATTGAAACAAATAATGACATTGTTGCAATGACGAAGGATCAAATAATTGCATTTATTGAAATTTGTAATCACTGAATGAAGTACATGAGTAGATTTAATAATGTATAGGAGAAATGAAATCTATGTGAATTCGAATAGTCCTAGAGCAACACTTTCATATGTGTCTTGGAAATCAACTACAACATGATTTGTGGATGTGTCTTGATCCCCTATGTCAGACAGAATATTACTTACTCCTCTTCTGTCTACTAGTGAATTCCACAATGCCAGTGCTCTATCATAATGAAAATACTCCAGTGAGTAACTCGATACATACAATCTAAGACAGCTTTCTAGATTCCTATCCAATCTGTTTCAAACTTTTGACTTTAAAAAGGATAGTGCACTAAAAACCCTCTCATCTTCATAGAACCTAGAATCATTGTTTGATAGAGCTCGTACAGCTTAATATACTCACTCAAATCTTCACTTAGAATACTACTAGAATAGATATCCTTCCAAATCCTTTTCATGGCACCGTAATCCTGTGGGTTTTGTAGAAACTGAACTTTTATCATTTTATTAGCAAAATCCATTTTACTGTGAACTAAGTAGTTTTCTTTCCAAAATTCCTTCTACAAAAACTCCATTTATCTCTACTGTCTTACAAAAATGATCAGTAAGATCACCCATGTTTTTGACAAATAAAGGACTTATAGATGTATAAGGTTTGCTACCAGAAAAATTCCAGAACTGTAGATTTACAACTCCCATTGCTTCAAGTATTTTATCATTTTTGAATCTTTCCTGGATTTCTTTAGCTAACGATTTAGATATCTTTCTCAACTTATTCCTAGTTTCGATTAATACGACATCATATAAATTTTGTGTCACTTTTACTTCTTCTATTTCTGAGTTAGCGATATCAATTCTTTTTTGGTACGTATGAAGTGGAATCTCTTTTCCATGTGCTATTATACACAGATGATCATTTATATTGTACTTTAAGAAGCACCTAGAATTTTTCAAATATGTCAATGCATTCCAGTTTTCAAAACTAGCACCCTGAAAACTCCCATCAGAAATATATAAACTTTCTAGACTCCAACAAACACCTCTTCTAAGTCTTATAAAAGTTTGTAATGTAGAAAGACCGATCTTGAGCATGCTTCGTTAAAATATTAAGTTTCCCTCAACATGGGAAAATACTGCAAAGTTTGAGTAAAGTTTCTATGTCAGTTAGACGGCACAATATATCTTTAGCTTTATTCTACATCCCTGTGGTATTTAAACATAAATCCTGTCAATGAAGGATATTCATCATATATTCTATAGGCAGGTTTGTACATAGATATCCATCTGGTATCTACATCTTTGAGAAGTTTTTTTCCCTCTGTTAGTCCAATAGAAAAATTTTAAAATTCTAAAAATCTCTTAAGACTACAAGAATAATAGGCATGGAGATCACGTATCAATTCCTCCACTTTATCTACATTTTCAAATGTGCTCACAATTTTTTAGGTGAGATTCATTTTGTGAGCCATACAGTGGACAAAAACCATATACGGAGCAATAGTTGTCTGAAGTCTAACACACAGACCATTTCTGGCTCCCTGCATTACAGCTGCACCATCAGTTCTGACACAAACTAATTTTGTTGCAATGGCAAAGTCATCCATTTTAGTGATATCCTTCAGATTTGATACCACTAATTTATAAATATTACTTAGAATTTTAATTCTCTGTCATTTTATGAATTTTCCAAGAGGTGTGGAGTCCTCATTTCATTAGCAAATGTGTAAACATGAATACATATCCATAAAGTATTATCAACTATGGTAGCCTCATCTAAAGAAATGGAAATATACTTTGCCTTTTGAACACATAGTTTTAGATCCTCCTTCTCTACTAGAGATAGAAATTTTGTAATCTCCCAGCCACTGGTATCTGACCAATGAGATTGAGGAATGTTCTTTAAACCAATAACTTGATACAAAATTCTATTTTCTCTTAAATCTGACATCGGTCTTCCCTTTTTCATTATATGAAATACGGTTGCAAATTGAATACCCTTTGCTTGCATTTATGCCTCCATAGCTTTGCTCGATTTTGCTACTATGGTCCCACCTTTTTCATTTACATATTTGATACGTTTTTTCCTTTTCGTACTCTTCTACGTATTTTACATGTAGACAATCTTTTGCATCTTTCCATTTATGTGTTCTAACTATGTTTCCATCCTTGAGCTTTTGGGAAATGTATATTTTCCCACAGTGTTTTTCAATTGTGTCTAGTTTGAGCTGCAATCGTGTGATCCTTCCCATGTTTCTAACCACATATTTTACATCGACATTTTTTTGGAACATCATTACAATTTTCATTGTGCACAGGTTCAATAAAAGGATATTTTGCAACCCATTCAAACTAGAATTTCCTTCTAATTGTCTAGTTTTCCATCTTTCTTCTAACATATTTTTCTTTTTTTTACTTGGGATTCAACTTCTACATCTAGGCTATCAGCAGAAATATTTTGAATCTCATGTCTCCTCTTTCTGGAAATGGACCTTGGAGTAGAAGCTTCCTCTGCTGGTGTATCCTAGGAGTTTGATGAATTTTCTTGTACTTCTATTTCATCAAGGGATAAAATGTTTGCCTCAACATATATTAGATCATCAATATCTATAAATTGATTATTCTGTGAAGGAATTTTTGAAAATTCTGCAAATAATTTTATAAATTTGTTACTTATATAGTATTAAACTTATCTATAGTTAAATTTTTATAGAGTACAAATGTCAAAGAGTTCTAAGAATAGTATCATAAACATAATTATTAAATTCCTGTTAGATAAAATAACCAGTAAATAACACTTGCCACATACCAATATTTTCAGCAGAAGCAGAACCTGACTTCATTTTTTGTGATTTTCCAAAATAGTCAAGCAGAGTAATTGCACCCTTTTTTAAACTTGCTGAATTTGTAATCTTATTTCCTTGATTTTTAGTATCCATGATTGCTTACTACTTAGGGCCTTATGAGTGGCTCTTATGTTCCAAGGCACTAGGAATGGATAGTAAAAGGGTTGGATGGCTAAGGGTTGGGCTGTTATAGGTTGGATGGTTTAGAGGTTGGACGGCTAGAGGTTGGATGGCTAGGGTTTAAACGGATAGGGGTTGGATGGCTAGGGGTTAGATGGATAGGGGTTGTATGGCTAGGGGTTGGACGGCTAGGGGTTTGGACGACTAGGGGTTGGACGGTTCAGGTTGGATGGAATAGAGTTAGACATTTTAGATTGCCAAGTATGTCAGATCAAGGCTAGATGGCTCAAATTTGGATGCCTTACGGTTGGACGGCTCAGATTTCAGACTTCAATGTTGGAAGCTACGGATTTTCTTATGTTTACTTTGGTGAATATGCGCATGATATGATTCGAAATGGTGGTGAATTACATTCATAACCTCTTATATATGTGTAAAATCTAGGTGAAAGGAATAGTATAAGGGACATGTCGGCCGAATTTTTTGGCAAATAAGTCGACTCTAAACAACATAATATTCGCCATTTCAAATTTTCATAATCCTCTATTTTCATGAGTTTATGAAAAAAATCCACTAAAATTTCCCTGCTTAAGTGTAAACCCTTGTGTTATTTATATTATTCTGGGTCAGATCTAGTTTCATTATGCTTATTTATAATTTTCATTTCTATTTTTGATGCATTTGTGCATGGATATGTTGTCTATATCTTCCTATTTTTGAGTGAATGTATATATTTCCATTCTTACAACTCATTCTCCATCAATGACAGACCATTCTCACTAAGCTCACATAAAGAAAGGGCTCGGCACCCACGTGCACCTCAGGTGAGCACCCAGCACATGTTGGGTGATAGGTCAGCGCACTTGGGGGTAGAAATAAGGTATATGAAGAAATGGCTACACATTGATACTCAAGATATACATAGGGATATTATAGTTACCAGTCATGGGAGAACAGGGTTCAATTTATCCCCCCTAAGTGATACATGGGGTGGTAGAGAGCTATGAGGAAAAATTTTATAGGGTCTTGAGCATAGGAAGAGTCATTAGTTGGCATAGATGACATAGTGATATTAGGGGTTTTTACGGTTACAGAATTTTATTACAATGGTGTTGGATTTTTTGGTGGTCGTTGATGGAGGATGAGTATTGATATCATATTGAATGCATGAGATTTATTTGATTATGGAGCAACATGAGACATGGTATACTTAATTTCATTGTGTGTTGGTTCATATATATAAATATGTATATAAATTTACTCAAAAGGATCATAGTGGATGGAATTGGTATGATTATTATTTCACACATATGTTCATATGCGCACATTATCGTATTGAGATTGCTAAATTTTCTATGAGTGGATTGGGTACGAAAAAATATTTTTGTTGTAAGTTGGGTTAGACCAAGGAGTCATGGGTTTGATACCATCACCATGTAGATCTATTTTGGATAGGAAAGGGCCTACTGAATGTGAGAGAATGTGAGTATGAGGATAAATTTGGAATACACGCACATCAACCAAGTTGTAGTCAAACAAAATTGTGACATAGCTCCAAGTAGAAAGCAAGTAATAACCACCATGAAAATTGTGCATGTAATTAAAAGGTATACTCATTATCATATATCAAAAAAAGAAGTAAAAATAGGAGTGTTGTGTAACTACCAATGTAAAACCCATCATACCTCCTTAAGGGATAAAGGAGTTATAATCTAGAAATGGAATGTAACTCATGTATGGCACACAGATGCACACTGACACAATGAAAAGTTCTATGATGAAATCTATCATGCATCATAAAAATCCTAATGAAAAACCTAGATACCTATGACCTCACCTAAGGTGAGATGACTTACCATGTGTTAGGGAAAAATATAATAAGAGGTAAATTAATTCCCTCACACCAACACCCCCCCTCATCATATCTTAAGATGAGGCATGGAAAGTCAGAAAGAGAGATGGGTCTCAGTAGTTATTCCTGATGAGGGTGCCCATGTACAATAAGTATCTCAAGTAATGGAAGAAAACCCAATGGGGAAAACATCCACTTACAAGAGATAGAAGACTCCCCTAAACAACCTAAGAAAGATGCATCATATGGGTCCCGACAAAAAAAAATCATGATAAGGTACTCATGAACAAGTCGTAATATTTCTAGAATAAGAAGACAAAAGGAGAAGGAGAATAGATATATTGAAGAAGATCTGAAGTTGCAATGGACCTCACCCAAAATGAGAGCATAATTAAGGATACTTGGATTCAGTGAAGGGTTTGGTAAAGAATTATGCAACCCAATATGAAGTCTATAACTCAATGAAGTCTCCAAAAATATTTTTGATGATGTGGTCTTCCACCTGTAGGATAAAGGTCCATCTACATCAAACAATGTTTCTACCCTTAGGAATAATAGAAATGGTGTACTAAAATTCAGCCCACTCTGGGATGGAAACCAAAGGCAACAATACAAAGAACTCTGAAGCTAGTCCACAACTGAAATGTGACATAGGTATGGTAAATAGGTTCTTAAGAGTTGAAGGTAATGCCACTAAAGTAGAACTTCCAAAGTATGGGAATGGATTATTTGTCAAAAGAATTTCCATATGGAGTGTAGGCACAACAACCCCCACAACAGTAGAAAGAGGATCCAAAAGCATGTGTGGATCAATGATGATCTCTGAAATAGTACAAGTGAAAATTTTCCTAAAAGGGTAACTCCCATAAATGGAGATGAAAGACTCATCCAAAGTACAAAATGTGTGAAGGCTCAAAAAAGGAGGAGCAACTCCTTGTACTACAACACAAGTAGACTTTATAAAGAGACATCTAAGGTCTAACAGATACATGTCCCAAAAGGGTTGATTGACAAACAAAATAGCAATGATTGACAAATATGTATCATATATACAAAAAGTAGGAGTAAAAGAAGCCTCATATAATGACTTTGGAATTAAGGCTGATGCAATGAAGATTGAGGTTAGGAACATGATTTCCTAATGTCTGATGGGTAAGAAGGAGGTTTAAAATTCTCTGAAGGGTAGCCAAAAGATGGAAGAGAGCTATCCTCATCAGAACTAAAAGAACAATCCTCATCATTATGAATATGAGAAAACAAATCTGTGTTATCAGAACTATCATCACATGAAGTGGGAGAGGAAGCAATTGTATCAAAAGAAGAAGTAGTAACGATAATATCTAAAGGGGCTCCAAATAAGGACTGAAGAATGCTCCAAATTGTGTGAGGACACTACGTGTCCACTACACGATGGTGGAGATGTCTGGAAATGTAAATCAACAAATAACCAACGACCATATTATGAGTGTCAATCCAGTATTCAATTTGATCAAGATCATTAGGGGCAAGTAATTGTCCATACAAGAATGGATATAGGTCGTCGTGAATGATAAAAAAAAATCATTCTCCAACACCATAATGCATAATTATCCCTACCAAGAAGAAGAGGTGGAGGTTGTGATGTAGTAATGGTTATATGAGTTGTAATTCTGGAAAGAACATCCTCCATGGTACATCTACAAAAAGAGAAATCAATGCAGAAGATTCATAAGAGACAAACACATGCTCATATGGATGTCATACTTAGCTAAAAATGCATCCATAATGCAAGAATAGAAGGGTGCAAGAACACACACAAGGTTGCAAGACGTCAAACTCAATTAAGAATGCATCTACATGTGACTATAACACCCTAGAATAATGATAACCCCACTATTTTGGTACTTTAAACATAGTTCATTGATTATAATAAGGTGTGTTCATGTGATGTGAAATAGTTGGCCACTCACTTTATAGACAGTAAAAAATCACGCAAGTGTGGAGGTCATAGTAAGTTTCAGTCGAAAGCATCGAAACAACACATAACAAGAATAAAACAAGGTTGAAAGCAAGAAAAATGGAAAATACAAAGTTCTGTATGAGAAAAATTGTCTCACATCGCAAAGGGGGATCCCTTGTCGCAAATCTATGGTGGACACGCTCATTATCCTGCAAGTGATAATAATAACACTATAATGAAAAACTAAATCTGAAAGATTCAAACGACCTCCCGAAACGTGAACAAACCTCCCAAAAATCAATACAAACCTCCACAAGGGGATACAAATCCCACAATGATCTCTAAAGGTACATTAGTGATAAATACACCAACAAGAGGCCTCTAGAAGAAACACAAATACCTCCACATGTACAGGTTAGTGATAAAATTCAATGCAATGGAAAAGGGACTAACGTGTTCCATGCTATGTGTTGGTCTGATAAATAAGAAAGAAAAGAAAATTTTATAAGTGGGTAAAATGGGTGATTCCTAGTCCAAACGAAGTTTTGGATCATAGTATGGCTCATGGGAGAAAAGGTATAAATGATTGATACGCTTACAAAGGCAAGCTGAGGGATGAATTGATTAAGATGATCAGCAAAATGTGATGGATGGCTCAAATCAATGTGATGGATGGCTCAAAGGAGCTTGATATGGTTTGACAGGGGAACGTAAAGGCATAATGATGGAAAAGGTTAGGGTTTGGATACTAGAAAGATAAACTATAGTGATAAATGGTCTTGGCAGATAGGGAACATCAGCAATTATGTTGATTGCTAACAATTCATAGGGAACATCAGCAATTATGTTGATTGCTAACAATTAACGGAATCACTGGTGATTTCGACAAAGGATAGACATGCTTATAAATGTTGAGAACAAATTGATTAAATGACAAATGATAAAAATAATGATTTACATAAAAGTTACTTACCTAATTTTAATTACTAAATAAGACTAAAAAGATGATGTTACTAGATAGAAGAAGGTTGTGGATGATGGTTTCGTTGATGGTGAAGCTCTTGATCTGACAAAAACCAGCCTCTGAAGTTTTGATCATAACTTGAGAGCTTGTAGCTCCATTTTACAAACCAAAAAATGCGTCAAAAAGCTAACTTCAAGATATTTCCATTTATGTAGAGAATCATTGGTGATTTATTTGAATCACTAGTGATTAAGATAATCTTTGGTGATTTTGTTGCAGGTCCAGAATTATTAGTGATCACTGTAAAAATCACACAGTTGCTTCCAGGCCCATATTTTTTGCACGTTTTTAAAGATCTGAGTTGTGATGAATTGAGGGAGCATCTAAAGGAAATGAATATATACCAAATTGACCTCCAGGATATGGTGATAATTATAATTTTTGGATTGAATTTTAGGAAACCTGTAGTTGCACTTGAATGATGTTTTGTTAGTCTTGATAGGCTTTAGAAAAATCCTCAAAATTTCTTGATGATTAAAAATGACCAGGCGGGATGATATCGTGTTGACATGGATGCAAGTACAACAACAATATACTTTGATTGAAAATTTAGGTTTGAGAGTATGAGAAGATGATCCCAAAAAGGGACTACAAATTGATTTTAAATAATCGTTAGCAATTTAACCAATCGCCAGCTTTTCGGACCATTTGAGTTTGTTTAGCAAATTGTTGAAACAATTTAGTGATTCAAGTTTTCTCTTTCGTGTTTTCAAGGGAGAGGATATGAAATGATTTTGAAATTGTCGTATTATCTTATGAGGTTTCAAACAAAGGATTTATTTAGTTAGATGTCTTCTAATTTAGCCTAAGTTTGTTTGAGATATATATTAGGTTGTTTGATTAAGATATATCATATGTATGAATATGATAATATAAAATTTGTGTGATATTGATGAATAAAATAAGATTTTGTAAGTATATAAAAGTGGCCATGGTAGATATGTGGGATAAGGGAGTTAGAGATTATTTTAAGTAGATTTTAATTAAGAAAAAAAATATCATGGAATTTGATATTGGTGTATATGAAGAAATAGTTAATTAAATAAGAATGGGTTTAGGATACAGGATGTTGATTTAATCAAATAAGGATATATTTAATTAATTGCACAAAGGTGAGAGATATGGTGTATAACTTAGGATAAATGATTTTAATAGTGTAGTGTGATTAACTGGTGGGTTTGAAATATTGATGTATTTAAGTAAATAAAGATAAAGGGGTATAATATATAACTTATAATATGGGGAGTTAATGTATTTGATTAATTTTAATTGATTAAGGATGAGGGTGATGAGGGGTGTATATTTTATATGACTTATTATAGGGATTAGATGTGATAATGAAGGGGTTCTAGTGGACTCAGACATAAGGAATATTAATCTTAGGATAATTTATTTGGATAATATGGTGTGATTAAATAGTGTGATAAATATATGATTTTCATAAGAATAATATGATGTGGTGAGTTTATGGGTTTGTGTAAGAAATAATGGTATAGCAAAAAAATGAGTGTGCGAAATTTGAGTGTCTACATTTTTCCCCTTTTTGTTGAGTGGTTTTAACACAAGCCATGAGACAAAAATGAGGTGTGATGGAAGTCAGGGATGATGGAATAATGTCCCAAGATGAGGTAGAGAAATAAGATAAATATCTTCGTAAAATCAAGTGATAAGGGAACCAAAGGGTACATGTCCTACAAACATATGATCTAATGACGAAAATTATGTTTTGATAAGGTTAAAGGACCAAATGATAAATGTTGCCACAAAAGTGGGCTTAAGAGGCTATGAAGTCAAGTGATAGGGGAACCAAAGGGTTTATGTCCTATAGACATATGACTTTATAATGATGATGGATAAAATGATAATTTGATGAGGTCAAAGGACCATAATTTGATGAGGTCAAAGGACCATAATTTGACAATTCCACAAATGTGGACTTACCAGGACTAGATGGGGGTCATGACAATGACCAGAAGCATAGTACCAAAGGAGACATCAGTTTGACAAATGTCAATTTGATTGAATAAATATGATGTTTTAGACACAACAAGGTCATGTTGAGATGTATTGAAGATTATGCTGATGTTAAGAGATGTTAATATTTTATATTTTATTTCTTTTTGATGATGTTGATGTTGATATTAATGATGTTTTAGATGTTATTGGTATTTGTTCAAGTGATGATGTTGATGTTAATGTTAATGTTAAGATTCGCTGATTTAATCTTAATATTTTTCATAAGAATGAAACATGGATTGATTTTTGGTACTAAATTTGATACATATGTGTGTTTCACCTGATTCTTAGATCGTTTCTTTGAAGTGTTGACGAAACAGATAGGGTAATGGGCGTAGGAGGAATACCTGTTCAAATGTTGGTTGATGGGTTGTTATGCGCGTATGACTTCCAGATCCACAGTTGATCGTGAGAGCTTCCTTTTGGCTAGGAGGAACTACCTATAATGCAAAACAAGACCACTAGAAGGAATTAAACAATATGGGCAGTGAACTGCCTAGCGTATGCTAGATCCGGGAAGTGTGATACTTCCTAGATGGCTGTCAGTCCACTATTTTAAACAATTTAATGTTGTAAACAAAGTAAATCCTATTGTTATTTAAAAGATTTAGGTATCTCACTTAAAATACAATAAGAAATAGATCTAATCTAATAGGCTAAGCTAGAATAGAATCCAAAGGTCAAATGATTGGTTCTGGGTCTCTACAGGTTTGATAGAGGTCTCAGGTAGATCACAGGTGAATGAGGGTGAGATGAAATTAGGTGGGTAGGTCTCTGTTCAGGGTTGTATGAGAAAATACAGAGACCGGTGTCGGTCAGGGGTGACCGACGGCGGTTCGGTGTAACTGGTGCTGGTTACTGTGAGATCTGGAAATGTCACAGAACAAGTTGTGGTCTCCTTTGTGATTGCACAAAGGACTTTGGTTGGTCGGAATGAGGTATTAGGTGACTGGAGTAGGATTTGGTGAGGTTTTAATGGGTATATGGAGGTGAAAATGTTGGAGAAGGTCAATAGGGGGCAAGGTAAACAATGGATGATAAAATGATGATGAAATGAAATAAACCAGGAAAGTATGATGTTATACTTACTTGGATTCTGGTCCTGAATGCCTGTGTGTGAGGGATGGAGGTGCTGATGAGGGGTTTGAAGGCTGCAAGTGATCACCAACTGAAAGAAAGCTTTTACATGGGCTGCATGTACACTCCTCTTTGCTTGGATAGATCAGATCATGGCTGGGATGGCTGTGCAGGAGAAGATGCTCAATCTCCTTCCTTGCATGCGGGTTTTCACTGGAATTTTCTCTATGAAGATGCGTTATCTCTCTGAGATGTGTTCTTGCTCATCAACCTTCTCCCAATGTTTTCCAACCTTGAGAATAAGGTAGTTTAGGGGTTAAAAGGGGTAACCGATGGTGGTCTGGCTTAACCGACGACGGTTAGGGGTAATCGACGTCGGTCAAGGTGGGATTTCCTAGGTTTACTAAACTAGGGAGATCCTCCTGATTTCCTTGGATCTTGTGTCATTATCCCATGGATTAGACTGAGAGCCTCTTGTGAGCATGTGGGAATGTGGTTAGAGGGAATGTAGGCATTGATTTTTAGGGTTTGGATAAGTCTTAGTTAGTTATGGACAACTTGCTAAGAATAGGTCTTAGGTTGAGTTGGCTTGGTGAGGTGTCTAAGTGAACTATATGTGTGGATATTATTTAAATAAAATATTTAAATAATAAATATAGTGAGGATAATTCATTAATTAATTTAATTAAATTAATATTAGTGGGGTGAAGGGGGGTCATGGCTAGGTAAATGTAATAAAGGGTGCTTATTTGTCACGGGACCAAAGGGGAGTGTGACCTAATTTTAGTGTCTACATTTTGCCCCTTTTTGTTGCGTAGCTTGTATTGGTAAGTGACACTAACAAAAAATAAGATGTGGTTGCCCCATGTGTGGGTGAAGGTGATCCCCCTCAAACCAGGAACTGACGAGGCAGCAGGCTGAAGCGGTGAGTGGTTTGATAAAAGGAAATGTGAGGAAAAGGCAGGTGGGCACAGGGGAAAAGGGTGAAAGGTCTACTCGGGCAATCTAGGTAATGGGTCAGGGTCAAAGGTAGCAACAGTCAAATGCATGCACACGTATAAACTGCAGCACGCTACCAGGTTGAAGAGCAGGCAAACTCTACATCGTCTAAGGTCGATAGGTTTATCCAAACAAGGTTGAAGTGAATCCGGTATCCAAGGTATAGGATATGGTCAGGAAACACAACGTAGGTTAGGTGTAGGAATGTTTAGGTATGTTCTGGTACACCAAAGGTAGGGTCAGGATAAATGGTCACGGAAATAGGCTAGGTAAGGTCATTAGGTCAATCAACACAGGTAACAGTGCCGCAAGGTATAGCAAACACATGAGGTCAAAGGTCACTAGTGATGGTCCAGGTCCAAATATCTAGGTCACGACATGGGTAAGGCCAAGGTATGGGTAAAATAATGAAGTCCCCAAAGGAGGACAAATGTAGGTAGGCAAGTGAGGAGGTCTGGAAAGGTAAGGTAAATGGGTTGGGTAAAGGTGGGGTGGGGTAAAGGATCAGGGTAAAGGGTGGGGTAAAAGGGAAAAGTAAGGGCAATGTGTAAGTGAAGGTGACCGATGGTGGTCATGTATAGCCAATGTTGGTATAGGAAAACTGACGACGGTTAGGTAGGGCATGCGACTGATGCCGGTCAAGGGTAACCGATGTCGGTTAGGTCGGGTGGGTTATAAAAACAAAAAATCCATGTTTTTATTATTCATTTGTTATTTGCAAAGTGAAGAAATGACAAAAAAAGAGAGAAAAGAGAGAAAAGTGTCTAGAGGAAACGGGACAGTGAGTTGGCAGTCTGATTTGACGAGGGTTGGGTTGGTGAGTAGCGGGTCCACGGGATCAGGGTGAGAGAGTTGATTGGTCAGAGGTTGGAGTAGTTATTCGGTGATGGCAGAGGCTAGAGAGGGATCAGGCGGACCACCGGCACAGTGGCCAGACGTGCCACTGAGATGGTGGTAGCGCGATGAGGTAAGCACCTAACTCTAGATTGGTGATTAGATAGATTAGAGGTTTTGAGGATTGTCGTTTGTAGGGTTTTGTGGGTTTTGGTTTTTTGTGGGTGGTTAAAAATAAAATGTGGGTATGGGGGGAATAATGGGAAAAAAAGAGGGGGGGAGGGTAGTAAATTGTATAGGTGGGGTGGGTAGGGGTCCTAGGGTAGTGTAGGTCATTGTAGGTGGGGTAAAAGGGGCAGTGGGAGATTTTTTAAAAAGGGGGGGTTTGGGAAGTCACGGAATTGTCCATGACAGTGACTGGCGTCGGTCAAGCTTGGCTGGTGTCAGTTGGGTAGAACCGGGATCAGTCACCAAACAGGTGACCGATGCCAGTTAAGTGGTAACCGTGGTCGGTAAAGATGAACCGGTAGCGGTCACCAAATAGGTGATCGATGCCGGTTTAAAGGTGACTGAAGTCGGTTAGAATAAACCAGTACCGGTCAGGCTTTTAGGTAGAAGGGTGCAAAAGTGATGTAGGTTAGGTAGTTGAGATGGGTAGGGTAAAAATAGGGTGGAGGGTAATGATAATTGGTGAATATGGTCATGGTAAATAGGGATTAATGTCGTGCTTGGATTGGATGTAGGGGAGAGCGTAGTTACACATGCGGGACAGGGTTTCGCCTCTACTAGTGACATTGTGCAGCTTAGCGACCCCTTTGGAGCTGCAACATGTGGAGGCAGTGGGCTTGAGTGGGATTCGGTCACTACCGACATGTTTTTCGGTAGCCCAACTTGATGGTCATGCTCATCGATAGATGGGACTCCGTGACCAACACGTTCCACCTTCCGACGGGTGAGATGACTATCACCCTAGAGGACGTGTTCCAGATTTTGTGATTACCCATATTGGGTGCCCAGGTTTACTCTATCTCCTCCTGAGGCCTCAGAGGAGCTGATCGGGATAGTTTTTGGTGAGGGGGCAGTGGATCTGAGATTCCATAGCGCCAGTTTGAGCTATGGCGAGATGTACCTAGCCCGTCTAGATGAGACGAGGCTAGTGGTTCTATTGATGGAGGCAGTGTGCTGCTATGCACTGCTAGATGCAAAGGGTGGATGCTTTCCCTGATCACTGATGGGGGTGCTCCATGATATGATGGTAGAGGAGACCCGGTTTTCCTAGGCACCAACATTCTTGGTGCAGCTATACCGAGAGTTGTGGGCATATGGGTGGTTGCACAGGTTTAGCCTGTGTTGTACATTTATACTGCATTGTTGGGCCTACGAGCACATAGTCTATGTTTGACCTATAGGGATGCCCCGAGAAGATGCATTCCCAACATGAGATCTATGTGGGTGGGATATAGGAGATGGGTGCCGGTTGTAGGAGAGCAGGAGATCGGATAGGCCGACATATGATGTGGCCCATTTTCGGTAGTTGTTGGAGGGGTTGTCCAGAGTGGACATTATCTAGAGGCCATATGTGGGATTCCCCTCATATAGGCACATGCATGAGGAGCTAGCTAAGCTCTAGCTAGAGAGGTGGATACAGGGTCACCATGTCGGGGAGGATGAGATGATCCCGGTAGACAGGGTCCGACGGTAGTTCAGGCTTGTACAGGATATTCCTCTGTCCTTCCCACAGTATCAGAGAGATGACGTGGAGAGGCCTCTACCTCTACCACAGCCTACAATGCCTACAGGGGAGGAGGAGGAGCCAGTGGATCGGCAGATAGATGACGCCGGATGTACAGACAGGTACAGGTAGTGGTGGGTGGCTCAGTTACGAGCCATACCACCTAGACCGGGGCAGCCAGACTTAGCTACCATTACAGTGCAGAGAGATGCCCTACAGGGGCAGGTAGTGACGCTGATTACCCAGATAGGTATACTACAGACACAGCTGGAGGGGTTAGAGGTAGAGGTAGCAGAGCTATGAGTACAGGTGGCCAGTCTGCAGGCCTAGATGGCAGAGGGAGAGGATGGAGGAGATGGAAGGAGAGAGATGGAGATAGCGATGGTTAGGTGACAGCCTTACTAGCTCAGGTGGCAGGTTTACAGGGCCAGTTGGCCATAGCCCAGGCACAGATTGGGGCCTTACAGGCCTAGATACAGGCACAGGGGTAGGGGGCACCACCACAGGCACAAGGAGCTGGTCCCAGTTCACAGGCCGGTGCAGGGCAGGTTGTTACAGGGTAGGTCATTGCAGGGCAGGTACAGGGGCTGAGACCTATGGGACCACCATAGACCATGCCTGTATCTAGGTTACGGGATTCCCTAGGTGAGGTGAGATATTATCAGGACCAGCTCATGGTGGCCGGGATAGACTTCCTATCTTATGGAGAGTACAGGGCACAGCAGGTGTCTAGTGAGAGGATGAGATCCTGCATGCATAGTGTGGAGAGCACAGGAGGTCAGCAAGCTCTAAGGCCTAATCAGGGGGAGGTGACCAGTGCTAGGTGAGGTGCTCGTAGGGACATAGGAGGTCAAAGGTATAGGTGACACAGAGATGGAGGACATCTGGTAAGATGCCTGAGATGCGGTCACCTAATTTTTGATGTATACTAGTGATTTTTTGATATATATGTCGGCCTGCGTGCCGAAGGATAGTTGTATTTTTTATCACATACTAGCCTACGTGCCGAAGACAGTGAGGATGTACAAGTGATTTTGTATATTTTGAGCATATACCGGCTTGCATGCCAAAGAGATTTTGTATTTGATTTGTTCATTCTTTTTGTATATATGAGACCAGCCTGCATGCCGATGACATTTTGTATTCTATATATAGGCTTGCGTGGTGACATTTTTGAGATGATAGACATGATGAGGTAGACATGTATATTGAGATACACATTTATTGATTTATATGATGAGATTCATGGTATTTCATGATTTGTTGATGTGTTTATGAGACATTGGTTTATGGCTTGTGTTAGATGAGATATGGATTTGTTACTTTAATGTGGATTGAAATTAGGTGAGTTAGGCATGATGGAGTTAGGTTGGTTTAGGCATGGATCAAGTCAGGTTATAGGCATGTATCGAGTCAGGTCATAGGCATGGATTGAGTCAGGTTTGGTTAGGCATGGTTGAGTCAAGTTGGGTTAGGCATGGTCGAGTTGAAAATAGGTTTAGTTATGATTCATTATTTTGGCAATGAATGATACTATGGGTCATATGTGAAATTTTGTATAATCTATGCACAGTGATGATAGAGATATGGTAGGTGTAATAAATGTATGCTATGGGAAGCAACTTATTATGTATGTGGTTTAGTTTCCAATTTTGTTATAAGAGGAGAACTAAGTGAAATGTGATGTAAATGGTAAGTGAGGCATGGTTGAGGAATTATTTTAGGGTAGAGAATGGCCAAGCTAACCTCCAAGGGCCCCATGCCCTCGGAGTGCTACCTACATAGTCCTGGTGAAAAGGGACCTTAGGCCGATGTAGTTCTCCCATGAGCTAGGGAAGAATATGAAAATAAGCTGGTAGGTTTTTGGGCATGTTGTGGGTTTAGGTTTAATAGGAATTTGTAGATTATAGGTAAAAGGATACAGGTGAAGGTAATTATGGAAAAAGGGGAGGATTACCTCAAAGGTAAGCATCGAGAACCAAGTCCTATATAAGGTAATAAAAACATAAAAAAAAGATGGTTAAAAGATAAGAGGAGGCAATAGAGTCACCTAATTGGGTAGGATCATAATGAGTATATCATATCGTGGAGGGGGTGATGAACATAAGACCCTAAATACATTACATGATTGACTGTTCTACAATGAAAGTAGTCATAGGATCACCAAATGTCTAAATTCCAAGATGTCCCTTGAGGAAATTGAGGGAATGAGAGTGGAAATGGTAAGGAGGGTGAAAGGTAGCTAATTTTATATGTTTTGAGTAACAGGGCCTTTGGGCAAGGGGTCCTAGGTCACAATGGGCAAGTCCATGATTAAAAGGTTTTTTGTTTTGATAGACTGATTGATGCAGGAAGTCTATATGGGATAAATAATATGGTACTCCTTGAGGTCTTCGTGAAGTTGATTGATGCAGGAAGCTTTAAGTTCTCTCTTTTTTTTTAAAGCTTCACATAGTTGTCCTTCGAGGGAGCAGTCTATTTATAACAACAATTTGTCGAGAGTAAGATGTCCTTTTGAGGGAGTCATCTTTTTATTAGAAGTTTGACTCAAGGAGTTTGGTCCCATGTGAGGTCGTTGAAGTCATGGACAAGTCCAAGATGGAGGGTAGGACTCTTGTTCAAAAGGCAAGGTGGAATGACCATGGGATCTCATCTAAAGGTAGACAAAAAGTATCCATGAGAATCATGCTATGTGCAGTGTCATGGTACACATATTCAAGAGAAGATAACTAGTGACGGGTACTCACATGATTCTTGTTTAATCATTAGGGATGTGTATGGAGTGGATAGCGCTCAAGGGATGAGCATGTAAAGAGACAAAGGGTGAGGTAGGATGACGAGTCAACAATAGAATGGTCGAAGATGCAATGCGTTAAGGGGCTCAGGTTTGGGTTTACCATCAAGTGAAGATAAACGATAGGCACCTGATCTATAGGTATGAGTTCTGATGTATGGTCCAAGCCAATTAGGAGAAAATTTTCCCCATTTAATTTTTTCTACTTTGGTTACGTGTTGATTTTCTTTCAAGACAAGGTCACCGACTTGGAACATTCATTCATGAACACATTTGATACGTTGTTGGTAAACTTGAAGGTGATCTAGAAAATTAAGACGAAATTCGTCTAATAACTCTAGCTGTGCTAAGCAGCCTGACAAAATTCATCATCAGTGAGCATGTCATGGAGAGAAATGTGGAGTGAGGGGATATGGACTTCGAGAGGTAGAACAGCCTTTGTACCGTAGACCAACGAAAAAGGGTGTGGCCGCAGTGGAAGTGTGAATACTAGTTTGGTATGCCCACAAGGCAAAAGGAATGTGCGTATGCCAATCCTTCCCAGTATCGTCAACCACTTTCATGAGAATTTTTTTGAGGGTTTTGTTATTGGATTCAGCTTGGCCATTGGTTTGCAAGTAATAAGGTGATGAGAAACTAAGCTAAATGTCGAAGGTGTCGCAAAGTTTTTTGCAATGTTTTGTTTTTGAATTGTTTTCCATTGTCAGTGATGAGGTGATGAGGGACACCAAAGTGGAAAATGATGTGATGGTTAATGAACTTACATATTTTCTCAGCTTTCGTGGAGATGAGCGGTATGGCTTCCACCCATTTTGTGTAGTATTCGGTAGCAATTATGATCCATTGATGGTGTTGGGAAGAATGGGGATTGATTTCTCTGACAAGATCCAAACCCCATTGAGAGAAGGGCCAAAGGTCACAAACGACCTGTAAGGCATGATTGAGTGTATGATGAAGGTCGGAATGTTGTTGGAATTTGACATAATGTTTGACATAGTCGCAACAATCATGGTTAAGGGTCAGCTAGTAATAGCCTAGGCAAAGAATACGCTTAGCAATAGCAAGGCCACTAAAGTGACCTCCACATATGCCATCATGAACCTCCTTAATGGTATAAGGAATTGTCAGAACTTGTGAGGCATCATAAGAGAATACCATCAAAGCCATGCTTATAGAGGAGTCCCCCAAGAATGACGTAACGAGAGACCTTTTTAAGGAAGGCACATTGTCCGTTACAGGTGAGATCAGGAGGTAAGATGAAGAGAGAAAGGTAGTCGGAGTATTATTTATACCAAAGGTCACTTGGGTCTGGGGTGTCGGTTCTGATCGAGTAAACATCATGAGGTAACTAAGAAGGTGAATGGAGGTGTTGTCCAGTGATAAATATTTTTGAATCAGCGGGGGAAGCGGGTATTTGGGAAGCTAAGCAGGCCATGGTATCTGTAAATTTGTTGGTTGAACGTGGGATGGTTTGAAGGGTGTAATGATCAAAGGTGGTCAAAAGTATGTCTTCATGTTGTTTATACTTTTTAAATATCTCGTTACGACATTGGTACATACCATTGACTTGGTTTATGACCAATTGTGAATCACCAAAGATGCTGATTGATTTGACATCTAGGGCATAGGTGGCTTGGAGACCTAGTATGAGACTTCGTACTCGGCAATATTGTTGGTGCATTCAAAGTCTAGTTTGAAAGATAAAGGCATGGGTTCTCCATTAAGAGGAATGAGGATAATACCAGCCCCACCCCCATGCTGACACTTGGAAATGTCAAAGAAAAGTGTCATTTGGTAAGGGGGTTCATCCAGGGAAAGGATAGTAATTTACTCATCTGGAAAGTCAAAATTAGAGGGCTGATCCCCGGAAATAGGTGCGTCGGCCATTTTTTGATGATAGCTTGGCCCTTGATGGACTTTTGATGAATGAATTAGAGGTCAAGATCAGCTAAAAGCATAAGCCATCACGCGACATGCTGATTTTGATAAGGTTTAGCGTACATGAAGTGTAAGGGGATCGGTGTTGGTCACAACATAGGTTTTGTGGTTGAGTAGGTAATGGTAGAGTTTGGTTGCAATGAAAACTAAGGCTAAGCACAGTTTTTTGGGATGGTTGTATCGAGTTTCATAGTCTAAAAGAGTACGGATTATGTAATAAACTACCTGCTCCCTGTGTTGTTCATCACGATGAGCGAGCATGGCTCCCAAGGAATGATCGGTAGCTGATATGTATAGGTAAAAAGGTTGATCGTCTTTAGGTGGAATGAGTGTAGGTGGTTGGAGAAGGTATTGTTTTAAGGCTGCAAAAGCTTTGTGATAGTCATCATCCCATTTAAAGGATACATCCTTCCTAAGCAGATGATGAAATGGTTAACACCGATCAGATAATTGTGAAATGAAACAGTGAATGGATTACAATTTACCTTGCAGGCTATGGAGTTGGCGAAGGTTAATAGGTGGAGGTATTTCAAGGATGGCCTTGACTTTAGTAGGGTCAACTTCTATACCATAAAGGGAAATAATAAATCCCAGGAGCTTTCCTGAGAGAACTAGAAAGATGCACTTTCTAAGGCTGAAGGCAGATGCAATATTTAATGAGGTGGTCAAAGATGGTTTTGAGGATGGCAAGGTGCTCAGAGTGACATTTAGATTTGGCCAAGAGATCATCCACATAATCTTCCAATATGTGATGCATGATATCATGGAAGATGTAAGTCATAGCACGCTGATATGTGGCACCAGCATTTTTAAGGCCAAAAGGCATGACTCGATAGCAGAAGGTCCCCCAAGGTGTGATGAATGCAGTCTTGTGTTGATCTTCTGGGGAAAGAAAAATTTGGTTATAACCTGAGAAGCCATCCATGAGTGATAGCATCTCATGACCAACGGTGAGGTCAACCAGTTGATCAATACTGGGCAAGGGAAATTCATCTTTCGGGTAGGCTAGGTTGAGGTCGTGGAAGTCTGTATAAATACGGAGTCCCGCTATTGCTTTAGTAACAGGGACAATGTTAGAAATCCAATGAGGATAATCAATTGGTAAGATGAAGGAAATAGAAAGAAGGCGCTGAAGTTCTTCTTTGACAAGAGAGCAATGCAAGGGTGCATTTTCCTCAGCTTTTGTTTGATAGATTTGGCATTGGGAATGTTTATGATATTGTGGACCACTATGGTGGGGTCAATACCAGGCATGTCTGTGTAAGACCAAGTGAAAGTGTGGTTATGATCTTGGAGAAAAGAAGTGATGGCTTCATGTTCAGCAGCATCTAAAGATTGTCTGATCTTTAGGATGTGTGGGTCATCCTGAGTATGAATGTTGATCTTGATAGTCGATTCATTCAACATGGTTTGCATCTCATAGGGTAACGACTGATGAATATATAAGTCTTATGCACCAAGGTAGGTGAGTATGGATTCATCATCCTGACATTGAACGATGTTAATTGTAGGTGTGTCATCATCATTCATTTCAAGAAACAGGAATGGAAGAGTGGAAGGGGCCTCACCTTCACATTGATAAGTCAAAGGCCCCAAGGAAATGGTGTTTATGAAAAAAAAAAAAAGTTAGGAGGGATAGATTTGGGATCCATCGACTCTGTGGGTGAAGGTGGTGATGAAGGTGGATGAAGGTGGAGAAGGGCTAGGGTCCTTAATGAGTTCAATGCAAGCCTATTTGGTAGGAGGTTCGGGGAAGCCGATACCACTACGGTCGTTATGTTTGTAGGTGGTACATGGAATAACGGTATGGCAGCCTTGCTTGTAAAAGCCAAAACCAAAACCCTTCCACGCACAGTGGTGTAGGAAGGTCAGCGATTGGTAAGTGATTGGAAGTCAGCGGAAAATGGGTGGGTTTGTGATGGTGGTTCAGGTGTGTAAGTGGTAGTATCAAGTCCCCCATAGGTGAGACTAGTATGAAGATGAGGAGGACCATAAAGGAGGCATTTTCCTATACAGTGATCATAGCAAGGGTGTTGGTGAACGCTGACATACTTGTGCAGAGTGAGGAATGTGTTGACACTATATAGGCGGTACTCCCCCAAAGTGAGGCATTGAAAAACACCTTCCAAGGGGTCAGTGGTTGGTATGTAGGTAGCTAGAATGGATGATGTGTCAGAGGTTGATGCGGAGGTGGAGTTAACAGATTGGGAAGTGGGTCATCCGTGGAGGTTATAGCAGTGGTAGAAATGGAGGAGGTATGTGCAGTGAAAGCAGCGGCTGTACTGGTAGGTGGAGGTGTAGGTGAAGTGGTATTAGTTGCGGAGGTAGACAACTTGACAGGTATGAGCACATCATTGGGTCGGTAAAGCATGTTACATGTTTTTAAAGGTGATGGGTCAGCTGGAATGGTATAAATGTGTCCTTTGTGTTCAAACTTTACACAACGATGCAAAATGGAAGGAATGAAACCCATGACATGGATCCAGGGTCTACCAAGCAACAAGTTATATTGGAATTCCCCCTCCAAAATGTAAAAACAATTCTAGAACAGTGTGGGGACCCACGCGAACTTGAACGATAACAGTGCCTAATGTGGAGGTGATAACGTCGTTGAATGAACGCAACATGACTGGATGTTTATGCATGTAATTTTCAAGTATGCGCATTTGAGAAAATGCATGGGATGAAATGATGTTAATTCTAGTGTCTCCATCAATCATCACAAGGCATACCCGTATGTCATCAATGTGGACGGAGATGAAGAGGGTTGGGTTTGGGTCATCGTTTTAGTGTGGCACGATCTCCTCCTATGAGAAGCTAAGGGAGGCCACTTGGTGAACAAGGTGGGGTGAAGATGAAGGTGGTAATTTGGTGAGAGAGGCTACATGATGGGGTGTGATAATGGAGGCTACGGGTGTAGGGTCATTGGGTAAAACCTCAATAGATTGAAGAACCTCCATGAGGGCTTGACGATGGGATTCTAAGGTTTAGATGAGGTCATATAAGGACATTTTGAGGGGAGATTAGTATAATTGTTTTGAGCATGGTGAGATGTGTGATGCCATTAGAAATAGGGTACGTGGGGCCGCAGATAGTTATTTTAGGTATGGGTGTAGATGGTATGTTGGGTATAGGATTGGTTGGTAGGTCAGTTGCCTTTTCTTTACCCTTCTGCGCAAGTGTAGTGACGTGTATCATGTTGATTTGAGGGGAGTTGGTGAATGGGGAAGGTGTAGGGTGAGTGGTGTAACGACATGAAGGGTAAAAACCTACTAGAGGAGAAAAGCCTTGTGAGGTGAGTTGGGCGCAATGACATTGGGGTGGTGGTGTGGCAAGTTCTCTGATGCAAACCATGTTAATTTCAAATCTTAGGGGTGGCTCTAGGAGTTGTGATGGTGGAGGTTGTGGTTATTGAGTGGGTAGTGTGGGAATGGGTGTCGGTGAAGTAGGATCCTCATTAAGAAGGTCATCATCATCAAAGTTGGTTTCTGGGGGACACAATTGGATAAGGATAGTTTTTAAGGCCTTACAGTTCTCCACATCATGCCCTGGCACACGATGGTATGCGCAAATTTTAGTATCATCAAACCCTTTTGGCTTGGTTTTGAGGGGGTCGTAAGGTCGAAGTGGCGAGTAATGTGATAACAAAAGTCTCGAGGAGGTTGGTTAAAATTTTCACATAGGATCCTGCTAGTGGATCACAATGGGAAGTGAACATGGGTTTGGGTGCAAGTGTGGTTGATTGTCGAGGAACTGTTTTTTAGAAGAGTAGGAACGGGTCGAGCTAGGGGTTTAGGTGTCGGTTGTGGTTTTAGGTATCGGTTGTGTTTGTTTGGGTAGGGGTACAGTAGATGGATAGGTAGGAGGGTGTGTGGTTATTTTGACTACCTTATTGTGGGGTAGTGGGGTTTTGTTTTTGGGTTGCACCTTCTTGGGTAAAGGTGATGTAGGTGTACGAGGTCTAGAAGGAAAAGCAGATGGAGGAAGAGGGCGAGTTACCCACGGGGATAACGGGGGGTGCTGTGAAGGTAGATGATGTGGGTCGTGCTTGGGGGTGTGAGGGATAATGACTGAAGTGTGTGTGGGTAGTGAAGCAATGGCTGAGGGTATTGGAGGTATTGGTGGTAAAGAGACTGCAGGTGCGGGGTGTAAGTCATGTTGTGCACGGGTAGGTTAGAGATCTGTGAGGAAGGAATGGGTTGTGATAGAGATGGTTGTGTTATTGGTTTATGGATGGGTGGAGGTTGCTTGACCATGTTGGGCAACCCGAGGTCTTAAGACAGACGAGACAAGTGCTAGTGTGATTGCAGTCAGGGTTTGAGGTCGACGGGTTTGTTTTCTTTGGTTTAAGTGTCAGAGTAAGTGTGGTATTGACATTGGAGGATGTAGCTAAATCTATTTTAATAGGTGGATGAGTAAGGCTAGTGGTCGGGGGGTGACCCCTAAAGTGGTAATAGGTTTAGTTGAGGAAAATATTGTAGGTGTGGGTTTGGGTTTAGATGTAGGTCGGGTTATGGGTAAGGGTGTGGCTTGAGTTATAGAAGGTGTCATGGAAGGGGTTGTGATAGAGATGGTTGTGTTTGGTTCGATTAGTTAAAATGTGTTTGGGTAGATAGTGGAGCCTATCAGCGAGGGATTTTTGCATCTGTGTTGAGATGGGGAGTAAGAGGCACCCCCCATAGTAAAGCCCTATCCACATAATCTAAATGATAAGCCAAACATGAGAACGGCACGTTTGTGGGTGGAGTTAGTGAGGACCTAATGGTAATTCCCATAAAATGTGTCTTAGAGATGAGGAATTTGCAAGCATCAACTTCCATGGGTAAGAGAGCCGAAAGTAAGTCTTGCGGGATTCTAGTAGCTGACGGAGAATTCTCGCTAAGAGGTAAAGGTATCTCAACTAGGTTCATGATAGGTGGAGGAGATGATGGGAGCTCCTCTATAAGTGGAGGAACAGATGGGCACTCCTCTGTGGGTGGAGGAGGCAATGGGTGCTCCTTTGTGGGTGGAGGAGATAATGGGAGCTCCTTTATGGGTGGAGGAGGTATTATAGGTAAAGGTTCTTTAAGTGGTGAAGCCAGGGGTGAGATGGGCTCAATGTTAGCGAAAGACCCCTCCGTTGGTGATGAAGGAGATGAAAGGTGTTCCTCTATTTGTGAAGGAACATGGGAGTTTGGTTCAAATGCGGAAGGAGGATTTTGGGGCTAGGATCTCCTCTATGGAAGGAATATGGGGTAATTGGGAAGCGACAGGTACTTCATTAAAAATAGCGTGAACCTCGTGGGTATGGGTATCGTGAGTTGATGTCTCACCAATTTGATTGGGTGAAGGGGCATGGTTGGGAAATGGGTTTTTTTAAGATTTGTAGATTTTGATTGGGGGTGGTGTTGGGATTATCCATAGTTAACTCGCCTTTCTCGAGCATTTCTTCAATAATATTTTTGAAAGTGTTGCAGTTTTTGTCACTATGACCCTTTACTCGATGATAGTTATGGAAATCATGTTCTTTATACCATGCGGGCATGGATGCGAGCTAGGGTCAAAACCAGTGTGTGGTTTTATAGGTGGAAGGGTGATGGCTCCGGATTTGATAAGCTTTTCTAAGACAATAAGAGAAGGTTCCCCAATTGGGGTATATTTCCGATGCTCTCGTCTAAAATGAAAAATCTGGACAGGTGAGAGATTAGATGAGGGTGTAGCCTGATTTGACAGAAGAGCTAAGCTGGCCTTGAGTACCACTACATTAGCAATGCCCTTAGCTTTTGAATAATTGGTTTGTTGTTTGGAAGAAAAAGAGGTATCATTCGACTTGGATGCCAAATTCTTATTGCGTAATTGGATTTTCTTCTCTCCGATGGTCCGAATCTCTAACTTTTGTGCCATAGTGAATGCCTCGTCAAATTTTTGGAAGGTTTTAAACCTGCAAGGTCAGTGAAATATGTCTAACGCAAGCCCATGTGAAGAGCTCGATGAGTTTAGTTTGTGGCAGTTGGAAGGTAAGTTGATTGATCAGGCTGTACCAGCAACCAACAAAATCTGCGATAGATTCGTCCTCATACTGACGTGTGGAATATAGATCGGTCATGGTAACCTTCTTGATGATATTGATAGAGAAATGATCTGAGAAGGCTTGGGCTACCTAATTGAATGAGAATATAGAGTGTTTAAGTAACCCACTATACCAATCTAATGCAGGTCCAGTGAGGGACATGGGAAAGGTTCTCAAAAGCAATGCATCATCATGAGCGATCAGATAACACCCGTATTTGAACGACCACAAATGTTGTTGTGGGTCTTCTTTGCTATTGAAACGGTTGAATTTAGGCATTTCCCAATGCACAGGGTTTGAACAGATAGGGTTATGAATGTCATTTCCCTGGTTCTGGAGATATTGATAGCGATACCGCCTGTGTATTGGGTATAGGTGTTGATAGTGTTGACAGACCTTCAAGGGAAGGTACTAAGTGCGTAAATGGACCTTCAAGGGAAGGTGCTAACATGATTGAGGGACCTTCAAAGGAAGGTACTAATGAGATTGATGGACCTTCAATGGAAGGTGTTGACAAGGTAGATGGACCTTTAATGGAAGGTGTTGGCAAGGTAAATGGACCTTTAATGGAAGGTACTAATAGGGTTGACTAACCTTCAAGGGAAGGTGCTAATAGAATTGACTGATCTTCAATGGAAGGTGATGAAAAAAATGATTGACCTTCAATGGAAGGTGCTAATAAGGTTTCTGACAAGGGTTTGCTGATGGTAGAAGAGGGATGTCCCTCATGCCCTACAGATGTCAGTAAGGGTATTAATGCGGGCAGAGGTGTTGCTCATAGATTAGGATGATCTTATTCTGGGAGAAGATCATAGATAAGGAAAATTTGTTGGATTATGTCTTTTAACACTTTACAACTTTCTATATCATGACCTGGGATTCTATGATAGGGAAAAAAAAATTGGTCATGTCATGTGGGTTTTTGAGTATGTGGATTAGGTGTTTTGATGGGTTTGAATTAATGGATTTTGATCCTATCAAGGATATCGGTATAAGTCCCTTTTGGAGGGTTTGAATTAATGGATTTTTATTTTGGTTTTGATTTACAAGAACACTTAGTAAGATGCATATTTTTTTTTGACATAGTTGGATTATATGTCATATGGTGTTGCAACATCGTAGGAATGTTTTGAGGTTGATAAGAAGGATAATGTGACCTGAGAAAGGGGTTGATAAAATTGGATGAGGGATGAGTTCCCAAAATGGACAAGGAGGGATGAATATGGTATGAATATGTGTAGTATTGAGATAAAGGATGGGGGTCCCAAAATAGATGGAAAGTCTGATGACATGCACTTTGGCTTTGTAACTTTGATTTTAGGCAAAGGAGGATTTTTTACAATAGACGAAGAGGATGAGGCGGCAGATGTGATAGGTTTCAAGTATGTAACATTTATTTCATATTTATGATAATGACTAACGTTAGATGATGAGGATGTGCTTTTAGATGTGATGGTATTTGACTACATAGTGTCTTATTTAAGACAAGATTCTGTGTTGGATGGTAAGTGATGAGTTGTAGATAAGATCGGATCAAAATTGGATGAAGAAGACATTGCCTCTAGAGATGATTGAGGTGGATTAAAGAATTTTTCTAATTATTTGATTAGTTGAATGAATGGTGGGATATCAATATTTTTAATTACAAAGGCTTATTTAGTAACAACTTAAGGAGGTAATAGGTGTTTGAACAGGGGACACTGGTAATGTCAATGTATGAGCATCATTGGAAGGAGAATCTAGGGGTGTTAAATCTTCGAGAGGAAGCACTGACAATGAAGGGGTCTCCTCATGGGGGGAAAATTGTGTAATAGCATTGATGGTATGACTGGAAGGATGTATAGTATCCATATGAACTGATTCAATCGAGGGTGTTGGATCAAGAAGCCAAGTAAATTCATCATGTGTGATATCTTCATTATGAGAATATCTAGGGGAGTTATATGCAACTTGATTTGAATCATAGGAATTCCTAGGGGATTCAGGTGGAACATGCGTAAATTGAAGATCAAGATGGACCTCTTCAAGGGCTTAGATTTCTAACTTCTTTTCCATGGTGAAAGATTCATCAAAAGTTTAGAATGTATGGATCTGAAGAGTGGATGAGATGTGACGAGAATGTGATCGAGTGAACAACTCAATTAGTTTTGATTGAGGGAATGGAAAGAATAATTGATTGATAATGCTTTGTCATCTAGTGAAAAAGTCAACAAGGAATTCATTTTCGTATTGTTTGATGGTAGCAAGATCAAAGATGGTGTTTTTGTGGGTGAAATTTATAATGAAGTGATTGAAAAATAACATGGCTAATAGTGTGAAAGAAACCAAAGAATTTCGAGGAAGGGAATTGTACCAATCCAAAACGAGTCCTGTCAACGACATAAGAAAGGTTCTAAGGAGAAGATCTTGATTTTGGATGATAATATAACATGATTTTCTAAAATATAGTATGTGTTGTTAAGGTTCCTTTTGGCCATAGAACAAGGTGAACTCAGGAAATTTCCAATACGAAGGGTATGATTTACACAATATTGTTGGATGGATGGGTTCATTACAAACCTCATCGTAAGTGAGGACATGTTTGGGCTTTACAGAAGTAAATTCTAAATGGTATAATCTATTAGACATGTCTTGCAAAGTATCATTCGTGGGATTAGACGTGGAATAATTAACATGTGGGTACAAAGGAGAATGTGATTGATTTGACTGTGGATCAGAATAATTCTATTGTAGAATAGTTTGATGTGGGAGTTGATAAGGAGTGGCTTGAGATGATATTGATTGTAAAGTAGGTTATGATGAAGGAATATGGGAAGACATGTAAAAATATTGAATTTTTTGTTGTTGTTGAACAAGAGGGGTTGATTAGGCCTAAGATGGGATGTGTGTGTGGGTTTGAGATGTCTGAGGTATTGAGAGAGATATTGAAATTGAGTTAGGTTGATTGAATGAAGGATGAGGGATATTGGGATTTTTGTGAGATTGAGATGAAGGAATGGATGTAGAAAAGACCATTTGATGTGATACACCTAGCATGGGAGAAGAAGATGTGACAGATGCTCAGAGGACTATTAACTGGCATTGTTGTATGATTGTTGGTTTGGTTGATATGTAGGTTGTCCATAAGGGGCATAAGATGATGTAGATGGTTGTGGGAATATGCTAGAGCTAAATGAGGTTGAATAAGTTGTGATAGGTTGATAAGTTTGATAAGGACTAGATCTTATATAAGAGATTTTTGGAATTGATTAGGATGAAGATATTTTAAAGCAGCTGATGCTGATTGTAAATATGTTACATAGTGATTTGGGGAATATACTGGTGTAGATAGTTGAGCCATGATAATTAATTATCAATAATACAAATAAAGCCCTAAGGAATCTATAAATTTAATAGACAATTCAAATAGAATAATGTTTTAATTATCTTAAATTGATTAAGAAAAGGTGAAATGTGTAAGATGGATAACAAAGGTCCTAGGAAATGGATGTCTAAGACTAGTTTCGAGAATTTTTTGGATGGAGTCCTCGATATAACCGAAGCTACATGAAGCCCAAATCTATACTATTTATGGTACATGTGTGGTATTGGAGCCTAACCCCTCACCCCTCATTTCACAGTCACATTGCGATAAGGGAGTTAGGTGTTGAGCCAATATATATTGACAAATAAGAGATTATACTCAGCCACAACACCGATTCGGCTTCTCCTCTTGGTGATCAAATCCAAGTAGGTATCCACCTGGGTGGGAGATGTTGAAGTGCAAATTATGTTTGATTATGATTTAGTTGTGTGTGGGGCAAGAATAAGTGGATGCAACTAATTTACCTTCCTAATTAAAGATATGTGATAAAAAAGGATGTGTTTGTTCGTTTTAAACCCAAAATGAAATATTATTTTTGATGAGAAAAAACAAGCAAAAAATGCAGTATAGAAAATAAAAAGAAGGACAAGGACTCACCTCTAATAATGATTCCTTTTTTTTTTTTAGTAATTTGTAAAGCAAATAATTCTAGTAATCCAGTCAATGAGCCTTTCAGAAATAGTACCCTGCAGATAGGTTAGGAAAAATAGAAAGTAAAAACCAACAAAAAGGAATTAGCATGCACAAATAAAATGAATATGAAACCAATTCAAATGCAACATTCAAACTCAACAAATCAACTACCTCAGATCAAGCAAAGATGAAAGGAAGAGGAACAATACCTGCACTTACCGTCTAGCATGCAATTCTCCTTCCTTGATGGTTGGATGTGCTTGAGGATGATTGATTGCTTCAGATTTGGATGTGGGAAGACTTGGACAACACCTCCCCTTTGATGATTGATTCTTGATTGCTTGATGAAGATGATGAAGGATTGCTTGATTGTAGATGGATGATTGATAGAATGGATTGATTGATTGAAGAAAAAAGAAGTAGAATTTTGTTATGGATTTAGAATACTTGTCTCTCATGGAGGATGAGAGCTTGATTTATAGTTTGTGAGTGGAAAATTGAATGGTTAAGATCTTGCCATGGTGGATTGAATCCAAGGGTTGGAATTGGATGAGAGGATGGAGGATTTTCTAGATTGTAGAAATTTCTAGATTTTGTGAGGGATTTCCATTGAATTAAAAATTCAATGGAATGTTGTAGATGTATTTGAATATTTGAAAATGAGAGGGAAATATGGAGAAGCTTCTAGATTTAGAAGCCTCTAGATTTAGAGGTGAGGATGTGCACATGATTAGGATTAGATTAGGTTAAATAATGATGATTAGGGATGTGATTTGATGGAAAGGCTAGGTGTAGGGATGTGTAGGGTAGGTGGTAGGTGAGATGTAGGAATATTAAATTCCTATAAAATGTTAATGAAGGATTAAATAGGATAATATGATATAATAATGAAATAAAAGGGATTAATGGGGATTAATAATGATTTAAAAGGGATTAAGATGAAATAAAAGATGATAAAATGATAGAGGGGAAATATGATAAAATGGATTAATAATAATAATTAATCTTAGTGATTAATTATTATATGGATGATGATGATATGAATAATAATAATAATAAATGGATTAAAATGGATTAAAATGGATTGGTAGTGGATAAAGATGATGAGGCTAAAATGTAGGACATGATTAATGTTAATTAGTCATGTAGACATTTTAGGTGTCTACATTTTTCCCCTCTTTGAAGGATTATTGCGTAGCAATGATCATTCAAAGAAGAAGTAGAAGATGATAGGATGGTAATATGATGCCCCCTCGAGTGGGTAGGTGGGGAGGAATGAGGCGGGTAACCACTCAAAAAGAGAGGAGATGCCCCAGTGAGAAGATGAAGGGGTTGTGGGTGAGAGGATGTTAAGATGAGAGGAGGCCTTAATGATGAGACAAGGGATGTTAACTGATGGATGCCCCAGTCAGATGTATGACAAGGGTGATAGGATGTTTGGATTTTGGATGCCCCAGTAAAGGGGTTGATGTTTTGGATGTTTACATAGGATTTTGGATTGTTGGATGGATTTTGGATTTGGATTTTGTGGATGGATGTTAAGGGGGTATGGTTGGATTTTGGATGTTTTTTGATGGATTTTTTTGTCCCTGGATAGGGGGTAAGAATTAGATAGGATCTTGGATTGATGATGTTGTTGATGTTGGATGTTGGATTTTGATGATTTGATTTTGGGATGCCCAGTCAAGGGGTAAGGATTTTGATTGGATGTTGGATATTGGATGTGAAGATGTTTGGATGAGAGGATTTGATAGGATTGATTGAAAATGTTGGATAGATTGATTGGATGAATAAGATTTGATGATTGGATGTTAGATGATTGATGAAGGGTTGGTTGGATAAGGTGATGATGATTAGGCTAAGTGATGATGTAAAGGGGTGGTGCTATCGTAAAGTGCCCACAATTATCATCATTAGCAAGTTTATTAAGATGTGGCATAGAGAAAGATGCACCAATGGTATAAAGACCATGATGTTTTAATTGTTAGATGCCCTTGTCCTCATATCATGGACATATTAATATAAAAAGGGGTCCTCATATCATTGGAAAGATAAAAAAAGGTGGCCTCATATCATCGGCCAAGTGCAAAATAAAAAAAAAAAAGAGGCCTCATATCATCGGCCAAAATATGATGCAAATGCAAGAAAAAGATAAACAAGCGAACAAGCACACACACACACACAAATGCATGCAAAAGTGTTTAAATTTTATGTGTGTTGTTGATTTTTATGGATTTTTAAGATTTTTTTTTTTTATTTTTTAGATTTTTAAGATAGTTTAGATGTGGTGGGATGAAGATGTGATAGGGATGGGGGGGTTGAAAGGAGGTGACTTTCTCCTATAAGTCCCAAGGGAGATGTGGATAGGGATTAGGGATAAAGGGATGATTTTGGATAGGATAAGGGATGTGGGATAAAAAGGGATGATTTTGGATAGGATGAGGGATGTGATGAGGAGGATATGGGACTAGGTGATGATTTAGTTGATTAGATAAGGTAGGATAAGATGTTAGATAAGATAGATTGGGTGGGATGATGGATGAGGATTTGAGGAAAATGGGATAGATTTGATAGGATAGGATGAGGGATTTGGGATAGGGATTGGTTGGATAAGATTGAAGGATAGGAGAAGGATTGTTTGATATTGGATGTTGAAGGATGATTGATAGGATAGGGATTGGATAAGATAGTTGGGGTGTGGGATGGGAGATAGATTGAAGATAAAGGGATGTGGATGATGGATGATAGATAGTTTTTGGTGTACCCCCAAGTGTAAGGAAGAATAAAAAGTAAGGGATGGTGCCCCCAATGGATTATAAAGTTTCCCCCAGTCATAATGATGATGGGTTAAAGGAAGAAAAAAAGGGGTGGATAGGATAAAGCAATAGGATCATCGATTTCCCATGGATGATGGATGCAAAAGGATGGATGATGCAAGGATGGATGGTTGGATGATGGATGATGAACAAAAGATGAGCTTAAAAGCACATGTTGTAAAATAAAAGTAGGACTAAAACAAAAGTGTGACCAAGGTCTAAGAAATACTTGGCAACATACAAGCATGATGTCTCTTCGAGATGAAGTGTGTGCAAAAGTGATAGTTAATTACCACTTGAAGTGAAGACTCAATGGGTAGGATGTAAAAACAAACTAGCCAATGTATAGGGAGTGATTAAGTCAAGTAGGTTGATGGAAGGTGAATGGAAGGTTAAGTCGTGCATTGCTCCACTACCAGCCAGACATCCATAGCCCTGATGGAGATACATCTGATTCTTGTCACAACATTTCTCTACTACTAGCCAGGTGTCCATAGCCCCGGTAGAGTTGCTGGAAACACCCCTAGAGAGAGTCTTGAGGTGGATTTTATTTGATATTTTAATTTTGATATGATTTTTTATCTTTTTTTTTTGATATTTGATTTTTTTAAGATCCACTCTCTTAAAACCTCTAGGGGTTAAGAATCACAAGTGGCTTGATGGGGGGATGGAGATGAGTGTGGTGATGACATTGGCTAGAGTTTCAAAAGATGCACCCAAGGGTCTTCACCACAAGTTAATTAAGATGTGTGATTAAGTGATTGGATCTCTAAGATATGATCGGTCTTGGATGTTGATAGTAAGGATAGACCAAGGTCACACAAGTGTAATAGGTACTAATGACTTACATCATGTGTGATTAATTCAATTAAGTATTTGTGAAGATGGATTGGATTGGAATGAGGATGGAGGGATGAGGAAAGAACATCCATGTGCAAAGGACAACCTAAATGCTCAATCTGATTTTAGGTGTTTGGGATGTGTAGGGGGATTAGAGGATTGGGGATTGGGTAGATGGATTGATGGGGATGATCAAGAGAATTGGTAGGATAGGGTTGTGATTGGGTATTGTTAGTGTTGAGGTTTATAGCCTAAGCCTGAATTGTCTGGAGTTGGGAGGATGGGTGATGGGAGTAAGGATGCCTTGTTCATGGATTCCTAAGCCTTTTCCTCGATGTTTCATGTTAGTGAACATATTTTTGGCTATAGGATATGAAGTGGATGGGGAGGATGATGTCATGTGGTCATCATGAGACTGGGGGATGTTGTAGTTTTCTCATCCGCTAAGAGGATACCGGATCTTAATGAAGGATGGGAGGTGAGATTTGTTTGGATTTTTGGTGGTGAGGGATTTTTTGATTTTTGGATGTTTTTTGAGATTTGGATGGTTGACAATGTTTGGATTTAGAGTGGGGTTTGGATGGTGGATGATGGTTAGGGATAGGATTGGGATGGAAAGGTGGTGGATAGAGAGGTACAAGGATAAGAATTCCTTGGTTAATGAGGTTTTGGACATAAGACCTAAATTGCATGCAATGATTGGTGAATGTCCATGGGTGCGATGGAAGTCACAATAATAATGGTCCCTATACCAAGATGGTTTGGGAATATTTTGAATCATGATGATTTTATTGGGTGAATGATCATGTTAAAGGTTTTAAGACGATGGAAGATGGTAGTCAAGGATTCACCTAAGGAGGTGAAGGAAATTGGGGTTGGTAAGAGAGATGGTGTGGGTAATAAGGGTGGGTTAGGTAGGATATGTGTAGGAGTGGGTAGGATAGGAGAGGATTGATTGGATTTATGTGATTTGGATGTAGGTTTAGGATGTGGATTAGATGGTTGGGATTTGGATGGAGGATTAGCCTTGGGGGCTTTAGAGGTTGGTTTGGTTTTGGATTGGTAGTGGATTTTGGCTTGGGATTGGATTTGGTTGATTTGGGAGAGGTGGATGGTGTAGGGTTGGTTTGTGTAGGATTAGATGGTTTGATTTGGGATGGAGTGGATAAGGTAGGGGTGGATGAAGAGGATGTGTTAGATTTGGATGAAGAGGATATGTTAGATTGGTTGGATTTGGGAGAGGTAGATTGTGTGGATTTAAAGGATGGAGTAGATGTTGATGAGGGAGATGGGTTGAATTTAGGTGATGTTGGTTGAGTTGAGGTAGAGGGGGTGGTGTGGAAACCACGTTGGATTTGGGATATGAGGTGACTTAGGAATCACATTGGATATGATTATGGGGGGAAATTAGGATTGAGTTAGGAGATGGGGGTGACTTAGGAGTCACATTGGATGGTTTGGGATTGGATTGGTTATTGGTAGATTTATTAGATGTGGATGGAGAGGATAAAGGTGGCATGGGGGCCACGTTGGATGAAGTAGGATTAGGGGATGAAGAGGATGTGGGTGACTTAGGAGTCACACTAGATTGGATGGGGTTGGATATAAGTGATGGAGGCTTAGGAGCCAAAGTAGATGTTAGAGGAGGGGACTTGGGACTATCTAGGAGAAAGTCCATGGGATGAGGTTGGGATGATGAGGATGATGAGGATTTAGGACTAAGGTGTGATGTAGGGGATAAGGATTGTGGTTTGGTTTGATCTTGATTGGATGTGGATGGGTATGTATAAGGTACGTTATGATATGTTTTGATGGGAGGGAGTTGGGGATTAGATTGGTTGATGGGGGATTTAGGGGTGGATAGTAGTGATGAAGGATTAGGCTTCAGATAATAGGTTAGCAAATTGTAAAAGAAGGTCATTAGGTGGTGGTGGTGATTTGGGATATTTAGGTTTGGGTTTTGATTTAGATTTTTATTTTTTATGATTTTTATTTGGAAGTGGATGTGGTGGATGAATCATAGTTGGTTAAAGTTTGGTAAAGTTTGAAAAGGAGATCTTTATTGGTGGAAGGGGATGATTGGAGTTGATCAAAATCAATGTAATTAGTTGTGTGTGAGGAAGGAGGATGGTTAGGGATGTTGGATGATGTGGATTTAGGATTGGGTGTGATTGGTTGTGTGGATGGGGGATCATCTTGGTCGATGTCAATAAGGTCCTCACTATCATAAGTGGATGTGAGGGAGGATGGTTGAGAAGATGTTTGGCTAAGGTGTGATTGGAGGTCAAGAATTTGTTGGTTAAGATTTTGGATGGTTGTGAGGATGGTGGGATCAACTTGGGATGGGTTAGGAGATTGTTGGATAGAGGATGTGAGTGTCATAATTTGGTTTTTAAAGATTGGATAGTAATAGGGATGTTTTGATCAAAGTGGGAAGGTAAAGGTTGATGGGTGGGGGATTTGAGTTTGATGGGAGCCATGATGAGGATGGGGGTTTAGATAAGATTTAGGAATAGGATTGGGTATGGATAGGATGTAGGTAAGATATGATTAAGATGGAGGGATTAGATGTGGATGGGATGGATTAGGAAAGGGGATAAGATTGGGGTAATTAGATGGATGGATTGGGTTTGATTATGTTTGGATGGGGGGTTGATTTGATTGTTTGATTAATGTTTGATTGGTTGATTAATGTGTGGTCAAAATGATATGTAAGCAAGAAACACACATGCAACACACAACCTAGCTAGTCAAGTGGGTGTGCAACACAAGCTATAGCCCACTTTCAATACCACACATGACAGTGGTGCTCACTGAGCTGGCCCACCTTTACGTCGATGTGTGATCGGCTAGTGAGTAATCTTTGGTGGTTCCTTCCCCTGCACTATAGCTTGATTGTGGCCAAAGGATACCTATGCTAGGATAAACAAGGCTTGCTAAGGGAGTCCTCTATATACCTTCAGTACGTGAGGCCCAAATCCATGTTGCAAGGATGTTGTCTAAGGCCTAGGTGTTGGGACGTGGAAGCCCCTCACTTCACGTCATCTTAAAACAAGTAATGCTTAGCCAATAATGACAATCTCTCCAAGAATTTATATACCCCACCAGAACACGGGGTGTGTCTACGTGCGTGGAGATGAATCCCATGGTCACGAGACCCCTAGGACTATGACAAGTGTGTGGTGATGAAATCCATGTCACGTTGCCCCTAAAAATGAAAAAGGGAAGAAGGTGGACCACTTTTGATCCTCAAGATCGTCCAAGGATGTGAGAGGAGAGCATACATGAAATCCAACCTTCGGTTTAACAAACAAACATGCAAAATATGAAAGATGCAAGATAGAAAGATTTTTTATTTTTAAATGATAAAAAGATGATTAAAAAAATGCAAAAGGGGTCTTCAAGAGGAGGCCCTGCAAAAAAGTGGATTAGTAGTTTGGAAAATAACCCCAATTCTTGGACAAATGTGCTACAAAACAAAAATATTAGTAGTTTTAGATTGATTTTTTAATCTTTGGTAAGTGTAAGAGGTTGCACACAAAGTGTTAGTAGTTTGTAACAAGAAAATATAACTTAATGTGTAGTTAAAAATAAAATATTTAGGAAAATGAAAACCATGAATAAATTATACAAAAAAAAATCTAAATTAACACTTTCATTGCATATATCTCTTCAATACCTTTTTGGAAAAAAAAAATGGAGTCGTTTCGAGTTCGGGGTCAAAAGTTATGGCTCCGGAAGTTAGGCAAAACAAAATCAAGAAAAAAATGCATTGAAACAGGTCACATATGTGTTGTTTCAGGTCATACACGCCATTTCAGGTCACAAATGCTACTTTGTAAAAAAAGAAATTTAAAGGTTTTGAGGGTCAAACAAAAGCACTGAAGTGTTATAATGTGCTACTGTTGGATAAATGCGTTGAAACAGGTGACAAATGCACTGAAACAGGAGACAAATGCACTGAAAGATATCCCTACAAGCATAGAGTCAGAAGAGCTTCAAAAAGCACTATTTTAGGATAAATGTGCTAAACAGGTCACGAACATGCTAATACGAAAAGAAAACATGAAAAATCAAAATTTAAGGATGTAAATTAGATTTTTATGAAACCAAATTTGGATAGCTTGGTGATTAGATGATAATAAACAATAAATTAAAAATATTTTGGGGGTTAAGCCCCATGGTGGGTGCCAAAAATGTAGATGAAAAATCAAGTTAGCATGCACAAATAAAATGAATATGAAACCAATTCAAATGCAACATGCAAACTCAACAAATCAACTACCTCAGATCAAGCAAAGATGAAAGGAAGAGGAACAATACCTGCACTTACCATCTAGCATGCAATTCTCCTTCCTTGATGGTTGGATGTGCTTGAGGATGATTGATTGCTTCAGATTTGGATGTGGAAGACTTGGACAACACCTCCCCTTTGATGATTGCTTGATTCTTGATGAAGATGATGAAGGATTGCTTGATTTAGATGGATGATTGATAGAATATATTGATTGATTAAAGAAAAAAGAGTAGAAGATTATGGATTTAGAAGATGTGCTCTCATGGAGGATGAGAGCTTGATTTATAGTTTGTGAGTGGAAAATTGAATGGTTAAGATCTTGCCATGGTGGATTGAATCCAATGGTTGGAATTGGATGAGAGGATGGAGGATTCTAGAGTAGAAATTTCTAGATTTTGTGAGGGATTTTATTGAATTAAAAATTCAATAGAATGAGTGTAGAATATTTGAATATTTGAAAATGAGAGGGAAAGATGGAGAAGCTTCTAGATTTAGAAGCCTCTAGATTTGAGGTGAGGATGTGCACATGATTAGGATTAAATTAGGTTGATTAATGATGATTAGGGATGTGATTTGATGGAAAGGCTAGGTGTAGGGATGTGTAGGGTAGGTGGTAGGTGAGATGTAGGAATATTAAATTCCTATAAATGTTAATGAAGGATTAAATAGGATAATATGATATAATAATGAAATAAAAGGGATTAAATGATATAATAGATGATAAAAAAATGATAAAATGATGATAAAATGATAAAGGGATAAATATGATAAAATGGATTAATAATAATAATTAATCTTAGTGATTAATTATTATATGGATTGATGTATGAATAATAATAAATGGATTAAAATAGATTAAAATGGATTGGTAGCGGATAAATGAGTGATGAGGCTAAAATGTGGGACATGATTAATGTTAATTAGTCATGTAGACATTTTAGGTGTCTCACTGGGCATGCCAAGATGTTTAGAGTAAATTTTATCTCTTCAACTTAACCTAATTAGAAAGATGATAAAACTTACCAAACCTCGAAACAGCAGGGCTTTGAGATACCCGCGGATGACTTGTGATGTTGTGCTCCATGAAATGAATGATATAAACTTTTGTCCTATAAAAAAAAGCTACAATCACAGACACTACATAAGACAGGATTAGAAAAATGTATGGTGGATTGCCTGGAAAAATGCCTATCCTTAGAATTCAATGGAATTCCTCACGAGGATGTCAATCCGCTTTTAAGACATTGATCGAGTAATGATAAAATACAATGATAACTGATAATAAAATAATTATAGATGATATAACCAATCAATGCAATGGCAAAGGGACTAACATGGTTATGATATATGCTAGTCTGATGGTGATTCTTGGTCCAAAGGGAGTTTGGGATCATAATATGGCTCAGGGGAGAAAAGGTGTAGATGATTGATATGCTTACAAAGGCAAGCTGAGGGATGAATTCATTAATATGATTAACAAAATGTGATAGATAGCTCAAAGTAGCTTGATATGGTTTGACAGGGGAATGCAAAGGTAGAATGATGGAAAATGCTAGGGTTTGGATACCAGAAAGATAAGCTATAGTGATAAATGGTCTTAGAAGACATGGAACACCAGCGATTTGGCCAATCGCCGGTGATTAAGGGAATCATTGGTGATTTCGAAAAAGAATAGACATGTTTATAAATGCCGAGACGAAATCAATTAAAATTATTAAATGACGAATGATTAAAGCAATGATGTGCATAAAAGGTACTTCCTTGATTTCAATCAATGAATAAGACTGAAAGGATGATGTTACCAGATAGAAGAAGGTTTTGGATGATGGTTTTGTTGATGGTGAAGCTCTAGATCTGACAAAAACCAACCTATGATGTTTTAACGATAACTTAAGAACTGTAGCTCCATTTTACAAACCAAAAAAATGCATTAGAAAGATGAGTTCAAGATCTTTCTAGTGATGTAGAGAATATTTTGCCATTTTTATGAATCACTAGTGATTCAAGAAATCTTTAGAGATTTTGTTGTAGGTTCAGAATTATTGGCAATCATTGTAAAAATCACACAACTGCTTCCAGGCCCGTGATTTTTGCATGTTTTTTAAGCTGCAGGTTTTGAAAAATTGAGGAAGCATCCACAGTAACTAAATATATAGCGAATTGAGCTCCAGGATATGTTGATAATTAGAATTTATGGATTGAATTTTGGGAAACCAAGAGTTACACTTGAATGATGATTTGTTGGTCTTAATAGGCTCCAGAACAATCCTCAAAATTTCTTAATGATTGGAAATGACTAGGTGGCATGATATCATGTTGACATGGATGCAAGTACAACAACAATAGACTTTGATTGAAAATTGAGGTTTGAGAGTATGAGAAGATGATCCCGAAAAGGGACTACAAATTGAGTGTAAATAATCATTGGTGATTTAACCAATCGTTGGTAATTTCAAACCGTGTGAGTTTGTTTAGCAAATTATTGAAACAATTTGATAATTCAAGTTTTCTCATTTGTGTTTTTGAGGGAGAGGATATGAAATTATTTTGAAATTTTTGTATTGTCTTATGAGGTGTCAAAGAAAGTATTTATTTAGTTAGATATCTTCTAATTTAGCCTAAGTTTGTGTTAGATATATATTAGGTTGTTTGATTAAGATATATCATACATACGAATATGATAATATAATATTTTGTGTGATATTGATGAATAAAATAAGATTTTTTAAGTATATAAAAATGTCCATGGTAGATATGCGGGATAAGGAGTTAGAGATGATTTTAAGTATAATTTAATTAAGAAAACAAATATCATGGAATTTGATATTGGTGTATATGAAGAAATAATTAATTAAATAAGAATGGGTTTAGGATACAGGATGTTGATTTAATGAAATAAGGATATATTTGATTAATTAGACAAATGTGTGAGATCTAGTGTCTAACTTAGGATAAAGTATTTTAATAGTGTAGTGTGATTAACTGGTGGGTATGAAATATTGATGTATTTAAATAAATAAAGATAAAGGGGTATAATATATGACTTACGATATGGGGAGTTGATATAATTTATTAATTAATTGAGTAAGGATGAGGTTGATGATGGGTGTAGATTTTATATGACTTAGTATATGGATTAGATGTGATAATGAAGGGGGTCTAGCAAACTCGGACACGGGGAACATTAAACTTAGGATAAATTATTTTGATAATATGGTGTGATTAAATAGTGTGATAAATATATGATTTTCATAAGAATAATATGATGTGGTGAGTGTATGGATTTGTGTAAGCAATAATGTTGTAGCAAAAAAATGAGTGTGTGAATTTTGAGTGTCTATGGATTTGTGTAAGCAATAATGGTGTAGCAAAAAAAATGTAGCAAAGCTAAAATGAGTGTGTGAATTTTAGAGTGTCTATAGGAAGATCTTGATGAGGATCTCAGAGAGCTCTAGGGTGAGCTAGGAGAGGATTAGGGTGAGCTAGTAAGCAAGAAATAACCACCATTAAAATTATGCATGCAAGAAAAATGTATGTGCATTCTCATAGATTTAAAAAGTACAAATAAGAGTGTTGTGTAACTCTCAATGCAATACCCATCATACCTTATCAAGGGAGAAATTAGTTATAATCTAGAAATGGAATGTAACTCGTGTATGACACATTGACATGAATGACAGACTGTATGACAGAATCTGTCATGCGTCATAAAATTCCTAACAACAACCTAGAGACCTATGACCTCACCGAATGTGATATGACTCACCATGTGTGAGGGAAAAAACTAATAAGAGGTAAATGAAATCCCTCACACCAAAAATGTAGTGATAAGAGACCATATAGGGACTATGGTGAATGGTCCAAGGACTGTGTTGAGCTTCGATGTGTTCAGTGAACTATGTGGTTAGAGGACATGTTTCCAAGAGTGGTCAATCTTTTCCAATATTAGAAAGTATCATGACAAATTGATATAGCCCAGGATGTACCTCTAGATCGATATGTATAACATAGAACTATTTGAAAGTGCAGAGAGCAGGTGCTAGGCTAGGTCCTACAAGATCCCAAATATTCCTTCCAGGTGAAAATGGGACATATTTGGAGATGGTGTCGATTTAGGTAGATGGTGCATGACGTACAACGACTTATATGCAGTCATGGGTTGGGAATTAATGGGATTTTTTTGTTCCTTGTAGTGCTAGATACAACAAGAGAGCCATCAAGTGCATAGGTAGGAGGAGGAGATCTAATAGGAGATCAGACACCTACTCATGAGGATGATGTAGTGATGATAATAGTGGCATGAAGTAAGTATGGGCTAGTGTGATTTGTATTTAATACTTCTATAGTGATGTGAGAATAATGTGCTAATATAAGTCATGTTTTTCAAGTGATGAGTATTAGAGTTTTACCATGGATAACTAAGTACAAAAATTGACTCGTAACATGCCCCCATATGTTCTTGTGGGAGGAGGGATTTTGAAGATAGTAGATAACATTACCGGAGAGTATGCTCACTTGTTTGATCATTTACATGTACATTCTTATAGTCGGAGCAAGATGAGGTGAGGAAATATCTAACTTGAGAAAGATGGGAAATGTGAGGAGATTCTTAGCACATAATATGTTCGAGAGATACGTGGATCTACATGGCCGATATGTAAATGCAATGGTTGAGGGATCGTTGCTATGAAATTGAATAGAGGATCAATTCTCTTGATCATAGAGGCCAATATCTATTTGTGAGGCTTCAAGCTTGAGAGTTGTGATGGTATCCTCTAGTAGTAATGAGGAGGATGTATGAGAAGTGTTGTAGTCGATATCATCCCTTTATTTTCTATTGTGAAACTTTCAAGATGTGTGTGTGTGTGTGTGTGTGTGTGTGTGTGTGTGTGTGTGTGTGTGTGTGTGTGTGTGTGTGTGTGTGTGTGTGTGTGTGATAAGAGAAATTTTGATATGATGATGTGTACTTGTATTATTATATGAGTTGTTCAATTATTTGATTTGAGTTTATATGTGTTTAAAATTGTGGTGATATAGTTGTATATTTTGCGATGATTCTGTAGAGTAGACGAGATATATTGATAACAATGAGATGATTAGATAATAGATATTAGATTGATGAGAGGCATGAATGTGATATGATCATTGAATGGGTCTTGTAGTAAAGATGATAGCAATGGTAAAGATAACTAAGGAATAATAGATCATACAAAGCGATAGAAATAGTGGCATACATTTATAGAATAGGTGTGAAATCATGTAGAAAAAAATAACATATAACATCTAGCTAGAAAGAAGGCGACAACTACACACAAGTGACTCATATGATGCAATGTTATGAAGATAAGTGTTGAATGATAATACCAAAGTGATTATAATAACACTAGGAATATGTGAATCATATAATGGTGAGTGGTACTCCTTTGAGACCCATGTGTTTCTGGTTTGAATAATAAGTGTGGAATTTGTCTCATGCATAGCTGAAGGTAAGGGGGGAGGAGACAATATGACCTAAGGAGGATGAGAGATAGTCAAAGTAATAACTGTCAATGTTTGGTGTCATAACACAAGGGAATGTGATTTATCAACATGGTGTGCATGAAAATCAATGATACACTTGTCCTCAAATAACTGAAGCCTATCATGGAGTGTAGAAAAATCATTATATCTATGACCATTGATTCTATGGAAATTAAAAAAGGGTCGGTTATGATTTTGTCATGACTGATGATGAGGATGTTGCTCATTAGAAGGTATCTAAATCAACTTCTGATCAATCAAAGTGTGCAAGATTTCATAAGGCCTAACAGAATGTGAAAATTATAATGGATCACACTTAGGAGAGGGAGTGGAGCGTGGTGGAGGTCTAATGAAAATGGGATGAATGACCATGAGTATGTCTAGTATGAGATGAGGAATGTGAGGGTGGTAAAATAGGAGGAAGATAATATGAGCTAGGTGAAGGGGTGATAAAATAAATAGAAGCATGTTTAACAGAATGTACATTAAACATCTCTTGTTCTAAATGTATAACCTTAAGACAAATAAGTGTTAAAAGATTCACATGTATCATATAGTAAATTTTTTTTTAAAGGAAAAATTAAGCCACGAAAAAAGATATATTGCATTTCTAGATCTATAGGTTTATAAAGTAAATGTATTCAAGATTTGAAAACATAAGATATAATCAATAACAGGTTCATTCTTTCCTTGATGCAAAGAAGGAAAACTCTCAAATGTAACTTTAGGACCATTGCCAGAAATAAAACGTCTAAGAAATATTTCTTTCCATATCAAGATAAGTACTACAAGATACACTAGGCAAATGATGAAACCAATGAGACAAAATATAATATATAATCAGTAATAGATCCACTAGATATTGTCCTTGAATGTTTCTCTTTTCTCAAGTAGTAAATAGGAAGTAATAGCCCAAATTTCCTAGCCCCCTAATAATAGTGAGTAGGGTGTGTATATATATGGTTCCCTTGTTTGAATTTTGACACTTAATGACATAAAAGGTTAACCCATAGAATTAGAAAAGACCCAAAGTTAAGTACCAAACATTAATTTAAAAAATGAAGGAGAATGGAAAATAGTGTCAGAAGGGAAACTAGCACCCAAGTGGTAGTGTCCTTATTGGGCAGTATCATCCCAAAGCTAAGAAACAAAAACATGGCCAATAAAAGAGACAAGGACCCCTGTGACTCAACCAAAATACATAAATCAAAGGAGGTATAAGACAATTTCACGGTAAAAAAACCAATTGAAATAAATAAAAGGACTAGGAAAAGGTGTCACTAGTGTCTAATCTTCGCACTTATAAATCTTGGTATATGAACAACATACTAGAGCCATAGTGTAATAGTTATAAGTGCATAATTTTGTGTATGTAGTTGTCTATATAACTTAAGATCTCTAATCAATTGCCTCTACACATATATATTTTGATGGTGGATCACATGATGATTCAAAACATTGAGTGAAATTATTGGTCGTGTTTTTTTAACTACTTTACCACGCTTCGACATAAAAGGCACTAAATTCGGGCTATGTAACTAGGGCATTCGAGTATAATAATTTGTATTTGTTTGAGAAAGTAGATGTTGATTTCTTTATTTAGAAATGAAAAAAACAATGGAGAGATGCTTCACTTAGTTTATTCTAGATGTTTATCAATTGTAGAAGGTGTGTCAATATTTACAAATGATTTAGAAGTTATTTATCCTATACTCAAAATTCAAATAGAGATTATATGTGTCTAGACACTATTGGTAGACTTAGACACTTGTGATAGACCTCCACTATCCAAATTTACCAGTATTTTTTGGAAGTTTTTTAGGGATCTATGTTTCAGTTATGTTTGCTCAAAATTTTTAAGAGCTCTTCATTTTTTGCAATGGTACTTGTTTGTTCTCTTATTTGTCCAAACCCTAATTGTGTTTGGAAGATGAAAAGGGGACACTTAAAATAGGTTATAATCTTAGGTTGGAAACCCTTAGTCACACCCCCAATAATGTGGTGAATATTTCTTAACATACAAACCTTTTGAAGAGGGATCAAGTCACATGTAGTTTTCCCTCCTACACGAGTGTGTTTAAAATCATGCACTCAAATAATTGACCTTCTTTTAGACTTTGAAATTGGCATTATGCAAATTTTTTAATTGTTGTCACACAAATTTGACCTCTTTGATTAAATATTCAAATTTATGGTCTATGAGATTACAAATTTTATTTAGTGTTGGCAATGATCCTCAATACAACAAGATCACTCTAGGTGTCTCCAAAGTATGTAGAAGATGAAGAGATATGTAAAGCCTCATGGATATTTTGTATATACAGGTGAATCTTCGTTGATTTCCTACAATAATAAACCCATGAAATGCATTGAAACAAACCTAATGGACATTTCCCCATTTTTAAAATATATCCATTGAATGTTTTTAAACCTATAGACACTCAAATTTGGATATCTACTCTTTTACACTACTGATCTTGACATTTGCACAATTGCATGGACAAATGCACTCTTCTCATTCTTACTTAGCACACCCCTAATAACACTTCATGCACTTGCTTATCTTTGCACACCTCTCTATCATTAGTATCTGAAGCTTAACTACAAAAAATAAATCTAAAAACACTCATGCTTAGGAACATGAAGTCAAAACACACTTTTCTCCCCTCGAGTCCAAAAACATCATTTTTGGTTGGGATGTAGAATAATATCATGAACCTATTATATGGTTTTAGACCGACATGTTTTGAGTTAATTATTTCAATTCTAGAACATTCTTAGAAATAAATATCACCCCTTAGTTAGCCTTTCATGGAATAACAACCTTTGGAAGTATATATAAGCAATTAAATCATACCTCATTTAAGGATATAGTACTTTATGAACTCCTCATGCAATAACAAAACACTAAAGGCACTTAAATATCTATAAACTATGAAATAATTCATGTACATATATTAGGGAAGCACCCTCTCCTAGTTGAAGTCTCCTTCTAGGTTTAGGAGTCCTCCATCTTCATCCTACAAACAAGCAAAGTGACCCTTCCCAAGTATTTGAGCAAGTTTGAAACTCAAGTGAAGCATTATCAAAACATGATTGTCAAATTTGATTGCACTGTAATAAATATCACATGCTAAGAGAATTATGTGTGGTTAGATCCCTCTTTAGAGTAGTGGTGATGTTGTTAGCGCATAGGGGGTGCCCATAACCCACCTAAATGTGTTTTATAAGAACTCCTTCTTACACTATAATGGTTTTAGGGTTTGAGAAAAGTTTATGGAGTCATTATAAAGGTGAGTGAAGAAGACTAAAATACAGTGACACACATTTCTAGGAAGGATGAACATACTTAGAAGTTACATAACCAGATTCCAAGCAGGTCTAAGATCATAAAGAAGGGTCAATACTATCCTGATGCTTTGGACTCATTTGTATGATTTTGACTAGGCTCAGTTTTAGGTTACAATTTCAGCATCGAAGCATTTACAATTCCAAATCTACCTATTCTTGTACTTAGACCACCCAAAACTCTTCCAAACCCACACAAAATCAACTAATTTCACTTTTTCCCTCTTGTTTTGGCATTTTTTCAAATATATAGTCACTTTGAAAAGTGTTATTCCTGATTTGTGTAATTAATGTTATAAGTTAATTAAATCAGAATATCCACCTGTAACATTTTTCATCCTTTTTTATGTATGTTATTTAAAACATTCATAAACTTAAAAAGGGTGAGATTCACTTCCCAAAAAAGTGAAATCATTTAGTGAACCCAACTCTCTCTAATCAAACATTATATCCCCTAACCATAGTGGCCCCAGGGTTTTTGTTTACAATCATAGGTTGTTTTCTTTCACTGTTATCACCCCTTTTTTAGATTTTTATATTCTTTCTTTTTATGCCTTAACATCGTAGTGTTTGAATTTCTGAGCAATCTATTGAGCATCTTGAGATTTCACCTCCCACTCCGCAAGTGTCGTAGTGCAATGGCTTCTTCTATTCTTACTTCTAGTTCTCTTTTTGATCTACCTGCACATGAGGTTCCCTTCCATATGACATTGATACCCATAGTTAACACTTCTATGATATTGACCATAATGAGGAAAACAATGTAGATCAAGACTAAGTAGAACTATTATCTAATTTTTATGCTCAACTTCATGTTAATCCATGTCGTATTGAGCCTATTATTAAAATTCTACTTGTTGTTAAGATTGCTTGTGATCAATAATTTAATGACACCTATTTTGTAGATAAATATCAACCCTTATCTACTATACCCACATTTATTGTGCCTACCCTCCTTGGGGGAACCCGACATTCCTATGAAAAATGTTTATATTCTTATTCCTACAACCACTATTGGTAATCCATTTTCTATCAATCATCATAATGGATCGCATGTATCTTCATCTAGCACACATGCTCTTGAGTCCCTCATTCATTCTTTAGAAGCACAAATCTTACAATTGCAATAAGGTGTCCTATCTATGAAGGCAAGGGTGATCCCTAAGAGAATCATAGATCATTCCATGTTTATTTTTTTGACTATGCTTCTAATGACATATTGCTTACTAAGTTATTCACTATGATCCCTAAAGACTTAACTCTATAATAGTTTTATGATCTGCCCACACATTATGTGTGCTCTTTTACTACATTGGAAAAAAAATGGCACAATTTTCAATCAACATTGGGATAATATCTGCTACACACAAATGTACTAAAACTCAAACAAGGATCTAATGAGCATATCAATGATTATGTATTATGTTATAGAACAAATTCTTACTAAAATGAGCAAAAATATTAGTTGAAAGTGAGTTACAAGACCTTTTTTTTCAAAGTTTTCTTCCTCCATTACAAGAATTGGTCATGTTTGATAAGTTTTAATCTTTTGACCATATTATTTCATACATTGAAATAGCATGAAGCTAAGCTATTATACACAAATAAACTTGAGTATTTTGCTAACTCCCCCTAATCCATCAAATGTGAAGTTTCAAAGAAAATTTAATTTCAAAGTAAAATCTAATGACCCCTAAGGTCACTTCTAAAGACATTGTCAATGTTTTTTTTCAAACTACTAAGCTACAATTATAACCTATAAGATGGAAATTTTACACAGTTACCTTGTCCTTTGTGCATGGGTTTAAACCAATTTCTTGAGTGAAAATCTTGTGTCTCTCCCTCCACACTTTGAGGTTAATATGAGCAAGTCTCAAAGTAAAATCTTCAATGTTAATACTTGTGATTATCATAGATGTATTGGTCACTCTATGGATAGATGTCTTAAGTTATGAAACATTATTCAATATCTTATTGAATCTAATGCAATTGAATGGGATGAGCCCATTGAATATTTTAATATTACCAATAACAATGCTAAGTTGAAAATCTTCAATGATCCACTTACTAAGCATACTAATGACACGTCTACTTTAAAAGTTCATAACACTCATCATGTGGTGTCATCTCCTTCCTTATATGATCATCCACTCGATTTTATAAGTGGCACTATCACTCTCACATCATCTTCTACAACTGATCATTTCTTTTGATGATTCTGATATAGACGACTCACTTATCTCTAACACATTATCTATTTCGGTCTCTATTCATCAAATTCCTATTTAGGGTGTCTTGGTTATTCCACATAGAAAGGACAATGTTTGTGCATGGCCATTACTTCAGTCTCTTGGAATTTTTTCAATATTCTTACGCTTGATTCATGACTCACACTTTCGACACATTACACTACCAATTACAATTGGTTATATCACTACACAAACTTCATTCTTGGTTTCTAAATCTATTGATACTAGAGTCCTACATCTCAGTCTCCCTTATATATGTGCTCTTGAGGTTGTCCCATTCGTTGTCCATCAATGTATCAATTTATTCATCATAATAAAAATTTACTATTTTAAGATATTCCCTTTTAGGGGATTTTGTACCTGGCATGCCTAGTTATTCTATAGTTTATTTCCCTCTTCATAATGCATCTACGCATACATACATTGTTTCATACACTACTTCACATAAGTTCATAACACTAGTCATCCTTGGTCTCATGATAGGAATTTGGTTCCACATGGCGGGATTCACATAGTTATAGGTCTCTTAGTTTCCTCCTAGGCCTTGCTTTTACACTATCACAAAATTTTATGCAGATCTTATAGTTTTATGACTTTCTCTATAGATTCTCATAGGTCTTCTAGGATTACCCAAACCTCTATCTAGTCTTCCACTCAGTTATTACACTTCTCATTGTACTCGGTGATCTACTATTTCTGGATAGATCTCTATAGGCATTTTATTAGCACATATAACCATCATGGTTCCACTTGCACTTGAGTCACACTCTATGAAACATTATGAGGTTCATGACCCTCTCTAACATATTCGAGGTAGTGGTTCCACATTCTTAGCAAACCTCATTTTGGGATATCTATAATGCGCGTGCACACACATTTCCTTATGACACACGTTGTTTACAGGTTCACACTTGACTATTACAGGGAGCACTTCACACATTCGACACACACACTTTGGACACACACACAGGGAGCTATCACCTTTCCTCCCATTTTTAGTTTCATACTCTATATCAATGCTAAAATATTTTTAAAATACAAAAACATTCAAATGTTTGCAAAAATACAAAATTGGGACTTGTTTCTAGGCCATATAATGTTTGCACTTTACATTATACATGTTGTTTATTCCTTTTTTATATAGATAACATTTCTTCTTTACACACGTGTTCACATGGCATATTGAGCATAATGCAGGACATACATAAATTGATACGTGATGACAGGTGTTGGCTTGACCCCTACCTAGACTGCTAACCTTTAGGGGGCATCTACTTTTGCATACTATATCTAGGTTCTATATTTCCATTATAGTTCCTTTATTTCCTTATTATGCTTGGTTACACACACACACACACACACACACACACACACATATATTGTGTATTTGATATATTTTGGACTAATAAGACCGACACATGTGTCTTATGTAATGCTTACAGTTATTACTTCACCGACTCTTTTATGTCATATGGCATGTGCTTTTCATCATATTTAGATACACTTACGTATCATACATGCTTGTTAGTTATGTGTGTATGTTTGTTTTCTACTCTGATTGAGACCTAAGAGCCTTGTTTGACTTGCAACACCATGGGTGTCCTATGTTTGCAATATTATGGATTTTGTGTGGTTTTGTACCTCTTGTTTGTAGACTCAAGGGCCTTGATTGCCTTGTGACACCGTATGTGTCCCATGTTTCTAGGAATTTTACCTTTGTGTGACATCATTTGACATGTTTTTACTTATTTCTATGTTGTATGCACTTGTTTTCTATTAACACGTGGGTTTTCTATAGTTTTTATTACTATTGTGTTGTATTAACATTATTATTTTTATCATGTTTATTGTTGTTCTTTTTCGTTGCTCTTGTATAATTCTTCTTTGGCCACCACACCAGCTTTTCAGAGGATGTAATGTAAACATGAGTATACATCTTTTATTTTGATCACGTGTGCTCAAAATTCTTCATCATACATGCCTCAAAATACAAGGAAATTTTTAGAGGTTTATTCTAAATAGGTTCTCAAAAAATTCATGCATTTGTCTAGGCATGGACAAAAATGCTTTAGATTTAGACTCAGACACAAGTGCATAGGGTCAAAATGTCTATTCTTGGATAGTTTTGACCCCATTACGTGGTTTTTATTAGAGGTAATTTATCCATATCTTTCGAGATTATTAGGTTTTTCATCACTAGTAAACCATTTTTATATGGTTTCATACTCAGATTGACTTAGTTTTTTTAAATAATTCAATATCATTTTCTCAAGGGTCTTCAATTTTAGATACATTGGGGGCATGGGTATCCTTTATCCACTCATATTTCTATAAAGTTATTCTTAGCTTCTACTCATTTCTTCAGCACATGGGAAGACTATGGAGATAGCTTATTTCTATTTTCTACTAGAGGGGGGAATTTACAAAATTGAGGCTTATATTCTACAATGGTATGGTTTGTGGGGTTTGTAAGGTATCGAAGTAGCTAATATCTTCGTAGGAAGACTCTCCTCTTGTTTTTAAGGAAAAGATACCAAAGTTGTTGAATGATTGATTCTTCTTCCTTAACGGGGTGTTTCGGCTCCTCATTATTTTGGTTATTCTATTCACGCGTTGGTAAACCTAATGTATTTACCTCTCCTCAAAAAAAATTGGGGATTGATCACCCTTGATTCTCCACCATAGTTTAACAAAATTTATATTCAAGGAGCAAGAATGAGAGCACATTTCCAATAGACGCATGCATATAATTGGGCACTTAAACACACTCTATGTTGTAGGTTTCATTTTAGAGCATGCTAACACCAACACAACAGAATATGCAAAGGTAGACAAAAATACCTTATAATTGGACTTAAACACAAGAAATCAACAAATCCTACATAGGTTCAAAAATATACAGACTGGTTAGGACTGTGGGTTATATCTTGACCCTATTGTACAATTTTATAACCCACATGTTTTGAGATAATTCTTTCACTTATATAACATTCTTACATTCTTACAAAAAATTCCCCATTGGTCATCCTCTCATGACATAGCAACCTTCGTAAGCACATATAAGCAAGTAAATCATGCCCCATTTAAGGACCTAACACTTTTTTATCCAATTTTACACACATGGAAAAGCTATACAACATGGTCCTATTATGATCAAATCAATACATTGGTCTCAGGGACCCACTTTCATTCATCGCAGAGATAAAACGATTAAAATAATTAATAAATTACATAAGTGATCTCTCCTAGAATTGAATAGCACCAAGTTGAGTTCAACACAGTCAGAGCTCATAGATAACTCAATGTCAACTCATTAGCCAGCTCAGAAATCAGCTTAATGCATGGCAATCATGGCAGAATAGCTCGATTACAAGAACTCGATGAGATCTTGGTATCAATACAAAATATAGCTCATCGAAGCTTGAACGAAGAAATTTGGCACATGGCTCACATAGAGCTCTTTGGCATATGCATGGTGCTTTTTTGGTGGATTTTTTTGGAGCTCGCCGAGTCAAGAGTTGGTGCAACAAATGAACTTGGTTTGGGAGCATAAAACCTTGGGCATCGAGAAAGGAGTGGAGAGTATTCTTGCCTAGTAAAAAGTGTGGGATTAAATTCAGTTTAAAATCATGGAATAACAACAAGCTCTGATCAAACCATTTTGGTTGAATCACATGAGAGATCAATGTATTTCAATGATGAGTTGCATATGTAGAGATAGAGCCATAACTGAGGTAGTTAACTCAAAGTTATCAAGTTTTTTGGTCCAAAGAGCGAGCCATAGAGAACATGAGCTTGTTACACATTTAACAGGTCGACTCAGTGAAGAAGCAAGATAAAATGAGATAGATGGATCAATAAGGAAAGATGTCAAACTTGACAAATGGCCTAGATGGAGATAGCAAATAATTAACGTCGATCCCACATTGGTTTGGTGTGTGGAGTGATTAAGTCTAGAAAGGACACAAGTTGCTCAAATAATGAGTTATCTACGCATGGATCATTGAGACCAATCTAGGAGATGATTGGGCATCACATAGAATTTTGACCGAGTTGCATAGGTCGTCAACACAAAACAAACTTGCAAGTTAGAAGCGGTCAAGAAATTAAATGGAGAAAATTGATAATGGCCTAGGAATCACGTGGTGGGAAAACGAATCATGTCGACATAATGCAGAGAAGATGAAATTTTGAGGCGCTCCACTTAGCGGCGAGCTCATGAATATTGTAGAGCTGGGGATAGCTCATGCCAATTCAATAGGACTATTGGATGGATGAGATCAAGTTATTTGACGTCTCAAGGCATAAATATCAAGCTCACAAGGGGAGGTGGACAACAAACTCAAGACGAAAGTGTCGTGTGATGAAGGCTCATAAATTTGAGCTTACCTTCCAATGATAAACACAAACACACATTTGAAGAAGGATGATTTGATTAGACGAAGTGAGTTCCAAGCTCAAAGCGTAAGAGACATGAAACGAGCTATGAGTTTTGGTAAGGGAAAACAAATAACTCTCACATAGATGAAGTCACATGATTGACATGTGTGGTGGTATAGAGGATAGCTCGAGGAAACTCGGTGGTGAATTCGCAAAGGTGCAACGAGTTGGTGGAAAAGTGGGGACTGTGAGCCCAGTGTAACAAGTTAGAATGTTGGTAAAATGGCTCCAAAATTTTGGAGTCCCCATCTCAGGCCTACAGGTTTTCATGAGAAGGAAGCCATGCCATGAATGGCAAGATGTCTTCGAGTCCCAGTATCTAGGATGATAAGATGTGGATATTTTGATTTTTTAGGCCAAGACAACTCGACCCATGTTGCTCCGCAAGAGATGGAAACATGACAAGTCAAGAACCACTCAACTTAAGTCAAGTGGTGACCCCTAATCACACGGTAGATAGAATGGAGAAGTGGAGCTCACTAACCAATGTCTACCTATAACAAAGGATGCCAGCATATAATTCAGTGACATGGGAATAAATGAAAGCACATTAGATGGTTGAATTATATGCAAAGTAGTCACATGGCCCTTAAAACCAATAAGCATTAGTGCAAAGGGATGTGAAGTAGTTGGAGTCAGAAAGTGTAAGGGAACTTGGCAGAAGAATAGGTAAAAGAAGTTGGCTAAGAACACGTCAATGGCTTGATTCATAATGAACGATCTTCAAGGAAGCGTTGAGGTGAGTGGAAACCCATTGTAGAAATTTCAACTAAAACGTGTCAAGACTATTAAGGACATTGAAGTGGCATAGCATGACATGTAGGTAAGGTACTTGGTAAAATTTAGAGACAAGCTTGTTGGAGTTCAGCGTGCAGAGGAAGGATAAGCCACATCGGTGTGCATGAAAGTGAACTCAGGGGAAAATGAACAAAGATCAACTCGAGACATTCGGGCATAGAGTTCATTTGACACAGGTGAGTGTGGGGTGAAGCCGAGAAATGGCTTTATATTGATCTCATGATTAACATGATAGATTGGAAGGTCGAGCTCTAACAGTGGGAGAAGCGACTGAGCTTGGCCGAGCCACAAAATATCTCAAGGTTAATGTGGAAGCTGAGTCATTCAAACATCAAGCGATACTTTAAATGATGTGGTCATGTCAAGCTCGATTAGAATTGTCATATCATTGAGGAGTCACGGTCGAGTTAAAACCGAGTGAGATCGGTCAAAGCACGATGGTTTTAGAAATTAAAAGACTTCGAGTTATTTGGTGATGGTGATTACATAGTGAGGAACTCATTCGGGGCCCATCGGAATAGCTCGAACATAGTGGAAGCTAATGGATATTGGTAACCTTGGGTGAGTCAAGGCTCAATCAGGTGATACGTAGCTTGAGTGAGTCGGTCAGGTTGGGAGCTCAGTGCAAAGACCAAGCAGCTCGTTGATGATAGCTTGATTTGAGAGGAGGAACTCGGTGATGGTGGCGGTGAGTCAAGACCGAGCCGAACATGAGGAGCTCGATTGTAGAATGGGAGCTCAATTGTGGTGAAGGTCGAAGGAGCATGTTCTTAACTCAGTGAGTTGGGTCAGCGAGCCAACCACTGAGTTGGGCTATTTTTGGCTTATTCACATGAACCCCCCCACTCTTTCAATGCAAACCAGTTTTTCAGGGGGGGCACCATAATTTTATTAAATTAATATTTTATTTAAATATTTTAATAATAATATTTTTTATTATTATTAAAATATTTTATTTAAATATTATTTTAATTAAATAAGAGGATTAAGTCAAACCGGGCATTAATGACACATGATGGAGGGTTCTTAAGTGGTTCAACTAACTTTGTAATAAATGTTGACCATCATGTACCTTCAATTTAGGAAGGAATTTATTACTTCTCCTCTTCTCTCTCATATAATTCTTCTATAAATGTAAGTTGGAAGCTCATTCCAGGGTTACAGGTTGGACAAGTTAGACATCTTAGACAAGTGCATATTTTTCAAGAATTCTCTCTCTTCTGCAAGTTAGCTTTGTGGATTGGGGAACTTTCAAGCCTCCTTTCCAAGACTGTAATGGAAATCATTGCCTCTTTATGAATGTAATGATGCATTGTGCACATTGTTGAAGTAATAAAAGTGTGTGTTTTGTGACTAATCTTAGTCCTTTCATCCTTCTATACTTCTTTGTGCCTTTCTCATGCTTGCAGGTACACTGTGCAAGTTTAAGTTTCTATTACAGGTTCTTGGAGTTATGTGCTTATCAAGTGGTGGAGTATTGCATGCAGTTGAGTTGTGGTGCTTTTTCACCCTTCTCAAGTTCATCCTTCTTCACTGGAAGACTGATATATTGTTTTTTCTGATTGAGTTTAACAAAGGGAACGCATGCTTCCTAGTCTGTGGTATTTTGTTACCCTCTCTAAGTTGTAGTAGGTGAAGTTGACTTGTGGTGCACAACACCCTCTTCAAATAAACCCTTCTTGAGTCTAGAAACACCCTTTATTTGGTGCATCACCATCCCTAGTATAGTTTCATTTCTTACAAATCTCTTTCCCTAAAACCCATGAAAATGTTAGCATAGGTCTAGATAACCATTTTATTACACTAGGAGTAGTACAACACTTAGTTTAGGAAGAGGAAGCCGGCCTTCTCTAGAGGTTCACCTCGAGCCCAAGTCCCATAGCTTGAGAGGTGATCCCATGTTACCCAATCACACCAAACGTCATGTTCACATTCTGGCCATTCAAAGGGTGCAGTGATTTGGTGATAATAGTTTTTTTGGCATGCCTGGTGGGACCAAGAGTTGGTACTTCTCTTCTCACTTGCACAAATCAAAGTACCTGGTGACTCTATATCTCTGGATTTCAAATATCAGTGCGTTAACTTATGAAGAATTCAAACAAGAGCTTCTTCAAAGAAAGGAAATTATCAACATATCGAACTATCCATGTCTCCTCTAAGGAGAAGGAGAAGAGGCATCTCAACATCACCCATTGCAGCATCACCTCATAGGGTCATTCAACTCCTCCTTACGGAAGGTTTCCTCCACCCAGGAACAATCAACCTCTCATTGCTATGGTGAGGAACCAAGTTTTTCCCCCTTTCAATGCAAGCAGTCCTCTTTTATTGGCTCAACGTGACCCTATACCTGTTGTTGTGCACTCAAAATTTACCCTTCTACATAGGGGAAACTCACATTACTCTAGTGGAACATATTCTTGATGTAGCCAACATTTTTACAGTACATAATATCATGGAGGACAATGTTGCGGTTAGATACTTCTTGCTACTTCTTTCAAGGGAAAAGCACTTCAATGGTTTCGAGGGTTAAGTGTTGGTACTATAACCACTTGGGACGAGTTAGGAGAAAATATCTGTAAATAATTTGAAGACAAGAGTGATCACCTGTCACTCTTGGAACAACTCACTACCATAAAGAGAGCTCCCCAAGAATACATGAGTGATTTCAACTTTCGATTCCAAAGGACTTGGAATAGGATTCTGGCACTCATAAAGCCTTCTCCAAATAATGCATTCTTGTACTATTTGTGAGCCTTGAATAGTGATGTAGCAGTTATGATCCAGTCCATGGGAGGGACTACACTACCTGATGCCTATGAATTTCCATAAGAGTGGAGAATTCCTTAATCCAGGCTGGAAAGATAGCTCCACGACCGCCAATGTCATTGTCTCTGGATCTTACAAATAATCAGCCTACCATTTCTCCTATTCCAGTAGCCTCCAAGAAACCAGCTCATTCTACCCCTCCCCTTCAAATGATCTATTTGAAGTCAAGTCATTACTGCAAACTTTTGGGAACAAGCTCGTTGCACTCAAGAGGAAACAATTTCAATATAATCATCCATACCAGCCACAAAATCAGCAGTATCAGGCTAACCATCCTCCTTTTCAAGGGAACAATCAGCCTCAAAATCAAACTGCAAGTCAAGTTGAATGTCAGGCCTTTGAACTTTTAGAACCCTCTTGCTGCTAGCTCATCTAGAGCCCATAGTACCTGTCCAGAATAATCTAGTTCAAGACTACGAATGGTGCTATCCTTGTTCTCAACCCCACAATCAAAATATTTTCCCCAATGGAGTTCTTAGCCAGGCCCTTATGGTTCAAAGCATATCTGCCCCTTCAGAGCCAACAAAAAATTCATCTATGCAGGAAATAATAGATCAACCACAAGGCACCTGAAGAAACCACTTTGCTAAATTGGAAAGCAGAATATTTTTGTGGGTTGAATACAGATTCCTCATCAGTGGTGGAAAAAAACTCATTCCAAAAAGAGAGAAATGGAATCTCAACCTTCCAAAATCTGATCAAGCATCCACTTCACAACCTCAGCCACAAGTGGTGGTTGATAAAGATGTGGGAAAGAAACTGCCAGAAACACATGCTAGCCAAGCTGCAAGGAAAGAAGGTTCTTCAGGCATCACGGTACCCAACAAGCACTTTCCAAAAGAGGATTCTAACACCCAAAGAAATTTCAGAAAAGTAGGAGAAATTCCCTTCAGTATTGTAGAACAAATGAAGAAGACCAACCTGAGTGTTACTATGTGGGACACACTCTCAATTCCTTCTCAAAGAAACTTGTTGCGAGAGGCTCTGAACAGTTTTGGTACAACCAATGGATCATCAGGTCATGGAATAACAACCGCTACAAGTTTGTGTCAACCAGAAGGGAAAAGTATTCCTAAGTGCAAACAAACCACCACCATTCTATATTTCCTGATCATTGGTGACCACCTGGTACATAATTGCATGATCGATTCTGGTGCTAGTAGCTCGGTCATGCCCAAACAAATTACAGATGTACTAGGCATACAATATGCACCAGTTGTAAGAGGAGTTGTTTAGCTGGATGGCACAACCATTAAAACTATTGGAGTTATCAAAGGACTTCAACTTACCATCCATGCATGCCTGAGTTTTTCATTCACCCAAGACATATCAGTCATTGATCTCCCTCCTCTCTTTGCCATCTGCCTATCACGAGATTTCACTGCCAAGATGGGTGGTTATCTATCGGCTGATTGGTCACATATGATTCTCAGGACTCGATATGGAACCAAAGTGACTATAAGGGTAGAACCAATCTGCCATAATCATGTAGAACCCTACACTGCTAGTCCTATAAATGGGAATTATACCATCGGTGATCTAGAAGAAGAAGATGTTGATCATGAACTGACCACTCTTGTTGAAGAAGTCCCCTGATACTGTGCTGGATGAAGTGAGTGGAGATCATCAGTATGATCCCTACGCTGATGTGTTGGCAGAGGAAGAAGATGGTTTGCTACTTTTGGAAGAGACAGAGATTGGGTACATACTACATTCATGAAGAAGGTATGATCATACCACAACTTGTCAAAACACAAAGCAATTCTGAAGGACTATGGCAATTGTTCTTCGATGGCTCGAGGAGTAAGAATGGATCTGGTGCTGGTGTCATGCTAATTTCTCCAGAAGGAGATAAGTACTTCTCATCTTTTTGGTTGTAATTCAGTTGCACTAACAATGTTGTTGAATATGAGGCCCTTGTGCAAGGAATTCAACTAGCTCAAAAGAAGGGAATCAAAGCCCTGACTATTTTTGGAGATAGTGAGTTAGTTGTTCATCAAGTGATGGCACACAAGTGCATCCAAAAATGATCTTTTAAGATCATACAAGAACTGAGTCTAGGATTTGATTGAAGATTTCAAAGCTTTTGGGATCCACGCGGTTCTTAGAAATCAAAATCAAGATGTTGATAGGCTTGCTACAATTGGCTCACAATACGACATACCTGTTGATATCATGAAAGAAGGGTGGAAATATGTCAAAATGGTGGTTTGACCTGTAGTTCCTGATAATGTGAGTAGCTGGAAAGTGTTTGATAGTGACAAACAAATTGTTCTTTTCCTACAAGAAGAGGCAGAGTTTGCTGCAAAAAATCAAGATAAGTTGCAAGAATCATATGGTGATCAAATCATACAATTGAAAAGAAACAAGCTACCAAAAGGTTTAGTTACTCTGGAATCCATTTTCAATTTAGATGATCAAGCCAAAAGACAAAGCTCTAACATGGTGGTCAAAGAAGAAGATTTTGAGGAAGTCGAGGTAACAAATGAAAATTTTCTAAAGATCGGAAAAGTATGCACTTCTGAAGAGAAAGAAGCTTTCATCAAACTTTGTCAAGAGTATCATGACATTTTTGCATGGAGCTATAAAGACCTGCGTGGTTTTGATCCAGGTCTAGCACAACATACCATCGAACTGGATCCTAATGCCAAGCCAGTTCATCAGAAACAGAGGCCAATTAATCCCAAAATTGAGCCACTAATGAGAAAGGAGCTAACCAAACTCATCGAGGCCTGTATAATTTTTCCTATCAAGCATTCCTCTTGGGTAGCCAATCTGGTCCCTGTAAGGAAGAAGAACAGAGAAATTTGGTTATGTGTGGACTTCAGGGATTTGAACTGTGCCTCATTGAAAGATCATTATCCTCTTCCATCAATGGAGAAAATCCTTCAAATGGTGGCAGGAGCTCAAATATTTTCTTTTCTCGATGGATATTCAGGTTACAATCAAATTCTGGTCCAAGAATCTGATCAATTCAAAATGAATTTCACTACCAAGTGGGGCATGTATGCTTACAACAAAATGCCATTCAGATTGTCCAATGTTGGGGCTACTTTCCAAAGAGCCATGGACATGGCATTTAAGGGACTAATCAATGATATCATTTTGGTTTACCTTGATGATATAACTGTATACTCTAAGCATGTAGAAGACCACATCATGCATCTAAGAAAGGTTTTCCAAAGGTGTAGGGAATTTGGGGTTTCACTCAATCCTAAGAAATGTATTTTTGCAGTGCACGAAGGAAAGTTGTTGGGGCATGTTGTTTCAGTGGAAGGACTTTTTATCGATCTAGCCAGGATTCATTCGATTATGTCCTTATCTCTCCCAAGTCACAAGAAGGGTCTCCAGAGTTTTCTGGGAACCATAAATTTTGTGTGGAGATTCATCCCTCAATTCACAACATTGGCTAAACCACTGAAAAGTCCATGCTAAAGAAAATATGCCATTCTCATGGATGAAGGAAGGAAGGGAGAGCTTTGAAGCCATCAAAATGGCCATTTCTCAAGATCCCATGTTGGTGAACCCCAGGTTTGATAAAGATTTTATTCTTTATGCTTTTGCAGGTCAAGAGAGCATTTCAGGTATCCTCACCCAACAAAATGATGATCTAATGGAGCAACCAATTGCTTTCTTCAGTCAATCCCTCAAATACTATGAGCTCAAATATTCATTCATTGAAAAACAAGTCTTTGTGGTTATTTGAGATTTGAATAAATTCAAGCACATGTTGTCCAACAAAAAAATTCATCTGATGGTGTCTCATCTAGGTGTCAAGGAATTTTTTCTGAACAAAGAGATGAACAAAAAGCGTGCTATGGATGGATCACGAAGGTGATGGAGTATGATGTACATATCAAAGTTACCAAACTTGTCAGAGGTAAAGGTTTGTGTCAACAACTTGCTGCAGACATGGAATCAAAAGGTGATGAGAACGTGACACTCCTAAACACTGATGAAGGTGATGATCAGGTTGACTGGTTATCCAAAATGAAGAGTTTCCTTTTCTCAGGAGTATATCCTATGAACATGGATAAAAATCAAAGACAAACTTTCTGTCTTCAGTATATTCCATATGTTCTGGTAGATAATGTTCTCTTTTGAAAGGATTTGAATGGTGTTCTCCTTCGGTGCATGGGACCTGGAACAGGTAAGTAAGATACTAGAAGAGTTTCATAATGGCCTATCTAGAGGACATTATTCTACATGAACAACTACTACCAAGATCATGCGAGATGGTTACTATTGTCTCAGATTTGTTCAAAGATGCCCATCTCTGGGTAAGGAAGTGTAAGGAATGTGCCTTTTTCACTGGTAAACAGAAGTTGGCAGCTCTTCCACTGCATCCAATTCAAGTGGATCAACCCTTTGTTCAATGGGGGTTGGATTTCATCGGAATGATTAATCCTCCATCTAGTGATGGACATAAATGGGTCCTTACTACAACGGACTATTTTACTTGATGGACAGAGGTAGTAGCATTGAAGGAGAGAAATGAGAAGGTAGTTCTTGATTTCTTAGAAGGTATAATGACAAGGTTCAGTGTTCCATTTACAGTCATTTCATACAACACAATGGATTTTCTTGGTTCTGAAGTTGAGTGAATGGGATGTTAAGAATGGGGTCTACCTTCAAGACTTCATCCAATTACTATCCTTAAGGAAATGGATTGGCTGAGTCTAGCAACAAAAACCTCATAAGGATTATCAAGTGCACAATGGAGACTAACAGGAGGACTTGGCACACACATCTTAAAACTCCTTATGGGCAGATCGGATCACACCTAAAAGGGCCATCAGAAAATTCTCCTTTCATGCTTGTATATGGAAGAGAAGAAAAACTTCCGCTCTCCTTGGAGTTACCTTCTTTGGAGTTAGCTCATCAGCTTGAGGTTATGGAGAGTGATCCTCTGACAGTCAAGTTTGTTGAGCTCATGGAGTTAGAAGAAGTATGAAACAAGGCTATGAAGACTTTGGAGCAACATCAGGATCAGGTTAAGAAATCTTTTGACAAGAAGGCATCTGGACATGACATTTTCAAGAGGGAGATTTAGTTCTCAAATGGGATGAAGATAGAGCCAAACTAGGCAATCACACCAAGTTTGACGCTCTCTGGAGCGGGCCATACATCATCACGAGTTGCAAAGAGGTGAATTCATTTCATCTATCCAAGATCAATGGAGAAGAACTTCCCATTCATGTGAATGGGATACATCTCAAAGCTTGATTTTGAGATCATTCCACCCCATGTACAGTTTAGTTAGGTGTTTTCCTCCAAGTGCTTATGCACATTGTTGTGTGTTGTTGTTCTTTTGCTTTCCTTGTTGTTGTGTTTTGTGTTGTTCTTGCACATTGTATCATTATTGGAGGTTTTCAAGGAGAAAATAAGGTTCAAATTTTCAAAAGAGTTTCAGGATATTCCCAATTCCTCAAATGTACTTAAATTCTAATTCGTTAGTATCTATAGGTTTCAAATGATATTTCAAATTCAGTACATTGTTCAGAAGAGTTCAGGATCAATATCAGCAGAAGATCAAATCATCTTTCAAGATTCCAATATATGACTCCATGCCCAATGGATGACTTAAGGCTATTGGAATCATGCTTAGTAGGAAATCATCCCCAAGAGGTCACCAAAAATGTTATCCAATTTTGCACACATGGAAAAATTGGACAACGAGGCTCCTATTACGATCAAATTATGACATTAGTCCTAGGGAACCCACTTTTGGTCATCATTGAGATAAAATGATTAAATAATTGAATAAATTGCATAGGTGATTCACCTAGTATTAACATGGCCCAAATTGAGTCTCAACTTACTTAGAGCTCAAGGAGATCTTAAGTTGGTAGATAACTTGGTTGATCAACTCGGTAGGCTCATTTCATCATTGTCAGCTCAACTCACGATATCAGCCTTGAGTGACTATGGTGAGTTCATGATCAGGATATAAGGTCAAGTTGCAAGAACTAGGTTGAGATTAGCTCAGTCAAGGCACAATTATCTCGTCATAGGCTCGAAGGTAGTAATTCAGTGATGGATCACATAGCAATCATGTGTTGGAAATATCACATGGTGCTCGTTAGGGGAGTTAGTTAGAAGCTTTTCATGTGGAAGACGTTGAGATACAAATGAGCTCAAACTTTGGGAGCATCATGCCCCACCGAATTGAGCTAAATATCCATTTCATAAAGTGGGAATAGATAATGCCCGGGCTTAACAAGATGAGGGGATTCACAAATGTGTAAGATCCATGAAACTGTGATCCTAAGCTCAGCGTTGGTTGATTCGAACCTTTTTGAGTTGGAATCATGTAGGGAGGATCAATGTCACTCTGATGGTGAGTTAGCTCACTGTAGTTATCAAAGCATGGAAGGTGGAGGTAGTCAACTCGGAAGAAAGCTAATGAAATTCGAGATCAAAGATCCCGCTCATACGTGTAGGAAAGCTTGCAGGGTCACAGTTGAAAGGTCAACTCACGGTGAAGAAGCAAGTTAATCAATGAGAGTAAACCAAGGGAGCTTCATGATCGAGATTCCATAACCACATAGTGGAAGTTCGCTTGGCTCAAGAGGAAAGTATGTCGATCTCGTGAAATGGCCTAGATGGAGATAGCAAATGATTAACGGCAAGTCCACAGGGCATAAATGGCACGATAAGGTGAAATCATGTTATGTAGGATGCATGTGAGTCTCAAATGCCATGAGTTATTAGGTGAGTCTCCAGTGGATCACATTAGAGTGAGCAATATGAGGAGCCCATTCTATGATTGGCGATAGAAGCTTGAGGTATGGTGGATCCAAGGTAACGTCAACACAAAACAAGGTTGCAGGTCGAAAAGTTATTCAAGTGAGTTGATCAAGCATGTTAGCTTCATGAGTCAGATGTGAATGGGTAAAATTTAAAGGCCTGGCTTGATGCAGAATTCATGGATCGATCATCTCGACATCAATGTAGAGCAAGAGGTTGAGATTTTGGAGGGAATCTCACTTAGTGGTCGAGATCATGAACATGGCCAAAGCTGGGAGATAGCTTCTGACCAGGTTGCAATACGTGGCTCAACGGGTTAAGGTTGAGTTAATCATTGCTCAACTTGGTTATAGAGTTAATGCATCTTCATAAGGGAATGAATTTCAGGCTTCTCATGTACAAGGTGAGATCATCAATACGATGGTGAAATCTCGAAGCATCCTAGTGATGAATCGTAAGAGAAATCAAAATGTTGAGCTGTAAATTTCATATGTGACAAGCACACATTGAAGAAGGATGAGTTGAGTCAGACATTTGTGAAGGGCTCAAAGCGTCAGTGAGCATGAAATGGGCTGTTAGTTATTCAGGGTAAACTCGAAATAACTCTCAAAGGCATAGATGAATTCACATGGGTGGCATGTGCTCATAGGTATAGAGCGATTTCGTCATTATCCAACTCAGCAGTGAAATCAGGAAAGCGTGGCGGTAAGCTTGGTGGAAAAGTCATTAGAGATGAATCCAAGTGGTTACCAATCGGGATTTTTGATTGGTAACTCAAGGGGGATTTGCGTAGATTCCTGGACTGAGCTCAGTAAAATGGACATTGAGAGCAGGTCGGGATAAGGGGAAGCTCGATGGAGCCATCGAATGAATAGTGACCGGTCTTTGGGTCCGAAAATCATGATGAGTAATGGCAAAATACCTGTCATGGATGAATTTAGATAGGCTAGGCTCGACACACTTGACAAGGTGATTTCACACAAGAGAACAAAACATGGAAAAAATCATGAGAACGAGCATCGCTAGACTCTCCAAGTGTGAGCCATAAATAGAGATATCTCATAGATCTTGGCAGAAGTGGAAGATCACTTTCCAATTTTCCACCTATAAAAGGATGTCAGCATCTTGAATTCGGTAAGCTAGATGGAAGTGTAGCATGTCCACAGCACATTAGATGGTTGAATTATATGCAAAGTATCAACCATGGCCTTTAAAATAATAAGACATGGAGTGAGCCAAGGAATGTTGAAGTGAGTTTCATGGATAAGGCACTTCATGAGGAAGAATAGCTCATGTGGTGAGTGGCGAGATTAGACAAGGGAACATCGAAGGGCTTGAACCATAATGAGCTATCATCAAGGAATACTTGCATGGGACAAGTGGAAACCCGTTGTAGAGTTCATGTAAAGGATTCATGTTCAATGAACTAGCTAATGGAGGATTGAGCTCGACTTATCAATCACCAAGTTACAGGTACGAGGTGAGAATTTAGATGATGAGCTTGCTTGGATGGTCGACATGCAGATAATGTTAGGCCCACTATTGGTGATTCCCAAGCTACTAGGAAAGTAAAATGTGATGGGGAATAATGAACTATAAGACCAACTTGGGACATTCGGTGCATGGATGTCAAAGGACACCTGTAGATTTTGGGGGAAGCTGGCAATTTTAAATGGATCAACTCGTTTGATCTCAATGTAACTCATCAGCATTGCATGAAGAAATGAGCTCAATTCGATAGGAGGAACTTGGTCCAAGCGATCGCAGCTTGAGCCAAGACTGATCCAAAGTGACGAGCTCAAGGTAAATGTGGAAGATGATAGATCAGATCAAGGCATGAGAGCGAGCTCATCGAGCAATGGTGAGTTAAGGATCATGAAGATACAATCTGTGATTGGGTAACTTTTGCACCACTTCAAGTGAGGAGTCGCACCTGGAGTGTAAAAATCCTAAGGGAGTCCCACCTAAAGTTGTCATTAAAGCTCCGATTATTTTAAGAAATTAATTAAACTTCGAGTTATTTGGTACATGGTGATTTTACATGGATGAGGAACTCATTATTATTATCAAAATAGCTCAAAATGGTACATAGAGCTTAAATGCTATATTGAATAACCTTGGGTAAGTCAAGGCTCATAACAATGTGATACATAGCTGGAATGAAGTCGGATCAAGTGGTTCAACCAAGTTCGGTAGTAAACTATTGAGCAACTCGTTGATCACGGCTTCATTTGAGAGGAGGAACTTATGACGGTAGCTATCCTCTAGCTCATAGAATTAGCCAATCAATGACGTTATATCTCATTGCAGAAGGTGGGAGAAATCGATCATTGTGAAGAGCTCGGTTAGGAGCATGTTGACCTAACTCGATGAGTTGGCTTCAGCGAGCCAACCACTGAGTGAGGGATTTTTTTTCCTTATTCTCATGGAATCCCCCCCACTTTTCAATGCAAACCGGTTTTTTAGGGGGGGCACTTCATAATTTTATTAAATTAATATTAATTTTATTTAAATATTTTAATAATAATATTTATTATTATTATTAAAATATTTTATTTAAATATTCCTTTAATTGAATACAGAGGATTACTTCAAATTGGGCATTAATGACACATGATGGAGGGTTAAGTGGTTCAACTAACTTTGTAATAAATGAACCATCATGTACCTTCAATTTAGGAAGGAATTTATTACTTCTCCTCTCTTCTCTCACATTTATTCTTCTATAAATGTAAGTTAGAAGCTCATTCCAACATGTTGGACAAGTTAGAAATCTTATACAAGTGTATGTTTTTTCAAGAATCCTCTCTCTTCCACAAGTTAACTTTCTGGATTGGGGAACTTTCAAGCCTCCTTTCAAGACTGTAATGGCAATCATTGCCATTTCTGAATGTAATGATGCATTATGCACATTGTTGAAGATAACCATTTTATTGCACTAGGAGTGGTACAACACTTAGTTTAGGAAGAGGAAGCCAACCTTCTCCAGAGGTTCACCTCAAGCCCAAGTCCCATAGATTGAGAGGTGATCCCATGTTACCCAATCACATTAAACATCCTATTCACATTTTGGCCATTTGGAGGGTGCAGTAATTTGGTGATAACACACTTTATGAACTCCTCGTGTAAAAATAAGCACTAAAGGCACTCAAATCTCATTAAACTATGAAATAACCCATGCACATCCATTAGGGTGGAACTTTCTACTAGTATAAAGTCTCCTCACAGGTCTAGGAGTCTCCATCTTCATCCTATGAGAAAGAAAATTGTCCCTTCTCGAGTATTTGAGAAAGTGTGAAACTCAAGTGAAGCATTATCAAAGCACGATTGTCAAGTCTGATTGCACTATGGTAGTTATCACATGCTAGGAGAATGACGTGTGGTTTGAGCCCTCTTCATAGGAGTGGCAATGTCAACAATGCATAGGGAAGCTCACAACCCACCTAACTTTGTTTTACATGAACTCCCTCTTACACGACAAGGGTTTTAGGTTTTAAGCACAATTTACTGTAGATACAAAATCTATGCACTTTGGTACACTTCTAGGTCCTAAAGAATACTAATGTGTACATGATTCCTAAGCAATAAAAATAGTGGTTGAAAACTTCTTTTTCTCCTTTTGGTCACTTTATCTCTTGCACTTTATTGGTTTTACACATCTTACAGTTCTTTTGATAAGTAATTGATTTAAATTTTGATGGCCTCGGACACTAGCGCCTAGTTAGGATAGAAGTGCCTAAGTGTAGTCTCTATTTCTTTCTCAAAACCCTATACACACTAGCACATCACTCAGACAGATCTAAGCACTAACCTGAAGCACACAAAGGTATCAGGTCCCTCTTTTTATACCAGATTTGTCAAGATGTTAGCATGATCATTCATATATTCCCTAAACATAAGTAATTAAAGGTAAATCATAACAAGAATTGCATCTCGTAACCATAGTGAATAATAAATCAAACAAGGATAAAGATTAGATTCACCATTCAATATTCATGAGAAGTAACATCAACAATCAATATCCATCCACAAAGATTCATTTTATTAATTCATCATAAACCAGTAGCTAAATACATATAAATAACACTGTCATAAGTTATGTGCGCTTATAAACCAGACAACATAACTCTAACATATACAATCTCACTCACTCTCTAAAACCATGAAAATTAATACATATATATAATAGTGGGGACTTGCCCTTCACCACCTCTGCACTCTCAAAATATGTTACATGCTCAAAATAGCCATGCGCCACTTACAAAGGTAACTAAGGAAGCATGTAATCTTCACTTAATAATAGACCATCTATAATTAACATTTGATCTGCATCCTATTATTAGCTTCTAGCCTTGCATGATGCTTTACCTTCTTTCTGCATGTGACCTCTCTCAAAATAGACTTTGATTTGAATCTAATTCTTCATGTTTTAACCCTATTTAAAAAAATTCTTGACCACCACTTCAACCACTCATCTTCTAATTATATCTCGTGGCTCAAAAAATACAGCTAAGTCCCAAAGGTGTTCAGCCTAGGGCGCGAGCCTCATGCGCACTGTCTGTTCTACTTCTACGCATGCCTCTTTACCTCCCTTCTGCACGTTAAAAAATATCATGCCGCTATACTTAGTGTATTTCAAGGGTCCAAAACTACCCCACACTAACTGGATTTTCGTCCCCGATAATTCTTTAATCATGAAAACACAAAAATAGTTGAAGGATATAGAAAAATTTCAATGACAAAAAGAAACATCGTACCCAGTAATTTTCTAAGGTGCAGGCAGATGGAGGATCTCTGGAATCCTTGTGTCTATCTCCTCCACCACCTTCTAACATTTTACCAGTTCCTCTAACGCTTTTCTAGGGGTTCTTATGTCACAACTGCAAGCCTTTTTGTCCTCAACCTTTGTGCCTTTGATGTTATTTCTCTACAACTGTGTGCCCTAGGTGTTTTATGTTACAAAATTTCCTCCTATCTGATCTTTGTGAACTTTAAACACTTCAAACATACACAAACCTATTCCTTCATGCTCTATTGTCGGTTCCAACTTTCCCTCCCATAAGGATTCACAAACAGCCTCCATGCACATATGGTTCATACGATCTCTTCATCACTTAGAGCTCTTCACACTTCACTCGCTCGGTAGCTCAAATTTTCTTTGAAGGCAAGGTAGCCAAATGACTACCCTAGACCCCTATTTATACTTTTTCCATGACCCTCATGTCCCTTCGACCCACACCTTTTAAGTTAATTTTTCCAATAAATTACTTTTTTCATCTTTTTCCACTTTCGTGAATTCACTTCCCGTGCTAAGTTCGTAACCTTCTGGCACACTATTCTACTTCTTAGCCACAAACCTCCTTCGTGCACCTTTATGTGCTAAAGTATAAAACCTCTACGTCATATCCCAAGTAGTTCTCCATGTCGTTGCCTACCTCACGTTACATTGTGCAATCATCTCCCCTACGTGGTTTTCAATCAACCCAATTTCTCCATAACACCTTATGTACAACACCTATAACCCCTTTTTTACTTCTATGTCAACCTTCCAAAGGATACCTTCAACCAAACCAACCTATATCAAGAGAGGGGCAACCATTCTCATCTCTTTACTTCAATCCACCCCATACTAAGAGTATGCACGGTTCTCTACACATGAATTCATTTAGATAATGATTATCTATTGGTGCGCAAGCTTATTACAACCAAAACATTGAACTAAATTGACAAAGAATAGCAAAAATGAAAGGAAACACATATACATAAAATTTATTAAAGGGAAACCTAATCTAAATGGAAATATTCCCTTATTACAAACATGAAGAAGACTTATATATAGTAGGGCTTCAGCCCACTCCCATTGAAATAACCGAGCAACCGAGTGCCATCCAATGCCTATAACTTAACAAGTACTTAAATTAAGTACATATGTCACCACATATAGTCCCAACCAATGCACCTTCAATTTCCTAGGGTGCCGCTCAAACTTGGAGTCATAAAGAAGAACCATATGTCCTAACCTCAAACTATTTTTTCTTAATATGCCTATCGTACCATGCCTTATAATCTAGAATTTTCTATCTTCTGGCTCCAATGTGCGATGACACACCCCTCATCCGACTGCATTAGTTTATCTATACACTCTTCAAGTGCTTGTTCATCATCCAATCCTCATGCACACGTAATACGCAGGGAGGGGCAACATAAATTCCACTGGTAAAATGACCTCCACACCAAACACCAAATAAAAGGGTGTGGCTTTGTTCAATCTTTTGTGAAGTTATCCTGTATGCCCAAAGTACAATAGAGACTTTATCATCCCAGTATTTCCTTTCAACATCACATATCTTTGTCAATGTATGTCCCAATATCTTGTTGAAAGCCTCAACAATACCATTTTTCCTATGGGTGATAGGTCGTTGTCTTATGATGTGCCACCATAAAATCTACCAGTAATATTTTGATAGTGTCATTCAAAAAGTGTGTGCCCCTATCACTTTTCAAGCTCAACGGACATCCATACCTATTGATAATGTTCTCCCATAAAAACCTTGTTTTTGTAGCCGTCATGCAATCCTTTGTAGGTGCTTCTTCTGCCCACCTAGTTAGATAATTTGTACATGTAATAATATAGCGTGATCCATTCCTATGCGTAGGTGGGGAAATAAGACCTTCAAAGTCTATTTCCCATTTCCAAGTTTTTTTTAGTGGCGAATATTCGTAAAATGGCGCCTTATTCCTATTTTTGAATCTTTTGAAAAGTCAAATTTGATAGGCATGGGTCAGTGAGCTATTAGCCTAAAAATTATAGTTTCAAGTTATTTTTTAGGGGTCAACTTTGCCTACCCTTGCATAATATCCCCTATATAGATCCTAGCATTATTTGTTAGGTAGAACATTACTAGCGCACTAAATACAACCTGGGGGTATATGTATTATCAAGTAAAGTAAACGTGTGACAGGAGGGGAGGAGGATACAGACGTGCAACAAAGAGTCTTCATTGTATGCGTGACAGGAGTGTGGAGGCTACAAACACAATGACAGACCAGCTTGTTGACACGTGACATGGAGATTTTGTTGACGAGTAACATGGAGAGTTTGTTGACACGCGACAAGAGTTCTGAGGCTGCAATACGTGTGTGACAGAGAGTTTATTCAAAAAGTGTGACACAGAGAGTTTGTTAATGCACAACATGAGGGCGGAGGCCATAGATGTGTGACAGAAGATTTGATGTCGTGGGACAACAAAATTTTTGTGCATGATAAAAAATCTCCTATCCTTGTGTCTGTAGCCTTTTTGTCTACACCACTTGGAAAATCAGATGAAAAAATTGCATACATACCCCCAAAAAAATCACCTTCCTGGGGATATTCGCTAGGTATTTTCCACCTCCGATTTCCAAGAGGTCTATTAAAATGAACCCTGCCCATTTCTCAAAAGGTTCTGCACTCACTATTGGTCTCAACAAAATTTCATCCCTATGCCTAGGCTTCCCAAGGCGCTAAAAAATGATCACATGCCTTGGTGTACTCTTTATAATCCTTATATAGTGTTTCCTACCAAAGGCCAACCAACAAAATATTACGTGACATAGAATTTCCTATATAATGCCCTCATACAATCCCACCATGGGCTTCCTCGATTATAGCTTTGTGTTCATGTTCAAGTACACACCAGCGTAAAATATCCTCACGATCTAACTTGTATAAATCCCCACTAATCAACATGTAAGGTGTGGCGCGTATGGCAAGTTGTTTCTTCTTTAAGCTCTTCATCCCTTCAGGTGTACCACACTAGTACGCAAAAGCATAGCAATATATTCTAAATAAGAGGGCACATGGTTCAATCTAAATAATTGGGCATCCAACATTATGTCCTTAATGATCTGCGCATTTTTTCCTAAGTTAATTCTTAATAAATGATCCAGTCCAGATTTTCTCTTTCCTGACTTTACCACCATTTGGGTAAAGTAAAAAATTTTGAAACAAGAGAATCCATCGACATATGTGCCCCTGTAAAACAAACTTATTAACCAAGTACTTAAGTGCCATGTGATTTGTATAAAATATAAAGGGAGTTGCCAATAAGTATTGTCTAAATTTGTGTAGCATGTAAATCATGGACAATGTTTCGCGCTCTATAGTTATATAATTTTGCTCAGCTGGGGTCAACTTCCTGCTCACAAAAAAGATAGGATGATCAACAATTCCATCACCAGGTTATGCTAATAATGTGCCAATGGCCATGCCAGAGGCATCAACATGTACATGAAATGGTTTGTCCTAAGAAGGAAAGTGTAGAATGGGTGTAGAAGTAAGTCTTTCCTTCAATGTCTCAAACACTAGTTGTTGCGCCTCATCCCAATGGAACTTTCCTTTACTTTTCAACAATTCTTCCAAGGGCATGGACAATCTTAGAATATCCCTTAATGAACTTCCTGTAATAACCTATGTTCCCTAAGAACTCGTGCACCTCACTCTGATTGGTAGGCTCCTCCAAACCCAAGGTAACTATAACTTTAGCAGGATCTACCAACAAACCTTCTTTGCATATAATATGTCCCAAAAAAGTCCCAAAGGGTGTCACAAAGATACACTTCTTAATGTTGAGAGAGATGCTCAACTGTCGGCACCTCGCAAACATAAGTCTCAAATTGTCACAGTGATCTTTTACCAACCCATATACAGTCTAATCATCCAAACAAACGTGTAAAAACTTTTGTATAAAGTCCTCAAATGTCTTGTACAATAATGAGCAAAAAGACAATAGACACATTCTTCAACTCAAAGGGCATAACTGCATATGCAAAAAATCCCCACTCAGAGGTGAAAGTTGTCTTTTCCTAGTCTTCTTTAGCAATCCGCACCTGATGATAACCAGAAAATCCATCTGTAAAAGAGTATATCTCACACCCTAGCAACGCCCTCCAAGATATCCTTAGTAAAAGGTGTGGGAAAAGGGTCTATAACACAAGCATCATTCAACTCTCTGTAGTCCACACAGATCCTTATCCTACCATCTTTCTTTATGCTTATCACCATGGGGTTAACCCACTCTGACTCCTCAATGGGCTCAATGATTCCAGATTTCAACATCTTATCAATCTCTTCCTTTACCTTGATGTTTAGATTAGGATTCATCCTATAAGGCCTCTTCCTAACCGGGTGCACCTTCCTTTAACTTGATCCTCATCTACCCAAAGAGTGATGCACTCCCTTCAACTCATGATATCCTCATGGAAATAAGTCCTGGAAGTCATGCAGTAGCTCAATAATCTTTGTCCACCTCTTGTTCAGACCAATAGTCACCAATAATGGCTTCCTTAGGTTTTGTATCTATCCCAATGTTGACCTTCTTCATTTTCATAGGCTCATGATAAGTGCATGCCTTCTCATAAGCACTATCTAAGACCTCGCATGTACCTATAGTGTGATCAACATCAAGATTCTCTACTTCTTTGTCATCAATCATGTAAACCAGCTTACCCTTTCCTTTTTCTAGCCAAGATGTGCCCAAGATTGCTCCTCATATGTCTCTTCTTCTTCAAAGTGCACCTCCAAATCTAACTCTCCAAACATATCTAAAAGGAGTTCCTTAGCTTTTGCACTATCCCCCATCGTAAGGCACTTCAAAATCTATAATGCTTCATTCACTAGAGGTTTAGTAGAAAAATAGTCAAAGGTCTCAATCATACCTGAGGTCATCTCCTACCAATTAATTATTGATATATTATTAGTTCTATATGAACATACCATGTGCGCGCACAACCACGTAGAGTGGCGTAGAACTTATGTACCCAAAGTGATGGTGGTAAGGCTTCCTGTTCATCCATCGAAAGTCTCCCACACTTCTAAACATGGTGTGAAGTAGAATCCTTCCCATGGAATTCACATATATGTGAAGGTACATTGTTCCTTAGAAACCTAGTAGAAAAGGTGATTCTCACCTCTCGCCATTCTAATAGGTTATCTCTGTGTGTAGTCCACCAATACGTTGCTGTCCCATGTAGGGTATAAACCAGCACATATATATTTGTTTTCACCTTCATCCTTCCACTGGGCTTTCATGAAATGTAAAAATACATCAGGGTTTCCTTCACCAGTATATCAAGGTACCTGGTTATGACTCAAGCACTTAAACAATGCGCAACCTGATCACACAAGTCAACATATTCTTGATCTCTCGCTCGATCATTTCATATGTTCCATGTGCCCAGTTATCACAGGTAACAATGGTTGTATCACTCATAGACTGAGCATCATCCCACTATATAACGTGTTCCTTAGATAGACTCAAGCACTTCAGGGTCTCTAACTATATGCGCATATATCCTATTTAGATCCTCTTCACTCAAGGGTTCTACATAAGGTGTAGCTTTCCCATCTGTCAAAGGAATAATTGCGCACGTTCCTCTTTGTTCTCAAAATTGATATAACCTTTATTAAAGTGGAGATCAACATTATTCACATAACACCGAGGGCACCCAAGCAATGCTGGAAAACTATCTGCTTCTGCAAGCACCAAGACCTCAAAGTCCCCAGTAAACTTGGCCCCTTGTATAGTAATAGTGACATCCTTCAATACTCCAATGGGCGTGGCTCTAGTCCTGTTCACCATATACAACACATTCGAAGAGGGTTGTAATTAGTGGTCTCCCCATCTAATTCCACGCATCCAAAGTGAGTATATTTACTTTTACACCTGTATCAATCAGTATGTTACTCAACAACCACCCATCAACAACTGCATTCAAAGTGATCTCTTTATCATACTCAAGACTATGAGGGGGTAAGTTTTCATGCAATATGTCTCTCGCACTTAGATCCAATGTGTGGTATCTTCTCCCTCTGTCATTCCCCTAACAATGGAATGATATTCTCCTGGCGCAGCATCTTACAAACCTCCTTCAAGTCATCAACATCTTTCTGAGGAAGCTCAATTGTCTTTTCCTACTCCATCTTCCATGACTTCTCCTTCAAGCACTGTATCTCACCCTGCAAGTTTCTAATAACCTCCATAGTCTCTTGGTATACCTCTTTCTGGTGGGCAGGATCTGGATATTTCACATTTATCACCTCTTGCTTTGTAATAACTGTTTTTTACTTCGGGATCTCATGAGCGCGTGCAACCTTAGCATGTGTAGTCACTAACACAGGAAGCATCTCAGGATCAGGCACAATCTTAGGCATCCACTGGTCTTCTACGACGCGTTGCACTTTAATCATCCCTGCACCCTTATCATTCTTCTTATAGTTCTTACTCATGTGCTCATATAACTGAGGACATTCTTCAAACTTATGTTGCTTCCCGCACCATGAGCAGACTACGTTCTGAGGGAATTCACGCCTATAATGAGAAGGGGATCCACATGTAAAACAGGTTCCATGAGGGAAGTCACTTCTTCCACCGCCACAACCACGACATCTGTATCCTCCACGGTAACCTCTACCTCTACCACCTCCATCAAAGTGCCCTTCATGATGTTTTCCTTCCTGTTCCTTTGAATTATTTGTGATGCTAGTCTAGACACATGCTAGTTTCAATAGCTTCATGAATTTGATCAATCAATCTACAATTCTCATGTATCATGAGTGTGAGACTTACAAATCTTACAATAACAAGGACATGTTCTTCTGAATCGCATGCTGCAACAATAAGAACCTACTTGAATCATGATCCAAGTGACAAATCTCACAATCTAGCAACATGGAGTGCGCACCGATTTATGAGGGAAATTATCCTTAGTATGTCCTTCAACCTCACAATCTATACACCATATTCCAGTATGTGCATCTCATGAGATGAATTGGCCGATAATTTCTCCAACCATGTTTTGCCATAGATGCAATCTGTGCCTCCAAGAATGGGCTAACTCTAGTGTCTATGCTCCCAACTGCCTCAGCATGCAGAGCTGCCTCCAAAGCCTCACGTGGATATATAAATGTCTTATGAGAGAGTGCCCTTCTGAAAGGTGTGATCAAACCACCAAAAAACCACTGTGCATGTTAGCTAGGGTGAATATCATAAGACAACTTTGATAACAAAGTTTTAAAGTGTGCATCATACTCCCTTATGCTCTTAGCCATGCCCTACTTAATCTCCTTTAGTGCACTGATGCTTTTCTATTCAAACTCAGGTATATGAAACTCAGCCAAGAAAGCATCACGCAAATGCATTGTAATCTACAACAATTTGGTTCAGATCATACTTCCTATACCAAATATGTGCGCGCCCTTGCAAAGTAGTAGCAAACTGGCTTACCTTACACTTGGAGCTATGATTCCCTTAACGTGCCATAGTATCTCACACATGTGCACATGCTCCGCTACATCCTCAATGCCTCTGTACTCTGGTAGGCAAAGAGACATCTCGTAATAAACTTGTTGTGGCTGGTGCGGACCATGCCCACTAGATCCAAAACCTGTATTACCTCCAGTATTCCCTCCACCTCTAGAACCACCAAATCCACTAGATCCCAAACCTCCCAATCCTCTTGATCCACCTCTTGTAGTAGAGAACCGGACCAGAGGATGAGCTACTATGTGTTCCAACTATTGTACTAAATTGAACTCCCGCAGTCATGTGAAGTTGTGCTACTTCCAAATGTATTACCAACATTTTACATGCCTACATTCTATCCTGATGACGTGCCAAAAAATACCACTCTAATGAGTCCTCCAAACAAAGAAGATGTTGTCACATGTGCATGCCATAGATAAATGTTGTCTGATGAACTTTTGTATTCAACAAAAAATGATATCTACCTGTCGCTACTCTATCACCAACACTAGCTATTTCTCAATAATTGTTTCAGGAACTGGAACACCAAGCACAAGGGCAAGGTCACCAGGTGGGATCAGATGCATGCCTATGGTCCTTATTATTTCTTCTTCTGATGTGCTCTCATCTGAAGCTGAAGGGGATTCTCTTCCTGTGCTTTCCTAAATGGGGGGAGTACCGCTTCTTAGGTTCCATGTCCTCTGTGTGATCCTTGAATCCTTCGTGCATCACCTATCTCCACAACTCCATAGACTCCTCAACATCACACTTCTTCGCTAATTCCCTCTCCTATGCTTCATTATACTTAATTCGTCTTTCCTCTCTTTCCTTTTTTACTGTAAGGTCTGCCATCTTTCACCACACCTGCTCTTGCCCCCGTGCATAGTGGAGGTTTAGCTAGCCATAGGTCGTTCTTCCAAATCCATAGTCACCAAAAGATCTTAATTGCTAAAGGGATATAACACAAATAAGATCCTCTGGGTTCACGCAAGAACTGAAACTCAACAACCTTTTGACAGGAATAAGTAGAAACTCAACAATGTACTCCAACGTGTAACTGTGCAAAACACCACTCCACCAATGATCTAGGTCACTATGTCCAAGTCACATCAACATCATACAGAGTCTGGTAATCTTCTTGTGTCCAAACAAATGTTCTATACTCTCCAATTCCACTTTGATGCATATGCTACCAACCACTTGTACAACTCTATAGGAAAACAAGAAAAGTAATGTCTCATAGAGTTCATGATACAGATGTTCTTCAACCCACGTGCGAGCATTGAAATCTGGGTCCAATATTATATCTGTGAGCAAACTGGTCTTCTAAGTCCACAACCCAACTCTCAATGTTGTCCAAAGTCAACTGATACATCTTCATCATGCAACATCCTTGCAATAGCTTGAAAAGAGGTCTCGAAAATGGAACCAAAATGTAGTCTCTATTTCTTGCTCAAAACCCTAGATGCGCTGGCACATCACTCAGATAGATCTGAGCGCTCACTTAAAACACACAAAGGTATGTCCCTCTTTTTATACCAGCTTTGTCAAGATGTTAGCATGATCATTCATATATTCCATAACCATAAGTAATTAAAGGCAAAGCATAACAAGAATCATCTCACAACCATAGTGCATAATAAATCAAACAAGGATCAAGATTAGATTCACCATACAATAGTCATGAGAAGTAACATCAACAATCAATATCCATCCAAAAAGATTCATTATATTACTTCATCACAACCAGTAGCTGAAGTCATGCACCACTTACAAAGGTAACTAAGGAAGCATGCAAGCTTTGCTTAATAATAGACCATCTATAATTAACATTAGATCCACATCCTATTATTAGCTTCTAGCCTTGCATGACGCTTTAACTTCTTTTTGCATGTGACCTCTCTCAAAATAGACTTTGTTTCAACTCTAGGTCTTCATGTTTTAATCCTATCTCCAAAACTTTTCTTGACCACCAATCCAACTGTTAATCTTCCAATTTCATCTTGTGGCTCAAAATACGACTAAGTCTCGAAGGTGTTCAACTTGGGTGCGAGCCTCCGTGCACTGCCTGTTCTACTTCTACGCGTGCCTCTGTGCCTCCCTTCTGCTTGTTCAAAACTCTCACGCCACTATACTTAGCGTATTTCAGGGGTCCAACACCAAGCGCACATGTCCCTCATAAGCAATCTTGTTCCTCTCTTTATTCTTCTTACTCTTTTGGGTCCTTTTCACTTCTTACTCACCTTTCAACAATTTAGGTTGCCTTTCAGTTGTCAATTACAAAATTCAAACAAGGGAATCATACACACACACACACACACACACTTAGTTACTTCTTTCAAATAAGGGGCCAAACACTATAAGCATTATCTATCACCACCTAAGCTTACACAAACATACAAGATCACTACAAAGTACATTCTAGCACATTCATACAATGGACAAGGGATGCATTGATATGCATACACTACATAGGAGGGGAGTTTATTATATTCCATCAAACACATTTTGCATATTCGGGACAATCTAGATCTATTCCGTTATCATTGTGTAACTTGCACAAGGGAAAACTAGGGCACGGGACACAAATACACAAATACAGAACTACATGGAGTCTAAGATGTAGTGCAAACGTTTAGTCATAAGTTCATTGTTTGGGAGACCGTTGGGGTTAGTCAGACTCCACATTCTGCATCTTTTTCTATTAGATTTGATGTGGTTTATGGGCATGTGTAGGTAGTCATTTGTTTTGTAGGTTACAGGTGTGATTGATGATCTAAAAATGAAACCAAAGTGACAAAGAACAAGCAAACGAATATCTTCCAACCCAAAAATGACCAAATTCCAAACATCTGAGCTGACACAGATGCCCAGATCAGTCATTAGCACCTGGGGTGGTCATGTCCTCCTACGGGAACTTCTGTCATGTATATTCCTAGGCTTCTGAACCCTAAGTGAGTCATTTTGATAATGTTTCTAGCTTGTTCCAGCAAATACACAGTCTCGATCATTCCTAGGTTGCATAGAATCAACTAAGTCATCATCCCTCTCTCATTTGCTTAGGGTTTTACATTGTTGAATGTTTATTGCTTGCATATTATTATACTTAATCATCTTAATATCATTTATTGTAGTAAGTTACTCTAAAATGAAGATTTAATTCAACTTAGATTAAATCATTTACATAACCATTCTGTAGGCGAGTGAAGGAGACTGACACACATTTCCATAAAGGAAAAGAACTCAGGAAGTTGTAGATCCATATTCCAAGTAGGTCCAAGACTGTATAGAATGGTCAAGACCATATGAACTCTTTGGACTAAGTTGTATGGTTTTGACCAGGCTTAGTTTTAGGTTATAATCTCGAAAACGAAGCATTTCTAGTTCTAGATCTACTTGTTCCTACAACTTAGACCACCCATACTCTTCTAGACCCACTTAGAATAGGTTAAGTGCACTTTTCCCCTCTTGTTTTGGCATTTGTTAAATCAATAGTCACTTTAAAAAGTGTTATTATGATTTGTGAAATTAATGTTGGAAGTTAATTAAACTAGAATATCCACATGTAACATTATTCATCCTTTTTATGTATATTATTTAAATCATTATTAAATTGAAAGGGTGAGATTCACTTCCCATAAAAGTGAAATCAGGACCCTACTAACAAAAGGCGACCCTTGTGGTAAACCAACCAACCTAGAACCCCATGTACATTTGTACTTAAATTTGAGGTGACATACAACGTACATTTATTTTATTATGAATAAACAACAATTATGTAGAGGTTGCATGATAATAAATAAATACACTTTTTAAAAATTTTATTTCAACTTTTATGTGAGGTGTAAACTACTTTTATTGTGACCTAAAGGTTGGCAATCATTCACAACTTATGGAATTGAAGAAAATCCTCTCCCTGGAAGTTCAAAGACTATGAGTGATGAGATTTCCCCTTCAGGCGGTTGTGTTAAAAGATCTCATGTGTCTGAATCTTTTAGCTCCAATCCTGAGCAGGTTTGTCCTCGTCTTGATTCTCTGTTAGCTTTGCCTTCTCAGCCTGAGAATTGGATAATTGTCACGAGGTCTAAGGAGAAGAAAGGGCATTTTGAGCCTCCTGTTACTCAGTCAACAATAGTGTCAACTTCTCCGTTTGTTTTTGGCTCTATGACTTCTTCCAGGCCCGGGCCTTTTTAGCTCCACTTTTGTGGTGTTTCCTTTTGAATTTGTTTTTTGTTGTGCCCTTTGGGCGTTATGTGTTGCCTTTATGGCATTTTGTGGGACCGTGAGTTTTCTAGTCGCCCCTTACTATATAAATCTCTTTATTTTTTAATTAATTTCAAAGGGCAGCTCTAATAGTAAACTACTTTATTCATGCTATAAGGTGTAAATCTAGTGTTAATTATTAATAAATTAAATTATAATAAAGAATAAATCAACAAGAGCTCTATATGCGGTGACATCATAATACCCTTAAAGTTTGTAATAACACTCTATATTTATTAATAACTCATATTGAGGATAAATACATACAAATTTATAATAAAATATTAAGTATGAAATTTAAATTTTAGAACACAATTTTTCTTATTAACTATTTATATTGAAGAAAAATGGATAAAGATGTGATAAACTATTGATTACAATTTTTTTTTTGAAAAAAAACAAAGATGATTAATTAGTGGTTTTAGATTATTATGTCAATGATCCTAACTTACATTGACAATTGAACAATGGTGTTATCAAATTGAGTCTATATATCCTCACTCAATACTAAATTTAAGTAGAAAGTGATAAAAATCATAAATCAATGGAAAAACTTCAATAGATAAAACTATCTACTAGCAATTGCACACAAAATGTGCAATGAAAACATCAAAGGGACGCATAAAAGAATTTAAACTTAAGGGAGTAAAAACATTGGAGGAAGAGGGGGCGATGAAGAAGGGGTTAGAGGGAGGAGAAGTAAACCGATGGAAAAATAGTGGGGGAGCCATTGTATGAAACTCTTCTTTCTTAGGGAGATATGAACCACGTGTCGTTTTTTCCAATCATTAGAAAGAGAAAGGGGGTGTGGTGTGAAGGTTGTTGAGGTAACATACTTTTGATGTTGAATACTTCTAAGGGAAACTTCAATATGTTTGAATCCCAAACTATATATATGTTAGATATGGAAACTACGTGCTTAAGGTTCCTTATGTCTCTAATTTCATGAACATTTACAATTAGGATTTCTTTCACGCGATTAAGGTAGCAATTGGGGTTTCCCCTTAGAAAAATTCATGACAATGACGTTTGCTAATGACCACCGACACAAAACCTTGAATTTCCATTTTTTCCGATGCATATTAGGGACATCTAGCGAGACTCCCACCAATGTGTGAATACTTGTAAGGAAAACTTGCATATGTTTGAATCCTGAACTCTATGTATGTTAGATACAAAAACTCTACATTTAAGGATGATGTTGATTCCATGCACATACGTAATTAAGGTTTATCTTTAGTGTTTAAGGTAGTGATCAGGGGTTCCCCTTAGCAACATTCCTAATGAAATCATCCTTTAATAACCATTGGCACAAAACCTTGACCTTCCATTTTCCCTGACGCATCTCAGGCACATCCACCAAGGCTCCCATTTGGAAATGCCTATCAACACAAGTAATGTTTGAGGGGGTATGGGGAAAAGAGGGGAATAAAGTTTATGTGTGCACCTAGGATCTCCTTGGACCCTCTACTCATCCAAGCTTACAGATAGGGAGCCTTTTAGTTTGAAGATTATAATTTGTTTGACCAGTTGTTAAAATTTGCTTGCATCGGTATAATTTGGAAAAATAGCTATCAACGTAATTACTTGTTAAAATAACATTTTCAATAATGGTATCATGCAATATTGTTTGTTGATAGTTCGTAGTTGGCATATATGGTTTTGTGTATAGATAAGTGTTGGTGTCTATTTTTACAATATGTGTTTTGTGCATAGTTGTTTGCAAAGGGTTACATATTTCTAATGTACGCAAAACCATGACAATTTTTAATATTCTAACTTTGATGGGCTGGTTTAGTTTTATATTTTATATTTTTATTTTGACATCTGACAAATTTGGGAAGCTATTTTGATGTATCTTTAGAAGATCTGACTAAAATATTTTCCATATTGAGGAGAAAACAAATAGAGAATCTTTCGGGGGTGGTGCACAAATATATAATGAAATAAGTATTGAGCAACATGAATCAACTTAATAAAAAATAGTATTGAGCTTGATAAAAATGGTGAGCCATAATTTTTAGCTATATAAAGGGGTTGCTTAGTTAACAATGATATCTTGTCCATCAATTCTAAGGTGCCAACAACCGAGCCTTACACAATTGAAAGATTTTTTTTTTGTGAGAAAATATGAGTTTTGGTATTTATTTATTTTATTTTTTACGTTGTCAAGATTTTCGATTGGGTGATCTTTAGTTTGTTAGAGAAGAGGAAGACATGAATGGAAAGTTGGGAAAGAAAAGGTGGGAATCAATTCTCTCCATGTCCCACACTTGTTCTATGACTTAGATTATTCCTACCCATTCAATATCTGCTATCTGTGCTCCACTTCATCCTCTCGATCTCACTCACACTATTCACACAAATAACATTTACACTTAAATAGGGACAAATAAAAAATAGGAAAAATCCAATAGATTCCACATTTGAAACCTAACTGCAATGCAACATAAATCAATCCATTCACTCAATTCTCAATAAGACCCAAGTAATCATAATTTTCATGTAAGATGTAAAATTTTCTAATTTATTAAATTTCTTAATGTTTCCCATCATAGCCCATAGTTTTTAAAATATAGTTTTTGAATGAATTTTTCAGATTGGTAGTCAGATCCATAAAGTCTAAACTTCTATGTTATGTGGAGCAATCGAACTTTTGAGACAACATGGTTGAGTTTGCAAAATGAGGAGCTTTTTGAATGATCTTGCTTTACCCATTCTCCCAATATGCAAATGAACTGTGTTTTGAAAGAGGACGGGTTGTGATATTTCTCATAACAATTACTGTCACAATAAACCTCTACTACTATTATAAGCAACTCCTGCCCTGAAAAGGATGAGGTTGCATCTATTAAAACAATTACTCCAAGTTCACAAATATATTAATAAACATGGAGAACACATGTTATTTAAGAAGAGGACCCAACATGTGAGGCCTACATGCGATAAGAGCTCAAATAGATGGTGATATTATGATGACGGTAGAACTGCAATACATGATAAATGTGATGTTTTATGTTGAACTATTTCAAAGGAGCTTCCTAACATCTGGCTAGTTGTGGGTGTCATGAACTTAAGTAAGTCTTGTTTCACCAGATATGATTCTCTGATTGATTGAAAGGGGAATTAAAAAATTTGTATGGGTGCTCTGTTGGATATATTTGTGAGAAAAATGGATACCAAAGTGTAGAATACATACATAGATGTGCACTTGGATGAGTGCCTTTCGTACTTGAAAGGTGCTTATGCATTTTACACACAATAAAATCATCACCCATGGATTGATAGTTGTTGCAAGTGTTTACCTCAATTCTTGTGGGAAGGCATGAATCGCCATAAAAAGAATCCTCACTGTTAGTTTTTGTTTTGCATCAGATAATTTCATAGTGATTTTTGCTATGAGCATTTGCATGGACAACATTCAAGTGAGTCCCACATCAAATATTTCGTCCATCCATTTCTCAAAAATCATGCCAAACAGAGCCATTTCCCAATGGTTTCAAAACCGTGTGTTCTATGGGGACTACATTTACACGCAATTGACAAAGACACTATTTACATGCAATTGATTAAACAAATCAATGATTGCAATTGATAATGTACATCAAAGATCAAATAGATTTGGACCCTTCATGCCTCTGCATCCTAGCAAAATTTGTTTGATTCATTCCAATAGAACAAATACCTTTGGCATAATAATTCCAAAATAAGCACATTGGAATTTATACATCATATAAAGGAACTAATAACAACAAAAATATTATGTAGATTGGAAAAGCAAGTCCAAACAACAAAATAGTCGCATCAAAATGTACACATCACATAAAAGAACTGAAAATATCAAAAATGTTGTCTGCACTAAAGACAAGTAAGACAAGTCCAAACAAAAATTGGGAAAGACAAGGCCAAATAAGAGCCACCAAAATACATAGAACCACCGTACTCCACCATTAACATCAACCTTGACTATAAATAGAAAAAAATTTAAAAACTAAAAATAGGGAAATATTTAGCGAAATAGCAACTTCCTTCCAAATTTAACATGTCGCTAGTTGAAACCCACATTTGTACATAGAATGAAACGCTACTGCATGTGGGATTTAAAATTGGTAAACGTTTTTTCGTTATCGTGGGGATATAAAAGCTTAAATGCACACTCCACCTCATTTAGCCGTAGCCTGTAGGAGAGTAGATTGGTTTAATTAATGAACGAATGCTTCGTCAAACTTATGTTGGAAGAAGCTCTGCACGCCTTCCAAATCAGATTCTGTCTTTACACCACAATAACCTCCGCCTTACAGTTGGGACTTTCCATGGAATATGGCACACGATTATTCTCATCAACATAAAAAAGGAAGAAAGCGAAAGGAGAAAGGTGAGAACAGAGTACAATGGCTTCCTAAGTGGAAGGCACCACCCACTGATAATCCAAACAAGTAAAAGGTCCTTGACTAAATCTTTTCTGTAAAACGTCTTTTCGTAGTGGATTTTCAATTTGGTTTTAAAGGTACAGCTCATGCCTTTTGTATGGCAAACTTGGTCACCAAGTAATAGTTTTTTTTGAACGGGGTTTTGGTCCTGTGAGTACATTGGAGATAAGGTGTGGTGATTCGTTTAGGGTTTCCGAGCGGTTTAGATGAGCTTATACGACTTGTGATTGTCGTCACTAATGGAATAGTGGGTACTTTGGAAACCCAATTGTGCTTTCGTCTGTACCCAATTGGGTTTGAGCTGAATTTCGAGGACTTGAGTTTTAAAATATTGTTGTTTTGATGCAGAAGTTTTTGGTCGATCAATGGAATTAACGGGCTTGAATTAGGATGAACAATTTTTGGGTTCTTTGTTGTGTTGGGATTTCATACCCAACTGGGCTCATTTTAAAATCCATTTGTTTAAAAGCTGAATTGTAAGGCTGGTATTTCGAAGTCTTTTTGTTTTAATATAGAGGTTTTGCTCCATAAGTGAGAGGGCTTGAAGAAGGATTAACATGGTTTAGGTGCATTGTTCTGTTGGTGATTTGATATGGGGTTGCTCTTGAACTGGGAATGACAAGGTTGAGCTGTATGCATTTTTTGTGCTGGTAAATTTATGTGTGATTGCACTTGAAGTAGGATTGACAAGGGTGAGTTGGACTCTGTGCATTTTTGTGCTGGTATTTTGCTGTGTAATTTTGATTTGATTTAGGACTAATAAGGTTGACGTGGGTGCATTGTTTGGATGGTAATTTTGATATGTACTTGCCCTTGAAGTAGGGTTGGAGAGGTTAAACTGGGCGCCAATGATTTCATATGTGATTGGGCTTGAAGTAGGATTGAAAAGATTGAACTAGGTGCATTGTTGTGCTGGTGATTTGATGTGTGCTTTCACTTGAACTAGGATTGACAAGTTTCAACTGGCTGCATTGTTTTTTTAGTGATCTCAAGTGCAATTGGGATTGAACTGGGGTCGACAGTACTGATTGGGTGCGTTGTTTTTCTGATGATTTGATACTTGAAGAAGAATTGACAAGTTTGAATTGGGTGCATTGCTGTGCAAAAATTTGATTTGTGCTTCTGTGGCTTCGTTTTTTGTTGTGTTTCAGAGTATGGAAGCAGCCATGGAGAAGGATTTAAAATCCAAATTGGATCAGATTGTTCAGGATCTTTTTGTTAAGAGCATACAAATTATCCTGCAATCCAGGATACCTGTGACAGGCCAATCATCAGCAGAGTCCAAAGCATCATCTTCTTCCTCTTCTTCTTCTAAGAGGACAAGATGGGATCACCGTTTTAATCTCGCATTGGCAGAATTTCATAAGGATGTGGATGCTCTGGCGGCTTGCAAGAAAAGTGGGTTTAGGTCAGTTGTTTTGGATGTTCTTCTTGTGCAGTCTCAGCATCAACAAACTGAATCAGGCTTTAAGCATGGTACACTACAAAATTTCTGGAAGAGGGTTCTGTCACACCAAGAAAATCGTAAGAGTGTTCTTGAAAGATGGATTTTGCAGTATGTGAGCCATGATAATGCACAAAATGATACTTCTGGCATAGAGAGAATGATTGTCAAAGTGTACAAAAGTACAATGATATTGCTGCGTTCTTTAGTTTCCATGACAAGGCTTTTGCCTGCATATCAGGCCTTTCAACTAGCTAATAGCTCATCCTATGGCAAGTTTTTTGGTCTCTCCTATCGATTTTTGCCTCTACCTCGACCCCTACCACAAGGGGAAGGCATCCGGATGAAATCTTACAAATTTACTCCAATCGAGTCTCCCTTTGGGAAGATATGCTTATCAGTAGACTATCGTTCCCTCATAGCTTCTGATTTCAATGTTTCATCAGGATCAGGGTTACCAAGAGTCATGACAGATTATTACACGGGTGGCCCAACCACTGACCAAGTCAAAACATCATCAGATCGTTGTTACAGCACAAATATGATGCTGAATTTTGGTGGCTCTCTTCCTATAACTCAACGTGTCTCACCTGCCCTTCCTCATGACAGCTACATGGATAAAAAGTTGACTGACTGCAAATGTGCAACAAGTCCTAGACATTCATATTTACAAAGGGCCTTACAGACAATACCTCTCTCTGGTAGCAGGTCATGTAGGTGCATCAAGTCCTCACCACAGGAGCAATTTCACCACGCTGCTCTGGTAATTGCAACTTTGATTCAGCTTCTTGTAATCTTTAGTTCAAGAATGATAGGCAAGACAGGAATATTTATAGATACATAATATGTATAGTTTTATTTTCTTCATCTGTGTGTTTGGCATATTGCAAAGGCTATTGGTTCCTTTTAGAGTGACAATCCTCTCCACGTTGTCAAATTTTCTTGATTTATGTTTTCAAAAGAACATGTTTGACTCTGGAAATTTCTTTAGGTAATTATTGACTGTTAAATGTGTTTTTGTGTTGAGTTCGTGAAAATTATTTTCTTTTCCAGGAAAATTTGGAAATGTGTTTCTCTAAAAGTATAAATTTCTGTGTGCAACACCCGTACAAAATTCAATGAAAATTGGCTGGAAATAATTCCGACCTTCACTTTCTAACATAAAAAGGAGAAGACCATAAAAGTTAACTTTTCTATCCACGAACTTTAGAATTAGCTGGTTTGTTTCAATGCAATTAATAATTAGTAATAATAATTTATTCCTGACTGGATTTAGTAAAACCAAAGTTAAAGAACTCTAATAGAATTCAAATTTTGAGGTTCCCTAAAAGGTTATCAATATTAGACATTTCTCGGTTTTTCCAACAATGGAAAACATCTAACAACTTCTTGAAAGAGGTTCATGTGCAGCGAGAGCTTGATAAGCTGCAAATACGAAATATGAGCAATGACAGAAGTCACAAGCAGTTCAAGGTAATATTTCCAGTGGTTGTAGTGCCTATGCATTGTTAGATGTGTAAGTGTCATCACTTCTTACTACACAGACACTGAACTCTATATCATGACTTCTAACTGCATAGACATTGAACTCATGGCAAGGGGTATGTGTGGATTGTAAGCATTAATATTGTGAAGAGGCTAGGCCATGCTCAATTTTCAGATTGCTTGCAGATTTTATTTCTTAAATTTCAGTGTTCGGTCTTGTTTGATACTCGTTCCTTGTATTCATTGCCACAAAAGAGATCATTTTCTTGTTTCTATCACGAGCCAGTTTTCGGACATTTAGGGTTAAGAGGCAACAGGGATATTTTAAAGTTTAAACATGCAACTGTTACTCCAAAGGACCAATAGTCCTGTTTGGCTAATTGTTAACCTAGAAAAGAGATTCTGTTTGGATGAAAGTCACATTCTTCTGTTGATGGTATTGGAAGGTTCAGATATATCTGAAGATATCCAAATATTGCTACAGAGGGATCTGTTGATAGTCTAAACCTTCTGACAAAAAGGTCAGTTCCATCAAACTTTTCTCTTTCTGGTATTCTTTAACAGGCAGCATTTGGCCCTTTTCCCTTGTAACATCACTGTCCTCATTGCATACGTGATAAATCCCCTCGTCTGAGTGTTGTCTTTGTTGCCTCAATACGGCTTTTGACTCTTACCCAAGCATTGCTTCAATGCATTTCAAGTCATGAGAGAAACACACTCAAGGTGCCATCCTGAGGACTCGTGGGGTCAATCTGTAGTCAAATGCTTTGCATGCTTGTCTGTGTCTGACTTATATGCAAGGGATTTAAACAAGAATTTTGTTCAGGCATATCTTTCTTTTAACAGGATGAAAGAGTTTCATCAAGGGCTTATCAGAGTTGCCTTGAATTGCTGAGGTTTTTGTCGTACTTTGAGAATAATTTGCATCTATTGATGCACAAACTCTATTTGATTGTAACTTTGGCTTCCAGCTATTTATCAAAGGGCAAGTTGCAGAGTCCCTTATCTCATCCAACCAACCTTTTGTTTCTAAATAGATGAGCCCCTTTATCAGAATATCTAGTTACTAATCTTATTAAAAAGCAAACATGGCAATTGCTGTACACCTGAGTTGGCCTAATGGCGAAGAATTGGTTTACTTTTCTTTAAATGGAGGTATCAAGTTTGAATCCTGCTGGTGGTAGGGTATGTATGCCTTTCATTTGAAATAGAGCTAGGTGCCTCTTACATATTGGGAGTACGAGGTGGTCTCATATGCTATAAGCTACCCTGCAGACCTAATATAGGGCACCTGACATCATGAACCTTAAAAAGGCCTTTCCTTTTGTACTACTTATTCCACCCTTGGTTGTCTTAGTTCTATGGGGTAGAGAGAAGCAACTTATGGATTGAAAAATCTCTATGGCATAACTTTCGCCCATAGGTGAGAAGTATCCTGCTTGCAAAAAAACAATGTAATAGCTACTTGAATTTCCCCAAACTTAATGGGTAATCAATTGGTATATGATCATTGAAGTTATCATTCCAATATCTAATAAAGCTGCAAAGGAATTGAGTATTTGATTAAATTATGCATCTAAATGAGGTAAGGGAGTCCTACTTGTGGTAATATTGGATCTTCTGCCTCGTGGGGTTGTAGAACCAGATACTATTATGCACGTTAAACTGGCAAGCTTTCTCTAGCATTTCATCTATTAGAGAGACTACCACAATTATCTTAAAGGGATTCTTTGATGTTGAAATCACCACAAATAGTACAGGAGACAACATGCAGTTCCTCTCATATCCACCATCTTAATATGTCCTGTTTTAGTATTATCAAGTGTACACATGTTATTGAGGAGCTACTCTTAACAATAGAATAGTTCAAGGACTTTTGACACTATACAACAATAGAATAATTTGGGTACTCTTGACCATTCTTCATTCAAATGTAAAATGCCCGCTGAATCTTTTGATGTAAATACTAAAAGCTTTGAATAAGTGGAATTAACAGCCAACAAATTGCAAACATACTTTATTATTTATTCCATGGTTGCTTCAGATTCTATATTTTTGACATTTTTGCAGACAGATGGTATTTTTGGTTGTATTTTTGCCTCAATTTCTTTGATTGATGCCTTTTGACAAGGACTCTTGAAACCTCTATCATTCTTGCAAAATATGTAATCAACGACGATTTGGATTTCAATGCCCTCTCTTTTGTAATGTCAAAGAAGGGGTGTACTTATTCTCAATGTGTATGCCAACTTGAATTTTTATGACCTGCTTTGTGTTGGCATGAGAATGTTTGGAGTTATATTTGTTGTTTTCTGCCAACAAAAGGATAGCGGAAGATTGGGTTTTTTCGATTGCAAAGATAGAAACACAGCCTTGGAGTTTGTGTAGCTAAGGGTTTTGTTTCTTATTTCCAAGGCACTTTGGGAGCATTTAACTTGCTATGATAGTCTTTAATTAATTATTAATTTCTTATTTAATTGTTTGGCAGGGTTTCTTCCACTATTTCTTTCTGTTTTCTCACTTACACTAACATTATTTATTTCTGTCTGGGTATTTGCTACCTTATGTATCAGGGCCTAAATGTGTATTTGCGAATTATTTGATTTTTGATTCCTAAGGCAGAGATTACAGAATGTTGTTGGACCCTGTTTTGAGCATCACATAAGCACACATTAGACAAGTATCCAAGTGGATCAGCATGCACATATAAATATACACAATGTGGCACTGGAAAGTCTTGAACTAACTGCAATGTATCTTAAGAAAACTGCGTTGTTGAAAACAAAAGTATCATTAAAGTGGATACCAAAGTTGTGGTATAGGTACAATGTAGTTTTTGTTGAGGTTTAATGTTGTAAACTGTCTTTAAATAATTTTACTTTTTTAATTATTTGTTTGGGAGTGCTTCTTCCATTATTTCTAAATTCTGTGTTTTCTCACGTACACTAAAACATTATTTCTTTCTGTCTGTGTTTTTACTACCTTATGTATTCAGGGCATAAATGTGTATTTGAGAACTATTTGATTTTTTGTTCCTAAGGTGGACATTACACAATGTTGTTGGGCCCTGTTTTGAGTATCACATAAGCACACATTAGGCAAGTATCCAACTGGTTCAGCATGCACATATAAATATGTTCAGTGTGGCACTGAAAAGTCTTGAACTAGCTAAAATGTATCTTAAGAAAACTGTGTTGTTGACAACAAAAGTATCATTAAAGTGGATACCAAAGTTGTGGTACAGGTACAGTGTAGTTTTTGTTGAGGTTCAATCTTGGAAACAGTCTTTAATTAATTGTAATTTTTTTAATTAATTGTTTGGGAGGGCTTCTTGCATTATTTCTTTCTGTTTTCTCAGTCACACTAAAACATTATTTCTTTCTGTCTGGGTTTTTGCTACCTTATGTGTTCAGGGCCTAAATGTGTATTTGAGAACTATTTGATTTTTGATTCCTAAGGAAAACATTACACAATGTTGTTGTACCCGTTTTGAGCATCACATAAGCACACATTAGCAAGTATCCAACTGGTTTACCATGCACATATAAATATGCCCAATGTGGACTGGAAAATCTTGAACTAGCTACAACGTATCTTAAGGAAACTATGTTTATGAAAACAAAAGTATTATTAAAGTGGATACCAAAGTTTTAGTATTGGTACAATGTAGTTTTTGTTGAGGTTCAACCTTGGACACTGAAGCAGCATGTCTGATGTATAAAATTTCCAATTACACGACCTGGTTTCTGTTCATGGTGTGTCGGGTTTGTTTACAGCACTATAACAAGAATTTTGATCAATAACTACCAGAAAATAATCTTTTGACACCAATGCTCAGAATTGATCAGTTAGATGAAAATGTGAAAAGAATGCAAGTAAAATAGTTGGCTATGTACCCTTTCACCACCATTAAATTCAGCTTCATTTCTAATCTCCATATCCTTGGTTGTTGGTTTTATGACACGATGTACATGTAGATGATGCCAATCATTCAGGTTGCAAACGAAGAGGATCATTGACACTATTGTATGTTGTATTTTCAATAGCATTGCTGGTGAAGTTATGCCATGATATTAATGAGTCATGACTCAACAGCATAGCACCTTGAGTGTAGGTGTTGAGTGTTACTCATCTCATGATTAGAGAGGAACTGGTGAATAGTAGAATATTATCTTGATTGAATGGCAGGCATATTGTATTACAAGCTATTCCTATTTTCTTTTCCAAGAGAGATAGAATGGAATATCAGTATTTGTTAGCATTGGTGGCTTTTCTAGCATTACTGACGTTAAGAATAAATCAGTTGGGAATGAAAGGAAGGGTTCATAGCTCTATCTTAATTAAGAAGACATGGCATTTACTACATGTTTGAGTTGGGATTGACATGCCACAAAAATTTACTTGTTGCTTACATTATTCCCAAAATATTACCAGATTGGATTTATCAGGACCATTGAATTTTTTGGTTTCCCTCCATGATGCAGTGTGAATTTTCAACGATTATGAAGTTTATTGTGCATTATTTTGTTCTGTTCCTTTTAACATTATATGCCTCTGGGCATTCTTGTGTGGTGATTCTTTATTTATTGTTAATTTTGTTTATGCATACATGATTCTAATGACCATTAATAATTTTATAAAGATACAGTTTACCAGACAAACAGAAAGTGTAGCAAGATCATTCCTGGGAGGTAATGCTGTGCTCATGTTTTCTGGAGCTCATGATTATTGGAGTGAAGCTGAAGTCGCCCCATCTCTCCCTTTTGCAATTGACAATGACGGCTGTGTGAATTTCTCAAACAGGTAATATTTTTATTTTTTTATCTTCATTGTCATTGATCTAATTGACTTCCCTAGATAGTTATTGCTTATTGTCCCCACTAGCTGTATCAACTACTTCACCCACCACACCTGTATTAAGTTTTGCAAAAGAAATTAAGCAATATGTTTGCACATCTAGTTTATTTAGTCTACATTACTCTCATGCATTGCAGTTATGAACACCCTTTAAATATCAATAAAACTGTAATTTGTGCATTCATTGTTATTCCTTCTGATGCTGACATCTGGTTCAATGATTTTCTAAGATTTGATTTATGAGAAGTAGAAGCTTCTAATCATCAGTTCATCTTCAGTGATTGTTGGCTAACATGGGAGCAGCTGTTAGGATCTAGGCAGGAACTACAGCACTTCAAATCTGTAGCAGGTTTCCCTGAATCTCCCCGAAACTGTTTGTACACAAATGTAAAGCACACCAGAAAATAATTGTATTATTATTATCACACCACGTTAATTACAAGCTACACGAATTCCTATTAAATAGGCCTTACATAGATGTTATTAACAACCACCTCATAGTTGTAAAAACAAATATAGTTCAATGTCTAAATCTGACTTATACAAGAACCAAGTTGTTCAACCAAATAACAACTTGGTTATAACAAATAAAGTCCCTAGTCATGAAGCTTACATAATGTGGACACAAAATAAACTAGGAAGGAAATGACATGAACCTCTACCTAATGTGAACACTTCACTAACACCCTCCCTTAAGTGAAGGTTTGGGAGAAAAAAGAAAACGCGTCTAGGCTACTTGGCCTAATAAGGTACCCATTTAGAAACATGAAAACAGAAGAAGGAAGGAATCAACCATAATCCCCCCAAGTATAACTTCCTTCACCCCAAGCAACACTTGCAATGGAAGGTAACAAGGAGAAGCCGAGGGCTCAGTGAAGATGTCAGCAACCAGCTCAGCTATAGGAACAAACTTCGATCGAACAACTCCATCTTGGACTAGCTTCCGAATGAAGTCCATGTGAATCTCTATGTGCTTGGTTCATGATGCTTTATAGGGTTGCGTGCAATCTCAATAGCACTTTGGTCATCACACCAAATCAAAGTGGGAGCTTGTTGAGGAAATATAAACTCACCAAGTAAATATTGTACCCAAAGAGGCTTTTGTCCACCCTTAACCACACCTCTATACTTTTCCTTAGTGGATGACATTGCAGCGATTCTTTGTTTCTTGCATGTCCATGCAACAGGACTTGAGGTAAGGTGAAAGATGAATCCAAAAGTAGTTTGGTGGGTATCAACACATCCACCCCAATCCGAATATGTGAATCCCTCAATGTATGAAGAACCCTATATTGTATACTTAATCCCAAAGTGCAAGTTACCCGAATATATCACAAAATACACTTGTCTACTTGCCAATGATTCACATGTGGCTCATGTAAAAAACGAGAGCTAAAGTTAACGACAGATGTAATATTGGGGTGAGTATGAGTCAAATACAAAAGATTATCGAAGGGCCCTTGGTCTATTGGTGAAGTTGATTGGCTTGGAATGAGCTCACCAGGGATCATGTCTTGCTGAGTGCAAGGCCTGGAAATATCTGACATGGAGAGTCAAAACGGTTGAGGCCAGGATTGTGCCATGGGTGACTTTGACGGTGTGGATGCCCCTTACTCGTAGCTGTTGAAGCTGAAGGCGATCACTAGTTTAGTTGTATGCTTACTCGTAATTGTAAATCCACTATATGCTTCCTTCGAAGTATGAGCAGAGATGCCGACAATCTATGTAATCTAGTGCCCAATTGAGTGTACTTCTCAATTAAAAATATATATAAAAGATTGCCTACCAATTGTCTATATAATGGGGGTTGACCAAGTTAGACTTACAATCAACAGTCAATTCAATACCTGACTAATATGGCGTGGGAGCTAACTTGCAATCAGCCATGTAAAAACAATGAAACAAATTTGTGGCATATTTCTACTGACTAATAGAAATACCTTCAGGAGAGTGATGAACCTAGAGGCCAAGAAAGTAGTACGATATTCAAAAATTGCCATAACAAACTATGCCTTTAACATGTGCTTAATACATTGAACCATAGAGTCTGCGTTACTTGTGAGGATGAGATCATCAACAAATAGAACCAAGATAAAAATATCCCCACCTTGCTTCAGGATTTAAACATTTCGATCAAAATCACAATGATAGAAGCCAAAACTTAGCAGAAAACTACCCATCTTCTCGTACCAAGCTTGTGGAGCTTGTTTGAGCCCATAAAGAGAACGACAAAGTTTGCATTCCAAGGAAGAGTCCTGCACAAATCCTTGAGGTTGTTCAATATAGACCTCCTCTTGGATATCATTATGCAAGAAAGCACTCTTCACGTCCATCCGGTACAAAAGCCATCGATGTGATGCAATGAGGGAGAGAACAAGGCAAACACTGAATTTATCTTTGCATCAAAGGCAAAGAGTCTTAGAGTAATGAACTCCTTCAACCTATGAAAAATCCCTTTTCTACCAACGATACGCCTCATACTTATCTACTAAAGTCTAAACCATCAACTGCATACTTGGTCTTGTAGACCCATTTCCGTCGTACAAGTTTTCTTCCCTTGAGCAAGTGGCACCAAATCCCGCATATTATTCATCACTGAGTGAAGAATATTCTTCATCGCATCGCATAGCAGCTTCCCACTTAGGTTTATCTCTTAAGCCTCAAAAAACAACACTTGGCTCATAAGAGCAATATTAGAAGGGACAAATTGCATGGATCGACGAAGAGCAATGTAACACCAAAGGTCTTACACACGAGTATGCGGTGAGGATCAGAAGGATTATTGGGCTAATGGATCGGCTGCTTGAAAAGTTGATGTGAGACCACTAAGGCATGGACTAAGGAACAGGTGGAGGTGGTGGAGCAATATCATGAGCATCATGAAGTATCATCATGAATATTAAGAAGTAGATCCTCACTATCAGGTATAGGAGGAGAAGCCATAGATGGAGAAGAATCAAAAGCTGACACTAATGGAATCAAACTCTCATCAACTCTAACATAACTTGTTGGAATAAGGCATCATGAGTGATAGGATCAAAGAGGCAATAAGCCTTCACATCCTCATAATGGCCAACGAAGATATGAGCTATTGGCTCTTTTCCCAGAGATGTGTGCTTGTCATCAAGAAAAATGCTCGTGCTTTACTTCCAGACGCACGAAATCCAAAAACATAAATTTTTTTCACTTGACCAAGATTTCTCAGAAGTCTTGTTTTGCACTACCTTGCGAGGTATGCGGTCTTAAATGTAGTTATGCACATTTCACTACTTTAGCCTAGAACTCAAGTGTTAAGTCCTTGGATTGTACCAAACTATTTTCCATCTCCTTCAATGTTCTATTCTTCTACTCGCCAACTCTGTTTTGTTGAGGGGTGTAAGGCACCGTGAATTAGTACAAAATGCCATGCTCAGTGCAAAATTCATGGAAGGGTTTGCTTACATGTTCCCCCCATTGTTGGTGCACATCTTCTTGAGAGGAAGGCCAAAGTGCTTCTCTATACATACCTTGAATGCTTTGAAGTTTTCAAAAACTTCACTTTTGTAATTCAAGAACCACACCCATGTCCTTCGAGAATTATCATCAATGAAGATGAGCACATATTTAGCTCCAAAAAAGAAATGCATTGGAAAAGTTATCAAATCACTATGCACCAATTCAAGAGAAGCTTTTGTACCTATGGCCATTCCATGAGGGAAAGGATCTTGGTGTTTTTTGCTAAGCATGCATTCTAGACAAACCATCAATGCAAGAAACCTTTGGAAGGTTGATCACCATGTTTTATGTCCTCGTCTGTTGGAGATACTTGTAATCGAGAATCTTTAGGTGACCAAAATGTTCATGCCGCAACTTGCTCACTACATCAGCATGAGTAACAAAAGAGGAACCTCGACAAGGATAAAATCTCTCAAAACTATAGAGGCGTGACTGATCATGGTCCACCACACCTGTTGCAATTACATCCTACAAATCCTATAATTCTCTTATTACAACATTATGTGGAGAAAATTCCAATCTTCCAATTGCCAAAATTACAAATTTGATAAATAGACAACAAATTAGCAAAAAAAATGGGAACTGAGAGTACAACATTGATGCACCCATCCTGCTTTTGTACAGTGTTGAAGCCCAAACATCAACTCGAGAAGAGTTCCCCGTGGCATTATGAGAAGTGTTGCGATCAAGAAGAGATGTCAAATGATCATGGGAATGTGTTAGATGATGAGAAGAACCGGAATAAAAAATCCATCCATCATGAGTTGGAGAATATGCCCTGCCTAAGCCCTTTTCTTGACGGAGCAAAAGGAGGAGAAGCAACAGTGATCTTGTGTTGTTTTCTTAATGCTTCTAATGCTTCCATTATCTTATAGCATTTGTATTCAAGATGATTTGTTCTTTTGCAAAAACAAAATGATCAAATACCTTTTTCTTGAATGGTCGTTCAAGGTTTAACATAATAAGAAGGTTTAGGAGACTCAAAGGTGGATTCTGCAGGTTTGTGTGAGGGCATAGTCGTTGGCTTGGGTATCGGTTTTTCCCTTAGGAGCGTTCCAACAAGAGCATGACTGAAGTTGGAATGGGCATCAAGTGACACCAACTTGGTTTGCTCATGAGTCATCCTTTCACAAAAGAGCTCAAAAGTGGGAATCTGAAACTAATCTCTTAAAAGGTAGATGAAAAACACTGAAAAGACCTTTCAACTTTGACAAAATCAAAAAAATTACCTTTGTCTTTCTTGTCTATTCCGTCAGCTTTCAACTGTGACCAAACAAACTTAACCTAGGATAGGCACTCCTCGATTGTGGGAAAATATGAAGGCGGAGAGAGTTGACAATTTTGCTTCAAGTTGAAATTTTTGTGTTTGATTGGGATAAAACTGCAACATTTTGAATTCATTGACTTGCCAAATAATCTTTCAAAGGTGTCCCAGGCCTCCCTTAAGGACTTTACATCTGTAATATGGAACAACAAATTATCAGAAACATTGAGGTGATCAAAACAAGGGCCTTATCTTGCTTACAAGATTAAGTACACTTTTCTTTCACTGATGTAAAGGCCAATATGAATCTTGAAACATCCTCCATAGGCATCTAGATTGTAGCAGCTACTGCATTTTTTGCTTCTAAACATGGTAGTTAGATGTGGTTACAGTTCACATAAAGAGAATCCATTACGGAGAAAGAAGAAGAGGAGAATGACAGCCATAACATAGGCAAACAAAATACATTCCCGCTCTTCTTTCTCTCTCCCTCCTACAAATTTTGAAGAATTTCACTTATGTGATGGTATTTGCCAAATTTTGCAATTTCGTCAAAAATCACCTGAATCCTTTTGGCAGGTAAAAAATGTCATACAGTAAGTATAAGTCTTCTTCCTATGTTTTGAAAAAACCCCTTGTGTAAAATTATAAGCCTTTAACAAAAAATGTATTAATAAATGTAATGTGGGGCTTAAAAATAGAACTCCTTTAATAAAAAAATTAATCACCCTTTAAGGAGTCTTCCTTAAAAAATGTTTTGAGGGAATTTGTCTAAATATTTTGACTTTTGGATTTTAAGAGGTTTTTCAGAAAATATTTGTTTTAGATTTTGAATTGATTTATAGCATTTAGCAATAGTTAATTTATTGGTCAAAGATAATGGCTTTATCATGTCCCTGATAAGGGTTGGATTGAAAATAAAAAAGCTTATACTATGCTGAGGCGGTCAAAGGTTGGTGCCAGTCACTCAATAATTTGAAAGGAGTAATTCAATTTTGAGGTGTCCAAACTTGAAGCAGGGAAACGACCCAAGGAGGTTGGATGCTGGCTGTATACAGCGGAAATTCTATTGGTCAGCCATTCTTGTTTACTGAAGCTGTTTAGGCATTTGCCAAGACATAACCAACGGAAGCCAAAGCTCTTTGGGCAATGTCCGCTTACTGAAGGAGTTGAGATAAAGAATGGAACAAAAGCTGGGGAAGGTCACAATGCCAAATGCAACGCCCAACTCAAACTGCAGTCAGACCAAAGGGAATGCTGCATCAAATTGGAATTGCCAATCACAATTGCCGATGCACAGGACTACTGCTCAGTTGCACTAATAAGGACAAATTCTCATAAGCCAGAAGGCCAATAAGGCTGCCAAAGAAGGTAATAAGCTTTTTCAATGACTCTAGTTTTGGTGGGGTGAGTGGGTGAATATTCCGATATGTCTAATGCTTATGATACCATATGGGATATATTAGATAAATTGGGAGATATAATTAAACTAGAAGGGTCATCCACGTCAGCACGAGCGGCTGACATGTTGTACCCCACCTCCCTTAGCAATTAATAATGTGGAGGCATCAGATTTATTCCCCACGCAAGATTTTAATGAGCATATATGCCTGACGCGTGTAGAAAGATTTGCCTCGCATGCAATAGGGGCTATATAATCATACCGTGGCCAAGCTCCTCCTTCATTCATTCCTCAGCTTTGTCAAAATTATGGAAAGGGGTGAAAATAATAATAAGGTGGAGATGAAAACTAGAGCAAGCAAGGGTAAAGCCACCGCCAGTAACACAGTTAAGGAGATGCAAAATAATTTGGTGCACAGTTACAATATTGACAACGTACATTACTCTTTCCTTGGCCTTGTCAATGATTTGAAGCTCCGGCAACTTCTTAATGTGGGACACCTACCAGATAAGGGTACAAGGCTTACGGCTAAAGACGCCATGGACTATTGGCAGCAGATTCTTGTTGATGGGGTTAAGGATCCCAAGCTCTTAAGGTGGATGGTCACTAACCTGTTTAGGGCTCAGCTATCCACTCCTCTCGGTGATACGGCTGCCATAGAAGAAGTAGTTAAGGTCATGCATGACCCTGGCCAGTCCAATGCATGGCTGGAAACCCTAAAAGTGGCTTAGATTATTGGGGGTGCAAACTGTCTTATTGGGCGCTGGCAATGCCTTTGCAATCAAGAAACATGGAGCAGTGGGGTCTTCGCATTTGTGAGCAGCTCGGTCTCGACGTCGGGCTTCGTTTGGACCAGCTCTGGCAACTCGTTAAGGACCTGGCTATGGAAAGCCTGCAGTAGGGGAAAAAGCTCAACGCCATCTGTTCGGCTCTCAATATCCATGCGGAACAATTTGAAGCTTCCAATTTGGCCAACTCTTTGGCTGCCCTTATGGTGGAGGATGAAGCTAGAAATGCAGACACCCCTACTGTCATGGTCACCAGTTCTTCGGAGGAAGATGGCAAATAACTTCTCTGGTGTAGTCTATATCTAACTATAAGTATAGTTTATCTCCTGTTGGCAATACCATCTCTGATGGTTTTTTTGTAAAACTTAACTGGTCCTGATTTATCAGGTCTTTTATAGTATAATATAATAGTGAGGCCTTGAGCCTCTGTTTTTGGCTGATCAAAAAATATATATAATGGCTTTATCCAAGTTGTCAAACTTGAACCGATTTTTATCCTCAACGAACTTGAGCCTTATTACTTAGCTACAAGAATGCAACTGCACACAGAATTTTGCAACTGCACACAGAATGTTGAGATTCTCCATTTTGTTAAGTCTGGAAATGCTGCTGCACCTCTGCACAAAACAGGTTGACACTGTCAAAGATGTGTCCTGAAGTTAGTGGTGAAGACAATACATGGTGCAGAGAACTGCTGTTATACCACGATTCGAACAAAGACCCAGATTGTTCTGTTCAATCAGCCCTCCTTGAAGAGCAGTGGTCCCCAGCGCATGCAGTTGCAGAAGATGAGGAAAGTTCCTTGAAAGTTGAAACTCTCTTCTGTAAACCAATTTCCTTGGGAAGGAACATAAGCTTCTTTGACTATCTGGAAAGAGTAATCTCTTGTTGTCTTGTGTGTTTGAACCGAGCATCAATTATTTGATCCGCTTCTGCTGGAGTGCTGCAATCAGAATTGATCTTTGCCTATTGAAATGTCTTTGAAATGGAGCTAGTCCTAAAGGTCCTCCATCCTCGGAAGAGGGTAGCAGTTTTTCACAGTGATATTTTTTGAGATCTCTGTAATTGATGCACAAAATTCATGTGCCATCCTTCTTTGGTGCAAGCACAATGTGGTTTCCGCAATGTAATGAGCTTGGCTTGATCTGTCCTTTATCCACAAGTTCACAGATCTGCCTTTTGATTTCTTCATTCTCCAAGAATGTTCGGTAGGATAGAGATGCATTAGGCAGAGGTATCTTGGAATCAAACCAATGGAGTTCATTACCGTGTAGTTCATACGAACTTCTTTGGGTGACTATAATATATATATCTCTCTATTCTTCCAGCGTGATGTTTAGTTATCGCACATTTGCTGAAGGGACCGCAGTATGGGTTTGAGTCACAAGGATGTTCTTACGTTCGGGTCTTGCCATCAAGAGGACAAATTTTCTTACTAGAACTGACTAGCTTAGGGACAACTTTCAGTATGCGATATCTACGATCACCAACCCCTATAACAACATTTCTGGGATTTGCTGCATACATTGCATATCAATGAAAAAGATAAAGTTGCCCAAGTAAAACATCACATACCTCTATAAGGAAAATCAGTTTTTTAAAACCCAGGATACGGGTGTGGGTACGGATACAAGTTCGGTACGCTGAAATGGAAAAAAATTTAAAAACTCCGGTATGATATGTTAAAATATAACACTTTATATAGCATGTAAAAACAGTTATGTAGTTGTTCGGTTTGTAACTGTTCAACCACCTCTTCACATATAAATAAACCTCTGCCTGTGTCATTCCAACAGTGCAGTTTGCCTTCTGTATTCTTTCTTCTCTTTGCACATGCTAACATTGGTATCAGAGCCTCAAAGGTTCGAGAATGACTGTTACAAAGTCCGGAAATTATTTCTCCTTCGCTGTTGGTTTCTCCTTCCTGTTGTTACCGAAAATCGTGGAGGGCAGAATCGTGGATCGTGGTGCAAATCGTTGAAGAAAAACAAGGGCACAGAAATCGTGATGCAAATCGTTTAACAGTCATCAGGTGCATATAAGTCGTGGAGGGCAGTTCGAAGGCAGAGTCGCTGGAGAAAGAAATACGTGGGTCATCACAGCAGAAGTCACAGCAAATTCACAATTCGCAGAAAGGCAAAAACGTGAACAATCGTGAAGAGTTTTCTGAGCCTGCGTGGGGAAAATATTGTGTTGGAATTTGTTGAAGTCGTATGACATGCAAATCGTTGGAGCAAAGTTGTGACTCAAGGATTCGAGGGCATCATTTGGTTTATTTTCTTCAAACTGAAAAGTCGATGAAATTTTTCATCAACAAAGGTATTTACCTTGCTTTTGCATAATTAAATTTGGAGGAATAAGTAATAATATTTTTTTACAAGGAAATATAGTTGGAGGGGTGATTTCCATAATTAAATATATTTGCTGGAAAAAGGATATTTTATTAAGTGTGGGGCAAATTATTATTTTATTATTTTCCATTACTTTGGAATAATAAAATGGCAAATTTTTCACACTTGACTTTGCCGGAGACAAAAATTAACGGGCACTAATTTTAATGTATGGAGCCATAAGATTTTAACGGTCGCGGAGTTTCGTGATTGTGATAAAATAATCAAGGGAGATGAAAGATGACCAGCGACGAACTTCGAGGATTATGACAAACGTCATAAGGAAGCGTTATTACTTCTCAAGTTGTCGGTATCAGATGATATGATACCAAAAGTACGGAATGCTACTGTAGCAAGCACATTGTGGGCCAGTCTGAAGGGTAAATATCAGGACGTAAGAGAAGAGTCAAGTTTTATACCTGAAGAATATGCTTTTTTCGGTGAAGTTACAAGAAGGTGGATCACTGTCTGAGCACCTACTTCGGATGAAAGATCTTCAAGACCAGTTATCTTCCATCAACAAAAAGGTGGACGACGATGATATGGTGGCTCTGGTTTTGAACAACTTACCTTCTTTGTATGAGTCATTTGTGGAGGCACTCCATTTAATGGCTGAGAGTCAAACACTCACGTTTGACAAGGTGAGTTCCTACTTGTTGCAAAAGGAGCGGAGACAACTTCAGGCAGAATCTAATTGTGACCATTCAGAAAAGTGCTCTTGTCACTCAGTCAAAGGGAAAGTGGAAACGTCAATCTGGTGAGTCTTCCACTCGGTATCAAGTCACATGCTATAATTGTCACAAGGTTGGGCACCTCAAGAAGGATTGTCAGAAGTAGATGTATGATCTTTCGAAGCAGAACAAAAAAGCCATGTAATGAGGAACATGTGGCAGCAGTTGCAGAAGAACAGGATTCCAATGAATCACTATCTGAGCACCTACTTCGGATGAAAGATCTTCAAGACTAGTTATCTTCCATCAACAAAAAAAGGTGGACGACGATGATATGGTGGCTCTGGTTTTGAACAACTTACCTTCTTCGTATGAGTCATTTGTGGAGGCACTCCATTTAATGGCTGAGAGTCAAACACTCACATTTGACAAGGTGAGTTCCTACTTGTTGCAAAAGGAGCGGAGACAACTTCAGGCAGAATCTAATTGTGACCATTCAGAGAGTGCTCTTGTCACTCAGTCAAAGGGAAAGTGGAAACGTCACTCTGGTGAGTCTTCCACTCGGTATCAAGTCACATGCTATAACTGTCACAAGGTTGGGCACCTCAAGAAGGATTGTCAGAAGCAGATGTATGATCTTTCGAAGCAGAACAAAAAGCCATGTAATGAGGAACATGTGGCAGCAGTTGCAGAAGAACGGGATTCCAATGACGGGCATGCTCTTTATTGTCTTACGACATCATGCTCAAATGACAGTGGTACCAATTGCTGGATCATTGACTCTGGTGCATCTGCACACTTTTCATGTCGTAGGGACTGGTATGTTTCATTTACTGCAAATATATGTTTTGAATCAGTAGTACTAGTTGATGGAGAATCACTTGCAGTAGATGGGATAGGAGATATATGCATTGTATTGAATAATGCTCATAAATTGTTGGTACAGAATGTTAGATATGTACCTTCTTTACAAGAGAATCTTCTATCTATTCGTCAATTGACTAAAAATCCCAATATTTCTGTGAAAAGAAGTGTGTTGTCTTTGATATGAAACAGAGATGGATGATTGCCCTTGGTATTGGGGAAGGTGGTCAGTATCAGCTTGTTGATCCGGCTGCGATCAACATGAATGCACGTGTGGAGGACAACTCCACCATTCAGGGAGTGCAGGAGGCCTGCAATGCCTTGGGAGGAAGCCATTCCTCACAAATCTGTTGACTTGGATATAGTCAACCTACATGCCCCTATTGTGGAGGGAATATCCACTATACTAGGTGTACGGGAGGCGGACATGCCTTGAGAGGATGGATTTCCTCATTCTGAAGAACAATTTGTTGTGGACAGAGACTCCACTATTCCAAATGCACTAACAATGCATGGTGAGATGGCATGCCTAGCCACTCACTCAGTGGTCCTTGCTCGAAGGACAATAGAGTATGACCAGTTTGCTCATTATGTTGTGAACAATCTTTCCCAACAGAGGGGGATAGATGAGCAAATAGATGAGGAGTTGATTCTCACTCCTATCACTGCTAAGACGGAGACCATTTCTGAGATGGAGATGGTTCTTTCTCCTACTATTGTGGAGTTGGTTCTAACTCCTACTACGCAGATGGTCACATTTCTCTTCTTGAAAAAGTTGGATGAGCACTACATGGTGGTGCAAGGACGTGATTGAGGTGACCTCGATTGCAGGTGATGATTGTGTCTTTGTACATATTCCAGCAGGCTACACAAGCCTAGAACAGAGCTTTCAATCCACTTCTCCGAGGTTTTGATTTCAGCACTCTAGAGATGGGGCTGGACACTCTCAGCCATTAGTGATTCATCACTGGTCAATGAATCATGTAATAGAGAACCAGTGGACCACTTGTGATATCTTTTGTTTATGGGACCAAATTTTTGTTTTGCGGTTCTTCTTCATTTGACAACCGCAACACAGTCATGGACTGCTTATTTTAAAGTACACCTTATGGCACAGTCTGTAGATGTAATGACTAAACATATGGGTTTAGGAAATTTGTAAAATTTCGGGACAAACTTTGTTTTGTTTCCGGTTTAGTCATTAAAAGGGGGTGTTAAAATATAACACATTATATAGAATGTAAAATCAGTTACGTAGTTGTTCGGTTGGTAACTGTACAACCACCTCTCCTCTTATATAAATAAATCTCTGCCTGTATCATTTATACAGTGCAGTTTGCCTTCTGTCTTTTTTCTTCTCTTTGCATATTCTAATAGATCCTTAGCCCATTCTTTGTTTCCTGACTGCTAAGGGGTAGAAAACAAGGAAAACTTATCCTAATAAAGTAATTTTAGCGTATAATGATATTATTATAAGCACTTTATTTATTTATTAGTGATAAAGCAATAAACTAAAAGGTCACTTTAATTTTATATTTCTCTAAGGAGAAAATACGACCCATATGGGGAAATAAAGTAGGGGAAAAAAAAAGTTAAAATAAGGTAACCTGTTCGCAAGTGGAGTAGTTGATTGGATTGTTTGGTTTGCTCATGTGCCAATTGAAATTATAGGATGTTGCCACACTCTATAGAGACATATCTTTGCATATTTTTACATCTGAACTTTGTTTGAGCTGATTGCTTTCCAATTATTGAAGGACAAAGACCCTTTGATGTGTTTGCATTAGGGGATAAAAACCCTCTATTGCCAAGGTTGAAGAACGAAAACTCTTCATCCTTTGTGAGAGGAAGCTCTATTCAAGGGTTTCCACTGAGTTTCAAGTATCAATCTGAATATTCAGCATTGTTTGAAGACCCTAAATTGAAGATTTGTGGCATCTCCAGCTAGGGTTTGAAGAAGTGTTGTGACTTATTTTTACATGCATTTTCCAGTTGTTTTCTAGAGGAGCAACCCACTTGTCGAAGGTGTCTGAGCACCCTAGGGCATAGCTGTTCCAGATTTGATTTCTATCTTCATTGCCATAGTTTTAGAGGTCATTTCCAACTTGTTTGCATGTGAGTTGGGCTTGGGAAACTTCTTTTCCAGCCATTGTTGTAAACTTATTTTCTGCAAACTTTGAATAAAATTCCAGCTTTTCTTCTTGGATCTAAAATCTATATTTTTGGTATTCATGATTATATGAAAAATTCTGATTAGTTTGGGCAAAAATTTGGGAAATTTTAAATCAGTTTTGAGGATCAACCATCTCTAGAGCAAGTTGCATTTTCTAAAAGAAATTCATATCCACATTTTTTATCAAAATATATCTTCTCTCAGTTGCTGTTATAAATCAGATTTGCATGTGTTCCTTTTGGGTTTATAAGTTATCCCATTGGGGACATTACATTTTAGGTTCTCGATGCTTAGTGAAGTACGCCCAGTTGCTAAAGAAGATGTCTAGCTTCTCTATGTCCACTTAAATCATTTGCTTCAATTAACATGAATTCAAACTACAATAATGGAATTTGAACTTATATCAAGGGAAATGAGCTATAGGAATCACATATATAACCGACACAAAGATGTACCCTTGAAAATCTCAATTTGGGAAGACTCTTCACGGAGAAGGTTGTGCCTTATGTTTCTTTCAACGAATCAGTAACTACGCTGCATATATAGAAGTATGGCTCTCAAATGGAGTAGTATGTAATGTCCCCTCTTTAACACGAGCTCACCATGAGACCCTTTTTGCCCTAGATGATTCTCGGGGGCTTAAAGGGAAATACAAGGGAAGTAGTTTATCATTATATTTTTAAGTTGCTTTATTAATCCTTGTAATATTTATAGAAAAAACAACTTTAAGTTACAACAATTAATTAGAAGGGGGACTTTCTATTATTGAAGTGACTTTATGATAAAGTGTATTCATAAAGATAAAATAGAAATTAGGAAGTCACTTTATAAATTAGAAATCACTTTTAGTCCCACATGGAGCACCCAAATTGGGAAAAGGCAAGGAAATGTTATAAAAGGAGGTTTGAGTATTCATTTGAGATGATATTTTGCCAATCTATTTTCTATCATTGAATGTCAAGCTATTTGCTTGCATCAAATCTTTTAAGGATGAAAACCCTTAAGGAGGAGCTTTGAAGATGAAAACTTCTCAACTTTGTGAGGTGGATCCACCCGAGATTCACTATTGTGCCACACTTCAGAATTTCAGTTATTGGAAGGTTGTTTTTCAAATCTAGGGCACATTTTGGTGTAGTTTTCAGATTTATTACAGTTAGGGCATTAGCTGTAGGTTTGATTTTTAGGGTTTTTTGTGTTGGGTCACCCAACAATCGATTCAGATTCACTTGTGACTGTTTTGGGCTGTATTTAGCAACCTTTTAATGGCTTTCACATCCATTTCTAGTTTGATCTACACATTAGGAGATTTTGGGATCATTTTTGGGGATCTTGCCATGGGTGGAAATATATAAGGTTTGCTTTAATTGATAGTTGCTATTTTGTGATCATTTTGAGCTATCCTTTGCATTGTCACTCCAAGTATTCTGTGAGATATGAAATTTTGAAGTTTTTTTTTGCTATTGATACTTAGGGAGAAGGCCCTAGCCTGCAAAAAAACACATAAAGCGCTAGTCCATGATAGCACCATCCATCAATGGACTCTCAAAACAAGTGTAAAGCATCTTATCATGCATCAAAACAGGGGGGAAGAGCTAATCTAATCCTCTAACCCACCCAAAACCTTCCTATATGTCACTATATACATTATCATGCCAAAAAAGGCTACATTCAAAGCCTTCTAAAAAAACCTACTAAGCACTTATAGATAGATACCAAAAAAAATTTCTTCGATCACAGCGTGTGACAAAAGCACCACCTACTTCCCCTTACGACCACTGGGAAACACTTCTGCAATGATCTCGATTGCCGAATCGTTTGAGCTTTGGGCCGAAGATGTAGGCGTCACACAATAACAGGGCAGATCCACCTTTGCTTCTGTCGGAAGAGAAACACCCCGATCCGCTGCAAGAGCTTCCTGACCCCGAGCCACCGCCTGAAAACCCTTGGTAAGAGCATGCACGTGAAACTGCAAACTCATAATTCTCTCCTCCAAGCATGCATGCTCCTTGTGGAGGATGAATTGTCTGGAGGCATTCAATAGAATGTTAGCTGAGCTCAAGCCCTGGGCCATATCGAAGACATTGCGCCTTCCAATCAACTGGTTCGGATCCAACATCAACTTTCGCATGCACTTGCAAACATCTGATTCATCGACCCCATCAAATTCCTCAACAAACGACCAAACCTTCTCCAACCACCCTCTCATTGCCACATTTTTAAATTTTCCATCCATCCAAGAGGTGAAGGATTCGTCAGCTTCTTCACCTGTTAGTGCACGCTTCCTTTTCTTACTCGACCTTGCTTCAGAGCCACCCAAATTCTCCATTGCAAAAGGGATAAAAGAGCAACCCATAAAGCCCACCAAGTGCTACACCAGCAGAGCACCAATGGCACAATGAGAATGAATTCCCATGCCGGAGGATAGTGCTAAATAGACTTTCGGCTCACCTCACACGAGGGGAAGGGGTGGGTGTCTTGTACCCGAGATCTATGTGAATATTTTCCATGCATTACCATAATCCATCCTAACTATGGTAATAAACTCCCCGACCACCAAAGTAATTATTCTTTATCAAGGCTTACGACCAATTTCGCATCATGCGAGGAAAGAGATATAATGTCTCTAGGAAAATTCTCTTCCCCCCTACAAGACGTTTTTTATGGCATTCTTCTCATACCTCCACTCCTTTGTTGGCCAAGCAGTCGACCACTTGCTTCTTAGATCTTCTAATAAGGAAAAATCGAGTCTTTGAAAAAAGGAAAGGATTGCCTTAATTTGTTGACAGATCAGTTCTAGCAACCAAGCCTTAGGTTGTGTAATGTCCCCAATGGACATTATTTTACCCCTAAACGGATTTTAGGTAATCCCAACTTTAAATATGCAAAATACAGACAAATTGCAGCCAAACAAAAATCTGATTTTTGCAGAAAATTAAATCTAGGGCGGCGAACAGAAAATAATGGATAACTCCAAAAATACTTGCTCAAATCTCTTGAAATTTTAAATTGAGCTTGCTAATACAATAATTGATATTATAGAACTGTTTTTGGAATTTTTTGAATAACAGAATGCTGCCAGAAATTTACAGCATGCCCTAAACAATTGAAAACTTCTAAAATTAATATCTTTTGCTAGAGAAGTCCAAATGAGCTGAAACTTTGGATCTTGGGCCACAAAAATATGAAGAATAATATTCCAAAAACAGTTTTTGCACAACAAACACGAAACCCCTAATTTTTGCCCTAAAAAGTAGGTCGCCCAACACATTTAGGGCATCAATTTTAGCTCCAAACTTGACAAGCTAGGGTAGATCTCTCACTACCGAAGAATGCCCTGCTAGCTAGGGATGGATCTCTCACCACCGAAGCTAGGGTTCCTGTGGGATCTTACTCCACAAGCTAGATATTTGCAAACAGCAGTTGCACATGAAAGAATATGCATAAGCTACAAGCTTAAGACACAAATTAGAAAATATCAAATGGTATGGAATATCTTTCCTTTCAAGTCAACTTCTCCTTATAAAGGAAGAAGAGACCTAAAACAACCTCTACAATATCCAATTAGTACCCAAGGATTTTCCCTATGCAAGCATTTAATATTTTCCCATATTAAATGTTTTTTCCAACAACTTTTTCCCTCTTAATGCAAGTCGCATTTTTCTAGGGGAAATACATAGTAAAATGTGCATTTATCCTTTCTATGTTCCCATTCCCCCCTTTTAAGGCAAGCCACCTTTTCACCTAGGATGGATAACAATTTATATTTGGGCCTTTTCCATCCTTGATTTAATAATTATTAAGTCATATAAATTATTATAAGTGCTCTATATATTTTTTTCTTTTATTAATGGCACTTTATAATAATTAAATATAACTTAAGCCACCCTTATATTTTTCCTTTGGCCGTCGGGTTAACAAAATAGGCCAAAGGTCTTCGAATGGGAAGGGGATATTACAGGTTGCTTACCCATAATTGCCCTGATAATGATTTTAGAATCACCCTCTATCCACAAATGCTGCCATTTCTTATTTTTTGCCTTCAAAAGACCGAAGAGGAGAGCCATGCCATCCGCCATGGTATTAGAGAAAACTCCGCAGTCAACCCCCAAAGCCATCAGAGGTTGACACCCCCTGAATCCTTGAAAATGCATCCGCAACCAGCTCTACCCGAATGTCCTCTCGATGTTCCATCAAAATTTAATTTGATCCATCCTTCCTCAGGAGGTTGCCATAGACTTTTTTGATCTTTCCTACTCCCATTATCAGGAATGAAAATTTGAAGTTTCAACTATTTCCAGGTTTGAAATAAATTAAAATAAATTCATATCATTGTTAGAAAAATTATTTTCCTCGATGTTGATTTACTAGAGGCCTCCTAGATGTTTTAAGCCTTCTGGGTATTGCGAGTTGTGGGTATTTTGATAAATAAATTGAAATTTCAGATTGCTGTAATTTTTTTGGTAAGGGTTTCTAATTAAAATCAAATTGCTGTCATTTTTTTGTAAGGGTTCTCTAGGAAATCCAGAATTCTTTATTTTATGCCCTAAGGGGACATTACAGAGTAGGACCAATGTAGTTCAACGCTTATGACTATTACAACAATCTCACAACCCTTGCTCTATTGTTTTCTTTAAGACAAACTCCTATGCTGCTTGACACTACTTGGAACTGCCAACATAAACCTTTCTACACTAAATGGCTATGTTTTATCCCCAATAAACTGATGTAACATCTGTTCCCTATTTTCCAAGTTTGGGAACTGCGGGGCCAGTTCTGGACAGATTCGTTACCTAATGAATTCCTTTTACCAAATTTCCCCCTAATATGCTTGCTAGAATTCACTTGCTGTGTCATATTATTATTGTGACAGATTTTCTAACCGGTGAATCTGTCTCGCAGCACAATTTTTTTTCTAACTTTTGAGAGTTGGCACACCACGTCACCTTGGGGATTTGATTGCCTTGATGTGTCTGGTTTTTCTCCCGTAGGTGCAATAATGCAGGGTTGCGGTTGTTTGATTAGACTTCCCATGTCTTTCATTATGACTTGTCATGTGGCATTGTTTGTCTTGGGATATTTGTTTAGTGCGTGCAGGTCTCATGTTTGATACACACAAATCTTACTAATCATCTAAATTATTTATGTTGGATAATGCCTACGCATCACAGGAGGCTTTGTGTCCCACAAAAGATCATATTCGAAGGAGACGAGGAACCAAGTTCTTGACCTTCTCCTTTAAGCACCACTTAGCATTGGATGGTAGCTGCTCCTTGAGGCCAGCCTACAAATTCCTTTTGCAGAACTGTGTTAGATGCTAGACTTCAATTGGAGGAAGAGGTTTCTCTTCCTCATCTTCATCCAACATGGAAGATTCAAAGTGGCACAATTTTTACTCGTTCAATGTAGAGTACATCTTCATGTAGGAGGACAAATTCAACTTGATCGAATTATCACTAGCTTGCTCAAATATTTTGAAAGGACCATACTTCAATGAATTCTTACCTTGGAAGGTTAGGATTGAATGGCGATGATGATGGCAGCAATGAGCGCAAGTGGCAAAGGATGATGAGAAGCACTAGAGTTGTGGCGTGTGAGAAGGAAAAGGTTATTTGAAATCGAGGCAATAAGAATACACTGAACAGCGAATAGGGAAAAGGGATTGGCAAAGCAGCAAAGTAGATTGATGAAACATGGAGGGAAGAAGGATTAAGATCAAAGAGGCAAATTGTATGTGTGCTGAAAAAGTTTTTTTTATCAACTCCTCCACCCATCACTGAACTTGTTCTAGAGAAGGAGCGATCTCTAGTAAACTTTCTTGAATGCGTCAATGCTTCAAACCCTTATTATAAATGTTCTGATCGTTGCCTAATTTGGATAGCCAAAGGAAATAAGGCATAATCTTTGGCTATAAGAAATAAAACGGTGTTCATGAAACCACATGCAAGGATTAGTCAAGCCCAATCTTTCATCCCCTTGATGGAAAAATCCATGAACATCACTGAAGAAATGACATCTTCTCCAGACATTGAAACTTGCAAATCCTAATGTTTGAAAATGCATTTATTGTTGCCTCTTTGGAGACATCATGATCCGAATTGGATCATGAATTTTCAGCAAGAAAGCTAACTATTCCACTATTCTCTAGAAAACTAGCATGTAACTTGAAATCTCTTCTTTGTAAATGTTTCCCACAAACAGTAGTCAAGAAGATAGGTTAGAAAACACATGGATCTTCAAAAAATAGAGTTGAGGTGATCCGAACGCCTTACTAGAAAGATCAACAGGTTCTTGTTTAAAAGGAAGAGGTTCTATAGGAGGTTCAAAACCACAGTTAAAAACAGGTCGTGATCGCAACCACCGATTTTTGCAAGCGGTGTTTGTGTAACCGCCCAACGGTTTTGCCCTCATGAAGTTGTGTTTTGCACTTAAGCAGGCAAAATAATGCTTGCAAAAATTGCCTCTTCCCATTCTGAGTCTTTTCCTCTTCTTCAAGCTTCTCATGTTGTAAGAAAGCATAAATAAGTCCTTGAGGGTGTTGTGCCGGATGGAATAGTGATTCTTGGCTGTTTTTCCTAGTCGTATTTGTTTGGGATTTTGAATTTTGTATGCAAATAAATATTGACCTAATAAAATGTCCTCTGTCTCTGGGTAATCTAGACAAGGATAATGAAAGGGGGCCACACTAAAGATGTAAACTTTAGGTTATAAGTACAAAAGATGTGGAACTAGTAGGCGATAGTCCACACTCTATGAAAGATGTAGGGTTCCAAAGCCTAGATCTAGGACAAAGATGATGTCTAACTCGCCCCTGATAGTAAGCTGATAATAACAAGGTTGTAATGACTTTGTAACAAGATAGAGATTCTTATGTTAGGGTTGTAAACATGGATTGTAAGGATCAATAGGTCATAAAGGAAAATAAAGCCCAAAGGGTGGGTTGTGGATAAATAATGCAATAGATTAAGAATATTCTGCTCTAACCTATGCACAACTAAGCAAATGGTCATCCAAATATGAAATGACATAAAGGAAAAGAGGGGTTAGAGATGCTTACTTGATTGCAGATCCATCCTAAGTGAACGCGAATGGTAGATGGGGATGCGTGCATGTAATCTGGTGCCATGTGCACAAACAATTCATTCAAGGAATCATCCATAGAAGTGTCACGACTCTCATGTTTGACTAAAGTAACATTGCAGGAAGATTTCGTGTGTCACTCAATGTTCTCACAAAGAGTGTAGCGAACAAAAACATGTGAGTTTGCATGAAGCGAACCCAATGAAGGAACATATTCTCTATAGCCAATGCCATGGCGAGCAATGCATTGAACAAGTTGGATGGGGGTGAACAATGCCTTGAAGATGTTTACCAATGCCCACAAGTTTGCCAGAGTGACCCATGGAGCAAAGTAAACATGAGCCAAGCCTAGTTGTGCGCTTCTTGAATGAGTCAAACACAACTGTAGATGGATCAATAGTGGTTATTGCAACAGGTGCAGCAACAAGTGCATCAGGTTCAATTGGAAACTCATGATTAGGAAGATTAGGGTGCACATGTGCATCAAGAGGATCGAAATCAGTAACACAAGGGGGATTAAGCTAATTAAAAGGAGTGTCCATGGTGTCAATCTGACGTTGCAAGCATGCAAATGTGTTCTGCAATGAATGAAGGAAGGTGTCTTATCTAGAAATCGGTGAGAGCAATAGGTAGTGTTGATTTTTGAGCTTATTATTCTCTTCAGCAAATGCAACCATGACTTCTTGAAGTGTATATACTTCAGTAATGAGCATGGTGTTTGTGAAAAACAAGTTATTATTTACCTGTGTGAGACTGTGGAGGTCATGGATCAAATCCATTACAAAAGCAACACAATAAAGGACCTTGTAAGAACCTCAAAAAACAATCACACTCAAGAAACACCTCTTAAATTGCTTATAATGATGTAGTGTTTACAAAAAAGTCTCAATAAAGGAGTTGGCATACAAGCCAAGAAGCAAATGAATCCCAGAAATTGATTTGAAGCACAAAAATGAACCCCTTGGCTGAAAGTAGGCGGCTTTTTCTAAAACAATGCATTTATAGTTGATTTTTCAGTTAAATTATGAAGAAAACTAAAGAATACAGTTCTGGTGCAGAATAGAGCTGATTTGAAGGTATTGTGTCGAAGTTCATGAAAAAGCATGCACTTTCAAAAAAACAAAGCTTTGATCCGACAAACGGATCAAAAGTTACAGCCCTTTAAAGGTCCAAAAACGAGAACAAAGGGACAACTTCTTGCAAAATATGTAATTTCTTAAAAGCAGTGCCACCAAAATGTCAAAATAGCTGCATTAATGCGTAGATCCTGAAAAAATATGAAGAGTTAAAATAAAAATCACCCCCTAAGCCTTTCAGATCAAAAGTTGTTGCCTTTGGGAAATCACAATGAAAAATAATGTTCTCAATGGTGCAAGGGGCCTAATCCAGCTAGGCGGGTGGTCACACACAGGCTAAGTTTAATAGCTACAGGTCATATGGCTGTTGCTAATTTATTCAATAAAAAAACAGGGCTTAAGGGGATTGGAATCCTTGACCTATTGGCACATGAAGGTCTTAATAAAGACTAATCAGCCACAAAGCCACATAATGTGCTCAGATTATATGTTTATGAAGTCAATATTTAAGATACACATACAGGGCATTTTATTAAATAAAAGTTAGAAAGGGGGATTCAACGACATGACCAAAGAGAGCCAAATGACTTATCAAATCCCCAACAATCAATGTGCCAAGCCAAGCACTAAAGAATATGAATGGAGAAGGTCCTATTTCTTAAAGCAAACAAGAGCGCTTAAAGGACTTTAAGGCTTGCAAGTGGCCAATGGGTGGCAAAGGATGATGCTGCCTGGAAAACCATTGGAATAGTGTTATGGCCGCTTGAATAGTGCAAACTTCCACTAGATGCTACGGGAGCATATGATGTTGGGATTTTGCAAACCAGGACTTTCCGAAAAGCTCTCAAAGAGGAGAAATTGGAAATGTATTTTTGGAGTGTTGAACATGCATTTTTTTTGAAATTTATGATGTACAACCTGCTGCCCCTGTGTTGTCCTGCAAATCTGGAACTTCAAAAATTCACAGAAAACAATCCATGAAGCGAAAAAAAACTTGTTTCTTAGATTTGTATTTTTGTGTGTAGATTGCAATAAAAATATTTGGAAGAACCATAAAATACCGATCTTTCCAAATGCAAAAAACACCTACAAAATACATAAAATTCAGTTTTTAGAAAAATAAAAAACCTAGATGGTTTTTTTAGGAAGCCTAGATTGTTGATTGCACCAAAAACGTGAAATATGGATGGAGAAGTATGTAGGAGATTAGAAAAACTGAAATTCTTCAAAAATCTACAATTTCGCTTGGTGGAGAGTGGCTTTGCTACCAACCTGCAAGAGATATTGATACAAATGAATTGTTTTTTGCTAACATATGGATTCATTTTGGTTTGCCAATTTCTATCATTTCAGATAGGGGTTCCATATTTGTGGGCAAGCTCTGGACCGCATTATATGACAAGATGGACAGTAGATTGAAAAGATCCACAACATTCCACCCACAGGCCGATGAGTAGATTGAAGTAGTCAATAGGACCTCGGTACAACTCTTGAGAGGGTATAATAGGAAGTATCATAAGACTTTGGACGTAAATTTGTTGTATATTCAGCATTCTCACAATAGGGAAATTCATTCCTGTACTAACAAATCTCTTTTTGAGACATGTTTTAGCTACTTACCTCTGACTCCTTTTGATGTGCTAAGCCAAACATATGGGGGACAAGAAAAAGTGGACTCAGAAATTTACAAAGTCGAGGAATTCATAGAGAAGACTTGCAAATACACCTCCAAGAACAAGAGAGGTTTAGAGAGTCTCAAACAGAGTACAAAGCAAGTCATGATTAACACAAGGTTGAACATAAGTTCCTTGTTGGAGATAAGGTATGTCGGTATTTGAGAAAATAGAGACTCCAGTGTAAAATTAAGAACCTTAAGCCTCTTAGATATGGTCCATTTCTAATTCAGGAACAAGCTAGCAAGAATGGTTTTAGATTTGATTTGACTCATATGAAGATGTATTACATTGCGACTGTTGAATAATTACATATCTTTGAGCCTCCCATGAGAGATGAAGGTGGTCTTTTGCTACTTTCCATTGATGATTTTTTTGCAAATGGCCAAGAGGAGTTGGACAAAGTTGTTGTCTTGTAAAAGAAGGAAAGGGTGTCAAGAAGGGGAGTGCAGGAAAATTAACAAATTTGGTCAAAAGGAAAATTACCAAACAAAGCTAGATGGTATTCCAAGGAAGAAGTGGGGAAGAATTTTCCTCATCTCACAAGTTCCTAAGCTTTTGGGGATCAAAACCTCCTAATTGGGAAGGTGTGATCCAAATTGGATCAAGAAAGCTCACTACTCTACTTATCTCTAGAAAACTAGCATGTAACTTGAAAACTCTTCCTTATTGTCATTTTCCACAAAGAATAGTCAAGAAGATAGGTCAAAAAACATAGGGATATTTAAAAAATTGGGTTGAGGTGATCTAGACACCTTAATTGGAAAGATTAGTAGCTTTGTGTTCAGAAAGAAGTTGTATAGAAGATTGTAGAACCGCCAGTTTGTGTAAGTGGCAATCGTGCAACCGCCTTGGTCGTTTCATCCTTTTTGAAGTGGTGGTTTCACATGAAGCCTAGAAGTGGGAAAGTAACGGTTGCAAACATTGCCTCTTCCCATTCTTAGTCATTTCCTCTTCTTCTTCGAGCTTATCATGTTGTAAGCAAGCATAAATAGCCGTTCTTCTTGGTTGTATGTGTTTGGGATGTTGAAGTGTGTAAGGGAGTGAGAGTCCCAGTAAGTTGTAGAACAGCGCATGGGATTGGGAATGTTGTCATTGTAAAGAATGGCCATAGAAGCCTCTTGAGGGTGGTGCACCTGCAATTTTATAAAGATAGTTGAAAGAGAGAGATGCCTCACTCTTTTGATGTTTTTCTCACATTGGGTTTCTCTAGGCAATCTTATCTTTTGCATCTCTGTTTTTCTATACATTTGCAGTTATTTATTTGCTCTATGTGTGTTTCTAGTTTTCCGTTACAGTATTAAAATTGTTGTCTGGTAAAAGAAGGAAAAGGTGTCAAGAAGGGAAGTGCAGGAAAATTGACAAATTTGGTTGAAAGGAAAATTGCCAAACAAAACTAAATGGTATTCCAAGGAGAAAGTGGGGAAAAACTTTCCTCATCTCATGAGTTCCTAAGCTTTTGGGGATCAAAAACTCCCAATTGGGAAGGTGTGATATGAATTGGATCAAGAAAGCTAACTATTCCAATTATCTCTAGAAAACAAGCATGTAACTTGAAAAATCTTCCTTATTGTCATTTTCTACAAAGAATAGTCAAGAAGATAGGTCAAAAAACATAGGAACCTTCAGAAATTATGGTTGAGATAATCTAGACACCTTAACTTGAAAGATCAGCAGGTTCGTGTTCAGAAAGTAGCTGTATAGAAGGTTGTAGAACTGCCAGTTTGTGTATGTGGTGGTTGTGGAACCGCCTTGGTGGTTTCATCTTTTGTGAAGTGGCGGTTTCACATGAAGCCTAGAAGTGGGCAAAGTAACGGTTGCAAACATTGTCTCTTCCCATTCTCAGTCTTTTCTTCTTCTTCTTCGAGCTTAACATGTTGTAAGCAAGCATAAATAGCCCCTTTGGGGGTGTTGTGTTGCATGGAATAATGATTCCTAGTATTTCTTCTTGGTTGTATGTGTTTGGGATGTTGAAGTGTGTAAGGGAGTGAGAGTCACAGCAAGTTGTAGAGCAGCTCATGGGATTGGGAATGTTTTCATTGCCTATAGAAGCCTCTTGAGGGCAGTGCACCTGAAATTGCATAAACATAGTGGAACAAGAGAGATGCCTCACTCTTTTGGTGTTTTTCTCACATTGGGTTTCTCTAGGTAACCTTGTCTTTTGCATCTCTGTTTTTGTATACATTTGCAGTTATTCATTTGCTCTTTGTGTTTCCAGTTTTCCATTACAGTATCAACACTTCTAATGCAATTCCAAGCACAATTAATGACTGCTATGGCAAATACATAAGTAGGACAGCAAGCTAACAATCATGTCTTGTTAGGAAATGGATATAGGATTTGTGTTGATGAATTAGCACTGGAATATATATGTTAATTACGTATCACATGGATATCTTTTGAGTGGCCAAGTGTTAAACTCGAGGACCATCTTATCATTCCAGAGATGGACCAGCTGGCTCAGTGTGCCCTAATTGGGAGATTTATTGGCAGATGGTGGTCCTTCAATAGGATCAAAGTAAAGATCAACAGGAATTGGGGGGATTTTGTCCCCTTACAAAAGATTTCTGTATGTTCATTTTCCTCGATAACACATATTGGGAGAAGATACTAGGAGGGCTTCGGTTCTTCTACAACACTGGCTTCTATCTTCGTCCTTGGACCCCTAATTTCAATGCAAAAACATAAATTGTGGACTGGGTTAGTGGAGAGAGAAGGAGATCCATCACTCTTCTGGATTTTATCCCACATTTGGTTTCTATAGTTAATCTTGTCTTTTGCGTCTCTGTTTTTCTCTACATTTGCAGTAGTTCACTTGCTATACGTATGTTTCAAGTTCTCCATTACCATATCAGCGATTCTAATGCAATTTTAAGCAAAATTAATGTCTGTTTAGGCAAATGCATAAGTAGAACAGCAAGCCTAACAATCAGGTCTTGTTAGGATGTAGGATTCTTGTTGATGAATTAGCTATGGAATATCTACGCTAGTTATGGATCACATCAAAATATTTCTCAGGGGCCAATTGTTAAACTCGAGGACCGTCTTATCATTCTGGAGTTGGACTGGCCAGATCAGTGTGCCCTAAGTGGGAGATTTGTTGGCAGCTGGTTGTCCTTCAATAGTATCACAGTAAGGATCAACACAAATTGGGGGCATTTTAAGGAATTTTTTCCCCTCGCAAAAGTTTTCTTTATGCTAATCCGCCTCAATAAGGCATATAAGGAGAAGATATTAGGAGGGCCTTGGTTCTTCCACAACAGTAGCCACTCTCTTCGTCCCTTGTACCCCTAACTTCAATGCAAAATAATAAATTGTGGACTGGGCTCCCACTTGGATGAGATTGGTGGACCTCCCAGTGGGATTATAGATGGAAGAATGGCTGAAGAAGCTCGGAAAATCTGTTGGGCAATTCATTTACTCAACCAGGTCAGCCGACTTAAAATCTTTCACACGTATCTGCATCTGGATTGAGATTTCAAATCCCCTTCCAGTTGTCATTTGATATTTCCAACTTCTTGGTGCAACTTCACGAAACAAATCAATTTTGAGGGTCCTCCCAGTAAGGTGTTATCTGCACCATGAAAAAAGGAATCTAAAGTTGCTGGCTCCCCTCCCCATTCTTATCCCATGACTAAGGAAGTTTGGAGGCCAAAGAAGCTCCTAAAAGCTGAAGAAAAGGGTCAGTAAGGAGAGGCAATATGGTTGTTTCTTACGACCCGAAGGTGATCAGAAGGTCCAATCCACATAAACTTCGCAGCTCAATCCTGATCAGATAGCTAATTTCTTATAGTTGGAGCCCAAAGAAACAATCCAGAACGATTTTAATGAAGGCACAAAGAATCGGGCTTGTCTTAATCCAGATTCAGAGAATGGGACCATCTGAGCTTCATCATCTTTGAATGAGCTAAACTGTGACTGAACCATCCTCGAGAACAGCGATTGAAGATATTTGGAACATGCACTGAAAGAATCACCAACAAATTTCTTCCAATATTTCCTCTTAAAATTTTAGCAAAGGCTTCTAAGGGTTGCTCAATCAGAAAGCCTGAAGAAAACACCTGATTGTGCTCAGTTGGTTAGGAGGAGAGGAAGGCCATTGAAAGCCGACTAGAGGAATTAAGTAGCACCAGAATATTTCAACTCAGGCTTGCAATCACAAATCATGGAAGTGCTGAGAAGCAGGACAGAGAAAACCCTGCCCTAAGCTTGTAAGTCCCCTTTATAAATAAGAAGGATTTGGATTTCTTGGATTGTGAATTAAGTAACATTTGCAGATTTTCTAATAGAAAGTCAAGTTAGAGTTGATGGATTGGGGCTGGAAATCTCAAAGTTTGTCGTCATAATTGGCTTACTTTGCGGAAGGTAAAGTTATACTAGTTTAGGTTTTGGGAAGAGGCTAAGAAGGAAGTTTTCCTAACCTTCTTTTCCTCTTGATTTTTTGAGGGGGGAACCCACTTTCAGTCCTCTTGTAGAAAAAAATCTTGGCCTTTTGGTCTTTCCTTTCCCAAAGACACCTTCTTGGTGATCTACTACTCATTCATTTGTAATTTCTTTTTGTTCCTTGGGTGTTGATTCAGGCATGGACTTGTTTAGGTGCTCTTCCCTATCATTTTTCATGACTTATCATGTGCTATTGATATCTTGCATTGTCTGTTCAGTGCTTGGAGGTCTGATGTATGATGCACAAACATTGTACTATTAAGTTGATCCATTTTAGACCACTAAAGGCTAAACCACGTCCGTGCAGTTTTTCATGGCATTCTATGGCTAAACCTTTGTCAGAACATCATGTAGGATCAATAAAATTATACAAGCTCTTCTCAAGCAATAGAAGACACAGTAGATAACCAAGATATAAAGGCACCAAAGTTCCTAGTTTGAAAAATGAGAATACTCTATTTTACATATTGAATGTAAAATCAGGTCTTTACGACAAGTATATATAGATGACATTTCACCCCTAACATTATAAGAATGGGGCGGCCTGATGTCTCATATCCCATTGCTATCACAATGCAGGCCCATATCCAATATCACCCAACATAGGCCCTTTTCAACATGGTTTCCAATGATACCACAACATGATACCTCATTGGGTCCAAAAACAATCTCCCCAAGGATTACCACAAACTGATATCTCAATGTGCCAAATATGTTTTTGTTTACAACAAAGGGCAACACTTGCTCCAACATTCTCCCCTAAACTAGACTCATGGAATCCAAGGAAGGTAGCATTAAGCAGCATACCCTGTTTTTGCCAGCTTCCTAAAGCCCAATTGAAGAGTCAAATCCTCCACTATTTCCTCAGCATGAAGACACTTCGAAATCAATTGACTCATAAAAGTTTAAAAAGCTAAAGCCAGCTATCCAGAAACCACTCAACCACAAGAGTCATTGGATAGCTGCTCCAAAGAGATTGACAAGTGCGAAGATCATCAAGATCCATGTAAAATTCTGGCCACAAGGGGCAAGGATCGAAGAATAGTCCCATCCTCAAGAAGCCACAGGTGCTCACCCCAAGGAGCCAAAGCTGATGTCACCGAGATTCATAAAGACCTGTTTTCTCAAGAGCCAAGGATCAATCTCCATGACAGCGTAATTCCTGCAGATTCTCACCCAAGAGCTAAGAACCAATTTGGATGAGCAAAGATGAAATCAACATAATATGCTCATCAAAAATCTCCATTGCCTCAAACATAAAATAATGGAAAGCCATGGACCAAGAAATGCTTTAGCAATTCGAAAGACAAATAGTACATCAAAAGGAATCCAAAGAAAGAAAGAAAGAAAGAAATTATATTAATGTCCACAAAGGACCAAAAGTAGGTCAATAGAACTCAAGGATACAACAATTAGTAATAGAAAGTTCTAGGACAAATCCTAGAAGCAAACTAAAGAAATAAAGTGCAATAAACAAAGTAGAGCGGTGTGTGGTAAAGAAACCAACACAAATAAATTTGGAGGGGAAACAAGAGCCCCAAAAGCATGTGCCAAAGAAGATTGAAGACAAAATCTCATTGATTGTCAATTTGTGCCTAAATTGGAGGAGTCATTTGAGCCATTATCAATCATTGTGAAAGATCTAATAATGCTTGCTGGTGAGTAGAGCGGGTCAGAGCCTAGAGGAGCCAGGCTGGGGGATCCTAGGAGGAAGTGAGATATTTCATCTAGAATCACCCCTAACATCCACGGCCAGTGTAACTCCCGTAGTAGAAAAGAAGCTTGTATTATCCTTTTGCCCGTGTGGTCTGGGGAGCAACTAGCAAGTAGTAGATCCATGTTGTCAGAGGGGGGCTGAGCCACGCCAATAGGAAGGAGCGGAGCCACGATGTCGAGAGATAGCACTCTTGGAGATATGAGTAGCCTGAGAAGTAATGATGTGCTGAGAGAAGCGCCACCTAAGGGATGCATATGATTCAATAAGAAAGTCACACAAAAATGCCACCAAAACAAGAGAAAACATGAATCAAACACGAATCAAACAAGATATCGACTAATTATTCATCATGCCAATTGCTATGCTTAATCACGTCTCAATCCAAAGATTTTTTTTTTGTGTTTGCTGCTTCCATAGATGTATTAACCACAAGTCTGAAGTGCTTGTAACCTTGAATTGTGTATAATCTCCTCAACACCCCCCCCTCAAGCTTCACTCTCAGTTGAAGGTGCCCAAGGTTAGACTCAACCCAATATGGAGTCCACAATCGCGCCCACATGATAACAAATCAAACAAATCCTCCAAACAAGGTTTAAATGCTTCATAGTAAAGCACAATCAAAGAAATATGCAAGCATTTCAAAATCAATGCTACCAAGATAATACGTTCCACCATGCACATCGACCAAATCAACAAATCATGGCAAAACTCTCATGTAGGACACAAAAGTAAAACTCTAATAAAAGCGCAAGGTAGAAATAAAGTTAAAACATTAATGAATATCATAGCAAAATGGAAGCCCAAATGAAACCGCCTAGGGTGGGAGCAAAGGAAGTCCCCCCCCTGGACAAGAGAGACTGTCATTTGCATCAACTGAACCCAAATAATATCCTGCCCAACAAGAATAACTTTTCCTTTGACTACATTTATCGTTGATGAAGTTGATCGTACCTCCATAATCTACTATCAGACATTGTTATCTTCTCCATTGAGCATTGGAATAAGAGCCATAATTTAATGATAGATAACTAATCACCAAAAAACAAGAAAATTAAAACTTTTTAAATTTGTGAAAAAATTTGAAAAATACAGTATTTTTTTTGGTTCAGGAACCTCGTAACACTTCAAACTTCATAAAAAAGTACATATTCAGGTTTCTTTTTGAAAAACAGGTTGAATCCACTATTAGTTTTGGAAAACTCGCACAAAACATGCAGAATAAGTAGTAAAATCTCTAAGTTTGCACTTGGCAGGAAACAGGAACGGGTCTGAAATGCGGATTTTGAAAATAACCTTGGATATGAAACGACACGGAAACGTCTGTAAAATATATTATTAAAAAAATACATAATACTCATTTTTCGTCCACAAAAGATAAATACACTTTAAAAAATTAGTATTCATGATGGTTCAAAACATTCAACATGCTTATCATTTCACATGTTCATGAATCATGTGACATGCAAAATTTATATCAAAGTACAAAGAATGACCAAAAAGTACTGTTGTTTATATAAAAGCACGAAGAATATAACCAAATGTCTTTTTGATAAAATAAACAAAATGTTGTGATTTACAGTTTTTTTAAACTACTGTAGACAAAATGCCCTTATAGGATGCAATGTAAAGGACTGCAATCATTAAATCGGTGTGATATACAAACTTTCTTTTGTAGATGAAAAATTTGAACAAGATGTATTTTTTTCTGTAAACAAAATGCCTTTATGGGATGCAAGGTAAAGCACCACAATCAGTAAAATGTGCAATATACTTTTTCCCCCCTTTGTAGATGAAAAGCTTGAATGGGTTGTAATGTCAAGGACTGCAATCATTGTTTTGCTTGGGCCGTTTCAAACAACTTGTGCTGCGAGGAACGACTTGGACATGTGCTAGAAATGACACGTTGCTTCCATACTGTTTCTGGCACGTGCCTGGGTGTTAATGGGTTGTTTCTGGTGTGTTTTGTACCTGAGAATCACAGCAGATATGTTTTTGTGCAGAAACAACAGGGAGGATTGGGGGGGGATTTCAGTGCAACATAGGAAAAACTTGGCGTTAACAGTTATCTTAAGAGAGAGGAACCCTGTTTTTCTCATGATACTTCGAAGTGGAAATTTCACAAGAAAACATATTATTCTAGAAAGCTCTTGAGATGAACTAAACAACAGTTAAAGAAAATCTAGAAGATTATGCAAAATGCCAACATATGAGGGTTTTGTGAAAATCCATAACCTAGAAAAAATCAAGGGTTGGGGGTCACATAAGACACTTAAAACCCACAACAATACTTTTATTGGCCTTACATGCGAAAGAGCCTTGAAGCTTATATTTGGTATCATGTCTAGTTAATCCAAGCCTTCTCATTGGGAGTCCAGTTCCATGGATTCCATCTGCAACTTTCCCATGGCACAACATCGTCATTGTTGGATTTTTGTCATTGTGTCACTTTCTATAATATGTCTATCTTTATACCTTGTAGCAAGATCACTGATGTCGCTAAAACTGCAAGTTATTTATTTGAGCACATATGGAGACATGATGAGTTACCACTCACTATTTTTTTAGTTAGCATTTTTTCAACAATCCTCGTACAGGTTCAATGCAATGTAGGAAAAACTTGATTTTAGCAGTTGTCTTAGGAGAGAGGAACTCTGTTTTTCTCATAATATTTCGAAGTGGAAATTTCACAAGAAAATATATTCTTGGAAGTTCTTGAGATGAACTAAACAACAGTAAAAAAAATCTAGAAGATTATGCAAAATGCCAACATATGAGGGTTTTGAAATCCGTAACCTGGACAAAAATAAGAGTTGGGGGTCGCATAAGACACTTAAAACCCACAACAATACTTTTATTAGCCTTACATGTGAAAGAACATTGAAGTTTATATCTGATATTATGTCTAGTTAATCCAAACTTTCTCATTGGAAGTCCATCTGCAACTTTCTCATGGCACAGCATCAGCATTGCTGGATTTTTGTCATTGTGTCACTTTCTTTAATATGTCTATCTTTATACCTTGTAGCAAGATCATTGATGTCGCTAAAACTGCAAAGTTATTTCTTTGCACATACAGAGACACTATGAGTTGATTCACTATTGTTTTAGTTAGCAATTTTTGACAATCCTCATACAGGTTACTTGGTTGGCACTAAAATTGTAGAGTTAATTCTTTGAGCGTATAGGAAGACACTGTGAGTTGCCACTCACTATTGTTTTAGGTTGAATCTCCTGGTTTGTTATCGTTTTTTTGACTATCGTCATACAGGTTACTTGGTTGTCAATTATGTTTCAAGATCATTGTAGCAAGATCAATGATGTCGCTAAAACTGCAAAGTTATTTCTTTGAGCACATATGGAGACACTATGAGTTGTAAATCACTATTGTTTTAGTTATCATTTTTTTGCCAATCCTCATACAGGTTACTTGGTTGACACTAAAACTGTAAAGTTAATTCTTTGAGCATATATGGAGACACTGAGCTACCACTCACTATTGGTATGGATTGGATCTCCTGGTTTGTTAGCGTTTTTTTAATTATTGTCGTACAGGTTACTTGGTTGTCAGTTATGTTTCTCTACTGCATTTCGTTCTCAAATTGGAACTAAACATGATTTTTCAGTAAAGACTCGTGATAGCATTTCAACATCTATTATCAGACCAACAAGTGGCGGGTTGAATATCTCCGTGTCATCCAGTGTAGTGACATTTGTCACTAATTGTCTCTCTGGAGTACTTACCTTTTAAGGTTTGTTATGGTTTTCGGGCTTGTGGACCTTATGAAATACCAGTTGTTCTGTCTATTCCATCTAAGCCTCAGGAACAAAAGGAGCAAGATAGAGCCACAAAATTTCAAATTATCTTGCAATTGTACATGTGAAAGTAATGGATGTTCTTCCCAAAATGTAGGCAAAGCATAAGGCTTTCCAGATAATCGTTTGTTCCTCCCCTTAATTTTAAATCAGAGACAAATGGCTTTGTTTGGACTGACATAGGTTCAAGGACCAAAAAATCATTAGGTGAACCCTGTAACATACATTTCTTGCATCATTCTCCAGGATATTGGACCTAATGCTTTATGCTTGTAAATACCTAATTCTCTTGCCATGTACAATGTAATCAATATTTTTGTTAGGAAATGTGCCATTTGATGAGGCACTGGTTATGTAGCTACAGGATATTATTAAGATTTTTAGCCTTCAGCCTCTGAAGACACTCTGCTGAATACCATGTTCCATACCACCAGGAAAAAAGTTTTAGCACATAACATGGTTGGGGGAAAAGGTAACTGGCCCTCTCAAGCTAAGTGAAATCTCCAAATCCATTTTGGAGAGTTTCTATATGAAATTTCTCATAGGCTCAAAGCAAATTAGAGCTCCTTATATTGTATATAAGTTTGAAGTTTATTGTGCTCGTTGTGTCTGGTAAAATGCGGTGCTTAACATTTATGTAACTCCTATTGGTATGTCAATTACACTTGCCACACATAGGTGGCTATTGGAATTTTGTAACCCTCTTGTAGGTAGCAGCAAGAGAGAAGAGAGCTAAGTTCTATAGATATTTCAGCTCTACTTACATCTATCACGTGCCGGTGAATTCTCCTGTCTTCTCGCAAGTCTTTTGTCTGTTAAACCTTTGCCCATCTCTGTTCAGGGCTTATCATCTTGCCCACATCAGCCTGGCTCAAAACTAAATTAGATACTTAAACTAAGCATGCCAAAATTTATGGCAAGAATACCATCTCCTGATTCTAACACTTTGACTCATCTTAATCACATTTCTATTGCTGTTAATAAATAATATTAGCCAGTGTGAATGATATAAAGTTTAAATGTAGTAAAGAGTTAGTTTGTTTCATTAGCAATCTTAGTTTGGTCTATTCCAGCATGATGCCATAGCTTGGTCTATTTCAACATGATGCCATGAGTTAAAGCATGCTAATTCTCTCTCATCCATCGTCAATAAGCAATTTAAGGGTATTAAAACTTTTACTGGACTTAAGTTAATGCCATTACTATGAATAACAAATACGTACACACAATAATCTATATAAAAAGAATTTGTAGCTTTTGTTTTCTTTCATGCACGAATCAACTAAGTTTTGCATTTGCTTTATTACTTGATTTGCAAGTGTAATAATCTAATGAATTACATTCAGTTATTTAATGATTTCTATGTTTGTCATATCTTGATTAAAGCAAAGCTATGACAATATCAGATGCCTGTCATATTGTCTGAAATATTGTTTTTTTTCCTGTTTTCCAACGTGACTTCCTTGAATTTAATCTTTGGACAAAAGATGCCTTGAAAATAATTTAGGTGTTAAAAGTTGAACTCCTGCATTGGCAAATTTCTGTTAAAGCTAATACTAAAACTTTACTTTTTGTGGTGATAAATAAATTTGATTTTAATTCATTTGATAGTAGTGAAGTTGACACGAGGAGTTAGTAACCTCAGTAACAATGATGGCATTTCTGTTTTTTCATCTTTCTGTTAGGATCGGATCAGCCAAAGGCATATCTGATGATTCTTTCATAGATAAAAGATTTTCTTTACATTCCGATTTTCTTTGCTAGAAAATTCAGGGCGGTTTAACTTTATTACATTCGACCTTTATTTTATTTATTGAGAGGAAGGGGAATGGTGTTTATTGAGAGGAAATTCTTTCTGATTTCTCTCTTCATGAGGTGCTTGACAGCTTAAATTCAAACCAAAGTGCTCAGATCAATGAAGCTAAAGCAAAGGAAGTAGCTGCATTTCAAATTCCAAGGGAAGCTGCAATTGGAGCTATGGTGGATCTCTTCAAGTTTGCACCTCCTCTTCGACAATTCACAACGTTGGACAGCTCACAAGACTTCTTGAAGTTGCCAAAAGCATTGTTGCAGAAAGATGGAAATATACACACTTGTCCTTGCAAAGCTCAGACCTCCGTACTCCCAATGGAAAATTCATACCTTGAGCTGTTAAATTATCCAAAACAGGGAACACCTGGCTCGTGTTCTAAAATTACTGCAGATCAGGCCCTAAAAGAACTAGATATGTACAGGGATGTCAAGAACAAGATATTAAGTAAACGTGACAATGATATAAAATAAATCTGACTATATTCTTGCAGTATGTATATAACTTGCTTGTTCCAAAATATCTTCGAATCTGAGATGAAATATGTCAAAATTAAGACTAATGAGTTAGACCTAGGTACTTACTGCACGGAGCCCACCTCTTTTTAATATGGTAGTGGCTCGTTTCCATTGGTCACACATTGCAACTGCTCTAAAGCTTTTGACATGAATAAGCGAGTGGAATGACAGTGTCAGTTTATGACATCTCGGCTTTTATATGTACAGACAGATTTCCAAATTATTATAATTTTATAACAAGTTTCTTTTGACTTTTCTTGGCAACTCTATTGTTCTTTTAACTTCCAATACACTGGTTCTGGAACAAATGTTCATTTTTAGAGGCAATTTGGTTGCATGTACTTTCTCAATTTGACTAAATTCTTTATTACTTTCCATTTGAGGACAATTTCGGTGGCTGATATTGCATACTTCACAACTATTTTCCATCCTGCTTGGGCTCCATTAATTTTTTTATTTTTATGGTCCCCCTTAACATTTATGTCTGCAAAATAATCAATGTAGGATTCTATCTATCAAATTAAAGGCCAAGATCAACAACAACAGACTGAACAATTTCTATTAGAACGCACTGTCAACCAAAACATAATACTCGGTGAGGATAAAATTCTGCATTCATCAAGGGTTTTGCTATCTATGATTTCCTGTTTTTCGAAAGTAAAGTTATTCTTACAACCTATGTCACAAGGTATGCCAAATTTTATGGAAAACATTCAAACTTTGTGAACTTTATCCCCATCGAACATTTACTCGAATTTAATGTTTAACCTGGGAAGCTTTTGACATAATTTTGTACTATTTTATAAATATTGTATATAGTTAATGCATATACCCAGTGAAAACAGAGAAAAGCAAGTTCCCTCTACTTTGTTCCTCTTGACATATTTATGAACTTTGTAAGAAAATTTAAATGATAAAGAATTATTTTGTTCGAACTTAAAAGATGTTTTTTTCCAAACTTTAATCAATTGGTGAACTTGAACCGACCTTTATCCTCATCTAACATGAACTCAAATTCGAACCTTGTGTCTTAGCTTACAACATTATCTTTGTAATGATTCTCACAAAACATTTTTTTCTAGTTGTATATGTGATATCGATCTCAAGTAAATTTTAGCTACTGACTAAAGTTCTAGTACACAAGCTTTGGCTGACAGTGACCGTCTATTTCAGTAAACTTTCCCATAATGGATCACATCCCTTGTAGAATGAAATTAACCGATCAGGTTATTTAGACTACTAGCTGAAGATTACTTGGAAAAAGAGTTCAAGCAGCAAATTGGGGTTAACCATGTTATAGATCATGATTTCAACAAATCCCAATAGAACAAGCTTATGTCGGGTTATGGAAGAGGCCATGGTTAATAAAGAAAACCACCTTATTACGTTGATAGACATTTATATCTGCATTGGGTCAGGGGTAGGGAGTAGGCACAAACGAGGCAAGTGAGGCGAGGAGAAGGGGGATGTGGGGAGTAGATGGGAGTGGAGGGGAGAAAATGAAGAGGGTCGTTTGGGTTTTTAAAATAATGGCACCACGAAAAACATTTTTGTCGCCTACAAGGCCTCTTTGAAATTGTGATTTTTCACTTAGTGGCTGTGAGCATGTTGTGCAATCTTGCCAATACAACGTCGAAAGTTGGCATGAGTTGTAATGTCCCCTTTTGGACTAAAAATGGAGAAAATGGGTTTATTGGTTATCACCACAAGATCTGATCTGAAAATATCTTTAAGCACACATACAATAAATTGAAAATAGCTGAGAATATCTCAGAATGATGAACCAATACAAAATCTGTAGTCTCCTAGGGCAGCGAACTGCCTATGAGATTCAAATCCACTTTTCACTATGTAAATCAATGTAGAATGCCACAAAATAATTTATCTTAGCCACAACAATATTTATGCATCACAAATATATCAGTGATCGAAGAAATATCTAATAAACACAGCTTGAATTAAATATTTATGACAGCAGCAGTTGAGCCCAAATTGAGGGCTAGAAAACATAGCAAATCCTCACTTAAATTATTCGAAGTTTAGATTGCGGCCTTATAAATTATGCACAATAAGAATATCTTACCAAAATAGTGAAATCAGCCCTAGAACATACAAAACCCTCCACCCATGCAAGTTGCCTAGGGTAAGAAAGGGGGAAACCAACAATAAACCGCTTTGAAGCACTTTGGAAACCTCCGTATGTGATTCCTCTCAAGCTTGAGGAGTTTTCGTTCCTCAATTTTCCAACAATAGAAGTTTTCGACCCCAAAGTTGAGCCACACTAAAGGTTTCGTCTTTAATGCAGAGTAGTGCACACTGTGCACAAACCCAAGATATAAATCTTTAGAATAAACATGCATAACCCTTCAAATGAACCTTCATGTCTTTATATGTCCTCAAGTGGTGCCAACATCAAAATAGAAGCCCACTGCATAGGCCGACCTTCAAGTAAATCTATTTCTTCATAAACTTCTATGTAGGCTCTCCAATCAAGGCCTGCCCATAAGGATTAGAAGTCTTCGAACCAAATAAGAGGCCTTCATGCCCAACTCACCATTGAAAGTATTTAAAAATACTTTTATGCCATGACATAAAGTAGATTTCATCATCCATTGAACCAATTTTGACTCAAACAAAGACATAATGGGAACTAGAAGAAATATGAATGCAATTCTCATTATGTCCCATTTAGGGGACATTACATGAGTTTTATAATTCCTTAATTATAGAGAAGATGAAAAAACTTTACAACCCTCTATTTTGGGTACGACTTTACTTTATTGGTGGTATGCCCTTAGCTTGTTGAGTGTCTTGAGATATGTGTGGCCGATAAGGCACACATAGTTTGTGACTTAGTCATTTGACAATTCATCTTGTTGCATATTGGTAATACTCAACCTAATTAGATTATGGAGTTCTTATGTCCTAATTGGCGTATATATAGGAGATAGTGTCAATATTGCATCATCATAGTGCAAATTTTGGTCTTATTGTAAGAATTGTGGAGGTTATCCCCTTAGAGTGGATTAGTCATATATTCCAAATTTTGCTCTTCATTTCACTTATATTGTGTGGATCTATTCTATTCTTGTCACATCCCACTTTGGGATCCCCAAATTTGACGTTTGCACAAGCTGTCAATAGGCTAGATTAAATTGATAAAGACGATTTCTAACAATACACCCATTAAAGTTTGGTGTAAGCTTTGTGTTAATAAGGTTTGATTAACCACCAATAATCTTAACTCGCTCTGACATTATATATTAAATTATTGTAACTTTATTTATCGCGGGATTATGCTCACAAGCAATATGATGATATACAATTTGATTCTGGTGTATGTTGATAATCTTGAAGGTCTCACCTATGTGTTAATGAAACAAGATGTTATTGTATGTATTGAGTATGCTAATCTCGTTATCAAAGAGACCGTGGACTTGCAAATATTTAACTTACTTTTTAGCACACAAACACTAAGAAGAGCTATATTTGACCATAAGGAATTATTGTGCAAAAGGGTAAATAGTTATGTTATTAACCTTGCTCTTATATTATCATTACGTGAATGATATGTATTTGTACATCTTGTACTTCTAACATCAACATTAGTTTATGGTTAGACTGCCTTATCATTTAATAAGGCGGTGAGATAATTTGTTATAGTGTGTATTCCGTAATTATATTGTATCGTTCACCTAGAACAATAAATGATCAGCATAACAATTAACATTGTTGTTGTAACGATAATGCTGTCAACATTCCATGGTGGTATGTAAACATCAATGTTCTTGGAAGTATTATAGTATTATGTTTCTTTTGTGGAAATTTATCAGTGACATTAAAGAAGATGTTAGTCAGCTTGTGATAATAGAAATTATCATTGGCATTAGTAATTGATGAGACCGCATTGGTTGTAGACCTAACCTTGAGATGAAGTTTTGGTATGTTGTATGTTTAATAACCTTGGCATTAAAGTATTATTGTTGATTATTTGCTTTGGAAACATTATGAAAAGTATTATTGTTGTTATTGATTTTTCAAAAAAAGGCTTGATGGTTAAGACCTGGCATAAGAAAGTATGTTTTAAAAGTCATGTTTGTTTGTTGACTTGATATAAAATATTGTTTTGATTGATTGAAGATACATTATGATTGTAAATATTGATATTTAGGGCAATCACATTTATTGTTACTAACGATAGATTATATCTTAGAATGCACTATTCATTGTGATTATTTGGCATTGCATGCTTGAAATCTATTTGTGGGTGTTTACGACTTTAACATTAATTCCCACCCTTTAGCTTTGCAAGACATTGTTATAGCAAGTGACATATTGGCTAACTTGGCTTTTGTTATCAAGCCTTGACAGATAAATGTTGTATGGAACTTGGTTTGGTCTTAATGATATAATTATTTAATAATTATTATATTAAAATATCAATTGTGGATTAACCTTGGCATTGAGGTATTTTGGCATTGCTATTGTAATGATTAAGTGGCTTGATTGTTTTGTTTTGACTTCTGAATTGTTATGATTATTGGTGTTAAACGCCTCCAATAGAAAAGGGTCTCGAACTCAAAATATTGTAAAGAATTATGAATAGTTTGAAATTTGTTTATATGTGCATTTTGAATTTTTGAGCGCTCAATGTCATTTTGCATGGGCGAGTTCGTGGAAATATTAAAAACCCTACCTCACAACGGTGTGTTATGTGGAGGACTGACATGTTGTATGAGCCACTCCATGCAAAAATTCAGGTAACCTAGTTGCATGGATGTTTAGTATGGAGGTGGCACTATTTTATTATTAGATGCATGCATTGGAAAATTGGGAATTGCAAAATCATTAAATCCCTAGTCAGTGAAAAGTCGAGAACAATGGTTCGAGTGGGAAAATTTCTCCTCAATGGCACAATTTGTACTGGTTGAGAAGGAAGTTTTGAAGCTTGCTAGGGCATGACATGAAGGAGGATGTGAGAAGGAACTCACAACTTATCCTTGGGCACGACCCACCATTGCTATTAATTCAGGCATGGTTTCCTTTGCTTTAAACCTACATGATCTCTTATGGGCATAAGTAAAATGATGGTTGTAGGATTTTACCAACACAGGTTTCTTTTCATTTCTTCACTTTGTGTTGTAGTTCAAATATGGGTTGCAAATGTGTATATTGTATACATTAATATTATCTTTTCACAACTTTGTATATACATACATAATTTGTACTATATGTATCTCACTTAAAGTGGAGTATAGATTTATATACGCATATACAAATGTACATTTACATTTTAGTATGTGTATAGAGTTTTTTGGGGGTTTGACATGTATGGATAGAGGGGAAAAAAGCCCTCTTGTGGATGGACAAATTATTCAAAGCCTCACTCTATTGGTTTCCTAAGTGGCATTGTGATGATATTGTTGGGTGAATAGAAATGGCGTTTTCTCGAAAACCTGCTATTTTGGATGCGTTATATGTGGAATAGAATAAGGAATTTGTTTGTTTGCTTGGATGGCATTGTATGTTGATTTCTATTGGGGAATGAATAATGTGTACATCACTCTAATCTCTATTTTTTTGGATACAAAAAAAGGTCTTGGTTATGGAGCGAGCGAGAGTGGAGTAGAGTCCGAAATTTGAATTTGGAGCAAGGCAAGAAGAATCTTCAAAGGAGAAGGCAAGTGATCTGGGTACCAATTAGCCTAAGGGGAAGAAAGATGCACTTTTTTTAGTGGAAAGGGACAAGGGGGCTCCATCTAGATCCACTAAATCCACGCGGGCAGAGAAATTTTTGGGTGAATAACTCGTGGCCGGCTTGGGACCCATCTCCAACCTTGCTTTGGCAACAAAGGTATCTCTCTAGAAAAATTGGACTCTTTGGCTGAACGTGCAAAATCCAAAATGGAGCATACCATTATTGCTAACATTCCTAGAGGTCATCCTAATATTGACGAATTCCACAAATGGGCTAACATGAGATGGCAACTGAAAGGAGCTATGGATATAGCTGCTTATTCCAACTCTTTATTTGTGGTAACTCTCTCTCTTAAAGAAGATGTGACTAATATTCTTACAGGAGGGCCATGGTTCATAGGCTGTGCTTTAGTCCTTTTTCAAATATGGAAACTTGGCTTTAACCCCCTGGATTCCCAGGTGAGGGAATTCCTAGTGTGGGTTTGGTTACCTGGTCTCCCTTTAGAATATTGGGAACCTAAAATTATTAAAGGAATATCAAAAGCGGTTGGAGACATGATAGTTTGATCCGACCACCTCAGCCAAAACAAGTTTGCTTCATGCGCAGTTTTGTGACAATGTTCAAATGGATAGAGAACTCCCAAGATGCATCACTTTGAAATCTAAAGGGGGGGAACACCAATAAAAAATTGACTATGAGCCAAGCCGCTAATGTGTTTCTCATGTTTCAAAGCGGGCCGCTATTCCAAATCTTGTCCAAAATTCAAAGAAGCCAAATCCATAAGTATTTATCAGATTAAGGAAGATTCCAATAAGAGAATGGATGCAAACAAAAGCCAAAGGGAACAAGGAGAAACTTCTAAAACCATCCCCTCTCCTATTAAAGAGAATGGGAAAGGCGGTTTGGAAAATGAGAGAAGCATGGAACCAGTCCTTGTAGCTAAAGACATGGAGAAACTAAGAAAGGAAGAAGGTAAACTTTTGACCGATGACCAGAAGGTTTACCTCACTTAGGTTGAAAATGTGATTGCAACCCAATAAAATGTGGTAGGCACAGTTGAGGACCTTAGGACTTATCAAGTTAAATCTTATGTCGAAGATACCTTTGGAATTCCAATTTTCTTTTCTCAGAATCCAGAATCTAGATCTGTGGAGGTCAGCAATATGTTTGATGCCATTGGCCTTAAAGAAATAGATACATTTGAGGCTAAAAAAAGCCCAACTGTCAAACCTTTATCTCAACCTAAATAAATTATGAGAAAGCCCCTTTGAAGGCGAATTTAGGAGGAAATTAATCCATTTCTAGCCGACCCACTTTGAGAGAGCAGATGGATAGAACTTCAAAGAAGCAAAGTTTCAAAAGGGAGTCAAAGATCCTTGATGGTGAGTTTCTCCAAATCTTAACCTTCTAAATGATCATTTTATCTTGGAACATTAGGGGGTTAAATAACCCTTGCAAGCATAGGATTTTAAGAGACCTCATGAAAGATAATAAATTGGGTATTCTTATGATTCAAGAGACTAAGATGAGTTTTGAAAAATTAAAGAACACTAATATTTTTTTTGGAAGGATGATGTTTGTAGTGGTGTTAATTTTGTTGGAGCCTCTGGGGGATTAACTTGTTTTTGGAATGGTCTAATGGTGGAAGAAGAGGTTCTTATTGACAATTAACACTATATGGCTATCTACTTTACTAGTCTGATTACCAAAAGAAAATGGATCTTGTCCAATGTTTATGCTCTCAACGATGGGAATGATAGGAAAGATCTCTGGAAGGAAATGACAAGATTTAGAATCTTTTTCAAGGATCTAGACTGGATGATAGGAGGGGACTTGAATACCCCTCTTCTACCCTCTGAAAAAAGGGAGTTATTACTACCTTCTCTGAAAGCATGGAAGATCTTGCCAATTTCATTCATCATAATGGTCTTTTTGATTTTGGGCCTCAGGGGACCAAAGTTTACCTAGTCAAATAGAAGAACATGAAAAGACTTAATCCACAATAAATTAGACAAATTTCTTGTCAATTTTCAATGGGTCCAATCTCAGTTGTATTCCTTATCTTCTCTAGTTTGCACGAGATCAGATCACAATCCTATTCTTCTCAAATTTGATGATACTCAGAAAGTCAAAGGTATACCATTTGGATTTGAGAAGATGTGGAAAAAACCGCCATGATTTAAGTAGCAAAATCGAGGAATGGTGGAATATTCCAACTAGAGGGAACAATATATATCAAGTCACTGCAAAAACTAAAGAATGACAAAGAGAATATCAAAAGATGGAATATTTTTTTTTGGAATATCTTCTTGCAAAAAAGTAAAGTGGCTGAAGATTTGAGAGATCTTGAAGAACTTATGGAAGTTGGGGGAGTGGAGCATACAAGACAAAGAACAAAATAAAATCTTGTTCTCTAAATTTCATAACCTGCTAAACAAGGAGGAAATCTATTGGAAATAAAAATCTAGAATAAACTGGCTCAAGGAGGGGGGACATGAATACTAAGTTCTTCCATGTCTCTGTTACCATAAGAGCTAATAAGGCTAGAATCCAAGAGATCATTGAACCGGATGGGTCCCTTGCTACTGAAGAGGAAGATATTTCAAAAACAATCATCAGCTATTTCCAGAGGTTGTTTTCCAAAGGCCCACAAGCTAATGAGATAATTTTGGACCTTTTTGACAGAGTTATTAGTGATGAGGATAATACGGATCTATTGGCACGTCCTAGCGAAAAGGAAATCAAAGCTATTGTTTTTCTTATGGAAAGAGATAAATCCACACGACCATATGGTTTACTCTGGATTTCTTCTTCCAATTATATTGGGATATTATCAAAAAAGAGGTGGTGAAGGATACTCAGGAATTCTTCATCTTTGGATTACTTCTTAAAAAGGTTAATCATACCTTTATATCCGTTATTCCCAAATTTTTCTAGCGTTAAAGATCTCAAGGACTTCAGGCCCAGTATCCTTTATAAAAACCTTCATAAGATTAGTTCTAAAATCATGCCCTTTAGATTGAGGGACGTTCTTCACAAGTTTATCTCTCCCAACTAAGGAGCTTTTTTCCTAGGAAAGAAAATTTTGGATAACATTAAAGCCATTCACGAAACCGTTCATTCAGTGGAAAAATCGAAGTGTGAGGCTATGATGGTTAAACTTGACATGCACAAAGGCTTATGATAGAATTTCATGGCAATTCTTATGCCTTGTCCTACGTAAGTTGGGATTTGACCCCAAGTTCATTCAAAAGATTTAGGAATGCACTTTTACCTTTTGTTTTCAAATACTCATTAATGGTAAACCTCAAGGTTTCTTCAAGACTGAAAGAAGTTTATGACAGGGGGGTCTGTATGATGGAAAAGTGACAAGCGAGCATGGGAATCTACAAGTAACTTTTCCTCACACCCGACCTCCCGAGGTCGTGCCGAGACAACCGGTGGGGATGGAATATACGTGGGGCATAGACAAACTAGTTAGGCAATCTTATGTCTTCGACGCGCACTAATGGAATCTATGAATCTAAGGCCAAGAAGGCCCTCCTAACCTGAAGCTGGTGTGATAGATCGTTCGGCGAGGATGACTGCTCGAAGGCTCCAATCAATATTGAGCTCTGGCATGATCCGATCTATAGGTTGTGGGATACGTGGAAGATAACCTGTGGGTGCTTCGTAGATATTCCCCGATAGGGTCATGAAAATGGATGATGGATGTATGGTGGATTCTATGGGTGATTCTCTGGTCTAGTCCAGAAATCCTTAGCTTGATTAGCTGCTACGTCTAGTGAGGATAGTTGTGCGATAATGATTGGTGGAAGTGGAGAGGATCTAAATACTAATGTGTATAAACCAACATCAACATCTGATTGACCTATGGGCTCGTTGGGTTATGGGACCTATGGATCACAACCATAGGTTTGTGGTCATTGCGGGCCTCCTATGGTCATGTGCAGAATCAATCCCTAATCCCTAATATCCAATAGTCGTATGCCTTTTTCGGCCTCTATGTTTAGAACTAAAAGTTGTGCAATCTTCTCAGAGTACCTTACAGGCGTTCTGGCAACTTGAATTCTTAAGCTAGTGTCTATGTCAATGAGAATGTCTCCTGCGTCTGGCTATGGGACCAAAGGATCACAACTGAACGTTTTCTCTTTTTCAAGCCCTTCTACAGTCATGCGGATATCTATTTAGGGCAATCTGTAGTTTGGCTGGTTTGACCAAAACGTATGCGCTTTGTCATCTTCTATGTTTAATCCTCTTAACTGTGAGCTAATTTCTTGTAGGTCTGTTGTTGTTCGGAAGACCTGAATTCTGAGATTCTGGTCTATGTCAGTTATTGCTGCAACAAGATTGGGTTGAGGCACGATTGGCTTCGAATACGTATTCTCTGGGCTCCCTAGGTCCCGTGATTGTCATACAAAAGAAACAATATAAATCTAACTGAAGCAAAGTAAACTAATTATGTAAAGTATATCCACAACATATATAACTTCTCTATTTTTGTATTTTTGACAGAGTATTTAACAGAATTAAGATAACAACTATTTAATAGAATTGAAAGAGCAATTATTTAATATCTAGAAAATGACAACTAAGCTAATAACAAAATTTAAAACAAACAAGGTAGCCGAGTATAGCTACCTGCCTATGTAGTTGTGAATCTATTCTGAATAACCAAATAACTGATCTAATCTATTTGAAAGACCCCGATCTTACCTCAGAAGTGAGGAATGAATCATAGTTTCTCAGAAACTATCAATCCCCACAGCTTCCCCGGCAATATCGAAAGTGAGATTAACTGAAATGAAATGATTCACTACTCTATTTGATATGTTTTAACTAGAACTTTGATAGCTTGAACCTGGATTTTGTAGAACAGTGGCGAATCTGATTGTGTGTGGCTTTGTCCCCTCAGTGTGGTCTCCTCGTTCCTTCGTGCTCACGTGAATCCAGAAAAGCGTGTAATGCTAGCGTCAACAGGAGTAGGTATTGGAACAATGGCAGCTTTGGATGTAGACTGAATACAATGCGAGTAGGAGAGGGATAGCGCAAGAGAATAGAGCTTGGCTTATGCAATTCCTAGCGGGATTTATTGCGAGTCATGCAACACAAAACATCCAGAACCTGAAACTATCCTTCTTGACGAACAAAACCTGCAACTCTAATGGCTTCAGACTAAAAATGAAACTATCCTATCTCAATTGATTGTATGAAACAGTAATAACACTAGAACAAGAAGATCATGTGGCTTCTAAACAGCAAAATAAGACTAACTATGCATGCAACAAATGAAAACTATTGAATTCCTAAACAAGAACTGAAAGACTAAACTATTGAAATGAGAGGATGAGAGGCAATTTTGAGGGGCCATTTGCTTGTAATCAAACCAGCTATTTATAGAATTCCCATTCACCCAAAGGTAACTCCAACTAGGACTCTTTTACTATAAACAATGGAGAAACACTATTCCAGGGAACCAAAATCATAAATACAAGCAAAAACGGATGAGAAAGCTGGTAAAAGTTGAAAATTTACGCGAGTCACGTTAAAAGAAGCGTGCTGGAAAATGCGTGAAGGACCGCCGCCCTGATTACAGGACCGCCGGCCTGGCGGTCACGAGACCGCCACCCAGGCAGGGCGGCGGTTTCATCACTGAAGACCAAAATGCAAAGGAAAAGAGGGGGAAAGAGTAAAACAAAGCATGTGGAGGCTAAGCGGGGCATGTGGGATGTTAACGTACACTTAGAGAGATTTTCTGGATCCTGAACACCTTGTGAGGAGACCTGTATCATCATTGGGGCATGTGTAACATCGTTCCTGGTGGTACCGTATACCCTACAATTTTGGGTACGTACATATTGCCCCCTCGGAGAAGCATTTTAGCCATGAAGAGGCGTAAAATGGTGGGTCCGAGTATGGCGGTCCTGAAATGGGAAATTAGAAATTATACCTGACACGTCCATGTGTCGAAATGATGCCATCCAAAATTCTCGCTACCTGCAAAATGAAAAGAAGACTCAAGTGCAGATAGATAAAATAAGCAGAAAATAAATACTAAAATAATATGAAGTGAGGACTTACCATTTGCACGGGGATAAGAACTTACCTCCGTCGGCACTCCAAACCTGTGAAAAGGGGCATCCAAGACGAGTCAAAATGCTATATATATAAAAACGGGCCCATTTTCCTATTCATTTGCGCGTGTTGATTTGATTGATTTTGAGCTCTGGGACCCACGGTGACGGTTTTTGACGAGAGTATAGTCGAAACGTTCATGACGAGATAGTGATCATGCCTCCACGAGCAGAACATCGACCTGCGAGATCTCAGGTTAGTTCTTCTCGATTTACCGTTTTTATACCTAAAATGTAAAAATGATGAAATCTTCACCATGGGGGGGTAATTTTTGAAATTTTTAGTTTTAAATGTGTCCTTAGGGGGGATGCCTAATGGGTAGGCTCTCATTTTAGTCAAAATGGTCTTTTTTTGTGTTTTTGAGCGTTTTTAGGGCACGTGACCCGTTTGAAAATGCGGGACACGACTGCCCGCCCTGAGCAGGGCGGCAGTTACAGGACCGCCGCCCTTCAAAGCGGCGGTTACGGAACCGCCGCCCTACTCAGGGCGGCGGTCCTTTACAGAACACTAAAATATCATTGTTTTGAACCCATTTTTGCATTTTTAGTATTCTTATATGTTCTAATGATTTTTCCCAATGTGATTTCGGTACTAACTTACTCTTTTTTGCGTGTTTTTGTGTGTTTTGCAGAAGAAGGAAGAGTACATCAGATGGAGCCATGAGAGAGAGTGTGATTGGCTTCCAGCAGTGTTGGATGCACTTTCTCAGGCTGAGCAAGATACTCTTCAGAGGGCCGGCATATTACGTATATCACGGGTTCCTCATGTCGCACCTTCTAGTCACATACTGTGTGACCTATTTTCGTATTGGGATGTTGATCGGAACACTTTCTGATTTCCAGGAGTCAGGGGTGAGTGGACTATCACCCTGGAGGATGTCTACCGCATCTTGGGAGTCCCGATCATTGGGAGATGGCTTACACTTGAGACAGTGGGGTCGCGGGCTCAGATAGCTCAGTGGGCTACATATATGGGAGACGCAGTTGTCTCCACTGGTTCGAAGAAGGGGGTGAGGGTCCGTTCCATTCCTAGCTTGCCTATCCCCTTGATTCGTCAGGCCATTATGGGGATCCTTGCCTCGAGATTGATCGGGGATAAGGGAGGGGACACCTTACTCTATTACTGGTCCCCTATTATTACACAGATTGAGGCACATGGCCGGATTTATGCCTGGGGAGCCGATATACTTGGGACCACCTACCACGACCTATACAGGGTGGTCCGCTTACAGGGACAGTCTTTGAGCCATCTGACCCTGGTTATGAGCTGGGTCTATGAGCACATCATCCCCTATGGGAGAGGCGTAGAGGTGGCGGATCCCGGAGCCGTGAGGGCAGCCAGATGGACAGAGATGTCGGTGCTTAGAGCACCTCACCAGCCAGTTGCCTCCCTGACTACTGATGATATGGAGGCCACACCTTATCAGGCCATGGCAGGGTTGTGGGGTGAGGAGACCCTCACTTTGATTTCCTGCTCTACTACAGGGTAGCTTGTGGACAGGACGGGGAAGGTAGAGACACACCCTTTTGATCGAGTGCCTCAGCAGTTTGGCCTTGCCTACGTTGGTATGCTTCCCCCAGTGGTGCCAGTGTTCAGATCAGTTCGGGAGGCTAGGGGAGGTCCTAGAGGCCGGGGTTGGACTGTTGTTACTCCTGGTGTCCCTATTGCAGCTAGGCGGGTGGTACGTGCCCGAGAGAGAGTCGGTGCTCCTCATGCACCTTTACTTCAGATTGTTGCCGGTCCTGCCCATAGCGAGTGATGACCCTATTGATATAGACTCCGAGTCTGAGGAGTTCACAGGGGGAGAGACAGAGGAGGAGACCGAGGACATGGAGGTCAGTGAGTCAGGTGGAGAGGAGGATAGCGATCCCGAGTGGCATGACACTCAGGAGATCTTACAGGCCGAGAGGGCAGAGCAGAGTGCAGAGAGGGTGACTCTAGTCTCAGAGGAGTTGCCCTCTCAGGACCTAGGCGGGGAGGATGAGTCCGTAGTAGGATGCTATGTTGCCCCAGACACAGGAGGAGGACATCAGTCAGCGGCAGCATCTGTGGTAGGTGCTGATCCTAGGGATCCCTCTTGGAGGCCCGGAGATCCAAGTGAGTTGTCACTCTTCTTTTAATATTTGTTCTTAGCTAGGATTGCCTTAGTTGCTATCTCTCCTTTTGTTCATTTTTGTTTTTATCTTTTGATTATTTCTAACTTGTCTTCTCATTTTCTTGCAGAGACTGTTGATGAGTGGCGAGACTTGATTCGCTGGGTATGTACTGATACCCTGATGCTCCCCATGGAGAAGACTCGCGCCGAGTTGTCGGTGGATGCGGGGGAGCCTTCAGCAGCTGGTAGGCATAGTGATGTCTTTTCCCCTGTCTGGCATGTGGCCAAGATGGTGACTTCCCTCTGTATCGAGTTAGCTGGGTATAGGACTTGCAGAGCGCCTGATGAGGAGCCACTCTCATAGCGAGGCCACAGCTACTGTTCGGGACCGTGAGCCTTCAGTGCACTCAGAGCGCCGGCGTAGCCAGAGTCCTAGACGTGGTCGTGCACCTTCGGAGGGATCTCATAGGGGTTGAGAGGCCACTTGGCTCTTTTTGTAGTGACTTTTGTTAGATTGTTTATATGATCATTTTGTATTTTCTGGGCTCATTGAGCATTTTGACCATGCCTAGTGCATGATGGCATTGTACATAAAACTTGATTATATATATATATATATATATATACTTTTTTTTTGGACCAGACTCTTGGTGTCTAGGATTTTGTGATTCATTTCCACATGTATATTAGATGCTTATTAGAATTCTTGTTTTTATATGCTTTTCAGAATGTATGCAATGGAGAACAAATGATACAAATGCTTTCTTCCTTTTGTATTTCATGATGCTGATGTATGATAATGTAGACACAATGTGATCTTGAACTTTAGTTTCTATAAGCAATTTTCCGGTACTTCATATTTGTTTTGACAAAATGTGATGATAAATTGATATGATGAGCAGATGAACTTGCCCCACTCCTAACTCCACGCAACTAGTAAGATGCGAGGGCTCACCACCGAGAGCTAGAAAGGGCACAAGCTGTGAGGAGTGTTGAAATGATAATGATGGGAGATAGACAAAGAGTTGGTGGAACCAAATTAAGATGCTACAAACCTACCCTTCTCAAGTGACTCCATAGTTTAGAATGCGACTTGCTTTGTAGTTTATCTAGACTTAGATCCGTAGATGGCCACTTGGTTGACAAAATCTGGTTTTCAAGGTTTTGAACTCTCTTGGAATTTTGGACATCTGATTCATTTGTTTTTGACTCAAGATTTCAAAGGTTTATTTGAACTATTTGCTTATGACCTTCAACGTTACTGTCAAGAGGACCCCCTACACCTTGCCCCATGCTACTAGTAAGAAGCATGGGCTTATCACCATGGACAAGGTACAGGTGAGTAAGGGCATTCCCATCCTTTCCCAACCCTACGTCACTAGTAAGAGACGCAAGTTCATCACCGAAGGTTGGTAGGGCAAGGAAATGTGTAAAAGTAAAATTTTCTGTTTGATCTACATTTGACTTATTTATTTGAGCAAAATGTCAATATGTTCTTATTTCCAAAGAGATCTATATACGGGATAGATGTGACACCATGAAGCTTCTAGAACAGACCATAGGCAAGACACCTATCCTAGGAAGAAACAAAAGTGAGAACAAGCATGCAGGCCTTGGTATGGCTACCGTTAAGACTTTGTCATATCTAGCTTTAATTGATGACATGATTCAGAAACAATTTGATGATGTTATGAAAAAGAAGAAGTATGATTTGAATGCTTCTGCCAATACCATCAGAAGTTTGTAATGAATTGCTTAAGAGCAAGTCCCTTGATCACCAAATTGTACGAAACGAGTGAACAAAATGAACCTATCTAAATGAAGATGCAATGTAGATATAATTATACAAATAGTGCCGATGCTTCATGCGTAAAACCATTTAAGGTGCAAGGAATTGACAGTTTCGTTGAATTCCTCGCCTTCTAGTGTACATAAGAGATACACACCATTTCCGTAGTCTTTCATGACTCGGTATGGGCCCAACCATTTGGGCTGGAATTTCCTTCCTTCACCGGTCTTCTTATCGATCCGGCTGTCTAGTCTTAAAACTAGATCTCCTTCATATATTTCTCGTTCATAGACCTTTTTGTTATACTGCCGGCACATCCAGTCAGCATAGACTCTATGCCGCTATTCAACGTTTAACCTGGCCTCATCTAGGCTTTCTAGTTGGGAGAGGCGTGCCTCTCTATAAGCTTCCTCATCCAGAATCCCTTGTAGTGAGATGCAGAGACTGGGTATTTCAACCTCAAGTGGGAGAACTGCTTCTGCTCCGAATACCAATGAGAAAGGAGTTGCTCCTGTTGGTGTTCTTATTGAGGTTCGGTGGGCCCACAAGGCTGGATATAACTTTAAATGCCAATCTCGTTTGTTTTCTTTTACCATTTTGAGTAGAATAGCTTTCAATGTCTTGTTTGTTGCTTCAGCCTGCCCGTTGGCTTGAGGGTAATACAGGGAGGCCGTATGATGGTTTATTTTAAATTTACTGCATAGCTCACAGACCTCGTCATTCTTAAAGGACATGCCATTATCTGAGATAATGATTTGTGGGACACCGTACCTACAAATGATCTGGTTCAAAATGAACTTGGCGATCACGACACCTGGTATAGTGGTAAGAGGCATAGCCTCTACCCATTTGGTAAAATATTCGGTGGCCATGATTATGAAGTTATGGCCATCCGTTGATGAGGGAGAGAATTTCCCTATCAAATCTAGGCCCCATGTAGAAAAGGGCCATGGAGTCACGATTGGTTGTAGAGCTTGTGCCGGCATGTGAATCTCGTGGGAAAATTCTTGGCATTTATGGCATCTGCGTACAAACTCTACTGCATCGTGTTCGAGAGTGGGCCAAAAATAGCCCATTCGATGTATTTTACGAGCGGTGGCGTGACCACCGAAGTGGCCTCCACATATTCCACTGTGAGATTCGTAGAGAATCTTCTTGGATTCTTCTGTGTCAACACACCTTAGAAGCATTCCATCGAAAGCCTTACGATAGAGCACTTGTTCTATAATAATGTATTTAGCTACGATAATGCGTAACCACCTTCTTTGTTGCGGTGTAGCACCCTCTGGATACATATGGTCCATGATAAAATTGATAATATCAGTATACCAAGGACATTCAGAGATGGGAGGTCTGGTTTCGATGTAATATATGCATTCATCGGGAAAGTCCAGATCTACTAGATCGCCTCCGTCTAACGGGTTGTCGGCTAACCAATCTGCAATGATTTGTCCCTTAACGGACTTCTGGTTTACAAAAGTTAATTCGAATTCACCCATTAAGGTTATAAAGCGTCCAACCTTTTTAGACAAAGACCCTTGCGTGAGGAAAGTTCGTAAATGGTCTGTTTTTACAATGACCCTTGTTTCTTGATTTAGCATGTAATGTCTTAAGCGTTTGGTTGCAAAGACTATGGCAAGGCATTCTCGTTCTGCTTGCGTATAATGTGTTTCATAATCGAGCAACGTTTGGCTAATAAAATAGACCGCACGTTCTCGTTTATCGTCGTCTTCTTGAGCCAACATGCAGGCTAGCAAGACATCCGTAGCCCGTGAATATAAGATCAAAGGATGATCTGGTCTAGGTGGCATTAACGTAGGAGGAGATAGTAAGAAGTGTTTAACTGCTTCGAAGGCCTCATGGCATTCCTTTGTCCAAATAATGCAGCAATCCTTTTTCAACAAATTGTTGATCGGATGTACAACAAAACTTAAGTCCGGAATGAATCTCCGGATTGCACCGAGCTTTCCAAGAAACGATCTAATGCCAGAGTCGTCTGATGGTGGGATCATCTCAAGAACAACCCAGATTTTGGCTGGGTCTACATCGATCCCTCATGATGATATAATGTAACCTAGGAGTTTCCCTCCTATCACACCAAATACACATTTTTCTAGGTTTAGTGTGACTCCGTATTCGATCAAATGTGAAAGAATGATGCGGAGCACTTCCGGGTGATCACAGCGCTTCCTGGCCTTGGCCAACAAGTCATCTACATAGGATTCCATGATTTTATGAATAAGATCGTGAAATATGTATGTCATTGCCCACTGGTATGTAGGCGCCAACATTCTTGAGACCGAATGGCATAACAACGTAGCAATAAGTTCCCCAAGGAGTTATAAATGTGGTTTTGGCTTGGTCTTGTTCAGATATTCTGATTTGATTGTATCCCGAGAACCCATCCATGAGGGAAAAAAGCTCAAATCCAGCTGTTGTGTCAACGATGACATCAATGGATGGTAACGGGAAGTCATCCTTGGGGCATGCCTTGTTAATGTCTCAGAAATCTATGCAGATGTGTATCTTCCCATTCTTTTTTAGAACGGGGATGATATTAGATACCCACTGAGAGTAATCGACCAGTTTGATGAACCCTACCTGGAGAAGCTTCATTACCTCTTCCTTTACCATGAGAGCTACCTTGGGTTTCATTGGTCTTGATTTTTGTTTAATTGGCTTTGCATCTGATTTGGTGACGAGGTTATGTACCACGATGTGCGGTGTAATTCCCGTCATTTCTTTATAATTAAATGCAAAATCCTTTTGATGTTCTTTGAGGATTCGAGTGTGTACTTCTATTTCTTCTGGAGTTAATGAAGATCCTAGTTTCAAGATCTTTGGTTCTTCCTCCGTTCTGATGTTAATATCAATCGTTTCTTCGATTAAAGAAGTGTTACCTTCTTCAAACTCAGGTGGGGCTGGAGGTAGTTCCAGATCTTCTCCATTCTCTACCGCGTATATGTCGAGTTCCTTTTGTGGGGGAAGCTCTACCATGGGATTTCCAAAGTAAGAAGATGAATGTGGGATTAAGGACAAATCTACCATGTGATGGGTGAGATGTAACTTTGCATAGGCATTTAGGTAATCAAGAGTGGCTGTATCACTGTCAACGTGACCTAAGATAGTAGATGTGTTCTCAGCTATGTGTGTTAGAAGAGGGTTTGTTGATGTTTTCTTTACTAATGGTTCAGTACGAAGGGATACCATGAAACGGGTGTCTTCCAACTCACTGTTTGGAGTGAAACGTGAAGCTGAGGTTGCTATCGAATCTGTGAGAAGGTTTTGTTCTCACGGGATTGCTTCAATGGATATGAAATTAAATCCTTTGCTCAAATCTAATACTGCTGTTTTGTAGAGCTGTAAATGTTCAGCTCTAGTCTCATACACCTCAGAGACTTGGTTTGCTACTAATTGAGAGTCTCCTAACACTCTGATGTCATTAACACCGAGCCTTTTAGCTATGATGAGACCAAGGAGGAGGGCTTCGTACTCAGCGCCATTGTTTGTACATTCAAAATTTAATTTAAAGGCAAATGGTAGGATCTTTCCCTCGGGAGAAGTAAAGATCACACCTGCCCCAGCCCCATAATGACATCTAGCTCCATCAAAGTGGAGAGTCCAATGTTTATTTGGGAAGATGGATGTTGGGACATTCGTTACGTCTATTTCTTCTGCTTCGGTTACTTCTACCATGCAGAGTTCCTCTGGTGGAAGAGAACCAACTCCTAGGGTACATCCCATACCTGTGGAATCAAACGGTAGGAAAATTGGTAGATCTTGTTCTAGCAACTCAATAATTTTTGTAGTAGTTCCTAATGATACTGTTTCTACAACGTTGGCTTCATCCTTGAGGGCTGGGATGCTCTTGACTAGGTTCGTAATCTCTAGTTCTGTTGTAGGTATTAATTTTTCTTCTGGTTTTGAGTTGGTTGGTTTGTCAAGTTGGTTTGTTGGGAGTTCAAACTCAGAGTGAACGCCTGGCCTTTTCTTCAGGTCTGCTAGGTGTATATCAAATGGTTTCGGATCACCTTTTGCTACGAATATCTTTCCTAAGTGCAAGAATCTTATTTCCTGAAATAACGTAGAAGGGATTGCCTTCATTCGGTGTATCCATGGTCGGCCGAGGATCATATTATAGTTGGTTTCCTGATCTATAATATAAAACTCAGTGAGGATTGTTTTGGGTCCTAAGGTGACTGGTAGTATTATAGTTCCAATCGAAGTTGCTTTAAGGCTATCATAGCCTCTTAGTGTATTCCGAGTCGTGGAACAATTTGTCTCTCCATACCCTAGCTTTTGAAGGAAAGAGAAGGGGACTATGTTAACTGCTGCCCCATCGTCAACCATTGCACGTTTAATGTAATTGTTATAAACCCACACTTGTAAATGTAAGGCTGGATCACCTCTACGTGTAATCTCAGCATCTGTTGGCATTTTGCTTATGTCGAATATAAACTCGGTATCCCTATCCGGCTGCCCCGGAGGGTGGATATCAAAGTCTATATGGTTTACCTGTGTTTCGGGAGGAGGAGTGATGTTAATTAAATGACCTAAACCTAATGCTTCTAAAAGAGCAGCCCTATGGGTAGGAGAGTTCTTCAGCAAGTCCAAAAAGGAGATGTGAGAAAAGGTCTTTGTTAAGTCATTAATTAAATCATAGGCACCTACGGGTTTTACTAGTGTTTGTTGAATGTTATCTGGCTCTAGTGGGTAACTTGGATTTGGCTGAGAGGAATACTCTCGTGTCCTTGTTATGGCTTCCACGTGTAGCTCAGTGTCTAATTCCACTAAACTGACTATCTTGGTTCGTGGCTGACTTCCTAATTGTGGTGCGACAGGTGGATTTAGTGAAGTCGAGGCTTCATGATCATTGTTTCCTGTCATTACACCCTTGTTCGTCCCATTTGGATTTAATTTGTTATTGTGATTTGGGAGCGGATCATTAAAGATCTTGAGGGGTGCGTTTTGAGGGGAGACTACCCCTGTGAAAGTACTTGGCGTAGGTGATGTAGGATCAGCTAAGAACATATCTATGAAAAGTTGTCTTTGTTCCTCTGGCAAATGTTGCATGAATTTATTGTAGTCATGGAAAGTCCTAGTGTCATGGCCTCGAATTTTTTGGAAACCACAATATGAGTTGGGATTATAATTCCTAGGTTGTTGGTTTGGCACGTGTTGTGGTCCAAAACTCTGATTAAACCGTTGACTATTAAGATTAAAGTTTTGCATTTGTTGCCTTTGGTTTTGATATCCAGTTGAGTTTTGACTTGGACCCTGTGTCTGGATCTTCCTTTGTTGTTGTTATTGTTGTGGACGATTAAAATCCACCGAGTTGATTGTTGGGGTAAAATTGTTGTTTCGTTGATTGTTAACCGGCGGTGGAGCATTTACAACATTTACCTTTTTTTCTTGGTCAGTTACTCCATCTGTTGTGACCCCGCAGTTCTTGTTAAGGATTTTAGGTCCTTGATTGGCATTTGTGGTAGTAGGATAAGTCGTAGTATTTTGGTTGGGGATGATTAACCTCCCATTTGTTCCATATGCCTTGCGACCGCTATCTATTGCAGCTTGATCTATTCGGAGGGTGCTCTCAAGCACTTCATCGTAAGTTCTTAGTGGGAACTTCTAGACTTCTTCCTTTACCTCTCTGCTGAGAGAATGAAGGAATAAATCACATAGTTCCATCTGGTCCATGTTTGGAGTGCTTGCTGAAGAATAGAGGACTGTATGCCATCTTTGGATGAAATGAGCAACAGATTCATTGTGTTCTTGTTTAATATGCAAGAATTCCCTGATTCCTGTTCTCAACAATTTGTTCATGTCGAACGCCTTGATGAACTCTGAAACGAGTTGTTTAAATGAATGGATGGAGGCTTCAGGTATTCTGTAATACCAATCGAGGGAAATGCCCTCTAAGGTTTTGGGGAATATTTTAGCAACAACTCCATCCCAAGGGAGTAGTTCTCGAATGGCTGTGGCATAGGCCTTAATATGTGCATTCGGGTCTCCCTCCCCTTTATACTTGGGAAAATTGGGAAGAGGTCTTGGAAGCATGACGCTTCATATAGTGAAGTCTAAGGGCTCTTTCAAATATTCTGAATAAGTTCCTATTGCATAGGTTTCGACCATTGATGGTGCCTGCTGAGGGGGTGGAGGTGGAATGGGTTGTTGATATGGCGTAGCGTATGCATTTGCAGGGACATAAGGAAATCCCTGTGGTTGAGGGAACATGCCAGGAGAAGAGAACATATCTCCCTGTGGTGACTTGGAATACATGTTTAAATATGGAGGAACATTGTTCAGAAATGGATTGTTTTGTACTAAACCGGGAGGTATCATATTTTCCACTGGAGCGGCGTTAGAGAACGTAGTTCTAGTTGGCAGTTTGTTGTGAATACTGAGGAGGCATGCCCAATGTGCATGTTCCTGTGAGGAGGTCTACTTGGCTAGGATGATGTGGAGGATTGGAATTTCCTGCCTACATGAATTAACAAATTTTGACTTGCTTGAGCAAGTTCCAACCCTCTAACTTTCTCAACTAAGGCTGAGATGACCTCATTTGGTGAAGATACGGTATTTTGCCTTAGTGGTGTTTGTTGAGGTTGTATAGGCATATGGTACCCCAGCTATGAATTGATCGGTGCCCTGCCAAGTTTCACCAAGGGCATTTCCTATAGGTGTAGGAATGGAGGTGTTTTCTTGAAAAGAGACCTCAGGTTGTGTTTGTAAACCTCCTATAGGTGGGTACATACTTTGAGAGTGTTGTTCACTCCTAGCATAACGCTAAATGTTCATCATCTAAAAATAGATATGGATCTGATTGTCTACTGATTTGCGGTCTAAGCAACACCTGAGGAGATGAACCAGATTCTCCAGTGAGCGTCATGTTATTCGAGCCTGAAGGCTCTGGCTGTTGCGTTTGAGTGAGCTGATCCAACTCCTCTATTTGGAAAGAAGAACTATATCTAGTCCTTTGAGGCAGAGTTTGTGTTGAAAACCAGTTGATTGAATAGTTGTCACCCCATGCTGAGAGTGAGGGTGATGGATGTCTATTCAATTGATCGTAGTATGCTTCAAGACCTAGGAGAGGTCTGCCATATGCATCGAATCCTGACATATTCGGGGGGTATATGAATACCCGCAGAATAATGGGAAGAAGTGAAGATGGATGAAATAAAATGAAACACTAAAAGGGGAAAGGTGAAAATGAAGTAACTGTTCCTTTCACGTCAAGCTCACCAATTTTGTTGGTAAAGCTGATGTGAAAGGCTAATGAGGTGGAAAAGATGAAAAGTATACTAATTGGAAGAACAAGTAGAAATATGACTCCAAACCAGAAAGTAGGAAGTTCATGTTGGGTTCACCAATTTTGTACGATGGAAAAGTGACAAGTGAGCATGGGAATCTACAAGTAACTCTTCCTCGCACCCGACCTCCCGAGGTCATGCCGAGACAGCCGGTGGGGATGGAATATACGTGGGATGCATAGACAAACTAGTTAGGAAATCTTATGTCTTCGACACGCACTAATGGAATATGTGAATCTAAGGCAAAGAAGGCCCTCCTAACCTGAACTGGCGTGATAGATCGTTCGGTGAGGATGACTGCTCGAAGGCTCCAATCAATATCGAGCTTTGGCATGATCCGATCTATAGGTTGTGGGATACGTGGAAGATAACCTGTGGGTGCTTCGTAGATATTCCCCGACAGGGTCATGAAAATGGATGATGGATGTATGGTGGATTCTATGGGTGATTCTTTGGTCTAGTCTAGAAATCCTTAGCTTGATTAGCTGCTATATCTAGTGAGGATAGTTGTGCGATAATGATTGGTGGAAGTGGAGAGGATCTAAATACTAATGTGCGTAAACCAACATCAATGTCTGATTGACCTGTGGGCCTCGTTGGGTTGTGGGACCTGTGGATCACAACCGTAGGTTCATGGTCATTGTGGGCCTCCTATGGTCATGTGTAGAATCAATCCCTAATCCCTAATATCTAATAGTCATATGCCTTTTTGGCCTCTATGTTTAGAACTAAAAGTTGTGTAATCTTCTCAGAGTACCTTACAGGTGTTCTGGCAACTTGAATTCTTAAGCTAGTGTCTATGTCAATGAGGATGTCTCCTACGTCTAGCTGTGGGACCAAAGGATCACAACCGAATGTTTTGCTCTTTTTCAAGCCCTTCTACAGTCATGCGGATATCTTATTAGGGCAATCTGTAGTTTGGTTGGTTTGACAAAAATGTATGTGCTTTGTCATCTTCTATGTTTAATCCTCTTAACTGTGAACTGATTTCTTGTAGGTCTGTTGTTGTTCGGAAGACCTGAATTCTGAGATTTTGGTCTATGTCAGTTATTGCTGCAACAAGATTGGGTTGAGGCACGATTGGCTCGAATACGTATTCTCTGGGCTCCCTAGGTCCCGTGATTGTCATACAAAAGAAACAATATAAATCTAACTGAAGCAAAGTAAAACTAACTATGTAAAGTATATCCAACAACATATATAAATTCTCTATTTTTGTATTTTTGACAGAATATTTAACAGAATTAAGATAACAACTATTTAATAAAATTGAAAGAGCAATTATTTAATATCTAGAAAATAAAAACTAAGCTAATAACAGAATTTAAAACAAATAAAGTAGCCGAGTATAGCTACCTACCTGTGCAGTTGTGAATCTATTCTGAATAACCAAATAACTGATCTAATCTATTTGAAAGACCCCTGATCTTACCTCAGAAGTGAGGAATGAATCATAGTTTCTCATAAACTATCAATCCCCACAGCTTCCCTGGCAATATCGAAAGTGAGATTAACTGAAATGAAATGATTCACTACTCTATTTGATATGTTTTAACTAGAATTTTTGATAGCTTCAACCTGGATTTTGCAGAACAGTGGCGAATCCGATTGTGTGTGGCTTTGTCCCCTCAGTGTGGTCTCCTCATTCCTTCGTGCTCACGTGAATCTAGAAAAGCATGTAATGTTAGCGTCAACAGAAGTAGGTATTGGAACAATGGTAGCTTTGGATGTAGACTGAATACAATGTGAGTAGGAGAGGGATAGCGCAAGAGAACAGAGCTTGGCTTATGCAATTCCTAGCGGGATTTATTGCGAGTCATGTAACACAAAACATCCAGAACCTGAAACTATCCTTCTTGATGAACAAAACCTGCAACTCTAATGGCTTCAGACTGAAAATGAAACTATCCTATCTCAATTGATTGTATGAAACGGTAATAACACTAGAACAAGAAGATCATGTGGCTTCTAAATATCAAAATAAGACTAACTATGCATGCAACAAATGAAAACTATTGAATTCCTAAACAAGAACTGAAAGACTAAACTATTGAAATGAGAGGATGAGAGGTAATTTTGAGGGGCCATTTTCTTGTAATCAAACCAGCTATTTATAGAATTCCCATTTACCCAAAGGTAACTCCAACTAGGACTCTTTTACTATAAACAATGGAGAAACACTATTACAGGGAACCAAAATCATAAATACAAGCAAAAATGGATGAGAAAGCTGGTAAAAGTTGAAAATTTACGCGAGTCACGTTAAAAGAAGCATGCTGGAAAAAGCATGAAGGACCTGAGCCGCCCTGAGCAGGGCGGCGGTTTCATCACTGAAGACCAAAATGCAAAGGAAAAGAGGGGGAAAGAGCAAAATAAAGCACGCAGAGGGTAAGCGGGGTATGTGGGATGTTAACACACACTTGGAGAGCTTTTCTAGAATCCTGAAAACCTTGGGAGGAGACCTGCATCATCATTAGGGCATGTGTAACATCATTCCGGTGGTACTGTAGGGTACGTACAGGGTCCTCTTTCTCCCTTCCTTTACATCATTGTTGTTGAAGTCCTAAGTCAATTTTGTCAAAAAGATAAAAGAGAGAGAACACTGATGGGCATCAGGCTGGTTAATGGGATCGATAACCTTTGTCTTCAACAATTCTTTGATGACACTTTTCTTCTAGGACAAGCTGATGTTAATGAAGCTAGAGCCTTCAAAGAAATTATTCAAAACAATGAGGACGTCTCTGGAAAACTCATAATTTTTTACAAAATCTTGTGCTTCTTTATAAATGTTAGTCAACAACAATAAAGTAGATTGGCTAACATTTTGGGTTGTAGAATAAAAACGTTGCTTGACAACTATTTAGGGATGTCGTTTTGTGGTAGTAAACTGGTTCAGGACACTTGTAACCCATTAATTGAAAGGTTTCACAAAATATTGGCTTCAGGGAAGGGATCGCTTCTTACCTAGGCAGAAAAATCTAAATTGTTGAAAATTTCTTTGCAAGGAGTGGTAATTTATATAATGTCCATCTTCATGATTCATGTTAAAGTCAAGATGGCTATTGAAAGAATACAAAAAATATTCTTATGTTCTGTAACTGAGGGAAAAACTTGAATTCCCCTTATTTCTTGGAGAAAGTTACTAAACCCAAGAATTATGGTGGTTTGGGAGTCAAGGATATTCAGATCATGAATGAAGCCCTTATAGCCAAGGTCAGATGGAGAATGTATAAGGAACAAGGAACCTGGGTGGATATTCTCCAAGAGAAACATTTGTAGACTATTGGCAGAATGAGTATCTTTTTTTCTAATGATGAATTCCCGAAAGGTTCCGGTTTTTGGAATCCTTCCAAATCTAGAGGTCTTCTGCTCAAGGGTATACTATGGAATCTTGGGGTTGAAAATAGTATAAAATTCTAGGATGATCCATGGTTGGAAAAGGAACCTCTGGGGAAAATTGAACCTTGGGCCCATCTCAAACTTTACTATTGCCATGAAAAATGAGTGTTGGCTAAACATTATTGGGTTCTTAACCAAAAATTTCCAAAGTGGATTAGTATTCTTCCACATCCTGATTATATTGGATCAAGAAGTCACTTTGTAGATCTGAATAAGAAACTAAGAAACTTTCACATACCCAACAAACTCATTCATGATGAGATGATCTAGAGTAAAATTGTATCTGGGGCCTTTGAAGTCAAGTCTAGTTATGCCTTAGCCTTTAAAGGCAATGAAGTGTATAGGGATTGGTATAAAATTTGGAACAAGAATCTCATTCCCAAGATAAATGTATTCTTTTGGGAAACCTTTTAGAATAAAATCCTCATTGTGGATAACCTCAAGAAAATAGGAATGATTGTGATCAATAGATGTACTTTGTGTAAATAAGAGAAGGAAATGGTTAAGCATCTCTTCGTGGAATGAAATTATTCTTTCCATATATTTTTTGTTGTTCTAGATTTTTTCAACCTTCAATTCCCTCTACCTGGTGACCTTGATAGCCTGGTAGTCCACTGATCATTCCCCTTCAGATATTTTGTTATCAAAGTTGCTTGGAAATGTGCCCTGCCACATATACTATGGGGATTATGGAAAAAGTGAAACAAAAGGATATTTAACAACAAATATGCCTGCCCCATCAAGGTTTTTCAAATTTTAAAGGAAAACATCATGATTCTTAAACATAAATGGATAGAAACATACACCAAGGAGGAAAAATCTATTATAAAATCCCTCAAGATCAGCCCTTCAAAAGAAGGAACCAATTCAAATAAGAATGATAATAGAAGGAGCATGAGATGGAAACCACCGCCAGTTGACTGGTTCAAGCTTAGTTTTGACGGGCCTTCCAAAATGAGAGAAGGTAAAATGGTGGACGTGGTATTATTAGGGACCACAAGGGATATTGTATCAAGGCTTATGTTGGCCCCCTTGTGAATCAATCAAATACTTATGCGGAGGCTATGGTTGTGTTGTGGGGATTAAAAATTGCTAAGGACCGGAAACATGGAGGCATCCTATGAGTATTTTATTGATATGAAAATGTAGATTACATCCAAATTCTAAGCAGATTACAGAATGAATAAGGGATGCAATATTTATAGATATTGGACAACCATAATACAAACAAATATAGTTTTAAAAACTACACAACAACCTACGTTCTACTACAACAAACTCACATAAATATAAAATAATACAAATAATAAGGTTATAACAATATAAACATATAACTATGCTAATAAACAACCTATTTACCCATAGTAAAAAACAAGTTACCATAGTAACACACAATTACCTATTGTAAAAACAGTAAATGATAAATTAACCTAGTGAAATGGGTTTTACCTAACATTCCCCGCTAAAATTTGCATTGCCTCAATTTTGCATTGGCTCAAGGGAAGTGTAGACACTAAAATTAGGTCACATTCCCCTTTGGTTCCTCGACAAATAAACACTTTCATCACATTCACCTAGCGATGGCCCCCCTCACCCCACTAATATTAATTTAATTAAATTAATTCATTATACTCACCATATTTATTATTTAAATATCCTAATTTAGCTAATATCCACACATACACCTGACCTAGACACCTCATCAAGCCAACTCACCCTAAGACCTATTCTTAGTAAGTTGCCATAACTAACTAAGACTTACCCAAACCCTAAAAATCAATGCCTACATTCCCTCTAACCACATTCCCACATGCTTACAAGAAGCTTCCATTCTAATCCACGGGTTAATGACATGAGATCCGAGAAAATCAAGAGGATCTCCCTCGTTTAGTAAACCTAGGAAATCCTGCCTTGATTGACACTAGTTACCCCTAACCATTGCCGGTTAAGCCAGAACCGTTGTCAGTCACCCTTTTAACCCCCAAAACAACCTTATTTTCAAGGTTAGAAAAGTTTGGCAAACATTTTGTGGACAGATTCTTAAGAGACATCACATCTTCCAAGAATGAATTTTAGTGAGAACACGCATGTAAAGCAGGAGATCAAGCATTTTCTCCTGCACAGCCATCTAGCACTCACCCCAGCAAGGATTTAATCCAACCAAGAAAAAAGGAATGCACATGCAGCCCATGTAGAAGCTTTTCTACAATTGGTGATTATCTGCAGCCTTCAATCTCTTACAAACACCTTCATCCGTCAATTGCAAGCGTCCAAGACCAAAATTTAAGTAAGTGGAACATTGCATACTCCTTTGGTTCATTTCATTTCATCATTATATTGTCACCCTATACTCTCTTAGCCACCCATAGACCTCCATTAATACTCACCCCTCTATATACCCATTTAAACATTGCTCAAATCCCACCCGAACCACCTAATACCTCATTCCTAACCAACCAAATTTCTTTGTGCTATCACAAAGGAGACCCAAAACTCATTATGTGGCATTCCCAGTTTTCCACAGTAATCAGCGCCGGTTACACCAAACCGTCGTCGGTCACCCTTAACTGGCATTTGTCTTTGTATTTTCCCATACAACCCAGAACAATGACTTACCCACCTAATTCCCACATCACCCTTATTCACCTGTGATCTACCTGAGACCTCTATCAGACCTGCAGAGACCCAGAACCAGTTACTTGACCTTCAGATCTTATTTTAACTTAGCCTGTTAGATTAGATCTTTCTTATTGTATTTTGGATGAGATACCCAAATCATTTCAACTACGATAGGATTTACTTTATTACCCGCATTAAATTGTTTTAAACAATGGACTGAAAACCATCTAGGAAGTATCACACTTCCCAGATCTAGCACACGCTAGGCAGTTCACTGCACATATTGTTTAACTCTTTCTGGTGGTCTTGCTTTTCATTACAGGTAGTTCCTCCTAGCCAAAAGGAAGCTCTCACGATCAGTTATGGATTCAGAAGTCATACGCGCGCAACAACCCATCAACCAACATTTCAACAGGTATTCCTCCTACGCCCGTTACCCTATCTATTTCGTCAATATTCAAAGAAACGTCTAAGAATTAGGGTGAAACATTTTGGCATGCCTGGTGGGACCCATCCGGGGTTCCTTGCATTTTATTCATTCCTAGGAAAAGTTTGTGTTTGTTTCCCTTCTTGAAAAGCATACACATTAATTTTCTTCCTTGGTAACCTACCTTTTCTTTCTATTTGCTCTAAAAGAAACCTTTCTTTTGGTGTAATTAAAAAGAACCATTTCTTTGTGTTTGTTTTCTACATTTTAGTGAAAGAGCATCCCTCTTCCTCTTCATCTATTTGTGTCATCCAACTTCATATTTCGATTTGGGCTTAAAATAAGTGCATTCCATTCTGATTTATTGCATTAGCTCACATTAATTGAGGGCAACCTATATGCTGGAAGTCATGCCCAGTTAATGGTTGACAAACAAATAGTAGAAAAGCACTTCTTTCCTTTTCTCTTTCTCTGAGTCTTGCCAAATCCTCACAAAAATTCAAAAAACATACACATTCTTAAACAACATCTTACCTGGAAGAAGCCTGTAGGTGATCACATGATCATGAGGTGGTAGTGGGCTCCCCAGCTCGCTACTCTGTCGAGTCATACTTCAGAGCGAGGCCCGCCCCCACCATAACATACCTGAAACCTCACCTTTTAGATCTCCTTCTTCGTAGGAAGCCATCCTCACCAAAAAAGCTCTATTTTACAGTTCATGTGTTATTCCTTAAATAGCATAAGCTAAACAAACATAATAGAAAAGGCACTCCTAGGATCACATTTTTCTTAGTGTTTCTGCTTGGCTTGCGTTTTGAGGTGAGAGATCACGTTCTTCATTTTTTATGTTCATCCTTGCACACTCCTCATCATAGTTGGTGTATTTCTAGCTTCACCTAAGAGTGCCTGGCACCATATTCTCATCATTCTCATAATTCTCGGTCTGATTCCACATCAAATTTTAATTCACAACCACTTTCCTTTCATCACTGTTTCAATTTCATAGTGACCGGTGTCGGTCCAGCGACTGTTGTCGGTTACCCTCTGACCGTCGTCAGTTATACCCAACCGGTGTTGGTTCCAAGTCCTTTTTGTTAACCTACCCAAAAGGACATTTATTCATCTTCTTCCACTTTTCACAGTCCCTATCACTTGCTATCATTCCCATTGATGTTGTAAAACTCATTAGATTTGGCATACCTATCATATTTGACCTTATACCCTTGTTTTTTTACTCACTGTCCATTTTCTACAGTGACCAGCAGCGGTTACCCCTAACCGGCGTTGGTTTGCCCTAACTGGCATTGGTTAGCCTATTTCACTTTCTAGCCAACATTTGGTACCTAATCCACTTTTTACTGCTATGTGTTCACCTGTTCCTACGTTGTTTTTCTGAGTCATTTACAGAGAAGCAGCCCTACCTGATCAGTACATAGTTCACATGGTGCTGACCTGAAAGACAAGCAAGTGCACTCGTATTCCATGCCAGTTGTCAACCACTCCCACCTAGTCCTTCACCACCTTCCATTTTATCACCAGCCATGGATCCTATCCAACCTATCACTATCGCTACAGGAGATGAGGAGTTCGCACGACTCCTTGACCAAAACCCTACCGCTTTGTAGTTTTACCTTTCCCACTCATCCACTCGAGATGCCTCGGGTCAGTTGATATACGGCATGCCTGTATCTATCCCCCCGACTCTTGTTCCCACTCCGTGCATTGGCCCCATCTGGCTCATGTGCTACCTTGCATCTACCTTACCTCCAGTCATTTCCTAGCTAGGTCCTATACCCGCTATGACTGCCACATGTCTGCTACCTCCGTTGTACACCTATCACATCCACCATACCTTTGACAACTACCCAAAACACAACCTCATCTACCCCTAATGTCTCGCACATACCCGTAGCTACACTACCACCTCCGGTGTCAGTGACCCCTACCCATTTTTAGAACATGGTCCCTTCCATTCCACAATCGCTAGCTCTCATTGCCACTAGGGTTACCACGACCCTTCCACCTCCATATACATACTATCAGCAACCTCTCCGTTTCATCTATTATTCACTCCAGGTATGTACCCCCATATTTCACTACCTTCTTCTTAATCAACCTACACGGCAACACCATATACTAGGAGTGTCACCCCCATTATATGCCCAAAACCAACCCTCTCAAGCTAAAGGAGGCACCCAATCATCGCAACCTACCAATGACCTAATCAAATTGATGTTGGACAAGATGCAGACATTGGAGGCATTGGTTTCTGGCTCCCAAAACACTCTCACCTATGACGAGATATGTAATGAACCCATCCACCCATCCATTCCTATTCGTTCATACCCCATGCATTGGGAAGATACCTAAATTCAACCTCTTCAATAGCAAAGAAGACCCACAACGGGATTTGCAGTCTTTCAAACATGGGTGCTACCTGATCGCTCACGATGATGCTTTGCTCTTGAGAACCTTTCCCATGTCTCTAATTGGACCTGCATTAGATTGGTACAGTGGGTTACTTAGACACTCTGTATTCTCATTTAATCAAGTAGCCCAAGCATTCTTGGATCACTTCTCCATCAATATCGTCAAGAAGGTTACCATGACCGATCTATACTCCATGGGTCAATATGAGGATGAATCTATCACAGATTTTATCACTCGCTAGCATAGCTTGATCAGCACACTCACCTTCCAACTGCCACAAACAGAACTCATTGAGCTCTTCACACAGGCTTGTGCTACACATATCTCACCGACCTTGCAAGTCCAAACCTTCCAAAAATTCGATGAAGCATTCACTATAGCACGAAAGTTAGAGATTTGGGCCATCGAAGAGAAGAAAATCCAATTACGCAATAATAATTTGGCATTCAAGTCGAATGATACATATTCTTCTTCTAAACCAAAAAAATATTATTCAAAAGCTTAAGGGCACCGTTAACACGGTGGTACTCAAAGTTGGTCTGGCTCATCCATAAAATCAGGCTACCCCCTCATCTAATATCTCACCCATCCAGACTTTTCAATTCAGACAAGAAAAGTAGAAATACACCCCAATTGGGGAGCCTTACTATTATGTCTTAGAATATCTTATCAAATTTGGGGCCATCACCCTTCCACCTATAAAACCACACACTAGATTTGACCTTGCTCACACCATGCCCGCATGGTATAAATAACATGAATTCTGTAACTATCATCGATTAAATGGTCATAGTGATGGTAATTACATCACTTTCAAGAACATTTTCCAAGAAATGCTCGATAAAGGTGAGTTAACCATGGATAATCCTAATGCACCTGCCAACCAAAACCTACACATCTTCAAGAAACCATTTCCCAATCATGCCCCTTCATCTGATCAAACCCGTGAGACCTCAACTCATGATACCCATACCTGCAAGGTTCACGCTATTTTTAGTGACATACAATGTCGCCTCCCAATTACCCCATATTCCTTCCATAGAAGAGATTCTAGCCCGAAGTCCTCCTTTTACATCAAAACCAACCTCCCCTGTTCCTTCACCCATAAAGGAACACCTTTCACCTCCTTTCTCACCTATGTAGGAACCTTCTGCTAACATCGAGACCATTTCACCTTTGGCTTCTCCACTTAGAGAACCAATACCCACAGTACTTCTTCAGTCCATGGAGGATACTTATTTACCTCCTTCACCCATAGAGGAGCTCCCATCATCTCCTCCACCTATAAAGGAGCACCCATCATCTTCTCTGCCTATCACAGACCTAGTCGAGATACCTTTACCTCTTGGTGAGCATTCTCCATCAACTGCCCAAAATCTTGCAGACCTATTTTCAGCTCTCTTACCCACAAAAGCTGAAGCTAGCCAATCCCCCCATCTCTAAGACACATTTTACAGGAATTTCCATTAGGTCCTCATTAACTCCACCTACAGACATTCCATTCTCATGTTTGACCAATCACTTAGATTATGTGGATAGGGATTTACTATGGGGGTGCCTTTTGCTTCCTGTCTCCATGCAGATGTAGATGTCACTTGTTGATACCTCCACTATCTACCCAAAAATATTTCAACCAATTGAACTAAACACAACCACCTCTATCACAGGTCCTTCCACAACACCTATCATAGCTCACACCACAACCCTTACTGATAACCCAACCTATAACTAAACCCAAACCCACACCCTATGGCATCTTCCTCAACTAAACCTATTACCAATTTAGGGGGTCACCCCAACCACCAGCCTTACTCATCCACCTATCAAACTGGATTTAGCTACATCCTCCAAATTCAACACCACACCTACTCCTTCACCTAAATAGAAGAACCAAACCCATAGAATTCATACCCCAGCTACACCAATCACACCTACACCTATCCCATCTGTTTTAGGACCTCAACTTCCCAACATGGTCAAACAACCTCCACCCATCAATAAACCAAAAACAACAACAACCCATTCCTTCCTCAAAAACCTCCAACCTACCTAGGTGCACTGACACAACTTACACCCACACCTGCAACATCTCTACCACCCATACCTCTAATACTTTCCACAACTGCTTCACTACCCACTACACTTCAATCTTTGTCTCTCACACCCCCTGCACGACCTACAATCATCTACCTTCAAAGCACCTACGTTATCCCAATGGGTAACTTTCCCTTTTCCCCCATTCTTCTTTTCCTTCTAGACCTTGTACACCCATATCACCTTTACCCAAGAAGGTGCAACCCGAAAACAAAACTCCGCTACCCCATAATAAGGTAGTCAAAATAGCCACACACCCTCCTGCTTGTTCATCTACCATACCCCTACCTAAACAAACATGACTGGACACCCAAGACCATGTCAGCACCCAAAACTATAGCTCAACCTATTCCCCCTCCTACAAGGACCATTCCTCAACAATAAAACTACACCTACACCCAAATCCCACTTTTCACTTCCCACTTTGATCCACTAGTGGGGTCCTATGCCAAAATTTTAACCAACATCCTTGATACTTCTATCATCACATTACCGCCACTCAGACCTTACAACCCCCTCAAACCTAAGCCAAAGGGGTTTGATGATACTAAAATTTGTGCCTACCATCGTGTGCCAGGGCACGATGTGGAGAACTGCAAGGCCTTGAAAAACCATCCTTATCCAATTGTGTCATCTGAAAAGCCAACTTTGACGATGACGACCTTCTCGACAACAACCCTGCTTCACCGACACCCATTCCCACACTACCCACTCAATAACCACAACCTCCACCCTCACAGCTCCTAGCAGCCACCTCCAAGATTCGAAATTAACATGGTTCACATCAAAGAACTTGTCGTGCCATCACCTAAATTTCATTGCGCTCATCTCACTTCATAAGGAATTTCTCCTCCAGTAGGTTTTTTCCCATTATGTCGTTATACCACTCATCCTATACCTTCTCCATTTAATGACTCCCCTCAATTCAACATGATACACATCACTAAATGTGCTCAAAAGGATAAGGGCAAAGAAAAGGCAACTGACCCACCAACCAATCCTATACCCAACATACCATCTCCACCCATACCTAAAATCATTATCCTATGGCCCCACTGTACCCCATTTCTAATGGAGTCACACATCGCACCATGCTCAAAGAATTAGACCAATCTCCCCTCAAAATGTCCTTATATGACCTCATTCAAACCTCAGAATCCCATCGTCAAGCTCTCATAGAGGTTCTTCAATCTATTGAGGTTTTACCCAACGATCCTACACCCGTAGCCTCCATTACCACACACCCCATCATGTAGCCTCTCTCACCAAATTACCACCGTCATCTTCACCCCACCCTATTCACCAAGTAGCCTCCCTTAGCTTTTCAGAGGAAGAGATTGCACCACACCAAAATGATGACCCCAAACCCAGCCCTCTTCATCTCTATCCACATCGATGACATACAAGTACGTCATGTGATGATTGATGGGGGTGCTAGCATTAATATCATTTCATCCCATGCATTCACTCAAATGCACATACCTAACAATTACATGCATAAACATCCTGTCATGTTACGTTCATTCAATGACACTATCACCTCTACACTAGGCACCATTATCCTCCACATTTGCATGGGCCCCTGCACTATTCTAGAATTATTTTATGTATTGGAGGGGGAATTCCAATATAAATTATTGCTTGACAGACCCTGGATTCGTGTCATGGGTTGCATTCCTTCCACTTTACATCATTGTGTAAAGTTTGAACATGAAGGACACACCTATACCATTCCAGCTGATCCATCCCCTTTTAAAACATGCAACATGCTTTCCCGACCCAATGATGTGCTCATACCCATTAAGGTTGTCTACCTCCATGACCGCTACTTCTTCACCTACACCTCCACTTACCAGTACAGTCGCTACTTCAACCGCACATACCTCCTCCATTCCTACCGCTGCCATAACCTCCATAACTAACCCATCAGCTTCCTAATCCATTAAGTCCACCTCTGCATTGACCTTTGACACATCATCCATTCCGGCTACCTACATACCAACCACTCATCCCTTGGAAGGTGTCTTCCAACGCCTCACTCTGGGGGAATACCACCTATATAGTGTCAACACATTCCTTACTCCACAAGAGTATGGAAATCTTCACCAAAACCATCGCTACGATCACCACATAGTAGAACAACTCCTTTATGGTCCTCCTCATCTTCGTACCAATCTCACATATGGGGGACTTGATACTACCACTTACACACCTGAACCACCACCACAAACTCACCCATTTTCCGCTGACTTCTAATCACTTACCAATCATCATTTCACCCACACCTTCCTGCACCGATGTGCATGGAAGGGTTTTGGTTTTGGATTTTATGAGCAAGTCCGCCATACCATTATTCCATGTACCACCTGAAAACATAACGACCGTAGTGGTATCAGATTTCCTGAACCACCTACCAAACAGGCCCACATTGAACTCATTAAGGACACTAGCCCTTCTCGACCTTCTTCACCCGCTCCACCTTCATCACCACCCTCACTGAAGGAGTTGATGGATAATGAATCTATCCCTCCTGATTTTTTTTTTTTTTCATAAACACCATTTCCTTGGGGCCTCTGACTTATCAATGCGAGGGCGAGGACCCCTTACACTCTTCCCTTCATGTATCCTGAAATGATCGATGATGATACACCTTCAATTAACATCATTCAATGTCGGGATGATGAATCTATACTCACCTACCTTGGTGTAGAAGACTCATTTATTCATCGATTGTTACCCTCTGAGACGTAAACCATGTTGAATGAATCAACTATCAAGATCAACATTCATACTCAGGATGACCCGCACATCCTAAAGATTGGTCAATCTTTAGATGCTACTGAACAAGAAGCCATCACTTCTTTTCTCAAAGATCATAACCATGTTTTCACTTGGTATTATGTAGATATGCTCGGTATTGACCCCACCATAGTGGTCCACAATATCATAACCATTCCTGATGCCAAACCCATCAAACAAAAGCTAAGGAAAATGCACCCTCGCATTACCCTTCTTGTCAAAGAAGAACTTCAGCGCCTTCTTTCCATTTCCTTCATCTTACCCATTGATTATCCTTGTTGGATTTATAACATTTTCCCTGTCACTAAAACGACAGGGGGACTCCACATTTACACAGACTTCCGTGACCACAACCTAGCCTACCCGAAAGATGATTTTCCCTTACCTGGTATTGATCAATTGGTTGACCTTACCGCTGGTCATGAGATACTATCACTCATGGATGGCTTCTTGGGTTATAACCAAATCTTGCTTGCCCTAGAAGATCAACACAAGACCTCGTTCATCACCCCTTGGGGGACCTTCTACTATCGAGTCATGCCTTTTGGCCTTAAAAATGTTGGTGCCACATATCAACGGGCTATGAATTACATCTTCCATGACATCATGCATCGCATATTGAAAGATTATGTGGATGATCTCTTGGCTAAATATAAATGCCACTTCGAGCACCTTGCCATCCTCAAAACCATCTTTGACCGTCTCATTAAATATTGTGTCCTCCTTTAACCTAAGAAGTGCGTCTTTCACGGTCCTCTCAGGAAAACTCCTGGGCTTTATCGTTTTCCTATGTGGTATAGAAGTCGACCCTGCTAAAGTCAAGGCCATTCTCGAAAATGCCTCCACCTACTAACCTTAGACAACTCCATAGCCTACAAGGTAAGTTGCATTTTATTCACCATTTCATTTCACAATTATCTTATCGGTGCCAACCATTTCATCATCTGCTCAAGAAGGATGTCTCCTTTAAATGGGATGATGACTACCACAAAGCTTTTGAGGCCCTAAAACAATACCTTCTCCAAACACCCGTACTCATTCCACCTAAAGACGATCAACCTTTTTACCTATACATCTCAGCTACCGATCACTCCTTAGGAGCCATGCTCGCTCATCACGATGAACAACACAAGGAGCAGACGGTTTATTACATAAGTTGTACTCTTTTAGACTATGAAACCTGATACACCCATCTAGAAAAAAATTTCTTAGCCTTAGTTTTCATTGCCACCAAACTCCGCCATTACCTACTCAACCACAAAACCTATGTTGTGACCAACACCGACCCCTTACACTTCATGTATGCCAAACCTTATCAAAATCAAGTGTGCCGCATGATGGCTTATGCTTTTAGGTGACCTAGACCTTGAATTCATTCATCAAAAATCCATCAAGGGCCAAGCTATCACCAACCAATTGGCTGAAGCACCTATTTCCGGGGATCAACCCTCTAATTTTGACTTTCCAGATGAGTCAATTGCTACCCTTTCCCTAGACGAACCCCCTTACCAAATGACACTCTTCTTTGATGGTTCCAAGTGTCAGTGTGGGGTTGGGGCTGATATTATCCTCATTCCTCTTGATGGTGACCCCATGCCTTTGTCTTTCAAACTTCATTTTGAATGCACAAACAATATTGCCGAATACGAAGCACTCATACTAGGTCTCCAAGCCGCCTATGCCCTAGATGTCAAATCAATCAACATCTTTGGTGATTCTCAATTAGTTGTAAACCAGGTCAATGGTATATACCAATGTCGTAATGAGATACTTCAAAAGTATAAACATCATGTAGACATACTTTTGACCACCTTTGACCGTTACACCCTTCAAACCATCCCACGTTCAACCAACAAATTTATAGATACCATGGCCTGCTTAGCTTCCCAAATACCTGCTTTGCCCACCGATTCTAAAATATTTCTCACCATATAATGACTCCAATCACCTTCTTATCTACCTCAAAATTTTTACTCCATCGGAACCGTCACCCCCAACCTGAGTGACCTTTGGTACAAACAATACTCTGACTATCTTTCTCTCTCCATCTTACCTCCTAGCCTCACCGTAATGGACAACACACCTTCCTTAAAAAGGTCTCTCGTTACGTCATTTTGGGGGGACTCCTCTATAAGCATGGCTTTGATGGTATTCTCTTACGATGCCTCACAAGTTCTAAAATTCCTTATACCATTAAGGAGGTTCATGATGGCATATGTGGAGGTCACTTTAGTGGCCTTGTTGTTGCTAAACATATCCTTCACCTAGGCTATTACTAACCGACCCTTAACCATGATTGTTGTGACTATGTCAAGCGTTGTGTAAAATGCCAACAACATGCCAATCTTCATCATACACCCAGTCATGCCTTATAGGTCGCCCGTGACCTTTGGCCCTTCTCTCAATGGGGTTTGGATCTTGTCGAAGAAATCAATCCCCATTCTTCCCAACGACATCAATGGATCATCACTGCTACCGAATACTATACAAAATGGGTGGAAGCCATACCACTCATCTCCATGAAAGCCAAGAAAATATGTGAGTTCATCAATCATCACATCATTTATCACTTTGGTGTTCCTCATTGCCTCATCACTGAAAATGGAAAACAATTCAAAAACAAAACATTGCAAAAAATTTGTGATGCCTTTGGTATTCAGCTTAGTTTCTCATCACCTTATTACCCACAAACCAATGGTCAAGCCAAATCCACTAACAAAACCCTAAACAAAATTCTTATGAAAGTGGTTAACGATACTGGGAAGGGATTGGCATACGCACATTCCTTTTTCCCTATGGGCATACCACACTAGTATTCCCACTTCCACTACTGCCACACCATTTTCTCTAGTCTATGGTACAGAGGCGGTTCTACCTCTCGAAGTCTAGATTCCCTCACTCCGCATTTCTCTCCATGACATGCTCAATGATGATGAATTTTGTTAAGACCATTTAGCACAACTAGAGTTATTAGATGAACACCGTCTTAATGCTCTTGACCACCTTCAAGTTTACCAAAAACGTATCAAACGTGCCTATGAAAAGTGTGTCCATGAATGAACCTTCCAAGTGAGTGACATTGTCTTGAAAGAAAATCAACATGTAACCAAAGCAGAAAAAAAGTAAACGGGGAAAATTTGCTCCTAATTGCCTTGGACCATACATCGTAACTCATACTTATGGATCAGGTGCTTATCGTTTATCTTCACTCGATGGTAAACCCGAACCTGAGCCCCTTAATGCCTTACATCTTCGACCATTCTATTGTTTACTTTTATTCCTACCTCACTTTTTGTCTCTTTCCATGCTCATCCCTTGAGCGCTATGCACTTCATACACATTACCAACAATTAAACAAGAATCATGTGAGTACCTGTCACTTGTTATCTTCTCTTGAATATGTGTACCACGGCGCTGCACATAGTATGATTCTCATGGATACTTTTTGTCTACCTTTAGATGAGATCCCATGGTCATTTCACCTTGCTTTTTGCACAAGAGTCCTATTCTCCACCTTTATCTTGTCCATGACTTCAAATCCCTCACATGGGATACAACTCCTTGAGTCAAAATTCTACTCAAAATATTACTCCCTCAAAAGGACATCTTCCTCTCAAAAATTGCTGTTGTAAATAGACCACTCCCTTGAAGGACAACTATGTAAAGCTCTTCCAAAAAAAAATGAGAGCAACTGAAGCTTCCCGCATCGATCAACTTCACGAAGATCTCAAGGAGTTAAATTTTCTTCATCCCACTATATACTTCCCGCATCGATCAATCTATCTCAAATACAAGTCAAAACAAAAAAAAATTTAGTCATGGACTTGCCCATTGTGACCTCGGATCTCTTTCCTGAAGAGCATGCTACCTCGTATCATATAACATCAACCACCTTTCACCATTCTTACCATTCCCACTCCCATTTCCTACTGCCTCAAGGGACCTCTCAGAAACCTAGACATTTGGTGATCATGTGACGACTTTTCACCGTAGAACACTCAATCATGCAATGTCTTTAGGGTCTTACATTCATCACCTCCTCCAAGGTGTGATCTACTCGGTATGAGTGGCTTTATTGCCCCCTCTTATCTTTTAACCGTCTTTGTTTATGTTTTGATTATCTTATACAGGACTTGGTCATCGACGCTTACCTTTGGTGTAATCTTCTTCTTTCGCCACAATTGACCTCACCTACATCACTTTACCTATAAACCACCCACACCTAATAGACCTACACCCACATCATGCCTAAAACCTCCTAACTCATTTTCATACCCCCTCATACTCTTCCCTAGCTCATGGGAGAACTACATCAACCTGAGGTCCCTTTTCACCGGGACTATGTAGGCAACACTCCGAGGGCATGGGGCCCTTGGAGGTTAGCTTGGCCATTCTCTACCCTAAAAAAATCATCTTCCATATTCCTCATATTACATCATACCTCACTTAGTTTCCCCTTTTTATCCAAAATTGGAAATTAAACCACATACATAACGAATTGCTTCATATTTTAATCCTCATTAAAACATACATTTATTACGCCTAGTATTTCTCTATCATCATTATGCATATATTATACCACATCTCACATGTGACCCATATTATCATTCATTGCATAAAATAATGAATCTCAACTTCACCTACTTTGAACTCAACCATGCCTAAACCAACCTGACTCAACCATGCCTAAACAAACCTGACTCCACCATACCTAACAAACCTAACTCCACCATACCTAACGAACCTAACTCAAGCACGCCTAAAAAAACATGACTCCACCATGCCTATGACCTAACCCAACCATGCCTAAGACCTAACTCGATCCATGCCTACACCAACCTGACTCGATTCATGCCTGAACCAACCTGACTCCATCATGACTAACTCACCTAATTTCCATCCATATAAAAAAAAACAAATGAAAAATCTCATCAACGCACCACAACAAATCAAAAGTCTCATCAAAACATCAAAAAATCAAGAAATATCATGTATCTCATCATATAATAAATGTGTATCTCAATACAACATACATGGATATCCCATCATGTCCATCATCTCAAAATAATCGGCACGCAGGATGATACTCAATACAAAATGTCATCGGCATGCATGCCAATATCATATACACTGGAACAATAAAATAATACAAAATCTCTTCAGCGTGCAGGATGGTATATGTTCACAATATAAAAAAACCTCTCATACATCCTCACTGTCTTCGGCACGCAGGCCGGTATGTGATAAAAAATACAACTATCTTCGGCACACATGCCGGTATGTGATAAAAATACAACTATCTCTCGACATGCAGACCGGTACATATCACAAAAATAACTATCATACATCAAATTTCAAAAGCCCCATATCAGGCATCTCGACGGATGTCCTCCATCTCTATATCACCTATACCCTCTACCTCCTGGGTCCCTACTAGCCACCTGTACATCTAGCTCTACAACCTCTACCTCTTAGCTCTCTAGATGTGTCTGCACTATACCCAACTGGGTAATCAGAGTAGCCACCTGCCCCTGTAGGTCGTCTCTCTACACCATGATGGTGGCTAGATCTAGCTACCCCGTTTTGGGTGGTATGGCTCATAAGTGATCCGCCCGCCACTCTCTGTACCTATTTATGACACCGGACATCATCTATTCACCGTTCCACTACCTACTCCTCCTGCCCTGTGGGCATTGTCGGTTGTGGTAGATGTAAGGGCCTCTCCACGTAGTCTCTCTGGTACTGTGGGAAGGGCAGAGGTATGTCCTATAATAGCCTGAACTACCATCAGAATCTGTCCACCAAGATTATTTCATGCTACCCAGCACGACAACCTTGTATCCATCTCACAAGCTGGAGCTTGGCTAGCTCCTCATGCATATGCCTATATGAGGGGAATCCCACATACGGCCTCCATATAATGTCCACTCCGGAAAACCCCTCCAATAACCACCAGAAATAGGCCACATGATGTGTGGGCCTCTATGATCTGCACTCTCCAATAGCTAGTACCCATCGCCTATACCCCACCTACACAAATCTCGGTGGGGAATGCATCTTCCCAGGGCATCCCTACTAGCCGCACACAAACTATGTGCTCATAAGCCCAACAGTGTAGTAAGAAGGTACAACATAAGCTGAACCTGCGTAGTCACCCGTATGCCCATAACTCTCTATACAGCTGCACTAGAAATGCTGGCGCCCAGGAAAAGTGGGTCTCCTCTATCATCATGTCATGGAGTACCCCCATCAACAATCGGGGAAAACATCCACCCTCTGCATTTGGCAGTGCAAAGCAGCACACCACCTCCATCAAAATCACTACTAGCCTTGTCTCCTCCTCACAGGCTAGGTACATCTCTCCATAGCTCAAGTTGGTTCTATGGAATCTCAGCTCGGCCATCCCTTCTCCAAAAAACGTCAACATCAGCTCCTCTGAGGCCTCGGAGGAGATCGAGTAGACCTGTGTACCCAATATGGGTAACCATAGAATCCTAAACACATCCTCCATGGTGACAGTGATCTCACCCATCGACAGGTGGAATGTGTTGGTCGCGGAATCCCATCTATCAATGAGCGCGACCATAAAACTTGGTTGCCAGAATACATGTTGATATCGTTAGACCCCACTCAAGCCCACCACCTCCACATGCTGCAACTCCTCAAGGGTTGCTGCGCCATGCACTCTCACCAGCAGGGGTAGAACCCTGTCCCGCATACGCAGCTGATCTCTCCCCTGCATCCAATACAAATAGCATGTTAATCTACATTTTTCATACCCATACTTGCCCCCTATCATTTCCCAACAACCTATTTTACCCCTACCCATCTTAATCACCTGACCTGTGGAATTTTTATCCCTTATCACCCAAAACTTGATCGGTGTTGGTTCCCTTTAACTGACCCATTAACCAGCATCGGTCACTCTACCACCGGTTAGCTACCACCGCATCGGTCACCTTACAAATCTCGTGGTGGGAATGCATCTTCCCGGTTACATCCCTACTAATGCACACAAACTATGTGCTCATAAGCCCTTGTCGTAAGAAGGTACAAAAAGCTGAACCTGCGTAGTCCCCGTATTATCCCCTTCTTATACAGCTGCACCTAAAATGCTGGCGCCCCTAAACTACTCCCTATTTACCCACCTCAAATGGAGTACCCCCTCAACACTAGGGGGAAAACATTACACCTCAACCCATCCCCCCCTCTGCCATTTTGTTACAGAGAGGAAATCCAGAATCTGCCCCAACCACTTCTTGGTAGCATTTAAAATCATATCACTATGACAGAAGCGGCAGATCCTAGCCTGTCTAACAGGAGCGGCGAGCTGTCTGCTTCATTAAAGTTGGTCGTTGAAGCATTACTTCTATCTATCACCACGCGTCAGAGACGTTTTCTTAATTTTCTTCTCCCACACCAAAATGTGAGATTGATCCCATAATCATGTAGAGAACTTCAACAGCTTTCCGTTGATATAAAGAATGCAAATCCGAGCTCTGGATCGAAAGATATGATGATCTGAAGATTTAGGGCACAAAACAGGCGAAAACATTTTAAAATCTTTTCCCACTCTGCCATCTGGACAACACGTGGTAGGCTCTGGTTCGCTAAGCAATTTTTTTCTCTCCATCTTTTCTTGTGGGCCCTTTAAACTTGGACACATGGCACTATTTCATTGGTTCGGATCAGTGCTTGATGACCTTTTGGACCTTTTTCCTTGGTGACACGTGTCAACAGGTTTGCCAGATTTTCACCACCGCATCCTTTTGTCCCTCCCAGTGCTTCGCGGGCATCCTCCGATCGAAATGGGCTTCCTCGCCATGTGCATCTGATTGGCTTTCGGCTCCTTCGGCTATCCGTGTCCCGTGCGCCCCTTTGTCCCACTTGTCCTTGTGCTGAAGTTCTGCCACCGGCTGGTTCGCGTCCTTACTCTTGTCCCAAAAGGACTTGGACAAATTTTCTACTTTTGGCCGATTCGGGCATTTCGCGTCCATTTGTCCCAATGTCCCTTTTCTATTTGGGCTGCCTGGAGGCTTTTCAGCCGATCCCTTCCACGTATAATTGTTCCAACTGTGATCGGTCTTGAGCTATGGACTTAGCCAATTTTACGACTGAATCAATCTACTTGCTTGGAAATAAAAACTTTCATGCATGTTATCAAATTAACCATTTGGATAACATTACCATCGAGTAGTCACATACCTCGGTAATAAGGTCATCAACCATAAAATGACAGCTCAAAAATGTTACACATTTACCAACTCATTTTATGTGCAAAATAATAAATTTATAATTCCATGTAAACTCCGTTTGATAAGAATCTAACTTTATCTAACTTATAAATCCTTTGAGTGAACTAAAATTTTGAGCTAAGTTATGCATAGGGGAATTAGTGCATAATTTGTGCGTGAAGGAGGAAATAAAGAAGTTTTTTTTTAACATTTAGCACACTCAATGTTTTAGGAGAGATGAGATAAAAGGGATGCATATAGTGTTTTTGTCTTGAGTTTTCAAAACCAAATAGAAGAGTTGTGGGGGTCATTATCAGTTTACTTAAACATCAATGTTTCTAGGTAACCATAATTATATATGATAACTTACTTTGGAGACTTTTACATAGCCTATGCAGTAGGGGAAAACTAGGAAAAGGGGCTGCTGAAGATAAATAGGCATAGAAAATATGGTGTATGTGCTTGATTAATCCTGGCACTACAAAACGATATGCCAAGAAGTACGGTTCGACTCTTTGTGCCAACTGTAGTGTAGATAAAAAATGTGTAATTAAAGCTAATATTTTTAAAAATAACTATTTTAAGTTGCGGGATACTGCGGGATGTGATGTGATATGACCTTTGAATGAGTTAGCGTGCCCTAAACCTTACTGTGGTCAGTTACCTTATACCAGCATCGGTTACCCTTGACCGGCATCGGTCACCCTATCTCGCACAAAACCCCCTCATTTTACCCTATTACCCTGCCTATCCCTCCTTTTTTCCTCATCCAACCTTCACCTTGACCGTTTACCCCACCTAACCCTTACCTTGACCATTTACCTCACCTTCATGACCTTATCATTTACTACCTACCTTTTTCCTCCTTTGAGGGACCCCTTATTTTACCCCTACCTTGGCCTTACCTGTGCCGTGACCTAGATATTTGGACCTGGACCATCGATCGTGACCTTTGACCTCATGTGTTCGTTATACCTTGTGGCACTGTTACCTGTGTTGTTGACCTAATGACCTTACCTAGTCTATTACCGTGACCATTTATCCTGAACCTACCTTTGGTGTACTGGAACATACCTAAACGTTCCTGCACCTCACCTACTTTGTGTTTCCTGACCATATCCTAGACCTTGGATACCAAAATCACTTCAACCTTGTTTGGATAAACCTATCGACCTTAGAAGATGTAGACTTTTTCATGCTCTTCAACCCGTTAGCATGCTTTATTTTATACATGTGCACGTATTTGACTGTTACTACCTTTGACCCAGACCCATTACCTAGATTTCTCGAGTCGAACTTCTTCCTTTTTTCCCCAGTCACCCACCTGCCTTTTCATCACATTTAACTTTTATCAAACCACTTACCGATTTTGCTTTCAGCCTCGTTAGTTCTTGGTTTGAGGGGGATCACCTTCACCCACACCTGAGGCAACCACATCTTATTTTTGTTAGCGTCGCTTACCAATACAAGGTACGCAACAAAAAGGGGCAAAAGTTAGACACTAAAATTAGGTCACATTCCCCTTTGGTTCCTCGACAAATAAGCACTTTCATCACATTCACCTAGCCATGGCCCCCTTCACCCCACTAATATTAATTTAATTAATGATAATTAATTCATTATCCTCACCATATTTATTATTTAAATATCCTAATTTAGATAATATCCACACATACACCTCACCTAGACACCTCATCAAGCCAACTCACACTAAGACCTATTCTTAGTAAGTTGCCATAACTAAATAAGACTTACCCAAACCCTAAAAATCAATGCCTACATTCCCTCTAACCACATTCCCGCATGCTTACAAGAATCTTCCAGTCTAATCCACGGGTTAATGACACAAGATCCGAGAAAATCAAGAGGATCTTCCTAGGTTAGTAAACCTAGGAAATCCCACCTTGACCGATGCCGGTTACCCTTGACCGTCACCGGTTAATCCGGAACCGCCGTCGGTCACCCTATTAACCCCCAAAAAAACCTTATTTTCAGGGTTGGAAAAGGTTATTAAAACATTTTTTGGGAAATTCCTGAGAGATATCACATCTTCTGAGAACAAATTTCAGCGAGAACATGCATGCAAGGAAGGAGATCACGCATTTTCTCCTACACAGCCATCTATTCACTCACCCCAACAAGGATTTGATCCAACCAAGAAAAAAGGAATGCATATGCAGCCCATGCAGAAGCTCTCCTCTGATTGGTGATCATCTGCAGCCTTCAACCACTTACCAACACCTTCATCCCTCACTCACAAGCATCCAGGACCAGAATCTGAGTAAATGGAATGTTGCATTCCTCTCGTTCATTTTATTTCATCATTATATTGTCACCCTTTGTTCTCTTAGCCACCCACATGCCTCCATTAATACTCACCCCTCCATATACCCATTAAAACCTCATCAAATCCCACTCAAACCACCTAATACCTCATTCCAACTAACCAAAGTCCTTTGTGCAATCACAAAGGAGACCTAAAACTCATTCTGTGGCATTCCCAATTTTCCACAGTAACGGGTGCCAGTTACACCCAACTGTTGTCAGTCACCCTTAACCGGCATCGGTCTCTATATTTTCCCATACAACCCAGAACAGTGACCTATCCACCTAATTCCACATCACCCTTATTCTCTTGTGATCTACCTGAGACCTTTGTTAGACCTGTAGAGACCTAGAACTAGTTACTAGACCCTCAGATCTTATTTTAACTTAGCCTGTTAGATTAGATCTTTCTTATTGTATTTTGGATGAGATACCCAAATCATTTCAACTACGCTAAGATTTACTTTATTTCCCACATTAAATTGTTTTAAATAGTGGACTGACAGCCATCTAGGAAGTATCACACTTCCCGGATCTAGCACATGCTAGGCATTTCACTGCACATATTGTTTAACTCTTTCTGGTGGTCTTGCTTTTCATTACAGGTAGTTTCTCCTAGCCAAATGGAAGCTCTCACGATCAACTGTGGATTCAGAAGTCATATGTTTGCAACAACCCATCAACCAACATTTCAACAGGTATTCCTCCTACGCCCGTTACCCTATCTGTTTCGTCAATATTCCAAAGAAACGTCTAAGAATTAGGTGAAATAGAAACATGAGATGAACTCTATGAAAAACTCAAACTTGTCATGTGCAAGTGACTTCATGAAGATATATGCTCGTTGTTCAACTATTGGGAAAAATTGAAGCTGTATATTGTGTTTCAACACATGCTCATGTATTAAGTGAACTTATACCTTAATATGCTTGGTTATCTCATGAAACACTGGATTGCAAAAAAGTTTGAGAACATCCTCACTGTCAACATACAAGGTGGTGGATTTATCCTATCATACTCCAAGTCCCTCAAGTATGTGACATAGCCATATTGCTTTACAGAAAAATCCACCTATAACATGATATTCAACATCTGTAGAAGAGCACAAAACAATGTTTTGTTTCTTGCTTTCCCATGATATCCATCCAGATCCCGAAAATAATACAAATCTAGAAGTGGATTTCGTGTCATCAATATTACCTACGTGATCTAAATATGAATATCTAGTCAAGAAGAATTGATCATTCTTCTTGTATTCTTAACCAAGATCCATAGTACCTTGAGATACCTCGAGATCTTCCTTATTGCTTGCCAATGAAAAACTTTGGGTTCTTGCATGAACCTAGAAAGATAGCTCACTACAAAGATAATATCTAGTCTAGTATGTTAGGGAAATGATACTCCCAATCAACTATTGATAAAGAGTTGCATTTACCAGAGGAGATAGATTTATACGAGATAATTGAAGTCTCGTCTCCACAAGTGTAGAAATGGGCATGTAATCTATCATCCTGAAATTATTGAGCGTTGTCTTGGTATATTTCAATCGAGAAACAAATATGTGATTCTCTTTCTGCCATACTTCCAATCCAAGACAATATTGCATGAGCCCGATATCTATCATGTCAAATGATCAATTAATATTTTTCTTCATAGCATCGATCATATTCATTATGCTACCAATGATGACTAGATTGTAAACATATACAATAACTATCACAATCTCTCCTCCTTGCCTCTTTAGGTAGAAATTAGGATCATATGGATTTCTGAAAAATCCATGCTAAAAGAGATGCTCATCAATCTTGATGTACCATGCCCAGGGTTCTTGTTTAAAGCTATACAGAGATTTCCTAAGTCTACATACCTTTACATCTTCACTAGGTATGACAAAACTCTCAAGTTCAGTCAAGAAGACTTCATCTTGTAGATCTTCATTAAGAAAGACACTTTTCACATCCATCTGATGTACTTTTTAACCAAATTGAGTAACTAGAGAAAAAATCATCCTGATCATTTTTATCTTAGTTGTGGGAGAAAATATCTCATCATAGTCTATACCTTCATTTTTTGTTGTGCTCATATTTTATTAACTAAGCTATAAATTGAAACTAATATCTACATAGCTTCAAAAGAAAATGTTAATTAAACAATGAGCCATCAAGATAAGAGCTTAAAGGAAATGGTTTTTCAATTCATATATGAAACTACATGCTAAACTATTTCCTACTCTCTATGATTACTAAATTAAACTATGAACCTATGAAGAACATAAGCAATCAAAGTGGATTGTTACTTGATCTCAAATATTGAGAATGGAATCTCACCAAGAATGGCTACAAGGCCATTTTGGATCTTTCCATATTACTCAATTTTGAGTGAAAGGATGCAAGATGGAGAAGCTATTTCCAACAATGGAGAATGGCTCAAGATCAAAATGCTTATAGTATTTCACTATTCAAAGCATGGTGCAAGAAGAAAGGTAAGAAGGAGGGTTCTTTATATAGCTTTCATAAAGAGGCAAGGCTAGCAAATTGATGAATGTGGGATAAAGGTAAAACAATATTAGGAATGGATAAGGTTGCTTTATAAAAGGTAATCTTGATTTAGAAGAGTTTAATTTGTCATTAGTAAGTCATGGGAGTTGGGGGATGTTTTAATTAATCAAAGGTGATTAATTAATAGGTAGAGGTAAGCTTATAGAAGCTAATTAGAGGAAAATTAGTATGATTTGCGGGATGTAAGAGAGGAATTTGATCCAATAAATGATAATTTATTGATTTAGAGTTGTGAGTGTAATTAATTAACCCAAGTAGAAGTGGATATTAATTAACGAAAGGTATTTAATTGACATATTTAATGATAGGAAGGCTAATTAATTAATGAAAGGTCGTTAATTAATGAATATGAAGAGGAATGTTAGCTAATTAGTGGAAAAGTGCTAATTATTATGGAAATGATGAGAAAGAGGATAATTAGTGCAATCTTAGCATTAAAGGTTGTGTAAGCAGATTTTAGGTGTCTACATTTGCCCCTCTTTGGGGTGGCGTAAGTGACGCCACTTCAAAGATAGTAGACAAGTACAAACATTTTTTTTTGAAGAGATAGAAGAAAAAATTAATAGAATGAAGGATGCCCCCTCGAGTGTCGATGGGGTGATGAAAGAGGGCGATTGACGATCAAAAAGATGAAAGAACATAATAGAAGAAGTAGAAGAATTGATCCCTATTGTCCCAAGTTACTTTTGAAGAAAAGTGTTGATAGAAGGAGAGTGATATGGAAGAAAAATGAAGATGAAAAGAGATGGATATAGCTATCATCTTGATGATGTAAAAACCAACTTTATTTCATCAGTTTTCTTATGATCGACGTCATCGGTCCTTATTAAAAAGAATGAACAAAAGTGTAGTATGACATGAAAAGCCATATACAAACAAATGTCCATAGCTAAAAACACCAACTCCATGCAACATACAAAATGCAATGCAATACGAGAAAGTAAAATATGCCTAACTCCTTGCAACATACATAATGTAATGCAATACGAGAAAGTAAACAAGATAACTTGATAAAGAAACATAATGCAATGTTTTTGTTATCAAGCTTTGATTCTGACCTGTAAAAATTAATGACAAGGGTTAAAAGATGGTGCCCCAAGCAAGGATACATGCAAGGGGAATAATAGAGGACACTTGGGTCCTATGAAAAGAAGTGCACTATGAAACAATACCAAGCAACTCATTGTGCCCCAGAGTACAGACATAGTAAGAAAACCAACTTTGTTAATGGAGGTAGATCAAGATGATCCATGAGTCACACACAAGAACAAGCGAGAACCAAAGAGAGAGATTTTACATAATGATTTTTATTGTTTTTAATTTTTTAGAAACATATTTGAATGTTTTTTATTTTGAAAGTTTTCTAAAACTATGTACAGGAAGACAAAGAAGTGTGGATTCCCCCAGCGATAGATGGGATGTACAAGGGCTAAAATTCCATGCATACGAGAAAGTGAAGATGTGACATGCCCCAGCGATTAGGTGGGAGTATTCAAAGGATAAAATCTTCACACGTAGAAGGGGGATCAAGGCCAATTATAAAATAGGTTCAATCATGAGGGAGTAAGGATGCCCCCATCATAAGCTGGCCAAGAAACACATGAGAGAAAGGAAGTAAGAAAATTGATTTATTAAAGGGGGAAAAAAGTGCCTGCAAACATGGCAAAAGAGGACATCTGATACACATGGATGTTCTAAACAATTTCTGAAGAATCGAGGATGCTATGAAAAGATTTAGAAGGTGGTGTGATGAAAAAGTGATTAGCCCAAGGACACAAATCATGAGACAAGACATGCGCTAAAGCAAGAGTTTGAACAAGGTCCAAAAGTAACACTTGATAACATACTAATCCTGTTTACTCATCGAGATCCTATGTGTGCAGGTAGAAATGAATTACCTCTTGAAGGAAAGAGTTGATAGACAGTAAGTGAAGACACTAGCCAATGTGTAGGAATGATTTAGTTTGAAAGGTGATTTGTGAATGGATTATGGAAGGAGAGTCGTACATTGCTCCGCTGCTAGCCAGGCGTCCATAGCCCCGACAGAGATGCATTTGATTCTAATCACAACATTTCTCTACTACTAGTCAGGAATCCATAGCCTCGATAGAGATTATTGGAAATACCCCAAGAGAGAGTTATATATCAATTTGATTTTTATTTTAGCTTTTACTTTTTGATTGATTGATTTTGATTCTTTTACTTCCTGAAAACTTATTTCAGCTCTCTTATGTTTGACAAGGGGTTAAGAACCACTGATGGCTTGATGGAAGGATGTGGAGGTGATTGTGATGATGACATTGGCTAGTGTCAAAAAATACGTCCAAAAGTTCTTCACAACAAGTTTATTAGATGGGAATTGTGATAGGATCTCTAAGAGGTCAGTCGTTCTTTAATTTACCAAGGTTATGAAAGACCAAGGTCAAACGGATACCATAGAGATAAATGTCACAAAATGCGTGTGAATAGGCTAACCACGATAACATCGAAGGGATGAAAATGGTAGATGAATTGCAGATGAATATGAAAGAAAGGGAAGAAAGAACATCCATGTGTACGCAATACCTGATTGTAATGTTTGATCTTTGTACCTTTGATTTTATTTTTGTAATGTTTTAATGTTTTCTCATTTTGTTTGTATTTTTGAACTGTTTTATGATTTTTTTATTTTTATTGGAAGTTGGGACCAACAATGTCAATATGTATGATATGATCCAACAATGATGTGTGTGACTTCCTTGATAAGGGAGACTAAGCATGCTTTTTTTTATCAAGAGTGATATTATCCCCGATCTCGATGATTGTGGTGAGTTCACACTCAACAAATGACTGTGATTTGTTTTGAAACATGGGTTTCATATGTGGGAGTTTGAGTTCCCTATCAATAGGTTTCTACACTTTGCATCATACTTGATGGGTACGTTGGTGTGCATTTTGGAATCACGTTTGATTTTGGATTTTATGATCATTGGAGTTGTTGGTAGCTTTGGATATCTTCAAATTTTTTATCTTGGCTTGATAAAGAACCTGTCTAGGTTTCTTATAAGCTAATGATTGACTTGTATGATCCCGATAAGTGAGAGAATAACATGGATGTTTAAAATTGATGAGAGGAATGGTAGTGGGATTGCCAAAATCTTTGTTAGAAGAATAATGTGATGGATGAAAAGGATATGGTCCAAGGATTGAAGAAGATGTGCTATCGAGAGGTGAGCCATAGACAGAAGATGAAGGGCTACTAGGATGTGGCCCAAAAATAAAAGAATAAGGGATACTAGGACGTGACCCATAGATGTAAGATGATGGGCTACTAGGATGTGGCCCAAGAATAGAAGAAGAAGGGCTACTAGGACATGACCCATAGATGTAAGATGATGGGCCACTAGAATGTGGCCCAAGAATAGAAGATGATGGACTACCCAAGGGTGATACATACATAGAAGACAAGGGGCTAGTTAGGTGTGCCCTAAGAATATAAGAAGGGATACATAGATGTAAGATGATGGGCTAATAGGATGTGGCCCAATAATAGAAGATGATGGACTACCTAGGGGTGATCTATACATAGAAGACAAGGGGCTAGTTGGGCGTGCCCCAAGAATAGAAGATAGTGGACTACTAAAAAATGTCCCAAAAATAGCAGAGGGAGGGATACTAGAAGGTGACCCACACCTAGATGAAGATGAAGGGATACTTGACATTAACCCCATAAGAGATTGTGATTGAGGAATTATGATAGACAAAGAGTGATTGGGTGATGAGAAGATAGGACATGGATCAATGCAATACCAAGGAGTTTCATCACATAATGAAGAATGTAAAGATAGAAGAATAAGAGGAGGGTCAAGTTGCATGATTTGAGGATATTCCTCTGTTGCTTGAAAAAAGGAATCAACATTTTCCTCAGAATATGTGGGCACATCGAAGTCTAAAGACAATCCTTGCTTGTAATATTCTAAAGGAATATCTTCATGTGCCCCTATAAATGCTCTGATTGTTTCTTCATTCTAAAATAGGTCAATAGGTATGAGTTGTTGATCAATCACCAGGGGTTGATTGGAAGAAAGAGATTCACTTGGTGTGGAAGATTTAGAAGATGTTTGATGATGATTGATAGAAGAAGATGATGTAGGGGATGAAGAAGATGATGTGGGGGATGAAGAAGATGTGTAGCTAGATGTCTCACGAGTAGAAGAAGGTGGTGTGGACCTACCTATACAATGATATATCATATGTAAAATAGTAGGATTAAGTACAAAGTCTATAGATTTCCAAGCATGGGTTGATTCAAACATTTGAATAAAAGAACTTTGAGTCACACGAATCTTTAAAGAAGGAAGAATTCATGGGGGTGATTAATGAAGAAGGTCCTATGAAGAAGGAGAGGACCGTGATTCAAGAATTGTATTTGATGAATAATAACAAGGGTCCTGTAAAGAAAAAGAGGACCACGATTCAAGAATTGTATTATATTTTTTATTAGAGGGATCTGGATTTGCACTTATCTTCAAAGGAATAAGATGTCATTGAGGCAAATGATAAAAGGGGTCTTGCGAAGAAAGGGAGGACCACAATGTAGGAGTCACATTAGATGAATGATGAAGATAATTTTTGGTGACATAAATCTTTAGAGGAGGAGAACATTGTTTAGGTGACTGATAAAAGAGGTCTTGCGAAGAAGGGGAGGACCGTGACTTAGGAGTTGAATTAGATGAATCCAAATAGTAGTTTGGATCTGAATCATCAGAAGAGTTAGAGGAAATATTTGGATTGGAATTCTCAGAAGAAGAGGAAATGTTTGGATTAGAATCAGAAGAAAGGTGGGGGGAACTCAAATAATAATTTGGATCAAAAGTGTCCAAACCATACCATCGAATATGAGATGAAGGTGGGGAGCGAGTTACCTGAATGGGTTCTCTATCGTGAAGAACCAAACGAGGTTTGGTCATGATGGGAGTCTTTTTATTTGTACACTGAAACTTTGATTCCTTATTGTAGTATGTATAAGGGAACTTGCAATAATCAGTCATTTTTGGCATGTGTTGGGTTCAAAGGTATAGACTTAAATTATATGATAAAAATTCTTCAAAGTGAAGAAGGCCTCATGTTGATTTGGGAAACATAACGAAAACCAACTAGACATTTCGCAAATATGGGGATGCTTGTATGATTTTCCAAAAAGGGAAGATAAGAAAAACATACATCGTGATAACGTAATTTTAACAATCCAACAAATTTTGGACAACAAGTTATGAGTGCAAAGAATCAAAGTCTCGAAAGGATTGTCCTTAGAAATATAAGTCTATAAGGTGAACAATAGCAAGGAACAATCATACAATCTCAAAACACAACACTTCTCAAACTTAAGTGATAAACAATGACCAAATGATAAAGGATTAATGGATAAAAGTGATTGTCTTAAATGGATAAGTCAAAATGAAGAATGAGACACAATCACGCAAATTTTGTTTGTAAACCAATTAGTCAAATGGATTACTTCCTAAGTTTGTTTATGGAAAGGTAGTTGGTGTTGTAAGATAATTAACAAGATGTCCCTAGTTATGTCGAGTTCAAAGACATGAACAAGGCGTAAGTAATAACAAGAAGTTAATGCGACCTCCTAGCAAGGTATACTAGAAGCAAGCCCAAATTCAATTAATACCTATATCCCAAAAAGTGCTAGCTACAATTGTGAGTGACACAAAAATGTCACCAAGATATGTTAACCAAAATTTGCGAGAAAGTAACACATTGATATCAAGATGATATTGATATAACACAGACAAGTGGTAACACGTAGCACTTTTCAAAATCAAGGTAGTAATGGGATCAAACTAAAAGCTTATAGTATAACTAAGAATTTTTAAAATGTGTATAGCATAACCTTACAATGCAGATATTTAGGTCAAGTTTACAAGAAACAAGACGTAAATACCAAAATTGTAGTGATACAATATAAACAAGGTAACCTTTTCGAGGAAGTTCAAGGTGATGAATCAAGCCTAACTATGATGATGACCTTGACTTGGGTATCAAGATAAAAAAGGATACCAATGATATGAAAATGTCTCCACACACTTTAGATGTTTAACAACCCATCCGCAAACATGGATGGGCGTAAACATAAAAATAGGTGGCGAAACAATCAATTGATAACACAAAGGTAGTCACTCTTCTTTTGATAAACAAAGTGTCAAAAGAAAGTGAAGGAATTAGATCAATTGGGGTTGAAAATTTTTGGCCTCACTTTGGCAGAGTTTTGCCTTACTTTAAGGTAAGTGAAAAACTAAGAAAAAGTAACACTTCCCACGTTTCGTGATGAATAATGGCTCACAACTCAAAACTGTTTTGAAATGGTCAAAGTTGGCTCTTAATCAAAGATATCTTCCTAGGTGGCTCTCTCAACTAGGTGTTACAAAGCCATCTTAAGCGAGCTCGATTTACCCAAAAAGTCGCAATGACTAATTTGGGAGTATCTCGGATTCCCCCTTTAAGCACAATAGGCAAATAGTGCGTCTACATGTACTAATACTAGGGTCGCCATACAGACAACCAGTAACGCCAACTCACAAGGAACAACTAGTCAAGTAGGTTGTGTGGAGCACTTCCCATTTCACCCACAAGGTTCCCTCTTGCTAGGACTAATTTGGGGTTCCTAGGACCACCTCCATTGTTTTAGCTTAAGGATTATGCCAAAGGGGTTATGTCCTAGTTTTAAGCAGACGGGACGTACCCTTATCTGAACATGTAAATACAATGTTTTGAATGTGGTGTTCTTTTTATCTTGTTTAATCTTGATGTGGTTTGCTTGAACACCTTTTGGAAACCTACACAGAAACTATATTAGTAGTTTGATTTTGTTTCGAATCCACCTTTCTTTGACAAGTGTTTTTGGTCCTACACAACGGAATAGTAATTTTCCATAAAAAAGAATAAAGAGGATAAAACATCGTTTCTGATTCTCAAGATCATCCTAAGATGCAATAGAAGAGCATACGCAACGTAGAATCCAAATTATGAAATTATAAATGGAAAACATTGTTCAAATGAAATATTTGTTCTTTTTAACAAACTTTGACATTCATTCTTTTAAGAACAAGCAATTTTTAAAACAAAAAAGATACATAGAAATTGTTTCTGATTCCCAAGATCACTAAAAAAGTGTGAGGGAAGAGCATACATGACTCTAATCTCATGATTAAACATGCAATGTTCATTAACCTTTTAAACAAGTCAAATTACCATCAAACATGTAAAAACACCCTATAAAACAAAAGTTAGATTCAAAATAAAACTTGCAAGGTGTTAGAACATCAAAGACAAAATTTCCCAAAACGTTTAGACATGTTAAAAAAATGAGTAACTTACTAAAAATGAAAACCTTAAATTTTTGGTAACTCAAAACCCCAAATTTATGTTTCCATTGTGTATTTTTCTTCAACACCTTTCCAACGCAACAAAAATAGAGTCATTTTGAGTTCAGGAGTAAAAGTTATAGCCTATGGAAGATTGCTAATGATGCCTATGCTAGGATTTGTGTGCCTACATGCCTCTGCTAAAAAATGATAGTTTTAAACGTGTGTGCGCCATGGTTTTTTCATGTGCACCAGGATTTAGGTGTGTGTGTGTCAAAGTTTAGGCATGTGCACTAGGGTAGCCAAAAAGAGGTACAAAATTCAGACTGTGCACCTGTGCCACCCGAGAGGTGCCTGCACCAGGGTTATGGCATGTGCACCAGGGTAGCCAAAAAGAGATATGGAAACTCTAACAGAGTGCCTGTGCTACTCGAGAGATGCTTACGCTATCATATGGGTGTCTGCACTGGTCTGACAAAAAGGTACAATACTACAGTGGTGTGTGCTCCAACATAATGGTGCTTGTGCCAAGGTTAGGGTGCATGGGCCAAGGTTTAAGTGCCTATGCTCCCTTTCCTAGGTGACATCAAAAATATGTCATTTTAACATTAAAAAACTTCAAAAAGGTCAAATTTTTGATATGTTAGCTCAAAATTGATAACAACCCATTAGAATTAAAGCTCTAAATGAGATCCTACACATGGAATATTAGCAAAATCCTAAGAAATTGAACATTATCTTCCATATGTGTATATCAAGGGTTAGCCAAAAACTTGAAATAACAATAACATTTGAGCTAGAATTCTAAGGGACTAAGGACCTATCCCACCGGGCGTGCCAAATGTGCTCATGTTTTATTAACTAAGCTATAAATTGAAACTAATATCTACATAGCTTCAAAATCAAATGCTAATTAAACAATGAACCATCAAGATAAGAGCTTAAAGGAAATGCTTTTTCAATGCATCAATGACACTACATGCTAAGCTGTTTCTTACTCTCTATGATTGCTATATTAAACTATGAACCTATGAATAACATAAGCAATTAAAGTGGATTGTTACTTGATCTCAGATATTGAGAATGGAATCTCACCAAGAATGAATACAAGGCCATTATGGATCTTCCCATATTACTCAATTTTGAGTGAAAGGACGCAAGATGGAAAAACTATTTCCAACAATGGAGAATGGCTCAAGATCAAAATGCTTATAGTATTTCATTATTCAAAGCATGGTGCAAGAAGAAAGGTAAGAAGGAGGGTTCTTATAGCTTGTATGAAGAGGGAAGGCTAGCAAATTGATGAATGTGGGATAAAGGTAAAACAAGATTATGAATGGATAGGGTTGCTTTATAAAAGGTAATCTTGAGTTTAATTTGTCATTTGTAAGTCATGGGAGTTGGGGGATGTTTTAAATAATCAAAGGTGATTAATTAATAGGTAGAGGTAAGCTTATAAAAGATAATTAGAGGAAAATTAGTATGATTTGCAGGATGTAAGAGAGGAATTTGATCCAATAAATGATAATTTATTGATCTAGAGTTGCGAGTGTAATTAATTAATAATAATTAACTAACCCAAGTAGAAGTGGATATTAATTAACAAAAGGTTGTTAATTGACATCTTCAAAGATATGAAGGCTAATTAATTAATGAAAGGTTGTTAATTAATGAAAGGTTGTTAATTAATGAATATGAAGAGGAATGTTAGCTAATTAGCAGAAAAGTGCTAATTATTATGGAAATGATGAGAAAGAGAATAATTAGTGCAATCTTAGCATTAAAGGTTGCATAAGCAGATTTTAGGTGTCTACATTTCCATATCCCTTTGCTATTATTCTTGCTTTTTACTTGTCTATGGTCCCATATACTTTGTATTTTGTTTTGAATATCCATCTGCAACCAATGGGTTTCTTCCCTGGTGGAAGATCGACAAGCTGTTAGGTGTTGATTTTCATCGTTGAATGATACTTAGCATCCATGGCATCTTTCCAAGATTTTGATTGTAGGGATTCCTGGAAAGTAGATGGCTTGTTATATTCAAAAACCCTACTCATCAAAGTAAAGTTTACCTCTTAATGTGCTTTACTATGAGTTTTTGGTCTAGTGGTGGTTGTATTCAGTGGAGCATCCAATTTTACATCTCGAATCATATTTGTATACCACTTGGGCATACATTGTACTGTTCCCGTGGGTCTTGGTCCTATCTGATCATCACTATCATCCCCATCATCACTGTCATTAATGTGAATATCTAATTTTTTTTTCACAATAGGTGAAATATCTACATTAGGTGAGTCTAGAGAAGGAGTCTCAGTTTCCTTCTTCTCAAAGAACTCAACATCTCGATTGGTGTAGAATTTCTTGATCTTTGGATCCATCAATATGTACCCAATAGCCTCTTTATTGTATCCAATGAAGATGATTTTCTATGATTTCATATCCAACTTCTTTCTTTTTTACTTGGGTATGAGTATGTTAACTTTGCACCCAAATACTATGAGGTGTACAAAATATGGGTTCCAATTCGACCATGCTTCATGTGGAGTTACTCCATCAAGATAAACTATGGGCACTCTGTTCAATAAATATATTTTTGTCTTCGTTGATTCTACCCAAAATGTCCTCAATAGTCTAGAATCATCGATTATACACCACACCATCTCCATGATAATATGGTTCCTTCTCTTAGCAATACTCTTTTGATGCGGTGTGTGTGGAGGAGGAATCTATCAATGAATCCTGTGCATTACTGGTGAATTCGCCCCTCGATTTTGAGTGGAGATATCTGATATGACAACTAGTTTCTTTCTCAACATCCACTTTGAACTTTTTGATGTTATCAAAAGCTTCAATTTTCTTACGAAGACAAAAAACCACATTTTTCTAGAATAATCATCAACACATAGCATGAAATACTTAAATCCAGAATGACTAAGTTGCATCGGACTACAAAGATTGATATGAACCAAATCAAGCTTACATGGATCTTGATAAGTACTCTTCTAGAAATAAAATGTGTTGTTTACCTACTATGTATTTAGGCCACTTATATGTATCCTTTTTAAGAGAAGGAAAGCCTCTCACCATGTTGTATTGGAGAAGTGTTTTGAGATATTTGAAACTGATGTGAGAAAGTATTCGATGCCACAACTGTGTAGAGGAATAATTCTTAGCCAAAAATTCTTTATCATCCATGTGGAAAAAGTCAAGATGGAATATACGTCCCACATTGGAGGATCTTGTAACAATTTTTGAGCCTCTTGATTTATCTCAAATCAAACACAATTTTTTACCAGATTGACTTTCAAAATCAATCTTTATATTATGATCTAGAAGTTGAATAACCAATAGTAGATTATTTGTTAAGCCAAGGACATATAATACATCTGTTAATTTGTAATTTCATGAACCAAGAGCTAGAGAATCTTTCCCAATAACTTATACAGTGTAAGAAGAATCATTACCTAATAAAACGAGGATTTTTGAATGTGTGTACCTCATGGTGGTAAACCAGTTGCTGTGCCCAGTCATGTGTCGAGTGGATTCCGAATCAACGTACCAAGCAACACTAGATAACATTGATAGTTCACTAGAATGAGAAATGTAAAAGAAGTCCTGATTTTCTAAATGGTCTTCTTGCTCAATTACATTTCCTTACTGATGGGGTTTCTTTCACCACTTCTTTTTCCCTTGCTTGTAGTGTGACTTTACCCCATGAGACTGTTGATTTTGAGGTTCAAAATTTCTCGATGGACCTTTCTTGTATGTATTGAACTAGTAATATTTCAAGCCATTCCTATTTTGTAGATAAGAATTTTCTTCTTTTGTTTGTCCCCTTGTTGATGTTTTTTTTGGAGTTGATTATGCCATGCCATCTCGTGATGAAATTTGTGATGGATTCATCATCAAATTTTCTAATGGCATATATGTTTGTGATAGTGATTTTATGCATAATGTTGATTGATAATTGTTCTAGGTATAGTACCATGAGTTGAGTAAAAGATAATAAATAATGTTGTGGGATGTGGTTATACCAATCCAATGAGAGACCGACCAATGACATGGGGAATGTGTGGAGCATAGGGTCTTGATCATGAGAAATGAGGTAACATGCATGCCTAAAGGCACAAAGATGTTGTTGTGGGTCCTCCTTGCTATTAAACTTAGAAACTTATGGGAGATCCTAATGTGGATAATAAGGATTTACAAGAACTGATGGATTGATAGGTTTGTTACGAATATGTGTATAGGATAATGTGGTCTTGGATCCCAAGGTAGCGTCTTCGAGATTGGCCAATCTACTTAACAAAGTGCTCATGGGATTGTTGAAAGTGAATGGATTAGAAGTGGATGTATGTGGTTGTGGGATATAATAAGTAGATGGATTATGTTGGGGATGAGATTGATAATGTTGTGGGTGAGATTGATAAGATTGTTGATAAGTGGGTGTTTGAAGGAGTGGTTGATAATGAGGAAGATTGGTGAAAGGTTGTGATTGAATAGGTTGAGAAATAGGATGTTCTTGAGAGGTGGACGTGTAATTGTGTTGTTTTTTTGGGTATTTGTGATGTTAGATAGACTTTGTGTGGGTTTAGTGGGGACATAGGTATGAGATGGTTGAGTTGTATGATTAGATTGATTAGGAAAGATGTGGCAAAAAAAATCAACGTGGGGATTGGTGATTTTGAGTAGATTATGAAGGATGAGGCTATGAAGTGATGACATTGGCATGAAGGATGGATGTTGTAACTGAAATCTGATTGTGTTGTTCAAATGGAGACTAGGATTCTTACAAAGTTTGAGTATGAATAATAGTGACAATGGTGAATGAAGAGATTATGGGAATGGAGGAAATAGGCGTAGTTTTTATGGGAGCAAGATTAGAAGGGATGGGAACCACCAATTGAGTGGATTGGTTGGTTTTAGAAATTGTAGAAGAAGATTGATGAGATCTAATTTCATGTTGGAGAAAGAACATAGAAAGTTTTGATGTGATAACTTGGGTAGACTTGTGATGAGAATGATAGGCATAAATTTTTTGAAGAGGGGTCCCTTCTACAGGGAGGTTAGTAGAATTATGAAGGATATAGTCACATAAAGCAACGGAGTTGACGTCTAAGAGCTCTTGGAATTCCACACACTGACAAGGAATGGTAAGAAGTCCAAAAGTCCCCAAAGAGGCAACAGATGGGGGTGTGGCCGGTCTAGATAGGACCAAGTGGTGATAAATTAAAGGATTGGTTTTAATGTGAGTACTAGATATGATATCTTGAGACTCTTGAAGAGAGGTAATAGAGATGATAGGTTGAGTAACTGTGGAAGAAGTGACCAAAGGGGTGGAAGTAATGATAGAGAGGGATGAATCTATTTGAGAAGCAATGGTAGAAGTAGGAATGTTGTTCGATAACATGGTTTGTTTAATTTTAATTACTTGGGAACATGTAATAATGGGAATGAAACAAATAAACTTAAAACCATGTTGATTATTAGTTACTTCAAATAAGTCACGTAACAAAATTTTAGCTATCTTGATTATTAGAAAAATGTGAGAGAAAAAGAGAAAATGCACTCAAAGGGGAGAATAGGAGATGGCCAAACTATGGATGGTTTTGGGTAGTTTTGGATGGATTCCTTGATATACCTAAAGATACGTGAGGCATGAATATGGGATGACTACTGGTACGGGGCCTGATATTGGGGCCTACCCCCACACTTCGTGCACTGCAGTCATAAGGGTTTTAGGTGCTTAGCCAATATATCAATAGCCAATAACATGGCTAGAATACCATGATAACTTTCTTATTGGGCGATGAAATCCCAATAGTTCCACCTGGAAGGATATGTTTGAAATTTGTAGTTTTGATGTGTTTGTTTTGGATGTGTGTGATGAAAGTGTATGCAAAGGATTAACCCCATACTTAGACTATATTTCCAAGAAAATATGAAGGTTCCTTTTAATTCCAAAATGAAGTGTTGTGTTTGATGAGGACACTTAAGCAAAGAAGGAAAAAAATAATGCAAAAGGAAAAAATAGATAAAAACGAGGAATACCTAGATAATGCAATTTCCTTTTTATTTTTATTTTTAAAGCAAGCAATGTGTTGTTGATCCAAGCAATCACTCCACTAAGAAAGCGAAGTAAAAATCTTACCTAAAAGGTTAGTAGAAAATAAATAGAAGAAAATAGAAATGAAAGACAATGAAAAAGGCTCACCAAAGAAGGGTGGTTCCACCGAGCACCAGAATGTTGAACAAATTTCCTTGTCCCTATTTTAGATTAGTGAAATAGTAAGAAAGAAAATAAGTAACTCCAAAATAAAAGGGTTTAAGGTATCTCTTAGATGATATGACGATGAATGTGAGTGAAAAAGAGAGAGATCCTCATCACAGTGAGCTAGATGACCTAAAAAACAAAGAGAAACTCAAAAAAGAAAATGATTAGTAGGTAAATGAGTGGGTTTCCTAACAACGTCAGTCTCGAGAAGTGAAAACTTCCTAGGATGGATGCAAAACCACTTTTTGATAAAATAGATAGATAAAGGATTGATAAATTAGATGTAGTAGATAATTGAACTGAAGTAGAAACATGAAATGTGCTAAATATATTAAAAATGCTTATCTGATATAAGTAAATATAGACCAAATAAAATCTTGGTGGGTTGACAGAGACCAAAGGATGATGAGCACAGTTGATGCATACTAGGGTAGTGTGAGAAATAAATGAAGACACGTTGACTTAAAAGGCTTCCTGAAGCATGACTTGGAGTTGATCTGAATTGGGGATGATGCTGAGATGTTGTGAGAAGAATGAATCTAATGAGAATAGAAAGGATGAAAGAAAATGAAAAAAATATGAGAACTGCTTGACATGGTCAACTGGTCCTAATTGACTACGACTAGATCTGATTAAGTTGGGATCTAAAGCTGCAAGTGTGCAGAATGGCAAGATTGGATGATATAGAAGGTCATGGGATCAAAAAGTAGGTTACTGATCAATTGAATAACAAAAAATCCAACAAATGAGAATTTGTTCAATGGTTACTAGGAGTGATCTAGGGCTTGATGGAAAAATATGGGTAAGAACAATGCTTTGTAGATGGAAATGAAGATAAGAAAATGCAGAGACATAGCTCCAGGATGATTATTGGGCCTACAAAAAATATGATAAAGAAGTGTGATGGATTATAAATGGTAGATCCAAGTATGCACGAGGGAAAAATGACCCCAAATCACTTAGGGTGAAGCACAATATCTTCAAGGTGGTGATAACAGTTGCAAGGGAGATCAAGAAAAAAAGGCAAGATCACAACAAAGCTTGAAGTCTCCAAAATTGCATTATGGGAAAAGGAGGTGTATGGGTGTACTTATGCGGTTAATGGCGACACGGATGTGTTTTCACTGACTATGCAAACCCTTTATTTTTGGTGGGATGATGCCAAACTTGAGGAAAAATGGGCCTAAAGATGGCAGATTAGTGTTTTGGGTGATAAGGATTAGTTAAGGATGCGTATGAAGGATAAAAACATTAAACACATTAAACAAAGGAAAAGGGTAGATGAAATTATTAAATGAGGGCCTAGGGAGGATAAAAAGGAGCATTTAGGGAGAATACATAGATTAAACGAACACTTATGATTAATGAAGGATGATTAGGGATGTTTAGGGAAGATACATTAAGGATATGATTAGGATGGGATTAAGGTGGGAAATAATGATTTAAGGGATAAATTGAATTTAGGAGGGAAATGGGGATTTTAATGGGAAGAGAGGTATGTATGTAAGAAATGGTGACAACGGAGAGAGAATGCAGGATGAGGGACAAGGGATACCAAAAATTGGTGTCTACATTATGTTCCACAATTGAGTTCATTTAAGGGATGATGAGGATAGATTACAAATCACAAAGTACAAAATGTATGGAAAATAACCCTAAGTATCATTGCCAAGAACGTTGATGTGTGGTATCATTATGTAAGGGAAATGAAGGAAGATAAGGTGGTGTTACTAGAGAAGGCAGATACTAGTTTGAATTTTGTGGATTCATTCACTAAGAAAGTACCTACTGATAAGGTTAACTGGTGCAGGGAAAATATGGGATTAATCTCCTAGGTATACTAAGGAATGATTTGGTACTAGATTCATGTAGTATTAAACAAGTGGGACAATATTGGGAATGTTTCAACTTTTCATGGAATTCTGTAATGTTTGTTACGCATTGGTTCCATTACAAAGTAACTATTACACAATGGTTTGGCATGCACAAAAGCATATGAGTACTTGAGAATTTTGGTATATGATATGAATGTGCAGAGGAATGGTGCATTTTTTTTGGAATTGTATGTGGGATGAATGCACAATGGGAGTAATTTTATGGTGTGCACTAGAGTTGAAAAACATTGGATAGCAACAGGTTCACATACCAATTTAAATGAATGGGAAAGCATCTTTCTTTTGAATGATAGATCTCGAATACATGGTAATTGTAAGCACAAAAAATCTCAGCAAAATTAGAAAGAAAAACAATAAACACAGTATAACTTTCTTCTGATTTTTCCCTTACAAACCTTAAGATTCCAAAGCACTTTGACTTTTTGAATCTTGTATTAAGAAGGATTGTGGATTCTCTTGATTAATTATCCAAAGTATGAATGCAATGTTACGAGATTCGAAACACAAGGATACAAATGTCAAATTGGTAGAAGTTGGCTACAATTTTCTCAAATCTTCTAGGGATAGTTTACAAAGGAATGAATTGCATTTTATAGTTGAGGGTGAGGCCATGAGAAGTGGATCAAGGTTTGAATGGGCTCTAGGATAATAATTGTAATTACCTGAAATAACAAGTAGACTTAGTTTGTGTAGTTGTATATTTAAAGGGGCAATGCTTATTTGGTGGCAAAAGTTATATTTGGGAAGGTGGTTGTATGTGCAATTTCATTGTCCCCACCTTTCTAGGATTATATAAGTTGAATTGATTGGAATAGGGAAGTGGAATCCAAGTGGGGTCCAAATGGAACCTAAGTGGTAGTTGACTAGGAAAATAGGTGTATTTTCCTAATTAAGTAACTAATTTATTTAGTTACAATATGTGAGACAATTAATTAACCATTTATTTAAGAAAATATAATTAACTTAGCTAAGGTGGTGTTAGGAAATAATTTAATTAATCCCAAGGGGTGAATGTGCATGAATTAAGAAATCTAGTTGATTAATCATAAGGGGATGAAATGATATGATGTGAAATAGGAACAAGTATGTGATTTTGGGGTCTTTACATTTTCCCCTGTTTAAAGTGTTATTACGAAGTAATAAAACTTTAAATATGGTAGACATGTATAGATCAGTGAACGAATGACAGGGAAATATGGTAGATGTTTAGATTTTCCCCAGTGAAGCATTTAGATTCCCCAACAAGTAGGATGATAAGGGAATGCCCGCTCAAGCGGGTGGGTGATGTAACAAATCGGTGGACGACTACTTGATAGGAAGAAGAAAAGGAATTTGGAAAATGATAGGAGGGACTGTGCACATAAAATGAGTGTCATTTCAAGAGTTAAATTTAGAGAAAGATTTTTTTTGTGAAATAGATATGTCACCATGATTATAAAAGAATAGTGATGGGTATCCCAGCTACACGCAAACAAACACACATAAAAAAATAAAGGATAAAAAAGGAAAACAAGCCCAATATACACTGCAAAAGTTTACACCATGGCTATGAAGAAGAAAATATGACAAGAAATATTTATAATTGGATCAAAAAGTAAACATCAACAATGCAACACAAGTTTTAAAATAATAAAATTAACTATGCCCCTAATGCGTGCCACAATGATGATTAAGAAGATGTAAAAACCCCCAAGCGCTAAAATTATGAAATGTATTGGGATATGATCAAACTGAAGAGCATAGTGATGCTTAGATAATCCTAATGAAATTCTTATTGGATACACATTGAAGAATGATCTGAAATTTGAAAAACTAATCATTTCCCTTGCGCAATAAACTTATGAATGCATGAGAGGTAGAATGAGATCCTAAATTGCCCTGGGAAAATTTATAGCATGAAAGAAAAATAATTGATTGCCTCGAGCAAAGATATACACCACGGGAAACAAAATTGATAGGTGTAAGATTGGAATTATCACTAGGGTAATAAATAAAGGTATGAATTTATTAATACTTTGTTGGATTGTTAAAATATTTGTTTCATGTGTTTTCTAATTGTAGGATTTCTTTGATGATTTTGACTATTTGTTCAATTTTTTTGAATTTTTTAAATTTTTGAATATATGTTTTTTTTTAATATATGATTTTTTATGGTTTTACAAACTATTAGAAAGTTTTGATGAAAAGAAAGAGGTGCGGTGTTTTTGTTACACCTGATTTATTATGGATAAATGATGCTACTAAAAGCATAAAAGAAGCATGTCAAATAAACACAATATGAACATGAAGGAACTACACCAAAGTTAGACGTGAACTAAAATGCCAAGAATTTTCTTGTGATTGGTATACAATAACAAAGTACAACAAAATAAGAAACTGACACACTAATAAAAACATCATCACAATGTTAAAAAATTGTAACAATACAACACAATTTTCAATAACATCTAATGACAAGCCTAATGTGTTCCACATTGATGAATTAGACATATATGAATTCCCTCTAGCAATAGCTTAGAAAGCAATAGGATTGGATCAGGATGAAGATTGGAGTGATGCTTACATACTCCAAAACAAACTCTTGTAATATCTCATTGAAGTGTGATTTGGATTGGATTAAAATTTGAAATCCAAATGTGCCCCAGGAAAAATTATAGTACGAAAAGGTAAATAGTTCATTTCGTCGAGCACACACACACACACACACCACATGAAATAAAATTTATTAGCAAAATATGATTTGGAATGATCATAAGGAGTTCCATCAAATGGAAAAATTGTTGAAATATCTTAAGCACTTGCTAAAATTTGGTAAAACATCTTCTGAGTGTTTTCATTTTACCAATTTTATATTGTTTTTATTTTTTTATATTTTTATACTAATTTTTTGATTTTGAGAATGTCTGAATGTTTTTGTATTTTGTGAAACATATTTGAATGTTTTTGTGTTTTGAGAACATATTTGAATGTTTTTTTATTTTTGACTCGGTAAAAGGTTACACATTTTGAACTCATTGTCAAACAATTGTAAGCATTCCATTCAATTGACAAAATGTAGATGATATAGTGATAGAATGCCTTACTCTATTCGTGACTTCACGCAACTAGGAAGATGCGAGGGCTCATTGCTAAGAGTCGAGAAGGATGTAAGAACTAGGTGAATAGTGATATGAAAAATTAAGATAATGGATTTTAAGACACAAGGTGTAACAATGATCCATTTGAGAAAAATGTGGCTCATCCTTAGTAAAGGGTATCTGAATGATTCTAAATGATTCTAATTTATAGGTTTTGACTAGACTTATATTTATAGATGGCCTACTGATTGACAAGATTAGATTTGAAGAATTATTATCTCTCTTAACATAAGCAACTTCTTGGGATGTTTTTGATTAAACACTTTTTATTCATATTTGATAAAGGATTTAGTTTTTTCATTTTTTTAATTGAAAAGGACCCCCTACATCTTGCCCCATGCCACCAGTAAGAGACAAGGGATCATCATCGAAGACAAAATGTAGTTGAGTAAGGACATCTTCCTCCGTTCCTAGTCTCACACTACTAGTAAGAAGCATGGGCTTATCATCGAAGAATATGAAGGATGAAAGGTGTAATGATTTTTTTATATGGATTTTTCCTTATATGTTTATATTGTGCTTGTTGGAAAGGAGCATTTTCCCCCCAAGTTTCAACCTCATGCGACTAGTAGGACACAAGGGCTCAACATCGTAGACTAAGATGGATAGTCCCAAAAGGTCTGAGAAATGAAGTTCAAGATTTCTGTTGAAGAGAGAGCTTATTAAAAAGAGACGTTACCATTAGTAAGCTTTGAGATAAAACCATGGGTAAAAATATCTGAAATGATGGAAACCATAACAAATATGAGACACACAATTCCCAATAGGAACAAGGTTAACATGTTTCATGATAAGTGAATAATGTGAAGATATGATAATGTTATTGTAGACACCTATTTTTGGTATAGCGCCCCTCCATCATCTCGTGTTCATGCAGCTTCTTATCTCACCTTTATTTTTCCTAAATTTCAATAAACCTCATCATCTATTCAACCAAATTTAATTAATTATTAAATGGGCTCCATATAAGCCCATATAATAATTGAATTTTGGCATTATCCCTCATATCTCAAAAATTATTAATCCATGGGTATTAATATACCCATCCGACACCCCTTTCTAAATTTCAAATGGAATCTATCATCTCACCTACCATGTCAATCATGCTCCCCACTTCATCTAATAATTCAAGCCATGGTCCCCCGCATGATTACATCATATCTCTTAACTTGGGTTAATCTACCCAACCCCAATTACTTGTTAACCCCAATATAACCTCACATTCAAGCTATAAATATGGGTTTTACCCCATATTTTAAAGGACCCTGAGGGGTATATTTTTCAGGAGGGATATATTTTTCAGGACACCGATATATTTTTCAAGACCTAGGCCCAAAGAGGAGAAGAAAGAGCTTAATTAAATTCTACAAGTTTGGGGGAGAAATCTTTGCCATGGTCCATTATCTTACCATCTTGATGTCCAGTTCATCTCCATAGCAGAGCACAAGCTAAGTTCCCTCATCATTTTAGTTACTTGTCATTTTATATTCCATTACTATTGTTCATGATCTATTATTATCTTGTCTAACACGGGGGTTTACATCCTCCAAGGGAGTTAAAATCCTCTTGGAACCGGCACTATCTGGGTAACCCCCCGCATATTGTTATCCAATCCTATCAGTTTCAATTTTGTAGATCTAACTTCTTTTATCACACATCTATCTTCTTTGCGCCCGTCAGATCCACATCTGCATCTGAGGTCCTAAGCCCTCCATCATTTGAAGTTGTTGGTGGATCCCAGTATCGGCCTTCACCCCGCTTGAGAATGAAGTTTCCTGTACAAACATTTGGCATGCCTAGTGGGACCAGATCCTAGATCTGGTCGTGTTGTTTGTTATTTTACTCATCTTTTCTAACTTGTTTTGTTTGCATGGTCTTAATAATCCTTGATCTCAGTGTAGCATAATCCATAATTTAAGTCACCTTAGAGGTACGTGATCTTTATTTTCTATTTACCCGCATGGAAAATGAATCCAGAAATTCACCTTGTGACTTGATGTTTGTTTTCAAACTTGGTTTTGCAATAACTATTATAAATATCACAATTAATTGTCATTAAAATAATAGTATTTGGAGGATAAAAGTTTATATCTAGTTTAATATTGATAACTTTTGTAGCTCATTCCATCTATCTGGCTTATGATATTGTCGTGGGTTTTCTTTGGATGATCGTTAATATACAATCTCATTTATATTATTTTATATAAGAATGTTAAATTTCATTATAAGGCAAATAAAAAAAAGTTAATAAAAAACATTATGAAATAACATTGAATTAAGTTATAGTAAAAAGAAATGTAATTTTTTTTCTTTTTTTTAAAATCATAACTATCCTAAATTACCCGACCCAACCTATCTACCAACTTGACCCTCTACCCAACTCATCTCCTTACTCTCATCTCCCACATATAACTTCTTCCCCTTCTCCACACGTTCTCTTCTTACCACCTCTCTCTGTTCTCACCCCCCACAACTCCTTTTGACCGAGCCACTCGGATCTTCCATACACGACCTGTCCTCAACTCACTCCCCTTTCCACCAATCTCCATGTCCTCTCAACATCCTTTCTCTCCTCTCAGACCTACCCTTCCATTCTGCTTCCACCCATTCATTCCCTCCGCTTAGCCACTCGTTACTCCATCTCCCTTCCACCGTTTTCCTCTCCCCACAAATCCCCACCGAATCCTTTCTATATAAAATACTTTCTCATGAGTGCTCATCTTATTTAAAGGAGCTCCAACTGGTGAGTGCTCATATTATTCATAAAATATTTTCTTCAAAGAATTCTCACCTCACAAGTTGATCAAAACCACTCACTAAAAATGACGACGGTGTAGTAGTTTTTTAAAGAATAGAACGTATCTTTTATATCATTGTAATTTCCACAACAAAAGTGGGTGGATTCGGGACCATATTTTTTATCTGGGAGGATTAAAATAAATATCATTCCACTACGTCATTTTCCATTTGAGAAGCACGCGAATATTTTTGAGAGTTAGAGCAGTCTTTATGACCCTTCAACTACCACATGTATCTCTGTACTCCACGCAGGCACTCCCACGCATCTAGCGCCAACCTTCCTCATGCCTGGAACAAAAAAATAAAACAATAATAAAATACGAGTTATATATATATATATATATATATATATATATATATATATATTATGGTGCATGTAGAAATTTTTCTCCACTCCTCTCCCTTGGTCTAATATGTCGGAATACAAATAAGGATAGCAAAAACTGATCTTGTCAAGTTGTGTGCAACTCTAAATGATCTTCTAAGTTTAATATAGACCATCTAATATGTTGTACTCATTGTATAAATCTTAAACCCATCTCTGGTTGAATCTAGACTAGGGCCCTGAGAGCTCTCACTAACTCTTGCATTCGCACGATTTCAACTTATACAAGCTATAAAAAGTAAGGATTAGATCTTGGCTTCCCCTATTTTAAGATACAAATATTAGATCTGAGCTCAACATAGCAATTATTACTACAATCTTTATCTCCTGACCTTTGACAATCAGTTTCCCATTACAAGGAAACTAAAAAAAAAAAATAACACAAATATAGATTATCGCATCTCGTTGGCATAGATAAAGATGTAAGCACTTTTAATAATTTAGCACATATTGTTTTAAAGGTAATCAATCTTGTATCAAAGAATCATTTACCCACGTATATGGAGAAATTGAGGCTCCGTGAAAATTCAGAAGATTTCGTTGTTTGATGCTTTTAACTGTTTCCTGTTTAGTTTCAAATTCATGCGCAGTTTGGTGAATAAGTTTTCTGTAGCAATTGGTTTAGAGAGTGTCTATTAATTGTAAAGTCTTTTGTAGCGATTGGATATTGACTGTAAAGTATCTTGTAGCATGTCTACAAGCAGAGCTTGGAACACCATAACTAATTATATATTTCTCATTTAGATTTTATGTGGTTCTTAAACATGTGAAGAGCCATATCCATGTGCGATATGACCCGCCAATTTTAATCCACTCATCCTGTAGGTAGGTTTGACGAATCTATCATTTTATTAGTTGGGATTTTATAGTCATGTCATTTTATTAGTTGGGCTTTTATATTCATATCATTTTATTAGTTGGGATTTTATAGTCATGTCATTTATTAGTTGAGATTTTATAGGTCATATCACTTCATTAGTTTAGCTTTTATATAAGCTATTATTTCATTAATCTAGTTTATCTTTTTGACTCAATTGCTTCATTTATATTATTTTATAGTCTGTCATTTAATTTTTGTCGCTTATTTACTCGAATGAAATAAGAACATTAAACTACAATTTTTTTAATTGATTATATTAATTAATTATTATTTTTTATTTATTTACGACGACACCATTTCTAAAATTTATAAAGTCATTTTTTTAACTACCTTAGCTAATAGAATTTATTATCTTCTTGCAGGATAGTGTCTATGACCTCACGACAACAACATTTCGTTGTCAAAGACAACCATTGAAACCAAAACACACCACAAGTCATATCTTATCAACCCCATCTATGAACGTGAATCATCTAATTTCAGGGTACTCGGACATTCTTGGACACTAACTGGAACTTTTAAAATACATCACTATCACACACATTTAGATAACCAGGAAAAGCATTCTCCAGGTTTTTCTCGTTTGTCTCTATTTTCTATTTTTTGCATTGAATTTTCTCTTTCCTGAGTGTTTTTCTGCATCAAATATAACATTTCATTTTTGTATAAAATGAACCTTCTGCATCCTGCTTACTCACATAGCCTACACAAGGGGTTTAACTTCTGCATTTCACTTATCACACACTGCTTGAGACTACATGAACATAATTAACACATCAAGACATTTCTCTCACCTGGTTAACTGATTGGGACTTAAACACCTAATAGGAAACCATCTCATACATCTCCCAATCCATAACTACCTGACACCAGCCTTAGACTCCTTTAGGCACCTTCATTATCCATTTTACCTTACATGTCGAAATTAATCATGACAATAAAAAATATTCTGCTCGATTTTTTTTTTCAACAACATACATAAATAAATGTTTATCTATTTCACACCTATTGTCGCTCTTTCTCAAATCGAGAAAAACAAACAATTTGCTCCATCCAATGACATTACTACTCCTAACAATCTCACCCAACTTGATTATAAACTCAAAACCATGCCTTCAATTTCTCAACCTCTAGTCTCCATGGTCTCACTTCATGAGAACCATTTCATCCAAAATTGTCCCCACCTTGACACCAAGCCTCATATCTCTCATCAAAATAGTCTTCCTAAACCGATCGCACCACCATATCCTATTCCTCTCGAGACATTTGGGCCTCCTCCTAACCCCATATATGACTTATTACTCCAAAAATATCCTATAATATCTCAATCCTCCCAATCTCCAAAATTGGTGGGTCACATTCCACCCACATCCCATTTTGAAAATTCTATTTCATCCATTATTAATAGGCCTGCCCAACCATATCAAACTCTTAACACACATATCCCCTTTTATCTTCTACCACAACAACCTACCTGAATTCAACAACCACATCATGCCATTATTGCTCAACATCAACCTATACAACAATCCCAACCCATGACACATGTTAGTCCTTTCCAGGCAGCTCCCCAAGCACCCACATATCCACAAATTAATTTATTATCTTATCAAACCATTCTAAAAACATCCTATCCACAAACTTATCAACCACCTTATCAAACGCTTCCCCAATTGCCCACACACCCACAAACACATCATTTGCCTTATCAAACTACTTTTCAAACCACACAGCCGATCCAATCTCAAGCTTACATCACCTCTAGTGATCTAATTCAGACCTTAATGAATCAGTTGCCCAGTTTAGAAGCTGTTACCTTTGCACCCAAAAACACCTTATCCTATGAACAAATCTGTAACAAACTGATTCATCCATCGGTTCCAATCAAACCCTATCCCCCTCATTGGAAAATTCTCATGTTTAATAAGTTCAACAACAAGGAAGATCCCCAACAACATCTCCTCATATTTAAACACGCATGTTGTCTTATTACACATGATCATGATCTACTTCTTCATACTTTCCCCATGTCTTTGTCTGGCCCTGGGTTGGATTGGTATAACAATATCCCATGACATTCCATATTCTCCTTCACCCAACTAGCACAATTATTCTTAGAACATTTTTCTATCAATATCACATGCAAAACCACTATCGTTGATATATATACCATTCGACAGTATGAAGAAGAACCCATTGCCAACTTCATCGCATGATGGCATGGTGTTATAAACCAACTATCCTTCACTATCCTGCAAACCGAACTCATCGAATTATTCTCACATTCTTGTGAAAAACATATATCATCTAATTTTCAAATCCAATCATTCTGAACCTTTGATGAAGCTTTCACAATGGCTGGCAAGGTCGAAACCCATGCCATTGAGCAGGGCCATCTTAAAATAAGTTCAATTAAATCAAAATTTTAGTCCACTAAACCATTCACACATAATGACGAGTTCAAGGTTGCGGCCAACACTGTGGTCATTAAATCCTCATCCCCATCTACATCAAGCACATGGTCTCAACAAAAATCTCCTCAATCAATAGCCAACTACACTCCCTTAGGAGAACCATACATTTCCGTATTTGATAAATTGATTACTATAAACTCCATCCAAATTCTTCCCATACGACCCATGGACATCTTGCAAGTCAAGCCTATTTGGTATCATGAAGCCCACTATTGTAAATATCATCGAGTCAAAGGTCACAACATTGAGAGATGTCATTCCTTCAAAGATTGTGTCCAACAACTCTTGAATCAAGGGGATATCCAAATTGATGCCTCCACTGCACAAACTAATCAACCACCAACAAATTAAGCCATGCTCTTTACATCTCAACTATCAAACGCTTTTATGGTTGACACTGTCAATCAAGATCCCATCTTATCACCAACTTTGCATATTCCTACAGTGGACATTCTTCCCACCTCTTATTCAGAACATGTCACACCTACATCAACTTTCACTACTTGTCTTGAACCTACGCCTTATCCTATCCTTATCACATCCACGTAAAATTTGACTATACCATCCACTTCAAACATACCCCAACCTACTACGTTAAATTCATCCTTAACACCCATTTCAGCCCCACTCATATCCACACATATCCCTACATCTCTCCCACCTATTTCTTCACCCACATCTACCTCAAATACACATGTTACTACATCTACATTAATCACAACCATCCCAACTAAACTCAGCTCTGCCACATGCACCTTGGCAACCTCACCTTTGGCATGAATGCCCTTAGCAAACATATCATTCTTACCCCTCAAAACATTTATGAAACAACAGGTCCCATCTACTTCTACACCAGACAATACTCCTACATTTGTTGCATTACCCATGATGTCTACTCCATCAGTTATAACATCACCCACATCTCCAAACATCCCAAAAATTCCTACATCTTTATCTATGCCAATGACCCCTATATCTATCATACAAAAAAATACACCTATCCCTACCCTAACATCTTTACCTATATCTTCACCCATGGTCACATCATCATTTTTATCCCAATACTCTCTACCTAATTTGTCTATCATACTAACCAAATCCTCTCGATCTGTAACCTTATCAAAGATAACCTTTGGATCATCTACTGAACTAACACATCCACCTAAATCAAATAAAGATGGTTTACATTCTCCCTCTACAAAATCATCTCTTTCCATGCCAAAACCAAAACAATCCACGTCTGACATAGATATCATTAACTGCATCATACAAACACCTATCTCTTCATTAATGTCCTCGTCTTATTTTAGGACATTTTCTCCATTAATAACCACACCACCGCTATCAGATCCTCCAGTTAAAATTATTATCATCCCTTCTAGAAGTAAATCTTCTCGGTTGAAGTCTAAATCTCCAGGAAAAAATCCCCGACAGTCCCCTGCACATCCTCGGAAACATTCAAGTTTTCCCTCTTCTCAACAATCCAATGCCAAGACATCTATTTTAGAATCAGTCTCTTCATCTACGACATCCAAACAATACAATTCATATCCCATATGTCGGGTCTCCCATGATTCCTCCTACCACATCATCCCTTAACATCCCTCTTGCACACAACATTCCTCCTAAGGAAGGTCCTAAATTTTTCATCAATACAACTTATCTTACTAAGCACACTTGTGGTCTCCGATCGTTTACGCCGTCCAAATCTAAAAAATTCTCATCTAAAGTCTTTTGAGATCCTTTACCTCCACATTTAGCTTATTGGGGGAACAACCTTCCCTCGATCTTGAGCACATCATCCGTACAACTCCCTTGTTACTAGAGGACTTTTCTCTTTGAAATTGTTTTGTCTACCTCCTTCACATTCATCCATTCTAAACTATTTCTACCCAATTCCTCACCCATTTTAAGTCCACCGTTGTGGCCATATTTATGCCTCTTTTAGGGCACCATATTTTTCATAAAATTCCTCTTTTTAGGCCATTTTTGTCTCTCTGGTGAGGGACCTTTTTCTCCAAGTCCACCATTGTGGCTATATTTTTGTCTTTTTTGGGGCACCATCTATTTTGAAGTCCACTATTGTGGCTATATTTGTCTCTTTTGGGACACTGTTTATTTCATCAAATCCTCCTTTGAGGTCATGATTGTCCTTCTATGTTTATGTCTCTCTTGGGGCATCATTTATTTTCTTCTAAATCTACCATTATGGTCATATGTCTATTTCCTCCATGACATAGTTTTATTTCCTGCTTGGCTATCATCTCATCTTATTGCAACTTTACTGTTTTCCCTCTCGTGGTGGTAAATTAGAGATGGAACCTCTTAATGCATTGCACTTGAGACCAATATATTGTTAGCATATCTATCAATGAGCATTTAGTTACATCCTTAATTTTTTCTGCCATTCTTAGCCCCTTTCATTTATCATTGTAATGATCTGGATTATGTGGTCCGCCTTCACTACTTAGATGTGACCCCATAACCATTACATCCGTCACCTTCTCATTCTCCTATTGCAACCATGCAAAGGGTCTAGGGTGTCTCTTGTACATTCCTTATCCCCTCTTAAGTAGTTTACTTAGCTATTCCCAACTCTCCCCCATGTGAAGCTCAAATTCACGTATGCAAAAGACAAAATCAAAGTTATCAAAAACAGACTGATCCCTCAAAGGATATTTGTTCATGCAAAAAAAAGGAAATAGAAAAGCATACAAATCAAAATCAACGAAAAATCAAAAGAGATAGACCAATCCCTTAAAGGAAGGCTATCATATTATTCTTGTCATCTATAGTATGTATAAATTAGACCATACCCTCGAAGGATGGATACTCTGTTATTATCGCATATGGAAGGTTTTCCGCATTGATCAGCCTTCCTTTATCAACATTTTCACAAAGCTTTCTACTATTGTTCTTTCCCTTTCCCAGAGCTGGGGAAATGACTTAAGGAACACCACCTTTGGAGAACCCTCTTCCCTCATACAAGTTACAGTTCAATCCCTTTGTCATGTAAACATTAGGATTACAAGAATCTTTCATCCATATTTCCCTCATGGTATTTTGGTATAACTAACTATCATTGGTTTTGTATTAACACCTGATATCGGTAGCAAGAGCAATGCCTTGAGTGGTAACCTTTCTTGTTTATCTCCAATCCAGTTCGAAACATAGTTTTCCTGTACGCCTTTGCTACATCTATTTTCCATTCATCTCATCCAAATCATCTTTTATAAAAATCACATCAAATTTCAAACTATGAATTTTATAGCTATCCATAATATCCATGAATGCGCTTACAAATATACTTTTCGGTTTGTGAATTCTACTTGATCGCCATTGCAGTTTGTGAATCCTACTTAAGGATCCTTCCCAAGGCAAGTTCATTATCTTGCAACTCCTTATCTCTCAACATGTTCAACAACGTCTTTGATCCATTTCTCCTCTCTCTCCATTTCCCCTCATCACCATTTGTCTCCACATCATCCTTCTCACCTTTCTGTCCCCTTGCATGACGCAAGATATCTTACTTGTCTTTCCTCTTGAGTTTCCCTTTTACTCTTCTGCTTTTAGTTTAACAATCTTACTTAATCATCCATACAGCCAGCAAATCTTAGTTAAGGTATATCTTCTTCCTTGGATCCTCCTACTATATTTGCTTCTCCACCATTTTCTCCTTCAATAGATGATAATCACCGCCAAAAAATTCTTTCCACTCCTCCTTTTCCATTTGACACTCTTGCATCATCACTACCACCACGTGGGCATCCTAATTAAGGATTTCCCTTACACTCCCCATCTACACTGCATATGTTCCTCCATCCACTCATGTCCCAATCCTTTGTTCCCTTGTTATCGCTTTGATATCACCTCCTTTCATCTCTTGTTCCATTTTGGTACACATAGCTCAGTCTTTTTGTCATCCTTCTTCTTCTTCAACTTGACAATCTTACTTAACCATCCCCGTCTCAGGGAAATCTTACTTAAGATCTCCTCTCAAGAATGGTTTTCCATATGACCCTTCCACCTCCCATCATATCTTCCTTATCTTTTTTCTCTCGCCTCTCATCATAATTTTCCACTCCAACCAACCCTTCCACACATGTATTCAATACAATGTTGTCTTTCTCCTTCTGTATCGTCACTACCAGTTTGGTGTTTTCATTTATCATTGTATTGATCTGAATTATGTGGTCTGCCTTCACTACTTAGATGTGACCCCATAACCATTACATCCATCACCTTCTCATTCTCCTATTGCAACCATGCAAAGGGTCAAGGGTGTCTCTTGTACATTCCTTATCCCCTCTTAAGTAGTTTACTTAGCTATTCCCAACTCTCCCCCATGTGAAGCTCATTATTTCATTTTCATAGCATATTTTCTGTATTATTTTATTTTTTTTTACAGGATGGTTCATCTCATCTAGGATTGGAACTATTTCCAAGGGTGCAGTTATGCTACAAACAGATTAGTTTAGGGATCTCTACAACAATCCATTGACATGCTTGTACATGCACCCTAAGCAAAATCTTGGTGGTTAGAAAGTGGTTCAGAAAGTAGTTACACTAAGCCTCCCCTCTTGAACTTAGCTAATGTTTTCTTCTTGAAGTAGTTTTCAACTTTAGGTTAGATACCTTGTGGGTGGGGGTTTTATAAGATCATATAAAAATTTTCTTTTCACTAAGAATATGAGAACCATGTGTAAAGTGGGGGTGGGATTCAACCCATCATGATAGGCTCCTAGATTCTATCCCTACATCTATATTTATGTATCCACATACCTTCGGAGATATTGGAATACCCTCGAAGTTTCTTTTGAATTTTAGCCATATGAAGACATCATCATAATATTATTTTAGGTTAACTATATGGAAGGTTTTCCCTAAAAATTTACTTGCAACTGACCTTGGAGATGGGATAGTGGGCTATCAACATTGTCTTCCCATAATAGCTTGTTGTTATAATTGTTCTTTCCCTTGATGTTATTTATGAATTCAATATGTGGAAATGACAAGTAATGGAACCAAACACACCATGTTAGAAGCCTTACCCATATTTACCTCATACATGTAGCTCTAGTACATTGGAGTTGGCAAAAATCACTAAAATTGATTCATGTCAAAATTATAACAGTAGATCGTGACATCCATAGAATACAAATAGGAGTGATAGAGTTTCCATACAATTGTAGAGGTGTACGGTCTAGGGAAGTTGTAGAGTAGAGGCATAATCTTCTAGGTCATTAAATATTTAAATGGTGATTTGTAAGAAAAATTCCAAGTGATTTTTTGTCAAAGGGTAGATTTCCATTAAAAAATTAGAAGAAAATTAATGCCTTGAGATGATTATATAGTTATGATTGTCTTGTTGAGCTAATCCAATTCAGATTTATGAAATCTAATAATCTTTTTCTAGAGCACTAGTACGCTCCATTTGTGATGGTAGCTGATGACACAATCCATTCAACTAAACTCATGGAGCAAGAACGTTTTGATCTATGATCCCATAGTCACTAATATGCAATAAATGGTATGTCCTCAATGCACAAAATACATCCCTATCCAATATAGTTATGAAATGATAAACATTTTGAGAGCTAATCATTCATTAGGATAGGACATTACATGGCCAAAAATTGCGTCTTCCCTAAATTTGATGATATAGATACTACAAATTAGATTTACCAAGAAAAATAATATTCCATCTCCAAGGAACCTATTGTCTCCATTGCAGTTTGTGAAAAATTAATCTTCCAATAGTACTAGAGATATCAAAAATCTCATAATGAACAAACTTGGGACAAAATTGTTTAAAAAATCTAGTTCAATTAGGTCCCTTTATCTATACATGATTTTATAGGACCCCTTATAAAAATCTAGAAAATAACATTGGTAAGATAATACCGAATTGAATTTTAAAAATTAGAAAATAAAACTAAGGGATGAAAATTGTTGGGGCTTCATAGTCCACCCTCATAGAGCATGTGTCTAAATGCAATGTTTGATCCTATCTCCATCGCAAACCAAATGGTGTCTCTGATGGGAACAACTAGTCCTATAGAATATGGACAAGCCACGTGGCTTTGATCACCACTATGTATTCACGATGCGAGACACCCCTAATAATATCCCTATGCTCAAACCAATTTGTAGTCACCTTGTGGATTGGAGAAGTTATGAGTACATTTATTCTAATAACGTCTTCACCCTAAACGTAAACTTTGTTATGTTCAATCAATACTTACCAAAACTTCACCTATCCCATCACGAGACATGTGTGGCCTTAAGAATTTGGAAGAATAATGTCTGTAGATCACCTTGCACAAGTATGCCATCACTTCAAGTCCCTGGACCCTTGCTCATGTATCTCCTTGTATCTAAACCCACCATTGTCTATCTCGATCCCCTTTGTCACTAACCCATATAAACTCCATCAGTATTTGGTATCACATAGTTGGATATGCCTTTGACTATAGCTTCACCCCCTTAACTAATATCCTAAATATCAATGACACATCCTCCAAGGTGATGGTCATCTCCCTAGTCACCAAGTGAAATGTGTTTGTGTCATTATCCCATCCCTCTAACAGTATTATTAACAATGATCAGTCCATCCTCTGTCATCACCAATCTGGCACTATGATAATTCTTCACCGGGAACTCCTCGTGCTATGATTATTTACTAATGCACAGCCTTTAGTTTGGTGGATGTAATCTGGAAACAAAACAACAACATAACACAAGAATACCATCGACTATGATAAGACGAGAATGATGACAAATCTGAAATATCAAAGTAAATTATAATATTAACATGAAACTGTTACAATCTCACCCATGAGGTACTTCAAGTGTTATTGACTTCACTTGCCTTTCACCAAGACTATGGGAGAAACTTTACAATTACACCTCTTAATGGCTTCTTCAACACACCTTTAAACTGATGGCTTCCTTCGCACACTTCCTACAATATTTCTCACTACTTCCTTCTATGCTAAATGAGGGGGGTGGCCTCTCTATTTATAGAACTTCCAGGCTTATCCATCTTATCTCTAAGATAGGATAAGAAATCCACTCTGACGAATCATATTCCATACCTTAACTCTTATCTGTACATGTAAGCTTATCTTTTAAGATAAGATAAACCTTATCATTTTACATGGGTTCCACATTTTTAGACTTTTTACAAATAAAATACACAAAATATTTATGACCTCACTCCTTGTCCTTATTACCAATATAATATTTCTAATTCCTAATCATGTAGACCCTACTTCTCTAATTACCCAAACTTTGACATTTTAACATTACCGGACCACTTACGACAAATATTTACTTTTTACAACATTCCTATTGTACTTTGACTGTTACTGTACTCCACATTATTGGCGGCACCGTACTGACGGCGCCGTTATCTTCTATCAGACGCTACTACTAATTATACTTAACAACATCCTATTCCTAATACATACATTAATGAAATAGAAATTACGGAGGAAAATTTTAGTGTCGACATCTTCCCCCTTCCTAGCTTCTACTCCGTCCTCGGAGTAGACTATTCTGGTGCTTGGAAAATCTTCAACTTGTCGTGGTTGACCCATTTCGTAATGGGAGTGCCATCCAATTCCTCCAGTCGGTATGTACCATTTTCATGCACAGCTGCTATTTTGTAGGGCCCCATCCATTTTGGAAGAAATTTTCTCTGTCTTCTTTTTTTGTATCTGGAATCATATACTAGAACCAAGTCATTCACATGAAATGGAGACCACCGGATCTTTTGATCAAAGTATTCCTTCTGCTTCATTTTCTTCTTATGGCTTGTATCCTTTGCTATTTCCCTCATTTCCTCTAGCAAATGAAGATGTACCAACCTTTCTTTTACTGAATCACTTTCATCCATCCTTTCATTTTTCATAACTCTCACAGTGGGAATATCAAACTCAATAGGAAGAACTGGATCAATGCCATAGGCCAACTGAAATGGGGAGTATCCTGTTGCTGACTTTGATGTTGCCCTATATGCCCACAATGCTGCATGAATCCTTTTATCCCATTTATGTACCTGCAAGGCTGCATCTTTTGCTAGAATTTGACACAACACAAAATTTGTTCGTTCCACCTGTCCATTTGTGCTTGGCTTGTATGTTGTTGCCTTCCTGTGCTTAATAGAAAACTTATTGACTAGGGCTTCTACCACCTCATTAATGAAGTGGCTTCCTTGATCTGTTACAATTTCTAATGGACAACCAAATCTGGTGACAATGCGTTCATATATGAACCTTGCCACTTCATCCATGGAAGCTGTTTTCAATGGCCTAGCTTCAACCCACTTGGTTAAATAATCTGTGGCAACTACAATATACTTATTTTGGCGTGAGGTAGTTGGAAGTGGACCTACAATGTCTATTCCCCACTTTTCAAAGGGACCAAGTGGAAGAATAGGGCATAATGGAGCTGATGAAGTCTTACGGTTACCATGTGTTTGACAAATATCACATGTCTTACAATAATTATAACAATCTTTAAAAAGAGTGGGCCAGTGATAACCTGCATCCAAGATCCTTCTTGCTGTAAGTTGTCCAGAGAAGTGCCCTCCACATGTACCATTGTGGAATTCTTCTAGCAGTTCCTTCCCTTGATCACGTCCAACTGCCCTCTTGTACTGTCCATCAGGTCCTATTCGAAATAATACTCCATGCAGAATAGAATATGGACGACTGGCTTGAGTAATCTTTCTCTTAGTCTTTGCATTGGCACCATCAGGAAACTTGAATTCATTCAGATAATTCCAAATATCTATGTATTCACTAGGGATTGTGTCAAGGGATAACAATGCTGCATCGGGGAAATCATCATCATCACAAGATGATCCTAAACCATCATAGGCTCGAGAGAGTGCATCTGCATTGACATGCTTCTTTCCTGGCCTATCTATAATATCAAATTCAAATTCTTGTAGCAAAATTATCCATCTTGCTATCCTCCCTGATGGGTTAGGCTTATTTACAATATATTTTAGAGCCTTGATGATCTGTTACAACTAGAAATTTTTTCCCTAGCAAGTAATTTCTAAACTTCTTTACAGCAAAAATGATAGCCAGAGCCTCTTTTTCAGTTACAGTATAATTTACCTCAGCACTGCTCATTTGTCTGCTCCCAAAGTAAATTGGATGTTCATTCCCATTTTCATCCTTTTGGCTCAAAGTACTTCCTAGTGCTGCATCTGAGGCATCAGTGTACACAATGAATGGCTTGCTCCAATCTGGATTCTTCAAAACAGGTGAAGACACCAGGGCTTCCTTCAGTTGTCCAAAAGCTTCATGCGCCTTATTTCCTGGTTCATAAGTAACATCCTTCTTCAAGAACTGGGTTAGTGGCTGTGCAATCTTTGAGAAATTCTTGATGAACCTTCTATAGTAACCCACATGGCCTAAAAATGATCTCAACTTACTTCTATTAATAGGAAATGGTAAATCTTTGATTTTTGAAACTTTATCAGGATCAGTACCAATACCATCTCTGGATACAACATGCCCTAACAAAACGCCTTTAGAACATCCAAAGACACACTTTGTAGGGTTTAGTGAGGCTTGTGCTTCATCTAACCTTTGAAATGCTGTCTCCATCTGGTGCAGGTGGTCCAACTTGCTCCCATAGATGCAAAAAATCATCCAGAAATACTCTGATGAAGGTCCCAATGTAGGGTTCGAACACCCTATTCATCAAACACTGGAATGTTGCTGGAGCATTACACAACCCAAAAGGCATAACTCTATAAGCAAACGTTCCCCAAGGAGTGGTGAACGTGGTCTTCAGCTGATCTTTCTCTGCTATACGAACTTGGTTGTAGCCGCTATATCCATCAGCAAAACTATAGCACTCCTGGCCAGCTACTTCGTCCAAGATCTGATCTGAAAATGGAAGAGGGTAATGATCCTTCTTTGTTGCCTTATTGAGCTTCCTGTAATCAACACAAATGCGTAGCTTCCCATTCTTTTTTATTGAGATCACAATGGGAGAAACCCATTCTGAATTCTCCACAGCAAATATGAATCCTGCATCAAGCAACTTATCTATTTCTTCTTTTACAGTCTTGGAAAAATTAGGATTCATTCTATATGGCATTTGCTTTATGGGCTTAGCACCATCTACCAGCTCAATAGAATGTTCTACCCAACTTACTTGACGGAGTTCCTTGTAATCAAAAGTGAATATGTGTATGTACCTTCGAAAGAGCTGGAGGTAGGATTCCTTCTCACTCTCCATCACAGCATCACCAATCTTTATTTGTTGGAGACGATCATCAACTCTTCTTCAGATAATTTTATGGGGTCATGAGTTGGTGTGACTGGAAGGATATCCATGACTGAAACATCAACCTCACTTTCTTCATCTTCAGTGTCCACTTCACTGGTACTAGAGTAATCAGAGGATGTCCAATCATCAGTTTCATCACTTGAATCCACAGGTTCTGCCTTATGATGTCGAGGGATCACGTTTATCTTCACCCTCTCTCTACCACGTCCAAGTGTCATGAAACCTTCATTCCAGTAGTTTCTTGCATGAACTCTCCTTAGCCATGGTCTTCCCAACAACATTGGGTACGCAACAGTACCATTTTTCATCACCTGAAAGTCTACCACACATACAACACCCATAACAGATATTGCCACATTTGAAACTACACCTTCTGGTTTAGTTTTTCCTTTATTTAATGACCTTAACATAAGTGTTGAAGGGCGATCAATTTTTAAACCCAACATATTCATTACAGACTCGGTCATTACATTAACTGCAGCACCTCCATCAACTAAGACATCATGAATTGAAATACCATTACATAATACCTCAGCTTGTGGAGCATAGGGATCCGCCTCTGCCTCCAAAACAGGGACCTCAACCTCCTTCCTTCGTCGAGCATTGAGTCCACTTCGCAGCTCCCGCCTCTTCTCAGAAGACATAGCCAAGAGTTGACCATATGTAATATTTGCAGGCCTTTTGGACAGATCTTCCAAGATGGAGTATGGTCCTTGCCCCTGTGAAATCAGAAAATCCTGCACACCCAACTTTCTTCTCCTATGTTTCTTACTAGTTTCTCCTTTCATCTTCTTAGGATCATTTCCATCTTGATTATCTTTTTCTTTCTTTCTTTTTGTTACAAACACATCTACTTCATTATTTCTGCTCTTATCTACTACATCAAAAGAATTCACAGGTGCTTTTCCTTTATCATTATCTCCTTTACCAGATGTAGAAGCTCTATCTGGACAATTATACTTATAATGACCCTTTTTATAACAACCATAACATACAACTTCAGAAATATTTCTTTTTGGACCTCTATCTCCTCCCTGAGAACTAAATTCTTTTCCTTGAAGAAGATTAATAGTTAACTGACCCATCTTTTTGAGCAGATCTTCATACTCAGTAGATGTACTAGGAGAAATATTTGTGCTCACCGGGAGTGGTTGTGGATTCTGGACCAAAGGTGCTGGTGTAGGCTCTACTTTAGCAACAATTTCTTTGGGCTCCTCTTCCATGCTTTCTTCTTGCCTTCTTGCAATCTCCTTTGCTTGTTCAATGGTAGCTGGGCGGTCATACTTCACTCGTTGTCTGATCTCTGGCTTCATCCCAAGAATGAAGTGCTTACAGAGGAGATTATCCATGCCATTCATCAACCCATCCGCTAATCCTTCCTTCCGGATCTGGGCATCGAGCTTCCTCCTTAGCTCTAGAACACGAGCATGATAATCCCTTATCTTCTCCTTCTCTCCTTGGGATAGCTTTGTGATCTCGATCATGAGATCTGCATATTTCTGTTGTTCACCAAATTCTTCAAGAAAACTTTCAGTTAATAAATCCCATGAATTTTTCACATTATCACCTAGTGTTTCAAACCACCTAAGTGCTGAACCATCCAAAAAGGTAGGAAAAAATTCAGTCCATTGTTCCCTTCTTATAAGGCCATTACAAATACAAGATCATTTAAACTCTTGAATGAAAGAAGAAGCATCTTCATTAGATTGAGCTGAAAAAACAGGAATCTTTCCCATTTTCAAAAGTAACCACCGTGAAATACCAACCCACAAGTACAATCAACAAGACTTATGTGCACAAATAATTGGAATCACTATACTAGAAAGTGACTTTACACCTTTCTACAGTAAAATAGAAATGACCACGGTAAACTATGGTAAAATTGACTTACTGCGGTAAAAACTGACTTTACTGTGGTAAACACTATTCACAGTAAAAAGTGAAGTTACTGCGGTAAATACTATTCACGGTAAAAAGTGACTTTACTGTGATAAATACTATTCACAGCAAAAATGACTTTATCATGGTAACTACTATTCACGGTAAAAATGACTTTACCATGGTAACTACTATGCACAGTAAAAATAAGGTTACCCTCCAATTGATTTTTGACTAAGTGGGAATATCTCTCCAGAAAATCCACCAACGAGGAATGGTCCCGGCAACGGAACCAAAATGTCATCACCAATCCGGCACTATGATAATTCTTCACCGGGAACTCCTCGTGCTATGATTATTTACTAATGCACAACCTTTAGTTTGGTGGATGTAATCTGGAAACAAAACAACAACATAACACAAGAATACCATCGACTATGATAAGACGGAATGATGAAAAATCTGAAATATCAAAGTAAATTATAATATTAACATGAAATTGTTACAATCTCACCCATGAGGTACTTCAAGTGTTATTGACTTCACTTTCCTTTCACCAAGACTATGGGAGAAACTTTACAATTACACCTCTTAATGGCTTCTTCAACACACCTTTAAACTGATGGCTTCCTTCACACACTTCCTACAATATTTCTCACTACTTCCTTCTATGCTAAATGAGGGGGGTGGCCTCTCTATTTATAGAACTTCCAGGCTTATCCATCTTATCTCTAAGATAGGATAAGAAATCCACTCTGACGAATCATATTCCATACCTTAACTCTTATCTGTACATGTAAGCTTATCTTTTAAGATAAGATAAACCTTATCATTTTACATGGGTTCCACATTTGTAGACTTTTTACAAATAAAATACACAAAATATTTATGACCTCACTCCTTGTCCTTATTAGCAATATAATATTTCTAATTCTTAATCATGTAGACCCTACTTCTCTAATTACCAAAACTTTGACATTTTAACATTATCGGACCACTTACGTTTACTATTTCACCTTTATTTTTCCTAAATTTCAATGAGCCTCATCATCTATTGAGCCAAATTTAATTATTTATTAAATGGGCTTCATATAAGCCCATTTAATAATTGACTTTTGGCATTATCCCCCATCTCTCACAAATTATTAATCCATGGGTGTTAATATACACATCCGACACCCCTTTGTAAATTTCAAATGGAATCTATCATCTCACCTACCATGTCAATCATGCTCCCCACTCCATCTAATAATTCAAGTTGTGGTCCCCACATGATCACATCGTATCTCTTAACTCGGGTTACTCTACCAAACCCCAATTACTTGTTAACCCCAATCGAACCTCACATTCAAGCTATAAATATGGGTTTTCCCCCATATTTCAAAGGACCCCGAGGGATATATTTTTCAAGACCTCGGCCTAGAGAGGAGAAGAAAGAGCTTAATTAAATTCTGCAAGTTTGAGGGATAAATATTTTCCATGGTCCATTAGCTTACCATCTTGATGTCCAATTCATCTCCATAGTAGAGCACAAGCTAAGTTCCCTCATCATTTTATATTTCATTACTACTATTCATGATCTATTATTATCTTTTATGACACAGGGGTTGACATCCTCCAAGGGAGTTAAAATCCTCTTGGAACCAGTATTTTCTGGGAAAATCCTGCATATTTTTATCTAATCCTATTTGTTTCAGTTTTGTAGATCTAGCTTATTTTATCACACATCTGTCTTCTTTGCACCCGTAGATCCACATATGCATTTGAGGTCCTAAGCCCTCCATCATTTGAAGTTGTTGGTGGCTCCCAGTATCGGCCTTCACCCCGCTCAAGAATGAAGTTTCTTGTACAACAATTATGATTAAGATATTTTCTAATGGACGAAACAATTATAATTTTTTGTTAAATGAGTTAACTGTGCAAATGGCCTCCCCTAGTGCAAAGATTACCCATGGACGAAGATGTTTTTGCTTTAATGTTTTTTTTTCAAATAGTGTGTTAATGATGGGTTTGATACATATTTTTATTCAATTTTTAATTTTTCTAAAATTTCAAGGATGAGCTTCTGTAATGGACTCATCAGGAGAAAGGTTTATTTTTATAAATTTTGAATGGCCTTGATTTACGAGACTTGGGCAGACAAGGTCTAAGTCAAAGGAGTAGCTAGAAGGATTTTCAATGTATCCATGCTTAAAGTAGTTTTGATTTATGATACTTAGACAGATGAGATCCAATTCAACAGAGGGAATCAAAATATTTGATAGGTCCTGAAGTACAAGACTTGGGAGAACAAGGTCCAAGTAAAAGGAGAGAATCGAAAGATTCAATAATTCCTAAAGTACGACACTTCGGAGGATGAGGTCCAAGTCAATGGATGTGTGATTGGATGCATCTTTGATGAGATTGAAATACCTATGTGATGTTAGAGGAGGATTTTTGAGGTGTAGAATACGTTAAAATTCATATTCATCTATGAATAGAAGAATGCGAGGAAAGTGATTAACTAAAATATGTAATAATGGTAGTTAATATAACTAGGATCAATTGTAAATAATAATACTAAAATAATGTAAATAACATCTAAATAAATATTAAAATTGACCCAAGTAACTAGGCTAATAAAAGTAGAAACCCTAATATGTAAAGAAGGGTTGGAAGGAGCTTAGCTGATTCGGGGGCCAATCTGGATTGTGTCACAAAATAGATTGAATATGGGTAAGTGCACGAATTTGGGGAACCAAAAAGTAGACAAGAATCTGAAAAAAAAAATGCATATGTGTTTTGTTAAAACGCACTCATGTTTCAATTTGTTTGGCTCAGGAATCACCAAAGCATAACGCATATGTGTTATGCCTACTATAAAACAAAAAAAAGAGGCCTGAGCCTCTATCATTTTACCTCCCTCAAATTCGTGAGTTTCAAATCTTGTTTGTGCCCTTGCATTTTTTCATTCAGCTGGATCTCAACCTCAAAGGATCATTTTCTGGATCACCAGGAAGATCTAAATCGATGATGGCACCACGGAGAAGAGGTATGAAAAAAATATTTTCTCAAAATTGCATTGAAATATGATAATTATAGATTAAAATTTGAATTGAATACATATTTTTTATTGTTACAGTTAGAAGTTGAGGGAATCAACCACAATCAAACCTTGGTTATTCCTGACATCCCTCCCAACACTCCCACAGTTGCTCAACATCCCTCTGAGTAGTCAAGAATATTTAGCAAGCCCAAATAGCTAAAAACAAAATTAAAATTAAGGATTTAATAAAAATAATGAGGGATGCACAATCTACAAACCCCCACCACACCTCTCTTGAAAAACACATTGGAGGAATTACTTGTTCAAATTGACGCGAAAACAGGGAAAATTGATCACTGGACAACTTACAAAGAGGGTTATAGGGTTTATTATTCCAACAAAATTTCATATGTGGAAGTAAATAAAAAAGAAATTTCAAAAGAACTCATATGTACCTTATTCACAGACCCCCACACTAATTTTTCCTGTTCCGTTGACATCTAAACGATTTCCCATCCATTGGTGCAAATAATAATTTGATTAATTTTTTTTTGGGGACTGATGGTGGATGGTGTTTGATTTTCCACCTTGCAATAACAACGAGGTGCCACTATAATTTCTGAGGAAACTCAATTGCAAGTTTTATCCTCAACGAGATTCCAAATTATTTTGATTTCCAAGATTTCCAGGACTGAGAAAAAGGATCTACACAGGATCGACCAAGTGCACAACGTGTATCTATTTAGTAGGTTAGATTCTCCTGCATAGAAGCCCCCCTCAACCTGAGATTTTCCCTCAAGCAGTGAAGGAGATAATAAGATATTGATATACTCCACATGCTTCAGGGGCTATCTGTGACCCCTTGTTCGACATACGAGGGATATTTTTGAGCCAGATGCTTATGGAAGTACATAGAGTATTCCCTCAGGGGAAGTACTAGCATTAGGCCACATTACTTTCTCATCATGTGGTAGCATATGTTTGCAGCTCGAGGAGGATGATACTTTCATGCGTACTAATTTTTGTGCACCTGGTGCTAGGGGTGAACATGATAATGTCACTATGTCAGATGTCCTTTTGAGTGAGACATTTGGATTACATTCATCAGACGTTCACCTTCGCAAGTAAATTTGTTATGTTTTTTTATGTGTGTTATAAAAAGTTTGGAGTACCTGATTTACTTATATATGTTAAATTTTTTAAATAATTATATTTGTACATGTACATGCATTGATATTATAGTGCGTGGGAGGTGCATCTTCATCTCGACCATAGGCAGTGCAAGCACCATGCATACACATACATTCATAGAGGTAATTTTAGAATGTTAATTATGTAAAATTTTCACATACATGTGTGTATATGTGTGTGTGTGTGTGTGTGTATATATATATATATATATGCATGTATATATATATTAGTTTTGAAGTCAAAATATATGTATGTTCTTGTATGTCCATCAAACTCATGTGATAGACATGTTTGATAAAGATGTTGACTTCACTAGTACACCCCACCATCTCTGCGACAAGTAGATAAAGTGTGTTTGTCACTGTGATTTCATCTATGTACAGCAACTCACTGAGGTAATTCAAATAACACGTAAATTTTTGTTAAATTTCTCATGTAATTCATATTATGTTAAAATTACATGTTATTAATGTCTTTTCATTTTAGAATTATTAAATTATGTTAATAATGTTCCTTCATTTTTTGTATGTAGGAGTTACATGCAAATAGGTAGTAGTCATGTTCATTTGATTTAAAGGCATAGCGTTAGGGTAAAAACAAATAGTTCTATATTGATAAAAATTAGTTAAAATATTGTCATTATGTAGATACATTTACTTAGCTCTATTTTCGCTAATTTTGATGTTAGATTTCTCTGATCTTATGTGTATGTAGGGAACTTCAACCCCCTCCCATTTTGGCTTTGAGAGCACGGATTCCTCCATCTCGTCGTCTTCGTACCCCTATTCGTACTGCAAGAGCTCCTGATGAATCATATGAGCATGAGATGTAAATTCGACATGATCAAAAAACTTGCGGTAAGTTTGTGTATTTAATGTAAATACTTTCATTCTAGCATGGTCTTAAATACATGTTGAAAACATACATAAATTAAGTTTTGACAAAAAAATATTGTTTACATTTACAGGATCATCTATAGGCGAGTATGCAGTGGAAGAGGAGTTAAAGCATGGGATCAAACGATCCAAAGTCATCTCATGGATCTTCATCTTCGTCTAAGGGAGGGTCTTCTTCAAGAAAGGCCAAGAGATTGATAGATTTTTTATGAGTAGGAAATATATATGTCTTACATGACATTGTTTTTTGTATGCCTATGTGCATGGCATTGTATGTACGCCTATATGGCATTTGAACTGTGATTGTATTATGACCTATTTGGGAATTTTTTGTATATATTTATGAACATTAAAATAATGTTTGGAACTTGAATAATTTTGTATGAGACCTTACATTTATGATATTATTTTTCGCATGAATCTACTATGATGTGCACTTGACAATATTTAAGACATTATGGATTATTTTTTCATTTATTGGTTGATGTATAATGTACTAAAATTTTCAAATGTATAATATGTATCAAAATTTTGAAAATCAATATTTATATAATGTATTTATATAAAGAGTTACCTAATATGACTAATTATTCATTCAAGTTATCAATGTGTATATGTGTATTTACCTTACTTGCGCTTCTTCTTGCTCATTGATCTCTTTGTTACTGGTTCCTATCTTATCATGTACTTACTACATTATTCTATGCTTTATAGTCTTCTCCCCTGTTTAAAATACCCAACAGTCGTCACAATATGATGTCTTTCATCTGTTGATATTTTGAGAATGTCTCTGCATATACATTACTCCAATGCTTGAGAAATGTTTCCCAGATGCAATGACATTCTGATTCATACACTCAATGATTCGTTGATTGTCTAATCCTGTCCAATTCATGTTAATACCTATTAAATATGTAGGTCATTTCAAGTTATTTGGAAATCACATCACACCATTCACTAGGCTTGATGATTACCCCTATCCTTTTTAAGGTGATTTTGACAGCATCCATGGGTTTATCATAACATAAATTATCAATGAATGGAAGGTCACTAAACCGGTAGGCCAGTTGACTCCCATCCAGAACTAAAGAAGAAATATTTACTAGGTGATTGATAACTCCCATGTGTTCTTAGACATACCCCTATCAAATTCAATTACTTAATCCAATCTAGTCATTCAGGGCTCTTAAGTGACTACACCCAGATGGGGTAGCCCTACACTGACTCAGACTACACTATTTTCACGCGTTTGCCAAACAAAAGCACAATGAGAGAGACCCAGATGGAGACGGGGAAAAAAATGCGAGAGGCTTTCATAGAGAGCCCCCAACGTGGAGGTCTCGGATCTACTGACATGTCTCTAGGTGTCATAAAGTTTGAGAAATCACATGTCGAAGATATGGCGTTTTTGGGGCCTCAGGGCTCTTACGCGACTACGCCCAGACGAGGTACACTCGAAAGCACAGGGAGCATAGGGAACCCAAAAACGAATCCTCCACTAGCATTCACCTAGGCCACCTCGACCGTGTTGAGGTGTAGTTTGTATTTGGTCCCACGAGCTTTCATTTGCAAACTATAGCGTCTGGCAGCCCTACATTGACTTCACACATTACACTATTTCATGCGTTTGCAAACAATAGTACAACAAGAGAACCGGATGGAGACATGGAGAAAACCGTGAGAAGGCTTTCGTTAGAGGGCCTTGATATGGAGGTCTTGGATCCGACAAGACATCTCTAGGTGTCATGGAGTTTGAGAAATCACCCGTCGAAGATATGGCATGTTTTGGCCTCAGGGATCTGTTGTTGCAAATCAGCAGCACCCCTGGATGTAAATCAAGGTCCTAAGTTGATGTTTAGGGCATCCAGTGTGATTGCAAAACATTGAAACCTCTCTCTAAGTGTGGGACTTGCAAGATGAGAGAGGAATCTCCAGATTAGAGGCTAGTTCCCCAAAATCCTCTGATTAGATCTATTATTTGCACAACTGCAGAGGTTTAGATCCTAATTTATCTTAATTTGCAAGGAGACAGGGATAAGAAATGCAAAAATTAAAACTAAACTGATAAGGGTGATACACCAAAGGAGTGGTGAGCACTTCTTGCTCATGCAAATTGACACAAATCAGAAATTGCAACATAAAACATCATGCACAGGTTGATAAGCTATAAACAAGGGTTTGAAATGAAGCAAACAACACATACAAAGGACTGAAAGCATTCACAGAGCCTGCATTGTGATTTTCAACATCAAAATCCTTGTATTCCAACACCAAAGAGGCAGAAAAACCTATTATAATCCCTGGAAGGTCTGATAATTGCCAAAATCACTTGTTGAAAGTGAAAACAGAAGCTTGCTGTGTAAAAAAAGTGTTCCCCTTTGAAAAATGAGCCAAATTTGGCTTTTACAGTGCATGGGTCGAACCCAGGAGAGAGAAAATGTGAAAAAATGTGGGAGCCATTCCTCATTGACCAAAATGCATTAAAAACAGCATGGGTGACCTGACAGACCCATCCCCCGACATTTTTGACCATGCTAGAGAAGAATGCGACCCATTTTGCATTAAAATTGGTTGTTGAAACGTCAGTTCTGTCCATGGGCGCGTACCAGAAGAATTTTTTGATTTTCTCCCTCTAAACTAAACCAAAATTCAATATTGACCACGGAATCTTGTAGATAATTTCACCAACTTTCCATTGATATAAAGAACGTGAAAATACAAGCTCTGGATTGAAAGTTATGGCCGTTTGAAGATTTAGGGCAAAAACAGGCCCAAAACGGATCGGCGGGAAAAATTTTGAATTTTACCTCTTTTTTGCATTTGGATTTTTTTTTTCAAAAATCCCCGCGCTCCACCACTTGGATGCCATGTGGCATGATGTGATTTGCCATAGGCTCATCCTTGAAATTTTTCTTACGGGCCCTTCCTGTCAAATTTTTTGCCACTTGGACACGTGGCACTACTTTATTGGCTCGAGCCAAAATTCAAAAATTTTCCTGCGCAAAACACTTAGCAAAATTTTTCACTTCACCTCCCCTGCTGACATGTGGCAACTTCCTATTGGCTACGGGATTCCAAGGGGAAATTTTCCCACAAGAACTCCACCGAGCCATAACTTGAAAAATATGAGGAGTTAGGAGGAAAACTTTACCTTTCTGGAAAGCTGAGAGAGAGCTCTATCCAATGGTGCCATTTCTAGAAAGATTTGAGTGCCTGAAAACCAAAAATGGAGACTGAGGCACAAGAGAGGCAAGAACACAAGGAGTTAGCCACCAAAATGAGCAGGGGCACATTTTGGATAATAATTTTGGCGACTCAGAGGGGTCATCTACCTGCTAGATGAAAATACCAGTTGCCTAAAGTAGTCCATTGGGCATGGAGTCATCAAATTTTCTGTTTGGAACCCCAACTGACTTAGAATGTTGCAAGGATGAAGATGGAATATCACCTGATGGAAGAAAGGACTGCAAAACATCTCCAGGGCCAGCAAGTTGTGCCAAAGCACTTAGGGAAAGCAAAACTAGCCTACAACAAAACAATGTGCACAAGCACTTGAAGGAATGGAAACCTAAGCTAATATTTACAAGGTGGAGAATTTCCCTTTAGAAGAAATGCTTGAGATAGATTCCATTGATTGGAATCTGCAGTTCTTCACCATCCAATGAAGACAATTAGAAAGCATTGTTGTTCTTGCACTTTGTGACCATGCATGGGCCACTCCAAATGACATCAAATTTTAAATGCCTTCCTATTTTTGCTCTATTTGCATCCCATTTTAACACTAGATCTCCAACCTGGAAAGATCTACTCTTGGCCTTCCTGTCAAAGGTCTTCTTGATCAAAGCTTGATCCTTCTCCATTGCTTGGGATGCCTGATCTCTGATCTCTTGAAGCTCCATCAACTCTGCATATCTCACCTCTATGGGCTAAAATTCCAATAGATCCAACTATTTCATGAGTTCCAATGTTGGCAACTCAAGAGACATGGGCAAGATTGCTTCTCTTGCATAGACAAGCCTGAATGGAGAGTTACATGTGGATCTCTTGGGAGTTATCCTATCAGCCCATAAGGCTGATTTCAGTTTGGTATGCCAAGACCTCTGATTCTCATCAAGAGTTCTCCTAATGATCCTCAACAAGTTCTTGTTTGTTGACTCAACTTGGCCATTACCTTAAGGGTAATAGTTTGATGAAGTACTTAGGTAGATCCTGTTCTTGACAGCCCACTCAGTCACCTTGGATCCAATGAATGCCAATGCATTATCTGAAATTATTGTAGCAGGTATGCCAAATTTGGTTACTATGCCCTCATAGAAGTCTAAGATGCTAGACTCATTTGCCTCTTTGAGCGCTACTGCTTCAGTCCACTTAGTGAAGTAGTCTGTGGCTGTCAAAATCCATTTGTGCCCTTGGCTTGAATTGGGATTAATGAATCCAATGAAGTCCAAACCCCATTGCATGAATGGCTGGTCAACTGAGATTGGATGCAATGGAAGGGCAGCAAGTCTCTCTTTTCCTGTGAAGAATGCACAATTCTTACACCTCCTGATCCATTCAAAGAAATCACTGAAAATCTTGGGCCAATAATAACCAGCCTTCATAATTTTTAGAGCTGTCACTCTCGATGCAAAATGACCACCAGATGGTCCACCATGGAACTCTTCCAACACCCTATGAATCTGATTTGTGCTAATGCATCTCAGCAGCACTCCATTCACATCTTTTTTGAACAAAACTCCATCAACAATGGCATATGGGACAATCTGCAATCTAAAGTATCTTCTTTGGGTCTTGTTCATCTCTAGAGGGCATAGGCCTGTGCTTAGGAAGTGCATTATACCTTGGGTCCAGCAAGGAGTGGGGACAACATTATTTTCTTATTGAGTGCCACTTGGCTCATGGCTGTCTTGAATTGTCAAAACAACCTCTTCTTCATTGCATACTTCTTTTTGCTTACCAAAAATCAGCTGCTCACACAATCCTTTTCCTCTTACCAGCTTGGTGACCTTGATCTCAATGTCATACTGCATGACATGAGTGATCCAACCTGCCCTTTTCTCATTCAAACCTTTGTTGAGGAGGAAGTCTTTAACCCCAGCATGAGAGACCAGCAATTGGACCTTATTGTTTAAGACTAAATGCTTGAATTTCTTCAAGCTTCTGATTACTGCAAGTACATGCTTATCAATAAAAGAATACCTCACCTCATAGTCATCTAGGCTCTGGCTGAAGAAAATAATTGGCTTCTCATCGTTGTCCTTGTTCTGCTGTACCAAAATGGCATAAATAGTATCGTTACCTCCAAATTCATAGAGGATGAAATCCTTGGAGAAGTTTGGGTTGATGAGGGTTGGTGCTTGATAGATGGCTTCTTTGATTGCTTCCAAACTCTCCTTGCCTTCTACTGCCCACTTGAAAGCCATGCTTTTCTTTAACATTTTGGTGATAGGTTTGACAAGGGTTGCAAAATCTGGGACAAACCTTCGAACAAAGTTTATTCTCCCCAAGAAACTCTGAAGGGCTTTCTTGTGGCTTGGAAATGGTAGTGCTCTTATGGCTTCAACCCTCTTTGGATCAATTGCTAATCCTTTTTTGGAGACAATATGGCCAAGGATATTTCCTTCATGTGTAAGAAAGATACACTTCTTAGGATTCAAAGACACTCCAAATCTCCTGCACCTCGTGAAGACTTGTCTCAAATGAGAGAGGTGGTCTGCTGCATTTTTGGAAAAAATAGTGATATCATCAAGGTATATCAACACCATGTTGTTAATCAAACCTTTAAACACCATGTCCATTTCTCTTTGGAAGGTAGCACTAGCGTTGGACAACCCAAATGGTATTTTCCTATATGCATAAGTTCCCCATCTGGTTGTGAAGGCTGTCTTGAACTGGTCTTCTTCCTTCACCATAATCTGATTATAGCCTGAGTAGCCATCAAGTAGTGAAAACCTCTCGGATCCAGCCACAACTTGCAAGATTTGCTCCATGGAAGGGAGTGGGTAATGGTCCTTGAGAGATGCTCTATTCAAGTCTCTGAAGTCAACACATAGTCTGATCTCTCCACTCTTCTTTCTGACTGGAACCAAGTTGGCAACACAACTAGAATGCTTGATTGAGAATATGATCCTTGACTTAATCAGCTTGTTCAATTCTTTCCTCATGAGAGGCTCCATATGTGGATTGACTGGTCTTTGTTTCTGCCTGACAGGCTTAGTATTTGGATCCAATTCAATGGTATGCTGAGCTAAGTTGGGATTGAAACCTTTCAAGTCTTCATAGCTCTAAGAAAACACGTCAAGGAACTCTTGACACAGCTGCATGAACTCATACCTTTCTTGTTCAGTTGTCATCTTTCCAATTTGCAATGGTTTGTTCTCTTCCACCAAGATGGATATTGAATCCTCTCTCTTGACCTGAATGTTTGCTTTCTCCTTCCTAAACTGATCATTGGAATTAAAAATGGACTCCAAAGTGATAAGTCCCTTGGGAAACTTGTTAGTTCTCAGCTGTACCACTTGGTCACCATACTGCTGTTCCAATTTTTCTTGATTCTTAGCTGAGAACTTAGCTTCTTCTTGTAAGAAATGGATGATTTGTTGGTCATTCTCAAACATTTGCCAACTTACATTGTTATCCGGCACTGAAGGCCTCACAATCACGTTGATGTTTGGTTGTACCTTGTCTTGTTGAATGCTTTCCACAATGTCAAAGGCTGCCCCTACTGCTGCAAGCCTGTCAGCAGCTTGGTTCTCTTTCCTAGGAATGGATTTGATGCCAAAACCCTCAAAATATTCCATGAGGTCCCTTACCCTATTCTTGTAGCACTTGAGTAGATCATTCTTGGTAGCATGCTGTCCCTTGACCTGATTTACAATCAATTCACTGTCACCAAAGACTTGCAAGTTATTTATTCCTCTCTTTATTGCCCAATGCATCCCTTGCACCAAGGCTTCATATTCAGCAGTGTTATTGGAGCATGCAAACTAAAATATAAAAGCTGAATAGTACTTTACTCCTTGAGGTGAAACAAGCATGGCTCAACCTTCTGCACCCTGTCTACTCCTTGATCCACCAAAAAACAGCTGCCATACCTCATTTTCATCCTTATAGTTTGGCTTGGTGATGCTAGGGATGGGATGATCTTCTTCATGTATGCAATAGACTCCTAGCTCAGATTCTTCTACTTCTTGATAAGGATCAAAAGCATGTACCTTGTTTTCCCATTCATCAAGAGTTAGATCCGGGATGCTTCCAACCTTGGTGTCAGCTTCATTAGTGCTTAGGTGATCTTCTTGATCAAATGCTGAACAATTGGCATTGATCTGACTTGGAGTGTAGGGCTCAATGTGGAAGTTTGCAATAGGTTCAGACTTGATTGTAGCTTTGGTTCCATACCTCATTCTGAACAGCATGTGTGACCAATCAATAGACAAATATCCTCCAATCTTAGCTGTGAAGTCCCTTGACAAGCATAGGGCAAAGAGTGGTGGAAGGTCTATAACTGATACATCTTGTAAAATAACAACATTTGGACATGCATGCAAGGTAAGACTCAAGTTTCTAATCATTCCAACTATTGTTACTACTATCCCATCCATCTACACTACCCCTTTGGATATGGTTTCATACTGGAGCCCTAGCTGATCAGCTATTTGTTTAGGCATCACTGAGCTACTTGCCCCGGAATCTATCATGCAATTGTGCATTAATTGATTTCCAATGATTAATGAAACATAGAAAGGAGGGGCTTCAACATTTTACCTTGCTGTCCTCCATGATTCCCTTCAGGCTGGGCAGCATTTGTAAGCACTTTCTCTTACATCTGAACTTGCTGATTCGAAGTTGGCCAGTCCTTCATGGCAGCTTGTAGCAAATCTCTTTGGCCTGGGATAGATAGGGATTCCCACATTGATATATTTACATTTATATTCTTCATCTGATCAATGATACTGAATGGTGATGGAGGATCTCTTTGCTGTCCCTTGGTTGGCACATTCACTTCTTGCATGTGGGCAACAATAACTAGTATTTGAGTTGGTCTAGGAGCTGTTCTTGGCTGCCCTTGTGCATTTGAAATTGGATTTTGCTTGCCAACCATTTGTGGAGCCATAAAAGGTTGGAGATTGGTTGGAGCTAATGACTTCTCTTCACCCAAATTCCTTCTTTTTGACCTTGTGTTGGCTGCAACACCTTGAGAAACTACTTGATTCATGCCACAGAAATATTCTGCTTGCCAGTTTACCAATGTTGTGTCATTTGGGGCTGATTGTTGTTGGAATGTTTCTTGTTGTTGGTTGTTTCCTTGAATTCCTTCACCCTCCACACCAGTAGTTGTCACCATTGAAGCACATAGATTGGTTATGAGGTTCATTGCATGGAAAACACCAATCATACTCCTGAGCAACGTTGTTTTTTGTTGGCACCAATGCCTTAGAGGCAGATATGGCATTAGGATTATAGGGCTGAAATGGTCTATTGGCAGGAGGCCTTATTTGATTTATATTTGCAGCTGGATTAGGAGGTCTTTGTGGTTGGTATGGCTGCCTGTTAGGCTGAGCTTGGGGCTGATAAGAAGGTCTAAAACCTTGGGTTTGTTGCCTCTTGAGAGTAACCAGCTCATTGCCTAAATTTTGCAATTTCTTCATGACTTCTTGAAGCTCATTTGGGGCACTTGGACATGAAGTAGAAGCTTCATTTGAACTCTAATTTCTAGGAGTGGGAGAAGGAGCCAAATTAGGTGCTTGATTAGTGTTTGGGCTCTCTAAACTTGGAAACAATGGCATGGGAGGTCTAGGGGCTAGTTTTCCAGCTTGGATCAAACAATTTTCAGCCCTAATGGCAATGCTATAAGCCATAGGGATAGTTATGCCTCCCATGGACTGAATCAACATAGAAATATTAGAATTTAGAGCTTTGAGGTAGTAGAGAAAAGCACCTTCCACTGTTGGCCTGACTGCCACTAGAATTCTCTCCCAAGTCCTTTGAAATCTAAAGTTGAAATTAGTCAGCTGCTCATTGGGAGCTCTCTTGATGGTTGTCAGCTGCTCCAAAAGAGACAAATTGTCTCCCTTCTCTCCAAATTGCTCATGAACTGCTATACATAGCTGGTTCTAATTCTGAATAGAATCTGAGGCAAGACTTCTAAACCATTGCAATGCTTTCCCCTTGAATGAAGATGCCAGCAATTTGACAGCCACTTGCATCTCATTGATTTCATGAATTACACAAAGGTTGGCAATTTCTTTAACATGATCACCTGGAGTAGTTTGATTCTCTATAGTGAAGTATGGAATGTTCTTCAAGGCTGCAATTAGAATTGGATGTTGTGCATTGACAGCAAGTGGGCTGCTGCCAGTGAAATTGACATAAGGGTTGTTTTATGCCATTCTAATTGGCCTTAGAACCCTTGTTGATTGAATGAAAGGCCTACCAGGTGGAGGAGTTAAGAGAGTTCTATTTGGTGGAGATGGAGACCTTTGGATTCTCCTCCCACTTTGCCTTACTCTTGGAGATAACTGCAGATATTCAAATAGCGCCTCTTCTTCTCCAGCTCTTGACCTTGTAGTGATTCTTCTCATGAGTTTTCAGGTCTACATTGCTAAAACCAGCTAATTCTTCCCCTTGGAGTCAATAGATGTGCAATTTATAGCTCTTTTGAAGCAAGAAAATTGTAGCAGATGCACATCAACTTTGCTGCAATAAAAATGAGACCTCTAAGGTCCCACCGGGCGTGCCAAAACTGTTGTTGTAAATAAGCTAGTTTACAACATTGAAACCTCTCTCCAAGTGTGGGACTTGCAAGATGAGAGAGGAATCTCCAGATTAGAGGCTGGTTCCTCAAAATCCTCTGATTAGATCTATTATTTGCACAACTGCAGAGGTTCAAATCCTAATTTATCTTAATTTGCAAGGAGACATGGATAAGAAATATAAAAATTAAAACTAAACTGATAAAGGTGATACACCAAAGGAGTGGTGAGCACTTCTTGCTCATGAAAATTGACACAAATCAGAAATTGCAACATTAAACATCATGCACAGGTTGATAAGCTGTAAAAAAGGGTTTGAAATGAAGCAAACAACACATACAAAGGACTGAAAGCATTCACAGAGCCTGCATTGTGATTTTCAACATCAAAATCCTTGTATTCCAACACCAAAGAGGCAGAAAAACCTGTTACAATCCCCAGAAGGTATGATACTTGCCAAAATCACTTGTTGAAAGTGAAAACAGAAGATTGCTATGTAAAAAAAGTGCTCCCCTTTGAAAAATGAGCCAAATTTGGCTTTTACAGTGCATGGGTCGAACCCAGGAAAGAGAAAACATGAAAAAATGTGGGAGCCATTCCTCATTGACCAAAATGCATTAAAAAAGCATTGGTGACCTGACAGATCCATCCCCTGACATTTTTGACCATGCTGGAGAAGAATGCGACCCATTTTGCATTAAAATTGGTTGTTGAAACGTCAGTTCTGTCCATGGGTGCGTACCAGAAGCATGTTTTGATTTTATCCCTCCAAAATGAACCAAAATTCAAAACTGACCATGGAATTTTCTAGATAATTTCACCATCTTTCCATTGATATAAATAACGTGAAAATCTGAGCTCTGGATAGAAAGTTATGGCTGTTTGAAGATTTAGGGCAAAAACAGGCCCAAAACGGATCGACGGGAAAAAATTTCAAATTTTACCTCTTTTTTGCATTTGGAAATTTTTTTCAAAAATCACCGTGCTCCGCCACTTGGATGCCACATGGCATGATGTGATTGACCATGTGCTCATCCTTGAAAATTTTCTTACGGGCCCTTCCTGTCAATTTTTTTGCCACTTGGACACGTGGCACTACTTTATTGGCTCGGGCCAAAATTCAAAAAATTTCCTGCACAAAACACTTAGCAAAGTTTTTCACTTCGCCTCCCCTGCTGACACGTGGTAACTTCCTATTAGCTGCAGGATTCCAAGGGGAAAACTTCCCACAAGAACTCCGCCGAGCCATAACTTGAAAAATATGAGGAGTTAGGAGGAAAACTTTACCTTTCTGGAAAGCTGAGAGAGAGCTCTATCCAAGGTGCCATTTCCAGAAAGATTTGAGTGCTTGAAAACAAAAAATGGATACTGAGGCACAAGAGAGGTAAGAACACAAGGAGTTAGCCACCAAAATGAGCAGGGGCACATTTTGGATAATAGGATCTTAAGTGACTATGCCCGGACGGGGTAGCCTGAAAGCACAGGGAGCGTAGGGAACCAAAACGAAACCTCCACTAGCATTCACCTGGCCACCTTGATATTTTGGCGTAGTTGGTTTGGTCCCATAAGCTTCCGTTTGCAAACTAAAGCGTATGACAGCCCTACATTGACTCAGATTACACTATTTTGCATGTTTGTAAACAATAGCACAACGAGAGAATTGGATGAAGACAAAGAAAACTGTGAGAGAAATTTGTAGAGGGCCTAGACATGGAGGTCTCAGATCTGATGAGATGTCTCTAGGTGCCATGGAGTCTGAGAAATCACCCATCGAAGATATGAAGTGTTTTGGCCTCAGGGCTCTTAAGCGACTACGCCCAGACGGGGTAGCCCAAAATCACAGGGAGCGTAGGGAACCAAAATGAATCCTCCAATAGCATTCACCTGGCCACCCCAACATTTTGGCATAGTTGGTTCGTTCCCACGAGCTTCTGTTTGCAAACTACAGCCTCTGGCAACCCTACACTGACTCAAACTACACTATTTCGAGCATTTGCAAACAATAGGACAATGCGAGAACTGAATGGAGATGGAGAAAACCATGAGAATATTTTTAGAAATTTATCTTGCATCATCACCTAGTTGGTTATGGTGCCAGGAGTTAGCTGATAGAACCATTCACCAGCCAAGTCATGTAGAGTCTCAATGAAGAGTCTGACTGAGACATCTTCATGCTCTACTGTAAGCACACCACAAGATATGAAGAAGGCTGCCAAATGATCATCCAGGTTTTTCTTTCCATCTCCAAAGAATTTTGGAAAATTCTTTCTGGATCCTTTCGGTAGATCGTGCATAGGTGGATCCAAGTTCAGTGGCCCAAAAGTTGCTCCCCATGGGACAGGTACTATCTAGTTCTGATTTGCCATGTTGAATGGGGCACGTCTTCTCCTTGTATAGACTTGATGAATAATTCCAGCCACCAGATTATGTTGAAGACGATCCGGATCTAGATGAGCGTGCGCTCTCCTTCCTGGTGAGAGACTAAATCTGTGGCTTCGAACTTGAGGATGATTGAAATTGAATTGCTCCTACAATCTGAAGAAATGATCAGTCCTTCCTTGCGCCTTCATAGATCGGGTGAATGGACGTTCAAATAGGTTGAGATTTGTATGGAAAAAACTCTGATCTTCAAGAGATAAGCTTTGATATGCAAAGATAGTTGTTCCCTAGTGGAGTCGCCAAAAACTGTTGGCTAGATTTTCTGCATAGCTGAAAACCTGGGCAGTCATGAGATAAATCTCCCTCATTTACTGGTGAGGCTCCCATTTCAGATTTTTCAATTAAAATATGCTAGTATCTATATGGGGGTTTTACTTTAACTATTCAGCTCATAAACCATAGTTGTATAGTTTTGCAGCAAGTAAGCAGCTATTTAAGAAAGGAAATATTTATAGAAGAAGGGAATTATATAAACACAAGGAAGAAATGGGGAATATGTGCATCCCAATCAATAGATAATAGAGTTGATTACATGCACATAGAAGAAACCAATAGATATCAACACACAGAATTATAAGCAAAGGCAACTCTAGGTCTAGATCTAAAATAACACAAAGTTTATTAAAATATCTAAGATAAAAAGCTAGAAACAAAATGCACCGTGACACAAAGTTCTTCGGAAATTTTCTCCCTTATATTCCTTTACTTCATGTGGCTCTCAGGAGTTTCAGCACAAATTCTGGAACACAAGAATACTGCTTACAAATTCTCATCATTAACCCAGAGGTTCTTCTACTACTTATGGAATGTAGAAGGGAAAGTACAAATGGGAAACTCAATTGAACTGAAACGTAAACAAGAAGTAAAGATGACATATGGCAATCATCCTCCTCTAACTTCTCTTCAAGTGACACATCTATCACTTAACTAATAGAATCGTTCCACATAACTTAAAGCAATGGTTTCAAAACCAATAACTTTAAAGTTTTACAATTTCATCTGGGAACGTGGAAAATAGAAGAAGAAATTCATGCCAGTTGTAACATTTATATCTTCTTTTTGTTCTGATACTGAATATACTTGTCGAACATGTAATTCAACATCTTCCCATTTGTCTTAGCCACAGCTTCCTTTTCTGTCCTGAACTACAACAATCCTTCATTCAACACCTTGATACATCCTTCCACATCCTCCAAGCTCAGCCTGAACTTTGTAGTATACGACTGCAGTGCCACCAGTCTGCTGATGGAATTCATCATGAAAGGCTTAGTAGCTCCATCAATTCTCCCATGCACCATCAGAAGATACCCTTCCAGGGAATTAAGCACTCTGCTAAGAATGAACCGTGTGTACGAAGTAACATTTCCAACCACTTCCTCATGAGTGAAAGAAATGATATTGTCTGGTAAAGATGATGCCATACTCTCAAGTGCCTGCATCCTCTTCAGCATAATTATACAGATATCCAAATGGAAAGATACTGCAAATTACAACTGCTTCCCCTTCTCAACTGATCCATCTAGTACAATATGTTCTGTAATCAACACTTCTCTTGATAGCTTATTGATTTCAACCAAAGTACTCAGGTTACTCTCAACAATTGTGTTCATATCTACTATACTTGTCACTAGTTGCTTCAGCTGATCTGATGCATATTTCATAACCTTCAGGCGGGATGGTACCTCTCTAAGTTGTATAGAAGCTTGAAGAATAATCAAACTTTTCCATTCGTCGATAGCTTTCACCTGGTTGCTTGCATCTTCCATTTCCTGAATCAGATCATCACTCACTTGCTTTTGAGATGAAATGGGCTGAGTGGAAGATTTAGCAACCTTGGCAATGATCTCGTACAAATGAGATACTTGCTTCTGAAGTTCAACTTTCTCCACCTTTTCTCTATCAAGCCTAAGGAATAGAGCATCTATTAATGTATGCGTGTCTTGCTTCAATCCTTTTGTGGTGGCTTGACTGATAAGTACTCTGGTTACTGTTATGTCTTATGCCATGATCTCATTCTCTTTCTTCCCTTCCACTAGAACTGACATCTCAACAAACTTCTGCCCCGACTCCTTGATGATCAACCTTGAAGTTACCTTAGCAACTTTAGGTTTTCTGTCTAGACCCAAGAGCAGCTGTAAGTCGTGTTCCTCCAAGTTCATTTCCACTCTAGCTTCTGGGACCAAATGCGAAGTCAACCATTCTGAGAAATTACTTCTCGAAGAATGAGAAGTTGTTGAGTGTACTACTATCTCCCACTCTAATTCCTTTCCATTAGAAACCGCTACAGTGTTATGGCTGCCATCCTCTGAATCATCCAAAGACAAAGCTCTTTCAAACTCTGCCATCTGCAGCTTCAATGTTTCTTCAGGAACAGGTGCTGAATGGAGTGGTTGAGGAGAGAATATGAATGTTTCCAGATTCAACAGAGGAATGGTAGTGTCCTGCTAAGGTGCAACAATCAATGAAGTAATGGATGCTAGAGAAGCTGGAACTAATGCCATAGCTATGGAAGTGATCTTCTCCTTTGATTGAGACCTTCTGTGCACTTTAATCTTCTTAAACCTTTTGCTACTTTCTCCTCCGTGCTTCCTCTTAAGGGAATCTCCTATGCTGAAGTTACCTGTGATTTGATTCATCAATGCTTCATCAAGGTAGTATCTCTTCGTCAGTAACCAATTTGAAGTATTCACAAAAATAGCGCCAGACCTTTCCTCAATTGTATGGCAGCCCCGTACGTTCTCCTAAAGTACTACTCTATCTCCTCCCATCTGATGGTATGTGTCAAGTAACACAGGCCCATCATCTCTAAGATCCACAGGTATCCGTGCTAATCCAAATTCAAACACTTACTGTGCTGATAGCCTACTGAAATCCTTAGTTCTAACCTCATACTCACTTTTGCACTTCTTCCAAAAATCCTCTAATGAAGGAACATGTGCGTAATCCTGGGAGATCGTATTCCTAGCTACTCCAAATGGATCAAAATTTAGTCATGCTAGGAACAACTCTTGCTCATACTCAGATAACATTTCCACTTCCAATCCTCAGGATTTATGAATGCTCTGGCAGCTATAATGGCCCATAGTGCTTGGGAAGAAGCTCGTAGATTTGTGTCGTTTTGACTGAAGGGTGTGCATCTCCACAAGTTTTTTACTCAACTCTATGGTAACCAATCTATCATTCGGATATCTGGGTAGCTTAACTGGTTCTCCAGAAACGCTGGTAAACCTGAGGTATGTGAAATCTACAAACTAAATGAAGAGACTACCAATTCTGGATACAACTTCCCACGCTTCCTTGCTCACTTTGTTAGCCTTTAGATCGCCATCCAGCCTGCAAATGAATTCATAGAAAAATCCATCGTTGACCACTTTGAAATATTTCTTGCACGTAGGTAAAGTAAGTTGTGGATAGCACTTGAAAATGGGGTATTGGAAAGAACGCCACATCTATCCATCTTAGAGAAGATGCCTTGTGAAGCTGCTGAGTATACCAAATAGGAAGTCATTTTGAAGCTGAAAGTATGCTTCACATTCCGGAGTTACTCACCAATGTTATTGTTAATGATTTCTGACCAATTGATTATTGAATCCGCTTTATTGATTTCAATGGTCCTGATGAAAGCATACATCTATGTGTAGAAGGTGTGAGTCTTTGCTTCACCATTTATCCTACATAACAATTTGGAAATATCATCTACATCCTATACCATATTAGATTTTGGAAGAGTTCTTGGGAACTTGGAAGGAGATCTGGGCTTCTTCATGTATTTATTGTTCATTATGTTCACGCAATCAACTCTATGCTTCTCCCACATGCTGCCAGCATCCTGAATGCTAATAGAAGTCACCACCTTTCATGCCGGAATCTTCAAACAATAATTGATGAACTGTGCGTCCAACTGGATTATTGTTTTCCCTGTAGTATCTCGGATTGATCAGGATGATAGATGGTAAGACCTAGCACACTCCATAACGAACTCTGACAACTGGGCTGTGTATGGAAACGCTGCAACTCGAATAATTCTAGTGCTTTTAACTACACGCATGAGAGAAGTCTTTCCTGCACTGGATCTGTCAATCAATTCGGAAAGAGGTTCCAGACCTAGATTTTTGTCTCCAATTTTTGCAAATTTAGAAGTGATGCATTACTCCGTTGTGCTCTCTTTTTGATCCCTCTTTTCCATGGTTGTGTCTATCTTTGTCTGAACAATTCTTTTTCTTCTTACTCAGCTAGAATTCTTCAAAACTGGTGCAGATCTGGATAATTATTTAGATTCGGAGGATATATTCAATGTATTGGACATTGATTTAAGCTCCCTTTCTCTTATAAAGCACCTGTAATGAATTCCCTTAATTAATTCAGACAAAGATGGCAACCAGAACATGAACAGTGGATTTTAATCATAAAAATCTGCATAATTCAAGTCTGTTGCCCCAAAATTTGATGTTTTATTTGCATGCAAAGCAAACATGAATTTTACCAACTTTACTTGAGCACCTGTATCACTTATGCAAACAATTATCTAGAAAAAAATCAACCTCCTTCAACCTATGAAGCTTTCAACATTAATTACACATTTTGAGCAAAAATCCTCTCCAAATGGGGCGCACTTTTTGTCTGGGCTGCACTTCTCTACTTTTGAATTAATTAATTCATCCTTATGGCAGCCCTTGCTTATATAATCCTCACAATTCTATAATTAATTAATGCCTTTCCTATTCCTGGCAATTAATTGATTATTTAATAAGCTTTACTCTTCAAATGGGGCACCTATTTTGTGCATGCTCATAGCTGCCATTAAATAAATTAAATTTATTTAATTTTAGACTTTTGCTTCTAGTTAACTCAAGCATCACATTATGCTTTGACCTTAGCCACTGAAAATAGGAATTAATTAAATCATTTAATACTTAAAAAAGTATTATTTTTCTCCCAAATGGGGTGCACTTTTTGACATGAAGGGGCTGCATTAAATAAATAATATTTATTTAATTTTAGAACTGTCTATTTTCAATTTCCTTTTGTCCACTTTCCTTTTTTGATTTTTCCACAAGCCTGGGCACCAAAATTAGAGAAGAAATTAATTAAATTAATTAATTTAAGGTTGTATTTCTTTCCCTAAAGGGGTCGCACTTTTTGGAATAAGGAATTTCTATTTTTAAAAGTCAATTGGCAATGGGATTATTTACCCTGCAAGGCATCTCTGAAAATCCCATGATTCACTTAAGTTGTTTGACTTTCATAATGGGATTATTTACCCTACAAGGCAGGCAATAAAATCCCATGATTCACTTAAGTGATTTTTCTTTTATTCCACAATGGGAATTTTTACCCTGCAAGGCAGGTAAGAAATTCCCGCCTGCCTGTTGCCTCTAATTTCCCCATTGTGAATTAAGTGACATTTCTTCCATAGGAAAACGTACCCTACTAGGCGGGTACAAAATTCTCACTTGCCTACTGCTTCCAAAAATCCCATGATCCACTTCAAACCTTCTTTTTCCAAAAATGCGGCCAGCCCAGAAGAAGCTTTTTGGTGCACGACTTCGTCTTTTCCAAGAGAACCAGACCTCTGATGGTGAATTCCTTCTGGCACAATGTGTATATGTGATCTCTAGATACTCCAGGACAAACCGGAAAAGGAATTTATCCAGATAAATTTCACAAAAAATGAAATGGGAAAACACAAAAATCACAAAACGTTGCCAGAAGTTACAAATAAAGCTTAGAATGCATTCATGGTTAAAACCCTACTAGTATATGGGAATAATGACATTTACAATCACAACAAGGTTAAACCGAAGCACAATTTGCCTCAAACGGGGCTCAAAATAATTAAATACAAATTTCCCGCAGGCAAACCCCAGCGACAGAATATGACAATTTTGGGCATCTGGGTATTTGGCAAAAATGGCGAATATGGCTCTTTGGGAATATCTTGACACATTACAGAAACTTTCTGGAAATAAAAACACAAAACGACCCATTATTTTAAAATTACTAATTTTTTTTAATAGGGTAGTCTCAGATTTCAGGATGAAATTTGGGGACACCAGAGAAATCACATGTCGAAGATATAAGGTGTTTTGGTCTCAGGGCTCTTAAGAGACTAAGCCCGAACGAGGTAGCCCGAAAGCACGAGGAGTGTAGAGAACCAAAACAAAGCTTCCACTAGTGTTAAATAGGCCATTTGGACGTGTTGGCCCAGATGGTTTGGTCCCACAAGCTACCATTTGCAAAATACAACATCTAGTAGCCTTACACTGACTAAAACTACACTTTTTCACGCGTTTGCAAACAATAGGACAACGAGAGAACCGAATGGAGATGGGAAAAACCATGAGAGAATTTCATAGAGTACCCCAACATGGAGGTTTTAGATCTGACGAGACATCTCTAGGTGCCATGGAGTCCGAGAAATCACCCGTCGAAGATATGACGTGATTGGGCCTTAGGGCTTTGAAGCAACTATGCTCGGACGGGGTAGCCAGAAAGCACGGGGAGAGTAGGTAACCAAAACAAAGCCTTCAATAGCATTCACCTGGCCACCCCAACATGTTGGCATAGTTGGTTTGGTCTCATGAGTTTCCGTTTGCAAACTACAGCCTCTAGCAGCCCTACACTGACTCAGACTACACTATTTCGAGTGTTTGCAAATAATAGGACAACGAGAGGACCGAATGGAGAGGGAGAAAACCGTGAGAGGATTTTGTAGAGGGCCCTGACATGGAGGTCTTGGATCTAACGAGATGTCTCTAGGTGCCACGGAGTCTGAGAAATCACATGTCAAATATATAAGGTGTTTTGGTCTTAGAGCTCTTAAGAGACTATGCCCGAATGAGGTAGCCCGAAAGCACAGGGAGCGTAGGGAACCAAAACGAAGCCTCCACTAGCGTTCACAGGCCATTTGGATGTGTTGGTTGGAATGATTTAGTACCAAAAGCTACCGTTTGAAATATACAGCATTTAGCAAACTTACACTGACTCAGACTACACTATTTTGCGTGTTTGCAAACAATAGGACAACAAGAGAACCGAATGGAGATGGAAAAAACTGCGAGAGACTTTCGTAGAGTGCCCCGACGTGGAGGTTTCAGATCTAACGAGATGTCTCTAGGTGCCATGGAGTCTGATAAATCACTTGTCAAAGATATGGCATGATTGGTTCCTAACACTAGTGGAGGCTTCATTTTGGTTCCCTACGCTCCCTGTGCTTTCGGGATACCCCGTCCGGACGTAGTTGCTTAAGAGCCCTAAGGCCAAAACACATCATATATTTGACGGGTGATTTCTCAGACTCTGTGGCACCTATAGATGTCTCGTTAGATTCAATACCTCCATGTCGGGGCCCTCTACAAAATACTTTCGCGGTTTTCTCCGTCTCCATCCGGTTCTCTCATTGTGTTATTGTTTGCAAACACGCAAAATAGTGCAATCTGAGTCAGTGTAGGGATGCTAGACGCTTTAGTTTGCAAAAAAAATATCATGGTACCAAACCAACTACGCCAACATGTCGGGGTGGATGGGTGAATGCTAATGGAGGCTTTGTTTTTGGTTCCCTATGCTCCCTGTGCTTTTGGGCTACCTCGTCTAGGCGTAATCACTTAAGAGCCCTGATGCCAAAACACGCCATATCTTCGATGGGTGATTTCTTGGACTCTATTGCACCTAGATACGTCTCTTCAGATCCAAGACCTCTACGTCAAGGCCTTCTACTAAATCCTCTCGCATTTTTCTCCATCTCCATCTGGTTCTCTCGCTGTGCTATTGTTTACAAACATGCGAAATAGTGCAATCTGAGTCAGTGTAGGGCTGCCAGACATTGTAGTTTTAAAAAAGAAGCTCATGGGACCAAATCAACTACGCCAACACATTAATATGGTTGGGTGAATGCTAGTGGAGGCCTCGTTTTGGTTCCCTACGCTCCCTGTGCTTTCGGGCTACCCTCGTAGTCACTTAAGAGCCTTGAGGCCAAAACACGCCATATCTTCGACGGGTGATTTCTCGGTCTCTGTGGAACCTAGAGATGTATTGTTAGATCTGAGACCTCCATGTTGGGGCCCTCTACAAAATTCTTTCACGGTTTTCTCCGTCTCCATCCGGTTCTCTCGTTGTGTTATTGTTTGCAAACACGTGAAATAATGCAGTCTGAGTCAGTGTACGGTTGCCAGAGGCTGTAGTTTGCAAACGGAAGCTTGTGGGACCAAAACAACTATGCCAACACATCGGGGTGGCTGAGTAAACACTATTGGACGATTTGTTTTGGTTCCCTATGCTCCCTATGCTTTCGGGCTACCCCGTTTAGGCGTAGTCGCTTAAGAGACCTGAGGTAAAAACACACCATATCTTCGATGGGTGATTTCTCAGAATCCGTGGCACCTAGAGATATTTTTTAGATCCAAGACCCCATGTCAGGGCCCTCTATGAAAGCCTCTTGTGGTTTTCTCCATCTCCATTTGGTTCTCTCATTGTGTTATTGTTTGCAAATGTTTGAAATAGTGCAATCTGAGTTAGTGTAGGGCTGTCAGACACTGTAGTTTTCAAACGGAAGCTCATGGGACCAAACCAACTACACCAACACATTAGTGTGGCTAGGTGAATGCTAGTGTAGGCTTCGTTTTGGTTCCCTACGCTCCCTGTGCTTTCAGGCTACCCCGTCCAGGCGTAGTCACTTAAGAGTCCTAAGGCCAAAACACGCCATATCTTCTACGGGTGATTTTTCGGAATTCGTGGCACATAGAGATGTCTCATTAGATTTGATACCTCCATGTTGGGGCCCTCTACAAAATCCTTTCACATTTTTCTTCGTCTCTATCCGGTTCTCTCACTATGTTATTGTTTGTAAACACGCGAAATAATGCAGTCTGAGTCAGTGTAGGGTTGCCAAAGGTTGTAGTTTGCAAACGGAAGCTTGTGGGACCAAACCAACTATGCCAACACGTCAGGGTGGCTGGTTGAATGCTAGTGGAGGCTTCATTTTGGTTCCCTATGCTCCCTGTGCTTTTGGGTTACCCCATCCGGCCGTAGTCGCTTAAGAGCCCTGAGGCAAAAACACGCCATATCTTTGACGAGTGATTTCTCAGACTCCGTGGCACCTAGAGATGTCTCTTCAGATCTGATACCTCCATGTCAAGGCCCTCTACTAAATTATCTCATGGTTTTCTCCGTCTCCATCTGGTTCTCTCGTTGTGCTATTGTTTGCAAACGTGTTAAATAGTGCAATCCGAGTCAGTATAGGGTTGTCAGACGCTTTAGTTTGCAAACAGAAGCTCGTGGGAACGAACCAACTATGCCAACACGTCAGGGTGGGTGGGTGACCACTAGTGGAGGATTCCTTTTTTTTCCTACACTCCCTTTTCTTTCGGGCTACCCATCTGGGCGTAGTCGCTTAAGAGCCTTGAGGCCAAAACTCACCATATCTTCGATGGATGATTTTTTGGACTCCGTGGCACCTAGAGATGTCTCATCAAATTTGAGATCTCCATGGTAGGGCCCTCTATGAAATCCTCTCGCGGTTTTTTTTGTCTCCATTACCCCGTCTGGGTGTAGTCATTTAAGAGCCCTGAGGCCAAAACATGCCATATCTTCGACGTGTGATTTCTCGTACTCTGTGGCACCTAGAGATGTCTCTCTAGATCTGAGACATCCATGTCAGGTCCCTCTACAAAATCCTCTTGTAGTTTTTCTCCATCTCCATCTAGTTCTCTCGTTGTGCTATTGTTTTCAAACACGCGAAATAGTGCAATCTGACTCAGTGTAGGGCTGCCAGACGCTTTAGTTTGCAAACGGGAAGCTCGTGGGGACCAAACCAAATACGCCAACACGTCAGGGTGGGCTGGGTGAATACTAGTGGAGATTTATTTTGGTTCTTTATGCTACTTGTGCTTTCAGGCTACCTTGTCCGGGTGTAGTCATGCTTAAGAGTCTTGAGGCCAAAACACTCCATATTTTCAACGGGTGATTTTCTCAGACTCTGTTGCACCTAGATATGTCTCATCAGATTTGAGACCTCTACATGAAGGACTTCTACTAAATTCTCTTATGGTTTTTCTCTGTCTCCATCTGGTTCTCTCGTTGTGCTATTGTTTGCAAACACGTGAAATAGTGCAGTCCTGAGTCAATTTAGGGTGTCAGGCGCTGTAGTTTGCAATGGAAGCTCATGGGACCAAGCCAAATATGCCAACACATCGGGGTGGCCTGGTGAACACTTGTGGAGGATTTTTTTTGGTTCCCTAAACTCCCTGTGCTTTTAGGCTACCTTTGTCTGGGTGTAGTCGCTTAAGAGTGCTGAGGCCCAAACACGTCATATATTTGACGAGTGATTTTCTCAGACTCCGTGGCACCTAGAGGACTTCTCGTCAGGGCCCTCTACAAAAGCCTCTCATGGTTTTCTCCATCTCCATTCAAACTGAGTCAGTGTAAGGGTTGTCCATTGTGAATCACTTGTATAATATAGATTGTTCATACAATATAGGTGGTGAAATGAGAATTTTAATAAGATCATTTTTACAATATAGATGGTGAAATGAAATTTTTTTGTTGTTGTTCCTTTCTAATATTTAATTTCTCTTAGCTTCACTTGGCTTTCGAGAATAATAAATTCTCTACTGACAGTTGGCCAACCACGTGAAGATGAAAGATTTTTTTGGCACCACTAAACCTACATAAACATGTTAGTAAGTAATTAAATAGAATTTTAAATCATACAAAATTGAAACAAAATCATTTAACTAATTATTTTAAATTAAATTCATGAAGAACATACCTTTGCAAATTCAATCCAATGAACCCTAAGGATCAACTCTATTCTTGACAGTAGCAAGAATTGCTTCATGATCTAATTCACAAACCTTCCACAATTTTTTGTTTGATGACCGACCTCGATATTTGATAAATTTAATATTTGTTGCAAGGACCAAATGGAATAGTGAAGTATTTTTCGATGTACTTCATAGTCTTCAAACAACCAAATGTTTGAATTTTTGATAGAATATCGTCGAAGCCAATTTCCAGTGACTACCATGATCAAGTGGGACACTCAAGGTCTTCACCATTAATGACTATGGAAGTCAATTTGTTTTCCCCTCTACACAATGAGATAAGAAGTAGTATGTTCCCTTTTTGTTAAATTTTGTCGCAATAACTGCAAAAACGTGCCCTATGTATCACAAAGTAAAACTGTTCAGTAAATTTATAAATACATTAAGAGTTGACCATTTAATAATTTATAAATCTAAATCATGGCATGTACATATATGTATGTATCTTGTTGCACTAAATCAGAGACTTGGTCAAAGTCAGGTGATGGTTGAAATTTGATCTAAAGACCCTGCAAGTTGTAATGCTAGTGGAACTTGATGTATGTCGAGTGGAATTAGAGGTCTAAAATTCCATTCATCCACCCATTGTTGTGACTCACAATCATTCCACATAAAATCAATGCATGATATACAAAAACATGTCATGCACCTAGTATAAATAGTCCAAGCATTTGCATCTGAACTTCAGAATGAGTGCATATCACTTGATCCTGCAACTATCATACAATCTCAAAGTTTTCCAGATGTTGTTGCTCTATCAACCAAAAATATCTATGAACCATTGATCTCTCTTGAGACTCAAGGCCCATATTCTTGACACACCAATCAACAATAGTTTTTGTATCTATAAATTTAGCACCATCCTTGAACTTTAACTCTTCTCTTGCAAGTTCTCTTTTCACACATGCTCCTACACCATCATGCTCTCCTTTTGCATGCCCTACCTCAGTAAAAATCCAGATATGTTGTAAATTGTTTCTTTGTGCATCCTACTTAGCCAATAAAACATCTGTGCATTTCTTGAATTGTGATGTGTAGTTGTCTAACCAAATGTAATGTTGATCGTAACTAATGTTCCTCTCATTCAAGTTCACATAAAACACCTGGAAACACCCTTGTACATATTCTGTAGAATGTGTTTGATCATCACTGATGTAGAAATGATACCTCTCTTAATATTTGGTTCCCTAAATCTTGCTCTGTGCTTTCAGGAGAGCTACCATGAATCTGGTTATATGTATGAAAATAAAAAACTTGCATTGAGGCCCATAATATTGAGATTAAACCTCCATTTGACTGGCTACAATGTGTCAGATTCTCTGTGAAGTCAACTACTGAAACAATAGTACTCAAGTGGGAATGTGTCCTCTGCTTAAGCCTCTGAATGGTTTTCATCCAACCGTCGAGCTCTAGGTGTGTGCCTTGCATACTCAGTAAAAAATTGTCCATCTGTGAATTGACCATATATTTTGATACACGTAATTGTTTTGTAACAAGCTCACACCTGGTAGATTATTTTCCATCTTTTAATAAGATATTGCCACCGATTTATATTTGGTGAAATCAACCAATTCTTTTCCTAATGAGTATGTATGTCTCCTCGTGGATACAAATTTTTAGATTTAGCAAGTCACCGTAATAGCATTGCACATTCAATCAAAACATGCTTTGTTATAATAAAAAATTGTCTTGTTGATTTTTCACAAAAATATTGTCAGAATAAATTCCCTGAAAGATTTTTGTGGGACCATTTATATTACACTACATGCAACATGATGTCAGTATGCAATTAACACTACGTATTTGACAAAAAAACATACATAATGCATTGAAAATTCAACATGATGCCTGTAACAACAAGGTGGTACGTGAGTGATTGATTTTAACATAAAAGGGTTTGCTTATTTCAAAGAACATACCTTTGGCTAATGTTAATTTGTGGATTTTCATTTTTAAACTTAGAGGAAAAAATTTATTCTTGAGTCAGTATCTAAGAAATGTTTTACACACGATTCATAATTCATGAGAACCTATTCTTCTTTTTACTATATTCTATTATATTCGGTGACACGACCTTGATGTTTTCATTCCAAAATTTTACAATTAATTCTGTTAGCAAGGATCAGATGTGAATAGTCTTGTATTTTCGTGGAAGTACTGCTAGAGAAATCCCAATAATCAGTGTTATTGACTAAACTCATTACGTTTGACATCTCTCTATTGCTTTCATTATTGTTTTTCTGTTTAGCTTCAAAGCACTGCTTGTTTTTCTAGTCAAGCATTATTAACTATTTTATCACTTACTACACAATTAGTTAGTGCACATCGTGTCAGCATTACTGATCTTTGGTGCGTCTTTTGTCACTTATAGTTTTGGTATGCTTTATGTATATTTTCAGATAATTGACGTATTTTGATTCAACAACATTAGATGTTCTTAACCCCAGGGTCTTCATTATAGGTCAATCATCTGCAATTAACGTTCATCAATGTATCACAAAGTAATTGACATCTTTGTGTGTCATTTAAATTCTCATAAAGTACATTATCCCGAATTCCACTAGCTTTTCTAATTTGCATAAATCTTTCAGACATGGCATGTTAGGCATATATGTATTTATATTGTTTTCATCTAATTTTATTTTAAGTGAATTGGTTTTCTTCGCAAAATGGAAGGAGGTGTTCTTAGAGGTGAAGATTCATTTACAAGGTTACTTTCTTCATTCAGTGTTTTTCATACAAATTTAGGGGTTAACATTTGGATTCTCAAGTCGAGTGGTTCAACAATTGGAGGTCATATTAATTTCATTCATCCATACCAAAATTAACATGTCAATTCAATATCATTCCATTAATTGAAAAATCATTATTCTCTACATTTTCATTATGTATTTAATCCCAATTTTATAATACATTAGCTACATTTGATATAGTCGATGTACCTTGCATCTGAACTTCAGAAGTTTTTGCATTCTTTTCAATTTCTTTATTCTCTTCTCTTCCAATTATCATCCAATGTCTTCATTAGTGACTTTCCTCTTGTCCTTAGCTTGACGTTTATCTCCCATGATTAGAAAAAATCAACTAGTGGGGTAGGGGAAAAAATTAAATACTAAAAAATCATGCAAGAATGTAGAGCCCATATTGCTTGACACACCCAATCAACAATAGTTTGTAGAATTCCCATGAAAGAGATGAAAGGGACGTTGGGGGGCCATAATGATACTAAAATAAAGAATAACGCGTACGTGTTTTTTGCAAGTTCTCTTTTCCCAAGCCATGCTCCTACACCAGGCTTGGGATCCGGTTTGGATCCCCAAGCCTGAGGCATGGACCTGCAGTAAACACAACCAAACAATGAGTTTTTACAAGATTGTGTAAAAATGACTATTCCTCTACTGATAAATCGAAATAAAACAATCTGATCCATTTTTAAAAAATTATACCACGACGTAGAACAGAGTCTCTTCTTTCTAACCAAATATAATGTTGATCGTAACAAATGTTTCTAACTAATATCAAGGTTTCACATATTATTTATTTTCTAACTATGCCCTTTTATAGCTATTCTGTTGAATGTGTTTGATCATGTCTGATCTAGAAATGATGTACTCTCTTAATATTTGGGTGATCAAAATTTAAAAAAAATTATACTAGCCCAAACTAGGCATGAATGTCTATACATATTCAAAAAAAAAATCTAATGCATTGATATTTTTTTGAGGTAGTTAGGGGAGGGGCACAGTCAGAGCTCCATTATTTTTCTAAAACATAAAATTTTTTGTACTAGAAAAATCATAAATAATAAATATTCTCTTAAAAAATCTAAACCAAATGGAGCCCAAACTAGATTGTCCTAGCTTATCTTTCTACCAAAGGGTTTTCAAAAATACTAACCGTGGTGCTCAAAAAAATGGCGGGGGGCACTTGAAAGTCACTCTATTATGTTTTTTTAACAAAAATAGGAGCATCTGTTGGTATTTTAGTTGTTTGACCCACTTAAACTTATCTGTTTTCATAAAATTTAGTAGCTTAGAAACTAGACTCACAAATGCTATAGATTCATATTTCTACATCTTCCAATTGATATGCCACCGATTGTAACTATTTCGAAAAACTCAACCAAGTTGAAGTTTTTTTAATCAGAAAAATGCGTCCACTTAAGACCCCCTTTTGGCCCCCCATATTTCAAAGGACCCTAAAGGAATATATTTTTCAAGTCAGGGATATATTTTTTAGGAGACCGATATCATTTTTCAAGACCTAGGCCTAGTTAGAGGAGAAGAAAGATTGTCTTAATTAAATTCTCACAAAATATTGTCAGAGATAATATTTCCATGGTCTTTTATCTTACCATCTTGATGTCCAGTTCATCTCCATATTAGAGCACAAGCTAAGTTCCCTCATCATTTTAGTTACTTGTCATTTTATATTCCATTACTACTATTCATGATTTATTATTATCTTGTCTAACACGGGGGTTGAAATCCTCATAAGGGAGTTGAAAATCCTCTTGGAACCGGCACTGTATGGGCAACTCCCACATATTTTTATCTAAGTCCTATCTGTTTCAGTTTTGGAGATCTAGCTTCTTTTATCACACATCTATCTTCTTTGTGCCCGTAGATCCACATATACATATGAGGTCCTAAGCGCTCCATCATTCGAAGTTGTTGGTGGATTCCCACTATTGGCCTTCACCCCACTTCGAGAAAAAAGTTTCATGTACAAAAATTATGATCTAAGATATGTGCTAATGGATGAAACAATTATAATTGTTGGTTAAATGAGTGAACCGTGTAAATGGCCTCCCCTAGTGCGAAGATTACCCATGGATCAAAGATGTTCGGTGACTTCAATGTGTTTTTTTTTCAAATAGTGTGTTACATGATGGGTTTGATACATATCTTTTATTCAATTTTTAAATGTATTCTTAAACTTTCAAGGATGAGATTTTGCTAGATGGACTCATCAGGAGAATCAGGTGTTATTTTTACTAACTCATTACGTTTGACATGGTCTCTGATTTACGAGACTTGGGCAGATGAGGTCTAAGTCAAAGGAGTAGCTAGAAGCACTGCTTGTTTAAAGTAGTTTTGATTTATGATACTTAGACCAACGAGATCCAATTCAATGGAGGGAACCAAATATTTGATAGGCCCTGAAGTTATGAGACTTGGGAGGATGAGGTCCAAATAAAAGGAGAGAATCGAAAGATTCAATAATTCCTAAAGTATGACACTTTGGAGGATGAGGTCCAAGTCAATGGATGTGTGATTGGATAAATTTTTGATGAGATTGAAAGACCTATGTGATTTTAGAGGAGGATTTTTGAGGTGTAAAATACATTGAAATTCATATTCATCTGTGAATAGAAGAATGTGACGAAAGTGATTAACTAAAATATGTAATAATGGTAGCTAATCTAACTAGGATAAATTGTAAATAATAATACTAAAATAATATAAATAACATCTAAATAAATATTAAAATTGACCCAAGTAACTAGGCTAATGAAAGTAGAAACCCTAATATGTAAAGAAGGGTTAGAAGGAGCTTAGCTGATTTGGAGGCCAATCTGGATTGTGTCACAAAATAGACTAAATATTCTTAAAGTAGGAATGAACATGCAGAGGTCTTGAAAAGGAAATATTTTAGTTATTTAGTTGAACTGGGGCACCTGGGAGAGGATCAGGGCACCTGTGGGCACCCTAGTCTGAGTTATGGGTGCCTAGTTTGTGCAGAAGGTCCAAAAACTGAATTTATAAGGCCGTTAAATGATCTAAATCCTTCGCTATCTGTCACACTAACTTCACTGTCCTTAGTTGTATATCGTTGGTAGTCAATTATGAAGAGGAGACCTACAAAACCCCAATAACCATCAAATCCTAAGAAAGAAAAATGAATATGAAGGGGTCGGATTGTCCTCAGCTACCACAATGGTGGACTTACTAACTAAGTGTTGCACTACATCTGAAACCCGATGTAGTTCTATGTGAAAGTGTGTGCAATCATGCCCTAGGTGCTCTTTTGTCAGTTACACTTTATGAAAGTAGCAAGTAATAACTATGTGTAGAAAATGTAATAGAAAGGTGGATGGAATAGAATAAACTTCCCTCCTATGCTTGTGTGATGCAGATGAACTAGCCTTGTGCTTTTTCATGGAGCTAGATGGATGTAAATGAGCTCTAGCTGCCTTAGAAGGATGTAACTCTAAGTGGATGATAGTAGTGACTTGTGCTTGGTCCCTCATTATGATCTCATAAATTTATATTTCTATGGTTATCTTGTTCTAATTTTGTAATTAATATCGAAAATGTTGGCTGCAAGAAATATAAAATGCTTAAATGGCTAGAAAGTGCCCAAAAAGTGGTGGGAAAGGTAAAAAGGACTAGGGTGCCTTGACTAGGACCAAGGTGCCCATCGGTGACCCAATACTAGCCTGGGTTCCCCAATCAAGGATAAAATGATGGGAAACGACAAAAAAAATATTTGCAAGCAGGTGCTGAAGGTTGGTAATGACAACAGAAAGTAAAGAAAAATGGACAAAAAATGAGGGTTAGTTAGTAATTTTTTCATTCAAAAACATATGAATAGTAGTATGAGATCAAGACTAAATAATGTCTAAAGTACATGATTTTGTGTCTACATTTTCCCCCATTTTATGTTGGTGAGTGGAAATCTCGGTAACATAAAGTAGATAGATATGTGTACCTAATGTCCATGAAGATTGTAGTAGAAAACGCATCGAAGGACTAGACAAAGTGTGGAATGACAAAAGGATGATAGAGCGTGGAAACTAAAGATGAAAAAGTGCAAAAAAGTGATGAGCGTGAACCTAGGGTAGAACCAATTGTATAGATGTTGGTGTGTGTGATGTACCTGCATGATTACTATAGTGTGTGCTATCACAAAGTGTTGTTATTGTTGCCCCTTTGTTGTAGTAGTTGTTGTTGTTGACTGTTTGTTTCTCATACGGATGAACCTGCAAGGGAAAAATGATAAAGTAGTCAAATACACGTGTATATATGTGTAAAAACACATGTAAAAGGATGCATGTATATGTATGTGTAAAACACATGTAAAAAATGTAAAATATACAAATGAAAAATGGAACATGTGCACCTAATCCATGTCAAGAGAAAGAGTGTAGAAGAGGACATCCTTTCATAGGGTTTTTGGGTGATATGACACCATAAGTTGAAGAAGTATAGGGTGGAATTCAACTATATCCTCCAACCTTTAACTACTTCCCTAAATCATATGTGAAGATATCTCTATACTGCCTAATTTTTTGGGCGATATGACGCCACTGGCTGAAGTAGTGTAGGGAGGCACACCCACTGTAACTTTTGAACCTCTAATTTCTCCCCAAAATTCTAAGGACACCATGTCTTATAAAATCCATTGTGTATAGGGTTCGTAGACTAGTTTGAACCCACTCACTGTACAACCCACAATTCCAAGGGTGGAAACTAAACTGAATTATACCCACAATGCCAAGGGCATAAAATTGAACTGACTATACCGGTATAGTTCTCTATGTAGTGTATAAACCCCAAATGATGCCCCCTCTTTTGGGGCATATGAGACATCCCTGATAGGAGAATGCGGCCCCAAAAGAGGACCAACCACATGAACTATGTAACTCTGCCCTGCAGGGGGAAAGGGGAAAATGCTTGGTAGAAACCAAGGCATGTAAGTAAGGTGGCTAGCCAAACACAAGTGTTAGTATGAATAAACATACATGTATAAGACAATGTGTAATGTACGTAAATAGTGTGTAAGCTACCAAACAATATAGTAATGAAAACATGCAAGAAGACAAAGTAAGTCACACCAAATGGGCTATAAACATGGGAAATCACTCATGATATCACAAGACACACAAGCCCATCATGACCGCATACACCAAACAAGTGTGCACACCAAACATAGGGAAAGGCCCGCATACAATAACAATCAAAACAAAAAATAGATATCCATATAAGCAAATAATCTTGCAAAACAAATGTTGCACATGAAACACCCGTTAGCATGTTAGAAAAATAACCAGTATGTCAAAAGCGTGTATAAGCAAGTAATGTAAAGTGTTAACTATAAAATGAAACAATAGCACCTGTAAGAGACGAATGTGGATGCCCCCAGTGACCAGTGTAGGATGGGTAGAAGGTGAGAATATGTATTGTGTGTAAAATACCTATATCTATGATCACAGCTAGAAAAGGACATGAAATTGCATGTGTGTATGGTATAGATACATTACATATAAGATACCTAACTAGCATGTGTAATAAAGTGACCATATATAAGGAAATGCAAGAAATATTAAAAGCAACCAAGATATGTAATATATTGTGGATGGATGGAATTGAATGCAAGATGGATGATAGGATCCGTGTGCCCCCTAAGTGAATGAAAATTTATGCAGTGAGGCTCTTTTTGTTTTCCCCCTCAGTAGTCAAGAATGAATTGTAAATGAGAGTGCATTATCTGGAAATGGTTGAATAATGTGTGTTTTGTCTAACACACTGTGATGAATGTGTATGTGTGTGCTAATGAGATGTGACCTAGAAACGATGTGTGTGTCAACCCCATAGCCGAAGCATATATGACAAAAAGATGATCGAAAGAGTGATGATTTAGCCTAAAGCGTATACCACCATATGATGAAGGGATATGTGACCATTTATCCTAAAATGTATGCCACTAACCTAGTAATGTCACATGATGGAAGGTCAAATGATGAATGTGTCAGTATAATAAGGTTCATTTGATTTGTAAACCATTAGCAGTTGAGTATGGACTGAGGAACTAAAGTGCATCATAGGGTAGTGTGTTCAGCGCGTAGAAGACAATGTAGTGTATGTGATAATAGATGACCATATGATGTGTAAGATGTGCAATAGGTGATGAATAGTATGTAATGCAATGTGTGTATGTATACTAGTAATATAGATATATGTTCTATGTAGTATGTAGTATGTAGGTTGAGTAGTTAGAGATGCTTGAAATAGAAGTGTAATATGCAAGATGTAAGATACAATATATAAAGATAACCTGAGAGTGACAGATGTGTGTAAAATGTAGATGCAGAGTAGTCAAGGTGTGTAGCCTTTGTGATGAGTATGGATGACCATGCAATGAATGTAATGTATAATGTGTAATATGAAATGTAAAGTATGTAAGCAACCCTTAGTGTATCAATGTATTAGTTAGCTATGCAAAGTGAATTAAAACTAACACCTTAGTAGTTTCAAAAGATGAACTAACTACACAAATATCATCATGTTAAGAGCTAAACAAGACAAAATACCAACATTATGCATTAAAAATTTGAAATAGAAATCAAACTAATATGCTAAGCAATAGAATCTCTACTCTTTAGATCACCAAAATACTAAATGAACCTAGATAGATTCATGGCAATAAAAGTTGATTGTTTGATATTCAAGGGTTTGGTAATGGAATGTCATCAAAGTGTGGCTACAAGACCATTTTTATTATCTCCATATGACCCAAAATCTTGGATGGATGAAATGCAAGAATGAGGTTATTAGCTTAAATGAAATATGCTCTAAGATGAAATTCCTATAGATTAGTTATAAACATGTAAGGTGTGTAAAGGTGTAATAAGAAAGGTAGGATGAGGGCTCCTTATATAGCCCAATGGATAAAAGAATCCCTACATCCCTTTACATGTGGGACAATAGAGAGGTTGGTTTAGTTGAGGATAAGGAAGGTTTATAAAGGGTTGAGTCAACCTTAGGAGAGTTTATTTTTTCCTTTAGTGACCCATGGGTATTGACGGGGTTTATTAATTAAACAAAGTGATTAATTAATAGGTGTGCAATCTTATAGAAGCTTTTTAGAGGAATAATTAGCATGATTTAGACTATGGGAGGAATTTAATCAAAGAAATGACAATTTATTGATTTAATGAAAGGGGAAGCTAATTAATTAATACTAATTAAATAGTCTAGATAGAAGAGAGGATTAATTAACGGAAGGTTGTTAATTGGCATATTTGTTGTATAGGAGGGTTAATTAACTAGCATAATGTAGTTAATTAACGATGATAGAAGAGAAAGTGTGCTATATTAAGGATATGTCATCGTCTTGCGAGAAAGAGGAAAATTAGTGCAATTTAAGTATTTAAATTGCTTGAGCTAAATTATAAGTGTATACACTTAGTATAGATATTTGTACGATGAACAGTAATATGATGTGTAGAATGTGTAATGTGTGATGTATAAGATACAATGCAAGATGTGTATGTAGACTAAGAATCGTAGGTGTGATGAGTAGTATGTATAATGAGTAATGACAAATGTCAGGACAATAGTATGACACATGTATGATGAAGACTAGTACATTGTATGACATGTATATGTGTAAATGTCAAAATCATGTAGACTAAAAGTAGAATGTATGATGTAATATGTGTGATGTTTGAATAGACATAGTGTGTAGTAACTAATGTGCATTGTGTGGGGTTCATGTGTGTAGACGTCCCTCAACATTCAAGTGTGAACCGAAGCACAAGAGTGTGTCATCGGGTAATGACAATACTTGTATGAGGTTGATGAGCATACAATGTGATGATGATGTGATGTGTGTAAGCTAGAAGTATGTTATGTTATGATGTATGATGTTGTTACTAAGTTGGGGGGTATATGTGATTCCCCCCAAGTGTGCGTGAATTAATGATCTATCCAATGACAGTGAAGGATGAATGTCCTCCATTCGATGCATGTGGTGTCGAAAGCGTATGAATCTACTCTAATAGTGGTGGTATATGAGATAGACGTTGTGCTGGTGAATGAAGTCATGCACATTCAATGGGTAAATATATAATCAAGACTATGGCGGATCAAAATGTATCGGTGATGAATATCTACGTAATGTCGAGCATGAAGGTGATGGACACCCATGTGCAATAAATCGAGGTGGTGATCTACGTCAAGATGCAGTAACTATCTGAGAAATGGGCCTATACCCATGTGTAGGACTAGTGGAATGGTTATGTTGTGTAAATAACATGTGAGTAAGTGAACTAGGAGTAGATTGTGCTTTTAGTAACATAGAGTGTGATGTGCTAGACAATGTAGGTGGTGTGCTAACTGATGTGCGAGGAGATAATGGCCATGGGGAATATGGAGGGACACCATCAATAGAAATAATCTTATTGCTATGGAGGAATTTGAGTCGCAAATGATTCATAGAGATAATATATTGAGACTAAAGAATCAAATTAAGACCAAGAAGCATGTCAAATCTGTCAACTGTGTTTCCAACGAGGAAAGATACAAGCATAGTAAGAGGACCAATCGTAACATATAGTTGGATGACACCAAAGGGTCTATTCATAGGGTATTCAATTTGTGATATAGGGTAATCGATAGCCTTAAGAAGTAGAATAGAACATAATGGGCCATGATGGGTCAACCTTAGTGTTATTAATGGGGACTGAATCGATAGATGCATGAATATGTAAGTGATTAGATGTGAAATTAGCATGATAGTAATTATTAGAGAAAGAGATGATCGGTGGTGAAGCATTAGTATGTGCAACTAAGTAACCAAGAGTCCCTAATGCAGGAGGAAGAATTGTGTGATACATATGATTAGCAAAACAATCGAAAGCTTTATTTTCATGTTGTTGGGGTTAATTATTAAATAATTTGAGTTTACCCTTGTCATTGACTAGTGGAGAGTCTATGGGTTTCAAAAATTTGAGCTTGTAATTATCAATAAGATCTTGAATGATTGTGCAGAGATTGAAACATTGATTTGTATAATTTCCCACACATCTATGATAATAACATCAAAAAATTTCATTATAATTCCTACATTTTGGTTGTAATGGATCTAATTCGAGTGGCAAAGAGAGGGTGATAAGATTGATCTTAAGAAATTGTTGTAATATGAGATGTGGGGCCATAAGAAAGTTAGTAAATTTTCACCTAGACAATGGTGATTAAGCCTCTTTAGGAGTAGTGATGACATTGACAGTGACTTTGGCATCGATAGGCTTAGTTTTAGATGGTTTGAATAGTGCCTTAGTTTGAAAAAAAGTGGACGGGGAAGCTTGCTCTTGATACTTAAGTTTTATCATGGATAAGAGTGTAGTTTCAAAAATATTAAGAATGTGATAAAGTTGGTCAAATTACGGAGAGTTCTTGAGGAGAACACTTTCTTAGAGTGGTTGTAATAGAATCTAAATTAAAAAATCCTAAATTTTGGAATCCGCAAACAAATTATACATATTAGCTAGATTATTTTTATAACACAAGACATAATTGGCTAGGTGTTCATTGGGTCCCTGTTTCAGCTGTGCTAATTGATCATAAGATATTTTGGAGCCAATATTTATATAAAAATGAGTAATAAAAACATTGGCCAAAAGCATAAATGAAGTTACCGAATGAACAGGTAGGTCGTAAAACCAACGAATCACATAATCATGGAGACTGGAGAAATATTTTAGCCAATAGAACATGTTCATCAGTAAAATCAAGACAAGTGACATGAAAGGCTCTAAGATGTTCTTGCAAGTCACCATGCCCATTGGAAATTGGAGCTTATGGGTGAAAAAAATACGAGGAAGTGGATAAGTGGAGATGGAAGGATTGAATGAAGTATATAATAACATAGTGGAATTTAAATATGGCGACACATACAAAGTGGCCTGTCGTAACTTACAAATTTGAGCTTGAAGGTCTTGATATAGATAAGTTAAGTCTTGAGTATCAATGGATGAAAATTTTTGCATATGAGAAACTAAATGTGGTGTAAAGTGATTAGTAGGATTAGTGACAGAAACGGGAATGGTATAAATAGGTAGAAGAGTAGAAGTGAACGATTGAGTAACAACAGAGGTTGGTATGTCTGCAGAAGCAGTGTCAAGCTCTACCAAGTTATGGGCTTCCTCACGAGCAACATGTAAAAGTAAATATATATCTTGGGGATGTTCAAAAATATGATCATTGATGGCCTTACGATGAGATTTAGTAAAATCGGATTGATCCATGACAAAAGGAGAATAAAACCTAGAAAAAAAGTGGATTCGAATGTGGGATTCACTAAAATTATTAACTAAAATGTGTAATAATGGTAGTTAATCCAACTAGTAACAAATAACAATAATAAAATGATGTAAATAATAGCTAAATAAATATAAAAAGTGACCCAAGAAACTAGGCTAATAAAAGTAGAAACCCTAATATGTAAAGAAGGGTTGGAAGGAGCTCAGCTAAGTAGAACATCGATCTAGACTATGTCGCGAAATAGAATGAATATTCTGGAAGCAGGAATGATCATGCAGATGTCCTGAAAAGGACATATGTGAGTTGTTTGACTGAACTGGTGTGCCTGGGAGAGGATTAGTGTGCCTGTGGACACCCTAGTCTGAGTTCTGGGCTCCCTGGTCTATGCAAGAGGTTTAGAAACTAAATTTGTAGGGTTGATAGCTGATATGAATCCTTCTCTTTCTATCACACTAACTTCATTGTACTTGGTTATATGTCATTGGTAGTCAATGATGAATAGGAGATAAGTGGCAAAACCCCAAAATAAGCATCAAAACCTAAAAAATAAAAATGCATATAAAGGGGTTGGATTGTCCTCAACTGCCACAATGGTGGAATTACTAGCTGATCGTTGCACTACATCTCAAACTTGATGTAGTTCTATGTGCAAGTGTGGACAATCATGTCCTAGGTGCTCTTGTGCCACATGCACTTTGTGAAAGTAGCAAGCAATAACTGTGTAGAAAATGAAATAGAATGCTTGTGTGATGCAGATGAACCAACCTTGTGCCTTGTGATGGAGTTATATGGATACAAATGAGCTTTGGATGTCTTATATGGATCTAACTCTAGGTGGATGATAGTAGTGACTAGTGCTTGGTCCCTCATTATGATCTCATAACTTTATATTTATATGGTTCTCTTGTTCTAATTTCATAATTAACCCCGAAAAGGCCGAACACAAGAAATATAAAATGCTCAAATGGCTACAAAGTTTCCAAAAGTGGAAGGAAAGTGTAAAAAGGATCAGGGCACCCCGACTGGGACCAGAATGCCTGTCGGCACCCCAATACTAGCCTAAGCACCCCAGTCAAGGCTAAAATGACGAGAAACAAAGAAAATAGTTTGTGCAAGCAGGTGCTGAAGGTCGGAAATGACGATAGAAAGCAAAGAAAAATGGCCAAAAGAAGGGGGTTAATTAGTAAGTTCTTCACTCAAAAACCATATGAATAGTATAATGAGACCGGGACCAAATAATGTCTAAAGTGCATGATTTTGTGTCTATAAAAATAAGGATTGATCTCTAGATGTATATCTGAGGTTCCTTATAAGCTATAGAGAAAATATTCAATTTTTCTCTTTTGAGGTTGTGAATTAAAGTTTTTAGCAATAAATTTTTAATTATAACTTGAAATGGTTGTGTAAGGATATTCCCGAGAATATGCAACTCATAGAGTGAAAACATGTATATTTCTTGACACATAGGTATCATCGTTGATGAGATTCCTGTAAAATTTATTCTTTGAGGTATTGTCAACATGAAAATTTTCATTGTTGTAAGTGTCCAGTCTTGTTGTGGTTGTGTTTCTACAACAAAATGATAGATGTTAGTTATAAGAGAAAGAATTGAAAGAATAGAATCAAGCTCAATGGTGTTTAATGATAGACCCTCTTCCTTAGAGTCTTCATTTGTGTCAAGGGTGTCTTGAAGTAAGTTCAAGCTCTCGTTTGATGTTGGAAGGTTGTTGTCCAAAAAAGGTTCAATGTTTGTTTGAACTAATGAAAGAAAATTTGGAGAAGAGCTTGATTAGTTTTGAGTTAGAGATACTTGACCCTTATCTTGTGATCTCATTGAGTTTTATTATGTACAGGATTTGGGAAAAAATTCAACTCTTCATTTGAAGTTGTCGTAGTTGACATGTCTTGGGTTTTGATATCTTCGCCATCAATTTATATTTCAATGACTCCATTGTTAATTAAGTCTTGGACATAATGACACACATTTGTCTGTAGAGTGGCAATCAATGCAATGAAAATCACTATATATATTAGGTTTGTACCAATATGGCTTAGGTTTCCTTTCGACAAAGGGTTTTGTAATTGAATATCTTATCATTTTAACCTTTGTTAATTGATTAAAGACACTAGAGAGACTTTCTCCAAGGGGTGTAAATTGACGTTTGAATTTATGTGGAGTAATGTCTTTGTTAGGTTGTATAATTGGTTTTTTTTATGATCGTAATAAATTTTTTAAAGTGATATCGTCAAAATTCAGAGGTAGTTCGCTCCCATATCAAAGAGAAAGAAAAAAATGGTATTTATTCTTTCGCAAAATGTCTTCGAATTTTGCTTTTTCTTTGAAGGAAATATTTTCTAGTTGGTTTTTATATTCTTCATCAGAGATAATATGGAAAGCATTTCTATCTTTTTTTTTCGAAGGTACGATAATCACGTTGTCTTGTTCCCACCATTTTTTGAAAGAGGGAAGGAAAAAAGAAAATTGTGATAGAAAACTCAACTCTTAACAAAGTGAATGCTAAGATGGAAGAGGGGAAAAGGTTTGAAAGCTTGACCCTAGAAAAATTATTGTGAAGAGGGAGGAGGTGGAAAGATTATTTAACATCCCGACTCTTAATGAATGAGTGTTAAGATAAAAGGGAATAAAAGGGGTTAGATATGTTCGACTCTTTAACAAAAATGAATGTTACAAGAGAGACCAAAAGGTTTGAAAGGTCAACTCTTAACAAGATGAGTGTTAAGAGAAATGAAAGAATGTGACTTTGCAACATTTAAAATAATGAGTAGTGTTAAAGTAGAAGAGGGAATTGAAAGGTTGGATTAGAGGAATCTTAACAAAATGAGTGTTAAGAGAGTTGAAAAGGTTTAAAATATTCCTCAACCCTTTACAAGATGAATGTAAAGATGGAAGAGGTGAAAGACGTTGGCTTACTCAGCTCGTAATAAAATGGGTGTTAAAAGGAAAGACACTTGAAAATGAGACGAATGTGCTTCAATATTAACAAGGTTAGTGTTAAGAAGGAAGAAACTTAGAAAGATGATGAGGGTGATCAACTCTTAACAAACTAAGCGTTAAGAGAGGAGACTAAACAATGGAATGGGAGCACTCAAATAAATAAAATGTGAATGTCAAAACAATAAGTGAAGAAATGATGATGAAAATTTCTACATCTCACGAAAGTGAAGATAAGATACAAAGGGGAAATGATTGATTAATGATCTCAAATTATAGAAAAGTGAGTGTTTTAAAAGAGAGGAGTGAACAAATGTGAATACGTCGAAAATTGAATAAAGTGAATGTTATTTTTGATGACATAAGATGGTGGAATGCTTAAATTTCAACAATGTAAATGTTAAAATTAAGACTTTAGGGAAATGATATCAATGTGATCGTGATGGTGCTTGACCATGATAAAGCGATTATCACAATGTCAAGGCTTAGGTTGCGAATGAAAGTTCTCAAGTAAGGATGTGGATATCCATAACTAAAGACTTAATTTCAAAGGGAAATATAATGTTTAAACTTTAGAAAAAGTGATCCAAAGTTTAATACTAAGATAAGATAGGAAGAAACTTGAGATGAGAAAAATTAATAGAAATTTGGTGATTTCGAAAAGGTGTGATGAAAAATCCAAATAGAATATGTATGAAATATTCGAAAAGAGAGGACAAAAATTTATAATAAAGGATGCAAGATCCAAATAAAAGAGACGAGAGAAAGATCCAAATTCGGAATATTCAGAAGGGGTGAAATAAAATGAGGAAAAATCCAAATAAGGGGTATATGGATGATTTCAGGAAGAGATGAAATAGAGGTCCAAATAAAGGATATTTGGAGCGGGGGGGAAAGACAATGATCAATCCAAATAAGGAGTATTTTGAAATTTTTAAAAGAGAGAAAGAACGATTCCAAATGAAGGAGATTTGAAAAGTATTGAAAAGAGATGAAAGATATTAAAGAAAATTTGGAAAGGCTTGAAAATGAGATGATGCAAGATCCAAAAGAAAGAGATTCAAAATAAACAAAAAGATACAAAAGTGGGTAATGAAAGAAAGAGTGTGGAATAAAGACTTTTACTAATTCAAAAATAAAATAAAATAAAAGAGAAAATAATTTTTGCTTTATGGAGGGTGGGCCTCTATCTTAGATTGGCTTGGACAATACATGGCTTCGTAGTATAAGTTCTCTATCTACATGTTAACAGTATATCCAAATGAGAAAAATACTATTGTTAGTTTTCAACTTTACTTTACCCCTCCTAATACAATAAGTTAGATTTTAATCTACTCAAAGGATTAAGATAGGGTCGCCACTATGGATATACGTGACTCTATCCTCGCATAAAGGTGTACTAGTCGTTTGGGTGGGGGTACCCATTTTGGCAGCAAGTTCACTCAAGGCACCAACTACTTTGGGGTTCATGTGGTACTCCTCTAGCCATGCACTTCCCATATTTACAGTTAGAAGAAGGGAATAATCACAACTTTAAAAATTTCAAATAAAATTAATTTTATTAACAAAAATTAAAAGATGATAAAGGTGTTAGCTTGATCTTTGAACAAGGCAACCTGCAGTTAGTAGTTTGAATGTTTTAAAAACCTTCTTTAGATATGGTCCTAAAAACAACAATTAGAAAGTTTTCCTGCAGTTAAAAACATACAAGAAAAACATGAAAAACAAGAAAATAAATTCACGTTTCTAATTTTCAATCTTGCTTATACAAGTGCAAGAAAAGAGCATATGTGTAGAGTTTAGCACTATTAGTTTCACAAAAAAATTGATTTATGATTTTCCAAAAGGTACTAAAAAACCTTCAAAAAGCGTTAATGGTGTTGCAAAAATTTTCAAACATTTACAAAATTCCTTCAAAAGCAAATTTAATTGGACAAAAATATTCAATAACCCTACATGGAAAAGTTTCATTGTTAGTTGCTTTTAATGAAATTGACAAAAAATAATCTAAGGTCTTAATTAGTTAGAAAGACCTAATGAATTAATTAAAATAAACTAATTAACTAATTAAAATAAACTAATTAAATTCTTAACTAAAAAATCTAATTAAAATTTATTTAAAAATAAGAATAAATAAGAGTCGCAATGCGACAAGTCTCTGCCTTTACAATGAATTGTTTATTGTTTTAAAGTAAATGACATTAAATGATTTAAAGTAATGGACCTCTTAATGAAGCACAATAAATAATGTTATGTACATAATTATTATTTTTTGAAATACATTGCGTAGTGTTGTGTCATGAATAAGTGTCATGTCATGAATGTGATTCATCTTTGTAAGACCGAAAAACAAGTATTCAAGGAATTTTGAAGCTACAAAGTAATAATGAAGTAAAGCTAGAGGAAGAGTCAAGTAAGTGATGGTGTAGTTAAATAATTAACTACATCAATTTTGATAATATGTTGAACTCATAAAACCATATAACAGTTTGGGGCTCGTTGAAATAATCAACTTAGTGTATCTAGACAATGACTTGAATTGATCTCCTTAGTTGGTCTCAAACCCGTTAACTCCTGTAGAATCTACCGACCATGTGGAAGTTATTACAATTGGTCCTAAATGGATGTATTGCATGTGTGTTATTATGGAAGTTGTTGACCATTAGCATTTTATGGAGACAGGGATAGTGGTGTCCAAGACTACAACTAGAAGTGTCATGCCCTTGGTCCTATCTCAAACGACTTGAATTGATCTCCATAGTTGGTCTCAAATCCGCTAACTCGTGCAGAATCTACTGACCATGTGGAAGTCATTACAATTTTTCCTAAACGGATGTATTGAATGTGTGTTATTATGGAATTTGTTGACCATTAGCATTTTACAGAGACAGGGCTAGTTGTGTCCAAGACTACAACTTAGAAGTGGGGTGCCCTTGGTCCTGTGTCAAAAAAAGACTGCAATAAAGGTATAAAATTACTTTAAAAAACATCTTGTTGGGCCCTAAAATATTGGCTAAGTAATAAAAGGTACACACATGCAGGATCAGTAAGAAGAATGTTGCTTAGGGGAAAGGGTGTAGGAAAAAGGGGTTTAATAAGGGTTTAAGTGAAACTAGGGCATGGATGCGGAAGGAAAAACATGGGTTCAAAGGACTTAGCCATATTTGGCAATCTAGAGGCACTTGAGGAAAAACATGAGGACCCAAATAGGCATGATGAGTGGATAAGGTGCCATCCTGGAACCTTGAAGGTTAAGAAAAGGATATTCCATGCAGGAAATATTCCCAGAAGACATCATTACAGAGAGTGGAGGGTTTGCAAAGGGATAAGCATTCACCATTGGAGGACCACATCGACACTTGGCATGTGATCTATTCAGGAGAGAAGGCATGGTTGTGGGTGCTGATCCTATAAAAAGAGATGCTTGGGCTAAAGGAAAGAAGAATAATAGAGAAGAAGGATAAAGAGATAGAAAAAGACAGAATGCAAGAGATGATGGGAGACAAAGGGAACACATAGAGAATAAGAAGTAGAGTAACAAGGTGTTGCACTAATTATAGGGTTTAGAGCACATAGTGCTAAGGGTTGGAAGGGATGCCATAAACCTCTATATGGCACTAGGATCTGTAATAAGGGTTAAAATGGGAAAATTATAGTTTAGGATCTCATATGGGGGAGGATTTGCTGAGAATTAAGTCCCTATGTCATTTACTATATATGGTCTGAGATGACCCTTTTGACTGTAATGTGGCTAACTGGACTATGTTAAATCAATATATATTTGTGTTCATTATGTATATTTTTCTTAAGGGTGTAAACCCTCGTGTCATTTGACTTATCATGGCTCAGATCAACTTATTATGCTTCTTGCAATGTTCTTTAGCTTTTTTGTGATGCACCAATATTAGATCTGCTAGTTACATTTTCTACCTCTTTAAATAAGTGAATGTAATTATGCTTATGCAAATCATCCTCCATTAATAATGAAACCTTCTCACAAATCTCACATAAAGGAGGAGCTCAGCACCCGCGCGTGCCTCAGGTGAGTGCCCAACACCCGCTGGGTGATAGGTCGGCGTGCTTGGGGTTAGAAAATATTATTGAGGGTAAATAAATGACTACATATTGGTTCCATTGTCGGGACCTCTTTTCAAAGTTGTTGTGAGAATGGTGTGTGATGATAGAGCGCTTGAACTTGGACAATGTCAAAGCATGGCTTAAAAGTATAAAGGATGAGTTCACTCAGACATTTAGTACTAGACCTGAGTTTGATGCACGTAAATGGGTAGAAGATAATTTGTATCATGATATATATGAGACCTTCTTTTGTTTCTTCCTAGTGGAGTTATATGAATGGATTTCAGCATATGCATCTAGATCAAGATGGTACTATAGACCTCACGTATGGACCCAAGATGAGTATCAGAGGTTGCATGATGTTGATCTTACTTAGACACGTTTTTTGATCATTGGTGGAGTAGAGTGTTGATGAGTTACACCTTGGATTATGTGATTTATATGTATTCTTGTACTAAGATTGTTGAGTTTGAGTTTTTGAGGGAGCCAAAGAGGATCATTCTTGCATGTTATCCCTTTAGCTATAAATATCTTGATCATTACACTGAGTTTAGAAGCATTTCCCATGGTCGGATAAGCTTCTTCTGAGCATTGGGCGAGGAAGCTAGGGTGGAGAAAGATGGTGGACCTTGCGGCTGAAAAAGAGAGGGAAGAGAGATGACTCAAGTATAATGAAGCTCATGAGAGGGAGTTAGATAGAAAACATGAAGTTGCAGGAGTGATGGATTTATGGAGGTAGATGTTATGGGAAGGAATTGAGTTTCACGCAGAGGACGTGGAGCCTGAGCAGTCTGTATGCTACCCTATCTTGGAAAGCACGTAGGAGACAGACCCCTTCATCTTCTGATGAGATCTCATCACTTGGAGAAAGGAGAGATGTCGTTGGTGTGCATCTGAATCCACTTGGCGACCAACCCTTGGGGCTTAGTTTTCCAAATCTAAGAGATAAGTATTGCTAACCCAGTTGGTATTGGTGGGAGTGACCGATCAACACCTAGGAGATATAACTTTTCATTTGGCACATCTATGGCTGCACAATCATTTCCTATGTTTGGAGGTATATTGTCTGGAGTGGACATTTGGGAAAATTATGGGTACACAAAGCTTGGGTATCACATCTGGAAGCGGCACGGGACACACATCTAGTAGTGGTGCAATATCACAGACTATTGGTGCGTAGTTCAACGTGACAGTGGGGACACAAGGCGCAACCACTTCAGGGCCTTTACCAGCTACAGGAGGTGGATCTGGTGGAATAGGAACTAGTGGACCTAGTGGACTTGGTGGATCTGAAGGATCTAGTGGATTAGGAGGGACAGGTGTTAGTGGATCTAGTGGATCTGAGTGGTAAAGGAAACACTAGAGGGAATCAAGGTTCTGGATCACGTGGACATGGAACTAAACCACCTCAGTAAGTATTTTTTGAAATTTCTTTGCATCTACCAGACTACAAAGGTGTTGAGGATGTTGTAGAGCATGTACATAAGTGTGAGCTACTATGGAACACGAAGGGGATCACTACCCCAAAATGGAAGGCAAGTCAGTTTGAAACAATGTTGCAAGGATGCACGCATAGTTGGTATGAGAAGTATGACCCCCACAAGATAGTGGTAGATTAAACCACATTGCATAATGCCTTCTTAGCTGAATTTCATATTCCTGAGTTTGAACAAAAGAGCATTAGCGTGCTGAAGGAGATTCAACAAGGTATGGAAAGAGAGTGTGCAGGAATATAATGCACGTTTTAAGACTCTCTTATTAAAATTTTCTTATGATATTCATCCTTCTCAACATAGGCTCAATGGTTTTTTGGAGGGTTGATAACACCTTTTAGGAGAGTGAATTTCGCATAAGACTTTCACATACCCGCGTGAGGCCTTGGAGGCTTCCCTGCACGTTGAGGCTATTGGAAGTGTGGATACCAGTGTTCAGCCCTTTTCTTGAAGCTCATATTGCTGCAATGGCAAAGTAGTTGGAGAAGATATCTTTGAACTTGGTGCATGAGACTCACAGTGGCCTATGGTGCATAGATTGTGAGGTAGAGGGGCACACAAAGGATAGTTTTCCTTCGAAGATCGGTACACATCATGACGATGGACTGTGAGATTTTCCACGGAGATCATGATGCAAGTAGGTGTCCATTACTACAGTGTGTGATCCATAAGAATTTTGTCTTGCTACTACAAGATTTACACCTCTACTACTCATGACACTAAGGATTGTAGATTGATTGACCAGATACATGATGTCATTGATATTGATGTATGCCAAATCAGCGTCGTAAACAATTCCAAGGATGATGGTCATCACTATGAAGGACACATGGATGGGGGAGTTCGTGGAAGGTATTTCATGTAGGGGATTTCCTGAGGTCATGGCAACCACAGAGGAGGAAGAAGTGAGTTCCCATGCGTGGGACTTGTTACAACTATGGATCTACGGAGCATTATAAGCATGAATGCCTTGATTTGTTACAATGCTCTTGGTGTGGGAAGAAGCACAAGTATGAGGATTTCCCAGAGATTTGTTTGAATGCATGAGCTAGACAACACGGAAGGATAAAGGCACAGAATGGTAAGCATGAAGAAATTAGACTCACAATGGATGCCAAGGGTGGCATGCATGAGTCAGAATTAGAACCTAGTACTGGTGATGACGCGAGCTGAGGCTACACTGCGCCAGGGAAATACCAAGGAAGAATCCATTGATTACTAGAGAAGAGGTGGTGTATGGGAAGTATCCAAACCCTACCCATCAGAAGGAATTCTATCAAGAGACCATGGATGTAATCAGGAGTCTTCAAGGGGAAATTCAATGTCTAAAGGAGCAATCCATGGAAGTTGGGCAAAAGAAGAGCATTGAGGCTCCATCAGAAGGATTTAGATGAGGTCGGGGAGGTATGCAAAATGTTAAGGTAAGATAATATTATTCCTCTATTAGGAGAATGGTTGAGGAATAAGATTACCAAGAATTGGAGCAGAGAGCTAGAGTAGGTTTTGCATGCTAACCTTCCTCCCCACACCATCGACTATGATAAGGAGATTACCTTGAATGCAGCTTTTTGATGGATGGCTCCTAAGTAATATTATGATGAAACATGGGTGTAGAAGTCAATGTTCTCACCCTAGACACCTGGAATCAAATGGGAAAACCCCCATTACAGTCCATCTTCAAATGTGTTGTATATGGCTAATAAATACAAAGGTGATGCCCATTGGTGTCTTGAAGGACATTGTTATCACTATCCAAGGGGTGAAATTTCACTGAATATTTTTAAGTCTTGGCGCTAGCCAAGGCGGAAAACTTTCCAACATTACTTGGGTGCCCCTGGTGTTATAAGAACAATGTTGACCTATGGTTCAATAATGGGTATATAAGTTTTGAGAACAAGGAAGAACGGGTTATCATCCCCTTGACCGATGGGAATTCAACACCCTATACTGAGCCCTTGGGGGAAGAATTCCTTAGACAGGATTATGTGCACTCTATTAGGGACCCTGAAGTGATTTACCCTACGGAAGGATTTATTCAGTTTGAAGATTCTCAATCTATGAGTGATACCACTATTGTAGCATGTGACAATTAGGCGCACAAGAGACATATGAGTTAGTGCGGAAGGCAATTAAGAGGCTCTATGATGAGAGTGAAAAGGGCATGCCCTCACTCAAGCACCTAAAAGGGAAGAAGTTACCAAGTTATTGGGATGAAAACCCTAATGTTTTCCTACGAGAAATGGAAACCTAATGGAGAAGTGAGATCGAAAGGAGGAGCATGCTTAGCTATACCTTTCTCGGAACTGCAGCACATTGGTGGATGACACATCACGATAGCCTTCTAGAGTGGCATGAAGTGAGAATTATGTTCTCTATTAGGATTTTCGGGAGCAATGCACCCACTATCAAATTGTGTCTTTCATGGGAAGGATCCACCTCATTTCACATCTAGGACATGTGAGAGGGCCTGGATGGAAGGCGCGATAAGCCTTGCCACCTTCTTTATGGGTGCATAAGTTTTATTCCACACTACAAGGTTGTGTGCGTGTATAGTGTTCATTCAAAGTTATGTTGTTAGATAGGAAACTAGTGGGAGTTAACAAATGACCTCCTTTAAGCATTTGAATATCGAAGTACCAAGCCATCAGTGGATGAGGTCGTTACAGGTTGTTAAGCACCTAACTATGGGAGATAGTGCCATGGTAGAGGATAGAATATTGGAATTATTAGGTGAACCTAGTTTAGAAGTGTGCTTTGATGAGGAAGAATCATAGGAGATATAACTTGAGTGTGCATGCATGGAGAAAGAGAATGGAAAGATGGTCTATGTGATATATGGCAAAGAGGTGTAAAACTTGGATGTTAACCATATTGAAGGTATGTGTGAAGTTATGGATAGTGTTGATGAGAAAGCGCATGCCTACCATGAACCCCTAAAAACAAAGAAGGTTAACATTGGTTCAGAGGCTGAACCTAAGGAGGCTACTATTGGAGACTATTGATCAGAAAAGGAGGTTACAAAGATCATTGATCTATTGCACAAGTTTCAGGACCTATTTCCTTGTAGGTACCATGAGCTTAAAGGCATCCACCACTCCTTGGGAGAAATGAAAATCAAGTTAAAGGAGGGTGTGCACCCAATTCGGAAGAGACCTTATCGAATGAATCTAAATTATTCATGTCAAATTCAAGAAGGAAATTGACAAGATGATCACATCAGGCATCATTGAGGCCATTGAGGAATCAAAATGAATAATTCTGATGGTCATAACATTAAGAAGGATGGGAGGATAAGGATATGTGTTGATTACAGGGATTTAAATGTAGTATGTGTTATTGACCCTTTTTCAACCCCCTTCACTGAGGAAATCCTAGAAGGAGTAGCCGGGCGTGAGATCTATTCTTTCACGAAGACAGATTCTTGAGAGTATCATCAAGTTAGAATTGCAAAGGAAGACCAAGAAAAGACAACTTTCGCCACTGAGTGGGGAATCTTTGCCTACACATTCATGCCTTTTGGACTGAAGAATGCACCTGTTGTGTTCTCGTGCATTGTGGTGCAGGACATTTCAAGACTTCATCCATAAGTTTCTTCAAGTCTACCTTGATGATTAGATAGTATATGGGCTAGTAAGGGATCATTGTGACAATCTAAGGTTGATGTTTGAAAGATGTCAGAAGTTGAGGATATCCCTCAACATTAAGAAATGTGTTTTCGCTACCCCATTTGGGACCCTTTTGGGGCATATCATATGTAAGGAAGGCTTACTGGTGGATCCTACCAAAGTTATGTTATTGTGGGATTGGGGGAACCTACCAGCCAGAGCACATATGCATGGATTCCTTGGGCATACGAGGTATTACCAGAAATTTATTAAGGGGTATGCCAAGATCATCGTGTACATTGGAAGAGTTACTGAAACACAAATGTGAATTTCATGGGGAGAGGTGCAGCATATGGACATTTGATACATTGAAGGATAAGCTTATCATGTGCCCATATTATGCTTTCCTTCTTGGGATAAGCCATTCCATGTACATGTTGATGCTTTGGGGATGGTGATTGGGGCAATCTTGGCACAACCTAGAGAAGGAATTGTTGACCACCCCTTGTGTTTTTCAAGTAGGAAGTTGACACCAGTAGAGAAGAACTATACTACTACTGAGTGTGAAGCACTATCAATGATCTATGTGCACTACACAAATTTAGGCAATATTTGTTGGCAACACCCTTCATATTCTACATGGACCACATGGCATTGAAGTACTTGGTGAAGAAGCCCATTTTACAAGGGTGCATATGTCGATGGGTCCTACTATTTCAAGAATTTGAGTTTACAGTTGTCGTAAAACTAGGTAAGAGTAATTTAGGACCTGACCATTTATCAAGGATTGACTCAGGGGAGGACACACAGAGCATTGAGGATATAATTCCAGATGCACAATTGTTTAGATTGTAGTGTGCACCCTCTGACTTGGAAGATATTGTTGTATTTCTCAAGACAGGGGTGGCACTAGAAGGAATGAGGGCTTTGGAAAGAAAGCAGTTAGCAATACACGTCGCATTCCCTACATGTTAATTAGTGGAGACTTATACAAGCTAGGTCACGATGAGAAGTTTTTGCATCGATGTTCGTGTTAGAGCATGAACATGTTGTAATCATGGAGGAAGCATATGGTGGGATTGCAGGAGGACACTATGCAGGGAATGCAACCACGCACAAGATCCTTCTAGCAGGTTTTTGGTGGGAAATGGTTTACAAGGATTGTATTGAGTTTTGTAAGGGCCTATGACCATTTTAGTGCCTTGAAAACTAGGAAGAAGAGATGAGATGCCCTTGAGACCGATAGCTAGTGCATAACCATTTGAGAAGTGGGTGATTGATTTTGTAGGAACAATTTCACCTGTCACGCGAAGGAATGGTTCACGCTATATCATTACCTATACTGACTACTTAACAAGGTTGGTGAAGGCAACACCTACAAAGGATTGTATAACAATGGCAACAACAACTAGGTTCTTATGGGAAAATATAATCAATAGATATGGATGTCCACTAAGTTTAACAAGTGATAGGGGTACTCATTTCTTGAATGAGATAGTCAGAGTCTTGTTGGCAGAATTCATGGTAGCCCACCACAAGAATACCCCTATCACCCACAAGCTAATGGAATTGCTGAGGCATTTAACAAAATTCTGAATCACATGTTAACCAAGATTTTTGATTTGGGAAGAAAGGATTGGGATGATAAAGTTTTTTTTTGTTATGGTCATACCGGACTACTTATTAAAGACTGAACAAGGCCACACCTTTTCAATTGGTGTTTGGCCCAGAAGCGGTGTTACCTGTTGAATTCATATTACCATCACTATGTATAGCGCGCGCATGAGGGTTAGCCAATGAACAAGAACTTGAGGAGAGGATCGATAAGTTAATGAAGTTAGATGAGAGGTGGGCTATTGCTCGTTGGAATCAGAAAATAGAAAAATCTAGGCAGAAGGCATGGCATGATAGACACATCAAGAACAAAAAATTTGAGGTTTGACAAATGGTTCTATTGTATGACTCCAAGTTTCTGCGCATCTTGGGAAATTCAAATTCCATTGAATGGGCCCATACATTGTATCCTATATACTTGATTTAGGAAACTTTCCAGTTACAAGCGCTAGATGGAACAGGGTTACTAGCCATTTCAATGGGAGTAGGCTAAAGCCCTACTATAAATAAGTCTTCCTTGTGTTTATAAATAAGGCAGTATTTCCATTTAGCCTAGGATTTCCCTTAATTATTTCCTTTCTTTGTGTTTCCCCTTCTCGTTGCTTGTTCCCTGTCTTTTTGTTTATTGTTTGCACATTGTGCGCTGGTAGCCACTTATTATTTTAAAAAAAATTCTATGCGCAGAGGACTATGTATCTACTTTTGTGTGGGGTGGAGTGATGTGACAAGTAATAGAAGCTTGGTAGTAGAAGTTGTGTTTCGATGGCCCGGATTGAAGGATCAAAAGTGCGTAGTTTGGAAGAGCATGCGCGTAGAAAAGGTGAACATAAGGAGTTTTGTGTCCAGGAAGACTTTACAAAAATCACGAACAAGGGTGAGAAGCGCAGGAATAACATGAGGTAGGTGATGTCAAAAATCAGGGTAAGGACAGAAGAAGTGCCTTTGGCATTGCAAGCGCGCACGTAAGTATCTTCGGTCAGTAAGGGTTTTTGCGCGCCAAAAGGTTGTAGGGGTTTTTTGCATAGGATTGGGCGTGGGGATAAAAGCGCTGAAGGTTGGATTTAGAAGAGAAATCCTCCTTTATTGCAAAGGTACGATGGTAGGTGGCATGGTATTTATCGTGGAAAAGAAGTAAAAATCTATAAGTAGAAGGTTCGGGGTACATTATTATTTACCTTGCATTTGTGATATCGAAGAGCTCTTATGAACTAGGGCATCCTTGAAGAAAAGTTGTACGCAAAAGGGTTGTGAAGATCTGAGTGCATAGCTAGTTTGATCAGTAAACCAGGGTGGAAAAATAGTACACGGGCATGAGGGAGAGGGTTATAGGAGTTTTCAAATCCCGCAAGTGAATACACCGTCTTGTGAAAGGAAGGGTTTTCTAGGTTAGGGTTTTACAGCTAGGGCACATGATTGAAGGGATTTTTCATGAAAGGGTAAAGCCTGCATAATTGAGTAGAGCCAGGATCAGAAGGAAGAAAGAACTTTTAGTAACCCGACAAGAGAAATGGCACCAAGGAAAGTAACCACCATTTCACCAAAGAAGGGCAAGGGAAAAGGGAAACAAGTTGTTTCCACTAGTTTCAACGAGGAATGGTACATAGAGATGTAATACCCAAATGGTGCATATTGCTTGGAAAAGAATGGGTGTCTCACATAAGAAAGATGGTCGTAAGTGACTACAACCATCGAATAAGCACCACAGATAATGAGATGGCATTGGAACTGGTTCACCCTACAGAAAAAGGACACTAGATGGAATGGCGATCTACGATGATGAAGTAAAGGTGAAGATGGAGAAGGTTGGGTTATTACAACTCTATGAGTTGCCCTATTTCAGAAAAGCCTGAGTGACTGTACCAGTGGTTAATATCGGGTATACATGAAGATCATTTCTACTTCGCAGGATGTAGGATGCAGATAATTCCCAACTGATCTCTAAATTTACGGGTCCTACTTGCGAGGGAGAATCATTTGATGATGACTTGGATGATAAGGAGGCCATCAAGAAGATTGTTGAATCCTATGACTACAAGAAGGGGTCGCGATACTTTGACATCTCTGCGATTTTTGACCTTGTAATGAGGATGGTAGCGCATGCTTGGTCACAAAACTAAATGAGCAGGAGAGATGGACGCATAGATCAACAAGGCTTGGTTGAACATTTGTCATAAGATCTCAAAAGGGACCATCTATAACCTCTCAGCATTCATAGTAGAAGAAATCATCAGTGTCGCACGTGATGGAGAAAAGATCATGTTTAGTAATTTCCTCCTTACCATCATCTTTTCAGAAATTGGAGTGCCCGATGGGCCAAATAAATTTGTGTGGGAGTACCTAGATGAGAAACCCTCCCCTTGCCAAAAGATTTGAGAAGTACACTTGTGACACCATGACGACCACCCACAAGGCATGCCTAGAAAAATGGTATAAGCGGATGCGTGATGCATTCAATGCACAGAGTGGAGGATACCTAAGAAGTTACCTATTTTACTGCAAGGTGAAGCTGAATTCGCTATATACCAACATTTTTGCATTGGAAAGTTTACTCTAGCAGATGGCACCAAGGGTCCCTGGTGCAAATTGTCATTCTCCTTCACAACACAATACTTCCAATGCCAGAGTCAATAGATTCAAAGATGACAAAGAAGTTAACCTTTGACCTTAGCATGGTAGACCAGGATTATTGTGAGCTGTGCAGGACATTGATATATCTAAAGAAGCGTGCCTATGTGGAGAAGTATGTCTCCCATGACATGCATATGATGAAGCTAGTAACATTGCATGTTGTTGAGAGGAACCGAAACAAGGGTACACCTGTGCATAAGGCCAAAGTATAAGAAGGGCGCTTACATGTGGAAAATGATGTCTCTATCCCAGAAGACCCTACCATAAGGAAGAAGGTTGTGCCATTGAGGAAAAGGGAGAGAGAGGAGGCATCTTGAGAAAAAGGCACCAAGTTTATAGACAACACAATCTGTAGGCGCACAGGAGTTGGGTGCAAGGCCAAATAGCTATGCATGGAGGAAGAAATCCCCCACAGAAGAGAAGGAAAAGACACCTGAGGAAGAGGCACCAAAGCAAGAGGAGTCCCCTATGGAAGAGAAGAGTCGCCGGTAAGGAAGGAGTCACCTATTGAGAGGAGGAAAAATAAGAATCTCCTATACTGGAATCACTAGTTAAGAAGAAGCAAAAAGTGACAAAAAAGGAGTAACTAAAAAGAAATGGAGAGCATGGAGGCTGACAAGGGCGACGGAGAAGATGCCGAACACGGTGAGGCTCATGATCATCCTATGTAAGATGTACACGACTCAGAGGAGGAGGGGAATGAAGAGAAGGATGATGAATGAGGGAGGTGCTCATAAAGGAGGAAGTGAGGAAGTCAACACAAAGGATCAAAGGAATACTAAGCCTGACCAAGGAGAAGATAGAAGATGTCCGCAAAAAGGGAGGTAGCAGGCATAATAAAAGACTTGGTGGAACAAGAGGTGGAGTCTCAACACCGAATAAGTACTCAAGGAGATGGAGGGAAGTGAAAGTTTAGAAAAGGAGTATGGAAGCATGGGCAGAGATCCCAGTCCGGCGGTAAACTTCCCAAAGGCAACGCGCACAGGAGGGAAGGGTATCATAGTAGCGTAGGAACAAGGGATGATCTACATCAATGATCCAAGTAAGGGTACTACACGTGTGTTTCCAAAGTGCCATACCTTTGAACCAAATCCTTGCATAGTCTTCTTTCGATGAATATGGTGTGTACCCATGCACAAGGAAGATGTTATCTTGGTTTTTTGAGTCCCGTGTTGATGAGCCAAAATTTGAGGTCAACCGTGAGGCATTGATGAAGATACCGGATACCAAGGGAGTAAACCATTTGGTGAATGCTAAACAACTATCAGATGAGTAAGTTTGTAACGCACTTAACAAAGTGTCGGTGGAGGTCTCTTCGGAAGAAATGACAGAGTAAGGGTCCTAGAGGAAGAACTTGAAAAGAAAAATGAAGAAATCATTAAAAAGGACAAGGAGTTAAAGGAGGAGTTGATCAGTGCATAATTAAGGCACAAGTTAAGGGAGGAGAAGGAAAAGGTACACAAGATCCATGAAAAAATAGAGATGATTTCAGATGCCATAATCTTGAAGCACTTGGACCTGACCCCGCCTGAGAAAAAATATGAGTCGACCATGCAATTCTTGGAAGACCTAACCCACAACCTCACCATGGAGAAACGGTCACTCACATTAGAATCAGTAGAAGAGGCTATGGCATGCCAGAAGGAGGAAGAGAAACTAAAAATTGGGGAGACAGTTACTTGGTATTTCGAGTTCCTTACCACTGTGAAGACCGCCGCACAAATGGCTGAGGCTGTTTATGAAAATTGTGCTAATAGAGACAGGGTATCAAGCATACTAGTTGCTTAGCATGAGATGGATCTGAGGGAATTTCAAGAGAAGAACAAAGTAAATAGGGCATAGTGGGATAAAATCCTATCCAAAGATGAGAAAAAGTTGGAAGCAATCGAGACCTTGTGGGGTTCGATTAAGAATCGGCTTAAGGAACTATATCCCCAAGTCACCACAGAATGGGTGCGTTGGAAAATCTTAGCAAGCAGCTAGAAGGAATTGTAGACATGTTGAAAGCTAAGAGCGACGTATTGAGTATTGATGAGGTGAGTGTTCTAGTGGGTGACCTACTTCAGTAAGCTCAGGGTGAGGTGGATGCCTGGGAAAATATTGAGGCAATAGTGAGGAAGGAGTTCCCACTCCTCCTACATTAGTAGTAGATTCTTCCATTCTTTCATTATTTATTCACCTGTCTTTGTCCCACTATTCCTTATTCTTTGAAGAAGCAGGATGTTCCCGAGGACGAAGAACACGCTTAGTGTGGGGTGATGTTGGGCCTTAAAATATTGGCTAAGTACTGTCGACACTAAAATTTTCCTCCGTAATTTCTATTTCATTAATGTATGTATTAGGAATAGGATGTTGTTAAGTGTAATTAGTAGTAGCGTCTGATAGAAGATAACGGCACCGTCAGTATGGTGCCGCCAATAATGTAGAGTACGGTAACAGTCAAAGTACAATATGAATGTTGTAAAAAGTAAATATTTGTCATAAGTGGTCCGGTAATGTTAAAATGTCAAAGTTGGGATAAGTAGAGAAGTAGGGTCTACATGATTATGAATTAGAAATATTATATTAGTAATAAGGACAAGGAGTGAGGTCATAAATATTTTGTGTATTTTATTTGTAAAAAGTCTAAAAATGTGGAACCCATGTGAAATGATAAGGTTTATCTTATCTTAAAAGATAAGCTTACATGTACAGATAAGAGTTAAGGTATGGAATCAGATTCGTCATAGTGGATTTCTTATCCTATCTTAGAGAAAAGATGGATAAGCCTGTAAGTTCTATAAATAAAGAGGCCACCCCCCTCATTTAGCATAGAAGGAAGTAGTGAGAAATATTGTATGAAGTGTGTAAAGGAAGCCATCAGTTTAAAGGTGTGTTGAAGAAGCCATTAAGAGGTGTAATTGTAAAGTTTCTCCCATAGTATTGGTGGAAGGCAAGTGAAGTCAATAACACTTGAAGTACCTCATGGGTGAGATTGTAACAATTTCATGTTAATATTAAAATTTACTTTGATATTTCAGATTTTTCATCATTCCGTCTTTTCATAGTCGATGGTATTTTTGTGTTATGTTTGTTGTTTTGTTTCCATATTACATCCACCAAACTAAAGGCTGTGCATTAGTAAATAATCATAGCACGAGGAGTTCCTGGTGAAGAATTATCATAGTGCCGGATTGGTGATGACATTTTGGTTCCGTTGCCGGGACCATTCCTCGTTGGTGGATTTTCTGGAGTGATATTTCCACTTAGTCAAAAATAATTTGGAGGGTAACCTTGTTTTTACTGTGCATAGTAGTTACCATGGTAAAGTCATTTTTACCATGAATAGTAGTTACCATGGTAAATTCATTTTTGCTGTGAATAGTATTTACCACAGTAAAGTCATTTTTTATCATGAATAGTATTTACCGTAGTAACTTCACTTTTTACTGTGAATAGTGTTTACCACAATAAAGTTAGTTTTTACCGCAATAACTCAAGTTTTACCATAGTTTACCGTGGTCATTTCTATTTTCTATTATAGTGATTTTAATTATTAGTGCACATAATTCTTGTTGATTGTACTTTTGGGTTGGTATTTCACTGTGGTTACTTTTGAAAATGGGAAAAAATCCTATTTTTTCAGCCCAATCTAATGAAGATGCTTCTTCTTTCATTCAAGAGTTTAAACGATCTTGTATTTGTAATGGCCTTATAAGAAGGGAACAATGGACTGAATTTTTTCCTACCTTTTTGGATGGTTCAGCACTTAGGTGGTTTGAAACACTAGGTGATAATGTGAAAAATTCATAGGATTTATTAACTGAAAGTTTTCTTGAAGAATTTGGTGAACAACAGAAATATGCAGATCTCATGATCAATATCACAAAGCTAACCCAAGGAGAGAAGGAGAAGATAAGGGATTATCATGCTCGTGTTCTAGAGCTAAGGAGGAAGCTCAACGCCCAGATCCAGAAGGAAGGATTAGCGGATGGGTTGATGAATGGCGTGGATAATCTCCTATGTAAGCACTTCATTCATGAGATGAAGCCAGAGATCAGACAACGAGTGAAGTATGACCACCCAGCTACCATTGAACAAGCAAAGGAGATTGCAAGAAGGCAAGAAGAAAGCATGGAAGAGGAGCCCAAAGAAATTGTTGCTAAAGTAGAGCCTACACCAACACCTTTGGTCCAGAATCCACAACTACTCCTGGTGAGCACAAATATTTCTCCTAGTACATCTACTGAGTATGAAGATCTACTCAAAAAGATGGGTCAGTTAACTATTAATCTTCTTCAAGGAAAAGAATTTAGTTCTCAGGTAGGAGATAGAGGTCCAAAAAGAAATATTTCTGAAGTTGTATGTTATGGTTATAAAAAGGGTCATTATAAGTATAATTGTCTAGATAGAGCTTCTACATCTGGTAAAGGAGATAATGATAAAGGAAAAGTATCTGTGAATTCTTTTGATGTAGTAGATAAGAGCAGAAATAATGAAGTAGATGTGTTTGTAACAAAAAGAAAGAAAGAAAAAGATAGTCAAGATGGAAATGATCCTAAGAAGATGAAAGGAGAAACTAGTAAGAAACATAGGAGAAGAAAGTTGGGTGTGCAGGATTTTCTGATTTCACAGGGGCAAGGACCATACTCCATCTTGGAAGATCTGTCCAAAAGGCCTGTAAATATTACATATGGTCAACTCTTGGCTATGTCTTTTGAGAAGAGGCGGGAGTTGCGAAGTGGACTCAATGCTCGACAAAGGAAGGAGGTTGAGGTCCCTGTTTTGGAGGCAGAGGTGGATCCCTATGCTCCACAAGCTGAGGTATTATGTAATGGTATTTCAATTCATGATTTCTTAGTTGATGGAGGTGCTGCAGTTAATGTAATGACCAAGTCTGTAATGAATATGTTGGGTTTAAAAATTGATCGCCCTTCAACACTTATGTTAAGGTCATTAAATAAGGGAAAAACTAAACCAGAAGGTGTAGTTTCAAATGTGGCAATATCTGTTATGGGTGTCGTATGTGTGGTAGACTTTCAAGTGATGAAAAATGGTACTGTTGCGTACCCAATGCTGCTGGGAAGACCATTGCTAAGGAGAGTTCATGCAAGAAACTACTGGAATGAAGGCTTCATGACACTTGGATGTGGTAGAGAGAGGGTGAAGATAAACGTGATCCCTCGACATCATAAGGTAGAACCTGTGGATTCAAGTGATGAAACTGATGATTGGACATCCTTTGATTACTCTAGTACTAGTGAAGTGGACACTGAAGATGAAGAAAGTGAGGTTGATATTTCAGTCATGGATATCCTTCCAGTCACACCGACTCATGACCCCATAAAATTATCTGAAGAAGAAGTTGATGATCGTCTCCAAAAAATAAAGATTGGTGATGCTGTGATGGAGAGTGAGAAGGAATCCTACCTCCAGCTCTATCAAAGGTACATACACATATTCACTTTTGATTACAAGGAACTTTGTCAAGTAAGTTGGGTAGAACATTGTATTGAGCTGGTAGATGGTGCTAAGCCTATAAAGCAAATGCCATATAGAATGAATCCTAATTTTTCCAAGACTGTAAAAGAAGAAATAGATAAGTTGCTTGATGCAGGATTCATATTTGCTGTGGAGAATTCAGAATGAGTTTCTCCCATTGTGATCTCAATAAAAAATAATGGGAAGCTATGCATTTGTGTTGATTACAGGAAGCTCAATAAGGAAACAAAGAAGGATCATTACCCTCTTCCATTTTCAGATCAGATCTTGGACGAAGTAGCTGGCCAGGAGTGCTATAGTTTTGCTGATGGATATAGCGGTTACAACCAAGTTCATATAGCAGAGAAAGATCAGCTCAAGACCACGTTCACCACTCCTTGGGGAACGTTTGCTTATAGAGTTATGCCTTTTGGGTTGTGTAATGCTTCAGCAACATTCCATTGTTTGATGAATAGGGTGTTTGAACCCTACATTGGGACCTTCATCAGAGTATTTCTGGATGATTTTTGAATCTATGGGAGCAAGTTGGACCACTTGCACCAGATGGAGACAACATTTCAAAGGTTAGATGAAGCACAAGCCTCACTAAACCCTACAAAGTGTGTCTTTGGATGTTCTAAAGGTGTTTTGTTAGGGCATGTTGTATCCAGAGATGGTATTGGTACTGATCCTGATAAAGTTTCAAAAATCAAAGATTTACCATTTCCTATGAATAGAAGTAAGTTGAGATCATTTTTAGGCCATATGGGTTACTATAGAAGGTTCATCAAGAATTTCTCAAAGATTGCAAACCACTAACCCAGTTCTTGAAGAAGGATGTTACTTATGAACCAGGAAATAAGGCACATGAAGCTTTTGGAAAACTGAAGGAAGCCCTGGTGTCTTCACCTATTTTAAAGAATCCAGATTGGAGCAAGCCATTCATTATGTACATTGATGCCTCAGATGCAGCACTAGGAAGTACTTTGAGCCAAAAGGATGAAAATGGGAATGAACATCCAATTTACTTTGGGAGTAGACAAATGAGTAGTGTTGAGGTAAATTATACTGTAACTGAAAAAGAGGCTCTAGCTATCATTTTTGCTGTAAAGAAGTTTAGAAATTACTTGCTAGGGTAAAAATTTATAGTTGTAACAGATCATCAGGCTCTAAAATATATTGTCAATAAGCCTAACCCATCAGGGAGGATAACAAGATGGATAATTTTGCTACAAGAATTTGAATTTGATATTATAGATAGGCCAAGAAAGAAGCATGTCAATGCAGATGCACTCTCTCGAACCTATGATGGTTTAGGATCATCTTGTGATGATGATGATTTCCCCGATGCATCATTGTTATCCCTTGACACAATCCCTAGTGAATACATAGATATTTGGAATTATTTGAATGAATTCAAGTTTCCTGATGGTGCCAACGCAAAGACTAAGAGAAAGATTACTCAAGCCAGTCGTCCATATTCTATTCTGCATGGAGTATTGTTATCCAATTTTGCACACCTGGCAAGATTGGACAAGGGGGTCCTGTCACGTTCAAAATGAAATAATAGTCCCAGGAACCCACCTTCGGTTATTATCGAGATGCAATAATTAAAAAATAATTCCTAAATTGCATATGAAGAGATCACCTAGCATCAAAAGGCACCCAGTTGATCTCGACTCAGTGAAGAGTTCAGGGTCGAGTTGTTAAAGAACTCAGTGTCAAATTGATAGTCATCTCGGAAATCATCTCAGTAGAGACTCTTAGTTGTAAGAGCTCGACAATGGTTTTGTTAATGCAAAATATAGCTCATTGAAAATTGACGAATGAAAGGAACTATACAAGGATCTCGGTGGAGATCAATGAAAAAAGATCTGAAGGCCAAGTCAGGGAGAGTCAAAGTCAACATGATGCCAGGTTTAATCCATTAAGACAGTGCTCGACCAACCACTTGGGAGAATGATCTTGTTTGACCGAGATGATATTAAATTATGCAGATATGGGAGGTTCAACATCATTGAATCTCAGGTTTGTAATTACATAATGGAAGGACTTCTATCGACCCAGGAAGATAGTATAAGCACCATCGAATACCAATGTAAAATTGAGTCAAACCGACATCTTAAAAAGAGCTGTGAATTATAATGGTTTTCAGACCTTCCTCGGCCGAGTATTCGGTGCACAAGCAGCAGACATGTTGCAGTATAGTAGAAGCCTGTTTGAGCAAGCAAGTCGTTTAATGATGTTTTTATCTGTTCAGCATCGAATGCATCCTCAACTTCGGGATTTTCCTTCAAGATACTTTTATGAAAATTGATTAAGTGACAGTAAGAGTGTTACCAGTAGACCTGAGGAAATTTATTACAAAGACTCTCTATCGAGATCTTACTTGTTTTACGATGTAACTCATGGACGTGAATCTCATAGAGGTGGGATTGTTTCATATCAGAATATTCATGAGGCACAATTTGCTTTGCAATTATATGAGCATCTTCAATGAGTCACTAGATTGGCGAGCATAAAGGATTCTATCAGAATTATCACACCTTACAAGCTACAGCTGAAATGTTTGCACTGAGAGTTTAATATTATCCTCAAATCTGTTGAAGGAAAACTCGGTAGGAGAAGATTCATGAAGATCCCGCGTGCTGGTGGAAAAGTGGAGAAATTGGGTCAAATTGCCAAGTTTGCGTGGAAAAGCTGAGGCCGGGGCCCATGGATTAGTGTGGCCAAGCCGTTATGTGGGAATTCGGAGCTGGTATGCCAAATGGGAAATATTAAGATGGAATTCCAAGTTGTCCACTCCATGAAGGGGAGATTCAGGCGACCAGTGCCAATGGGAAATATTAAGATGGAAAACCGTGATCAAAATTCCGCACGGGCCGTGTAAATAGGATCGGAGCACGTTGTGCGAGTCACCAGGAGGAAGTTAATAACCAAGAGATGGCGAGTGAATTGCCATATAAACCAGTGAATAAAGAATGACACCAGGTTGGAGGAACGAGTCAAATGCCAAGTGGAGCGGCGAGTGCATGGAGATCAAAGGATGCGTGTTGCATGGACTGTGGATTGGGTTCCATCGATCATACGAAGAAAGTGTCTCCGTTCATACAGGTTCGCCCTTGTTAGGATTCCAATAAGAATACTGAACTGTTCAGATTTTGAATCAGTTTTAATAACTACCACGACCTTCTCCTCATCCTCTGTATAGTTTTGAACTAATGTGGTCGTGAGATAGATCAACCACAGGCAGCAGGCATGTGCAACATAGTAGTCTTTTGAATGCTTCCAGCATTCAGTGGTCGCGAGACAAACTCCCACGCACAGCTGCAGGAAACAAATATTCACTGCTGTATACGATGGATTGGAGTCACGTCATTCAAGGCTTCATAAAATTTACCCGAGTTAGGAGATGAAGGTTTATTACGGTGCAAAATGAAACAATTCGTATTGCTCAGCATTTCTTTTCCTAGAAACGAATTAAATGTGAAGGTCAGCTCTGAAAATACCCGGTCGGCCATTTTGCTGCATCCCTTTTACTTGTAAATGGTCTCTTTGAGAAACTCTATGGGCAGTAGGCAATATTTATACCCTTCCATTATGTACGTCCAATCAGACAATAAAAATATTCTTTTACCAGGTTCAGAGAAACTTGTTTTTTAACAATGAACGCTTATACTGTAATTTCAAGTTGTTTTTATCTAGCTTATTTCTATTAGCTTTGATCCACGACTAAGGAAGAATTCATATGGTTGTTACCTGTACATTTTTTCGAGGTCCTTTTGGTTGCCCCAGTTTGTTCAACGTATTTTTTGAAGGGCTTATTTTATGTGTTGCAAATTGTAACATAAAAGATCTTTTAGTTTATGGAAAAATGAGTATATGGTTTAGCTCACAGCTACCTATGCCATACTAAGATCCCAATAGTGGCATAATTTTTGATTGGAGCCGAGATTGCTGAGTGCACTGCCAAAATACCGAAGGGCTCTTTGGCCAAAAAACAGTCTCAAGGGTGTCTATCGACATGTTACGGGCATAAGCTTGGGTCATCATCATGGCAGCATTAGGTCTTTGTTGATAATGGCATTTTCTCATCATTTGGAAGGTACAATTGTGCTTATTATGGCCAAGCTAAAACATTCTTACTGCAAGTGTTATATGATAAGGAAGAACCGTGAACATTGTGGTAAAACCATTCTTTTTAGAAATGTTGGGTTAAGCACGACATTCAAGTGAGTTTGAGCCAACCAGGTGCTCGGGTTGATATGCAAAACAAAGCCAGGTCGAATCAATTGAAGAGCTCGTGGTGTTGTTTCATGGAGTTTGAACGTGGAATGCATGTGAATATGTGGTCCAAAACAAGAAGAAATAACTCTATCTGTCAAGACTAGAGCTATCATAGAGAAATCAATCGATTCAGTGTTGACAGGGCCACGTAACGTGATCCCTAACAATTTTCATAGCTCAAAAATCATTTCTAAATGGCGCAACATGCAGGAGTGAAATAATTTAAATTCATTGAATTGTTTAACCTCTGTGGGTACAACCAATGTATTATGGATCAAATCCACTAAGTATGATTTAGTGTCAAACTTTTCATATTGTGGAAACATTGGTACCAAGTCGAGATAAAGAATAAGCTCGCGGGTGTTGAAGTTTAATGTATTTGTAGAGGCTTTCAATTTCAGGCTTAAAGCTTCATGTTCACAATGCATATAGGTGGCTTGGTAATTCAGAATGGCTCGATTTGGAGTTTTAAGCAAGACCGTAGCAGTGGCATTCGTGAGGCGAGTCTTAATTTGCGTCAGGCCAGGTTCACAGGATCTACATGCATTTTAGCAAAACGATAAGAATCAAGTTTGATAGGTCACCATTTGAAGGACTCAATGCAAAAGAGCTCGATTGCCAAGACGAGGAAAGAGTTAGTGTGGGGTTCAAAATTGATTGCAACACCGAGTTAGAGGATTCGAAGCTCACCGAGTTGAGATTTGTGCAGACTATTTCCACGTGGACCCCCCTCCTCTTCAAGTCAAACAGGTCAACGGGGGGGTCCCAACATTATGTTAATTAAATTAATATTTTTATTTAAATATTTTAATAATAATATTTATTATTATTATTTAAATATTCTTTTAATTAATTGAGAAGACTAGGTCATCAGGCAATTAATGACCCATGATGAAACCTTCTCAGGTAGTTCAACTAACTGCAATAAATACATCATGGGCCTTCATTTTAGGAATGCAATTATGACCATTTCCTCTTCTTTCTCACATATTCTTCTATAAATGTAAGTTGGAAGCTCATTTCAAAGGGTTCCAACAGTTCAGACAAGTTGGACAGTTAGATATCTCATGTGAGAGTGTATACTTTTCAAGAATCCTCTCTCTTCTACAAGTTGTTCTTGTGTGTTGAGAGAACTTTCAAAATGTATGATGCATTGTGCATGTTATTGAAGCAATAAAAGTGCATGTTTTGTGACTAATCTCGGTCCTTTCATCCTTCTGTGCTTCTTTGTGCCTTTCTCATACTTGCAGGTACACTGTGCAAGTTTAAGTTCTATTGCAGGTTCTTGGAGTTCTGTGCTTATCGAGTGGTGAAGTATCGCATGCAGTTGAGTTGTGGTGTCTGTTCACCCTTCTTGAGTTCATCCTTCTTCACTGGGAAACTGGTATATTTCTCGATCTGATAAAGTTTAACAAAGGGAACGAGTGTCTCTTAGTTTGTGGTATCTTGTACCCTCTCTAAGTTGTAGTAGGTGAAGTTGACCTGTGGTGCACACACCCTCTTCAAATTAACCCTTCCTGAATCTGAAGACACCCTTTATCTGGTGCATCGCCATCCCTAGTATAATTTCATTTCTATAAATCTCTTTCCCTAAAACCCCATGAAAATGTTAGCATAAGACTAGATAATCATTTTTGTTACACTAGGAGTAGTACAGCACTTAGTTTAGGAAGAGGAAGCCGGCCTTCTCCAGAGGTTCACCTCGAGCCCAAGTCCCACAGCTTGAGAGGTGATCCCATGTGTCCCAATCACACCGAACGTCCTATTCACATCTTGGCCATTCGGAGGGTGCAGTGATTTGGCGACAACAAGTATTATTTCGAATAGGACCTGATGGACAGTACAAGAGGGCAGTTAGACGTGATCAAGAGAAGGAACTGCTAGAATAATTCCACAATGGTACATATGGAGGGCACTTCTCTGGACAACTTATAGCAAGAAGGATCTTGGATGCAGGTTATCACTGGCCCACTCTTTTTAAATATTGTTATAATTATTGTAAGACATGTGATATTTGTCAAACACATGGTAACCGTAAGACTTCATCAGCTCCATTATGTCATATTCTTCCACTTGGTCCCTTTAAAAAGTGGGGAATAGACATTGTAGGTCCACTTCCAACTACCTCATGCCAAAATAAGTATATTTTAGTTGCCACAGATTATTTAACCAAGTGGGTTGAAGCTAGGCCATTGAAAACAACTTCCATGGATGAGGTGACAAAGTTCATATATGAACGCATTGTCACCAGATTTGGTTTTCCATTAGAAATTGTAACAGATCAAGGAAGCCACTTCATTAATGAGGTAGTAGAAGCCCTAGTCAATAAATTTTCTATTAAGCACAGGAAGGCAACAACATACAATCCAAGCACAAATGGACAGGTGGAACGAACAAATTTTGTGTTGTGTTAAATTCTAGCAAAAGATGCAGCCTTGCAGGTACATAAGTGGGATAAAAGGATTCATGCAGCATTGTGGGCATATAGGGCAACATCAAAGTCAGCAACAAGATACTCCCCATTTCAGTTGGCCTATGGCATTGATCCAATTCTTCCTATTGAGTTTGATATTCCCACTGTGAGAGTTATGAAAAATGAAAGGATGGATGAAAGTGATTCAGTAAAAGAAAGGTTGGTACATCTTCATTTGCTAGAGGAAATGAGGGAAATAGCAAAGGATACAAGCCATAAGAAGAAAATGAAGCAGAAGGAATACTTTGATCAAAAGATCCGTTGGTCTCCATTTCATGTGAATGACTTGGTTCTAGTATATGATTCCAGATACAAAAAAAGAAGACAGAGAAAATTTCTTCCAAAATGGATGGGGCCCTACAAAATAGCAGCTGTGCATGAAAATGGTACATACCGACTGGAGGAATTGGATGGCACTCCCATTACGAAATGGGTCAATGACGACAAGTTGAAGATTTTCCAAGCACCAGAAAAGTCTACTCTGAGGACGGAGTAGAAGCTAGGAAGGGGGAAGATGTCGACACTAAAATTTTCCTCCGTAATTTCTATTTCATTAATGTATGTATTAGGAATAGGATGTTGTTAAGTGTAATTAGTAGTAGCGTCTGATAGAAGATAACGGTGCCGTCAATAAGGTGCCACCAATAATGTAGAGTACGGTAATAGTCAAAGTACAATAGGAATGTTGTAAAAAGTAAATATTTGTCGTAAGTGGTCCGGTAATGTTAAAATGTCAAAGTTGGGATAAGTAGAGAAGTAGGGTCTACATGATTAGGAATTAGAAATATTATATTGGTAATAAGGACAAGGAGTGAGGTCATAAATATTTTGTGTATTTTATTTGTAAAAAGTCTAAAAATGTGGAACCCATGTGAAATGATAAGGTTTATCTTATCTTAAAAGATAAGCTTATATGTACAGATAAGAGTTAAGGTATGGAATATGATTCGTCATAGTGGATTTCTTATCCTATCTTAGAGATAAGATGGATAAGCCTGGAAGTTCTATAAATAAAGAGGCCACCCCCCTCATTTAGCATAGAAGGAAGTAGTGAGAAATATTGTATGAAGTGTGTAAATGAAACCATCAGTTTAAAGGTGTGTTGAAGAAGCCATTAAGAGGTGTAATTGTAAAGTTTCTCCCATAGTATTGGTGGAAGGCAAGTGAAGTCAATAACACTTGAAGTACCTCATGGGTGAGATTGTAACAATTTCATGTTAATATTATAATTTACTTTGATATTTCAGATTTTTCATCATTCTGTCTTATCATAGTCGATGGTATTTTTGTGTTATGTTTGTTGTTTTGTTTCTAGATTACATCCACCAAACTAAAGGCTATGCATTAGTAAATAATCATAGCACGAGGAGTTCCTGGTGAAGAATTATCATAGTGCCGGATTGGTGATGATAGTACCAAAGGGCACACACACACAGAATCAATAAGAAGAAGGGCACTCAGGGGAAAGTGCACATGAAAAGGGGTTTAAGAAGGTTTTAAGTGAAACCAGGGCACATATGGAAGGTAGAACATGGGTTTATAGGACTTAGCCATATTTTGCATTCTAGAGGCACTTGAGGAAAATGTGAGGAACCGACTAGGCATGATGAGTGGAAAAGGTATCATCCTGGAACCTTGGATGTCAAGAAAAGGATATTCAACACAGGGAATATTCCCAAAAGACATCATTACAGAGAGTGGAGGGTTTGCAAAGGGATAAGTATTCACCATTGGAGGACCACATCGACACTTGGCACATGATCTATTCAGCAGAGAAGGCATGGCGGTGGCTGTTGATCCTATAGAAAGAGATGCTCGAGCTAGAGGCAAGAAGAAGAAGAGAGAAGAAGGACGAAGAGATAGAAAAAGAAAAAATTCAAGAGATGATGGGAGATAGAAGGAACACATAGAGAATAAGAAGTAGAGTAACAAGGTGTTGCAGTAATGCTAGGGTTTACAGCATGTAGTGCTAAGGGTTAGAAGGGATGTCATAAACCTATGTATGGCACTAGGATTTGTAATAAGGGTTAAAATGGGAAAAGTATAGTTTAGGATCTCATATGGGGGAGGATTTGTGGGAATTAAGTCCCTGTCATTTACTATATATGGTCTGAGATGGCCCTTTTGACTGTAATGTGGCTACCTGGACTATGTTAACTCAATGTATCTTTGGGTTTATTCTGTATATTTTGCTTAAGGGTGTAAACCCTCGTGTCATTTGACTTATCATGGCTTATATATTGGCTAAGTACTAATGTTCTTTAGATTTTTGGTGATGCACAAATATTAGATCTGCTAGTTACATTTTCTACCTCTTTAAATAAGTGAATATAATTTTGCTTCTGCAAATCATCCTCCATTAATGACGAAACATTCTCACAAAGCTCACATAAAGGAGGGGCTCGATATCCACACATGCCTTGGGTGAGTGCCCAGCACCCACTGGGTCATAGGCCAACGTGCTTGGGGTTAGAAAATAGTATTGAGGGTGAATAAAAAACTATACATCTTGATGCCTCCAATTTTTCTGTACAAAGAAAAATACGGCACCATAACAAACAACATGTGAGACATGGAAACCATGGCATTAGTGGTTTAGATGAAACACTTGAATCTATAGGAGTACAGTAATGTGGGAAAATAATCATTTATCTGTATTTGACTCAAAAAAATAGTTTTCAGTTCATAATTTACAGCAAAACAAGTAATACACACAATAACAATCATCACTTCAGCTACTAATGAAGCACATATTTGCGTCCACAAAATTAGAGATCTGACACGGTATTGTATTTACAATTGACACAGTTGCTAATTTGAACAAAAATAAAAAATATCCACATAAAAATGAATAGAAAAATGTAGAAAGGAAAGCTTGCCTCAACATAATCCGCTAGCCACATCCACAACCGATGTCAAAGGATTTATAGCATAATCACCTAGAAACAATAGTACAGTGATGAGCACCTTTCCCCACACCTATATCTTTGTGATTAAATAGCCATACCCTTATTTTCGCTATCATATCCTAATTGAAAAATGGACCCCACCCATATACACATACCTAACATCTCCAGGTGCCTAAGATTTACAATGATAGACAAAGCACATATCCGATATCTCATAACATTATCCCAGTGATTTTGGTGTGTTTAGTTAGCTCATGTTAGAGTAGGTATTTACCTTAGCTCATGTTCACCTAGTTACAATATTGTATTTATCCTCACCCACTTATGTGTGTGGATATTTCTTTTTATTTATTTAGATATTAGGAGATATTATCTAGTTGTTAGGTATAGTTCTTTCCTTGATCTATGGTATTGACTAGTTCTTTCCTAGATCTATGATATTGACTAGATCCTTGATGTCTAGTTCTCTCATAAATCTATGGACTTGACTAGCTCTTTGATGACTAGTTCTTTCCATGATTTATGGCTTGATCTACGACCTTGACTGGTTCTTAGATTGTTATTCCTTGCCTATATAATTAAAGCCCATTCTCATTGTATTTCATTGAGTTCCATAATAATATATGATATTGCTGCTCATTTGTTTGCAAAGGTTTATGTAAAGTTATTTTGGCAAATTTCTTTCATCTTATTGATCATGATGTTTGATTAGCATCTGTGTTCTTGGCTTGGCACGATCTGGTTATCGTTCCTTTTACGATGTCTCATAACATTATCTCAGTGATTTTGGTGTGTTTAGTTGTAAAAATTGTTATTTTCAATTAGAAAATGCCTCTGGTTGATTTTGAGCTATTGAGACTTTGATCTCGAATGTAAAATGTGGCTTATTAGGATTCCCCACTTCAAATCATGGTTTCTGAGAGGTTCTTAAATAGGGGTATGCATTGGTTGTAAGAGGCTTAGTGATTTTGGTCAGTTGAGAATTAGAACTAGTCACAGAAAGGAATCACCCAAACTTGCGATCGGTAACAGTCTATTTGTCTAGCCTATGTGAAGTGGTCAAGAAGATTTTCCCTATTTTGTGTGCTTTGTTGGATATGTATGCCATTCTTTTAACTAGATCCTACAATTATTCACCAAAGCTTCGATGCAAAAGAGTTTCTAGTAGATGAGAATCATTTTGTGTTGTAGAATATAAAAACAATGGTTGAGCATTATCTTCTAATAATTTTCTTTTGATTTGATGCAAAATAGCCAATATATTGTAATTCAACATATGTTCTAGAAGACTGGAAGGAAAGGTTGTGCTCTTTGAGAAAAAAGGAGAAATAAGCAAATGGAATGTGTCAAGGGCTTGTTAGGACGAATTTAGGGATGCTTGCGGGAGTGGAGGAGGAGAATAGTAAAGTGCCATCCCTACCAGAGAAAGAATAGGATACATAAGCATATGGACATAAAAAAGAAAGCTTTCGGGAGGATTGCTTAATTTATCAACAAAAATTGTTGGGCGGGAATCATGGCCTTACCTGGCACAATAAAGATTCTAGGACTCGTCCTAAGTCTTTCACTTCTGGTGGTTTTAGGATTTCTGACATATGTTTCCATTGATGTTTTTTTGATGTTCAATAGGGCCAGCAATGCAATGTCATGGCCAATGCTTTTGGGCGGCCTGACAAGATTATATCAGCAGTCTTAAAACCTAGAATTTTTTCATGACAGACTTCGTGAAGGAGAATCACGTATTTTAGATAGACCTATAAAATTGGAAGTTAAAGACACATAAAAGGCATATTTGCAATTAGGAGGATGTGCTTTCAAGGGACATGATTTGTTTAGTGAAAGAAAGATCAGGAAGACATTGAGGGCACTGGAAAAGACACAGTGGGAAGACCTAAATGATGGTAAAAGACAAAGGCAAGAGAGCATTTTCATGTAAACCAGGAGAATGCTCGCAATTCATATTCAAATATTTCATTTTAAAAGAAACACAGACACGGTATTCATTTTTACAGCCATGGAGAGTAAGAGGAGGAATAGTGAGTTGTTTACTGCAGATAGGCATCCGTCAGAGATGTTAGGGTTGAAGTGAGCGCCGTAGATATGGCCAATCTTCTTATCAAAATTAACCAACCCATATCCTGTAATCATTATGGATCCATCGCTCTTCTTAAGCAGATTTTGACAAATGTCATGCTAAAAAAAATTGTAAGGCTTAACCGGATTATTTTATTGTTGTCCAATTAAAAAAATTGTTTCAGAGGTGTTGCATGAAAATAGGGAACACATCCATGAAAATAGGTAAGTGTTCCATGAAAATAGAAATAATTATGACATAATTTTATTGTACGGGGATAACAAGAATAAGCAGAAAAATATATCAACCAATCACATATAAGAAAATTGATTAAAACTATTTTGAAGACCATATGAAAAAAAATAGTTGATTGTGATTGGTTGAAAGAAAGCTTAGGTAATAAGAAAACTATTCCTATTGTTTTTTTTAATTATGGGCAAATAGTTTTTTGAAAGGGACTATACCCTTATACAAAAGTGTTCAACAGCAAGATTTTATCCCAGAAAAGCCCAACAACAGAAAATAATCTGTCGAGGAAAGAACCAGCAAAAGCAAACTAGCTGCTACAAAAATAGCTAATAAACAACAACAAAACAGCAACACAACTGCCTAGCAACTGCGTATTAGACCATTTTCCTAAATGTAGCAATGATAGCACCCAAAAGACAAGAATCAAATCTTGTCCGATAGGGTAACTATTCCTATTGTTACCCTACCTTACGGAAGGGACTAATAAATAAAACAACACTAAACATAATAATAAGTTTAAACCTAAGATCTAAAAGGTTAACCTAATTCGACTGCCTTGTTAAAATGGAATAAACCCTAAAAAAGTTAAGTGTTGGGATGTATGGACTCAAACTTGAGTTTTTTTTTGTGTTGTAGGTTTGGAAAGGGATGGCTCTACTGCAACATGGTGGCTCCACGGTGATGGTTAGGCGATGGCTTGACAGTGGACAATGTGTGCAGGTTTGGGCTGGGCAGGGTGTGGGCTATGATGGGCTCAACGACGTAGCATTGACTACCACAGTTTGTGGGCTAAAGTGATGGTCTGCGGGGTAACATAGAGCATGGGAGGGAAACCGAGTAGGGGATCAGTCGAGACTCGATGGTGGTTGGGTGCATGACAGAAGCGGGGGGTTGGACTCGGGGTGAGCTCGGCTCGACCAAGTTAGGGATAGGTTGGGTTGGGTAGGGAGTAGGGGAAAAGGTGAGTGGGGAGGGTTGGGTTGAGTAGGAAGGGTCGGGGGGGGACTCGGTTTGTGGCTGGGGTGAACTTGGTGCAGGGGACGGAGTGTTTAGAGTGAGACAGTGAAAATTAGAGGGCTTCGCTTGGTGAGTAGGAGGGTAGATAGCGAGCTAGGGAGTCCATGATAAGAGAGTGATGAGTGAGATTTGAAACTCGTGAGATGTAAAGGTGAGCTAGCTCGGGCTCGGTCGAGTCAAAGCTGAATCAGGCAGGGGTGTGGAGGAGAGATGAGCTCAGGATGTGAGAGAGTTAAGGAGCTCGGGGAGGCAAAAAGGGGGGAGCCTTAGGTCGGTCGAGATGGGGTAGGGAGTTTAGGATGTGCAGATGGGAGTAGAGTGAGGGGTGAGATTTAAACAGGGGCTAGGATGGGTTATATTTAGCATGTTTTTTTTTAATAAATGTTATCTATGGCTAAAAAAACCATCACTAAATTTAGTGATGAAACACCTAATTGCAACTTTTTTGATCTTGAATATGATTTTTTTATGTTATCAAAAAACACATGCAAAACACCACAAAAAACTATTAAAAAAATTTGCAACAAAAAAAATTTTAATTTCATTTTTGTGATTTTTATAAACTAATTTTTTGCTATCAAAATTTTTCCCCAGGCAAAACACAACAACACAACAAAATACCAAAAAAACACACCAAAAAAACAAATGTTAATCAAATACAACCACATTCACACAAAATGTTAGTAAGGATTAAAAAGCTGCATTATAACATGAAAACAAAAAATGCGGGTAAGTCCCAACGGGTGTGCCAGAATGTAAGCACAGAAAAATCTTAGCAAAAAGTTGAAAAAACAAATGATAAAAAACAATATACCCTTCTTCTAAGTTTTTTCCCATGCAAACCTCAAGTAAGATTACAAAAGCACTTGGACTTGTTGAATCTTGTATTAAGAAGGGATTTTTGGATGCTCTTGATTAATTTCTCCAAAAGGATGAATGCAAAATGCTACGAGCTTTGAAAACCACAAGGATGCAGATGTCAAATTGGCAAAAAGTTGGCTACAATTTTTCTCAAAGCTTCCGAGGATAGTTTGCAAAGGAATTGTCTACATTTTATAGCTGAGGGTGAGGCCATGAGAAGTGGATCAAGGTTTGAATGGGCTCCACGATAATAATTGTAAATTACTTGAAAATAACAAGTAGACTTAGTCTGTGCAGTCAGCTTTGAATGGAAAAATGATTATTTGGTTAGCCGAAGTGCAATTTTCATTGCCCCCACCTTTCCAGGATTCTAGCAATTGAGTTGAATGGAATAAGGAAAGTGTTTGTCCAAGTGGGGTCCAAATGGAACCTAAGTGACAGTTTGACTAGGAAAAATATGTGAGACAACTAAATTAACCATTTTACTCTATAAAATGATAATTAAACTTAGCTAAGGTGGTGTTAAGAAACTAATTTAATTAATCTCAAGGGGTGAATGTGCACAAAATTAATTAATTTCATTAATTAATCATAAGGGGATGGAATAATAGGATGTGAATTGGGAATAAGTATGTGATTTTGCATCAAAAATTTTGTAAGACTTTGTAAAACCATTTAAAATTTACGATATATTTTAAATTTTTATTTATGAAATCTATGATTAAATATGCATATAGTTATTGTTAGTCAAAATTCTCGAAGATTTTGACTAGCATTAACTATATGCATATTTAATCATATGTGACATCCTCGATATCAACAATCCAACACATAAAATGTACGTGCTCATACTTTATACATCTCTTAAGATGTTATGAAGTCAAAACCAAAATTCTCCACAGTCCCAAAAGGAAAGTGTTTTTTTAAGAGAGTTTCAGTTATAAAATAAACCTAATAATTGTCAACTACTAATGAAACTAAAAATCTAAGAGGGAAACCAAACCAAAAAGTTTTACAGGTTTGTGGCGGTGTTGTATGCATCATCCACCTTCTATTCCAAATTCTTTGTGTCAAAACTTGCTCTGGTTTCAAGTACACTAGGTTTGTTAAAAGGGCAATTGAATTATGCAAACTCAAGAAATGGACACTTGAAGCTTCATGGCCTCCTCAATATATATCTTCCCATATCATCATGAAATCATGAAACTTGCCTCGTAGTTATTATTGGGGAGTCACTCCTCCTATGCCTCTCTAAATACCATTATGAGTTCCATGCACAAGGATGTACTGAAATTGTCCCATGGACATGGATCTAATCCCCCTATCTTAGAGTTGTATTATAGGATCTCTATCCCAAATACCTTATACAAACTACAATATGTATTAAAATTTGGTTTTTTTTAATGGACAATATTTATATATTAAAACATAATGTTTATCAAAGCGTATCAGTAGATTTACACAAAAAATTAATTAATTTCTTCTATATTCAGAATGATCACGAGAATATTACAAAGGGCTATTATATAGCCATAGAAAAACAACAAAAACCAACTTCCTAATTAATAGGAAAACACAAATAACAAATGAACCCGTTAATAGAGATACGGGTTTTAACAAAATGTATTGGTTTGTTATATACAAACAATATGATCTAGCCATATAAACCATAAGTAATATTTACTACACGGTAAACTCACTAACTACATGTAAAACATTATGTTTTCCTAACATTCCCCCCCCTTAGTGTTTTACATGGGAAGAAAAACACATCTTAAAAAACTAGAAACAGAAATTGTATGCCTTCGCATACTTTTAGGTCTGGCATACTACTAGCTTGGATCTTGTTGCACATGACTAGTCCCGCTTACCACAATGAATCTCATATCGGATGATCACACTTCCAACAATTCACCTACATATGCAAACTCAACAATTCCCGTTTTCACTTCCAGTGATCGCTATTTCACCAGCCGATCGATGTTAGAAAGTACAACAGTCGAAGAATCTTTGCAGTCAGAGGATCACTCCAATTCAGTTGCCCTCCTATACAATTGTTCTCAAATTTCAAAAATGCACATCCTCTTCGTTTTGATCTTTGAAATGAAATGTATAACATGTTTTTATTTTCTACACAAACCACTCAAAGAAAAACAACTGAAAAATATTATAAAAAAATGTGCCATCAATGTTATATGCGACCCCCGTCATTGGTGACTGATGAGAGGCGTTGATCGCCCTCCATCCTCAGTTACCTCCGACCTCCAATAAACATGTTTGCCCAGCTCAGCTGGATTTTGACTTGGGACACTCAATAGTTTTCCACATTGGATTTATTTTTGTCTCCCCCCCACCCACAATGTGAAAACACATTGTTTTTCCAGATGTCAAAATAACACCGAAAAATACATTCGTAAAGCAAAAAAAAAATTAAAAACTTTTTTTATGACACAAAAATGACTTTAAAAATTTTGACTCGACTTTAAACAAAATTGATGACAAAATAAGACATTAATACTGAAAACACAACAACATGGAATTATTAACAAAAAGTCAATGTTGACTATAAAATCTTGATTTCAACACATGATTTATTTTGACTATAATAAACATAAAAAAACAAAAATTTAAAAAAACACTTAAAACTTATTAAACAAATATAAAAACTAAAAACTAAAAATTATAAACCAAAATATTAAACACAAAGTTATCACTTCTTTTCAAAAAAAACCCACGAAATCAAAAACAAAAACTTCGAAAAAATAAAAAACTGTGGGACAAATATATATATATATAATATATATATATATATATATATATATATATATATATATATATATATATATATATATATACTTCAAACTTAAACCATATACCACGAGTTATAAAACCAAAAAGACAACATATTAAAAAAAAAGACGAGATTTAACCTAAAACATAAAACTTTATATTCTAAAAGCTTTTTTAAAGACTAATTAAAAAATCTTATAACACGACTAACATAAAAACATGTTTTTTGCAAGATTAGAACCCGAATAAAGTTTTGAGAGGAGATAAACTTTAAAAAACTATCTATTAACCAAATAAAAAGACAAAAAAAAAATCATATAGAAATAAAACTCTCATAAATTGGAGTTACAATTACAGATTAATGTGTGTCCCAAATCCTTCTACTCCATCACAGGTATGTAAGAAACAGATTTGTTCTGATATCAAATCAAGGCACAACATCAGATTTTACACAGGCAAATTATTAATTTTCTTTTATATAATGATCACGAGAATATTACAAAGGCTATTATATAACCATAGAAAACAACAAAACCAACTTCCTAATTAATAGGAAGCACAAATAACAAATAACCTGTTAATAAAGATAACAATATGATCTAGTGATATAACCATAAGTAAATATTCACTACACATTAAACTCACTAACTACATATAAAAACATTATATTTCCTAACAGTTTATATTTAAATATATTTCAACAGATTTTTGTATTAATTTTTTTAAAGATTCTCTTATTAAACAATTAATTATTCTTTGCATGCAAAAAACGCAATCCGTAAATTATGGGCAAAAAAATTTGAGAAGAGACCCCCAAGGGTCCCTCACAAACAAGTTTCCTTAGTATAAAAAAACAAGTCCTCTAATGATCACAATTAGCATTACACAAACTTTACCATGAGAATACAATTTGGTTTATTGTAATCTTTTTTCATCTTACTATTTTTGCTTAAGAAATATAGTAAAATTGTGTTACGAATTACTTGAAGTTTGCAAAATAATTGTAGGCATTTTGCATGGATGAAAAAGAAAACAAGATACAAAAGAATTTATTCTAGAGAAAATTCAATGTGGGAAAAAATACAAGAGTGTGGGTTGTGGCCAATTCTTGCAATTTTAAAGTTAATTTGCCTTTCATATGGCCCTCCAAGAAACACTAACAATGCATCAACCATGTTCTTGTCAATTTTTACTAGTAAAAACATTTTTGGAGACTTGAAGGGGATGCCCCCTATTTTTTTAAAATCTTTCACAAAAAAGATTGATGTTTTTTACTTTTTAAAAAACTATTATTTTTATCAAGAACATTAAAAATATAATCATAATACTACCTAAAAATATATTAAATTACAATTTAAATTATTAAGTTTCATTGAAAAAAAAGTTAAAATTTCAAATTTTTTAATATTTATATATTATTTTTAGCAAAGGCGTTTTTTAGTTTTAAAAAAAGCTATTATTTTTTATCAAGAAACATTAAAAATATAATCTTAAGAAAAGTCGTCGATTGTGAATTGAATTCAAAGTCATATTTTCCAAAAAAAAAATGTTTTGGAACTCTGGCAAAAAAACTGGAGTCAACTTTTCTAGGGTTTTCTGCCATACCACAAGCCTTTTCGGGCTCTGCCGGAATTTATTGCTATAGTTTCTCCTAGGGTTTTCCTACCCACTAGGCGTCCCCTATATAATGTCCTCACTATCTTCCATTCTAGTTATTTTCAAACCGTCGCTGGAGAATAGTGGAGATTTGATCAATGGCACCGTTGGCGAAGCGACCCAAGAAGTTCATTCCGAAAGTATTCCACGAGGAAATATTTCTCCTCTTGATGTGGTTTTTTCCCATTCCTAAATTTAATGGTCCCATGTCAATGGTTAGAGCAGTTTTGTCTCATTGGGTATTTTGCGTGGGCCGCATCCCCTCTAAAAGCATGCTCAAAATCTTGGGTGAAACACCGTCTAGACCCCTCATCGTGTCAAAACTGGAAACTGTTCAAAATATGACCAAGAGTTTTCTTTCTCTTTCGCTTTTTCGACCCTGTTAATGCAACCCAATATTATGGCTAAGAAAGCCACTTGGTATGTTCGCAATTCGTTGTTTTGTACTAACCCCCATGGCACAAGGACTTTGTGGGTATCTGAGTATATCGCCCTTAAAAGTTGCCTGTCTGGGTTGAATTCCCTGGCCTTCCTTTGCCATGTGTGTCCTTTTTGTCACAAATTTGCCACTTCTCTTGGCCGAGTAGTTCACCTCGAAGCTGAAAGGTTTTTACCATGCTCGCCTGCAGAAGCGAGGTCTGTGTTTGAGATTGATCTTTCTCAAGACCTTAAGGAATTTTATGGATATCCAGATGGAAGACAAAAACACTACTCTCAGTGGGTCATGTATATCAAATCTTCCTAACACATGCTTCTGTTGCCAAGGCTTTCCAATCACAAGATCAAAGGACTATCCCCTCTATGTGCCCCAAAAACCGCCCTGTGGACAAAAGCAGTGCCTGAAACCAGTCAAAACCCCCACACGAGGAAGGTTGGCAAGTTTGTCAGAGGCCGACGCAATAAGAGCAAAGCCAAAACAATCCAAGGCCTCTGGCTCTAATGGCCACCGGGAACTAGCTGTTAAGGAAACAACTACATAGTGTACATGTTAAAGAGCCAACGACTGCTGCTAAAAGAACCAAACTGTCGATGCCAAACTCATCTACCCCATTACCAAAAGTACTCCAGCATACCCCTCGTGGCGTCTGTTCTCATGGGACCAGACAAAACTTTATTTACAATATTCCCATCCAGCACTCAGTGTCATTATTCTTGCCAAGCAATTCATGAGGGCCTTCCAAAAAGGCCCTGAAGCCCTTCTCGCATCTCTTGGAACCATAGCCCGGCACGCAGCATTGATTCCACCAAAGCAGAGTACAAACATTAAGTACACCAATCAGAAAAAAAGTTGATTTTGCGGGATTTTTTTACAACAAAAATGCTACTTGTTTCCTGTAAAAAATTAATATGATGCCCTTGATGGCTTGGAGGACAGGGGATATGGCTCTTGACCATCGTTTCCCATGAATTTGTCTCTCTTGGAATGTTCGGGCTCTTACAGACTCCTATCATAATTATGTTGTGCGTGAAAACTCGTCAAACAATGTGCAAAATTTGGATTTTTTTTTTGCAGGAAGTAAAAATTACAGGGGTTTTCAGTTATAGATGGTTTGCAAGTCCATCTAACCTAACATCTTGACTTTCTGTAGCAATCATAACGCAGGGTGTGGGGGGTTTAATTTTTTTTTTTGCTCCCAAATGGCGGCCTTTACTTCGACCCCCACCAAACTATGCCCATATGGGTCCTCTTTAATGTAGAAGGATTGCCCTTTTTGGCCTCATTAATATTTATGCCTCGAACGATGTTGTTCGAAAGGGCCCGATCTATGGCGGTGGATCGCCACCTCTATTCTCGATGCTTATTGGGTAATAAGTGGAGATTTTAATAGGGTTGAATCACCTAATGATAAATGTGGCCCACTCGCCAATGAGGTGGGACACTTGGCGAAAGGGATGTGTGGTATTTCATGCACAATAAAATTTTGGGTTTTTTTGATCCTAATGCATCTCGCTTTCCCACTTTTGAAACTTGGTATATGTGGACCAATTCTATGTGGAGGGACAGATCGCATCCGTAAATGACTTGACAGGGCCATGTTTGTCAGCTCAAGATTATTTTTGAGTTTGATAGCATTTATTCTATGCCAGTGGAGGTCATGCCTGACTTTGTCCCTTTCGGATCATTCTCCAATACGATTTTCGTATCAATTGGCATGATGTGTGCCCCTTTTTGTCATAAAAGCTATTTTTTTCTTAATACTGCCTTAATGCAAACATGGGCCCCCACCATCAATCATATAAGGCGTGTTTAGGAATTTAATTCCACGACCCAGCCATTGCCAGCGGTATCATCCACCTATGGCAAGCCTGTTGGATTCGATGGTGGGAAGATGCACTGACTCGGACAACAAGATTTCTTAGAATCTATGGCTGACCCCTGGAAAAATTCAGTGCCGCTCATACTCCACTAACACCTCGGCTCTCAGTCGAGCAGTGGTGACACTCTAAGGTGATCCTTTCTCTAAAACACTGTAACTTCAACTTGCAACGCTTCGGCAACAAATCCAAATTGCGGATGATTACAATGCCAAGGGCACACAAATCCGGGGCTCAGATTGCACTGGCTCAAAATTGGAGATCATGTTTTGAAAGATTTTTTTCTCTCAGAACCATAAAACCTTCCCAACAGATTCGGGCTATCATGGATGGCAGAGCTCAAATTACAGACCATCAGTATTGCAAGCCTTTGTGCGCCATTACAAGCTCGTGTTCCAAGCTCAACAACCTCTCCAGCTCGCCAAGTGTAGTGCCCACACTTTTTATAGCTCAGTGACTTGTTGTTTCTTTGCTCATAGACATGTTTTGACAGTGATTAGTTATATCTTGGACATTATATTTAGATATTTGATCTTATTAGACATGTGTCGACATTTAGGCGTATAGCACCAATTTAGCTTGATTTCTATATTGTCGCATTTTCTTAGAATGTCATGGATACTAATGGATATGATTTTGTGTTTGGAACATAATTATAATAATGGATAGTTATTGCATGTGGAATTCTATGGTTATATGTCACGTATCATCTTATCTAACTTTTGGAATATTGAGTATAATTGTGCATGTTGTCGCATCTTGATTTCAGTAGGATGTTAGGTTAGTTTTGAATGCATTGATATTTTACTATGTCATTGAATTATATTGTATCAAACATGTGCGGTTAATATGTGTAATGAGTGTGCAGGTGACAGGTTTACAAGAGAACGTGGGATTCAGGCCAGCTACTCAATCTTGCACAAGCAGCCCACGGGCTAAGTCCTAGCCATGTTCATTGTGTGAAGCCTTAGTATAGGAGATTATTACTTTGGGCACTATGAGTGACCCCAATTTTTGTAATGTATTGTGCTTTGAATTATTAATTTTGTTTAGGGTAGTGGATTTGATGTAAACTTGTTTTGGGAGTCAATAATCCCTTTTTCTTTTAAATTGTTGATTTTTTTAATGGGTCCCTTAATCACAACGGTTTAGGGTCACATGTGAGACCCTTGGGTGGTCCCCACACCCTCTACCCTTGTGCCAACAATGCAAAACCCGAAATTGGGTTATTTTGGGCATTTTTGGGGACCCCTTTATAGCTTGGGAGTTCCCCTAACACAAAAATGAGCCCGTGGACCCTACCTAATGGGTAGGGGGGCTTATTTTCAAGGCTAGAGGGAGTTTTCCCTCCTTTTTTACCTCTTGTTTGGTCACATCCATGTAAGGGATGTGGATTTGAGTGTTTATCAAAAGTTTCACTTATTTTGTCTTGCTTACATTTAAAGGAATTTGGGAGAAGAGGGCAAAAATATAAATTTACCCTTTCTCTCTTTTGTTTTGGCATCTTTGACCTTGATGAGGGAGAGGGGTGACACATGTCACCCCCTCATTTGTGAGGATGTTTGCTTGCTCCTCTTCAAATTCCCATTCATGGGAAAACAGAAGGACTTTTTTTGAAACTTCTTGCTTGGGATGCTTGTGGATTTTGGAGCTTGGGGATTGGCTTGAGTGAAGGTGTGGAGAAATTTGAAGTTGGAGATCTTTCGTTGAGGTAGGCTCTTATGTCTTTTGCTTGTGTTGCATTTATCTTAGTTTTTAGATGGGTTGCATGGCTTTATTATTTGGTTGTTGTTTGTTTTACTCCCTCCATCATATGGCATGATGGAGTTTTGGAGTGTGGGGGAAGAGAGAGGGAATTTCCCTCTCAATCCTCAAGGCTTGATGGACAAGCCTTGTAGGGTCTTAGTGTTTCCCCTCAATGGTTGAGGTGGGGAAGTTGATTCATTTGGCTTGAATCTCCTTCCCCATTCTTGGTAAGGAAACCCCTTTGGGGTTTAAAAATCCTTCCAAGAAGAACTTGGAGAAAGGGAAGAGGAATAAGAAGGGATTTGGATTGGAAATTAGGAGCAATAAGGGGGATATGGAGTTTGTTGCTTTGTGCAAGAAATTTTTGGAATAAAAGTTTTGGAGAACTTTCTCCTCTCTTCCCCACTTTTGAGGAAAAACATGGGTTCTCCTCCTTGTAAATTTTGGAGTCTTGTTTTTGTATTTGTCTTATTTTTGTGTGCTTGCATTATTGTTAGTGTACCCTTCATCTTGTGCAAGTTTTGGTTAGTTATCCTCTTTCCCATGGGCTTGGGGGAGGCTAGCATGCATCCCAACCTTGGGAGAGGCATGTAATGATGCCTATGGGTGGGTGGCAAACAATCTATTTCTCCTTGTTGGTTTTCTTAAAGGCATGAAGGATGTATCTCAAGCTTGGAATCTCTTGTCATCTTGGAGCTCATTGTCTCCTTCATTTTGTTGGCATTCCTCTCTTTGTGACTCTAAACTATGGCTATTTGAAGAGTGTTCATTTTTTTTGTAAAGCATCCTCATTGTGAATTGGAACCACTTGTAAGATTGGAATCCCTTGTATTTGAAGACTTTCTTCCAACCTTAGAAAGAAATTTTGTTGGATTGTTGCCTTGTATATTTAGCATGCTTGTATGAAGTATTGAGATTATTGAGGGGTTGTGCAAAAGGAAGAATTGTAAGATGTTGTATTCCTCTAAATATGTCTAATAGAAGTATTCTTGTTACATCTCTTAATTATGCAATGTTCTTGGGATTTTATTTGGGCAAAAAAGTTGGTTATCCGAAATGAAAATATTCTCATTGAGCAATATGTTTCCTCTTGTAGTTTTTTTTCTCTTTTATACATATTGGCAAATGAAGAAAGGTAGATTTCTTTTGTTCTCTTGTGCAGTCAAGAGATTTACTTTCTTTTTGTATCTCTTTTTTAAAAAAATAAAAAAATAAAAAGGAAAATTACTATACCTCTTAACTGGTTGTATTGTGGGTATATGCCTATATGTATAACTAGGTTGCTATTAAAATTATTTACTATGCATGTTCATGTATTTTATATTGTCAATAAAATGCTACTAAATTAGTTAATATGCATGTTCTGTATTTTTTTTAGTGTCAATAGAATGATATATAGATATATATATAATACGTATTAATCAAATATATATAAAAAAAAGGGATTTACAGAAAACTGTAAATAAACAAAAACAGTGGGGGGTCGAACCCCCCACACACCCTGCACTGTCAACGGGGGGCACTGCCCCCCACAAACCCATCCCCGCAACCTTGCTACCCTCCCCTCGCACCCGCGGCCTCCCTGCCCTGTTCCCCCTCCAACCGCCTCCTTCCTTTGCCGCGCCCTGCTCCTCTAACCTCCCGCCAACACCTCTGCCCGTGTCTCTCTGAAGCCTGTCCCGCGGCCTGTCCTCCCTCACATCCTCCCTTCCATGCGTCCGCCTCCACAGTCCTAGCCATGAATTCCTACAAACAAACCCCCAAAATGAAAGAGAAAATGAAAATGTTAGTGTAAAGCGGTAAGAGCAAAGGAAATGATTAAATATATGGAGAAGAAAGATTTCAAAGGAAAATATGAAACAAGACTTTTTAGGTTTTCATGTCAATAAATAGATCTAGGGTGGATTCTTTTCATCCTAGGCCCATAAAGTATTTTAGATGGCTTGCTCCATTTGTTATTTTTTTAATTAACTTGTGAGAGAATACTGCAAATATATATATATATATATATATATATATATATATATAATGAGGTACTTTAACCACGTTAATCTGATGTTATGCCTGGGGGGTGCAATGTAGCTAAGTATGATGTTTTCCTTCTAGGGCATATGTAAATTATAATAATAAATAAATATGTTTTTTATGGTGCCAAGGGATTACTGTAAATGATGATCAAGTTGAGTGATGTGAAAACACAAAATTGTCGTTTATCCCTAATTAAATCTTTTACCTAATAATCATTCAAATCTTGTTATCATAACGAGTTGGAGATCAACCCGTATTGAAATATCATGAATCGTATTAAAACAATGTGGTCCTCATTTATCTTCCTCTCCAGGCTAAAATTTACATACTATTATATTATAAAACAAAAGCATTGATTAATTATTAAAATGTATAAAACATTGTCTGGCTTGGTCCCCGCCCGCATCGAATCTACCTCTGGAAAAGGAACCCAAATAAGTTTGGGTCTTCTTTTGACATATGCGTATTCATATACATTTGTAATCCTGGTGTAAAGCTTTAGTCGCGGAGCGAAATAAACCCAACTTGTCTTAAACACATCAACCTATAAGGAGGTTCGAGTAATAATATTTCGCCTCTTTTAAGAAAATGTAATTGTTTTTAATCATGTTTCTTTTTTTAAGTTTCACCATAAAAGCCAAAAAACCAAATGAAAAAAAATAAAAAAATAAAAAGGAAAATTACTATAACTCTTAACGGGATGTATTGTGGGGTATATATATGCCTATTCTGTATCAACTAGGTTGCTCTTTACCATTATTCTACTAGGCATGTTCATGGTAATTGTATCTGGTCAATAAAATGATACTAAATTAGTTAATATGCATGTTCTGTATTTTTTTTAGTGTCAATAGAATGATTATAAGATATATATATAATACGTATTAATCAAATATATATAAAAAAAAGGATTTACAGAAAACTGTAATAAACAAAAACAGGGGGGGTCGAAACCCCCCACACACCACTTGCATGTCAACGGGGGGGCACTGCCCCCACAAACCCATCACCGAACATTGCTACCCTCCCCTCGCACCCGCAGGGCCTCCCTGCACGTTCCCCCGCCAACCGCCTCCTTCCTTTGCCGCGCCCTGCTCCTCTAACCTCCCGCCAACACCTCTGCCCGTTGTCTCTCTGAAGCCTGTCCCGCGGCCTGTCCTCCCTCACATCCTCCCTTCCATGCGTCCGCCTCCACAGTCCTAGCCATGAATTCCTACAACAAACCCCCAAAATGAAAGAGAAAATGAAAATGTTAGTGTAAAGCGGTAAGAGCAAAGGAAATGATTAAATATATGGAGAAGAAAGATTTCAAAGGAAAATATGAAACAAGACTTTTTAGGTTTTCATTGTCAATAAATAGATCTAGGGTGGATTCTTTTCATCCTAGGCCCATAAAGTATTTTAGATGGCTTGCTCCATTTGTTATTTTTTTTAATTAACTTGTGAGAGAATATGCAAATATATATATATATATATATATATATATATATATATATAATGAGGTACTTTAACCACGTTAATCTGATGTTATGCCTGGGGGGTGCAATGTAGCTAAGTATGATGTTTTCCTTCTAGGGCATATGTAAATTATAATAATAAATAAATATGTTTTTTATGGTGCCAAGGGATTACTGTAAATGATGATCAAGTTGAGTGATGTGAAAACACAAAATTGTCGTTTATCCCTAATTAAATCTTTTACCTAATAATCATTCAAATCTTGTTATCATAACGAGTTGGAGATCAACCCGTATTGAAATATCATGAATCGTATTAAAACAATGTGGTCCTCATTTATCTTCCTCTCATGGTAAAATATTACAATACTATATATTTATAAACAAAAGCGATATGATTAATTATTTAAATGTATAAAAACATTTGTCTGGCTTGGTCCCCGCCCGCATCGAATCTACCTCTGGAAGGAACCCAAATAAGTTTGGGTCTTCTTTTGACATATGCGTATTCATATACATTTGTAATCCTGGTAAAGCTTTAGTCGCGGAGCGAAATAAACCCAACTTGTCTTAAACACATCAACCTCTAATTGAGGTTCGAGTAATAATATTTCGCCTCTTTTAAGAAAATGTAATTGTTTTTAATCATGTTTCTTTTTTTTAAGCTTCACCATAAAAGCCAAAAAACCAAATGAAAAAAAATAAAAAATTAGTTTACGTTGATGTAAAATTAGGGCATTACAGTTGGTATCAGAGCATGGGGTTCGCACACGCGGACCACTGGGTAACTAATTAAAATAGTTAATGGTAATTTTAACAACACAAAATTAACAGATAAAATAAACCATCCACACCCATTAAGTTTTAAAATTAATAAATTGTTCGCTCACCTCGTGCACAAGATGGCGCCCAAGCAAGGACAATCAGCTAGAGGTTTGGGGCATAGTGCATCTACGCTGGAGCTGCCGGCACCCGAATTTGGGCCTCAGATATTAGAGGCCTTGCGCCAGCTGATAGGCATTGTGGAGCGGTTTCTACCACCACTGCAAGAGACGAGAGTGGAGACACCATTGGGAGACAAGGAGCCGATATGCGAGGACACGCATTCAGAGCCAGCAGAGCACGACACACCGAGGCGGGAGAGGTCACGTAGCCCTTCCGTTCATCACGAGAGGGTAGCCTCATTCCGTCGTAGCTGCTCACACAGTCTCGAGGGACCATTCAAGGATAGGAGACTCCCTTCGCATGTTGGACCACATCATCAGGATCGAGATATAGGCAGTGTGATTAGGGATCTTCTTCTTTTGTTGCCGCCCACCTACACCGGCTCTACAGATGGCTTTGGGGTTTAGTCATGGCTCTTTAGTTTGGATAGTTGCTTTGGCTTGCACTCTTACGAGAGCAACGTCAAGGCAAGGTTCGCCATACACCTCCTTCGAGATGCAGCAGGTGTTTGGTGGAGGAATGAGGAGCGGAAGCTCCATCTGACTCGAGATATAGTGACTTGGGAGATGTTCGAGGAGCATTTCAGGGCTCGTTACATGTCAGAGCATTTTGTGCAGAAGAGGATCGACGAGTTTCACGACTTACAACAGGGATCTGACATAGTAGCACAGTATGAGAGCAGGTTCCTGGACCTTCTACAGTATGTGGAATACCTGCAAGATGAAACATTGTAGGTTAATAGGTTCATTCGAGGGATTAATGCAGATATAGCAGGAGCAGTTAGGATGCTATCTCCTCCCACACTGAAGGTTCATTGAAGGCTGTTGAGAAGGCCTACTTAGCTGAGGAGAATAAGACCAAGGCACAGGAGCATCGTGATAGTGTTGGTCCGAAAATCTGTCGCCTGGACAGATCTATGGATAGACGATTCAACAGTGTGCAGGGCATAGCCCCTCTTTGAGTCAGCAAAGCGAAACTAGTTTATTGCTATTCTACCAACAGGAATCTATGCAAGTCTCACAGATTCTGCCTTCGGGGGTTTGGATCTCATCCCAGTAGGGGTGTTTCCAACCACGAAAAGAAAGGAAAGGAAGAGGGGATGAAGAAAGAGTAGGTCCGAAGGAAGAAAAGAAATGAATTCCAAAGCAGAAAGGTCAGAAGGTTTATGTTTTGGGATTGGTAGTAAACAGAGCCAAACCTACTTGCATAAACGAGCAAAGCAATACTGATGATGAATAAATGACAAAAAAGTAGATATGAATCTAACAGAATAAACACATACAGATCTAACATAAGAAAGGTCTGATGCATAACACAGCTATTCAGCACAAAGCCTCAATATTTGTATTACTGTTTTCTTCTATTACAAGAAAGCTCAGTCTTTTTTCTTCACTTCTATTTCTCATCTGAAAGATATCCATCCATCCTACAATACTACAAGTATTGGAGTATTTATAGAAGAAGAAGAGAAAAGAAGGCAAAAAGGAGCCAACAACTATTTACAAAGATATTTACAAAATATCTAAAAGTCATGTTGACTTTTTACTACTTGATGGATGACATCATCCCATGATGCAACATGGATGACGTCATCATTTGCATCAACATACTCCAGATATTTCCATAAAGACGAAGAAGAGAAAGAGAAGAAGGAGAAGAAGAAGAAGAAGAAGAAGCAGCAGCAGCTATTCGTCATCATCATCTTGCGGCCGAAAGGGGGTGGACTGCTTTTGTTGCTCCTCAGGTGACGAGATATAGAACTGAGAGCGGTATTCCATGAACTTGTTGATTATTGGCCCTAGTTGATCCTAAGAAGGACCCTTGTGCCTATTGCTTATCGCCTCACAAGTCTCCCGCTCATCTATGAGCTTCTCTGGGAGTTTGGAATAGTCCTTTTCCACCTCAATGAGGAACCCGATGAAGTCCCTACAGGCCAGCAGGTTGTTGATAGATTCTGTGTCAAATGTGACCTCTGGCCCCGTTCCTTGAGAAGTGATCTCCTTGAAGATCCGGGTGGTTTCATCAGCTTTCCTTAAAGTGAAGGAAGGAGTAAGTAACCCTGGCGACATATTAAGAACAATTCGTTCCATTTGGTGCATCGCATCTAGGGCTTCTTCCTTGACTTTGTCAATCTTTTCTAGAATAAATTCTAGCTGATCCACCCGGTAGTCCAGAGTGGACATGATTTTGTTGAGGGCCCTTGGATGGCCGAAGACGCCGAACTTGACCAGATCTTCGACTGAACAGTCGAACATTTGTTGGAAGGTCTCGTGTTGCAGTCTGGCATGTTCCAACTCTTCTGATATGGGCCTTGCTAACGCTTGGAGCTCTTTATTCGCATTACTGATGTTCAGGTACAAGTCGAAGAACCCGGCGATCACTTTTTCACTGTCTTTGAGGATTTGGATCCTCTAAGCGGAAATGGCCATACCTTGCTCGCCGATCTTGGCATACTCATTAATTTTCTCCTAGCTGAGAAGCTCAGAAGTCTCGGCGGCAGTTGTGGGAGGCGCACTACCCATCTTCTGTAAGGCTTGGAGCAGATATTTGTTTTGCTCCTTTAGTTGCCTTTTCTCTTCCTTGATTTCCTAAAGCTTTTTACAAAGGGCGTCAACTGCAGAAAGAGCCTCCCCCTGAAGACTTTCGGAAGATGTCCCCATTGTGACTTGGGTCACAGTAAAATCTGTCGGAGACAGATCCTTTTTCTCTTTGAGGGGATTGGGGTATGCGATTTCCATAACTCTCTCCCCTACAGAAATTTTAGAGAAGCGTGTGACAGGCTTCTGCTTCTTCGCCCCCTTAGATGGGATCACGGAAAAGTCCATCGGAGCGATGGGAACTTTCCTCTTTTGCTGACTTAGCTGCTAAGAGATCCAAGATGGACCTATGGTAGGAGGACCGAAAATAGAGGAGGGGGCAGCTGCAGTAGAAGAGGGGAAAAACGTGGAGACACATGGCGGCGGCATTGAGAGAATAGCAGAAGAAGTGCCCACGGAAGGAAGGGAAACTGCAGCTGCGGAAGACATAGGAAGGGAAGGGAGCTTGGAGATAAGGGAAGAAATGGAGGAGGACAGATCAGCGAGGGAAGAAACGATAGATGAAGAGGTGGGGGAAATAGTAGAAGAAGGGGAAGAGGACACGACCAAAGGGATGGTCACTTGAGTCACTCGAGGAGGGGAAGGAAGAGAGGAAGAAGGGACGGAAGGAACCTCGGTTGTTGTGGCAATGCCGAAATCCTGAGTGGATGGGCCAATTGGAACTTCCTCTTCTGCTTCTTTCTCTGGCGAAGCCAGAGTTATTACTTGCTCAGGTGCCGCGGAAGGAGGACTCTGAGGGGCTTCTTCCTGAATGGTGTTGGATTCACCTTCTACGCCTTTGCCCTTGCCTTTAGGCTGCTGTTTGGATCGTGGAGGTGCGTTACCCAATGGGGAGGTTGTGAAATCAACCCCGAGGTAGATTAGGCTGTTCATCCGGCACCAATGTTCTGTCCTACGCAAAGTCTCCTTGACCCTCTCCTCAATTTTCTGAGGGGCCTTAGTTCTATCAATGGCCGGAAAGGGCCAATCGTCCCCATCTGTGTCAGTATATACCTTGTCTACTTCATCTTCCGTAGTTTGGAAGCCTTTGGGGACAATGGCTATCCCATATTGGATGATTTCCGCCAATGCTAGGCGAGAATGATCCTTTCTTCTGAGCTCCACCTCATGGATGATGTCAATGTAAATGTCCTCAATTTGAGGGACGTGGATTGGATCAAGTTTCGCCCTCGGCAGACAGCTCCTTGGGTCGAAGGTAGGCCTGGCTGGGAAATCATGTTTCAAATTGAGTAACTCCAGTTCTGCGAACATTTCCTTCACCTTGTGGTGGGTAGAGCATGTATATCGGCCCACTGTGAGGGGGAAAGGATTTCCACCCTTCTTTCTTTTCAGGCATTTCTCGTGGTATGTGATCAACTGCCTTGACAGCTCCAGCAGAATCAGTTTAGGCCCAGCATACCTTGGTAGCCTGGTTGGCTCTCCTAAAAAGTTGGCAGCCCTTAGATAGTCGAATGTGGGAAACTGGGTGAACAGAGCCCCCCATTTCTTAGTGGCTGCTACTATGCTTTTGGTCGTGTGACCATAAGTCATGTTCGGCCTTAGTAGGCAGATGATGTGATAGAAAAACACATAGTTAACTTTTGTGAATTGGGAGATGCTATTCTCCAGCCTCAATTCCGGGTAGTACTCATATATCTTGACCTGAGGCCAAACTCCACTCCGCGTTAGGCCCGGATAATCCCTCTCTGATGCTGCAGCGTAGACCACGTAGGAGTTCATATGAAATGTCCCTGTTGTGCTAAATTGTTGTAGCTGCTCAGAGATTATGCTGCTTATAATTTCTCCCCAGCAGAAGAGTTGATCAGGCATATTCTTGTTCATGGTCTCTAAGTACCGCAGCATCCATTTATGGAAATAATGGGCATCAGAAATCCCAAAGACCCTGCTCAGGAACGTAATGGTGTCACTGAGCTCCTCTGAGAAGTCACTGCGATGGATGATTTGGGGCCACCGGGTTACTACCTTTTTGTTTTTCAAGTAAACCTCATTCATTAGTTGCATACACTGATCTGCATTGTCATCCCATGCCTTAATGCAATCTGCTTGACTGATGGCCACAAAGTGCCGGTGGTGAGGTATGCCAAGTATTCCCTCAAAGTGACGGGAAGTGAGGTTAATGATTACCTCGCCCTTGCTGTTTACGACACACCTTGTGTCTTTGTTGTAACATTAGGCAATCACCATCAAGAATTCATTGTTGACAGCGCTGACTGGGATTCCACCGGTGAAGTGTAGGGCACTGCCTATCAGTTTGTCCATCCATGGACTCCTTGTGACTTTCTGAGTTCTAGCCCAGAATTCCTCCATATCAATATGTCCCAATTCTGAATCTTTGACGTCCATGTTACACTCGGCCTGGGACTCGGGCATTCTGACCCTCTGATATTTATATTTCATCTCTTCTTCTGTAAGTTTGGCCTTTCCTTTGGATTTTATAGGTCTTTTGCTGGATGTTGACATATGTTCTTTCAAATTTATTTGCTAATCTACACGAATAAGAAGCGAAACCCAATCCGAAAATGTTGTATTAGCCATTTGATCTTCCATTGAAATGTTAGCAGAGCAAAGAGTTAGAGATTTTGAGACTCTGGGCGCATGGCGCATGAAAACATCAGCTTACAGGGCTAAATAGGTAAGGCGCATGGGAAAAGGGTGTTGCAAGGGTTAAACTGGCGCCAAAGGCGCATGGCACATAGGGACTGCAGGGTGCATTTTACAAAAGGGCGCATGAAAACATCGTGTTTCACGGCGACAGGATGCGCCAAAGGCACCTGGCTTTTTCATGTTACATTGGGATTTTTTGCGCTCTGTGGCACATGTATGGTTTGTGTAACAGGAACTTTTCATGCGCCAAAGGAAGCATGGCGCGGCGCACGAAGGATTTACACAACATGATGTTGTTGTAAGGAGGGATGCGCTTGCGCCTTCAAAGCCTTGTACTTAGCGCGAATTCAGTTGATGTTGCACAGATGTTGTGCGTGCTAAAAGGGGCGCAGATTTACGTGATGTAACAAGGAGGGTCGGTGTGCCATTGGCACAGGTTTTATTCATGTTGCAAGAGGGACAGATGCGCCAAAAGGGCACAACTGTTTATGATGTAGCAAGACGCGCCTGTGCGCCAAAGGGAAAAACAGTCCTTTTCTCCATTTCTCTCTTCTTTTGTTTAGCAGGGTATTTGGGTAGTGAAACAGCTCAAAGATGAGGGAAACAAAACTATGCTTTTCAGACAAGTCCCCCTACTAGCAGATCTGGACAGAGGGGGAGGGATAATAGCAAAAGGAGGAGGCTTAGATCAACATTTGATATTTCAATACTCCAAACGCAAACTAAAACTAGACCACAAACACACCAAGAACCAAAAACGTAAAATGCACGAGAGGGAGAACCTCTTACCTGGATAAATAGAAAAAACTTGCAACGGGTCCACAAGGCGTTGAAAACGACAAGGTAGGGGCTGACAGGCTCAGAGAGAATAAAAATCACGTGCTATGCGACTAATGAAAATGACATTTTGGGCGCGCAAAAACATATATATAGGTGAACTTAGTCATAAATGCGCCACCCACTTTGTAAAGGGTGCATGAAAGTTGTTGTCAACATGGGAAAGCATGCGCCCTTTGGCGCACCAAAGGGTTTGTCAGCATGAAACTAAGCGCGCCTTTGGCGCACCAAAATTTGTGTCGACATGATATTATGTGCACCCTTTGGCGCACCGAAAGGGGGCGCAACAAAAGTTGTGCTAACATGAAGGTGCTTGGCGCACGCAGAGAAGACTCAACATACAAAGCGCACCGAAAGGTGTGTTGACACTGAAAAGTATGCACCAAAGGCTTATAAAGGGGGCGCACCAAAAGTTGGTGTTACATAGTCATTCCATGCGCCCAACCAAAAAAAGACCAAAAAGACTAAGTTCGGAAACCAGATTTTCTCGGAAAGGGATTTTGCAATGTTCCGAACACAAGGGATCCCTAGCGAGGGATCAAAACAAAATTTTCGGTATGGTTATCAGTAAAATTGCCCTTGTCAATTTTACGGGATAACAGATAGAAACAAGAGCAAGTTTCAGGAGAGCATACAGGCCTTCCAGAGTCAGAGGTCACGAGGTACTGCACCACCCCCTAGAGGAGGATTTTGTCCTCCACCAACAACCACGAGGGCTCCACCACAGCTGCAGCGACAGTCACAACAGCAGGGCCACCCGCAGCAAGGGGCTAGACAGACACAGGGACTTCAGAGAGGTGTTTCTAGATGAGGTTTTGGAGGAGCCAGGATAGGATACAGGGCACTCAGCAGGCATAGCCAGCTCGCACTCAGCAGTCTGCTCGGGTTGGACCGGTAGGATCAGTACACCATAGTACATGAGGGACCCCATCTCAAAGGGGTACAAGAGGTTGTTTTATTTGTGGGTCTCCAGATCACTATATGCGCATGTGCCCGCACAAACCCAATACCATGGATGCACAGAGAGATGCCATATCCAAGCAGATGGTGGGTGATGTAGGACGCGCTCATCGTGTATATGCAGTGGTTGACAACCGCCAGGCCGAGCATCAGGCCACAGTCATTGAGACGATAGGTACTATCAGGGGTATTTCAGTCTCAGTACTTTTTGATTCAGGTGCTTCAGATTCCTTTATATCACTTTCTATAGTGGACCAGTGTGGGCTAGTGGTGGCTAGGCAACCAGATAGATGGCAGGTTGAGTTGGCCTCTAGGGCCAAACTCGCCGTGGACTCGTATGTGGAGAGTTGCGTACTTGATTTAGGAGCCTTCTCCACTACTCTTGACCTCTGAGTTATTCCTCTAGGTTTCTATCAGGTAGTTTTGGGCATGGATTGGCTCGAGTCTCATCGAGCTAAGGTGGATTGCAGAAATAAGGTCAATGAGTGTCAAGATGATCTTGGGAGTGCAGTAGTTATATCAGGGATGCAGAGGCCTATCTCCTTGCGCATGATATCGGCTAAGCAACTCAAACGGAGCATGTGTAAGGGTTGTCAGTTGTATGCTATCACCATCAGTGATCGATCTGAGAGCATTCCAGAGCATTCACTCTTAAATGATCATGTAGTTTTGAGGGAGTATGCAGATGTATTTATAGGCGAGCTTCCAAGGTTACCACCCGGCAGAGAGGTGGATTTCACCTTTGATTTAGCACTTGGATCGGCACCAGTTTCTAGGGCACCTTATCGGTTGACAACTCCAGAGCTTCATGAGCTCAAGATTTAGTTAGAGGAATTGTTAGAAAAGGGCCTCATTCGCCCTAGTGTATCTCCTTGAGGAGCACCAGTCATATTTGTGAAGAAGGACGGTTCTCTCAGGCTTTGTGTAGACTTCAGACAGCTCAATAAGGTCACAATAAAGAACCGTTATTCGCTCCCTAGGATTGATGACTTATTTGATCAGATGCGTGGGGCGAGAGTATTCTCCAAAATTGATCTCAAGTCAGGGTATCATCAGTTGCGCATTTCAGATGTAGACATTCATAAGACAGCATTTCGCACACGTTATGGGCATTACGAGTTCACAGTGGTTCCCTTTGGTTTGACCAATGCCTCAGTTGTCTTCATGAGCCTCATGAATGGTCTTTTCAGGACATTTCTGGATCGCATTGTATTAGTGTTCCTTGATGACATCTTGATCTATTCTCGTTCTGAGGAGGAACATTAGGAGCATTTGAGACAGGTACTTCAGTTTTGAGAGAACAGAAGTTGTATGGGAACTTGGAAAAATGCATCTTCTTGTAGACAGAGATTCGGTACTTAGGCCATATCATTTCAGGCGAGGGTATCTTTGTAGATCCCTCTAAGATATAGGCTATCTTGGACAGGCCAGCACCCACATCAGTTACTGAGGTGAGGAGTTTCATGGGTTTGGCAGGGTATTACCGCAGGTTCGTACAAGACTTTTCTAGGATTTCTCACCCTATCACTTCTCTTCAGAGGAAAGGGAAGAGTTTTGATTGGTCAGAGAAATGTGAGCAGGCCTTTCAGTTGCTTAAGGAAAGGTTATCCACAGCACCCATCTTAGTAGTCCCAGACCCAATAGAGGATTTTGTTTTTTGTACTGATGCTTCACTAGAGGGTTTGGGGGTAGTTCTTATGCAGGAGCGTCAAGTTATTGCCTTTGAGTTTCGTAAGCTCAAGGACTACGAGTTTAATTATCCTACTCACGACTTAAAGCTTGTAGCAGTTGTTCATGCTCTTGTTCGTTGGCAACATTTCTATTTGGGTAGACCTTTCATTTTGAGGATAGATCATCAGAGTTTACTGCATATTTTCTCACAGCCGAACCTGAACGCTCGTCAAAGGCGTTGGATGGAGTTCCTATGTGAGTATGACATGGAGGTTTAGTACAGCAAAGGGAAGGAAAATGTGGTTGCAGATGCTCTTAGTAGATGATGACATGTGCTTGCTTCTTTAACACTTCAGTTAGATTTGAGAGGCAGGATTCTTGAGCACCTTCCAGAGGAAAGATTTTATGAGGGAGCTAAACAAATGTTGGAGTCACATGGTTCTTTAGAGGGTAGATATTCGGGGTGTGTTTTAGAGACAGATGGTTTACTTCGATTCCACAGGCGCATCTACGTGCCTAAGTAAAGTTATCTGTGTAGCTTCATCCTCACAGAAGCTCATCAAGCCCCATATGCGGCACATCCAGGAGTGAAGAAAATGCATGCCGATCTGAGGGAGTTATATTATTGGCCAGGTCTTCGACGGGAAATAGTATATTTTGTTACACGTTGCCTTGAGTGCCAGAGGGTCAAGGTAGAGCATTCTCATCCTGCATGACTTTTACACCCTCATGATATTCCCGAGTGGAAATGGGATGTGATTTCCATGGATTTCATAGTCGGACTCCCTATGTCTTCTTATCATCATGACGCCATTATGGTCACCGTGGATAAGTTGACTAAGGTTACGCATTTTTCGCTAGCCAAGGTCACCTATAATGCACAGGCCATTGCCAAAATATTTATGCAGGACACCTTTGAGTTCGGATAGACTAGATGACAGGATTATTTTGGGACCAGCCTACCTTTAGGATTTAGAGCAGCAGGTTGTTCTGATTAGACAACATCTTGAGCAGGCCAGAGCATGACAAAAGGCGTATGCAGACACCAAGAGGATTGATCGTCACTTCTCAGTGGGTGACAAAGTCTTCTTGAGGGTTCGTCTGCATAAGAGTCTTATCCATTATGGAAAGGGTTCTAAGCTATCGCCTCGTTTTGTGGGGCCTTTTGATATTTTAGAGGTCATCGGTCCAGTTACCTATCGCCTAGTTTTGCCACCACGCCTTGCACGAGCCCACAATATTTTCCATGTTTATGTACTACGTAGATATGTACCTGATGCTTCTCATGTTTTGGATTGGTCGGCATTACAGGTAGAGGACGGAGGATAGTGGAGACTGGAGCCCGTACGCATACTGGAGCACCAGAGGTTGGCCCTTCGAGGTCGAGACTTGGACTAGGTTAGAGTACAGTGGGACCGGTACGACGAGACAGTAGCTACCTGGGAGGATGCGATACTTTTGAGGGCTAGATATCCCTATCTCTTTCAATGACTTCCAGCAGGAAGTCTAATTTTAGTAGAGGGGGATGTAGTGCCCACACTTTTTATAGCTCGGTGACTTGTTGTTTCTTTGCTCATAGACATGTTTTGACAGTGATTGGTTATATTTTGGACATTATATTTAGAGATTTGATCTTATTAGACATGTGTGGACATTTAGGTGTATAGCGCATATTTAGCTTAATTTCTATATTGTCGCATTTTCTTAGAATGTCATGGATACTAATGGCTATGATGTTGTGTTTGGAACATAATTATAATAATGGATAGTTATTGCATGTGGAATTCTATGGTTATATGTCACGTATCATCTTGTCTAACTTTTGGAATATTGAGTATAATTGTGCACGTTGTCGCATCTTGATTTCAGTATGATGTTAGGTTAGTTGTGAACGCATTGATATCTTACTATGTCATTGAATTATATTGTATCGGATAGGTGCAGTTAATGTGTGCAATGAGTGTGCAGGTGATAGGTTTACAGGAGAACGTGGGATTCAGGCCAGCTACTCAATCTTGCACAAGCAGCCCACGGGTTGAGTCCTAGCCATGTTCATTGTGTGAAGCCTTAGTATAGGAGATTATTACTTTGGGCACTATGAGTTACCCCAATTTTTGTAATGTATTGTGCTTTGAATTATTAATTTTGTTTAGGGTAGTGGATTTGATGTAAACTTGTTTTGGTAGTCAATAATCCCTTTTTCTTTTAAATTGTTGATTTTGTTAATGGGTCCCTTAATCACAACGGTTTAGGGTCACATGTGAGACCCTTGGGTGGTCCCCACACCCTCTACCCTTGTGCTAACAATGCAAAACCTGAAATTGGGTTATTTTGGGCATTTTTGGGGACCTCTTTGTAGCTTGGGAGTTCCCCTAACACAAAAATGAGCCCTTAGACCCTACCTAATGGGTAGGGGGGCTTATTTTCAAGGCTAGAGGGAGTTTTCCCTCCCTTTTTACCTCTTGTCTGGTCACATCCATGTAAGAGATGTGGATTTGAGTGCTTATCAAAAGTTTCACTTATTTTGTCTTGCTTACATTTAAGGGAATTTGAGAGAAGAGGGCAAAAAGATAAATTTACCCTTTCTCTCTTTTGTTTTGGCATCTTTGACCTTGATGAGGGAGAGGGGTGACACATGTCACCCCCTCATTTGTGAGGATGTTTGCTTGCTCCTCTTCAAATTCCCATTCATGGGAAAACAGAAGGATTTTTTTTGAAACTTCTTGCTTGGGATGCTTGTGGATTTTGGAGCTTGGGGATTGGCTTGAGTGAAGGTGTGGAGAAATTTGAAGTTAGAGAGATTTTTGGAGAGCTTTCGTTGAGGTAGGCTCTTATGTCTTTTGCTTGTATTGCATTTATCTTACTTTTTAGATGGGTTGCATAGCTTTGTTATTTGGTTGTTGTAGTTTGTTTACTCCCTCCATCATATGGCATGATGGACAAGCCTTGTAGGGTTTTAGTGTTTCCCCTCAATGGTTGAGGTGGGGAAGTTGATTCATTTGGCTTGAATCTTCTTTCCCATTTTTGGCAAGGAAACCCCTTTGGGGTTTGAAAATCCTTCCAAGAAGGACTTGGAGAAAGGGAGGAGGAATAAGGAGGGTTTTGGATTGGAAATTGGGAGCAATAAGGAGGATATGGAGTTTGTTGCTTTGTGCAAGAAATTTTTGGAATAAATTTTTTGGAGAACTTTCTCCTCTCTTCCCCACTTTTGAGGAAAAACATGGGTTCTCCTCCTTGTAAATTTTGGAGTCTTGTTTTTGTATTTGTCTTATTTTTGTGTGCTTGCATTATTGTTAGTGTACCCTTCATCTTGTGCAAGTTTTGGTTAGTTATCCTCTTTCCCATGGGCTTGGGGGAGGCTAGCATGCATCCCAACCTTGGGAGAGGCATGTAATGATGCCTATGGTTGGGTGGCAAACAAGCTCTTTCTCCTTGTTGGTTTTCTTAAAGGCATGAAGGATGTATCTCAAGCTTGGAATCTCTTGTCATCTTGGAGCTCATTGTCTCCTTCATTTTGTTGGCATTCCTCTCTTTGTGACTCTAAACTATGGCTATTTGAAGAGTGTTCATTTTTTTGTAAAGCATCCTCATTGTGAATTAGAACCACTTGTAAGATTGGAAGCCCTTGTATTTGAAGACTTTCTTCCAATCTTGGAAAGAAATTTTGTTGGATTGTTGCCTTGTATATTTAGCATGCTTGTGTGAAGTACTGAGATTATTGAGGGGTTGCGCAAAAGGAAGAATTGTATGATGTTGTATTCCTCTAAATATATTTAATAGAAGTATTCTTGTTACATAACTTAATCATGCAATGTTCTTGGGATTTTATTTGGGCAAAAAAGTTGGTTATCCGAAATGAAAATATTCTCATTGAGCAATATGTTTCCTCTTGTAGTTTTTTTCTCTTTTATACATATTGGCAAATGAAGAAAGGTAGACTTCTTTTGTTCTCTTGTGCATTCAAGAGATTTACTTTCTTTTTGTATCTCTTTTTTTAAAAAAATTAAAAATAAAAAGGAAAATTACTATGCCTCTTAACTGGTTGTATTGTGGGTATATGTCTATATGTATAACTAGGTTGCTGTTAAAATTATTTAATATGCATGTTCATGTATTTTATATTGTCAATAAAATTATATATATATATATATATATATATATATATATATACATACATATATAATACGTATTAATCAAATATATAAAAAAAGGGGATTTACACACAAATGTAAATAAACAAAAACAAACAAAAACAATGGGGGGGTCGAACTCCCCACACACCCTGCACTGTCAACGAGGGGTGCTACCCCCCACAAACCCATCCCCGTAGCCTTGCTACCCTCCCCTCGCACCCACAGCCTCCCTGCCATGTTCCCCCTCCGGCCGCCTCCTTCCTTCGCCTCGCCCTGCTCCTCTAACCTCCCGCCAGCAACTCTGCGCGTGTCTCCCTCCAGCCTGTCCCGCGGCCTGTCCTCCCTCACATCCTCCCTTCCATGCGTCCGCCTCCACAGTCCCAGCCATGAATTCCTACAAACAAACCCCCAAAATGAAAGAGAAAATGAAAATGTTAGTGTAAAGCGATAAGAGCAGAGGAAATGATTAAATATGTGGAGAACAAAGATTTCAAAGGAAAATATTAAACAAGACTTTTTAGGTTTTCATGTCAATAAATAGATCTAGGGTGGATTCTTTTCATCCTAGGCCCATAAAGTATTTTAGATGGCTTGCTCCATTTGTTATTTTTTTTAATTAACTTGTGAGAGAATACTGCAAATATATATATATATATATATATATATATATATATATATATATATATATATATATATATATATATATATATATATATATATATATATATAAATATAAAATGAGGTACTTTAACCACGTTAATCTGATGTTATGCCGGGGGGTGTGCAATGTAGCTAAGTATGATGTTTTCCTTCTGGGGCATATGTAAATTATAATAATAAATAAATATGTTTTTTATGGTGCCAAGGGATTATTGTAAATGATGATCAAGTTGAGTGATGTGAAAACACAAAATTGTCGTTTATCCCTAATTAAATCTTTTACCTAACAATCATTCAAATCTTGTTATCATAACGAGTTGGAGATTAACCCGTACTGAAATATCATGACTCATATTAAAACAATGTGGTCCTCATTTATCTTCCTCTCATGGTAAAATATTACAATACTATATATTTATAAACGAAAGCGATATGATTAATTATTTAAATGTATAAAAACATTTGTCTGGCTTGGTCCCCGCCAGCATCGAAGCTACCTCTGGAAGGAACCCAAATAAGTTTGGGTCTTCTTTTGACGTATGCGTATTCATATACATTTTTTAATCCTGGTAAAGCTTTAGTCGCGGAGCGAAATAAACCCAACTTGTCTTAAACGCATCAACCTCTAATTGAGGTTCTAGTAATAATATTTCACCTCTTTTAAGAAAATGTAATTGTTTTTAATTGTGTTTCTTTTTTTTAAGCTTCACCATAAAAGCCAAAAAAACAAATGAAAAAAAAAAAAGTTTATGTTGATGTAAAATTAGGGCATTACAGTTGGTATCAGAGCATGGGATTCGCACACACGGACCACAGGGTAACTAATTAAAATAGTTAATGGTAATTTTAACAACACAAAATTAACTAAATGAATAAAAATAAACAGATAAAATAAATCATCCACAACCACTAAATTTTAAAATTAATAAATTGCTCACTCACCTCGTGCGCAGGATGGCACCCAAGCAAGGACGATCAGCTAGAGGTTTGGGGCGTAATGCATCTACGCAGGAGCCGTCGGCACTCGAATTTGGGCCTCGGATATTAGAGGCCTTGCACCAGTTGATAGGCGTTGTGGAGCGGCATCTACCACCACCACAGGAGACGAGGAGCCGATAGGCAAGGACGTGCATTCAGAGCCACCAGAGCATGACACACCGAGGTGGGAGAGGTCACGTAGCCCTTCCATTCATCATGAGAGGGTAGCCTCGTTCTGTGGTAGCTGCTCACACAGTCTCGAGAGACCATTCGAGGATAGGAGACTCCCTTCGCCTGTTGGACCACATCGTCAGGATCGAGATACAGGCAGTGTGATTAGGGATCTTCTTCGTTTGCAGCCACCCACCTACACCGGCTCTACAGATGGATTTGGGGCTGAGTCATGGCTCCTTAGTTTGGATAGTTGCTTTGGCTTGCACTCTTACGAGAGCAACGTCAAGGCAAGGTTCGCCATACACCTCCTCCGAGATGCAGCAGGTGTTTGGTGGAGGAATGAGGAGCGGAAGCTCCATCTGACTTGAGAGACAGTGACTTGAGAGATGTTTGAGGAGCGTTTCAGGGCTCGTTACATGTCAGAGGATTTTGTGCAGAAGAGGATCGATGAGTTTCACGACTTACAACAGGGATCTGGCACAGTAGCACAGTATGAGAGCAGGTTCCTGGACCTTCTACAGTATGTGGACTTCCTGCAAGATGAGAAATTGTAGGTTAACAGGTTCATTCAAGGGCTTAATGCAGATATAGCAGGAGCAGTTAGGATGCTATCTCCTCCCACACTCGAGAAGGCCATTGAGAAGGCCTACTTAGCCGAGGAGAACAGGACCAAGGCACAGGAGCATCGTGATAAAAACAAGAGCAAGTTTCAGGAGAGGATACATGCCTTCCAGAGTCAGAGGTCACTAGGTACTGCACCACCCCCTAGAGGAGGATTTTGGCCTCCGCCAGCAACGATGAGGGCTCCACCGCACCCGCAGCGACAATCAGCAGGGCCACCCGCAGCAGGGGGCTAGACAGACACAGGGACTTCAGAGAGGTGTTTCTAGAGGAGGTTTTGGAGGAGCCAGGAATAGGAGGTAGGGCACTCAGCAGTCTGCTAGGGTTGGACCGGCAGGATCAGTACACCAGAGTACAGCAGGGACCCCATCTCAGAGGGGTACAGGAGGTTGTTTTTTTTGTGGGTCTCCAGATCACTATGTGCGCATGTGTCTGCACAAACCCAATACCATGGATGCACAGAGCTGCTAGAACCGAGCAGACGGTGGGTGATGTAGGACGTGCTCATCGTGTATATGCAGTGGTTAACAACCGCCAGGCCGAGCATCAGGCCACAGTCATTGAGATGACAGGTACTATCAGGGGTATTTCAATCTTAGTACTTTTTGATTCAGGTGCTTCAGATTCCTTTATATCACTTTCTATAGTGGACCAGTGTGAGCTAGTGGTGGCTAGGCAACCAGATAGATGGCAGGTTGAGTTGGCCTCTAGGGCCAAACTTGCCATGGACTCGTATGTGGAGAGTTGCGTACTTGATTTAGGAGCCTTCTCCACTACTTTTGACCTCCGAGTTATTCCCCTAGGTTTCTAATAGGTAGTTTTGGGCATGGATTAGCTCGAGTCTAATCGAGCTAAGGTGGATTGCAGAAATAAGGTCATTGAGTGTCAGGATGATCTTGGGAGTGCGGTGGTTATATCAGGGATGCAGAGGCCTATCTCCTTGCGCATGATATCGGCTAAGCAACTCAAACAGAGCATGCGTAAGGGTTGTCAGTTGTTTGCTATCACCATCAGTGATCGATCTGAGAGCATTCCAGAGCATTCACCCTTATATGATTATGCAGTTTTGAGGGAGTATGCAGATGTATTTCCAGGCGAGCTTCCATGGTTACCACCCCGCAGAGAGGTGGATTTCACCATTGATTTAGGACCTGGATCGACACCAGTTTCTAGGGCACCTTATCGGATGACGACTCCAGAGCTTCATGAGCTCAAGATTCAGTTAGAGGAATTGTTAGATAAGGGTCTCATTCGCCCTAGTGTATCTCTTTGGGGAGCGCCAGTCATATTTGTGAAGAAGAAGGATGGTTCTCTTAGGCTTTGTGTAGACTTCAGATAGCTCAATAAGGTCACAATAAAGAACCGTTATCCACTCCCTAGGATTGATGACTTATTTGATTAGATGCGTGGGGCGAGAGTATTCTCCAAAATTGATCTCAAGTTAGGGTATCATTAGTTGCGCATTTCATATGCAGACATTCATAAGACAACATTTCGCACACGTTATGGGCATTACGAGTTCACAGTGGTTCCCTTTGGTTTGACCAATGCCCCAGCTGTCTTCATGAGCCTCATGAATGGTATTTTCAGGACATTTCTGGATCGCTTTGTCTTAGTGTTCCTTGATGACATATTGATCTATTCTCGTTCTGAGGAGGAACATGAGGAGCATTTGAGACAAGTACTTCAGGTTTTGAGAGAGCAGAAGTTGTATGGGAACTTGGAAAAATGCAACTTCTTTCAGACAGAGATTCGGTACTTAGGCCATATCATTTCAGGAGAGGCTATCTTTGTAGATCCCTCTAAGATACAGGCTATCTTGGATTCGCCAACACTCACATCAGTTACTGAGGTGAGGAGTTTCATGGGTTTGGCAGGGTATTACCGCAGGTTCGTACAAGACTTTTCTAGGATTGCTCACCCTATCACTTATCTTCAAAGGAAAGGGAAGAAGTTTGATTGGTCAAAGAAATGTGAGCAGGCCTTTTAGTTGCTTAAGGAAAGGTTAACCACAGCAACCATCTTAGCAGTCCAAGACCCGACAGAGGATTTTGTTGTTTGTACTGATGCATCACTAGAGGGTTTGGGGGCAGTTCTTATGCAGGAGCGGCGAGTTATTGCCTTTGAGTCTCGTAAGCTCAAGGACTACGAGCTTAATTATCCTACTCACGACTTGGAGCTTGCAGCAGTTGTTCATGCTCTTGTTCGTTGGCGACATTTCCTTTTCGGTAGACCTTTCATTTTGAGGACAGATCATCAGAGTTTGTAGCATATTTTCTCACAGCCGAACCTCAACGCTCGTCAAAGGCGTTGGATGAAGTTCCTATGTGAGTATGACATGGAGGTTTAGTACATCAAAGGGAAGGAAAACGTGGTTGTAGATGCTCTTAGTAGACGACGACATGTGCTTGCTTCTTTGACACTTCAGTCAGATTTGAGAGGCAGGATTCTTGAGCACCTTCCAGAGGATAGATTTTATGAGGGAGCTAAACAAATGTTGGAGTCACAGGGTTCTTTAGAGGGCAGATATTCAGGGTGTGTTTTAGAGACAGATGGTTTGCTTCAATTCCACAGGGGCATCTACATGCCTAAGTCAGGTGATCTGCGTAGCTTCATCCTCACAGAGGCTCATTGAGCCCATATGCGGCACATCCAGGAGTGAAGAAAATGCATGCCGATCTGAGGGAGTTATATTATTGGCCAGGTCTTCGACGGGACATAGCAGATTTTGTTGCACGTTGCCTTGAGTGCCAGAGGGTCAAGGCAGAGCATTCTCATCCTGCATGACTTTTACACCCTCATGATATTCCCGAGTGGAAATGGGATGTGATTTCCATGGATTTCATAGTCGGACTCCCTATGTCTTCTTATCGTCATGACGCCATTATGGTCACCGTGGATAAGTTGACTAAGGTTGCGCATTTTTCGCCAACCAAGGTCACCTATAATGCACAGGGCATTGCCAAAATATTTATGGAGGACATTGTTAGGTTGCATGGGATTCCGAAGACCATCATTAATGATAGGGATACCATCTACACTTCAGTTTTCTGGACTTCTTTTCAGGATGCTCTGGGTACTCAGATCAATTTCAGTTCAACTTATCATCCAGAGACAGATGGGCAAACAGAGAGGGTTAATCAGGTGTTAGAGGACATGTTGAGAATGTATGTGATGGATCAGTAGAAGAAATGGGAAGATTATTTGCATCTAGTTGAGTTTGCCTATAACAACAGCTATCATAGTTCCATTGGTATGGCTCCTTACCAGGCCTTGTATGGACGACCTTGCAGGACACCTTTGAGTTCGGATAGACTAGATGACAGGATTATTCTGGGACCAGCCTACCTTCAGGATTTAGAGCAGCAGGTTGTTCATATTAGACAGCGTCTTGAGCAGGTCAGAGCATGACAAAAGGCGTATGCAGACACCAAGAGGATTGATCGTCACTTCTCAGTGGGTGACAAAGTCTTCTTGAGGGTTCGTCCGCATAAGAGTCCTATCCGTTATGGAAAGGGTTCTAAGCTATCACCTCGTTTTGTGGGGCCTTTTGATATCTTAGAGGTCATCGGTCCAGTTGCCTATCGCCTAGCTTTGCCACCACGCCTTGCACAGGCCCATGATGTTTTCCATGTTTCTGTACTACGTAGATATGTACCTGATGCTTCTCATGTTTTGGATTGGTCGGCATTATAGGTAGAGGACGGAGGGCAATGGAGACTGGAGCTCGTACACATACTGGAGCATCGGAGGTTGGCCCTTTGGAGTCGAGACTTGGACCAGGTTAGAGTACAGTGGGACCGGTACGACGAGACAACAGCTACTTGGGAGGATGCGATACTTTTGAGGGCTAGATATCCCTATCTCTTTCAGTGACTTCCAGGAGGAAGTCTAATTTTAGTAGAGGGGGATGTAGTGCCCACACTTTTTATAGCTCGCTGACTTGTTGTTTCTTTGCTCATAGACATGTTTTGACAGTGATTGGTTATATCTTGGACATTATATTTAGAGATTTGATCTTATTAGACATGTGTGGACATTTAGGCGTATAGCGCCAATTTAGCTTAATTTCTATATTGTCGCATTTTCTTAGAATGTCATGGATACTAATGGATATGATGTTGTGTTTGGAACATAATTATAATAATGGATAGTTGTTGCATGTGGAATTCTATGGTTATATGTCACGTATCATCTTGTCTAACTTTTGGAATATTGAGTATAATTGTGCACGTTGTCGCATCTTGATTTCAGTATAATGTTAGGTTAGTTTTGAACGCATTGATATCTTACTATGTCATTGAATTATATTGTATCAGACATGTGCGGTTAATGTGTGCAATGAGTGTGCAGGTGATAGGTTTACAGGAGAACGTAGGATTCAGGCCAGCTACTCAATCTTGCACAAGCAGCCCACGGGCTGAGTCCTAGCCATGTTCATTGTGTGAAGCCTTAGTATATGAGATTATTACTTTGGGCACTATGAGTGACCCCAATTTTTGTAATGTATTGTGCTTTGAATTATTAATTTTGTTTAGGGTAGTGGATTTGATGTAAACTTGTTTTGGGAGCCAATAATCCCTTTTTCTTTTAAATTGTTGATTTTGTTAATGCGTCCCTTAATCACAAGGGTTTAGGGTCACATTTGAGACCCTTAGGTGGTCCCCACACCCTCTACCCTTGTGCCAACAATGCAAAACCCGAAATTGGGTTATTTTGGGTATTTTTGGGGACCCCTTTGTAGCTTGGGAGTTCCCTTAACACAAAAATAAGCCCTTAGACCCTACCTAATGGGTAGGGGGCTTATTTTCAAGGCTAGAGGGAGTTTTCCCTCCCTTTTTACCTCTTGTCTGGTCACATCCATGTAAGAGATGTGGATTTGAGTGCTTATCAAAAGTTTCACTTATTTTGTCTTGCTTACATTTAAGGGAATTTGGGAGAAGAGGGCAAAAAGATAAATTTACCCTTTCTCTCTTTTGTTTTGGCATCTTTGACCTTGATGAGGGAGAGGGGTGACACATGTCACCCCCTCATTTGTGAGGATGATTGTTTGCTCCTCTTCAAATTATCATTCATGGGAAAAGATAGGGAATTTTTTTGAAACTTCTTACTTGGGATGCTTGTGGATTTTGGAGCTTGGAGATTGGCTTGTGTTAAGGTGTGGAGAAATTTTAAGTTAGAGAGCTTTTTGGAGAGCTTTCGTTGAGGTAGGCTCTTATGTCTTTTGCTTGTGTTGCATTTATTCTAGTTTTTAAATGGGTTGCATGGCTTTGTTATTTGGTTGTTGTTTGTTTTACTCCCTCCATCATATGGATTGATGGAGTTTTGGAGTGTGAGGGAAGAGAGAGGGAATTTTCCCTCTCAATCCTCAAGGCTTGATGGACAAGCCTTGTAGGGTCTTAGTGTTTCCCCTCAATGGTTAAGGTGGGGAAGTTGATTCATTTAGCTTGAATCTCCTTCCCCATTCTTGGTAAGGAAACCCCTTTGGGGTTTGAAAATCCTTCCAAGAAGGACTTGGAGAAAGGGAGGAGAAATAAGGAGGGTTTTGGATTGGAAATTAGGAGCAATAAGGAGGATATGGAGTTTGTTACTTTGTGCAAGAAATTTTTGGAATAAAAGTTTTGGAGAACTTTCTCCTCTCTTCCCCACTTTTGAGGAAAAACATGGGTTCTCCTCGTAAATTTTGGAGTCTTGTTTTTGTATTTGTTTTATTTTTGTGTGCTTGCATTATTGTTAGTGTACCTTTCATCTTGTGCAAGTTTTGGTTAGTTATCCTCTTTCCCATGGGCTTTGGGGAGGCTAGCATGCATCCCAACCTTGGGAGAGGCATGTAATGATGCCTATGGTTGGGTGGCAAACAAGCTCTTTCTCCTTGTTGGTTTTCTTAAAAGCATGAAGGATGTATCTCAAGCTTGGAATCTCTTGTCATCTTGGAGCTCATTGTCTCCTTCATTTTGTTGGCATTCCTCTCTTTGTGACTCTAAACTATGGCTATTTGAAGAGTGTTCATTTTTTTTGTAAAGCATCCTCATTGTGAATTGGAACCACTTGTAAGATTGGAAGCCCTTGTATTTGAAGACTTTCTTCCAACCTTAGAAAGAAATTTTGTTGGATTGTTGCCTTGTATATTTAGCATGCTTGTATGAAGTATTGAGATTATTGAGGGGTTGTGCAAAATGAAGAATTGTAAGATGTTGTATTCCTCTAAATATATCTAATAGAAGTATTCTTGTTACATTTCTTAATCATGCAATGTTCTTGGGATTTTATTTGGGCAAAAAAGTTGGTTATCCGAAATGAAAATATTCTCATTGAGCAATACGTTTCCTCTTGTAGTTTTTTTCTCTTTTATACATATTGGCAAATGAAGAAAGGTAGATTTCTTTTGTTCTCTTGTGCAGTCAAGAGATGTACTTTCTTTTTGTATCTTTTTTTTTTTTTAAATAAAAAATAAAAAGGAAAATTACTATACCTCTTAACTGGTTGTATGTGGGTATATGCCTATATGTATAACTAGGTTGTTAAAATTATTTAATATGCATGTTCATGTATTTTATATTGTCAATAAAATGATGCTAAATTAGTTAATATGCATATTAGTGTAAATCCTTTTTTATATATATATTTGATTAATACGTATTATATATATATATATATATATATATATATATATATATATATATATATATATATATATATATATATATATATATATATAAAATACGTATTAATCAAATATATATAAAAAAAAGGATTTACACAAAACTGTAAATAAACAAAAACAGTGGGGGAGTCAAACCCCCCACACACCCTGCACTGTCAACGGGGGGCGCTGCCCCCTACAAACCCATCCCTGCAGCCTTGCTGCCCTCCCCTCGCACCTGCGACCTCCCTTCCATGTTCCCCCTCCGGCCGCCCCCTTCCTTTGCCGCACCCTGCTCCTCTAACCTCCTGTCAGCACCTCTGCCCGTGTCTCCCTCCAACTTGTCCCGCGGCCTGTCCTCCCTCACGTCCTCCCTTCCATACGTCCGCCTCCACAGTCCCAGCCACGAATTCCTACAAACAAACCCCCAAAATGAAAGAGAAAATGAAAATGTTAGTGTAAAGCGGTAAGAGCAGAGGAAATGATTAAATATATGGAGAAGAAAGATTTCAAAGGAAAATATGAAACAAGACTTTTTAGGTTTTCATGTCAATAAATAGATCTAGGGTGGATTCTTTTCATCCTAGGCCCATAAAGTATTTTAGATGGCTTGCTCCATTTGTTATTTTTTTAAATTAACTTGTGAGAGAATACTGCATATATATAATGAGGTACTTTAACCACGTTAATCTGATATTATGCCTGGGGGGTGCAATGTAGCTAAGTATGATGTTTTCCTTCTGGAGCATATGTAAATTATAATAATAAATAAATATGTTTTTTATGGTGCCAAGGGATTACTGTAAATGATGATGATCAAGTTGAGTGATGTGAAAACACAAAATTGTCGTTTATCCCTAATTAAATCTTTTACCTAACAATCATTCAAATCTTGTTATCATAACGAGTCGGAGATCAACCCGTATTGAAATATCATGACTCGTATTAAAACAATATGGTCCTCATTTATCTTCCTCTCATGGTAAAATATTACAATACTATATATTTATAAACGAAAGCGATATGATTAATTATTTAAATGTATAAAAACATTACTCTAGCTTGGTCCCCGCCCGCATCGAAGCTACCTCTGGAAGGAACCCAAATAAGTTTGGGTCTTCTTTTGACGTATGCGTATTCATATACATTTGTAATCCTGGTAAAGCTTTAGTCGCGGAGTGAAATAAATCCAACTTGTCTTAAATGCATCAACCTCTAATTGAGGTTCGAGTAATAATGTTTCGCCTCTTTTAAAAAAATGTAATTGTTTTTAATCGTGTTTCTTTTTTTTTAAGCTTCATCATAAAAGCCAAAAAAACAAATGAAAAAAAAAAATAGTTTACGTTGATGTAAAATTAGGGCATTACACCAAGCTGCTCTTGAGCAATGTTTGGGTGTTGTGCCGTGCAAATTATCAAAGGCTCAGATGGTGGTCTGTGAAAGAATGCTCACCATTGAAGACCTTCGTGAAGCCACCATGCAAATGGCTAATGATAAAGTGTCGTGTTGTAATGGGTTCCCTTGCGAATTCTACAAAGCCCTTTGGGATTCAGTCAGACAAGACCTCTTTCAAGTTTATCTTGAAGGCTTTCAGCAACAATTCTTAGGGCCACACATTAATAAGGTAAACATCAAATTCATCCCTAAACAAGGAGACCGTGAGAAAATTACCTATTGGCATCTGATCGCGTTGCTAAATGTTTCCTCTAAAATCATTGCCAAAGCGTTAGCTTCGCGGTTAGGCAATCTTTTGCCAATTGTTATTCAGCCAGAACAAACAGGATTTATACAAAGTAGATACATCCTGGATAACATCATTGTGGTGCGGTAAGGCATGGAATAGGCTCACCAATCTAATCAGGCCGCAATGTTTATCAAATTGATTTTGCGAAGGCTTATGATCCGAATAAATGACCATTCATACTGGTAGGAATTAGCTTGTTATTGTGAACATTAGATATTTATATATTTGTGTGTGCAAATATATATTATGTATTGTGTGAGTTGTAACTTCACGTAGATAAGAGTTTGTTGAGATATGTTGAGTGATTAGTGGATCACAAGATATTATAGGGAGTAGTTTGAGATTGAAGTTGACTCCTTATATTAAGGAGATCAATCTTCTATATATTGTAATCTCCCTTGTCTAATAAAATATCCCAGAGGTTTTCAATATCAGAACTCTATTATTCTATTTCCAGTGTATTAATTCTCTGTATTTTTCTTATTAAATATGGCTCAAGCTCAGGATTTGGTATCAGAGCAGGTATGGAGTCTTGAGATATTCTTTGGGTAACCATTATAATTTTTGGTTGCTCTGTTGATGATCATACCTAGGCGTAGCTCAGACTATAGGAAGATTAATCAAGTAGCGTTTAAGCTTGAGGAATGTGAAGAAGGTGTTCAGGTTTGCAACAATAGATTTTATAAGCCCCTGTGAAAGCGTCTACATCAGCATGGTCAGACTGTAGGTTCACATTCATTACATGTGTCTTCCATGTAGTATATAATCACGTTCATGCATTTGTTCTACCAAGTTTCATGCAGTGATCGATATGCATGATTAGCCTTTCTGTTGTAGCCTACCAGAACCATCATCGATTCCATCAACCATTACAATCTTCCACGCAATCATTCCATCTCCACACTCATAGTCATTTGTGCATTCTGCAGTCATGGATCTGTCGAAGTTCCTACATTCTTGTCATTCCCGCGACACAAATTTGGTGGCCGTATTTTTTTAGGTGTGTGATGAGTGTTTGCTTTCAATGTGCAATTGTGAAAATAAGAACAAATTATTGTTCAATTGTAATGTATAAAATTCCTAAAGGTAACTCTTGATGTAATGAAATAGGTGAACAAAAGCGCCACAGTAAGACAGTTCATGGATCTTGAAAAGGTTTGTAGGAGATCCATAAAACTACACGAGGTGGACAGGCGATGGACCTATTACACGTCAAGGTTTGTGGTAAACCTGTAAAACCATAGAAGGTTGAGCATTGCTCCCTTCATTATTATCAAGGTGATGAGTCACAGAGTTTGACATGCTCCGTAGAGGAGAGAATACTGCAGATAAGAGTGTGTATGTTTTTTCCCATGTTCACACTAAGGGGGTGACTGTTAGGAATTAGCTTGTTATTGTGAACATTGGATATTTATATATTTGTGTGTGTGCAAATATATATTATATATTGTGTGAGTTGTAACTTCACGTAGATAAGAGTTTGTTGAGATATGTTGAGTGATTAGTAGATCACGAGATATTATATGGAGTAGTTTGAGATTGAAGTTGACTCCTTATATTAAGGAGATCAATCTTCTATATATTGTAATCTCCATTGTCCTAATAAAAGATCCCGGAGGTTTTCAATATCAAAACTCTATTATTCTATTTCCGGTGTATTAATTTTTCTTACTAAATCTGGTTCAAGCTGAAGACATACTCGCCATGCTCCAAGCCCTTGGCTTTGGTCCCATTTTTATTCAATCCATCAATATGCTTTTTGCAGATGCTTCTGCTCAGATCTCTATCAATGGGCTCAGCTCGGTGCCTTTTGGGTTTTTTTCGCTCTATTTGGTAAGGCTGACCTCTTGCCCTTGCCCCCTGCATTGAATGTGCTCGCAGCCGAAGGTTTTGGCTATCTATTAGGTCATGCCAAAGCACATGGTCTTATTCAAGGAATCTCACTTCCTGATGAGTCAACTTCTCAACTTCTTAATGGGCATTTTGCGGATGATTCCTTTCTTACACTCATTTAAGACGAAGCCAACATTCGCAATGTTATGCAATGCTTGGATACTTTCTGTTCAGCTTCTGGCTCATCCATTTCAATGGCAAAAAAACCCAGTGTTATCAGCAATCTTTCCCTCTCGCCGCCAGATTGGCTTGCCACTTTTGAATGGACAATCCTGACACATGGCGAGATTTTTAAATTCTTAGGTATTCCTTTTGCTTTTCAAGCCTCCTCGACCGAGCTATGGCAATATATCATTCAATGGGTGGCAAAAAAGTTGGAATATTGGATCACCAGGTCTTTATCTTTGGCTGACAAGTTTCAAATATGTTCGACAAGTTTTTGCAGCCACTCATGTTTATTACTCGTCATGTTGGGTACCTTCCAAAGCTTCCATTCAGAAGCTGGAAAAACTGCTCAAAGCTTTTTTGTGGGCTAATGCTTCTACAAGCAAGGGTTTTCACCAGGTAGCCTGGGATATTTGTTGCTTGCCTCGAAATTCTGGGGGTCTCGGCCTTAATTCACATTCAACGCCAAGGACAAGCTCTTTGCGCTAAATGGATTATCAAAAACATTACTGGTCAAGAAGATTGGAAAGTTCTTATACGACACGATATTGTTTAAGGTTCTCCTTATGGCCGCACTATGTGGAAAGGATTGGGGTTTGTCAATCTGCTCATCACCCCAGCTTCTTGTCAAAAAAAATTGGCACCTTTGTGCTTAAGAGCATCTGGAAAGCTTAGGAATGTGTTAAACCCTGGCTTTTGTGGAAGGGGGATAGCTTTCGAAATGGGTTTTCTATCAACTAGCAATCTCTCTGGTGGTCGCCTCGATTTTTCAATCTCAAGATAAGTGTTTAGTAGAGGTCCCAAGAATCTTTGCGCTCAAATTCTTCAAACGTGGAATTCGCACCATCGAGGACTTCTACAAAAATATTCAATCCTGATTCTCTTAACCGGATTTTAAAGCTCTATTTCGGCTTTCCAACCAGGTTCAAGATACTTTTACCACTGTCATCAATTCGGTTCCTAACTACATGTTGCATAAGATTGTTGTGCATTCCTCTTGCCCCATCGGTGGACGGATTGGGAAGTGGTATGCAGATACCCCCTTTCGTAATTAAAAAGCCAACAAAGGTTATCGTTGGCTTTCACCTCATTTTCCCATGGCAGATAAACTAAATACACAATGGGGAATTCATTCCACTCTGTCTACCTGAAGTAGGTGATTTGAAACTATTTGGACTCTTTGCGTGGAGCCCAAGATTGCTCATTTCCTTTGATGTATTCTCCACCAAGGCCTTCCTATTGAGGTTCATCTTGTTCAAATTGGGGGTCCCAACTCCCGCATGTCCTTTTTGTGGCCATCTGGAAACAATTTTGCATATTTTCCGGTTTTGTCCCAAAGCTCAAAATCCCTGGAACTGGATCTATTCATTTTTCTTTCCTTTACGGTCTCATTACTTCACTTGGCAGCATATCCTCTTTGGAGATAATCCCAAGCTTCTGGCTATGCTCACCCAAATTTGACATGTTTTCAGAGGGGAGATTATGTTTTGGAGATGGAAAGAAAGAAATGTTTTTTTTCTTTGCTAATTCTACAGTTGATCAATCTTTCTCTATTTATAATAAATCCATGACGATCTCCAATTTGCTTCCGCAGATACAAGTTCAAGCCAACAAGGTTGTGCTGGAGGCGGACCACCTCCAGACCCTACTACACCACTGGGGGAAAGCCCCATGTAATGTTGCTCAATTGCCCTCTGTCTCCTACCAGGCGCTCCTCGCCTTCCGCCTGCAATGGTCAGTGCAGCCGGTCTCAGCGTCGTGCTTTCAGTCGCACTCACCGCTCCCCAGGGTCGTTGCATCAGCGCAGTTACTCGCTAGCTTGCCGTCGGAGCCAAGGTTGGTCGTCCGCCTTCATCAACTCATCAGTAGGGTTGGGGCTCGCCGCCCCGTCAATTTGGGTGGGGCTCCCCTCTTGCTGCTACTTCACATCACGGTGTTGGGAACCCACCGCCACCATCAGACAAATTCCCTCGTCTCAGCCTCACCATTCCTAATTGCAGGGAAGTGGACCCGAAAGAAGACGTTACTGCTGGTTGGGAGCTTCTAGATGCTCGCAAGGACTTTTTCTAGGTCGGGTTAGCTGGATGATCATGATCCGCCCACTTCAGGCATGTTTGTTGTTACTGCTTTATAGTGTTTTCTTGTATGCTTTTAGGTGCTGCCTATATATTTTGTACTCTCCTAGGCTCGGCCTAGTTTGACTCTCGTTGCTCTAGGCTTGACCTGGCTTTGTTTGTGGTTTTGAGGCGTGCTTTCATACCCCCTGCTTTTTTGTTGAAATTTATCTTGTATCGTATTAAATTGAATTAATATAATATAAGATCATTTTCATAAATAAAAATATATATAATCTTAAAACTACCTAAAAATAAATTAAATACGATTTAAATCCCTAAATTTTATTGAAAAAAGTTAACACTTCAAATATTTATATTTATATATTATTTTAACAGGTCTCCCTGCTATCTCCAAAATTTGGAAAAAATAAATAGAGTCCCAAAACCCCATCCCGGCAACTTAGGTAACTATGGTTCTTACAGCTTTCTATTCTCTGCAACTTGCTCCAACATACTCTCCTACGCTGCACTTTCATGCTACATTTCCCAAAACACTCAACCAAAATGATTTACATGATCCTCAAAGAGTGCATCTGCACAAATTTAGCAAATGGACAAAACGGAGAGTCCAAAAGCCATAAACCTTTGGACGAAAGAAAATTTCCAAACATTTCAGTTTCCTTGGATCGCATGGACTCTGCTGTTCTGTCCTTTAATGTATGGTTTCGATTCTTTACGAACTTATCACAATGTCATGTTATGTGCAAGACTGTTTTGACACGGTACTAAACTTTGTGACGATTTCAGTTGTAGACAAAACCGTCAGGTATTTTACTTCCACGACTACTCTTTGGTCTCTGGGTGTTTGAATCGCCCCTGAACTGTCTGAACATGTGTCAAGCCTCTGCATCTTGTACAAACTCTGATTCTCTGCTAAATTGTCTTATTAAGGGTATTGAGAATGTCTTCAAGTCGCATATTCTCATACCACCTGGCCTAGTTTGTTCGTGTCTTTGGGGTGTGTGCTCTCATACCAACAGTTTTTTTTTTTTGAATTATTTTGTATCATCTTTTACTTGTTAATATAATATAAGATCTTATTCATCAAAAGAATGTCTTCAAGTCGTGTACTTGTTCAATTATTAGCTGAACTTCCCTAGTTTTCATGATCCAATTCGGATAGCAGTGATCTATTCTCACAGTTGTGTTAAAGCTACACCAGGCCCATGCTACTACCACTAACTGTTTGAAGGAGGTTTGGCCAAAGAGCGTAGATGCTAATACAAAATTTAATTGATCACGAGGACTCACCATTTTCATAGCCTGCCTACTTGTATGTTGGATTGTGGTGGAGTTTTTTGCACTTGTAAAGTGTATGGATCAGAAGATCAGTTGGGCTCAAGGAAACAAAACAATCAATATAAAACAAATTCATTATGAAATTTCACATTTTTCGGCAAAGAAAATATATTGACCTTAACCAGATCTGGAAAAATATAAAATATCAGAACATCCTGAGAATATTTTCAGGATGAATAAACACCCAGAAAAGAGCATGCTTAAAGTTCATCAACAGGGATACTTACATCAGCATGCGAGGATGTTGATGTCAACATTTGATGTCATAACAGCAATGAAAATATGTTGGCAGCAGAATGTCAGTATATTTTACCCTCAAATCACAAACCCCCATTGCCATATACAGTAGCAACATCAGTCTGACTGAAATCAACCTACTGACAGCATGAATGCAAAAAACACCAGTGTAAGATGAAAAATGACAGTTAGGCAATAATACAACCTTAGTGGGCTTGATGGAGGACACCGGTTTGAATGTGGAGGGGGGTAGGATTGTAAACCTTGATTAACAATATTTTTAGGTAAATGGGAAAAAATGTCCCCTTGTGAGCTTTCACAAGTGGGTCTCAAACACCAAATTGGTGTTTTCCAAGGCGGTGACCTAAAAAATTATTTTTTATCATTTTTTTTCAAGAGGATATACAGTTAGAAAGCTAACTGATTTTCAATCTAATCGTAAATCTGTGTGCATAGAAAGCTAATAGAGCCATTTGGCCTTAAGCATTTTTGGCCTTGTAAAGATTTCAATCTAATCCTTGTAAAGATTTTTGGCATTTCTGTACATAGCTTGTAGAGCCATTTGGCCTTGAAAAGCAGTTTTGGCCTTGTTAATTTGGCATTATTTCTGCACTTTCCAACTACTGTATTGCAGATACATTTTATGTTTAAAAATTAGATGGAATCAACATAGTACACATTATATTACGCTTGTGTGTACATAACTTGTAGAGCCATTTGGCCTTGACAAGCAACTTTGGCCTTGTTAATTTGGCATTATTTCTGCACTTTCCGACTACTGTACTGCAGATACATTTTATATTTAAAAATTAGATGGAATCAATATACTACACATTAAATTACGCTTGTGCGTGTTGATGTAAGAGGCATGGTGTAATGTTCTTGAAATGTTACGTATTATGGTGGTTGTTTAGCTCAGTGCATACCATTCAACTTTGTTTTGTAATGCTTCTATTTTAAAGTTTTCCCACATGATTGCATGAAAATGATAAAGGGCATTTAATATTTATAGAGTTTCTCCAAACCATGGCATCCAACTAAAGGTCATTTAAGTTCTATTATAAAGTTTCTGCCGATGATGGCATGAACATATTAAAGGGCACAGCTTTCAAGACATGTCATACTCTATATTACATCAAGTTTCCAAGATGAGGACGGCAGGGACAGGAGGACGTGTTTCTAGGATGGATTTTTTTGGAGGCCTTTTTTTAGGGGATGGCAGAGGACGGCTATTAAAAAATAAGGGAAATTTTAAAAATATAGGAAATTTCAAGTATTCATATGATAACATTGATTAAGCATTCATCACACACATTATAGAACCTTAATACATAAAATTGGAGCTGAATTGAGATTTCACATAAGTTATAAGTTTCAATTACAATAATAATTACACTGAAATGCCCAAGGGCTGCAGGTTTCAACTACAAAATGTCTGAAACATAGAAAATGAGAATATATTGCTGCCCTTAATCAAAATCCGCTAAAATGGCATAAAATTGTTTTTTATTGATCAAATTATTCTTTTATTTGTCGTGCCTTTAGCTTCGTTATAGTCGAAGGAACAACTCTCTTCATACGGTTATATTGAAAATGACCATCAATTTTCATAATATTAATGCACAAACCGATCCCAGTGAAAAATATATTACAATTCAATTCTAATATAATATAATAAAAATAAAAATTGTTGCTTGCACCAGAATCAAGAGGTAAGGGCATTCAGGTTATACAAATATTTTTAAGTATTGGTGAAATAGCATCCCAAGAGTTTAGATTACAAATAAATGGAAACCGTGCCCATACATATGCATTAAATAGAATACACCTTATTTCTTAAAAATCTATTTCCAACATATAAAATTGAAAAGCCCACCTTAATGCAAAGCTGCAACATAAATTTCAACTAGTACATGATAGAATTTAATAAGAAATTTTATAAATAGTACCACCTATCATGATAGAATTTAATAAGAAATTGTATAAATAAATTGATAAATAAAAGAACAATTTGATTAATATTGTATCATGGCATAAGCTTTATAAGGAATGAGCTTTTTTTTTGTTTTAGTTGTAAGAGAGGTGGTTTTAAGTTTAAGTTTGTTAGGAATGAGTGTGGGGAGCTTTGTGGGCCCTCACATTCCTTTTATTTTTTCTAACTTTGATTTTTTTTTTAAATAAAGATTGCCTTTGCTGGGACGTAGAGGACGACCAGACATCCCTGGTACAGTCGGGGGACTTGTAGAAGTCCCCTGGCCATACCTAGGACATCTGGGCGTGTCCCCTGCCATCCCCTGCCGCCCCCCGTCTTATTTTCGGCATCCCGGGGACGTCCCCTATTTTTTGTGTGATTTGGGAGTGGGTAGGGGGTGTTTCCTACCCGTCCCTGCGTCCCAGAAACGTCCACTATTGGGGACGTGCGTAAATATGATGGGGACACGTCCCCATGGAACATTGAATCTGATAAGTGTTTTGCTTTATATAATTGACCATAATGTTGGGACTTTGTAACCAATTGATATCATAACAGCTTTCAGACCTCACAACAAAAGCATGTAGTTTTGTAGAGAAGTCGTAACAATCTTAGAGCCAGACGGTGAAGAAAACTGCAGGAGACAAAATATACAAGTTTCAAGATTGTGATTGCAAAAACACGTGATAATAGAGGTCCAAGGAGGGTAGTCGCAGCCACTACCAAAAATGGGGAGTAGATAAAAAAACTATGTTCAACCAAGTTTCCAGGTCAGGGACGGCAAGGGACAGGGGGACGTGTTTCCGGGATGGATTTTTTTGGAGGCCTTTTTTTAGGGGACGACTATTCATTTATTAAAAATAAAGGAAAATATAAAAAATATAGCAAATTTCAAATATTTATATGATAACATTGATAAATCATTCATCACACACAACAAAATTTCAAATATAGAACCTTAATACATAAAATTGGAGCTGAATTGAGATTTCACATAAGGTTGAAGTATTAATTACTAGACTGTCTGGAAACGCCTAAGGCCCCCCCTGTACCAGGTACTAGTACAGGGTACGGTACACTGTGGGTACGCTTGAAAACGTACCCACAGGCGACAAGGTACAGTCTGGGTACAGTTTATGGGTACTCCAAGTGTACCCCTCAAAAAAAAACTTGCCAAAGACTGTTTCTTTCCTTTTTTGGCAATTCTTTCCTTTTTTGATTTTTGGTGGAAAAATCACAAGCATAGAAAAAAATTTGCCATTTTTGGAAAGGGTCCGGGAAGATGTAGCAGCAAAAACTTGCATGTGCCATAACTTTCATTCTGTGACTCCGTGTCAAGTGTCGTTTTCTCTACAAGTGTATATTTTCTTGAGCTCTATGCATTGATGGCAATATTTTTCTTATTTTCATAAAATCCATTTTTGCACCTTTTTGGACCAAGCAACTTCTTGCAATCTTCTGAAAGAATCATGAGCTTTGATCACCTGTAGACAGATTAGTAATTAAAAATACTGGATAGCTTTCCAAAACTCAGCGAGTATTCTCCCGTGCTCGGACTAATCGTCCCACTTGCCAGCTTGGATCCATATTTTTCCTGCTTAGTTATGATGTTCCAGGAAATATGTCAGACAATACTATCATGCTGAGTGGATCAAGGAAGGTCACCATGAACAATCAAAACTCCTTGAATCTTATCACAGTCACTAAGATAAATAACTGTGATAGAGAAATAATAAATTTCAATAAGTATGCATGTATGAGAATTAAAAATCAATAAGTATGCAAATGCTTCTTTAAATTTATAATTTATCTACATATTTATATATTTATATATTTATATACATGTATATATAAATATATATATATATATATATATATATATATATATATATATATATATATATATATATAACGTACCCAAAAGTGTACCATACCCAAGATTTTTAAAAATTTGCCGTATCGGCGTACCGTACCCGTACCCGTACCCGTATCGAGACTGTCTAGATTAATTACAATAATGATTACACTGAAATATTCAAGGGCTGCAAGTCCCCGTCCCCGAGTTTCCGAAATGTCCCCGGTACGGGGACGGCCCTAAAAGGGCAGGGGACGTGTCCCCGTGGAACATAGTAAAAAAACAATTGAGAACATCTCATGAGCCAACCACGGACTTTTACCTCTTAGGACAATGGGATAGATCCAGAGGTCTCCAGGTCATCACCAGCTAATGTTGCAGGAGAGAGTGACCCATTCTCATGTTCTGCCACTCGACTGAAAAGGAGAGATAGAAATATAGCATAAATGAAGAATAGTTCTCATCAAGAATGCTGACAAAGTAGTCCTAAGAGATGAGGACAATGGAATGATCTCATTAGTCTCACAAAAATGCACTTGACAACATTACAGTCAGAAATGTCTGAGTGGTGAACAATACTTGCAGTAGCCACAGAAGGTCTGCAAGTGAGGGAGTCATCAAATCAATGACTACTAGAAAAAGTTTCAGAGCCTAGTTCAAAGGTAAATTTCATGAAAAATGGATACTCGGAGAGATACATCACACCTGGGGCCATGGATTAGGCTTGCACCAAAGTACAGGAGGCCATCTCTAAGTTCTACAGAAGAGAGTACTTATTAAGAACAAGAGAGAAAAGCTTGGATGTGTTTTGGTCACCACCTCCAGAAGTGCATCTATTCACGTGATAGTCATGAAACCTGAATGAGGTATACTTATTGGAGCAAAGTTTTTGAATTCCGATTGGACTACAACTCACACGGGAAGTCGGAGAACTCTTCCCAAAGAACCGAAGCAATGAAGAAGCACTACCATAAAGAGACCTTGAGTGAAAAGAGAAGCTAGTCCTACAGCCAAACACATCAAAAGAGTAACATGGGTCAGGTAAATGAGCTCTAATTTTCAAACTAAGTTGCAAGAACAGATCTGCATCAAAATCTTTATGAAATTTAAAATAAAGATGATCATTGATGGAGAGTCGGAGACCACCAACCTCAAAGAGAGGCATCTGACCCATCACCATACTCGAAGATACTGACTGGAATGTCTCGGGAAGACCTCCAAGATGAGTAGAGATCCAAAAAATAGAATGTAAATGCTCAGAAACAAGAAAATTATGAGTTTTCTGGCACAATGCTGTCAGTATGTTGTCGTCAACATCTCAGTACTAAATGCAATCAATTCAGGTACATATGGTAGCATAAACTGACAGGAAACAATCTGGCACATCTGGAACATAAAATAATGACCATACTCACATATATGGGCAATTATCAAGCAATTCCAGGACTATCCTTATTCGTACAATATAAATATCTTCCGAGTTCTAGTACCAATTTTACAGTGTTTCTGGAGATTTTTGGCCTTGTAGAGGCTCTTTAGCCAAGTTCATTAGTTTGGCATTATTTCTGTAGTTTTTTGGCTATATCAATTCATTATGTATTGTTGTAAGAGGCATGGTGTTATGGCATTAACATATTACGTAGTACGGATGTTTTCTCCATTTGAATTTTGTTGCTGTAATTTAGCTTCTGTTATTAAGATTTTCTAGACAATAGTGTGACCATAAACAAATTGAAGAGCACAGCCTTCACTATGTGCCATTACTGAATCCAAAAAGTATTTTGCTTAACATATAAAACCTGAAAGCTATTTACAGTAACCAGTAATGACACTGATATTGTACCCTTAGGATCAGTCAATGCATTGCTCCGGAACTGATAAGACATAGCCACATGTGCCATTGTATTTTACTCAATGCCATTATATATTCTTAAAATATTGTTCCTTCACATGGGCTATGTACATTCATAAATGTATGTATCTCTTCTACAAGAAGCTTCCTTCATACATGGGCTATCGTATCAGCCCAAACACACTGCACATGTTGTGAGTTGTGACCATGCTCAACATTACAGCAAGGAATCAACTCAACAAGTAGTGAACCTTTCCCAGTGATCAGAATCTGTTTGTTTCCAGATATATTCAATTTTCTTATCATCCATGTCTTTCAAGTTACTGTACCATTAAAGCTTAAGATCAACCAGTTTGGATTTGGGTTAGAGCTGTCCTGTCTGCACAGGGTTAAGTTATTAAGATATTGTGTTAATCCAAAGAACTTACAAAGCTAAACACGTTCTAACGTCTGAAATAGAAAATTATCTAGTATAAAAATCCTACTTCACCATTGCAGAAGCTATTCTTGTTCTCAAGTTCATCCTCTGGCTTTCCACTCTATCCGGAAGCAAACATACTTCAAAGATTGTTGAGAAATAGTCTATATTGTTTTTTGTCCACCTGTTGCTCTCTTTTGAAGCAATACTTATTTTAATTTTTCTTCTCAGCGAAGAATAAGTTTACTTGATACATTTTTTTTTGATAGATACACGCTTTTGACCGGAGCTATGAACCGGAGAACAATCAACCAAGATAAATCAATTAAGCTCCACAATAAGCAAACCACGAGCTGCCACACTTGAACACATGTCTAGTGAATCACAAGCCGCCACGCATGCACACACCACAAGCTAACCACGAGCCGCCATGCTTGAACACACATCTAGTGCAGGTCTTCTCGAGCCAGAAACTACCACAGTGAAACCAACCTGCCAGCCGCGCCACCTCGGACATTACCACCCCGAACGGGGATCATGCCTTAGTGGGATTTGAACTTGGGTGGAGCCGGAAACAACCATCCGACTTAACCGCTCCACCCAAACCCCACCGGCTTACTTGATACATTATTCTCCACCAAGATTATTTAACTTTTTTGTTAGATTTAAATGCTTCAATCTTCAGATTGAATTTGCAAAAAAATCAATTAAGGCAGGGGCCAATGATAGACTATATGTTCTATATCACCTTTCTCCAACAAACAGCTTTCTTCTGAGGTTACTAAACCATATTGACTAGAGTTCTCAGAAGATTAACCTCTGCTGGGGATAATAATAAACAGTATAATCACATAGAAGGCCAGCTAAAGTGGCTTTTCCATACACAAGATTCGCTATGATGCTGTTCCTCTGTATTGCCCTCCAGCCATCATTCAACGAAGTTTCATTTGATGCTATCCTCGGTAGCGTTCCCAGGCATATATTGATTATTTAGAAAATGCCCTCTTAACCCGACTCAGTATTACACAAAAGATGAAAACTTGTCATTTATGGATGTGATTTTAATTTTTACCTACGGTGCAAGGCCAACCAAAGGACAATTATCCAAGCGTATAATACTCATCAGAAAGCATAATTTCGTCATGTTTTGAGACATAGAAGGCAGAATTTTATAAAAATGTTATACAAAAGACCCCTTGTAGGTTTTCTACATTTTCCAATTATGCTGCTTTGAGATATCTGAGATTCGGAAAAAATAGGCATCTCATCCCTCCAGGCCTACTCCTGGGCGAAAAATTGGCATTTCATAAAATTCATGCAGGCTTAGGGAGACAAATACTTAGCACGACGCATTGAAAGGGATCTAACTCTCCCTACAAGTTCCGGATTGCTACAAAATATTTTCAACGTGATTATAAGTTGCTTTTCCTTGTGTAATATAAAATAGGACACGTTGACCCAGCAAAATGCAAGGTGCAGAAACAGAATTTCAGATGTATGACATCTATGTAAGGCAAATGTGCGTGCACCGTGAACAATAGCAAGAATAGAAAGAAATAACAGGGACTGAGCAATAAAATTTGAGAAAAATGTAAGCAGGAGAAACATAAAAGGAAGATGAAACTTCTGCTTGGCTTTCTATTGCTTATCACGCTAAAAAAGTGTTAAATACCTGCGGTTTGATAGTATTAAAACAAGCTAAAGTCTCTTTACAGTTTATCAGCTAATAGCACCCACAACCAAGTTTGATGAAACTCCTCCTTGGTTTTCTATTGCTTATTACGCTCAAAAAGTGTCACCTAACTGTAGTTCGGTTAGTATTAAAACAAGCTAAAGTGTCTTTACATTTTATCAGTCAATAGAACCCACAACCAAGTTTGATATCCTGATCAAACTATGTGTGTTGGAGATATTTGATCTCCCAATCACACGGTGATCATTGCAGAGGAAAGTAAAATGACACCTGGCACATACATTGTAGTTCATACAGCAGTCACAAGTAATTCTGAACTTTGTTTTATAAATTTGCAGAAACTTTGGCTGGAAGCGACTTTCCATTCAGGTTGTACATACCGTCAGGTCCAAAATGAGTTCACAGAGAACAGATCTCTACTGGTGTCTCCTTGTAAAGTTGAATTCAGTCTTTCAGCACAAGGCAACCAAACAGATTCAACTACACCTCAGCTAAAAGACTAGGACTAAAATGCATCGCATCCAATTTTGAGAGGCAAGGGCCTTGGTACCGAGGCAAAGTCTTCCACATGCTGCTGCCCAGGTCACATACGAAAGGGCATGAAATCCCTCGCGCATGGAAGAAAAGCACCATACCATCTCCAATTCTTTTGACTGTATCCACTGGCAGAGGCTCTGCAGTGATCTGATCTAAAGCAGAACAGTGAACAGAATCCAGCTTCAACAACTTTCCTGATTCTTTTTCCAACTCCCATAAATCAAAACTACTGAAAGGCAAAAACTCCCAGGCTCCAACTGCAATAATCAACCTACTATTACAGTTAATCACGGATGGCGAAAGAGGAATCGATCTCTCAAAGGGAAGAAGCAATCTAGACCACTTATCAAGCTCAGCATTGTAAACACTTAACCCATGAGGGGGTCCTGTCAATGACAAAGCAAACAAAACACCATTCACCCAAACAGCCCTGTCCCTCTTGCATCCACACTTAATCTCAACCTCGTTGAAGCAGTGGGTATTCCAGCAATCAGACAGAGAATCATACACCATCACCCTTATTTCTTCCTTAATGGACACAAAGTCAAAACTTGAAAGATCATTCAGATTCTCTACAACATATACATTATAGCTGTTTTTGGATGTGTCTGCCTTCATACCAATCAAAAACCTCTCCTTACTGAACCCCAAATCAGGCAAAATTCTCCATGATTTAGTAACAGGGTTACAGACTATTAACAATTGGGTGGTTTCACAAAAACTGCCATAGCAAATAAGGCCACCATCAGAGGCCAGAATCCTTCTATGAGTTATACCCACCGGAAAAGTGACTCCCATGGTTACCCACTTGGCCTGTGATGGATCATAAGCAGCAATTTTATCTCCGGATTGATACATCATGATTAAGGGCAGCTGAGGAGGAGAAATTTTGGACCAAAGACAGGCAAAACCCTTGGATGAAATTAGGTGTTTCCATTGTTTGCAGACCAACTGAAGGCGAATTATGGCAGAAATGGGTAAAAGGCTGAAGACCCTTATCATGATTTCTTCTGGCAATTGTGACCACAGAACTTCCCCATCCATGTTTTAGGCTATACTTTAACAGATCACAATAACCCTATGATTTACAAGGATTTTTATACTCTCTATAGTTTTACCAGCATGAAAATTGAAGCGGGGTGATGCTTACCTTGGAATTTTGAGGGTCAACCATCTGGTCCATTGATTTTGTTCGGGACTGAATAAAATAGAACCACAGAGAGAGAGCCTGGTGTTCACCCGCAACGAACATGGGTAGACATTAAAACGTGTTAATTGCGTGAAGTTAATCCAGACAGATGGACTGGTTCTCTCTTTTGTCATATCTTTTAAGGCCGTCTGAAACATTAAATTTCACGTTGGCCGATATGACTCCTATCCAATTCCATTGATATTTGACAGTGATTGGCTTGGTGCTGGGCACTATCTATCGGTTTTGTGCTTAGCCACAATTGGGCTTGTCTTGACACAAGGCAGGCCAGGCCAGGCCAGGCCAGGCCTAGCAATTCTTCTAAGCTCAATTATTATTATTTTTATTTTAATATGGAAGAAATTGACAGATCTTATAGATATGTCACTTCTTTTATCCTTATTACACGTGTGACACCTACTCTCTTTTCAGAAATGGGAGTTTTAGAACTCGATCTCAATCTCGAAATGGGTGTATATCCTCGTCATTATATTCAGCTATGTGTTATATAAACATTATCATATTCAATATATTGGAATTGGATGCCCATTACTAATAGGTTTCTAACTTCAAATATTAGTAGTTTATATTTTGTTGGGAGCCCTCTCGTAGATAAGGTTTCTAATTTCAAAGCTCATTATTTGAGATTTTATTTAAAAATTGAGATTTGTGATTGGTAGGATTTTTAACTTCAATTTTTAGTGGTTCATATTTTATTCAAAAGGAATTTCAATTTTTCGTGGTTCAAAATTGAGATTTGTGTTTGATAGACTTCTTAATTTTAATTTTTAGTTATTAAATTTGGAGGCTCCTATTTGATATGGTTCCTAACTCCACTTCATCTTTGAATCTCCTTTAATGATCTTTTATTTCACTATTTAAGATTTAAGCATTTAATAGTATATTGTAGTTACCCATGGTTGTATAGAAAAGACAAGTAGTTTTGTAGGTTTTGAGGCACATTATTCCATAGATCTATATGTACAATTGTATCCTTTTTCTACGCTGAAATGTGTGTTCATGTATGCACCTTGATGTGGGCCAAAATGTAGACACTTAAAAATGGACCATGAATATTTATTAAGTGTTATTTCATGCACTTTTAGTGTGCTTGTTTATTCCTCAAGTACCAGGTCATATACACACCTTGATGTGGGTTAAAATATAGACACTTAACAATGTTCCCTAAACATTTATTAAGTGTTATTTCATGCACTTTTAGTGTGTATGTTCTTGACAATGTAATATTCTAGAAACCCTTCATATTATCAAATGAAGAAGCTGCAATGTTTATAGACATTGAAAAGCTATAACAACATCCACAGAAAGTGGATCAAATATATTAACTACAACAAATATGCAGAAATAGCATATTGCCCCTAACTAATCACATTTGGGAACATTCCAAAGTAGTAAACTAACAATAGTATAGTCCCCACTAATCTAGGGATGTGACAACTAGATAATAGCTAACTAAGTTAAAGTAAATAAAATTTAATTACTTTAACATTACAACTTAGTAAATGATTAATTAACCTAAGTTTATTCCTAACATTCCCCCCTTAATTCATCATGGTCTGAAGTGAATAGGAGAGAAAAAAACTCTAAAACAAAAAATGTTTACATAAGGTAAACATTTATTAACAAACACATGCTAAAAGTAATTGTTATCACTGAATCACAGCACCCCTGTGTTTATACAAGTGCATATACTTGAACTCACGGTGTGATTGGATAACATGGGTACTATCTCCAAGTTGTGGGACTTGCTACTTGAGATAGACCTCCAGAGAAAGCTGGTTCTTGCTCCTAAACTACCTGCCACAATCTACTCTAATGCAAGGGAAACTAATTATCCTAATCTAAATTTCCAAGGGACCAGAGAGAGAGAATGCATAAAATGAAATCCTACACTAAAGCGGTGATACACCAGAAAAGGAGGGTGTGAGAGTAGTCTCCAAATGTGTGAAATACAGAGGCAAAGTGCACACTAGAAGAGGTGATGACAGTTCTCCATAATCTAGCAAAATGCATTCACAACAATATTCCAAGCATACACAATGATAATGAATCCCTGCAAGAACATAATAATAGACACAATATTCTTGTAGAAAGATTAAATGGGCAAGAAGAATGCAAGAAAACACAGCAGAGGAAGATACATCCACAACTGATATTTTATTGCTTCATGATATGCACAGTTCAATCTATTACAAGATAAGGGCCTGGATCACCATGCAAGGAGTCCACTACAAGGGCCTACAGTACATTGGCTTCATAAAGCAATTTTGACAGAGCTTTGCTATCTGAAAACTCCCTCTTTACAATGAGCCCAACACTCCAATTTATAGAAAAATGAGAAGGGAAAGAGAAGGGAAAATGGAAATCCTGAAATCTGTCCTTCAACCACCTGTAAGAGGCATTAAATGGATTAAAATGATTATATATTACTTGCAAAAGGCTCCCCATACTGTCCCATGTGCTACAGCAGAGAAAGAATGATGACCATGCCTCTTTATTGCACTCCAACCACCAAATGAAACACTGTTATGAACTCGGCCACGTTTTATAAAAAAATCTCCACCAATTTCTCATCAAATCTAGAGTTTCTTGATTGCTGTGCATCGGACTCGGAGCCACGATTCCAACGGTACCAATTTTGTGCGATTTCGTTTAGAAATGCAAAAGTTATGGCCTTCTGAGTGTGGGCAGCTATTTTGGGTCTGGCAGGCGTTTTCTGTCATTTGACGGGAATGAGCATTAACTGACTAGAGCCGAATATGTTTCTCTTAATTAAATATATCTACCCTCATTAAAAATAAGAAATCCAATTTTTTTGGCGTAGAGGACGTCGTGCTCGTTCCAGAAAGTCCAATTTTGTGAAAATCGGAGCTCGAAGTCAAAAGTTATGGCCGTTTGAAGTTTCATGGGTCAAACGTTGACTTTTCTTCCTTGCTGTCGGCCGCTTCGGATTTTCGCGTCCCACGTGTACCTTTGTCCCAACTGTCCCGGACTACCTGGGACAAATTTCTCCGAACCGCCCGAAATGGACTGACTTGCGCCAAACCGGCCGATTCGCGTCTTTCGCATACCTTTGTCCCAACTGTCCCGACTGCGCGAAAACAGCACTTAGTCGATTTTTTCCACTTTTCAGCCAGTTCACCTTTTCGCGTCCCGTGCGCCCCGACGTCCCGGATGTCCCTTTGCTTTGCAGACTGCCTGGCGGCTTTTCGGTCGATTCGCGCTCAGATGTCCCTCATGTCCCGACTGTTGCGAGGACTAGGACTTAGCCATTTTTCATGATTTTTTCTGGCCCCAGCTTGTTTTTGCAACTTTTTCACCTTTTCTCAGAACTTGCTCTCTTCTTCTTGGACAGGGGAGTTAGAAAAAATCTGAGGGGACCCTAGAAACATGATTTTTTGCCCTGACTCAATCTATTTGCCTGGGACTTGAGAATTTAATGCATGTTATCAAATTTACCCTGGGGGGGTGAATTTTGGATAACAGTAACCTATTCTAAGATGAATCAAATGAATTTATCATTCCCATCTAAACAGGAATAGTTGGATGAAGGTACTTCCTTTGAACAGTGTGCAAGAGATGGAATAGGTTCAAGAACTGTCTCTAGATGTCTGGAACCTCTTTTGGGCTGACATGTGTGCTCGAAAAAACAAACGAGTAGCTCTGGACGTTTTGAAAACCTATGTTGGGTTGGATCTTGGCTCAATAAAACCTCTATTGGGTTGGCTCGTAGCTCAAAATTGGCACTGGCACAAAAAACTACCCTCCATTCACTTTGCTCTAATCCGCAAGGAATACCACTATTGAGCGATCAATGAAGAATTTGCAAGTCTTTCATCTTTTCCCCCTAAATTTTGAGTGAAACACAAAGGTAACTAGCTCCATGAGAATGAAAAAGTTTTTGGCACTTTATAATGATAGTGTGATTATAATTTTGTCTCTTCTTCTGTGGAAAAATTCCCTTTTGGGATACATTGTGAGTACAAAATTACAAATGTTATACCTTTTTTAGCTTATTTCAGCATTTGATTTTTTTTAAAAAAATATATAAGACAAAGCTTATTAAAATCTAGATCAAGACGTAGAGATCGAAAAATCATACACTTTAAAAAAAACGGCACCTCAATCCGAGGTACCAGTTAAAAGTTATGACTTGTTTATATTCTGATTTTAATATCTTTCTGGGGCCCTTTCCAAAAATGGAAATAAAAAATTATGTCCTTGTGTTTTTTTTCAAAATCCAAAAATGATTTTTTTTTAAAAGTAATTTTTTTTAAAAACGCAACCTGATTAGGGCTTACCTAGTCGCTTTTAGATATCCACTTCCGTCTTACCTCCTTATTTGAATTTTCCCCTCATTGCTTTCATTGCAAAAACGATTTGTAGATGGTTGTGTGGGTGCTTTGCTCATGAATCAACTATATTTGCATGCAAGTCACTAGAGGAGTTGCCTTGTGTAGGTTAGCTCGTTGTTTTGTACACCCAGCTCGCCAATGTTTTTGTTAGGGTCGATGATTTCACGCAGTTTCTTTCCCACCTCAATAAACAATGGCTCGCCCAATGCAATGATGGGATCACTAAGCAACTTGCTTCAATGGCTCTATGTAGAGCTCACAACTTGATTGCAAACTCAATCTGTATGGCTTGTGGACGGTAGTGATCTCCCCTCTCAAAACTCGTGATGGATTTTTATAAACCCATTTCTTTGCACAGATCTGAAACTTAGTGGCCTCCAAATTTGGCACAATCCTCCAAATACAACAGTCTGCTAAATGTAGCAGTACAGTCTAATTTTTTTTGTAAAAATAATCTACAGCAATTATCTGTGGATCTGCAACTATGTGTAGAACTCTAGGGGTGATGAAGTAAGGTAGGTGCTTCCAAGAGACAGGGGACATCTATGGTTCCTCCAAGCTCAAACTTACAGCAATGAACCCTTAACCTTCTGCAACACACTCTCCTTAGAGGATGAGGGATCCTCACAGAGACTGGGATCAACTAGCTCTGATACCAAATCTTGACAATGTAATATTTTGGAAACCCTTTATATTATCAAATGAAGAAGCTGCAATGTTTATAGACATTGAACAAGCTATAATAACATCCATGGAAAGTGGATCAAATATATTAACTATGGACAAATATGCAGAAATAGCATATTGCCCCTAGCTAATTACATCTGGGAACATTCGGGAACATTCCAAAGCAATAAACTAACAATAGTATAGTCCCCACTAATCTAGGGAAGTGACAACTAGATAATATCTAACTAATAGCTAACTAAGTTAAAGTAATAAAATGTAATTACTTTAACATTACAACTTAGTAAATGATGAATTAACCTAAGTTTATTCATAACACTTGTTCATTCCTCAAATACCAGTCCAAATTAAGCACTTTTAGTATGTTTGTTCATTCTTCGAGTACTGGTCCAAATTAAGTGTTTGTATGTTTGTGGAATATCGATGGTCCTCCCCTCTTCTTATTAAATCATTGTACCTCTTTTTTCTCCCATGTGCTTCTTAGATTTTGTGCTAGAAGTGCCTCAACATTTTTGGTTTTGTTTGTTGGTCTTCTCTTAGTCAGGGTGCACATATACCCTTTGTCTTGTCTTTTTACTTTTAACCATTGAAATTTGATTCATGCATCGTTAATGTCCTTATTTGAATCCAATTTTCTTTAAGTGCATAACTATTGTAGTTCATTTGTCAATAAGTATCAATACACATAATGTAGAACTCATAAAGAAATTACAAGAGCAATTAAAAAATCATTAGAGCATTTATCATTTTATGAGCTATTATTTTATTATGGAGCATTATGTAGTACCCAAATTTTGGATCAAAGACACCTAGTGATTTAACAAAAATAAACTTTTGTAAAACCCTAATTTCAGAGTCATGTATGATAAGTAAATACTAAAATACAAATTTGACACAAGTGCTAACCTAATAAAATATGAAACCCTAAGTGCAAGAGAGAGAGAGAAATGGGCTCAGTTGATTTGCGCTTGATCTGGGACTAATGCGGACTAGGAAAAATATCGAATAGGAGGGTATCTATGTTGTTAATACTCCAAATAAATTATGTAGGTCACAAAATAGGTTGGACACAAGTGCCCACGGCAAGACAGGGTCGTCTGGGCGTTGACGACCTCTATTGGGCGCCTGTGACTACAAAAATGGTCAGAACTTGATCTTCGATGTGTCACATAAGTGTCAAAAATAGTCTTTGTTAATTGTTTATGTGTCGCAATATGATCGTTGAGGTACTTGTAACCTGTAAAATAAAGATTCTCCTATAAAATTCATAATACAACATCAAATCCAAAAAAGAAAGATGCAATATGGGGAGTTAGACTGACCCCAGCGGTCACTCGACAAAGTGAGCTTACAACTGAGCGATGCATTACATCTCAGACTCCATGTGGTTCTTGTGAGTATTTGTAAGAATTGTGCCCTAGAATTCCCTTGTGCAAGTGCATTTGATAGTGGGTTGTAGCTAGATGTATTGATGTAGATAGATGTATAGATTGTAGGCAAAAAATCATGCACTTTAAACACTATTTAGTCCCAGTCTCATACTACTATTTAGAAGGTTTTTGAGTGAAGAAAATACTAATTAACCTCTATCTTTTAGCCATCTTACTTTATTTTCTTTCTTCATTCTTGATCTCTTACACCTCATGGCCAGTCATCTTTTTTCACTTCGAATTATTTTAGCTTTGACTGGGGCACCCAAGCTAGTACTCGGGGTACCCAAGAGCGCCCTGGTCCCACTAGGGGGGCGTATCCATTTTGAAATTTCCCGGCATTTTTTGGGCACTTTCTAATTGTTTTAGCTTCTTATCTTTTTAGTGGTCGGCCATTTCGGGGTTATTATAAATATAAATTATGATACCATAATGAGGGACCAAGCACTAGTCACTACTATCATCCACTTAGGGTTACATCTATCAAAGGAATTTGGAGATTATTTGCATTCACTTAGCTCCATTGTAAGGGACAAAGCTAGTTCATCTACATCACACTTCATAGGAGGGGAGTCTATTTTTTTCCATGCACACATTCTATTACATTTTCTACACATAGATATTGCTCTCTACTTTCACAAAGTGTGACTAACACAAGAGCACCTAGGGCATGATTGCACACACTTGCACATAGAACTACATCGGGTCTGAGATGTACTACATCAATCAGTTAGTAAGTCCACCATTATGGTAGTTGAGGTCATTCTGACCCATTCATTTAAATTTTTCTTTTTTAGGGTTTGATGCTTGTTTTAGGGTCTTGTAGGTCTTTTCTTCATCTTGGATTATCAACAACACTTGGCACAATTCAACAAATCTAATGCCATAGACAATGAGGGTTTCAGACCACTTACAGAACCAGTGAAATTAAGTTCCAGATGTTTCACGCAGACTAGGGCACCCATTCTAGATACTAGGGCACCTACAAGTGCCCTAATCCCTCTCTAGGTGCCCCAGTCTAGAGAATCATTCTAGATCTATCCTTTTTAGGAGCTTTGCACGATTGTTCCTACTTCCAGATTATTTTATTTATTCTGCGACATAGTCCAGCGAGCTCCTCTTATTAGCTAAGTCACTTCCATACTTATCTTGCATATTAGGGTTTCTACTTTCATTAGATTAGTTGTTTAGGTCATTTTCCATAGTCATTTACTGCATTTATTTATTGTATTTACATGTTAATCTAGATTAAATTAACTACACATATGTCCACATTTTACTTAATAATTTTGGTGAACCCGAACTCGATCTTCATGCTTAGGATCCTCATTTTTCCTCTATCATGGGTCAAGTTTCTTTATCTGATTTACTTAAGAGATATCCTCATTTTCATGATGCTTTACAAAAATCACTAGACACCTTGTAGCTTGAGGAAAATACGTCGCCGCACGAAATAAATCCTATGTTCAATCGTTTATCTGACAACCCTAGTCCTTGTGATCCTCCATCTAATCAACCCCTATTGGACTCAATTCAAGTTTTACATTCTTTGTTTCAAGATAATTTTATAGCTATGGAATCCACGATTGCATCTCTCAAATATGAAATTCAATAGCTTAAGGATTCTTCTCAAGCGCATGTTTGTTCTCCTTCTCCATTTAATTTTCAATCTATGTCTACTACATGTCATATAATTAAACCTTAGATCATGCCATTTCCTGAACCTCTCATATTTGAGCATAATACTAAGCCACATGACATACTTACTAAACTCCTTAGTCGTTAATTAACCACTTTACCACCTACTCATTGCTATCCTCCTTATTGGCTTACAAAATATCAAGGTCATCTATATTGTAACTATCATAGAATCAATGGACATAATGACAATGACTGTTATGCTATACAATGTAGAATTAAACATTTGGAGCATCATGACTTTATATCATTCAGTACACAACACTCTATTATATGCCCATCTACAAATGCTACATCCACATGGGCTCCTAAATCTGCTCCTTCTTCGGTTAGTCACGAGCTGCCTAAACAACCACCTACGACATCACCAAGTCAACATAATCAATCACCTATAAAATTATTTCACAACCTCCTCCTACTAAGTCATCTATTATATTACTATGTCAACCTAAGAAACCTCCTTTAAAACTCAGTGTAACTTGGCATCCTCTCAAGTATAAGCTCCAACCAATTACTTTTGTCAAAACAACTAACCCTCCTACTAGTGGCCATGACACATTACAAATTCCACCACAATCACATGGTACTACTATTACTTTTGCCAACCAGGCTTCCACCACTAAATGTAAACTTAGTCTTTGGTAGATGACGATCTTCTCGATGGATTTACATGGTATTCTTACACACACTTGGGGGGCATAACATCTAACACATCCCCCCACCATATTACCATTAGCACATTTATCATCTTTGCATTATCATACATCAATCTCCTAGCTTAGACATACTCATCACATGTTTTAGTGTCGTCATTACCCAATGACACACTCTTGTGCTTCAGTTCACACTCGATTATTGAGGGCTTACTGTACATGAACCCCACACACTGCACAATAGGTATTACACATCTTACATCATGCGCTTTATGCTTAGTCTACATCATTTTGGTATTTACACATCATACACCATACTAGTATTTATCATACATGTGTCACATTACTATTTTCCTTGCATTTAGCATTACATCCTACTCATTCTACATATTACATAGCACACATCTCACACTACCAATCTATCTACACATCTTACATTGCACCTTATACATCATACACTACACATTCTACACACCATATGGTTTTCTGTTATCATCACATATGCTACATTGTGTTTTACCCGCTGCACTCACTACCCTATGATGCACTTTAGTTCCTACGTCCATACTCGACTGCCGAGGGTTTACAAATCAAATGGACCTTACATTCATCACATGTTTATCATTCAACCTTTCATCATGTGACATTTCTAGGATAGTGACACATACTATAGACTAAATCATCACTTACTCTATTCATTTTGTAGTGATATATGCTTTAGGCTACATCATAACTTCCTCTATCATCTTGTAGTGATACATACTTTTAAATCATCACTCATACATTCATTTTTTCTTGATATACGCTTAGGCTATAATGTTCAAGTATATCTCTTCTATATGTTGCATATCATCATCACTACACATACATACTCATTATAACACACTAGACACAACACATGTTATTTGACCATTTCCCGATGATGCACTCTCGTTTAGGATTCATTCTTGACTGCTAAGGGGGAAAACTAAATGAACCTCACTGCATACATTTCCATTCACTCGGGGGGCACACGGCTCCTACCATCCATCTTGCATTCCATTCCATCCATCCACAACATATTGCATATTATGGTTGCTTTTACTCTTGCTTACTTTTGTTTGTTCATGGTGGCTTTATTACACATGCTAGTAAGATTACTTGTATGTCCTTTATCTATATCATCCACACATGCATGTTCACATTTATTTTTCTAGTTGTGATTATAGATACAGTTCTCTTACGTACAACATGGATGCTCGCCTTCTACCCTTCCTACGTTGGTTGTTGGGGGCATCCACATTCATCTCTCATAGGTGTTATTGTTTCATTTTGTACTTAGCACTTTACATCACTTGGTTATACATTATTTTGACATACTAGTTATCTTTCTAACATGCTAACGGGTGTTTCATGTGTAGTATTTGTTATGTAGGGGTATTTGCTTACATACTTGTTTGTTACATTGTATGTTATTATTTTTTCTTGTATGTGGTCCTTACCATATGTTAATGTGCACACTTATTTGTCTTGTATGCGACCATGATGGCCTTGCGTGTCTTGCGACATCGTGAGTGATGTCCCATGTTTACAGCCCACTTTATGTGACTTACTTTGTCTTCTTCATGTCTACATTACTACATTTCTTGGTAGCTTATACATTATTTGCATAGATTACACATTTCTTTCTACATGCATGCTTGTTTGTACACTTATCGTTGGCTAGCATATTGTTTGTGTGCACCTTGGTTTCTACCAAGTGTATTCCCTTCCCCATTTAGGGCATATTTTCAGAGTACATGCAGTTGGTCCTCTTTGGTGGGTGCATTCTCCTATCAGCGACGTCACATGTGCCCTCAAAGAGGGGGGCATCATTTGGGGTTTTTACATTCTACATAGTGCTTCCACACTGGTTTATTTCAGTGCACTTTTTTCCCTTGGCATTGTGGGTTATATACAATGAGTGGGTTCAAAACAATTTACGAACCCCGTATACAGTGGCTTTTGCATGACATGGTTGTCCTTAGCATTCTGGGAAGCAATTAAAGGTAATAGGATACAACAAAATTCCTCCCTATACTTCTTCGTCTAGTGGATTCAGATCACCCAAAAAACCAAGACGTATAAATATCTCTTCACACATGTTCAAGGAAGCAGTTAAAGATTAGAGGATACAACAAAATCCCTCCCTATAATTATTCACCCTATGGCATCGGATCACCTGAAAAACCCCGACATTACATGATATCCTTCTACACTCTATTTCTCGACATGGATCAGGTGCACATGTTCCATTTAAGTTTTTCATTTGCGTATTTTAGATTTACATGCTTTTACATACATATGCATGCATCTTTTACATTGCATTTTTACACATACATACATACATATTTGACCACTTGATCATTTTCTCCTTGTAGGTCTGGCCATATGAGAAACAATTAGTCAAATGGGGGCAACAATAATGAAGAAAACAACACTATGCGGTAGCACACTATAGCACACACATCACTTTTTCATGTAGGTAAACCACACTATACAACAACTACAAACACATTTTCTACCCTAGGTTCACTCTAATTACTTTTTTTACACTTTTTCATCTTTAGTTTCCACGCTCTGTCATCTTTTTATCATTCCACGCTTTATCTAGTCCTTCGGCACATTTTCTACTATAATCTTCATAGACATCAGGTACACATCTCTATTTACTTCATGTTATCAAGATTTTCTCTCACCAACATAAAGTGGGGGCAAATGCAGTCACAATATCATGCACTTTAGACACTATTTATTCCCGATCTCATACTACTATTTAGAAGGTTTTTGAGCAAAGAAAATACTAGTCAACCCCTGTCTTTTGGCCATCTTACTTTATTTTTTTTTCATAATTCCTGACCTCTTGAACCTGCATGCCCAATCAAATTTTGTCATTTCACATTATTTTAGCTAGTACTGGGGCACCCAGGCTAGTACTGGGGCACCCATGGGCTCCCTAATCATTTTTGAACTTTCCCTCCACTTTTTGGGCACTTTATAGCCATTTTAGCTTCTTATCTTTTTGGTGGTCGACCATTTCGGGGTTAATTATGAAATATAGATCAAGAGAACCCTATAAATATAAAGTTATGAGACCATAATGAGGGACCGAGCACTAGTCACTACTATCATCCACCTAGGGCTACATCTATAAAAGGAATTTGGAGATCATTTGCATTCACTTAGCTCCATCACAAGGGATAAAGATGGTTCATTTGCATCACACTTCATAGGAGGGGAGTCTATTTGTTTCCATGCACACATTCTATTACATTTTCTACACATAGTTATTGCTCGCTACTTTCACAAAGTGTGACTAGCACAAGAATACCTAGGACATGATTACACACACATACACATAGAACTACATCAGGTCTGAGATGTAATGCAACACTCAGTTTTTAATTCCACCATTGTGGTAGATGAGATCAGACCGATCCCTTCATTTGCATTTTTATTTTTAGGGTTTGATGTTTGTTTTGGGGTCTTACAGGTATTTTCTTCATCTTGGATTATTAGTGACACTCGGCGCAGTATAGTGAATCAGATGTGATAGACAAAGAGGGTTTTAGACCACTTACACAACCTATGAAATTCAGTTCTGGACCTTTTGTGTAGACTAGGGTACCCACTTTGCAGACCAGGGCACCCACAAGCAACCTAGTCCCTCTATAGGTGCCCCAGTCTAAAGAATTAGTCTAGATATGTTCTTTTTAGGACCTCTACATTGTCGTTACTGCTTCTAGATTATTATTTTTACTGTGCAACACAGTCCATCGAGCTCCTCTTATTAGCTATGTCACTTCCATACTTCTCTTACATATTAGGGTTTCTAATTTAATTAGATTAGTTATTTGGGTCATTTTCCATACTCATTTACTACATTTATTTATTGTATTTACATTATGTTCTAGATTATATTAACTACACATATTTCCACATTTTAGTTGATTGTTTTGGTGAACTTGAACACGAGCTTCATGCTTAGGATCCTAATTTTCCTCTATCATGGGTCAATTTTCTTTATCTGATTTACTTAAGAGATATGCCCATTGTCAGGATGCTTTGCAAAAATCCCTAGACTCCTTGTATCTTGAGGACAATACTCTACCGCACGAAATAAGTCCTATGTTCAATCATTTATCTAACGACTCTAGTCCTCGTGATCCTCCATCTAATCAACCCCTATTGGACTCAATTCAAGCTTTACATTTTTGTTTCAAAGAAAATTTTACTGCTATGGAATCCATGATTGCATCTCTCAAATCTGAAATTTAATAGCTTAATAGCTTAAGGATGTTTCTCAATTGCATGTTTGTTCTCCTTCTCCATCTCATTTTCAATCTATGTCTACTACATGTCATATAGTTGAACCTCAAGTCATGCCATTTCCTGAGCCTCTCATTTGAGTGTAATACCAAGCCACATGACATACGTACTAAATTCCTTAGTCATCAATTGATCACTTTGTAGCCTACTCATTGTTATCCTCGTTATCATCTAGCAAAATATCAAGGTCGTCCATATTGCAACTATCATAGAATCAATGCACATAATGACAATGACTATTATATTATACAACGTATAATTAAACATCTGGAGCATCGAGGCATTATATCATTCACTACACAACACTCTATTACATGTCCATCTATTACATGGGCTCCTAAATTTGATCCTTCTTCGGTTAGTCACAAACCACCTAAACAACCACCTACGACATCACACTCGATTAGTGAGGACATACTATACTTGAACCCCACACACTGCACAATAGGTATTACACATCTTATATTACACACTCTACCCTTAGTCTACATCACTTTGGCATTTACACATCATACACCATACTAGTATTCATCATACATGTGTCGCACTACTATTTTCCTTACATTTAGCATTACATCCTACTCATTCTACATATTACATAACACACATCTCACACTACTAGTCTATCTACACATCTTGCATTACACCTTATACATCATACATTACACATTATACACACCATATGGTCTTCTATTATCATCATGCATACTACATCACCTTTTATGCGTTGCACTCACTACCCTATGGCGTACTTTAGTTCCTCAATCCATACTAGATTGCTGAGGTTTACAAATAATATGGACCTTAAATTCATCATGTGTTTATCATTCGACCTTTCATCATGCAACATTTCTAGGATAGTGGCACACGCTATAGGATAAATCATCACTTACTCTATTCATCTTGTAGTGGTATATGCTTTAGGCTACATCACCACTCCCTACTATTCATCTTGTAGTGACACATGCTATAGGCTACATCATCACTTCCTCTATCATCTTATCACATATCAGCATCACTATGCATACATATTCACATAGTGCGCTAAACACAACACACACTATTCGACCATTTCCCGATGACGCACTCTTGTTTATGGTTCATTCTTGACTAATGAGGGGGAAATTCAAATGAACCTCACTGCATATATTTCCATTCACTCAGGGGCATGTGGCAGGTTTTGGAATCTGAAACTACTGCATAGAAGAGTGTCATTACTACTTACTGGTGGTTTTGGCCTCTAAAACTACACAAGAGAAAAGTGCTTGCGAGAGGAAAAGAGCGCATGGCGTTGGTGTCTAGATTTGGGAACTGGTATCCAGGTAGATCTTATGAATCTGGTTATTTCAGGGTCAGATGATGTTCATTGTCCTTTTCTCTCTATCATTCTATATTCAACGCCTGATATGTGAATGTACCTGTAACCTGCAAGAAAGAAGTTCAATTGCACATACCTATAAATCACATCAAACCTAAAAAGGAAAATGTAGAATGGGGAGTCAGACTAATCTCAAAGGTCACCCAAAGAGTGAACTTATGACTGAGCCTTGCACTACATATCAGACTCCATGTAGTTCTTTGTGTAAGTTTTTGTAATGATGTTCTAAGATGCCCTCGTACAAGTTACACAAATGATAACAAGGTAGATCTAGAATATAGAAGATGTATAGAATGTGTGGGATGAAATAGAATAGTGTTCCCCTCCTATGTTGTTTATGCATAATAATGTAACCTTTTTCCCTTGAGTGAGTGTGCTAGATGGATGCCTTGAAGTGATTTTTTGCCTTTGGATGCAAGCTTAGGTGATAGTATATAATGTTTAGTATTTAGTCCTTTATTTTGAAAACATAATTTTGTATTTATATGATTCCCTTGTTTGAATTTCGTAATTTACATCTGAAAGGTTGTCCCAAAGTAATAAAAAGTAACTAATAAGTGAAAGAAGTCCAAAAAGGATAAGAAAAAGGTAAAGAGGAATATGCCCAAGAGGATGTGCGTGTCTGACGCTACTGTCTGAGGCCATATAAAGATAAAACAATAAAACTTCGGTAAGAGTACAAGATGTATGAAGCCAATAATAGTGCGGAAGACAAAGTAAAAGGCTAAAGAGAGTTGTCAATTACTAGTTTTCTTGCTTAGAAATCTTGTAAATGCTAACATGCTTCTAGGACCTAGAAAAATACCCAAGTGCATAAATTTTTTGTCTACAATTTCCCCCCACTTTATGTTATTGAATGAATAATTGATAGCATAAAGTAAATAGAATATGTGTACCTTGTAACCATGTAGAGAAGTGTGTAGCCAATAGCATGCCGAGTGGACAAGTGAAGCGTGACGTGATCGAAAAGCGAAGTGTGAAGACTAGGAAAGGGAAGTGGACCCTAGGGGTGAAGCGTATGCATAGTAGTGCATTGTGTTTTGTTGATACGAGTTTCTCCTTGTTGTGTATTAAGGGTGAACTTGTAAAATAAGAGCAAAAGAGTAGTCGAAGTTCTACATATGAGAAATCAAAGTAACATGTGTATAAGTAGAAGTGTGAAAGTATGTAAATGGAAAGTGTGCACATGATATGTAAGAGAGTATGAGATAGAAATTTGTCTTGATTTACTTGGATACGTTACTGAAATTTTTTTTATGGTAATTTTTTTGGGTGATCTCACTATGAGAGTAATTTTTTTGGGTGACCTCACACCAAGAGCAAGTTTTTTGGGCGATCTCATGTCAAGTGCTAATTTTTTGGGTGATCTCACACCAAGAGAAGATTGTTGGGGAGAGAGGTTTAGTTTTTCTCTCCTTCCATGACACTTCTTGAATAAGCACCACTACAGATGGTATGTTCCAATTTGTTCTGATTATTCTGATTAGTCTTGATTGTAACTAAAATGTACAGATAAAGTGAATTTTGTAACTGGAAGCAAGTTCCTGCTACTGTAGAACTATTCTAAAATCTGCTAGAGATTGTGTTGATATGAGAAATTGAGTTTTTATGCCCCTAGGTCATTAGTGCTTAGGGGATGACACAAGTGTCGTGTGTTACTGTCTATTAATGGGTGCTAGTGTACATTGTGTGTGAGGTGCACGTATGATTCTAGACCATTCTATGATTGTATTCATGTGTTGATTTTGTACAATGTTGATTTTTATTATAGCTTTGAGCTATTGCAAGGGTGATTTTTTCACCCAATAGATGCCCCCCATCATTCGGGATGCATGCGATGACTGTAGGGGAATGCGGTCCAAAGGGTAGGACCCTAATCTAATATGTATATCTGAAGGAGATACCTGCAAGAGGTAGGGGATGTGCATGATATAAACCAATGCACATGAGAACAAGAGAGGAAAGTAACATGTGTTAGTGCAAAAAAACTAACATGTAATAGAAGAAAATTTAACAAGCAACTAAGAATACAAGATAGACTGCGAAAAGTGAGTTTTATAGATGGGACATTACTCACAATGTCACAAGACAATCAGGGTTGAAGCAACCAAAGACATACAATGATCACACAAGACATAGGGCATAACCTACAAATAATAACATACAATATAATATAATAGCAAACAAAATGTATCAGATAGCCATGGTTATCTATAAACCTACAAGGTAAATGCTACATATAAAGAACCCATTAGTATCTTAGAAAGATAAATAGTTTTCCTAAGTGTGTATATATCAGTGAAAAACAAGTGCTAGTAAAAAGAAGTAGTAAATGATGAAACAAATAGAACTTGTAGTGTGTGAGAGTAGTCAAGGTGCATGCCCCCAATAGCCTTGACATGACTAGCATGGGATTATATGTTGAGCATCATGCATCGTGTAAAGAGTTAGAAGAGATTTTCATTCACTTCTAGAGACCAATTGAATGTGCATGTGTATATGATAAAGATAATGAAATACTGATTATCTTTCTAGCATAGTAAGCAAAGTGCAAGATGTAAGTAGAATAATCTAGCAAGAATAAATGCAACCGAGATATGCAAATTTTGTATGAGTGTAATGGTGTGATATACAAGGTGTGACAATGGTAGGAGCAACGTTTCCCCCTAAAAAATGTGTATGAGATGAGGTTCATTTATAAATTCCTTCTCAACAATCAATAATGAACTATAGAATAAGAGTATATCATCATGAAATGAGTGTGTTGTGTGAGAATAGATGCCAAAAAATATGTATCATGAAGCACAGATCATGAATTATACCAAAAGTAGAGGATGTGAGGTTAATTGATGAAGTATTCCCTCGACATTTAAGTGTGAATTGTAACACGAGAGTGTGACATTGGGTAATGACGATACAATGTGTGTACCAACGATGTAGGAGTGCTTACAAAATATAAACTGTGAAGTGTGGAGCATAAGTATAATAGTAGAGACTGGGGACAACTTGATAGTGATGGAAGGAAGGATGAAAGTGTAATGCCTCCAAGTGTGTAAGGGATAAAAGACTATCTAATAATAGTGATGGGTGAGGGCCCCCTGCATGATATCCAAGGAGACAAAGGCATGTGACCATGATCTAAAGGTGGTGGTGTGGGATGGTAACTATGTGCACTTGAAGGAGACTGATGTGGTGAAGGAGGTAAAGAATGCCTATAATAAGGGACCACTCGAGTGGGGAACTTAGGCCGATGAGGTGGAAAAATGGTATCATGATGCACAAGAGGTGGATAATGCTTATGAGAATGAGATGCCTGAATGGGGGAATTAAGATGATGAGGTTGTAATGGACCGATTATGAGGACAAGGCGGTGAGATAATTTGTGTGTGATTAGGAGAGCTATGTGTAGAAGTAAATTTAGAATTGAGAAGCATAGGAGAACTAGATGTCATGATTGGTGCATAGATATCAGCAAGAGTGGGCTGAGACAATGATGTACGCAGTGGAATACCTTTGATAGTGACAAGTTTTTTATGGACAAACTTGAGACATGAGTGATGAATGGAGGGGATGGCTTGGGAAACGCAGAGCCAAGGGAGACATAAGAATATGCCACAACTAACTATTTCAGAGGATACTAATAATGGGGTAAAGACGATAAGAGGCCTGACTATGATACAAAGTATGACATGAACGTGAGAAGTAGGAACTGGAAATGTGATTAGAGATTTTGGACATTTGATAGCAAAAATAAGTGCCACAAAGCATGCATTAGAAACAACTGATGGATAGACCATAGTATTGGTGATAGTGCAAGAACCAATAGAGGCATCAACATACAATGAATCATAAGTAAATGTAACATGATAATCATGATCCAAGAATGTGATACCATGTGGAGGCATATCAACATAAGAAATAGTAAAGTCAAGAGTCCTCGAAGAAAGAGGAGTCACGACATGATATGTATGATTTACAGAAGAATCATTAGCTTTCTTATTGTGTTTTGGTATAGGGTTGTTAAATATTTTCATATTTTGATTATCATTGACTGGTTTGGTAGCACATGGTTCAGGGAGCTCGATTGCATTATTATCAATAAGATCTTGAAGTAGATGTTTAAGCTTAAAAAAATAATCAATGTGATGCCCAATGCATTAATGCTAGACACAGAGTGCATTTTCATCGTAGTTGCGGCCACATGGGTGAGAAGGATTGAGGTTTAGTGGTGGTGGAAGAGTAATAAGGTTGCTTTCAATAAGTTTTGGTAATAAAAATCCAAGGTGCGTAAGGTAGTTTAGTAAAAGTATGCCTCATGGGATGCAATTGAAGCTTGTCATGTGTCGAGACAACATGAACAATAACTTTAGCTTCACTCGGTTTAGGATATGGTTTGAAAGTTTTTATTTCTTGAAACCTATTAGAATATGAGGATGAATAAGTATCATAATATTTCAATTTTCCCATAGATAAGAGTTTGGCTTCACGTAATACAAGTTTATGACATAGTTTATCAAAGGAGGGAGAGGTCTCAAAGATGACTCTCTCTTGCAGTAGAGATAGGAGACTTTGAATAAAGAGGTCTTGCAATTCATATTCAGCTATTACATTAGTCATCTTATCAAAGGTTATTCTTATACCACAAAACATAGTCTGTTAGATGCTCATTAAATCCTTATTTAAGTTAAGCAAGTTATTCATAAGAGATCTTAGTGCTAATATTGATAGAAAAGTGTGGAAGAAAGCCTCGGCTAAGTATGTAAAATAAATTACTAAGTGAACTGATAGATCATAGAACCAACGTGTAATGTAATCTTGCAAGCTTCCATGAAATAATTTAACTAGTAGTGTAAAATCCTTTGCATAATCAAGACATGCCACATGAAAAGATAAAATATGCTCCTGAGGGTCAACATGGCCATTAAATGTGGGTAGCTTGGGTGTAACAAAATTAGGAGGTAGTGGATGAGAGGATATGAAGGGTGCAAAAGGTTTGTGAAGAAGAAGTGAGGAATTAAGATATGGACAAGAATGTGAAGTAGCTTGTTGTAATTGGTGTTTATTTGAATTTGTAGGTCATGGTATATAGAAGCAAGGTCTTAGGTGCTGGAAGAGGAGACTTGTTGTGTATACGAATTAATAAGTTGGGTGAAATGATTAGTAGGAGTAGGCATATAAAAAAGAACAATGGAGGTGTGTAATAGGGTAGAATTAGGAGGTTGTGTCACAATAGGAGGAGAATTTTTATTAGAGACTGATAGGTTAAGCTCAACTAGGTTAGTGGTTTCCTCATGAGAAGCGAACAATAAGAGATATAAATCTTGAGGATGTTTAGAAATATAGGCCTAGATAGAGGTCATGTATATCTTCATCGGTAAAGGGGTCATAAGTCTTAGCCATGTGAGAAGAATAAAAAAGGGATCCTAGAAGTAAGGTGGGGTTCAAGTGATGTGGTTCACTAAATGATTTAATATAAATTGAGTTAAATCTAAGTTCATAGTAATTAATATAATAAATGATGTACAAATGTTGGTATATAGTGAAGACACAAGAAAACAAAAATTTAAATGTGAAACCCTAAGCAAGAGAGGGAGATGGATAGACTTAGCTAATTTCTGAGTAGTCTAGAAGTGATCTAGGCAAGTGAACTGCTAGAGTAGACTGAGAAGAGTGTCATTACTGCTCATTAGAGATTTTAGACTTTAAAACTACACAAGACAAGTGCATGGGAGAGGATATATTTTGTGTCTACAACATAACTCAAGTCAATGATGATTACCAAGTGTTGAAGGTCTTATTAGGGTCTTGCCAACAAACCATTGTTTATGATTTTTCATTCATATCCACGAGAGGGAGAACTACATGTGGTTAGATCCCTCTTCTGAGTATTGATACATAGTGCAACACTCATCACACCATTGTTGGTGGGGTGAGGTCAGTCTAACTCAATTGGACTAACTCTTTTTTAAGTCTAAGTGAGTAAAATTTATTCATAGGTATAAAAGTGTGATCACAAGATTTTGGGAGCATATACCAGATCTAGAGATAGAGATAATTCAAGTTTCAAAACCAAGCATTGGATAAAAATAATAGAGAGAAAAATTGGCCATAAAGGGGCATAAAACGCCAGGTAATTTTTTCTAGCTTGGGTGATTTTGACCTACACTCATTTTTAGCATTTGATATTTTACAAGTGCTCTAATGAATCTCTAGACAACCCATTTTATAGTCTCGTACCCCTATCACACTTCAAAATATCACATGACAGTGCAATAATTTTATTTTTATTTAATCATTACATGGTTTATGATTTCTATATTTACTTCTTTGACTATATTTATATTCTAAATTATAGCATTTACACATTGGTAATTATTCATAATTAGATTTACCCTAATTTGGATATTACATTTTTGTGAACCCACTTATTTAAAAAAAATTAATGGTAAATAAAGTGTTATAGGGTACCTTTCCCATTTTTATTAAAATATTTGTAGCAATAGATTTTACAATCAACTCAAATCTAGTAAAAGTTCTAAACCTTTTCGTATGTAAACTAACAAAATCCTTAAAAGTAAAAAATTTTTTTTTGTCATATTTAAAAAATATAATTTCATATGTTCCTACAACATCCATCTAAACACCAATCCACAATTCCTTCCTTACCTAACCTATACTCACTACTTGCTTTTCTATAGCTTAACGACAAGTACTATTTTTATGTAGTCATGACCCCTTAGTTATCTATATTCAGTGCATGTTCTCAAAATTTCATAAAATTGCATGGTGTAGTATGAGTAGCCTCTTAAAAAGATATGAAGCCCTTGTTTCTCCATAACTAGTCCCCATATCTATGGATCCTTTTTAAGTATAAGATGTAAGGTTTTTCTCCAGTCTATAACAGGTAACCAAATAGGAGAGAATTGAATCCCAAGACCAATACATCCAATGTAATGTTAAAAAACTACACCAACAAAAAATGTCATCCTATGGATTGTATTTAAAATATGATATGGGGAATGCGGTTTCCTCATCTTCAACTTAGCAATCAAAATTGATCATCTATTGCAACAAAATTTATGAACTTTTTGAAATAATTCTTCATCATAATCCTACAGCTTTTATAGGGATTTCTACCAAATGACACACACTTTCTTTTAAAACTCCAAATTTTCCATCACGATATCCAATTTTCTTTTAAATCTTATGGGATAGATCATTCTCCTTGAATCAATAATGGAACATCCAATTCAAACTACTCATATTCACTTATTTCCTTTTCCCATAGAGCTTCATTCTGTAAAGAAGATATGAATGCCTTGATATTAACTTCCCCAACCAAAGAATTAACATTCTAATCAAACATCTTATATAGAACCATGCTATGAACATATGCCTCACATATTAGATTATTCGTGTCCCCCATAACAAGCTTAAAAGCTTTAAATAACAATGCCAATAAAGTTAAAAGAAGGGTTTTATTTTGAATGGATCTCGCAAGAAGAAATTTTAGCCAATTATCTTCTAGCATGGTTGCATAACCTCTTGGAGGTGTCTTTCATCTAAGAATTTTCTTCAAACACTCACCAAAAAACTCGAGGAAAGATCACATTCCCCTTATTTTCTTATCCTTTTTTTCCAAATCCTAGCTTTTTCTTTCCTTTCCTCTTCCATTTCCAGATGTAATTTCCTAATTTTAATTTTCTCCTCCCCTAAAATTTGTAGCCTTCTTCTAATGATACTTTTGAATCCTTTAACCCCATCTTAGTTTCATCATCTTAATGTTATTTCTCTAAATCCCCTCTTGATGGACCCTCGCCCACCTCAAATTGAGATAATCATTTCTTCACCCTTCTCACCAATAAAATCTAGGGATGAGAAGAGGAAGGGAAATCTTATTGAGTTAGAGAAGGAAGTGCAAGGAAAATAACTTCACAATCTATATTTAGTTATATCTTAGATGTATCGGCCTCCATATATAAACCTTCCTCATGTATTGTACTTTCTTCATCCTCTCTACAGGGTTGTTATTCTTGTTCATTTTACTAAGATTATAGGATTCCCATTTTAAGGGGAAGGTAACTGGCCTAGAACATAATTCCTCACACGAAATCTCACTTTTATTTGATTTTTTCAGGATAAGTACTTTAATCAACCCATAATGGGCCAATGACATCATATTTTCCTTCCTAACCTCCCCAACAGGTCTCTCCATCTATTTCAACATAAAAATAGGATATTCATTAACAAATTGTGCATGAGATGTATCAATAATCGGAATTACTATCGAAACAAAAATAAAAATCTACCATCGCATGTCAATTATTTCATTATCCTTCTACCACAATATTCCAAATTAATGTCAGGGAGGTTTGAAAAATACCCATACCTATGTCCTCCACCTCCTCCCCCAGTAGCAAGAAATCTTGTACTAACTGAGAAATCCTCACCTTCATCATATACCACTAATCAACTATGTGAGGTATCCCCATGACACAAGAGAGGGTTTATTATGTAACAATTATCTTCATCCCTACACAACTATAATTTCTCCCTAAATGGATTTAAAAAACTCTATTGATATGTCCTCATCAAAACTACACAATCTCTTAAAAAAAGTTAACCATTTAGCAATTTGAAACACCTCATAAACTTCCCTTGATATTTCAAACTCATGCAATACTTTGTCTCACTTCTCCTTAATTTGCTCATTAATCCTTAAAATCATAACCCTTCTTTTATTTCATTACAATAAATCAACAATAAAAATTTCAATTGTAGAAACTATTTGTCCTAAGAAACTTTCATTTCAAATTTTATCACAAAAAATCTCCATCTTGTTTGAGGAAACTAAATCCCATAAATTTCTCCATATATCATATCTATATCTCTATTTATAAATTAAAGGGTGTGGATTTGTAGCTGACATCACCCCTAGCGTCTATGTCATTTTTTCTTTTTTCCACCACCCTTTCTAGTTAATACCATTTCTCCCAAACAGTAAATATCCTCAAAGTCACGTGTGAGCTAGATTCAAGGCTTATTAGATCCCTCTTATAGAAAGAGTCTTTTCTTAGTGGCAGAAAACATTCCTACCACCATTTTTCAGCACCCCATTTTCACCACTTCCATTGAATCTTCAACCAAATTTTCCACCGAATAGTTTCTTCCCCTCTTCTTTCCCTTCGGAGATGAAGAGGAGAAATGTAATTTTAATCTCTTGGTATGGGAAACCAAAATCCTACGATATATTTGTCCTTGAATAAATTATATTGACCCATTCTCCTGAGCATTTTCATCTCCCTTTTTATTTCTATTATGAAGCATACCATGTTACATTTGAGGACAATACTACCCCACCATCAAATCTTTTATATTCCATCCAGGATGATGGGTAATTTCCATGGACTAAGTTCTCAAGAAATGCCTTATTAGGGAGGGAAAATTCCTCAAAGAATCCTTGAGAAAAGAAACAACATCAACCACCCAAGAATTGGAGACCACTAAACCCACTTGGTTTCCCCAGTTTGGAATCATGGTCTTCGAGGAACCCAAAAAAGTGTCATCAGAAACTACTCAGTCCTCATCTATAGATGCAGATTTCTTCCTTCACCAAACCATCATAGGATGAGATAATTCATAACCCTTAATAATTTCCTTTATATGACTAGTTGGGATAGAATAAGAAAGAGAGTTCAATGTTTCTCTAATCCCAAGTATGACTAATTGGGGTAGAAGAAGAAAGAGAGTTTAGTGTTTCTCTAATCATGGGTTTAACAATATACCCTTTAACATTTCTATAATTGAAAATATTTATCAAATCCTTGTATTTAATTAATTACACCATATCTTTAACATTCAATGTTAAATAAATAATTTGAGGAAAGGGTCCCTTTTTGCTCTAATTTTTTATTCATTTTCACAAAGGTAGATTTTATACCCAAAGATCTTAGATCCACACAAAAAAACCTACCCAAAGAATCACCAAAAATTTGTAAAACCTCCCTCTTCCAGTACTCCAATGATAGTGAGTAAATTCCTACCGAGCAATATTTTGATGTAGGAGACAATTTTGCTTTCATAAAATTTGATTGCAAAGGTTGGATTTGGAGCTTCTTACCATTAAGTGACCAGTTCCTATTGAGGATTATTTCCTTCTCCATAGGGGTATTAAAATTCACCACTAACCATCCTTTTAATAGATACATTAGATCAGACTTGAAGAATCCATCCTAATGCTTTTATATCCAATATTCACGGTATCTTCCACTCTAAGATAACATTGGAAGCTCACACGAGATTTCCAAAAATTGTAGATTCTAGCACTCTTCTTAGATTAAATCCATGGGAATATCAACTCTATTGGCATGATGCAAGTGATTCAAAGAAGAGATGTTATAATATTTAATCTAAGAAATTCTCTCTGGGTGAGTTTTATTTTGTTCATTCAGGGGATTAACCTTCATTAGGTCCTTCAAGTGGACATCTTCCTTCACCATTAACACCTTTATCTATAAATATTCCCACCATGATCCATACAATTCCTTTTTTATTTTCTTCTTTTCCTAAAAAAATCATTATAAGTGCTAAATAAATTACGTATCCTTGTCTCCTTTAAAATTCATAAAAAGATAAGCAAGGTCCCAAGGAGTACCACTAGAAGAAGCCCTTACCCTGTGAGCTTCATTCCAAAAATATCATGTAGATTCTTTCCCTACCCAAATTCCATGTTCCTAATTAAACAAAACTAGAATTTATTGCTAAACCCTAATTGCAGAGTCATGTATGTTAAATATATGCTAAAATACAGCTTTGACACAAGAAATGCGCTCATAGAATATGAAACCCTAAGTAAAAGATGGATAGGAATGGACTTAACTTATTTTTGCTTGATATAGGACTGATGAAGAGTAGGAAAATTACTGAAAAGGAAGTGATCTGTGTCGTTAGTGCTCCAAATAAATTTTATAGGTCACGAAATAGGTTGGACACAAGTGCCCACAGCTAGATAGGGGTCCTTAGGAACTTGATTTAGAGAAATAGATTAAATCATACATTCATTCAATCAATAATATATAAAACCACTAACTTCACCCCAACTCTGCATTAGAGGATCCTTCTGAAGCCTAAAATGGTTTATCTATCATTTAGATCAGAAAAATATGTCATGAATAAACTTCTTATATGATTTTCAAATCACAAAATATTTAAAAAGCCACTTGAAAAATGTTCTTAATATCCTACCCTCCAAATTTCAGAATCTATCTCCACAAAACACATGAGTTATGCTCATTTTACTGGGGAAACATTATGTCAAATATATTACATGCATTCTCATTCCATGTAGGAAAATAATTCATAACTCAAAAAGTCTCAGAACTAATGGAAAATATTAAAAACCCATATGAACAAGGTTATCATCCTCCTATGGTCCAAATTCACGTCATTTGGAGTTTAAATATAGAATTTATGATGATTGTACTGAAAAAGATCATCAAACTTGCACATACAGTCACTATCTTAGAGGATTTCCAACATGCAAATAGAATACCCTGAAGGATTCAATCGCTAAAATATAAAATAACATGGATTAAAATTCCAAATACCCTTCACCACGTGTATCAACTTTCAACACACTGAATAATGCTTAATAAAGGTCATTTACAGTCATAACAAATTGTCCTATCAGTCAAGAACTAATGTAACTCACCAGAAAAATGTATTGGATCTGCATACCAACTTGAGATACACACATGCAAGGTCTCATTAACAGTTAAAAAATTGAATCATCCATGCCATGTAAGGATAAATCATGATTCTTAGTAGAAACTTAGAATTACTTCTGAAAATACAAGACAAGGTATACAAAACTTAGCTTATATGTATATTTCTTCACTTATTCATATAAAATTATTGGATTTTCCTTCACTCCAACCTTCTCCTAATCCTCCACACACGAGGAATGAGCTCTCACTCACTCACTAACCCCCCCTATATTTGTATTCCATCTTTCATCTAACTCCTTCTAGAAGTGTAACTCCTTTTCTAAGACTCATTGTGACTGTCATTTTGTGACTCTTGAATTTCCCACCACCATTTGTATAATATTTTGAGTATTTCAACAAATCTTACTTTTCTAGGACCTATTACTAAGATAACTGAACTCCTCGTACAAACCTCATACTTTCACACACTTGAAGACACCTTTTTTTTCAATACTTTTACAAGCTATATTGCTCACTAAATGCTTTATAATTCAAATTACATTTTGGAGAGAAAACTCCTTTTTTGATTTTTTTTTAAAAACACGTCTTCACTCAAACATCATAACATGAATTTAATGACCTCTAAATAATTTCCAGGCCTCCTAGAACTCTTAATACACCTTCACAAACCAAAATTGATCCAACAACAAAACTTACACCTTAGAGAGATATGTTCCTACATTAGCGCCGACAACCTCTACTAGGCACTTGTGATTGCAAAAATTGTCAAAACCTGATTTCTGAAGTGTCACACATGTGTTGGAATTATTCGTTGTTAATCACCTATATGTCCTAATATGATCTCTGAGGTACCTGTTACCTATAAAACAAATATTCACCTTCAAAACCCACCATATCACATCAAATCTAAAAAATAAAGATGCAATATGGGGACTTGAACTGACCCCAGAAGTCACCTGATAAAGTGAGATTACAACCGAGTGTTTCACTACATCTTAGACTCCATGTAGTTATTGTGATTGTGTGAAATAATTGTGCCCTAGGATGCCCTTTTGCAAGTGCACTTGATAGCAAACTAGCTAGATGTAGCAATGTAGATTGATGTGTGGATGGAAAATCCCTTGATTGAATGCCAAATGAATACTTTGAAGTGCTTTAGGATCCTTTTGAGTGCAAGCTTAGGTGATAGTAATGATGCTCAAATCTTGGTCTTTTAATTTGGTCACATAGGTATGTATTTATATGAGTCCCTTGTTTGAATTTTGTAATTGACAACTAGAAGGCTGACCCATAAGAAAATAAGAGACCTAAAAGTTAAAAGAGGCCCAAAAAGAGAAAATAAGGTGGAAATAGGTCAAGGGTGCCCAGAGGGAACAAGGGCGCTTGGGCACTGACATCCTGGTTGGGTGCTAGTGTCCAAAGTCATAAAAGATAAGTGAGTAAAGTTCTGACTGGGTTATAGGGTGTACAACACCGAATAGAAAATAAGAAAGACAAGAAAGAGGCCAAAGATACCTGTCAATTACTATTTTTTTCACTTAGGAATCATATGAATTCTAGTATGTGTTTAGGACCTAGAAATGTACCCAAGTGTGTGATTTTATGTCTACATTTTCCCCCAATTTATGATGTTGAGTGAATACTCAACATAAAGTAGATAAGAGATGTGTACCTGATAACCATGTAGAATGTGATGATGATAACATATCGAAGAGACAAGTGAATCATGAAATGAATGTAAAAATGAAGTGTGGAAACTATGAAAGGAAAGTGACCCTAGGAGTGTATACGTATGTGTTGTATATGTTATTTTTATAGCTTGTTGAAGGTTATTTCTTGTTACATATTAAAGATGGACTTGCAAAAGAAGAGCGAAGAAGTAGTCAAAGATATGTATATGAAAAATTTCCATAAGTATGTAAAACATGGGAAAATATGTAAACGTAGTAAATGGAAAGTGTGCATCTGATTTGTGAAGAGTGAAAAGGATAGAAAATGTATGAAAATGTTATAGAAGAGCGAGTTTTTTGGGCGTTCTCACACCAAGACAAAGTTTTTTGGGCGATATCATGCCAAGTGCGAGTTTTTTGGGTGATCTCACGCCAAGAACAAGTTTTTTGGGTGATCTTACACCAAGAGCAAGTTGTTTGGGTGATATCATGCCAAGTGTGAGTTTTTTGGGTTATCTCACGCCAAGAGTGAGTTGTTTGGGTGATCTCATGCCAAGAGCAAGTTTTTTGGGTGATCTCATGCCAAAGAGAAAATGTTGGGGAGAGAGGTCTAGTGCTACTCTCCTTTCATGAATCTGCCCTTATTATACACCATTGTAGATGGTGTGATCCTATTTTGTTCATGTTGTCCATGATTTCTTCTGAATATATTGATTGTTTTGATTGAAATGGAGATAGAATGTATTTGTTTTGCTAGAGGACTGTTCTTGTACTATTAACTGCTTTGTAAACTGATGTGAACTGTTTTAATCTGAGAAGATTGTTCTATGTTCCCTAGGATATTAGCACCTATGGGAGGACATAGGCTCCCAAGTACTCTTGTTTGAGCCCAAACACTGGTGTTTGTGTTTTGTTAAGGACCCAAGTCAAATTTTGGGTCATTTTTTAACTGTATGACTATTTTTTTCCTATACTGTGTAGACATGTACTATAGCTTTGAGATATTATATGGGGTGACTAATTCACCCAATGTATGCCTCCTCATTTGGGGTGCATGCGACATTGCTAGGAGTATGTGAACCAAAGAAATGACCTAATGCTGAACTAAATTGTATCTTTGTGGGGGGAATGTGCATGGTAGAAACTAAGGCACATGTAAACAATATGGCTAGAAATTATGTGTTAGTAGAAAAACTAGAAAAAAATTCATTAAAAAATAATGTAACAAATAATTGTGCATACATGATAGACAACGAAAAGTGGGTTTCAAACATGGGACATCACTCACAATGTCATAAGACAATCAGGGATGAAGTGGTCAAAAGCATACAATCAATGATCAAACAAGATATAGGGAATAGCTCGAAAACAATAACATATAATAGAAAACAATGCCAAACAAGATGAAATATACAACCATGGTGGAAAATAGCTCCTACAAAGAAAATGTTGCACATGAAGCACTTGTTAGCATGTTAGAAAGATAAAAAGTATGTCAAAGCATGTATGTACTAATAGAAAGTAGTGTGCTAGGAAGTAGAATTAGTGAATAATGAAATAATAACACCTGTAATGTATGAGAAAGTAGATGCCCCTAGGAGCATCGGTGAGATTGGTAAGAACTAGAACTATAAGATAAGATAGTTCGGGGTGGGGGTGTGAGCATAGTATACAGTGTCAAGCTTCATTGTAGCATGTAAAGATCAGTAAGAAGACTGCATTCATAACTAGAAAACAAATGAACGTGCATATGTATATAGAAAAGAGAATGACATACTAGATATTTGGCTAACATAGTAAGCAAAGTGCAACATGTAACTAGTATAGGAAAACATGAGTAAATGCAACCAAGATATGCAACATGTAGTGTATGAATGTAATGGAATGGTATGCAATATGAATTTGATAGGAGTAGTGTGTCTCGCAATGGATGTGTATGAGTATGAGATGAGGTTCATTTATAAAAGACCCCTCAACAATCAAGAATGAACCATAGAACAAAAGTGCGTCATTGGGAAACAACTTGATAATGTGCGCTAGAAATATAGATCCTTGAAGCATATAACGTGAAAAGTGTGAGTGCTGTGAGGTTCATTTCATATTTAGACCCTCAGTAGTTGAGTATGAACCGTGGAGCTAGAGTTCATCATAGGGTAATAAAGATAGAAGTTGTGCATCAATATGTATAAGAGAGACTAGATGTAAAACACAAAGCATAATGTCTATGTGTAGAGACTAGAAATAAATAGGAATGATGAAGGGGGGAATAAAGCTCTATGCCCCCAAGTGTGTGATGAAATGATTCTATCCAATGAGAGTGAAGTGCAAGGATCCTCCACCCGATGTCCAAGGAGATAAAGGCATGTGACAGTGCTCTAAGATCAATGGTGTATGTGAAGAATGATGGATATGTGAAGGAAACCTATGTGGAGAAAGAGGTGATGAACACCTATGTGAAGTAGACCTATGATGTGAGGGCAGTGATGAGCACCTATGTGACTAAAAATTATGAGGTGAGGGAGGTGATAAGCACTATGTGAAGGACTAGTGGACCTATGAGGACGACAACATCACATAGTAGGATGTGTGCAAATAGGATAACTAGGCGTTGAGTATGCGTTATATTTGAGAGGCCTTGGAGGCCTAAATACTATAGCTGGTGGAAGAATTTCATCAAGAGGAGGTAGAGGTAATGGTGTGGGTGGTGGAATGCCTTTAAAATTGGTTGTACTTGTTTATTGTGAATGAAATTTTGATACATCTAATTCATGGATGGAATAGATTGGGCGGCGTAGAGCCACTGAAGACCTAAGAGCATGTCGCAAAATTTGATTGAATATGCCACAAAAAATGACACAAACATAGTGAGAGGTAAAACTGTAATGGGCATCTGAATGTAGCCAAACGATTTAGAAGCTTGATATGAAATAGAAGAAATTAGACATTTGATAGCTAGAAGATGTACGATAAAGCATACAAAAATGGGAGCCTCCGGATTGACCATAGTATTGTTAAAAATTTATGAACCAATAAAATAATTGATGTGTAACAAATCAGATGTGAAATTAGTGTGATAATCATGATCTAAAAATGTAATGAGTGGTGGAGATGTGTCAGTAGACTTGACAAGAAAATTAAGGGGCCCCAAGGAAGGAGGGGTCACAACGTGATATGTATGATTAACAGAAGCATCAGAAGCTTGTTTATCATGCTTAGGAAAAGGGTCATTAAATATTTTAATCTTTTTCTATTATTGATTGGTTGAGAAGAAAAATATGATGGAGGAGGGAGATCTAGTGAATTATTGTCAATAAAATCCTATACAAGATGTCTGAGTTTGAAGTAATGATCGGGAGGATTCCCAATACATTGATGATAATCACATTTAACATTTTCATCAAAATGGTGGTTGTGAGGGCAAGATGGATCAAGATTGAGAGGTGGTGGAAGAGTAATGAGATTACTTTTAAAAATTTAAGGAAGCAGAAATCGAGGTGCATATGGAAATGTATTGAAAGTACGCTTTGGAGGTTGCCATTGAAGTTTTTCAGGAGGACAGATGGCATTGAAAGTTGTCTTTGCTTTAGTAGGCTTAGGAGAAGGTTTGAATGTTGACTTGGATTGAAACCTAGTAGAATAAGATGAAGAGGAAGAATATCGATACTTGAGCTTGCCCATAGAAAGCAATTTGACTTCACACAGTTTAAGCATATGACATAGGTGATCAAATGAAGGAAAGGTCTCAAAGATAACACTCTCCTATAATGGTGGTAAGAGACTTTGAACAAATAGATCTTGGAGTTTTGAATTAGTGAGTACATTTATCATCTTATCTAGGTTGTCCATATAGCGTAATACATAGTCAGCTAGATGTTTATTAGATATTTGTTTGATTTGTGTGAGTTAAGCATAAGAGATCTTAGTGTCAATATTAATTGAAAAATGAGTAAGAAAAAAATCAACTAGATGCATAAAATATGTTACTGAATGAATAGGTAGATCATAAAACCAACTCATAGCATAAACTTAAAGACTATGAGGAAATAGCTTAGTAAGCAGTGTGTGATCATCCACATAACCTAGACATGCCACATGAAAATATTAGATATGCTCTTTAGGGTCACCATGGCCATTAAAAATGGGCAGCTTAGGGGTGATGAAGTTGAGAGGAAGTGTGTAAGTAGAAATGACGAGTGCAAAAGGAGTATGGAGTAAAGAGGAGTTAAGAGGTGGAGAGGAGCGTGAAGTAGCTAATTGAAGTTAGCAGATTTGAACTTGTAGATCCTAATATAAAGAATCCAAATCATGGGTGTTGGAAGAGGAACCAAGTTGTGCATTAGAAGAATTGGTGTGGAGGAGGGGAGCGGTAGAAATAGGAAAGGAAGTATGAATGTTGATAGGTGGGGTCTAGGCCATGGCAACCAAAGGAGAACCTACAAGAGGTAAAAAAGGAGCATCTTGAGAGCGTTGGGTAATAAGAAAAGCATTGAGAATATGTGGAATATGTGATGGATTAGCACGCAAAGCTTGGAAAAAATTAGTGAGCTTGTCTAATTATTCCTGATCAACATTAGTGGCTTCATTGTATGTTTACTCATGATCAGAGGTTTCAATATCTTTTAGATCAACATTTTTTGAGTTAGCAAAGGGGTTATCAAATTCAGCCATTGACCTTGAAGAGTTACGACAAGATGGAGGAATCTCAGTGCATTCAAAATAACTAAAATAACCACTATGAGTGATGTGCATAAGAAGAAACCCTAGAGAAAGGTGGATTTGAGTGATGGGTTCACCAAATGATTTAAAAAAATAAGAATTTATTGCTAAACCCTAATTACAAAGTCATGTATGATAAATAAATATAAAAATACAAATTTTACATAAGCAATAAGCTAATAGAATATGAAACCCTAAGTGCAAGAGGGAGAGGAATAGACTTAGTTGATTTGTGTATGATATGGGACTGATGCAAACTATAAAAATTGTTAAATAGAATTGATCTATGTCATTATTGCTCTGAATAAATTATCTAGGTCATGAAACATTTTGGACACAAGCACCCATAACTAGACAAGGGCACTTGGGCAATGTGACCTCTACTGGGCTCCCGTGACTGCGAAAATGGTCAAAACTTGATTTTTAGAGTGTCACACACGTATCACAAGTATTCATTATCAATCACCTTTTTGTCACAATATGATCACTAAGGTACCTGTAACGTACAAAAAAAAGATTCACATACCAAACCGAAAATACCACATCAAATCCAAAAGATAAATATACAATATGGGGAGTCAGAATGGTCTCGATGGTCACCCAACAAAGTGATCTTACAACTGTGCGTTGCACTATATTTCAGACTCCATATAGTTTTGGTGACTATGTGAAATAATCATACCCTAGGATGCCCTTGTGAAAGTGCACTTGATAGTGGGCTAACTAGATCTAGCAATGTAGATAGATGTGTAGATAGAAAAATGAACATCCCCTTCCTATGTTGTGTATGCATAAAATGCAGTCTATTGTCCCTTGATTGAATGGAAAATGGATGTTTTAAAGTGATTTGGGAGCCTTTTGAGTGCAATCTTAGGTGATAGTAATGATTCTTAGAGATTGGTCCTATATTTTGGTCGCACAACTATGTATTTATATGATTCCCTTATTTAAATTTTGTAATTAACAACTAGAATGCCTACCCATAAGAAAATAAAATGCCCAAAAGAGAAAAGAGGACCAAAAAGAGTGAGTAAGGTGGAAAGAGATCAGGTGCACCTAGAGGGGGTGAGGGCGCCTGGGCACTGGCATCCTAGTTGGATGTTGTTGTCCAAAGTCATAAAATATAAGCAAATAAAGTCCTGTCTGGGTTATAGGGTGTGCAAGACCAAATAGAAAATAATAAATAAAAAAAGGAGGCCAAAGATAGTTGTCAATTACTAGTTTTCTCACTTAGGAATCATATGAATGCTAGTATGTGTTTAGGACCTAGAAATGTACCCAAGTGCATGATTTTGTGTCTATAGTTCCATAGCTAAAGATAAATCATTTCATTCACTAGACCAAACTAGGTCAAAATGAATAGTATTCCTCCCTCAACCATTACTAATTCCATATGGCCAAAACCATTGTACCATATCATCTTGTCCTAATATCCTAAATCTACCAAGTATAACTTCTATATTTGATACCTCTCCATCTTGTTTTGAAGCCCAAAATATCCCCTTAAACAAAATTATATCCCCTTCAAATGATATTCAGGTTTCTAATGCGTAGTTACTGATGAACCCACTTATTTATTTATACTTAAAATCAATGGTTTCCATTCTTTCCCTCAAGGTTTTAAATATCAGTCCACCTTTGATAATTTTTGGCCTAATATTCCTCTTATTTTTTTCCCAAAACCCTTCCACCCTTTGGAGGATAGTCAAATGGTATCTACTTATACAATATAAGCAATCTAAGTCTATTACCTCAACATGTTATAGTGTTTGGTTAGGTGGAAATTACATATATTACATGCAAAAAGCCTTAGCTCCTCATTGTTCCAAAAGGATGGTGCATATTCTTGAGGGTCCTGTGTCATCTCGGATTTAAGGTACTCCTACCACAACTAAGGGTGACATTATTTATGTTCATATAAATCCTACACATATTACAGAGAATACAATTGTCATTGATAACATATCTAACTATGAAAGTGACCCACAAGATACTTATAATGATCAAAATAATATCATCCAATAAAAATTACATATGATCTTAATTAATACATTCACTTGAATCTTTAAAGATGAGCAAAACAACATAGACAATGTTATCACATTATTACTACCATCCCACAATGACAATGCACATAAGGACTAATATAGGGGAAATTCAAGTTGAACCATCAATCAACACAAATCTACCTTCTAGTGGTTCTCCTCCCCCTTTAGGTGCTACTTCTCAAGCATTTTATAAATCTCTACTCCCACCTAATGTTAGAATTATGGGGGCATCACACATGGTCTCCTGAGCTTGTTGAGTATAATGCTAGTATGTGCACCTAATTATTTTTTTAATTATTACTATTTGTTTTGTTTTTTTTTGGTTAAGTGTAAAATTTAATTTTTATACATCTTCTCTTTTTAGATTAAAAGTACGAGTTATAGTGAAATTCATTGTCCATGTGTACTTAACTAGGTTCAAATCATTATCCATCCATCCCCAAAATGTGGGGAACCATTTCTATTTATAGATTATTGAATTTAGTCATATTTAGTTTATTTCTATTTGTAGGATAGCTTGGGATACCTACTTTAGCTAGTATGAAAATAGACTTGCATGTGTCACGTAAACTAATAATTATTTCTTGCATTTTGACTGTATATTTTTAGTGGATGATACTTGTCATTTTGAGTCTATTTTTAGAAATATTTAGTTGAATTTAGTTCACTTAGGAATTGTAATTATTATTAGTAGTATTTAACTTGTCATCTAATTAAAGACAAGTGTTGTTCGAATAGATATATTAGTCTTGTTTGTTAATTAATTCAAATAAGCAATAGTGGGTGAATATTTCCAAGTGGAATCACTTTTACATTGATTTTATATATAATATTATTTTTGGATATTTACAAGGAAATCAGATAAGCTTTGGATTCATTCTTCTAATTTAGTCAATGCATATTTTGTCATCAATATCACTTACAAGTATACTAGTTTAATAGCTAGTTATTCTGGGCAAGGTTAGATGATCATTAACTTCATTTGAAGAATATTTCAAAAATCTGATGAGCACTCCTTCCACATCAAAAACCTACAAATATATTATGCCTACACAATATGTGTCCTCTATAGTTGGACTTAGCACCTCACATACGACTCAAAGTCCTACTATAAATTGCACATTTCTAATAATTCTAAGACGTGCAAGTGCAATTTTCTCTTCCATCGCAAAATCAATCACAAATCACCACAAGTTCTACTGGGTTACTTAATAACCTATTAGCCCTAAATTTTCTTAATTATCCACTACCACGTTGGTTTTCTCCACCAAATTTCCTATTCTATAATGGTAAAATCAATCCATAGCAACACCTTTTTTCTTTCAAGGCCACTTGTATGAACTACGCAAGTAACAATATCCTAATAGCCAAGTTTTTTCCAAAAATCCTCAAAGAATACACACTTGATATTAATTCTAAATCCTTCCTTTAGGTTCAATAGTATCATTTCAATCTTTAGCCGAAAACATTTTTATTCATTTCTCAACTAAAATTGGAAAATGGCTATCTTTTGCACAAATTGCTCATGTTAAGAAAACATATCATTAAAGAGTTACATATTATATCTTTTGATACAAAATTTTCATGTCTCAAAGGCCTAAACACATAGATAAGAGTGAGTTGATTAAATATTTCATTCTTATCTGTATCTATAAGCTCAAATAAAAAACCATGTTTCTTAACTCTTCATCCTTTAAGGACGTATGTCAAAATGTGAAATTCTATGAGAGTAAGCTCATGGAAGCCAACATGTTGACCTATGAGAGCACACATTCATACAATAATAGAAAGGTCCAAGAAAATGCCTCATACAAAGGTAGACCAATTGATAGTAAAAAATTAAAATAATTAATGTCACACTAGTGACACTCAGAGTAACCCTTACAAAAACTCTCATTCAATGATACAAACTACTTAACATTACTTCCTTACATCATTCTATGTAAACACCTTGAGAAAAATTTGATTCAATTTCCTTCACCTACTATTATTGACATGAAAAACCACAAGGTCTAAATTTCAACTACAAATTATCTTGTGATTCTCACCAATGTTCAGGACATGCTATGAATAGGTTTTTTGTATGCATTTTTTTTTTTCCAAGAGATTATTAACAACAACAACATCTCCTTATAAGACCTAGAGCCTCAAGTTAACACAATAGTAGCTCAACCAAACTCTCAACTAAATTTTTTTATTGAACCACTACCATACTATGTAGAAACAAACAAATTAGATGAAGTATATATGGATTATCATATAATACCCTCTCCATAATTCTATGCGATTGATGCCCATCAAATTGATAATATAATTGGTTTCACTTAGATTATATCATAAGTAGCATAACCCATCACATTCTCTTATTCATATATTCCTTTAGACAACAAAGAAGCATCTAGACCAATATTCAATTTTGCACACATTGATTTTCAACCCATTAAGAGTGTTATGGTAGAAAATGGATCTAGTCACAATCATTGCACTATGACAATTCTTACGTCTGTCAACTATATTACATGAGACCTTATGGGTATCACATAAAAAAATCAAGGATTTAAAAGACAAAAAAAAAACCCCACTTAGGGGTAGAGTTTTATCAAAACAAGTCATAATTCAAAGAATGGCCACTTGATTCCTCAAAATACCTACTAATGAGATGGTAGAAAATGTTACTTAGATTTCCATGGATCTGTAAGATGTGCATGATTTTATCCACATTTCATATATTCTTGAAATATTTATAATAACATGGTAGTGACCATTCCTAGTATATTGTAGTACATTACTCAACCTATCCCAACACCTACTTAAGTACTTGTTCCATAGGCTAGGTCTCATTTTGAGACACAACATTTATAGACCACTTTACTGAAACTAGATAATATATCTAGTCATAGTTTGCAACACCCATTGACATAAAATCAATATGATCATGTTGTGACTCTCTCTTCTCCTTAAATGAACTATGTGGAATCTTTCAATGTGCAACACATAATAGTTAGGTTATAGCCATGTAGATGTGACCATGATTGAAATTTTGTGCTCTCATTTACAACAAGATCCCATGACTATTAATAATACTTTTGACCCATGATGTAGATTAATATACAATACTAAGGAAAATAACACAAAGTATCATACTATACAAAAAATTATCTTGGATTCACTAGGTCATTAGTCATTGGCGAAAATGACTACTTTGAATTCTCTTTGTCTTAGTATAGGATGTCCCCTTGAAACAATCATTGGTTAGCTTGCTAGGAGTTTTCACACTCACTTGTACATAGATTCCCCCCCACACACACTTATCATAATTATTAATTATTTGACATTTTCTCCCCTAGTTCTAGACTAGTAGTTCCCTCATATGCAACACATTTCATGGGTCTGATGTGATTGTTTAGGGAACATTTATTAGTCAAGACCCCACCAATCCTCTTCTATTGTTTATAAGGTCACTATTATTAATGTCAGGTAACGATATTCTTTTTTTAGTCTTGTATTACAAAAATACAAAGGCAATACAATATTATGAAAATACAAAATCAGGAGATCTATGTGAATTGTTTAGTAATTAACTATATTTTATCCTTATAATCATTAGGATTTTACACTTTACATCATATCCTTTCACACTCGAGATTTATAGTAAAAATCAAGCAGCTACATATACATAACCCATGGACATCACACACCTTATAGCTTCAACAGTTATGTACCCTGGGGGCATGTCTACATGGGGGGAACTTTACACATCTAGCTTAATCAGACTATATATTTAACACATTAAAACTTCTTAAAACTTTCTATCTCAAGGGATACATACCATATTAGGATCATACCTATATTGGGGACATCTAACGAACTGATTATATAATTATCATACCCTTATTCACTAATCTATTGCATGTAATATACTATTATTTCTTATCTTACACTGCTTTATTTGTTATGATACATGTTATACTATGTTTTTTCCAATGATCACATTGCTTATCTCCAGACATTGATTTGACCATGCTCCATGCATACTTGCATTTATCATTTATTATTATGTTTACTTCACAACATATTGCTATATTAATAAACTAGTATTTCCCTTAAGTTCCTATTTTGGCTATTTTACATTGTTTCTTATACCATTCATTTCATATCTATATCCAGATTTGGTTATATTTGTTTTATGATTTTATGCATGGTGTAATTTGATTTCTGTAAGCATTTACTTTTTGTTTATTTTGCTATCTAACATACTTTGATTGTTCTAGAATTTATATATTGTATACTTTGTGATATTATCCACTTTGACTACTCTAGGCAATTGTGTGTTGTGTTGACCAAAAATTTCCCCTGCTCATTTTTTTAACCTTGCACTCTAAAATTTGTATATATATATAGACTTGTTCCCTTTTCATAAAATCTATGTATTTTGTAGTGTTTTGTTTGTGCCGTGTGTGCCACCAAAGATTTTGCATAGCCTATTATCATTCTCACACCTTTTCCATTTTTATTATATGTCATGAGAGCTTATCCATGACATGATTTACATTTCTATGCTATTTAGTTCTTTGCGCATGGTTATAGTACCTCGTCCAAACCACAAAGCATTGTTTCATGTTGTGAAGGATATTTCTCATCCACGTTTCATAATTCAATTTTCACTACATTGTCTACATTACAATCATTCCCATGACTTTTCTTTTTCCATTTCCCATGTATACTATAGAACCATCCATCATGTCATGCTACTCTAGTTCATACCATGGGGTATATTTTTCTTCACCTATGCCGCACAATTAACTTTATGTCGAGAGACATATTAGGTTTCCATTAGACCCAAGAAAGAACTTTTCATTTCACTAAGGCATACTCTTTTAAATATGTAATTATTGGTTATTAGATTTTTATAACATATAGAAATGTTAACAACATTGACTGAGAGACATCTATTCTTAAGCTCAATACTATTTTTTGAGTAGGTTGGTTCATTTTACATTTTATAGTTGTACTTGTCAACATTGGGGGTGAAAAGACCCCAATTACAAATATTTTTCTCCACAACTTTTTGCTCACTAAAAATTAATATAAACATGCATGTATTACTACAAATTATCCACAAATAGTATTACATGATATTTGTTGGATTTGTAATGTTAACAAGTCTTTACATCGATAGAATTTTCTCCATATAAATGTGAGCAAACTATGACAACACACAAATATCGCACGATGTTGGGTTTTTTAGGTCATTTCCTTTGGGCCATATATATGTCATGAATGATTTTATATACCTTGTCATCTAGGATAGGAGGTCCCACATAAGGGTCACATGTTCCTCTTTCCACCTTTGAATACACCTATTGTTATCTTTTTTGACTCATTTTTCTTCGTTGGCCTCTATAAAATGAATACCTCATCTCTTACCAGTGCTTCTCTTAGGTTCACTCTAGTATCAAATATTTTTCTCTTTTGTCAATGCCTCAAACATTAATTATGTTGATAAGCATTTCGAAACGAAAGTCTAGGAAACTATTCTTGACATGCATAATTGAGAGGTCGAGGTTTAGTGCATGTGGTCATTGAGTGACATCATCATTAGGACTACTTGTGAGGGGGAACCCTATTCATTGCATTAATTTCCACATAAAAACTTTGATAGTCAATGTGCATCAAATCGTTGACATGAGGAACGATAAACATAGAGTTCCATTTCAAACATATGTAGAGTTTGAGATTCTTACATAGGCAAGTTACCGTTAGAAGTATTCTTTAACCACACATTGCTTTCTAATATTTCTAAATTTTGTTACCTTGATAACCTTACACGTCCCTTTTCTCCTTTGAACACTTGACACAAATGGAAATTGTTTCGTATATGTCTAGTCGAAATAAAGAGGATTTTTGCATAAGCTCCCCCACCACTTTTGACACCCCTTGAATTTTCTTGCCTCAATATTATTTTACATCACCCCTCTTCCTCCTCCAATGTTTATATCCCTCGAATTTACCTTCCTCAATGCTCCCCCTTCGGTGTTTCCATCACACATTTCAAGTATGATTACTAGTTCATTAGCTCAAAGAAATGTCCGGATATGATTGGTTGATCCCATGAAAAAATAAGAAAGTTTTATGTGAGTATTTTGTACAAACTATGAAATTTTTAGGAGTGTTAACTAAAGAAATAATTCCTTTTGTATCATTAAATTCATGAAAAACTAGTGGTTCCTTTTTGAGCTCGATACAAGTTCTGTAATCCGTAATGTCATACCTGAGATAAGTTCCAAATCTATAGATATAACTTCCATTGAATTTCAACACTATGGCTCAAGCATAGGTAATCAATCTCTCACAAAAATAATAAGCATTTGATTAGGTCTTTCTACAAAAGGTCATCAACCAATAAACAATATTTGAATACAGATATGCCTTCTCTCTAATAGAATGATCGAAGTTTTCTACTGGTGAGTGATATTAACCCGTAAAATAAATAATATATTTTTTATTTTTACATTTTTAACTCATGGGCTATGATTTTTGGCTCTGAGAGAAAGTATATATGCTAAATTCAAGTGGATTTGGCTATCATTCTTTCATTTTTGCACTTTTTCTTAGCGAGGGAGGTTAAATACAGGAGATGGATGGGTGCTATCCTCAGCAGGGAGCCATATCATCTTCTCCATTTAACCTAGAGGATGAGTTTAGATTATCTAGCACACACAAATGCTATGGGGCCCATACTCTGTACTAATCAAAAAATCAAAATAAATTAATGTTTACTTTTATTAATTCAACTATTGGTGCAAAGTGTGGTTACCATGACATTTGTGCGTGCTAAATAAGGATTGCCGGAGGAATATAGAAATCAGGAGGAGCTACCTGTGTTGCCCAGACATACAAAGGCTACCAGACTCGGTGGATGGCATTGGATGGTAGTTTGTCTATGTAATTATTTCTTCTTGTATGAGTGGTTAAGGCTATGAGTTTTTTTTCTTGCATTTTTGTTTCTCTCGTATGGAATTGTCCATTTTAGAGTAGCAAAATTCACTACATGAGTGTTTGTATTTGCTACTTTGGCTACTTAATTGATTTCAATGTAATTTTGTAAAGTATCTTTCTAAGGGCGACCAGGGTTTTTGTCATTTTATAGTGTTTATAAAAAAAATTCTTGGTGAGGGTGATGAAAATTATCATATGTTTATATAGTAATTTGTAATGCCAATAGATTTACAAGATTATGAAGGATTTTTATGGGGATTTTAAAAGTATTTAGACATATATTTCTCCAGTATGGAATTTGACATAACATGGTTGGAAAATGTTCTAATTCTTCATGTATCTGATGTGTTTTGGTGTTCTAACATGTGACATTATCATGTTGAGGTAACTATTTTCCTACATTGATATGTGATCGCTATAATGATCAATGCTTCTAAATTCATTGTTGACATAAATGAAAATTAATTATTCAAAATTATTTTAGTGTATTGTGAGTGTTGATTTAGTATTTCAGAGTTTTTTTTGTTAAGAGTAACAAATCGTCAAAGGGTTATGTAGACGATCTAGCTTTCTAGCATTGTTTTGTTTTGGAATATTTTGAGCATTTGATTGTTGTGAAGATCTTGTATATATTTTTTCTTATGAAGAAACTTATGGTTTAGAAATGTAGAATGTCAGCATTTTATTGCTGTGAAGATCTTGTAGATATTTTCTTACGTTAACGATCTCTTAACTCATTTACAGGGAATTTCTTTGTTGAAATTATAATCTTAACCCCTCATTGATTTAAATTTTGTTTTTTCCCTCCCTCTTTCCAACCACTCTCTGAAAACATTTAATATTGTTATTGGGTGCCCAATTTGAAATCCATATTTAGAGGGAATGTTAATTATTTTTTGTAAAAAAATGTTTTTATTATTATTCCCATCCTTGTATGCAATAACACATAGCATAGGAAAAGGAACAAAAAAACATAGAAGAGTACAACAAGGATATTATAGAAACAACTCAAGGGATTGAATAAAAAGAAATATAGAAAATAGAATACAAGGAAAATACAAAGTAGAGCAGAGAAAACAATAATAGCTAGAAAAAAAATTTAGAGAGAGGATTTTAAGCTGTATTGTGTTAAAAACATAGCAATAGCTATGAGATTTGTATGAAATGTCTTTAAATAAAAATATAATCTATATATTTGTGTTTATTCTAGTTTATTCTTGTTGTGTTTCCTTGTTCCTTATTCTTTGGCACTACATTTTGCCAATAATTTGGTATCAGATCAACAAGGTTGTCGAGAGTTATCGAGTTTTTTTATTTTGTGGATTTGTTTTTTAATGGTTTCTAGCAGTAACTCATGGAAACAACCCCCAATATTTGATGGGAAGAACTATGATATTTGGTGTATCAAGATGAAGACATTGTTATCTTCCCAAGGAATATGGGAACTAGTGGAAGGAGGATACATAGAGGTACCACATTAGGTTGTTTTCAATGCATTCACACAAGCCCAAAAGAATATTTTGAATGAAAATAGGAAAAAGGATGCAAAGGCTTTAAGCTACATTCAAAATTTTGTCATCAATTCAATTTTTCCAAGTACATCAACAACTATAAAATCCAAACAAACATGGGATACCTTGGAAAATTCTTATCAAGGAAGCGAGAAGATGAAGACAGTCATATTGCCGATGTTGAGGAGAGATTTTGAGACCCTTCTCATGACAAAATCAGAATCAATAAATGATTTTTTCACAAGAAAAATGACCATAGTTAATGAAATGAAGATTAATGGAGATTTTGTTGAAGACCATATGATCATAGAGAAGGTATTGATGATCCTTCCAACCAGAGTTAATCTAGTTGTTGTTGTAATAGTGGAGTTCAAGGACTTGAGGAAAATGATGGTTAAAGAGTTAACTGGTTCTTTGTAAACCCAAGAACAAAGGATGAGTAGGAAAACCAACTCCAATGAACAAGCCTTCAAAACAAACACAAATGTGAGAGGTAGGCGGAGAGAAGCCTATAACAACTAGTAAGAAGGTGAAAGTAATAACCATACAAAGCCACGTACAAGAGGAAGAGGAAGCATCAACATCACTTCAAGAGTTGGTTCTACACAAAGGTATGATAAATTGAATGTACAATGTTATTATTACAAAAATTATGGACATTATGATAGTGAATGTGGAAAGAAATAGTATGATTTGAGAAATCATAACACAAGATTTTCTAATGCAAAATAATTTGAACCTAAAAAGAGTGAAGATTTGTTTCTGACTTATAATATAGTTGAATAAGGAAACAAACAAATATGGTATTTGGATAGTGCATGCAACAACCATATGTGTGGCAATAAGGAAATGTTCAATAGCATAGATGAAGAAATCAGATATAAAGTGAAGATGGGAACAAATGACAAGGTTTCAGTGTTGGGAAAAGGCAATGTATCCATTCTCACCAAACAAGGAAACAAGAGACAGATTAAAGATGTCTTAGATGTCTCAAGATTGAAGTATAACCTTCTTAACATTGGGAATCTTGTCTAAAAAGGATATAAAGTGAGGTTTGAAAATGGAGAATACGTTATTTATGATAGAATTGGAAGCAATAGGTAGATTGTAATAGTGAATATGACACAAAATAGAATGTTTCCTTTGAGGATACAAAGTGAGGGAACAACACCATTTAAAACAATAGTTATTAATTAATCTTCTCTTTGTCACATCAGGTATGGGCATTTGAGTTTTAGTGGATTGCATGTTCTTTATAAAAAGTAAATGGTTAGAGGGTTGCCTCTTGTTGAACAACCAAATAAATTATGTGAGGGCTGCATATTGGGGAAGCAATAAAGAAATTATTTTCACTCAAGAAAAATCCTAGAGAGAAAGCTCACATCTTGAGCTAATAAATTCAGACATGTGTGGTCCCATGAAGACTCCCTCCTTATCCAAGAGTGATTATTTCATTACTTTCATATATGACTTTAACAGAGGGACATGGGTTAAATTTTTAAAGATAAATGAGAGGCATTTGATATATTCAAGCGATTTAAAGCCATGGTTGAGAAGCACAATGAACACTATATAAATACATTGAGAATGGATAGAGGGGGAGAGTATATATCAAATCAGTTTTTAAACTTTTTTAAACAGCACATGATCAAGAAAAAATTTACAACAAGGTATACACTATCAAAAAATGGTGTAGCTGAGAGGAAAAATCATACCATTCAAGAAATTACAAGGAGCATGATCAAAACAAGAGGATTTCCAGATAAATTTTGAGCTGAAGCAGTTGAAACAACAATCTATTTGTTGAATATATGTCCAACAAAAAGTGTAATGAACATAATACCTCAAGAGGTATGGAGTAAAAGAAAGCCAAGTGTTGAGAACTTGATATTTTTTGGGTGTGTAGCATACAAACACGTGCCCAAGAAAAAAAGATCAAAGTGGGATAATAGAGGAGAGAATCGCATCTTCATTGGGTATAGTGAGAAATCTAAAGTTTATAGATTGTAATATCCAATAATAAAGGAAATCATAATCAATTGAGATGTTCAATTTATTGAGGAAGCATCTTAGGGAGATATACAAGAAGTAGAGCATCCAAAGATAAAGGAAAATGCACCTTTCATTAATGTTGAAACAATAGATGGCAATGTAAACACTGCACCAAGTTGGACTCCTATTTCACAAAGGAGTGAATATTTAAATGGGAGTAGCCAAAATATCATACAAGGAGCAGCAAATAAGGCATCTTCATCATCTTCTGACTCAAATCAATGCCAAATTTAAATGAGGATTGTACAAGATATTTATGAGCATTCAAGATATGATGATGATGAAGATGAAATGATTAATTTTGTTTTATTTTCACCAATTGATCCTATTTATTTCAAGGAAAAAATTAAGGACAACAAATGGTGTGAAGCAATGGATGAAGAAATGCATGTAATAGAGAAGAATGGAACATGGGATTCAATATATATTCTACTAGAAAAATAATTCATTGGATTCAAGTGGATTTACAAAACCAACTGTAGTCACAAAATCATGCACTTTAGATATTATTTATCAAGGTTTCATACTACTATTTAGAAGGTTCTTGAGTGAAGAAAGTATTAGCTAACCCCTTATCTTTTAGCCATCTTCTTTCATTTTATTTCATCATTCCCAACCTTTTACATCCATATGCTCAGTCTATTTCAGTCATATTCCATTATTCTAGCCTCGACTTGGGTGCCGACGCCAGTACTGGGGGGGGCCATGGGCACCCCGATCCCTTTTTATCTTTCTCGCCACTTTTTGGGATCTTTGTAGCCGTTTTAGCTTCTTAGCTTTTTGGTGGTTAGCCATTTTGGGGTTAATTATGAAATTAGATCAAGAGAAACCTATAAATATAAAGTTATGAGACCATAATGAGGGACCAAGAACTAGTCACTACTATCATCCATGTAAAGCTACATCCATCTATTGCATTGGAGATCACTGACATCCACATAGCTCCATCACAAGGCACAAGGATAGGACATCTGCATCACACACAAAACATGGGAGGATTCTATTCTTTTCCATGCACACATTCTATTACATTTTCTACATCTGGTTATTGTTTATTACTTGACAAAGTGCGACTAGCACAAGAGCACTTAGGGCACATTATGAACACACTCACTAGAACTACATTTGGGTCCAAAATGTAGTGCAATGCTCAGTTAGTAAGCCCATTGTTGTGGCAGCTAAGGTCAATCTGACCCATTCATTTGCATTTTATTTTTTTAGGGTTTTGATACTTATTTTGGTCTTTTATAGGTCTTTTCATCATCTTGGATTATTGGTGACATTCTGTTAGCTACCGTGAATCTAATGTGACACACAGTGAGGGTTTCATATCGCCTCCAAGACTTGTGAGATTTAATTACGGGTCTTTTTTATAGACCAAGGAACCCATTTTGTAGACCAAAGAACCCATAGGTGCCCTAGTCTCTCTCTAGGTACTCCAGTCTAACTAATCGGTCTAGATCCATCCTTTTCAGGGCTTCTGCACAGTCGTTCCTACCTCTTGTTTCTCTAGTCATTTTTGTGACACAGTCCCACAAGATCATCAAATCAATTGAGTTATTTCCTCTTCTCTCTTGTACACTAGGGTTAACATTTCCTTTTACATAGTTGTTTGGATAATTTACATATTGTTTTAGTGCATTTTATTTACTACATTTAAAGTTTTTCATAACTTAGATTAACTATAGGACTATCCCCATATTCCTCATTTTAGTTAATCATTTTGGTGAACCCAAATCGATTATTCATATTTGTAATTTCTTAATTTATTACTTGTCATCCTAGGGTTTGGTCATCATGAGAATCTCAATCAATGATTATTTACTTGTAAATCCTGATTTACTTCAGAGAGTCCAACATTTTCTTGCTACTACTCACATTTTTTCCGACATGTATCTAGACTTGGTTTATCAAGCCTTTGCTGATGTTTTATCTTCACACCTAATATTCAAGTCTAACCTTCACGCTGATGTTCATGCTTTTGATGATGACCCACCTCTACATATCATATGTCGCATTCATAATGTAGATGTTAAGTGTAACTTAACTTGTATCCTATGTCATTCTTTAAAGCTTTATGTCTTTCTTCTCATGATGTTAGTCCCTCTAGTGTTTCACTACATGTTTATGATGGTTTTTTCCATCCCTATTTTAGTCAAATTACATTACTTATCACTGTTGGTCCTAATATTGTCAACATTGTCTTTTTTGTTGTTGATTTACCACTTTCCCATAACTGTATATTTGGTAGGCCATGACTTCATGCCATACAAGTTGTCACCTATATTATCCATAATTTTGTAAATTTTTTACATGAGAGCATTGAGTACACTATTTTTTGTGACCGCGATCCATTCTAATATTGCGACTGGGCTCATAATACTAGTCTTCCTATTCCACGCATAGATATTACAGATGAGCCCTAACCTATTGAAGAACCACCTCACTTACCACCATTAAATGATACTATTTGCATGATAAATGTAGTTTCTTCTATACCACCTACTACTACTACTACTGCCATGATTCCTTATCAGAGGTCTGTTCAGTCTATGAATGTCACTCTATCACATACACCTTCACATGTACCACCTACACTAGCAAGCCCACTATTCACTTGCAAATTCTTCATGAACGACTCATATTTGGAACACATTCTATTTGACCCTACATGTGATGTCACATATGTTCACATGAAGGTATAGCTTGGCTTGGTTTCACTTTTGAGGACCTTCATCCTCCTACTCATGATACTCACCTCTACCATGTCTTTATCAATATTACTGATGTTTATGGTTTACATTTATTTCATCTAACGGTCTACTTATCACATACCCCTCACTCTTCTCCACTCACATTAGGGGAATCTTGGCTTACTTATATTGGGGGCACATTAAATCCTATTCATACAGACATTTCATTACCTATGCCTTTTGGATGTATTTTCATCTGCAATAGCTCTTGCCTAGGTCATACACAAAATCTTACTCTCTGGTATGCACATGGTCTTCCTCTTCCTCCATTTATTGATGAGGGTTATACTATGGGTATGCACAACTTAGGCCTCAATGGATCATTACGTGATCAACCACACACTATTGCTTATCAAGTTACTAATGCTTATTCATTCAATTGTGACCCAAAGGATGACGATCTTCTTGATGAATTTACAGGATCTTATTGCACACACTTGGGGGGCATGACGCTGACACATTCCCTCCCCCATCATCATATTAACATAGGCATATCTCTCATCTTTACATTATTGTTCATTCATAATACTACACCACACTCATAACATTTGCACATATCTCATCTAAACATCGTTATACATACATCTCATAGTTATACGCTTTCATCACCGCATCCATCAAATGACAGACCTCCTTCCTTAACTCTCATTGGGTAGTTAATTACATTCATAAATTGGGGGCATAACATTTAATCCCACCCCACACTTATATTAGAATCTATCATCTTTGCATTCTCATACATCCATCTTCTCACATAGGCATACTCATTACACATTTTAACATCGTCATTACCCAATGACACAATCTTATGCTTCGGTCCACACTTGACTGTTGAGGGTTGACTCCACATAAAACCCACACACTACACAATAGGTCTTACACATTGCACATATTCACATATCATGCATCACACATCATACATCATATTAGTCGCCATTATGCCTATATCATACTTCTATTATCTAGCGTTACATATTGTGTTTATCATATTAGCCATTACAAATTTCACACACTTCATACTATTAGCTTATTTAAACATATTACATTACATCCTATACATCTCGTGTTTATACTACATCTCGCATCCTTTTTCTTACATTATACATTTCACACCCCATCTACACTACGCATCTCTATACTACGCATCTTTTACATACTATGCTAGTCTTCCCCACATCCAAGTCTAGCATTATATCATCTCACACACTACATTACAATTTTACACATTTAGCATTGCATTCTACGCATCGCATATTTACATATTCTATTCATCATATGGTTTTCTATTATCATCATGCATATTACATTGTCTTCTGTTGTGTTGCACTCACTACCCTATGACACACCTTAGTTCCTCGTTCCATACTTGACTCCTGAGGGTTTACAAATAAAATGGACCTTACATTCCTCACACATTTATCATACATCTTTCACCATGAAAAATTTCTAGGATAGTGACATACGCTATAGGCTAAATCATCACTCACTCTATTCATCTTATAGTGGTATACACTTTAGGCTACATCACCACTCCTTCCTATTCATTTTATAGTGGTATATGCTTTAGGTTACATCACCACTACTTACTATTCATAATTTAGTGATATACGCTTAGGGATAAATCATCACTCATACATTCATTTTGTCATGATATACGCTTCAGCTATAAGTTTCATGCACATGTCTTCTATATGTCACATATCATCATCACAATGCCTACATACTCATCACAATGCGTTAGACATGATACACGCTATTCGACAATTTCCTAATGACACACTCTTGTTGATGGTTGATTCTGTACTGATCCAAAAATGTAAGTTATAATTTCCAAACTTTAACTGTTCACAAAGATATAGGAACTCAACATCAATTTTACGAATTTTAAACACTCCAAAACCGATTAATTCCCTTTATAAAAGTACACCTCAAACTAATTTTTAATCACAAAGTTGAAATGTGCACACACTTATTCCATTGTGGATTATGGATAATGATATTATCTTAAGTCCATTTTCCCATTTTTAATGATGATTACTTAACGAAATTGATAAAAATCCATTACTAGTTTTATCTGATCAAAAGCTTCATAAAAAAAGAAATAAAACACCCACAAAAATGAAATTGATAATGGAGTTCACCCAAAGGCTATGTATTTGGATTCATAGAAAGTGAATAGATCTATTAAAGTCCAAAGAATTATAATTACCCTTCTATAATGACAATATACCTTTGTAATCTACAACTGGGTTGATACTAGACCTTGCGAAACTCTGTAATTTACCAGAAAACGTTTTGAAGTCCATCCATGGCCCCTATAATGTCTTCAAAATGTGACCCCCCCTACAATTGTACTAGGAAAGAACCTACAAGTGGATATTTACAAGCATTCCATGAAAAAAAATACATATTTTAATTCCTCTCAAAATTTTGAGCACTTTTCATTTTTATTCCATGGCCTAGTTTGGCCTCTAAGAGCTCCAAAATGGAGGTTTCCCAAAATTGGTCCTTGGCTTCCCATACACAATCTTCTTTCTGTGATTTTATAAAATCCACTGAGCTCATTTAAGCAACCGAAGGAGCCATTGGGTGAGTTGGTTAGTGGATGAGGCTTGCGATGGGGAGGTCTCAAGTTCGAGAGTTAGGATTTTTTAAGCTGTGACTGTTTTGCTTGAGTATGGATAAAATCCCACATTCATAACGTGGGAGGTGGGATTAGGTTTTAAATATAGATGCTTAGGCATTTTTAACTATGGCAACAACCACACCCATCATATTTTGTTGCACCAAACAATAAAGGCTATGGATATCCCGCCGAGTCACCCTCATTGTATGTGATCCTCCAATCATGATGGGTGCATTGTTTAAGGCACCACGTAAGTCATTGTTGCATTGCGTGGATTGCCCAATACATAGGGACGAGCTATGTGTGGTTTTTTTCCATTGTTTTATCAAATCACCGAGCTGTAACATTGATACACTGATGTGTATAGATAAGTCAGTGGATAGTGGGATAAGACCGAGTTATATGTGATTCACCCGGTGCATTAAGTTGTTCCCACTAGTAATAATGTGAACTGGTCTCTGTTGACTCACCAAGGTAATAGGGGATAAAACAATCCCAAACTACATGGATATAAGCTTGAACATAGTAGATAAGTAATGTGATCAACTTGGGGAGAGTTGATCACCCCACTGAGCTAAAAAGTAGCTCTCCCGAGCTCAATTCAACCCTGCAATGCAAAATAAACTCTCCAATACTATAATCCCACATGGGAAATTTTAGATAGATATATGGCATATATAATTGAAATAACAATAATGGAAATATGAAATAAAGCCAAAAGAGGCACCCCTCCTACAAAAAAGCGTGGAGAACCTGGCTGAGGGTCCCTGGACAGTAAATAACAGGGGCCACCAATTTTTCGTTCATTTAAGACTCGGAGGTACTCAAACACAAACTTTCAGCTGTTTTCACCTTTTACCAAACTTTCCACGTGTCAACGTGTGATTTTTTAGTTGACAATCTTGGACCATTTTCAAACCAAATCTTTGACCTATGATAACATCTTCATCCACACTCTATTCCTGGAGTTCTGCATTCCATTAAAAATGTCTCAGAATGCTCTATAATGTGGTCATGGTTTATGGAGGTTTAGGAAACTTCCAACACCCAAAAAATCCTCTGGATCATTGACTACTGAGGGGGAAAACCAAATGAACCTCATTTTATAAATTTCCATTCACTTAGGGGCGAATGCGGCTCCTATCACTCCAAATTTATTTCCATTCCATCCATCCACTGCATACTGCATATTATGGTTCCTTTTACTCTTGCTTACTTTTTTTTATTCATGGATTTTTTATTACACATGCTAGTTAGCTTATTGGTATCTCATTTATCTATATCATCCACACATGCGTGTTCACGTCTTCTTCTAGTTGTGATTACAGATACATGTCTCTTACACGTAGCACAGATGCTCACCTTATACCCTTCTTACACTGGTCACTGGGGGAATCCACATTCATCTCTTATAGGTGTTATTGTTTCAATTTGTACTTAGCACTTTACATTACTCGGTTCTACGTGTTTTGACATAATAGTTATCTTTCTAATAGCTAATGGGTGCTCCATGTGCAATATTTGTTATGCAGGGATATATTTACTTCCATACTTATTTCTTACATTGTTTGCTATTGTTTAATTTTGTATGTGGGCCTTGCCCTATTTTTGGTGTGCACACTTGTTTTTTGTTTGTGGCCATGATGGTCTTGTGTGTCTTGTGACATCTTGAGTGATCTCCCATGTTTGTTTTCCACTTTATATGAGTTATTTGTCTTCTTGTGTGTTTACACTATTGATTTATTTGGTATCTTTTACACTGTTTACGTAGCTTATACATTATTTTCTATATACATGCTTGTTCGTACTAACACTTGTTTTTGGATAGCCATCCTTATTTGTGCATGCCTTGATTTCTACCAAGCGCATTCCCTTCCCCCTACAGGGTAGATTTTCAACATACATGCAGTTGGTCCTATTTTGGGGCCACTTTTATCCTATTAGCGATGTCACGTACACCCCAAAAGAGGGAGGCCTCATTTGGGGTTTTTCTACACACTACACATAGATTCTACACCAGTTTAGTTTAGTTATATACAATGAGTGGGTTCAGACCAGTCTACGAACCCCATACACAACGGATTTTACAGGACATGGTTTTCCTTAGCATTCTGGGAAGAAGTTATAGGCTTGGAGGTTACAATGGGTGTGCCTCCCTACACTTCTTTGGTTAGTGGTGTCAAATCACCCAAAAAACTAGGACGTCAAAGAGATCTCTTCACATACATTTAGGGAAACAGTTATAGGAAGGAGAATAATGCAACTTTCTCCCTACACTTCTTTGGCCAAGGTGGCGTGAGATCACCCAAAAAATTACAGTACAAGATATCTTTCTACAATCTATTTCTCGACATGGATCAAGTGCACATGTTCCATTTATACTTTTCCATTTACGTATTTAACACTTACACACTTTCACATGTGTCTTTTACATTGCATTTTTTACACATACATACATACATATTTGTCTACTTGATCATTTTTTCCTTGCAGGTCCGACCGTATGAGAAACAAGCAGTCAAATAAGGGTAAGAAATAACGAAGATGATGACAACAACAAAAACACTATGCGACAACACATTATAGTGCACACATCACATTTTTATACAGGTACACTACACTATGTGTCAACTACACACATATGCATTTTCCACCCTAGGTTCACTCTCATCACTTTTTTGCACATTTTCATCTTTAGTTTCCATACTCCATCATCCTTTTGTCATTCCACTCTTTGTATAGTCCTTCGGTGCATGTTATCTACATCAACATCAGGTATGTATCTCTATCTACTTTATGTTACCAAGATTTCTGCTCACCAACATAAAGTAGGGGCAAATGTAGTCACAAAATCATGTACTTTAGATATTGTTTATCTCGGTTTCATACTACTATTTAGAAGGTTTTTGAGTGAATAAAGTACTAATTAACCCCGTCTTTTGGCCATCTTCTTTCATTTTATTTATTCATTCCTGCGCAACATTTACATCCATATGCCTGGTATGTTTCGGATCATTTGTCGTTATTTTAGCCTCGACTGGGGCGCCCATGTCCCACCATGGGCACCTTGATCCTTTTTATATTTCTCGCCAATTTTTGGGCTCTTTCTAGCCATTTTAGCTTCTTATCTTTTTAGTGTTCATCCATTTTGGGGTTAATTATGAAATTAGATCAAGAGAACCCTATAAATATAAAGTTATGAGACCATAATGAGGGACCAAGAACTAGTCACTACTATCATCCACCTAAAGTCGCATCCATCTATTACATTGGAGATCACTTGCATCCACATAGCTCCATTACAAGGCACAAGGATAGGACATCTGCATCACACACAACATAGGGGGGAGGATTCTGTTCTTTTTCATGCACACATTCTATTACATTTTCTACACTTATTTATTATTTTCTACTTGACAAAGTACAACTAGCACAAGAGCACTTAGGGCACATTATGAAAACACACACTAGAACTACATTTGGGTCTGAAATGTAGTGCAACGCTTAGTTAGTAAGCCCACTTTTGTGGCAGTTGAGGTCAATCTGACCCATTCATTTGCATTTTATTTTTTTAGGGTTTTGATACTTCTTTTGGTCTTTTACAGGTCTTTTCATCATCTTGGATTATTTGTGACAATCGGCACGAGCTAGTGACGTGTCTGATACGACACAAAATGAGGGTTTTGGACCACCTCCCAAACTTGTGAGATTCAATTACAAGCCTTTTGCACATACTAAAGTGCCTATTTTACAGACCAAAGCACCCATAGGTGCCCCAATCCCTCTCTAGGAACTTCAGTCTAGATCCATCCTTTTTGGGGCTTTTGCATAGTCGTTCCTACCTCTTTTTTCCCCAGTTAGTTATGTGACACAGTCCCACAAGATCATCACATCATATGAGTTATTTCCTCTTCTCTCTTGCAAACTTGAGTTAGCATTTCCTTTTGCATAATTTCTTGGACCATTTACATATTGTTTTACTACATTTTATTTACTATATTTACAGTTGTTCATAGCTTAGATTAACTATAAGACTATCCCCATATTCCTCATTTTATTTAGTCACCAATACTACTCCCGAAGGAAATATTGACAGACATAAGGCAAGGCTAGTTGTTAAAGGATACCAACAAAGGCATGCATATGATTATAATGAGACCTTTTCTTCTGTGGTAAGGATAGAAATCATGAGAACAATCATTTCCATAACTTCTCATCACAAGTTGAAGCTTCATCAAATAGATGTAAAATCAACCTTCTTGAATGAAGTGTTAGAAGAAGATGTGTATGTGGGATAACTAACTAGATATGAGATTCCAAGGCATGAGAGTAAAGTATACAAGCTCAAGAAATAATTGTATGGACACAAACAAGAACCGAGTGCATGGTACAATAGGATAGACTCCTATTTGATGAGCAATGGCTTTAGCAAAATCCGACAGCAAGCCCACACTTTATATCAAAGCAAACAAGGATGATGGGATTTTGATTGTTGTTTTCTATGAAGATGATTTAACGTTTACTGGAAATGCAAATAAGGCCATAGATGATTTCAAATCATCCATGAAAGAATTTGAGATGACTGATTCAGGATTGTTAAAATACTTTCTTGGCAATGCATTCAAGAAAATGGAGCATATCATATTTGTTTCTAAAGCAAAGTATGCAAAGGAAATTTTGGAAAGATTTAGAATGTTGGAAAAAAAACCAACATCTACACCAGTTGAAGTAATTTTGAAATTATCCAAATATTATTGGAATACCAATGTGGATCCGACAAGGCACAAAAGTATGGTAGGAATCCTTATGTAATTGATTACAACTAGACCAGATATCATGTATGTAGTCAACTTGATTTCTAGATTCTAAGAGACTCCAAAGGAGACACATTGGCAAGCAGGAAAATATATTTTGAGGTATGTGAATGGCAGAAGAAATTATGGAATTTTATATGTTGTTGATAATGATTTGGAATTAGTTGGATACACAGATAGTGATTGGGCAGGTAACCTAGATGATAGAAAAAACACATCTGGATATGCGTTTAATGTTGGGTCAAGAGCCATTTCATGGGCTTTAAAGAAATAATAAGTTATTTCACATTCCACAGCTGAAGTAGAGTATATTGCAATAAAATCATCCGCATGTCAGGTGATATGGTTAAGGAGAATCCTCTACAATTTTCATGAAGAACAATAAGGAGGTTCTACCATTTTTTGTGATAATATATATTCCATTACCTTGTCAAAGAATCCAGTATTTCATAGAAGAAGCAAGCATATTACAATAAGGTACCATTTCATTTGTGAATTAGTTGAAAAAGGTGAAATAGAGCTTAAGTTTTGCATGTCAGAGCAACAACTAGCCGACATTTTTACCAAGACTTTGTCAAAAGAAAGGTTTGAGTGTTTGAGAGCAATTATGGGTGTCATAAATGTTCATATATTTAGCTCCAGACCATCTAGTCCTAGAATTTGAAAATCAGTTTTCTGAATGAATTTTTTGTTGTATTGGGTCAAGATTAAGGGGGAGTGTTGAAATTATAATCTTGATCACCTCGTTGATTTAAATTTTGTAATATTCAATACTTTTCTAAAACTCTCAAAGTCCATTTCTATGTCTTTCAAACTCTTAGGAAACAAATCACTTATCCAATCAATCAAATTTATCTCAAACTTTTTTGTAGCATATATGGTAGAAATTGGTTGCCTTGTCAATAGAGTCGAATTAAAGGTTATGAGCTCCCTAGGAAATAATTGAAGTGAATGCCCTTCTTAAAATTTTAGTTAATAATTGTTTTCCATCAAATAGATAAATAAAAGCTATGTACATTATCGTATTTTAAAATTTGAACAAGGATCTAATAAATCACTAATTTAGATAAATTGGTATACAAAAGGAATAATATTTTTTCTAGAAAATTGTCAAATAAGGACAAGTAATAATCCTTGGATGGAGAGAATTAATCACATGAGGTACTTATAATGCAACAAGTATAATTTTTTATACAAGGTTGGTTACTCATTTTATTTACCAATATGAAGTAGGTGATGGGACTCAAAACTAAACAAATACCAAATTTTTGCAAAGCAATAAAAATTCTTACGTAGCTCCCATACTTTTGTGAAGAGTGGTATTTGGACCAAGTTTAATAAATCCTCCATTAAAAAAAAGACATTTCTCCACTTGCTCCAGGTTCATAAACAACTTGGAACCAAATTTACATCACCATGTGGACGATTGGCTCAACATAAAATGCTTCAACAACTGTTGATATATTGTTGTGTGTCATAGCTAAGCACCCTTGACCAACAATATGGACACCTGTCAATGTAATAATTGTATTAATTATTTGGAAGTATTTTTAAAAAATATTTATGGGAAAATATTTCCTTTGGTCCATAAACAGTTACTATTGATATGGGACTAGATAATTGCTAGAACATTAAAGTATTTATTGTGTTTATTAATTATTGGTATAAGATTAGTTAATTGTTATGTTATTGATGTATAATATTAGTTTATATTATTAGTCCATGTTAAGGTATGGTAACTATAGGGTCCACTTTCCTATTACTCCACTTTTTTCAACCAATCACAATAAACTATTTTTATTTCATATGGTCTATACAATAGTTTATATATATAACATATATATATATATATATATAATATATATATATATATATATATATATAATTCATTTACAAATATTGGTTGATAGATTCTTCTCCTTATTCCCCTTATTTCCAGAAAAAATTCAAAAACATATTTATAAGACCTTAGATGTTAATTGACTTTACCCCACAAATTTACTTCAACCCTTTATATTTGAAAAACAATACAAAGTAGATAAATTATTTCAATCTTATTTACCCATACGGTCTATGCAATAGTTTTTAAAAATAGAGTAATTTTTTATTCATTTACAATTACAAATTTTCATCTATGTGATTGATTAATAGTTTTTTCTCTTTATTCTCCTTATTCACATACAACAAAGCGAAAAAATTCAAAAACCTATTTTATTGAGCATTATCTCCTTCTGGGAGACCTTGGATGTTAACTGACTTTACCCCACAAATTTACTTCACCCCTTTACATTTGAAAAGTAATACAAAATAAATAAATTATTTCAATCTTATTTACCCATATGGAGAGTGCCCACGTAGATTTTTCACCAAAAAGGTAATTGAAATTTGAAAGAGGTTGTTTTAAGAAAATTGTAAAAAAAAAAAATAACATGACCTATTTAAATACCCCAAGGGTTATAACTACCCATCAACCACCATGGTGGCTAAACATTTAGTAAATAACTTTAACTTATTAGTTGCAAGGAAGGATAACTATAGGATCCACTTTCTTATTACTCAATTTTTTTCAACCAATCACAATCAACTATTTTTATTTCACATGGTCTATGCAATAGTTTTAAACAATTTAACAAACACTTAGGCAGGGACTAGTCACATTGCAACACTTGTTAGTATATTTGTGTGTTTATTTATTAATTACTATGGCACTAGGCCTAATTATTTATAAGATATTTAGATTTTTTATAAAACAAAATAAATTGAGGTTTTCTCAATTTCCTAGAATTGTATAACTTTAACACATAGTGAGACATCATCTAACATAATATTTACTAGCAATTGCACATGTGTTGCAAGTTATGTTGGAAGGGATGCAAATGTAAAGTTACTTGGATTTTTTTTTTGATGTGAGATCCCTTATTTAGAACTACGCATATGACATGGTGCACCTTGTTTTAATGCCAAACTATTTCTATAAATTTCTTCACATGGCATTACCAATAATCTCTATATGAAAATTGTACTTTTTTGAAATGATGGAGCTTCTCTGACACCAATTTGTCTTGTAACAATCTTGCACATAAATTTTAGTCATGGTCTAACAATCAAAACATGCATGAAGGTTCTCAAAAAATATAACGGTTGTCCTAACATGGGGAATATTTAACAATCCAAACATAACTGCCAACTTTTCACTATGATGGCAGAGGAAAAAATATTTAAGACTCTTTGTCCAAATCACTCAATACATGTTCTCAATTTTTATATTAAAATGTTTCCTTCATTTCCCAAGATATTTTCTATTAATTTGCATAGATCTCTTTAATCTAATTACATCTGAGCATCATCAGTTTAATTCCCCTATTCTTCATTAATCTCGGTACCATTTGGATCTCACTCCACTAACACACTTTTGCATAGATGTTTGATAAACAAACATAGGTTACAACATTATGAGTATCCACCTATAAACAAAAAACTATGCACTTATTAATATTACATCATGCCTCTAGTATGTTGTTATATACATGATTTCTTAGTATGAAAATTAGACACTAGTGAAACCTTTTCCTAATCCTTCTAAATTTGATTGTGATATTGTTTTATATTCTTGGATTTATTGTTTTTCTGTCGAGTCACAGGGATCCTTATTCTCGTTTTTCATTTCCATTTCTTGGCTTTTGGGACAGTACCACCCATTAAAGACACTACTGCTCAGGTGCTAGTATCCCTTCTAGTGTTCTTTTTTATATTCTCTTTTTTTCCTAAGTTATAGTTTGATACTTAAATTTGGGATTTTCTAATTCTTTGGGTCAGCCTTTGGTGTCACTAAGTGTTCAAAATTCAAACAAGGAAGTCATATATATACACAACTTACTCACTATTATTAGGGGTTGGACAATCTTGGGCTATTACTTACTATCTACTACTTGGGAAAAGAGCAACATTCAAGGACTGCATTTGGGTTGTATTATTCACTGCATAGGAGGGGCTATTTTTGAATTCCATCTCACACATTCATCTTGGGGTCAAAGTAGTTGTATCCTGTTATCTTAGTGTGCCACTGACACAAGGGAAACCTAGCTTCAAAGGACACAATTCTATCACAAACAAAAACACAAACACAAACACAAACACACACTTACAAGAACTACATAGAGTTTGAAATAGAGTGCAACACTCGGTGACAATCACATTTGGGGTGACCATCGAGGTCATTTTAACTCAAGTAAATGCATTATTTATTTCATCTAATCTTTGATTAATCCTTGTGCATGTAAGTAGGGTTAGTTTTGATAAGTTCAGGTGCAACAATGAAAACCTACAATGAATTGGATGCGAAAAAGAGTGAAAGGAAGAATACAAGTTCAGATCTTGAAAATATCAAAAGTCAGAGATCTTGTCAGGACACTAGCACCCAGTTTAGATACCAGCACTCGGGCAGTCCTATCCTCATCTAGGAGGTCATGTATAAAGGAGATTCATATCCCAATTTTTTAGATGAAATCTATATCCAATCCATATCCAACTTATGTTCACCCAGTATCTAGCCCAGGATCATCCAAAATCTCAAAATACAAGCTAAGTCACTCTTACCTCATTATTATACACACTTGTTTCTTGCATGATGATGATCTTGTTTGTTATTATTATATTCATCTGATCTCATTCCTCTTATTATGATTTAAATTTTGTTAAATCATTTGGTGAACCCACTTATTGATCTAACCCTAGATTGCCCTAGGATCCTTCATTTTGTGTATTCCTCATGGATTATCAAAAAGTGTTGCGAAATCATCATCCCAATCCTCCTTCCCCCAAGTATGATCTTATTCCTATGACCGGTCTTCAAACCTATTTTTTCCAATCCCCAAGAGGAAGATACCTTCTATTGTAAGTCACATAATACGGCTACACCTCATCCCAAAATCACTCTTATATTTAGAAATCTTATCAACCCCAGTCTTGATGTTGCTACTCCTACCCCCTATTAAGGCTACTAGCTCTTATGAATATAATAGTGATGTTGAATCTATTACTACAAATAATACATTTGTTGAGGATTTAGTTAACTTTTCAGAAGAGGAAGGTCTTGTTAATGATGCTTGTGATACCCATACTTATTTTGATGTTGTAGATGTTAGCCTAAATGGCCCTCACTTATGCTTCTTTATTCCTCTACACTTACATATGCAACAAATCATTTGAGTTGGTCCTATTACTCAATTTGATCATGATATTCAGATCCCCTCTTCTTCTTCTCAACCAAGTGCTTGTTTATTGAATATTGTGCTTCAAAAGTCATATATTTCTTTCTCCACCTCTTGTATGTTTCCTAATGATGCAAATACTCATTTTCCATCTCATAATATGTTAAAATATAGAAAAGTTAGTGATGCATATGTTTCTACTCTCAATATTATCCAAATTTAGTGTACATAATGTTGATAATAAGGATAATATGCATGTTGTTGAGCTTGTTGATAAAATCATGCAAAATTCTTTTCCTTTTGATTCTTCTTCCCATGTTCCTATTCCTAGTTCTCAACTTGTTGATCCTAAGATTGAATTTCAACCTAATAACATCCCTATGGCTAAATATAATGGAAAGATTCAACCCAATTAATTAACCCCTTAATGTTTATGTCATTCCTCCCAAAGAAGTTATTTCTCTTATGCATGTTGTAGTTGATTTGCAAAATAAGATCCATACCCTTACCCTTGAGAGTAGGGCCTATTTTGCTAGAACTGATAATAATTCTCTTCATGGAAATCCTATTCCTAAAAAGATTTATAATTCAACTTTTCGTAAGGGTTTTACTTTGCCTACTTTTCACTTTTTGATAGAATGGATAATCCTTGTATAAATTTTAAGGATTTTAGATTAACCATGGATTCACATTCTAATGATAGATTACTTCTTAAAGCATTTCCTAGTAGACTTACTGATATTTCTTCTCATTGGTTTCATCATGATTTTCCTAATGGATCTATTAGTGTTTATCTTTATATGGAAGAAGAATTTGTTCGACGTTTTATCTCTAATAATAGTACTAAAGTTGTACATTTGAGCATGTTTTATTTCTTTGCACCAAGAAAAGAAAGACCCTTTTAATGATTCTATCTTACATTTTAAATCTTACATGCATTGTTTACTTTATCATCCTATAGATATATAAATTCACTGTATATATTGTGTTCATTGCTTGATTCCTCTTTTAAAATAAAAATTGTTATATGATACACGTGAATATTTTATAATTATTTTGCTTTAAGGTTATAACGTATAGAACTAGAGGTTCTTAATGAACATTATTATTTCACATTCTTCCTATTTATTCTACTAATATTCCCCAATGTACTATATATTTTCTTCCTCTTACTGCACCACTCTTCACATTCCACATCTCCTACTAGAAATAATCATGATCATTCACTCTCATTTTCATAGGCGTATACATTCCACTCCCCCTCCTAGATAGGAACCATTATACTTTTCACATTCTGCTAGGCCTCATGATATTTTACACATTGTTTAATGATAAGTTGATTCATCTACCTTCTAATGAGCATCATCCTCCTCATCGGTTACAATGTAATCGTAACAAACCATTTTGTAATTTCCATATGATTAATGGTCACAAAGATAACTATTATTATGCATTCCATGATAGGATTCAGTTGCTTGAGAATAAGGGTGTCATTTATTTTTGTGTGTGTAATGTTGATAGATCATGTATTCTCCCATGTTGTGACATCAAATACCGACATTTGTTACTTTGACTACCTCACATCCTCCTAAGGTCATTTTTTCTCCTCCTCCCTTGTTTTTGACTACGTTTGAGGTGTGTGCCACACTTCTTATTCAACCCCAACCCACGTGTGTCCAGAAGAAGCACCAGGTGTCATTCCATGATTCTAGTGTTGTTGTGATCACTTCGGGATTATAATTCAACACCTATGCTCATGACACTGCATCATTTGAGCCACTTGTACATATGTGTCTTCTTCTTTCCCTATAGATGTTATGTATTCTTTAGCGTTACATGATTTCATGTTTATTCTATAACTATATGCCATTATAGATTGTGTTACTTATTATTTTCTAGCTATCTTCATCCTCTTTATCATTACTATAATAAGTTCAAATCAACAATCATATTTTATCCATGCATATCATCATTCTAATATCTATCATCACCGTGTTATATACCCTATCAACACATATAGTCTACTCTACAACATCATCCCAATATATACAACTAAATCATCACTATTCATAAAAAAAAATCAAATAAACTACTCAGTCACTCATATAACAACACAAATACATTAAACATCACCTCATAATATATATACATCTCACAAAATTTCATGATACAACATTACGAGACGATTCCCACTATTGTACATATCATACATTGTCCTCAATGCTATCGGAGACCACTATAGGAGCTCTAGAAATTGAAGCCTCTCCACTAGATATTTTCCTCTGTACTTGGGACCATTGCTTCTCTAAATGAGTCCGTAGTGATGTTGCCTCAACCTCCACATATGCATATCAAGCTTGGATATCCACATATCTGTCAAACAAAATCTTTGCCATGCAATCTCCTCAAACTTCCTCTCTCACCCCTGCTAGCTCCATCCTCACCTCATCTCACTATTATTGTAACACTATGAACATGGCCACCGCCACCGCTATAGGATCAATTAAGCAAGCATGCTCCCCAACAATGTGATCCACTATTTCTAATAGTTATCCTCCTACAAAGACATCTAGGGGCACATTACATTTCAACATGCATATTGTTGTGTCCATAATAATGCTTGTTGGCTAGATGTTCTGCATAGCAAAAAACCTAGGAAATCATGAGATAAATCTCACTCATTTTACCTGTGAGGCTCCCATGTCAGATTTTTCAATTAAAATATGCTAATATCTAAATGGGGTTTTACTTTAACTACTCAGTTCATGAACCATAACTGAACAGTTCTGCAACAAGTAAGCATCAGTGTTAAAGAAAGGAAAAGTTATAGAAGAAGGTAATTACATAAACACATAGAAGAAATGGGGAAGATGTGCATCCCAATCACTATATGGCAAAGTTGATTGCATGCACATAGAATAATCCAATAGATATAAACACATAATTCTAAAACAAAGGCAACTCTAGATCCAGATCTAAAATAACATAAAGTTTATTAAGAGATCTAAGATTAAAAGCAAGAAACATAGTACACCGTGACACAAAGTTCTCCGGAAACCTACTCCTTTGTATTCATTTGCTCCAAGTGGCTCTCAAGGGTTCAGCACAAAGTCTAGAATGCAAGATTGCTACTTACAAATTCCGATCATTAACCCGGAGGTTCTTTTCCTACTTATAGAATGTAGGAGGTAAAGTACAAATGGGAAATCTAACTGAACTGAAACAAAAACAACAAGTAAAGATGACATTTGGCAATCATCCTCGACTAACTTCTCCTTAAGTGACACATGTATCACTTAACTAATATAATTGTTCCACATGACTTTAAGTAATGGTTGCAAAACCAATAACCTTGAAGTCTTACAATTTCATATGGGAATATAAAAAATAGAAGAAGAAGTCATGCCAACTGTAATATTTATGTTTTCTTTTTGTTTTGATATCGGATTTACTTGTCGAACATGTGATTCAACATCTTCCCATCTATTTTAGCCACTGCTTCCTTCTCTTTCCTAAACTTCAGCAATCCTTCATTCAACACTTTGATGCATACTTCCACATATTCCAAGCTCGGCCCAAACCTTGTAATATCCACCTATAGCACCACCAGTCTACTAATAGATTTCATCGTGAAAGGCTTAGTAGCTTTATCAATTATCTTTTCTACCATCAGAAGAGACCCTTCTAGGGAATTAGGCACCTTGCTAGGAATGATCCGCACGTATGAAGTAACATTACCGACCACTTTCTCCTCAGTGAAAGAAATGATACTGTCTGGTAAGGATGATGTCCTACTCTCAAGTTCCTGCATCATCTTCAGCAAAACTCTGCAGATCTCCAAATGGAAAGATACTGCAAACTCCAGCTACTTCCCCTTCTCAACTGATCCATCAGGTACAATCTACTCTACAACCAATACATCTCCCTACAGCTTGTTGATCTCCACCAAAGTATTCAGGTTACTCTCAGCAACTGTGTTCATGTCTACTATGCTCGTCACCAATTGCTACAGCTGATTTGCTGCATTGTTTGTAATCTTTAGGTGGGCTGGCACCTCTCCAAGTTGTACAAAAGCTTGATGAATAATCAAATCCTTCCATTCGTCAATAGCTTTTACTTGATTGCTTGCATCCTCCATTTCCTGCATAAGATGATCACTCACCTACTCTGAAATGGGCTGAATGGAAGGCTTAACAACCTTGGCTATGATCTCACACAACTAAGATACCTGGTTCTGAAGCTCTTCTTTCTCCACCTTTTTAGTGTCAAGCCTCAGCAATAGAGCATCTATCAATGTCTGTGTATCTTATTTTAATCCTTCTGTGGTGGCTTGACTGAGGGGTACTATGGTTACTATAACATCTTCTGCCGTGAGCTCATCCTCCTTCTTTCCTTCTGCCGGAATTGATATCTTAGCAAACTTCTGCCCTGATTCCTCGATGATCAACCTAGAAGTTGCTTTAGCAACTTTAGGCCTTCTGTCTTTTTTCGCTTAGGCTCTGGAGTAGCTGTAAGTCATGTTCTTCCAAGTTTATCTCCACTCTTGCTTCTGGAACCAACTACGAAGCCAACCCTTCCAAGAAGTTACTTCTCAAAGAATGAGAAGTCGCTGAGTGCACTACCATCTCTCACTCTACATCCTCTCCATCAGAAAGTGCCACAGTGTTATGGTTGTCATCCTTTGAATCATCCAAGGACAAAGCCCTTTCGAACTCCGCCATCTGCATCTTTAACATCTCTTCTAGAATAGGTGATGAATGGAGTGGCTAAGGAGAGAAGATGAATGTCACTGGATCCAACAGAGGCATAGAAGTGTCCTGCTGCGGTGCAAAAATTGGTGAAGTACTGGGTGCTGGGGAAGCCGGAGCTAAAGTCATGGCCGTGGAAGTGATCTTCTCCTTTGATGGAGATCTTCTGTGTACTTTCAACTTCTCAGACCTTCTGCTACTTTCTCCTCCATGCTTCCGCTTGAGGGAATCTCCTGTGTAAAATTTTCCTGTGACTTGATTCATCAATGCTTCATCAAGGCAGTATCCCTTCATCAGCAACTAGTTTGAAGTATTCACCAAAACAGCTCCAGATCTTTCTTCAATCATGTTGCAGCCTCTTACGTTATCCTAAAGTATGGCTCTATCTCCTCCCATTTGATGGTAAGTGTCAAGTAACACATTCCCATCATCTTTAAGATCCGCAGGTATCCACGCCAGTCCAAAGTCAAATACTTGCTTTGCTGATAGCCTGCTGAAATCCCTCTTTCTAACCTCGTACTCACTTTTGCACTTCATTAAGAAATATTCCAATGAAGGCACATGTGCGTACTCCTGGGAGATCATCTTCTTGGTTACTCCAAATGGATCGAAGTTCAGCCGTGCCGTGAAGAACTCTTGCTCATACTCAGATAACATCTGTGCCTCCATCCCTCAAGCTCTATGAATGCTCTAGTAGAATTAATGTCTGACAGTGATCAGAAAGAAGCCCGTAGACTTGTGTCAGTTCGAATGAAGGTCATGTATCTCCACAAGTTACCTGCTCAGCTCCATGGTGATCCATCTATTATTCAGATATCTGGGCATCTTTATTGGTTTTCCAGAAAATCCTGTAACCCTGAGGTATGTGAAATCTGCAAACTGAATGAATAGACTGTCATTCCTAGATACAGCTTCCCATGCTTCTTTGCTTACCTTGTTGACATTTAGGTCCTTGTCTAGCCTTCAAATGAAATCATAGAAGAATCCATCATTGACGACTTTGAAATCCTTCTCACACACAGGTATAATAAGCTGTGCGTAGCACTCAAAAATGCGGTCCTTAGAAAGAACGCCACATCTATCCAGCTTGGAGAAGATGCCTTGTGAAGCTGCAACGTACACGAAGTAGGAAGTCGTTTTGAAGCTGAAAGTACGCTTCACATTTTGGTGTTGCACACCAATTTTGTTACTACTAATTTCTGACCAACTGATTATGGAATCAACCTTGTTGACTTCAATGGTCCTGATGAAAGTATACATCCATGTATGGAAAGTGTAAGCATTCACCTCGCCATTAATCCTACATAAAAATTTGACAATATCATCGACCTCCTACACCAAATTGGACTGTGGAAAAGTTCTTGGGCACTTAGAAGGAGATCTAGGCTTCTTCATGTATCTGCTATTCATTATCCTCACATAATCAACTCTATGCTTCTCCCACCTGTTGCCAGCATCCTGAAGGCTAATGGAAGTCACCACCTTTTGCACCAGAATCTTCAAACAATAATTGATGAACTCTGCGTCCAATCAAATTATTGTTTTCCCTGTAGCATCTCGCACTGATCTGGATGAAGGATGGTAAGATCTAACGCACTCCATAACAAACTTTGGCAACTAGGTTGTGTATGGAAAGGCTGCAGCTTGAATAATTCCACTGCTTTTAACTGCACGCATGAGTGAAGTCTTTCTAGATTTGGATCTATCAATCAATTCAAAAAGAGGTTCCAGAACTAGATCTGTATCTCCTATGTCTGCAAGTTTGGAAGCGATACATGACTCCGTTGTGCTTTCTTTTTCATCTCTCTTTGTCATGGCTTTGTCTATCTTTGTCTGAATAATTCTTTTTCTTCTTACTTGGCCGAATTTCTTCAATACTGGTGTAGATCTAGATAATTCTTCAGATTCAGAGGATATATTCAATGTATTGGACAATGATTAGAGCTCCTTTTCTTTTGTAAAGCACCTATAATGAATTCCTGTAATTAATTCAGACAAAAATGGCCACCAGAGCATGAATAGTGAATTTTAATTGTAAAAATCTGCACTTCAAGCCTGCTGCCCCAAAAATTGATGTTTAATTTGCATGCAAAGAGAGCACGAATCTTTCCAACTTCACCTGAGTACCTGTAATACTTATGCAAACAATTATGAAGACAAAAATCAACCTCCTTCAATGCATGTGCCAAAATTGGAAGCTTTTAGCCTTGGTTTCACCTTTGTCTGAGCAAAAATCATCTTCAAATGGGGCGCACTTTTCCTCTTGGCTGCAATTATTTACCTGTGAATTAATTAATTCGCCCTTATGGCAGCCCATGCTTATATAACCCTCATAATTCTATAATTAATAATTGCCCTTCCTAGTCCTAGCAATTAATTAATTACAAATCATGCTCTTCTCTTTAACTGATGTGTAAAAATAACATGTTTAAGAACAACCATCCAATAAATTAAATTAATTCAATTTAATCATCCACACTTCACTTCACTTAAGCTTCACAGTGTGCTTTGACCATAGCCACTGAAAATAGAATTTAATTTAATCATTTAATGCTTTAAAAAGCATTATATCTTTCCCAAAAGGGGCACACTTTTTGTCATGAAGGGGGCAACCATTAAATAAATAAATTTATTTAATTTTAGACCATTTAATTCTATTTCTTTTATTCCCCTTTGCCTTGTTGACTTTCTTCCATGCTTGGGCACCTATTTTAGAAGAAGAAATAATTAAAATAATCCTTTTTAAGGCCGACATCTTCTCACTAAAGGGGGCACACTTTTTTGCATAATATAATTCTATTTTTAAGAATTTATGACAATGGTATTCTTTACCCTGCAAGGCAGCCCCGGAAATCCCATGATCCACTTAAGTGATTTGACTTTGACAATGAGATTATTTACCCTGCAAGGTAGGCAATAAAATCCCATGATTTCACTTAAGTCACTTTTCTTTTATTTCACAATGGAAATTTTTACCCTGTAAGGCAGGCAATAAATTCTTGCCTGCCTGCTGCCTCTAACTTTCCCACTGCAGCTTAAGTGAATTTTATATCATGGGAAAAAGTACCTACTAGGCAGGTACAAAATTCCCACCTTGTCTGCTGCTTCTATTTTTCCCACTACAGCTTAAATCCTTTGTTTTCCAAAAATGCGCCCAACCCGGCAGGGGCTTTTTCAGTGCACGACTTCACCATTTCCCAGTGAACCAGACCTCCAATGGTGACTTCCTCCGGGCATAACATGCGTATATGTTTTCAAGCTACTCCAAGAAAAAAATTGGGCTAACTCCGGAAAATGAATTGGTCCAAATAAATTTCACAGAAAATGAAATGGGACAACACAAAAACATGAAAAATTGTCAAAAGTCATAAATAAAGCCCAAAACTTATTCCTAGTTAAAACCCTTTCTGGAATATAGGAGCAATGATATGTTCGATCACAACAAGAGTTAAAACAGAGCACAAATTGCCTCAAGCAAGGCTCAAAATAATTAAATATAAATTTCCCGCAGACAAATCCCGATGACAGCATATAACAATTTTTGGCATCTCGGTATTTGGTGGAAAAAGCTAATATGGCTCTTTGGGAATATCTTGATGCAATACAAGAAATTTTAGGTCATTAAAAACAAAAAACGATCCACTATTTTAAAATTATTGAAAAAATTTCAGATAGGGTAGTCGCAGATTTTAGGATAAAATCTGGGGGACACCAGTTGGCTCCATCTGTGGACATATTTTTCTCTGTTAGAATAACAAAGGGAAAGGATGAGATCCCAGCATCTCTGGTTTCTAATATCTTGTCCTTTGGGGCATGGGGTCAGGTAAACAAACACAACATAAAAATAAAAACAAAACAAGGAAAAATAAACAAATTTTTTTATTTATGTACATACAAGTTTTATCCTTGCTACCCACGTTCAGAATGGCTTCAAGTGTTGCCCATTGAAAGGAAATGGAAATTCAAAATCCATCCTGATGAGTAAGAATGAAGCTATCTGCTCCAGTGATCTTCTTAATCACAAAAGGTCCTTTCCAAAGTGAATCAAATTTTCCATGCATGCCTTTTGCTTCTCTTCTTTTGTCCCATAAAAGGACCCAGTCATTGACTTCAAACTTTCTTTCCCTGTATTTTTTGTCGAAGATGACTTTCACCTTCCTTTTATGCTTAGTCAACCTATCTGCAACTTGAGTTTGTACTTCCCTCAATTTAGTTAGGTACATAATTATCTTATCAATAGCATCTGTGAATGTGGAATCCTCCAAGGCCTTAGAAAGTTACAGGGTAGGAAATTCCAACGTAAGTTGCAAGCTCCGTGTCTCTACCATATAATAGCTAAAATGGAGACATGTCTATCACCCTCTTTGATGTGATTCTATCGGCCCATAATGCATCAAACAAATTTTTATGCCAAGTCCTTTAATTTTCTATTACTAGCTTTTGCACGATAGTTACCAAGTTCTTGTTACTAGGTTCAACTTGGTCATTCCCTTGTGGATAGTAGTTTGAGGAATGTACCAGCTGAATCCCATAAGTGTAGTAGAAGTCAACCAGTTCCTCAGAAGAAAGATTCAGAGCGTTGTCTGCTAACTATTTTACTGAGCACGTCAAACCTGACAATAATATTTTCTTTAATAAAACTGCACACCTCGACGGAAGTGGTGTTCTTCATAGGAATAGATTCTACCCACTTACTGAAATAATTAATAGTTATTAGAATGTAATGGTGACCGGACAATTGAATCCGGGTTAAGCATACCAATAAAATCCATTCCCCACTATTGGAAAGTTTCTTCAATCACAATGGGTTTTAGAGGTAACGCAGGCAATTTCACTCGCCCAATAAAATGTTAGCATGCTTGGTACTTAGCTACCCAGATCTGTAGTATCTTGAAAAAGGGTGGGCCAGTAATACCTTACTCTAAGGATCTTGTGTGCAGTGACTCCCACTGAAAAAATGACCACCGCAAGCCATGTCATGGAACAATTGTAGCAGATGATCCTATTGAGCTTTATCCGATGCATATGAGAAATATGCCACCAATTCCCCTCTTGTATAAACCATTATCCCAAAGAAACAAAATCATTCGATTTTAGTTTGATAGTTCATTTCTCTTTTCTAGAAATTCGATTTGGGCATTCTCCATACGTCAGAAAGTAAGCAATGTTACTATACCACTCTTCTACTAGATCTATAAAAAGTATTACAGGAAAATCTCCATCTATCTCATCTTGATCCGCTTCTAGAACTAATGCTTTCATATCTCTCATTAGTTCACACAGGCCTCTTCCTCGAACTATCTTTTTCAGTTTAATATCCAAGTCATATTCTTGAACCTTTATCACCCATGTTCCTCTCAATAGTCCTAACTCTTACTGAGTGAGGATAGATTTAATTGTAGTATCTGGAACCAAAAACACAGAGTGTGAGGAAAGAATATAATATCTGAAAGCCTTACACACCTTCACCACTGCATATGCATGTCTTTTCCATGGGAGTATATTTTAACTCATAGGATTTAAGGGGCATGCTCATGAAAGCAATAGGAGCTTCTGTGTCCTCTTGATTTTTATGCATCAATATCGCTGACATGGTGTGTGCGGAGGAATAACCGTAGAGTATAAATTCTCTACTGAAGTTCGGTGAAACCAAGACCAGAGATTTTGATAGGGCCCTCTTTAATTTTATCGAAATATTCCTTCCCTTTACTGTTCCTTTTAAAATCTTGTGTCTTCTTCATCATATTTGAGATATGACGGGTTAGCTCAGCGAAGTCAAGATTGAATCTCCTGAGAAAAATAACTTTTCCAAAGAAATAGTGAACCCCCTTTTTGGACGTAGGCAAAGGCAATGTTTGAATGGACTTGACATGCTCTAGATTTATCTTGGTTCCTTCCTTTGAAACGATGTGTCCTAGTATTTTCCCTTCTGTTATAGCAAAGATGTACTTCTTAGGATTCAAAGGAATACCATGTTTGCGTCATTGTATGAAGACATCTTCCAAGTTTGAAATGTGTGCACTCTCTGTCCTTGGAAAAGACTCGTCAGATCATCCAAGTAAACCACTATGATTATATCCTTGAGATGAGCGAAGGCTAGATCTATAGCTCTTTGAAATGTAGTGCTAGCATTAATCAGGGCCGAACGACATTTTCTTGTTAGTGAAGGTTCCCCAAGGTGTGATGAACACCGTTTTGTATTGATTTTCTTTGGCTACCTTGACTTGATTATAGCCTGAGAAACCATCAAGCATGGAGAGCATCTCATATCCAGTGACCACCTATGCAGAGTGTGATCCATGATGGGGATGGGGTAGTTATCTTTTAAAGAAGCTTGATTAAGGTTGCGAAAATCCACGCACAACCTAATTTTTCCACTTCTTCTTCCTCACAGAAACTATTTTGGCCAACCATTTGCAATGATGTATGGGATAGATAATCTTTGTGTCTAGACAACTTTTGGATTTCTGTAAAGATGGTTCCCAAAATGGTAGGGTTGTGTCACCGCAGCTTCTGCTTAAAAGGCTTTTGTTCTGGTTTTAGTGGGATGTAGTGTTGAACCTTTGCAGGCTGATATGTTTTTAGATCCCGGTAAAGACCAGGAAAAAATATCTATATATTTCTTAAGAAGCTAAGTGAAAGCTTCTCTTTCGGCTTTTGAACAACACTTACCCATATTTACTAATTTGGGATCATTGTCAGCTCCCAAATTCAGTAACTGCGTATCGGAGGAAGAAACCTTCCCCATTTTCTTCATATTTCTTAAGCATCTGATCATGCTTATCAAACATTTCCTCAAGAGATATCAAGCCTTTGGGAATTTTATTTCCCTTTAGCTGGATAATCTCCTGACTTCCCGATACGTCCACATCCATTTCTCCCACATTATTTTGCCTAGGAGGAGAATTGTTTCTCTCATAGTAGATTTCTTCAAAGTTATCTTTCTGTTGGAGAAACGTAGCAATTTTCTTGTCATCATTGAAAACCTGCCATTGCTAAACGTTATCGAGAGCTTTTGGGCGGAAGACCATCTCAAATTTGTAGTTCCCTTATCTAAAAAATGTGGGAGGCTAATCCTGGATTTAGCAAGGTTGCAGTCAATGTAAGTGAATCAGCTTTTGAATTTTGTTCCCTCAGAATGTAAGATACCGAGAAAGTTAAAAAATCCAAAATATCAGAGTAGACTTTATCTCTATAATGTCGCAGCTTGTCCTTTTTTACTTGATAGAGACCTGCTTATTTGCTTGACGATTAGCTTATTATCTCCCTTTGCGTGTAAGAGTTGGATTCCCATTGTTCTCGCCTGCTTCATGTGTAACAACAATCGTTTCATACTCAGTTGTGTTGTTAGTATTTTCAAACATCAATTTGAAGGAGTGTGCATGCACCTTCCCTTCGGGAGAGATTAAGAACAATACCTATGCACCTGATCCAAGATGAACAACAACTACCATCAAATTCCAGAGTCCAAACCTTGTTTTCAAGTTGATGTGGTTCATGAATCACCCAATTGAACATCTTTTTTATCCATTTCTAGATAATAGACTCCGTTTTCCGATTCTTGAAACAAGATCTGAGATCTAGGATCCTCAAACTTTGACATTGTGTACTTGGATTTCTTCTTAGGTTCTAGCTTCTGATTTACTCCTTTGATTGGTATGTACACACAAGACCAATCCATCTCCGACTTCTCCACCCAGCTCTCTGTAAAAATTTCTACTCAACAACATGCCATAAGAGACTGGAATGTCTACTACAAGGAAAGTCATTTGTCAGTCTTTTATCTGGAAAAGAAGCAAGTACTACCTGCGCATCTTTGATTTTCACCATAAGAGGTACTTGCCTTTCTATTGAATAACATCTTCCAATGGTTTTCGTCAATGTGAGACCCAAGGCATCGAGCAACTTTGGCAGGCATGACATTATCATAAGCTCCAAAGTCCAAAATGCAATTGTTTTAGTTTGTATCTGTTGATAAGTAATGACTCATAAAATGGCTCAATCCTTTCTAATGTAGTAGGAGAAGAGGTAGAAAGAGAAGAACTTGAAGCCACATTTATTTGAAGGAGGAGTATTCTTTAGATTTTCTGATATACCTCATGAAGTATTATTTGTTGTGCTGGGACCGTTACTTTGTACATATTTGACCAATCTATTCAGTTAATCAAGAAATGCTCTCAAATATTCAACTTCTGACATTTGGACCTTATTCATCTTGATGTGATCAATGATGTCAAAAGCTTGACTTGCATCAGTAGGATGTGTGTTGGCCCTTTGCCTGTGAATTAAAATAATTTGAATATTTATCCTTGGGTGCTAATGAAGAAGGAAGAGTGCTACCTCTTTTCAAGATAGTAACATCCGGGCCAGGGATCTTCTCTTTCTCTTTCGGTTGCTTTTGGATGCTTCAGCGATTTTGGCCCATCTGAGACCTTGTAAACACCATAAAAGTGTGACCATCAAAATATTTAAAAGATTCATAATAGCCATCATCAGATTTGTAGTCCAGGTATACCAATATTGGAGTCGCTAGCAGGATATATAAAGTCTTCATCATTGAATGATTCATCAGTGTCAAGATCCTCTTCATTATTTTCCAAGTTATTCCTTGGAGAAGCTTCTATTACTAACCGCTACAATGCAATAGTAAGTCTATTTCGGTTTTGATTTTTATTTTGACCATTGAAGGTCTGGGTAGAGAGCTAATCTTGAGCGGGTTACATTCCTTGATTGAGAAATCTTCTTCTTGATCTTTAACATTTCATTAGCTAATCTATACAACAAAGGATCTGAAGTACTTGAAGAAGTGACATCACCTTTTTGAGATGGTTGTCTTGAGTTTCCCAGCCATGGTCAATTCATTCTTAACTTCCACGACAGACATTTTGTGCTTCGAGTAGATTTACAGGTCTTGCCCTTCTCAGCTGATATCCAACTTCGGGCAATAGAGCAGTTTATAAAAAATGTCTTTTGATTTTCATCGCTCAATGTAGCAGAAGTGGGGATTTTTATATAAAATCCTCTGGAACCTTACAATAAAGTCCCCCATGTTTCTCACTTAGCTCCTTCTTTAATTATGTCAGTTGAATGATAAGCGTGCTGGCATTCTCTACGAGCTTGAATCTTTTCATAAATTGCTCACGCATAGTCACCCAGTTGGTTATGGTGCCAGGAGCCATCCAATTAGAAACCATTCTCCGAGCCAAGTCATGTAGAGTCTCAATGAAGAGTCCTGACTAAGACATCTTCATGCTCTACTGCAAGCACACCACAAGATATAAAGAAGGACACCAAATGATCATTTGGTTTTTGCTTTCCATCTACAAAGAATTTCTGGAAAAATCTTTATGGATCCCTTTGGTAGATCATGCATAGCTAGAGTCAAGTTCAAAGGTCTAAAATTTTCTCCCCATGGGATAGGTACTATCTAGTTCTGATTCTGATTTTGCATGATGAATGGGGCACATCTCCTTCTGGTGTAGACCTTGATGAATAATACCAGTTTGCCGGATTATGCTGAAGATGATCTGGGTCTGGATGGTTGTGCACTCTCCTTCCTAGTGAGAGACTAGATCTGGGGCTTCTAACTTGAGGAGGATGATTGAAATTGAATTGCTCCTGTAGTCGAAAGAAGTGGTCAGCCCTTCCTTGCACCTTCACGTATCCGGTTAAATGGATGTTCTACTAGGTTGAGATTTGTGTGGAAAACACTCTAATCTTCAATAGATAAGCTTTGATCTGTAAAGATAGTTTTTCCCCAACGGAGTCGCCAAAAAAACGTTAGCTAGATTTTATGCATGGCACAAAACATAGGCAGTCATGAGATAAATCTCCCTCATTTTACCGGTGAGGCTCCCATGTCAGACTTTTCAATTGAAGTATGTTAATATCTAAAATCAGGTTTTACTTTAACTACTCAGTTCATGATCCATAACTGAACAATTCTGCAGCAAGAAATCAGTTGTTTTAAAGAAAGGAAAAATTATAGAAGAAGGTAATTACATAAACACATAAAAGAAATTGGGAAGATGTGCATCCCAATCAATAGATGGCAGAGCTGGTTGCATGCACATAGAATAATCCAATAGATATAAACACAGAATTCTAAAAAAAAGGCAGCTCTAGATCCAGATCTAAAATAACACAGTTTATTAAGAGATCTAAGATTAAAAGTAAGAAACATAGTACACCGTGATACAAAGTTCTCCGGAAACCTGCTCCTTTGTATTCCTTTGCTCCAAGTGGCTCTCAGGGGTTCAGCAAAAATTCTAGAACACAAGATTGGTGCTTACAAATTCCGATCATTAACCCGGAGGTTCTTCTCTTACTTATAGAATGTAGGAGGGAAAGTACAAATGGGAATTCTAACTGAACTGAAAAACAAACAACAAGTAAAGATGACATTTGACAATCATCCTCAACTAACTTCTCCTTAAGTGACACATGTATCACTTAACTAATAGAATTATTCCACATGAATTTAATTAATGGTTGCAAAACCAATAACTTTGAAGTCTTACAATTTCATCCGAGAACATAGAAAATAGAAGAAGAAAGAATAGAAGAAGAAGTCATGCCAGCTGTAATATTTATGTCTTCTTTTTGTTTTGATATTAAATATACTTGTCGAACATGTGATTCAACATCTTCCCATCTGTTTTAGCCACTGCTTCCTTCTTTGTCCTAAATTACAACAATCCTTCATTTAACACTTTGATGCATGCATCCACATCTTCCAAGCTCGGCCCAAACCTCGCAATCCGCCTGCAATGCCACCATTCTACTAATAGAGTTCATCATGAAAGGCTTGGTAGCTTTATAAATTCTCTTTTGTACCATCAGAAGAGACCCTTCCAGGGAATTAGGCACCTTGTTAGGAATGATCCGCATGTATGAAGTAACATTCCTGACCACTTTCTCTTCAGTGAAAGAAATGATACTGTCTGGTAAGGATGATGTCCTACTCTCAAGTGCCTGCATCCTCTTAAGAAAAACTCTACAGATCTCCAAATGGAAAGATATTGCAAACTCCAGCTACTTCCCCTTCTCAACTCATCCATCCGGTACAATCTACTCTACAACCAATACATCTCTTGGTAGCTTGTTGATCTCGGCCATAGTACTCAGGTTACTCTCAGCATCTGTGTTCATGTCTGCTATGCTCGTCTCCAATTGCTGCAGCTGATTTTCTACATCGTTTATAACCTTTAGGCGGGTTGGCACCTCTCCAAGTTGTACAGAAGCTTGACGAATAATCAAATTCTTCCATTCGTCAATAACTTTTACTTGATTGCTTGCATCCTCCATTTCCTGCATAAGATGATCACTTACTTGCTTTGAAATGGGCTGAATGGAAGGCTTAACAACCTTGGCTATGATCTCACACAACTAAAATACCTACTTTTGAAGCTCTTCTTTCTTCACCTTTTCACTGTCAAGCCTCAGCAATAGAGCATCTATCAATGTCTGCGTATCTTGCTTCAATCCTTTTATGGTGGCTTGACCGAGGGGTACTCTGGTTACTGTAACATCTTATGCCGTGAGCTCATCCTCCTCCTTTCCTTCTACCAGAATTGATATCTCAACAAACTTCTAACTTGATTCCTTGATGATCAACCTAGAAGTTGCTTTAGCAACCTTAGGCCTTCTGTCTTTTCCACCTAGGCTCTGGAGTAGCTGCAAGTCGTGTTCTTCCAAGTTTATCTCCACTCTCGCTTCTGGAACCAACTGTCAAGCCAACCATTATGAGAAGTTACTTCTCAGAGAATGAGAAGTCATTGAGTGCACTACCATCTCCTGCTCTGCATCCTCTCCATCAGAAAGTGCCACAATGTTATGACTGCCATCCTCTAAATCATCCAAGGACAAATCCCTTTCGAACTCCGCCATCTATAACTTTAACATCTCTTATGGAATAGGTGATGAATGGAGTGGCTAAGGAGAAAAGATGAATTTCACCGGATCCAATGGAGGCATGGAAGTGTCCTGCTGAGGTGCAATAATTGGTGAAGTAATAGGTGCTGGGGAAGCTGGAGCTAAAGTCATGGCCGTGGAAGTTATCTTCTCCTTTGATGGAGATCTTCTGTGTACTTTCAACTTCTCGGACCTTCTGCTGCTTTCTCCTCCATGCTTCCGCTTGAGGGAATCTCCTGCGCAAAATTTTCCTATGACTTGATTCATCAATGCTTCATGAAGGCAGTATCCCTTCGTCAGCAACCAATTTGAAGTATTCACCAAAAAATCTCCATGTCTTTCTTCAATTGTGTTGCAGCCTCCGACATTATCCTGAAGTATGGCTCTATCTCCTCCCATTTGATGGTAAGTTTCAAGTAACACATTCCCATCATCTTTAAGATCTGCAGGTATCCATGCCAGTCTAAAGTTGAACACTTGCTTTGTTGATAGCCTGCTGAAATCCCTCTTTCTAACCTCGTACTCACTTTTGCACTTCATCAAGAAATCTTCCAATGAAGGAACATATGCGTACTCCTGGGAGATAATCTTCTTGGCTACTCCAAATGGATCGAAGTTCATCCGTGCCGTAAAGAAATTTTCCTCATACTCAGATAACATCTGCGCCTCCATCCGTCAAGCTCTATGAATGCTCTGGCAGCAATAATGTCTGACAGTGATAGGAAAGAAGCCCATAGACTTGTGTCGTTTCGACTGAAGGTCATGTATCTCTACAAGTTGCCTGCTCAGCTCCATGGTGATCCATATATCATTCAGATATATGGGCATCTTTATTTGTTCTCCAGAAAAGTCTGTAACCCTGAGGTATGTGAAATCTGTAAACTGAATGAATAGACTGCCATTCCTAGATACGGCTTCCCACGCTTATTTGCTTACCCTGTTGACCTTTAGGTCCTTGTCTAGCCTACAAATGAAATCGTAGAAGAATCCATCATTGACCACTTTGAAATCCTTCTTGTATGCAGGTACAGTAAGCTGTGGGTAGCACTCTAAAATGGGGTTCTTAGAAAGAATGCCACATATATCCAGCTTGTAGAAGATGCCTTCTGAAGCTGCGGTGTACACCAAGTAGGAAGCCATTTTGAAGCTGAAATTATGCTTCACGTTCTGGAGTTGCTCACCAATGTTGTCGCTAATAATTTCTGACTAATTGATTATGGAATCAACCTTGTTGACTTCAATGGTCCTGATGAAAGCATACATCCATGTACAGAAAGTGTAAGCATTTGCCTTGCCATTAATCCTACATAACAATTTGACAATATCATCGACCTCCTACACCAAATTGGACCACGGAAGAGTTCTTGGGAACTTAGAAGGAGATCTAGGCTTCTTCATGTATCTGCTATTCATTATGCTCACGTAATCAATTCTATGCTTCTCCCACCTGCTTCCGGCATCCTGAAGGCTAATGGAAGTCACCACCTTTCGCACCAGAATCTTCAAACAATAATTGATGAACTCTGCATCCAATTGAATTATTGTTTTCCCCGTAGCATCTCGCACTGATCTAGATGAAGGATGGTAAGATCTAACACACTCCATAAAAAACTCTGGCAACTGGGCTGTGTATGGAAAGGCTGCAGCTCGAATAATTCCACTGCTTTTAACCTTATGCATGAGTGAAGTCTTTCCAGCTTTGGATCTATCAATCAATTCAGAAAGAGGTTTCGAAACTAGATCTGTGTCTCCAATGTCTGCAAGTTTGGAAGCGATGCATGACTCCGTTTTGCTTTCTTTTTCATCTCTGTTTTCCATGGCTTTGTCTATCTTTGTCTGAATAATTCTTTTTCTTCTTACTTGGCTGGATTTCTTCAATACTAGTACAGATTTGGATAATTCTTCAGATTCAGAGGATATATTCAATGTATTTGACATTGATTAGAGATCCTTTTCTTTTGTAAAGCACCTATAATGAATTCCTGCAGTTAATTCAGACAAAAATGGCCACCAGAGCATGAATAGTGGATTTTAATTGTTAAAATCTGCACTTTTCAAGCCTGCTGCCCCAAAAATTGATGTTTAATTTGCATGCAAAGAGAGTATGAATCTTTCCAACTTCACCTGAGCACCTGTAATACTTATGCAAAAAATTATGTAGACAAAAATCAACCTCCTTCAATGCATGCGCCAAAATTGGAAGCTTTTAGCCTTGGTTTCACCTTTGTTTGAGCAAAAATCCTCTTCAAATGGGGCGCACTTTTCCTCTTGGCTGCAATTATTTACCTGTGAATTAATTAATTCGCCCTTATGGCAGCCCATGCTTATATAACCCTCATAATTCTATAATTAATAATTGCCCTTCCTATTCCTAGCAATTAATTAATTACAAATCATGCTCTTCTCTTTAACTGATGTGTAAAAATAACATGTTTAAGAACAACCATCCAATAAATTAAATTAATTCAATTTAATCATCCACACTTCACTTCACTTAAGCTTCACAGTGTGCTTTGACCATAGCCACTGAAAATAGAATTTAATTTAATCATTTAATGCTTTAAAAAGCATTATATCTTTCCCAAAAGGGGCACACTTTTTGTCATGAAGGGGGCAACCATTAAATAAATAAATTTATTTAATTTTAGACCATTTAATTCTATTTCTTTTATTCCCTTTGGCTTTGTTGACCTTTCTTCCATGCCTAGGTGCCAAAATTAGTAGAAGAAAACATTAAAATAATCCACTTTAAAGTTGCCTTTATCTCTCCAAAGCGGTCGCACTTTATGGCATCATATAATTTTATTTTTAAGATTCTAGCTTTAAGAATTTATGATAATTGGGATTCTTTACCCTGCAAGGCAGCCCCAGAAATCCCATGATCCACTTAAGTGATTTGACTTTCTACAATGGGATTATTTACCCTGCAAGACAGACAATAAAATCCCATGAGTTTACTTAAGTCACTTTTCTTTTATTTCACCATGGAAATTTTTACCCTGCAAGTTTGGCAATAAATTCCCGCCTGCCTGCTGCCTCTAACTTTCTCACTGTAGCTTAAGTGAATTTTATCCATCATGGGAAAAAGTACCATGCTAGGCATGTACAATAAACTCCCACCTTGCCTGCTACTTCTATTTTTCCCATTGTAGCTAAAATCCTTTGTTTTCCAAAAATGTGCCCAACCCCGTAGGGGCTTTTCCAGTGCACGACATCATTTTTTCGCAGTGATCCATACCTTCAATGGTGACTTCCTTCGGGAATAACGTGTGTATATGCTCTGCAACTGCTCCAAGCCAAAAATCAGGCTAACCTGGCAAAGTAATTGGTCCAGAAAAAATTCACAGAAAATGAAACAGGACAACACAAAAACATGAAAAATTGCCAAAAGTCACAAATAAATCCCAGAACTTATTCCTAGTTAAAACCCTTATAGAATATAGGAGTAATGATATGTTCGATCACAACAGGGTTAAAAACAGAGCACAAATTGTCTCAAACGAGGCTCAAAATAATTAAATACAAATTTCCCGTAGACAAATCTCGACGACAGCATATAACAATTCTGGGCATCTAGGTATTTGGCGAAAAAGGCTAACATGGCTCTTTGGGAATATATTGATGCAATACAGGAACTTTCAGGCAATAAAAACACAAAATGACCCATTGTTTAAAAGTACAAAAAAAATTCAGATAGAGTAGTCACAGATTTCAGGATGAAATTTGGGGGACACCAATGCTCAATACTCAATCACACACAATAATCAAACCATATTAGTACCTCATCACCACATTAAAAATACAAATCACAATATATCCTACTTACATCCTGCAACTGCCACCACCACCCCATCATCCTCAAGGGTAGGTGTATGACCTCCTATTGGCCCTTCTCCTCCTGCCTGCACCCCTGGTGGTTATCCCACAACATCTACCACTACAGGGAACCATATCATCCATGGGTGATCTGCCCACCATTGATTATAGGTCAGGGTATACCATGCATCATCTGATTGACTCAGTACTATCTCCACATTAGCCTCATCTGTACTAAGCGGGTGTAATTGGGATCTTGTGGGACTTGGCCTCGCCCCTTCTTTCTTTACAACACGAATCAATCTATGCCACACATATGAATTTGGAGGCACATCTTGGTCTATCCCAAATTGTTGTGACACATGCTCATACTGAAAATATCTTCGATAGTCCTGGAAATTTGTCCTCTAACCACACAATGCATTGAATACAATGTAGTTCCACACAGTCTTTAGCCCAACCACCATAATCTCTGTATGATATCTAAATCACTACACTAGGTTCCATCGTGTCCAAAATAAACTTTTATGTCATGGTATAAAACGTACAACCCTTCGGTCTAACCCATCTAGCCGCAAAAAAGTATTGTCACACACAATATACTCACAGACCACTCAATGACCTTGCTACTACTGTGTGCTTATATGCCCATACATGTAAAAGCATCATAGCACCTATCCCTCCACAATGATCATGTTGGGTAAAACTATACAAATGAACCAAAACACAACGAATCCAAGCATACCATTTCCCATGCTACTTTATACTCATACAAATCTCATGCATCCTATATGATATGGACACCCATCATCTATCAACAACTACACATGAGGGAAATACAACTACAGGAAACTTCCATAACTATGGAACACCTGATTGCATTATGTCATCCATGGAAATCAATGACTTTGCAGGTGTCTGAGACCCTGTAAAATACTGCCTCATAACTCTTTGCTACCATTTTGTATCACATGGGGCATAATATGAACACACTCTCCCACTAGTAGAAATCATAATATCCTATATGCATACTCCAAATTCACTTTCATCTCTCAAGTAGGTACCCAAAAAGTACATGTATTTGCACACCATCTCTCGTAAAGTGCAGTGATCAAATGTATATTATGGGGCACCTCCCTGAATCTCATGATGTGTCATGGTCTAATATGTCCCAATCATCCTCCTCCAAACCTAATTCCAACAGATTATACAAATATATTCTTACATGGAGCTCTCGGGAATGTAAATATCTCTCTTCTTAACATAAATGCACACAAAACCCCAAGTTAGTGTCTCAGTCAAGTAAGAAACTGATAAAAATATCATAAAAACATCTAGACATAAGTGCCTATAATCCTTGCCACTAATGTCCAGTACTTGGATAGTAGTACGCAAAACTAGGCGGTACCATATAAAGGAAAAAACCGGCCCTGTCGGCACCGTCCTGACATAAATGCCCAAATTCTATTTTTTTTAAATGTGAAAATACTAAAAAAAATATACAATATTGCATAGTATACTCCAACAAAAAAATAATTACTACTTGATCCACCATCTGAGTCAATATCGCGTCTACAATCCACTCAAACCTCATCGAGATTGCCTTTTGTGCATGTGGCATTGTCGTAATCCAAAGCTCAAATTACACTAATTCAGTTAACAAATGAGAATCCTATTAACATTTCCATCCTTACTATTTATAGTAAAATCTCATTGCCACTTCAATTATTATAGTTATTATAATTTTTCTTACAACAACTAATTCACCAACTCTATTTCCATCGTATCTTAAGCTTCGTTTATCTGTTTTCAATGTCAATAGTGGCCCTAGAACGGTATCTTCAACATTTACCACATTAAATAGCTGACTACCACACTTCATATATTTTGTTACATGTCATGCTTCTATTTGATTCACCACTACCTATTCTATTCTATTTTATGTGTTTTGATTCCTCTCCAAGCACTCTATCTGATTTAATAAAAAGATTTATTAAACCCTATTATAGATTAATTGATGTAAACTATGATATATGGCTGCTAAGTACAATATGATACAAGAAAATAAGCAAGTAAATATCAAATCCTAAACAAGATATACAAAAAAAATGAATTAGTTGATTCATGCTTGATTCAGAAGTGCTCTAGATTGGGAAAACTACTAAACATGAAGTGAACAGTGTCGTAAATGCTCAGGATAAATTCTGCAACTCACAAATAGATTCAGACATGAGTTCCTGGGATATGGCAATGGTAAGATACTATTATTGGGTGCCCATGACAACTTAAATGGTCATAATAAAACTTTTACTATCTTACAAATATTCCTTGTTGATCACTTGTATGTCACTCCTTGATTGTCGAAGGTACCTGTAACCTGTAAAATAGAAGTTCACCTTCAAAACCCACAAAAATAGATCAAATATAAAAAATAAAGATGTAGAATGGGGAATCTAACTGACCCTGATGGTCAGCCCGAGAGTGACCTTACAACCAAGTGTTGCACTACATCTTAGAATCCATGTAGTTCTTGTGAGTGTGTGTAGAAATTGTGCCCTAGGATGCCCTTGTGTAAGTTGCACTTGACTGTGGGTTGTAGCTAGATTTTGTAGCAATGTAGTAGAATGTGTGGATAGAAATAGATTGAACTTCCCCTTCTTATGAAATGTATGCAGAGTTTTTACAGTCCCTTATTCATTCTAGTGGATGTTATACGGATGCCTTTAGAGTGCTTTAGGATGTCTTTTGGATGCAAGCTTAGGTGATGAGTATGTAATGCTTAGTGCTTGGTCCTTTATTTTAAACACATAACTATGTATTTATATGATTCCCTTGTTTGAATTTTGTAATTGACAACTAAAATGTTGATCCCATAAGTGAAATAATATTCCCAAAATGATAAAATATACTCAAAAGGAAGCGAGTGAGGTAAGAAATAGGTCATGGATGCCCAAAGAGGACATGGGCTGCCTAAGCATTCCTAGTGTCATGGATGGGTGCATTGGTGTCCAGAGTGATAAATGATAAATCAAGTAAACTACCAACTAGGATATGTGGGGTGTAAAAGACCAAAGAGAAAACAAGATACACACATAAAAGAGAGGCAAAGACATTCTATCAATTACTAGTTTTCCCTTTCTTAGAAATCATATGAATGACTAATATGCGTGTAGGAACTAGAAATGTACCCAACGTGCATGATTTTGTGTCTACATTTTCCCGCTACTTTATAGTTGTTGAGGGAATACTTGATAACATAAAGTAGATACAAGATGCATACCTGATAATCATGTAGAGCGTGTGGTGAAATGTATGCCCAATGGACAAGTGAAGCATGGAATGATGCAAAAAGTGAAGCGTGAAAACTAGAAAAGAAAAGCGACCCTAGGGGTGAAGTGTATGCATTGTACCATGTTGTTCCTATTGTTACTATTGTTGTTGTGCTTGTTGATTGTTGCTTCTTATAAGGATGGACCTACAAAAATAAGAGCAATAGATGTAGTCAAAGTTCATGTATATGATAATTTGATCCAAGCATGCAAAATTGTGCATGAAAGTATGTAAAAGTGTTGTAAAAGGAAATTGTGAAAACCTTATTTAGAAGACTGTAAAAGGAAAGAAAAGTGTCCTGAACTACTATGTGAAGAGTGAGTTTTTTGGGTGATCTCACTGCCAAGAGCAAAATTTTTGGGTGATCTCATGCCAAGATGAATTTTTTTGGGTGATCTCGTGCCAAAGAGAAAGTATTGGGTGAGAGAGGTCTAGTGTTACTCTCCATCCGTGACTCTTCCCGATAAGCACCACTACAGATGGTACGCATCTTTGATTTGTTCCCGCTGTCCTGATTTGTTCCTGAATTAGTTATGAATTTAATGTTTGTTTTGTATTGAAATATAGGAGATTAGAATGTATTATGTTGCTAGAGGATGTCTACTGTAATAATGCAAAAATTTCTCTGAAGGCTTCCATGTGAACTTTGTTGATCTGATGAGATGACTGTGTGTGCCTCATAGGACATTAATGCACCTAGGGGAGGACACATGCACCTAAGATTTGTTGTCTGAATATTGGGCATTGGTGTTCTGTGCTGTGTGATTTTTACCCAAGTTTTATTCTAGAGCCATTTTTGTAACTATAACATGTGTTGTGTTGATTATTGTACTGTGCATATCTGAATTGTAGCTCTGTGATACTTATATGGGGTGATTTGTTCACGTAATGTATGCCCCCTCATTTGGGGTGCATGTGACGATTGTCAGTAGTACATGGCCCAAATGAGAGGATCCAATGCTGAAATTAATGTTGGATCGGATCCCTACAGGGGGTAGGGGATGTGCATGGCAGAATCCAAGGCACGTGCAAACAATAAGTGGCTAGTAACATGCGTTAGTAGTAAACAGTAGCAAACATGTGATAGAAAAACAATGTAATCAATCAAGATGTGCAAAAAATGATGGACTGTGAAAAAGTGGGTTTCAGAGCATGGGAAATTTCTCACAATGTTCACAAGAAAATTAGGGCCAAAGCGGCCAAAAACATACAAGACAGTGATCAAGAAAGACATAGGGAACATCCAACAAACAATAGCATACAATGGAAAACAATGGAAAATAGAATGTATCAGACAACCATGGTGGAAAATAGTCCTACAAAGCAAATGTTGCATACATGAAGCACCCGTCAACATGTTAGAAAGATATAAGATTATCTCACAATCATGTATAGTCTCAATGCAATAAGAAGTAGTAATGTGTTAGAAACAACAAGTGGTAAATAATGGAACAATAACACATGTGAGTGCGTGAAGAGTAGTAAATATAGATGCCCCCAGGATCCTCATTGGGACCGATAAGAAGTTAAAGTTCCAAGCATCATTACAACATGTTCAAAGACCTATCATAGAGATATACATTTACAACATAGAGACCAAGTGAACACGCATGTATGCATATATAGAAATATAATGACATATAGTATCTGGCTACACACAGTAAGAAAAGTGTCGATCATGTAAGTAGACATAAGCTAGTAAAATTAGATGCATATAATAAGCAAGATAGAGCAAATGTAACAAATATATGTAAATGTTGTGAATGTGATGGGATGGTATGCAATGTGTGAGTGTGATGGTAGGAGCAGTCATTTCCACCAGCAAATGTATATGAGATGAGGTTCATTTATGAGGATACCCCTCAATAATTAAGAATAAACCATAAAACAAGAGTGTGTCATCAGGTAATGTGCTATTTTGTGAATAGTGTGCTATAAATATATATCATGAAGCATAGAGTGTAAACAATGTGAATGATGTGATGGTTCATTTCATATTTAGACCCTCAGTACAGTCGAAGTATGAACCGTGGAACTAGAGTGCGTCATAGGGTAATGGTTTGAAAATATGTGTTACGAAAGTATATATCATCAAGCATAGAGTGTGACTAACTGAATGTGGTGAGGTTCATTGGAGATGGGAACCCTCAGTATTCGAGTATGAACTGTGGACATAGAGTGCGTCATAGGGTAATGATAATACAATAGGTGTCTCATAAGGTTTGAAAGTGCTTTGAAATAGTAGAAAAGAAGCTCGGAATGTTAAGTAGGAGTGTAGAAGCTGGAGAAAATTGCCCCCCATAGGTGTGTGAGTGATGGAATTCTATGTGGTGATGTGAAAAGGATCATGTCATGGTAGCGGAGCTTGAAATGTGTCTTAGACCATCAATATAAAGAATAGTTCGGTTTGACAAAATTGAATTAGACGCAGAAGAATTGGATTATGGTGGGGAGGGATCTTGATATGGTGGTAGTTTATGTGGGATTGATAATGTTGTAGAAGACTTGAGAGAAAGAGGTGTTGGACTGATTTTGATATGAACACGTTTCTTATTTGGAGTTGGTAACGTCGATAGAAGACTTGAGAGGAGGAGGGGTTGGACTGAATTTTTAGAGGAGGATGCATAGTTGGAAATGGGTTAGATACGTGCAGTTCTTGACTTACCTAGAGTAAGAAAATTAGTAAATTATAGAATGATGCTCACTAGACATAGTTGGATCATATTTAGGAACCCAATGAGATTTATCAATTGGAGATGAACATGTAGCACCATTTTGTGTAGCAAATAAAATGAGACCATAATTCCTAAGGTTGCCAAATTTTCATTTTAGAGCATAGAATTAATTGTAATTATGTCAATTAATTCGATGATAATTGTAATATGAGTGACCTTGGTATTTCACAATTTGATAAGGAGGATACCAATGAGTAGATGGTAAGTTTATCAACTGGTGATTAAGGAGATTTTGGTAAGTATATCATGTTTCTTCGCATTGAAATCAAACTTGAGAGGTAACGGTAATTGAAAGAATTGAGGTTCACTAACATGAGCACATGTAGAATACATAGAAGTAGGATGATATGTAGAAGAAGAATAAACATGGGCTTTAGAATCATCAGTGAGATCTTGGATTTCAGCTTTAAGAGATGTAATTGTTGTTTTCATAGCTTGAATCTTGTCTTGAAATAAACAAAGAAAAGATTGAATTGAATCTAAGATGGGTTGGTTGGATGGAGGATTAGGAGCAAGAGATTCATCAGATAGACGATCAAAAATGGAACTTACTTGAGTGGGTAGCCTATTGCAAGGCAGATACATAATGTCTAGGGTATTTTTGGAAGAATATCTTTGCATTGCGGGTGCATTTGAAGCAAGTCATGCAAGGAGATTAGAAGATTTTTAGGAGCCATGAGAGAGGGAAAATGAGGATCCAAGTGTATGATCACGAGTAGGGTTCACTAAATGATTTAATAAAAAAATATTAAACCCTATTATAGAGTAACTAATGTAAACTATGATATACAAACTACTAAGTATAATATGATGCAAGAAAATAAGCAAGTAAATATGAAACCCTAAGTAAGAGATACAAAAAGAAAGACTTAGTTTATTTATGCTTGATCCAAAAGTTCTTTGGACTAGGAAAATTTCTAAACAAGAACTGAACAATGTCGTAATTGCTTAGGATTAATTATGTAACTCACGAACAAAGCCGAACATGAGCTCCAGCGATTGGGCAAGGGCACCTGGGTGCCAGAGACTGATACTGGGAACCTATGACTACGCAAATGGTAGGAATCCAATTTTTGATGCATTACACAAGTTTCACAAATATTCCTTGTTGATTTCTTGTATGTCACTTCTTGATCGCCAAAGGTACCTGTAACCTGCAAAATAGAAGTTCACCTTCAAAACCCACAAAACCACATCAAATATAAAAAAGAAAGATGCAAAATGGGGGAGTTGGATTGACCCTAGTGATCACCCTGATAGTGAACTTACAATCGAGTGGTTACACTACATCTCAAACTCCATGTAGTTCTTGTGAGTTTGTGTAGAAATTGTGCCCTAGGATACCCTTGTGCAAGATGCAATAGATAACATGCTAGATTTTCTAGAATATGAAAATGTGTGGATGAAATAAAATAAACTTCCCCTTCTTATAGAGTGTATGTAGAAAATATAGTTCCTTGTCCCTTGAACAAATTCTAGATGGATGCCTTGAGTGCTTTGGATGCCTTTGGATGTAAACATAGGTGGTAGTAAGTATGATTAGAGTTTGATCCTTTATTTTGATCACACAGCTATTAATTTGTATGGTTCTCTTGTTTAAATTTCATAATTGACAACTGGAAGGCTAAACCATAAGAAAATAAGATGACAAAAAGAGTGAGTAAGGTGGAAAGAGGTTAGGGACGTCCAAAGGGGATGAGGGCACTTGTGCACTGTCATCCTGGTTGGGTACTGGTGTATGAAGTCATAAAAGATAAGCAAGTAAAGTTATGACTAGGTTGTAGGGAGTGTGGGATCAAATAGAAAAGGAGAAACACATATTAGAGGCCAAAACATGGTTGTCAATTACTATTTTTCTCGCTTAAGAATCATGTAAATACTAGTATGTTTTTAGGACCTAGAAATGTACCCAAGTGTGTGATTTTGTGTGTACACTATCTATTTTTCTTTCATATCATGGTTGAACATCTCACTTCTTACTCTTCACTGAAAGGGGGAAAATATTCAAGGTTATCCTATTACCTCTCCTAGAATGATTCAATAAAATTTCCAATGCATAACATATAACCACACTACGCATTGCCACTCTATTTTAATTAATCATGAAGCAATATTCAAGTCCTACAAAAGTTCTCACTCAAAATCACAAAGCTGAATATATTCCAAGAACAAAACTATCTCGGATTCTCACAAATTCTAATATTCTCACAATTTCATCCCCAAATGATCTAATTTGGGGGGGAATTCAATTTTCTAACGATGATTCAAATTAATCAAGTTCAATCAAATACTATATTCCAATCAATATATGTTGTTTCTAAATCCAATTCCAACTGGATAAATCTTCCTCCCAAATGACCTAACTTTGGAGCCCATCAAGTACAAGCATTTTTCCATTTGGCCTAGTTTACATCCTTACATTATGAATTGGGGGCAATGAGACGGCATTGCCTACCCTTATCTGCTTCACGAGATTTTTTCTGTGACTAGTAGGCAAGTAACAGTTGGTTCATTTTTGTATGCAGTGGTGGAACTTATTATGAGGAAGAGTCATGGCAGAGAGAAAATTTGATCCCTCTCCCAACACACTTTCTCTAGTGACATGATGCTCAAATTTATAGTTTTTTCACACCAGTTTAGGAATTGATCACTCTTGATCCATCCTTCAATCTCAAAGTTTCAAAGACTCCTTTATCTCCATAGCATGTGTTTATATCTAATGACTCCTTCTGCGACAAGAAATTCACTCTTTATGGATTAAAACAATGATCCATGGTTCACCACACTCTGATTCTTACTATCGACACATCTTAGTTACAACTCCTTCGGACCTCTACAAGTATGTTCTTCTTATATCATTTATATTATTGAATTTCATCCAAATAGCATAAAGGGGGGAAATGTAGACATAAAATTATGCACTTATTACTATTACATCATGTGTCCATAATGTTGTTATATACGTGATTTATGAGTACAAAGATTAGACATTAGTGACACCTTTTCCCTAGTCCTATTACTTTGATTGGTGTTGATTGTGATATTGTCTTACACTTCTTGGATTTACACCTTTTTGGTCGAGTCACAGGGATCCTTGCCTCTATCTTTTTTTTTTGTTTATTTTTCTTGGCTTTGGGACCATACTGCCCAGTAAGGACATTACCTCTCGGTTGCTAGTGTGCCTTCTGGGCACTTTTTTCCATTTATTTTTTTCTAAATTACCATATGAATACTTAACTTTGGGTCTTTTCTTATACTTTGGGTCATCCTTTGGTGTCACTAAGTGTCAAAATTCAAACAAGGAAGTCATATATATACATAACTTACCATTATTTGGGCTTGGACTATTTAGGGCTACTACTTACTATCTACTCCTTGGGAAAATAACAACATTAAAGGACTACATTTTGGTAGCATTATTCACTACATATGAGAGGTTATTTTTGAATTCCATCTCACATATTCATCTTAGGTGAAAATTATTTTTATCCGTTATCTTGGTGCGATTGACATAAGGGGCAACCTAGCTTCAAAGGACACAATTCAATAGAACTACACAAAGTTTGAAATCTAGTGCAATGCTCGTTAAAAATCACATTGGGGTGACTCCCGAGGTCATTTTAAATCAAACATATGCATTATTTATTTCATCTCATGTTTGTTTGAGCCTTGTGTAGCAATCTAGGGTTTGTTTATGTAGGTTCATGTGTGATAGTGAAACCTTACAACGAAGTGGATGTGACAAAGAGTAAAAGGAAGAAGACAAGTTCAAACCCTAAGAATATCATATCCATAGTTATTGACAAGACACTGGCACTGATTAAGCTAAATATGTAAATATATGCCTAATCTAATTGTTATTATAGAAATAAATGAATAAATAATTAAGTACATAAAATAACCCAAGTAAACTAAACCAAAATATATAAAACCCTAAGTGTAAAGAAGAGGTATGATGACTTAGTTGTTTCGTAATAATTCCTAGATTGTGCCAAAGTGATGACCAGGTGAACAAAGAGGGAGAAGTTTCACATAGAGCCTCAAAAAAATTTATGAGCTGACGATCTACCTAGATTGGGTCGCATTGAGAGGGATAGGGGTGCTTGTGAGTGCCCCTAGACCTGTTTCTGGGTGCATATGTTTGCGAAAATGCTTAGAAAACATCCTCTACGTGGTTTTGATGTATTCTCTGTTGTTCTCTTTTCGTCACTCTGAGGTCACACAATGATCGTCAAAGTCGTTGGAAACCTGCAATAAAGAAATAACCTGAAAACCCTCAAAGAGACATCAAATCCTAAAAACGAAAGATGCAAAATGAGGGGTCAGACTTTCCTCAGCTGTCACATTGATGAACTTATGACTAAGTGTTGCACTACATCTCAAACCCAATGTAGTTCTATGTGTGTGTGTGTGCGGAATTGTGCCCTAGGTAGCTCTTGTGCATGTTGCACTTGATAGCAAGCAAGTAGCTAGGTGTAAATAAAAAGTAATATATGTGTGCATGGAATAGAATAAAATTCCCTCCTATGAAGTGTATGCCTAATGACCATCCCTTTTATCCCTTGGATGGTGCTAGATGTGTGTAATGAAACTCGTATATGCTTGATGGATGCAACCATAGGTGATGATAGCTAATACTTAGTGCTTGGTCCTATCTTATGATCACATAACTTTATATTTATATAATTCCCTTGCTTTAAATTTCATTATTAACCCCAAAAAGAATGACTACCAAAAAGATAATATGCTCAAATGGTTAGAAAGGACTTGAAAAGTGTGAACAAAGTATACAAAGGTTAGGGGGTGCTCAGAGAGGATGAGGGCACCTGGCGCTAGTGTCCTGGCTAAGCGTTGGTGTTCAGGATGATAAATTTTGAGGTATTAAAAGGTATATTGGGCAAGTAAGGGTGCAAGACCAAATGTGGAAACATAAAGAAAAGAAAGGTGGCTGAAGACATGGTTTGATTAGTAAACTTCTAACTCATGAATCATATGAATAGTAATATGCAAGCATGACTAAATAGATACCCAAAGTGCGTGATTTTGTGTCTACATTTGCCCCCACTTTATGTTATAGAGAGAAATTTTGATAACATAAAATATATAAGATATGCGTACTTGATAACCATGTAGATCAATGATGATGGCGTGCTGAGGGACAAGACAAAACACAAAGTGATAAAAATGTGAAGCATGGATGCTAAGGATGAAAAAGTGAAAAAAGTGATGATGAAAATGACCCTAGGGTGGAGACACGTGTAGATTTCATGATGTGCATGTTGTCAATGTTGATGTTGATGTGATTGTTATGGATGTTTTGAAGTGAATATCACTTCCCATAAAGACAAGACAAGACAAGACACAAAGTTGATGTTGATGATGATGATGATGATGATGGCGTGCCGAGGGACAAGACAAAGCACAAAGTGATAAAAATGTGAAGCATGGATGCTAAGGATGAAAAAGTGCAAAAAGTGATGATGAAAATGACCCCTAGGGTGGAAACACATGTGTAGATTTCATGATGTGCATGTTTTCAATGTTGATGTTGATGTGATTGTTGTTGTTAATTTTTTGAAGTGATGTGACTACCACTTCTAATAAGGATGGACCTATAAAAGAGAAGAATAAATACATAGTCAAATACATATGTATATGATTGAAATGTGTCAAAATTTGTGTAAAGAAAGTATGTAAACATACAAAAATGAAAAAGGAACATGTGCACCTGATCCATGATGAGAAAAAGGGTATGTATGAAGGATCCTGACGATGTTGTAAAAGAATTATTTTTTCTGGAGATCTCACATCAGCCTAAGTTGCGTCGAACGTGAGTTTTTAGGGGTTATCCCATGCCAAGTCATGGAAGAAGTGTAGGGGGGAAAATTTAGGTGTTATCCTCCAACCTTTAATTACTTCCTTTAATTTATAACACCACTACAGATGGTGTGTAGAATTTGAAAATTTCGATCCAACATGAAAAGTGAACAGTGTTGTGTAGTGCTTGACATGTCGAGTGCTAAGGATTTTTGTTCCCTATAAAAGCCACTATGTGTAGAGTTATATAGACTATGCTAGAACTACCAAATGTTGTGTAACTGACCCCTAGTCACAAGCATCTATGAAAGGGTCAGGGGGAAGTCTCAGGTGTTACTGTTTTTGGTCTGGGAATTGGTGTTTTATGTTATGATAAGAACCCAAGTTCTGATTTTGAGCCCTATTTAATACTGACTACTACGTTTATACTGGTATTATGATGTACTAAACTATGGCTAGTATGATGTTGTATGGGGTGACTGATTCACCCAAATTATGCCCTCCCCTCATTTTGGGTACACGTAACATTGTTGAGAGGAGAATGCAATCCCAAAAGAGGACCAAACTGCTATGCTAAAATTGTTCCTTGAAAGCGGGAAGGGAATGTTCTTAGTAGAAACTGAATGAACAAGTAAATAAAGTAGGCTAGGATACAAGTGTTAGTACAAGAAAATACAAACACACGCGTACAGAAGACAAAATTTAAGCTAAGCATACAATGTGTAAGCTAAGATGCAAGAAGGCAATGTAAACACACAATAAGATAAAGTGACTGTGAAATGTGGGTTACAAAAATGGGACACTATTCATGATGTCGCAAGAAAATTAAGGCTAACGATGAGGCCAAAAGGAGACATAGTGTGCACACAAGATCCAACAGGGAAAAGCCCACAAAATAATTTCATATAAAGAGAAAACAATAATAAACGAGTGTAACCGATAACCATAGAAGAAAATAGTCATGTACATAACAAATGTATGCACATAACACACCCATTATCATGTTGGAAAGGTAAGAGAGTATGTCCAAGCATGTGCATAATTCTGATATATAATTTTTCTATGTACAATGAAACAATAGCACATGTAGTGTAAGAAAGTGGATTCCCACTATGAGCCATTGTGGGAATGGGTAATAGGTATTGCGCCAAACATCCATGCTACATATAATAGATCTGTATAATTTGCAATCACAAGTTGAAAGAAAGTGAACACACATGTGTGTATGATAATGATAATGACATACAATATATCTATCTAGCATGTGTAAATAAAGCATACATGTAATAAGATAGAATGTGAGCAAGAGTAAATGTATGACCAAGATATGCATGTATGTTGTAGATAAGGATGGAATGGAATGTAGTGCAAATGATAGGATCCATGTGTCATGTGAGTGGATCTGTATGCATGTGATTGAGGTTCATTTGTATATTCCCCCTCAGCAATCAAGAATGAACCATAAATGAGAGTGCATCATCAGGAAATTGTTTGAATTATGTGTGACTAGAAAGATGGGATCGTCAAAGCGTAAAGCATAGAGAGTAAGCGTGTGAGTGATTGATTGAGTGAGTGTGGTGAGGTTGGTTTTATATTGAAACACTCAATAGTCAATTATGAACCATGTGAATTTGATGAGGTGCATCATGAGATGTAATTATCGCAACATGTAGAGGTATGGAATGTAAGAGATAAGTAGTGTGTCATTTGGATAGTGAGTGAATACACCTAGTGATAGATGAGTAAGATGCATAATACACTGAGAGTGATGGTAGATGCTTATAGATATTAAATGTGTACAATGCATGTTGTGGAAGGTGTGTAATTTGTTATATGTGCATTATAGAAGGATGTAGTGAATATGTCGCTATTGGTGAAGTTATGTTGAATATATGGTTGATATAAATTGATATTGAGTGTGCAATGTTATGTGTTGAGAAAGATGTGATGTGGATATGCATAGTGTGTAAGCGGTGTGTATTGATTTTGTGTAAGAAAGATGTGACATGTAATGTAAGAGGGGTATGTTGTGAAAGCATTGATTGTGTAGTAAGAAATAGAGGATCCGTTATTATGATGTTGAGTCTGTATTGATAGGTAGGCATGAGAAGAGTGTATTGTAAGTGTAAATGTGTCACGAGTGTGTTGGTTGTATAGTATGTGTGAAAAATCTATATCATGAATGTGTAGAGTAGATATTATGTAGTGATGACTATGTGCAATACGAAATGTGTTGTGTGTAATGAATAATATGTAAGGTGTATAGTGTAATATAGTGTGTAGTGTGTGGTGTGAGGTTCATGTATATAGTATGTCCTCAAAAGTCAAGTGTGAACCAAATCATGAGAGTGCTTCATAGGGAAATGGTGATATGCACGTGTATCAAGATGTGTGTGTGTTGTAAGTAAGAGACTAGATATGGAATGATGAGAAAATGAGATGTTTGTTGATGCCATAGGGGGGAAGAGGAGGTGTGATGAGGAAAGAGATCATGTAACGTCATCTAGGAGGTTGTCATTGTCATGATCAAAACCAAAAGCTAAAGCATTTGGCATGTGATAAGAAATAATGTCATCTTGATCACATAGTGATCCATTACGAAAAAGGTTATACATGCCCATTGCGTATTCTTCATCAGTGAAAGGAGGTAGTGGACAACCATGTGCATACCACCAACATTGTAAGATTTTGTGAATAGTCGAGAAAGGAATCATTTTAAATGAAGACACATCCAAAAGGCATATGAAATGAAATATCAATATGATTAGGATCTAAGATGCTCCCAATATACTAGAGTCGAGACTATCTAGGTGTAAGAGGAGTAGCACGAGGAGCTTGTGCAAGAAACACTGTGAGATGAAAGACATGAAGCTTATAAGCAGGAGCAATGTGAATGAATCCATGATAATGATGAGGATCACATGGTAGAGGAAATATTTCGTCAACTGTAAAGCCTAGCCAAGCTAACCGATCATGTGTGTATATAGTGTCATCACAAGTAGGATCAAATGGAATATGCTCCCAATAAGAATCATTCATGAAAATTATTCATGTGAAAGGAGGTTGTGCTAAGGATGGTTGCTCATGAGACAATGTAATAGGTGGAATGATGTCAGATGTGTGGATAGGCCCCCGATAAAGTACCATAGCATTTGCAGTAGCCGGAGGGGGAGATGACATGTATGGAACAACATCCAACATGCAAATAGTAGATTCTAAGTTAGGCGAAGGATCCATAGGTTGTGGTTCATCAGTGGTAATAGATTTTGAAGTGGGGATCATAGTGATGGGATCGTATTTGCAATATTTGAATGGTTCATGATCAATAAGAATGGTGTAATCAATACCTTCATGTAAGAATTTAACACATTGATGTACTATGGAAGGTACAACTTGCATGACATGAAGCCATGGTACCAAGTAAGTAATTGTATGAAACTAGAAAGTCCATGAAAAATAAAAATGTATTAAGGTTTTTTTAGCCCAACAATAATGGGTAACGTAATATGGCCAATGCATGGATGAACAGAACCATCGTATGTGCGAAGAGAAATAGATGAAGGACTGACATTAGTAGCTGAGAGACCTAAAACCTTAAGGAATGTTACAGTGCACAAGTTAAGTTCAAATCCATTATCGACTAAAAATCACTTGACACAAATATTATGGATGCACATCATGATGTATAAAGGGAGATCATTGTCAAAAGTAGCAAGATCAACAGTAGGATTAGTTTGAAAATCAATGTACTGAGAAAATGCATCTTCAAATGTGTTGTAGACTAAGTCGTAGAGTAAGTCTAGATGAATGCCAGAAGGAATGTAAGTAGTAGTCAAGAGAGTGATGATCTTAGCTCTTAGCTCAGGATGGAGGAGTAAAAAATCATGAATAGAAATATTAATGATGAGAGGATCATAGAAAGATGTAAGAAGTGACAAAAGAAAGATCCTAAGTGTGTTCGAAGAGGTCAGGTTCACCAAAATGATTAAGCTAAATATGAAAATATATACCTAATATGATTGTTATTGCAGCAGTAAATGAATAAATAATTAAGTACAAAAATGAACCCAAGCAAACTAAGTCAAAATATATGAAACCCTAAGTGCAAAGAAGAGGTAAGATGACTTAGTTGTTTCTAAATATTCTCTTGGACTTTTATGAAGTGATTACCAAGTGAACAGAGAGGGAGAAGTATCTCACAAATCCTCAGAAAATTGTGCGAGCTGACGATCTTCCTAGATTGGGGTGCTTCGAGAAGGATGAGGGTGCCTATGGGTACCCTAGACCTATTTCTGGGTGCCTATGTCTGTGGAAATTCTGACAAAACCTCCTCTGAGTGGTTATGAGGTATTCATTGTTGTTCACCTTTGGTAGGTGTGAGGTCACACAATGATCGTCGAAGTCGTTGGAAACTTGTAATGAAGAAATGACTTGTAAAACCATTAAAGAGACATCAAATCCTAAAAAAGAAAGATGTTGAATGAGGGGTCAAACTTTCCTCAGTTGTCATAATGGTGAACTTACGACTAAGTGTTGCACTACATCTGAGACCCAACGTAGTTCTATGTGTGTGAGTAATTGTGCCCTTTTTGGCTCTTGTGCGTGTTGCACTTGATAGCGAGCAAGTAGCTAGATGTAAAGAAATGTAATAGATGTGTGCATGGAATAGAAATAAATTCCCTCCTATTAAGTGTATGCAAAATAATCAACCCTTGTGTCCCTTGGATGGTGTTATATGTGTGTAATAGAGCTCTTACATGCTTGATGGATGCAACCTTAGGTGGTGATAACTAATGCTCAGTGCTTGGTCCTTTATTATTATCACATAACTTTATATTTATATGATTCCCTTACTTGAATTTTGTAATTAACCCCAAAAAGAATGAATACCAAAAATATATGATTCTCAAATGGATAGAAAGGACCCGAAAAGTGTGAACAAAGTATATTGAGCTCAAGGGTTCCTAGAGGGGATGAGGGTGCCTGGCGCTGGTGTTCTAGCTGGGCACTAGTATAAAAAGGAAGATTGAGAAAGTAAGCATGTAAGACCATAAGTGGCAACAGAAATTAAAGAAAGGTGGCCAAAGACATGGGTAAATTAATACTTTTAATACTTAGGAATCATTTGAATAGTAGTATGCAATTAGGACTAAATAGATACCCAATGTGTGTGATTGTGTGTCTACAGGAACCAACTTAGACATTAGTGCCTCAGTGGTCATGTCCTCATCTGAGCAGTCCTCTCTGAGGGAGTTCAAGATTCTAGTTTTCCAAATGAAGCTTATGTAGTCCAGATCCATCCTATTTCACTCATTTTCTAGCACAAAATCAGTCCAGATCTATGAATACAAGCTAATTCACTCCTATTTCACTATTGCTTACACTTATTTATTTCTTACACGATAAATCATTCTTGGTAGTAATATTATATTCATTTTACCTCAGTTCTTTTATTAAGATTTAATTTATGTTAAATCACCAACTCAAAAATAAAATTAGTTGTAACTGATCATGTCTCCATAATATTGTGTGCTCTACAGACACCTAACAAACACATTCACATGACCACCATAGGTTTGATTGGCATGTTGATGGTAAAGTTTAGAGTTTGTTCAAGTTAGCCAACATAGCCAAGAATGTCAACCATGTGGACATAATGAACAATTACAAGTGCGATGCAATGAGATTGCAACTAATTTTTTTATACAAAAATTCAATTCTCCATAAGGCTTTAATAGGTGTCATTCCCCTGTATCAAAGATATTATTTTGGTACAAACCAAGGGTATGCTAGCAAAGGTGAAGTGATCATATTGGAAACTTTTTTGTTGTATTTATTGAAAAAGTATCAATGCTTTGTGTGGAAACATGTGTCTTCTCTTGGTTGCAGTTATGATATTATGTGAAAAGAGGTTGTAGATTACAAAGCAAACAAAAATGGACTTTAGAATAATTGTTCCAAGCATTTTGTCAAATAGTTCATGTGCATGGTTGCATGCTAATAAAAAATGAAGCTTACATGGTCGGGGCATTTTCCAGAGTGATTAATTAGTTCAAAGAGTTATGAAATCATATATTTTAAGGAATTTCATCAAACAATTCATGTGCATTGTGTATGCTTCCACAATTTACATGCATGACTGCCAGGGCACCTGCTAAAACATCTAAAAAGATATTTCCATTATGCTTTTATGGATTTCCATGTTCTATTCTCAATCAGCCATTTTGGCATTAGAAAGGAAGATAACAATAAAGGCTTTGGAGTGTAGGTTCAAATCTGCCAATTGTTTGTACTTGGAAGGGTTTAAGGCATTTGCAACAAAACCATGACTCTAAACTGACAATCATTACATCATATTAGGTGATAATAGAAATCATATTACATATGTGTGAATCCTTTGAGGTGCCTGAACTTGGGCCAAATATGCATATAAAAAATCAAACGTAAAGGTCCTTGACCTGAAAATTATTATAGCCTTTGTGCTTGACACTATTTTACCCTTTCGAAAAAAATGAGAATTGTATTTATTCTACAACATTATCTTCCATCTCAGGAGAATATCCCTCAGAGGATAATGTAATGGAGAAAGGGAAACATTTTTCTATGTGAAAGAATAACCACGAAAAATGAGGTTCCAATTATCATGCAATATTATTGTTACATTTGTTCCTAAAATGACACTATAAACATGAAAACATATTTAATTTGACTCAACACTGGGAAACTTACCAGGTCCGGACATAGAAATGATTGACACATTAAGAGCTCTTTCTTGATTCTATAGATGGTGGTGCATGGTTGTTCTTAGTTAGTGGAGCAATTTGTCTAGTTAATTCTATGAACGAACGAGACCTCGGCCTACTAACTAGATATGCAGAGGTTACCCTTTGTGACCAACTTCTTAGAGGGAATATGGCCATTTAGGCCATGGAATTTTGAGGTAATAACAAGTCTATGATTCCCTTATATGTTTTGGACCACAAATGCGCTACATTGATGCAACCAACGATTTTTTCTCCTTGGTCTGAAAGTTTTGGGAAATCTTGTCAAATTGCATCATGATGGGGATAAACCATTGTAATTATTGATTTTAAATGAGGAATTACTAGTAAGTGTGATTCGTCAACTCGCATTGACTACATACCTACCATTTTTACACACCACTTGTCTCTCCTGCCAATTGAATGATCTAGTGAAGTGTTTGGATCATGATGACGGTGGTGGTTTCTGTTATCGATGTTGCGAGAATTTTATTGATCCTTATCATTTAGAAGAAGGATAATTCATAAAAAGGTCACTGTAGATGAACTTGAAGTAGGATCATTATCATTTTAAAAACTAAATTGTGCAAGGGAGTGGGCATGTTTAACATGTTCTACGTGTCTCCTCCCCATCCCTCACTCTTGCAGGAGTCTAGACTGGAGCTTCAGATGCTTTTTCCTTTTAAATGTCTCAAGGATCCCCTCCATTGGCTTTCTTTTGGGTGGGAATTTTTGTCTTCGCAATTTATTATCATGTAGTTTGGGTTATTAACACGACGAGTGTCAGTGTTGTACGCATTGTGGTAATGAAAGGAGCTTGTTTTCGACTGCAATGGGTGCATCAACAACTTTTTTCGTCAAGAATTCTTGCTCCATTACAGTTGAAGGGGACCTATAATTTCCACTTTCTAGGTGGTTCCTTGTAAACACCCGTGGAAAATTTGTAGACTGTTTCCACTTTGGCCAATTTACAAGGTAGCTATAAACCCCCCATATATGTTGTCAGGAAAGCTATGTCATTCATATTTTTTGTGCCTTTTGTCAGGTGTACCTGCATATTTCATGGGGTAGGACTCTTGTCCAATGGTTCCATTTTCATTTATTTGGTCTCTATCCTTCCGACATTGTGGGGTAGGGACACCCCTTTTATAATTTCTCCCATGAGGCATCACCTCTAGTCCCAAGTCGTATTGTGTGAAGGTGTGTGTCATAACACCCAACGCATCGGTGTGACTTGCATTAAATATTTGATAAGATAGCCATGCGGGCTGCATGCCATGCACGTGTTAGACTCACGGCACCAATTGCACATGACTCTCAAAAATGGATATCTTGGATCTCGCCACGATGAAGAATGTAGAAAAATTTGATACTTAGTGTGAATTATAGAATCTCGTGAATTATTGAGTCTTTGAACGCAACTCATAGAGTGTTAGGCAACCATAGAATTTTACAGCAATGAATAAACAAAAAATTAAAAAATACAACAGTTTACAGAGATAGAGATAAACAAAATATACCGAATACCAAATATGCAAGAGAAGAACACTAGATTTACGTAGTAAAAATCTAGCTGAGTTCTTAAAGAAACATCCACAATGAAAGATATCAAGCCATTATTAACTAAAGATGAACATATTACATGCAAATTTGTTATGAACGACTCTAGATCTCCACAAAAATATATACACCTAATTGGCGAAGTACGTTTAAGATTCCTCCTCCTAAAAATAGAGTGGAAAAATGTCATTAGGATTTTCCTTCCTAAAAATAGAATTTGGTTGAGTTCGTCTTTCTAGAAACAAGGGATGGACTCCTTAAATTTTTCTTTGGGGGCTCCACTAGCCCCCCTGACCCCCCCTACGACATGAGTGGGGGGTAATGCCCCTCCCCCCACACCCCCCTTAAGAAGTGAGTTACAAATTGCACCATAAAGGGATCCATAATTTAACTTTGTTGGCACATATCTAACAATATCCATGTTGACAACAAATCCACTTGATATCTTACATGACCAACTCATCACATTTTCTGCAAGCCAAGAGAAGCCAAACACATTTTCAGCTTCTCTAATAGTACTAGTTTTGTGAACATATCAGCACAATTTTTGTGGTGTGAACCTTTTCCAATGCTATTGTCCCTTCATCAATAACATGTCTAACAAAATGATATTTAACTGTAATATGATTTGTCTTACTATGATAAGTCAGATTCTTGGTCAAATAAATAACATTTTTATTGTCATACAATGCATTCATCTTGTATTGATCTCTTCCAAACTCATCCAATAGGCCTTTTAGCCAAATTACCTCTTGATAAGCATGATAGCTAGCTACATATTCTGCCTCAGTAGTTGACACAACAATAATCATTTGAAGCTTTAACATCCAACTGATAGGTCCTCCTACAAGTGTAAAAACGTAACTAGAAGTTGATCTTCATTTTTCCAAATCACCTGCAAAATCTAAATAAACATATCCACAAATAGAATCACCAATATTATTATAGGTGATGCAATAATCAGTTGTGCCTCGCAAGTAGCGAAACACCCACTTCACTGGTAACCAATGTTCTCTACCTGGATTTACTATAAATCTACTAAAAACTCCAACTGCATGTGAAATGTTAGGCCTTGTACATACCATAACATACATTAAGCTTCCTACTACACTAACATATGGTACATGAGACATATAATCATTTTCTTCTTCTTCTCTAAGACATAAACTTGAAGAAATTTTGAAATGGGAAGCAAAAGGGATTCTAACTGGTTTTATATCTTTCATCCCAAATCTGGTTAGTATATTTTCCATATACCCATGTTGTGATAGCCAAAGCTTACCATTTATCCTGTCTCTATGTATCTCCATGCCTAAGATTTGTTTTACAAGCTAGATTTTCATATCAAATGTCCTAGCTAAATGAGCCTTTAAATTTTTTATTTCTACCATACTTTTTCTTGTAACAAGCATATCATCAACATACAATACTAATATAATGAAAAATCCATTGTCTAAAAACTTGAAATAAACACAATGGTCATACTCACTCCTTAGAAAATTTTGGTTCATCATAAAAGCATCAAACTTCTTGTACCATTTCCTGGGTGACTATTTCAGGCCATACAATGATTTCTTGAGCTTGCAAACCCTTTTTCACTATTTTGTACAAACATTTTAGGTTGTTCCATATATATATATATATCCTCTTCCAAACCTCCATGTAAGAATGTTGTTTTAACATATCTAATTTATTCAACTCCAAATCAAGTAAAACAAATAGTCTTAAGAATACCTGAATTGATACAAGTTTAACGACTAGAGAAAAGATTTCATGAAAATCAGTATTTTCTTTCTGTGTAAATCCTTTTATTACTAGTTTATCCCCGAACCTTTCAACTTTGTTATCAACACCTATATTCCGTTTGTAAACCCATTTTTAGCCAACATGTTTTCTACCTTTTGGAAGTTATATTATGTCCCATGACCTGTTATTTTCCAAAGTATCCATCTCCTCTTGCATTGCCCTTTTCCATTTGGCACTATATACATATTCTAATGCTACCTGATAAAAATTAAGTTTCCCATCATTACAAATCAAAGCAATTGAAATATTGGGATTGTACTTACTAGGAGGATTCCTAACATGTGTAGATCTCCAAACTGGTTGTCGATATGTTTCTGCATGTTATTGTGACCTCCATATTGAATTCTCAGGGGTTTCCTCAAGATGTTGTGAGTCTTCAACATCTTCAACCTTTGTAAATGATTGTTTTTCTTCCCTTTCAACCATCATATGTTCATGTTTAGGTTATTGTTCTTCTTTAATTTCAACATTTGATTTTACGAGAGGAGACTCCTCAAACTCTACATCTCTGTTAATGATGATTTTTTGGGTGGTAGGATCCCACACTTTATATCCCTTAACACCATCTACTTCGCCATACCTAACAAAGATGCAGTTCTTCGATCTTGGGTCTAAATTTGAACAGTGACTTTTATTAGTAAGAGCATAAACATTACAACCAAAAAATTTCAATTTTGAATAATCACATGGATGACCTATCCATACCTCTTCAGAAATCTTACAGCCTATTACAACTGATTGTGAGTGATTTATTAGATAACAAGTTGTAAAAATGCTTATTCCCATAAACGTTGATCTAAATTTGCATTGTTGAGCTTGCTCCTTGCTCTCTCTAAAAGAGTCATATTCATGCATTCAACAACCCCATTTTGTTGTGGAGTACAACTGGTGGTTTTAAGCCTTTCAATCACAACTTCCTTGCAATAGTTCTGAAACTCCAAGGATGTGAACTTCCCTCCGTTATCTATTCTTAAACATTTGATAAATCTATCAGTGCACTTTTCAACCAAAGCTCTAAATTGCTTAAATGTAATCAAAACATAAGATTTTATCTTAAGAAAGTAGACCCATACTTTCCTGGAGTAATCATATATAAATGAAACAAAATAAAATGTTTCACCATATGAAATTAAAGGTGTTGGACCCAAAAAAATCAGAATGAATATAATCAAGAATACCTTTACTTACATGACTTCTAGCTTTAAACATTTTTCTAGATTGTTTCCCAAAAACACAGTGCTTACAAAATTTTAAATCTAGAAACTTTAAATCAGGGAGTAACTTACGATCTTTCAGAATCTTTAATCCTTTCTCACTCATATGCCCCAAACATAGATTCCATAAATGAGTAGAATCTTCTATTTTTTTACATACCACAACTGCTTGACTGATATCTATACTCCCTTGTAATATGTTAATATTTCCTACTTTTAGAGCCTTCATTACAACTAAGGCACCTTTAGAGCTCCACCTTGACCTATGAACTTATAACCACTAGAGTCTACTACACTTAAGGAATCAAATTTCTTTATAATTTTGGTACATGTCTTACTTTTGTTAAAGTTCTTACGATACCCATCAAACATTTTTATCTTGATGCTACCAATCCTTGCATTTTTACAAGAAATGTTATTTCCTAAAAGATCAAAACTAGTGTCAAGGGTTTAGTAAGAATAAAACCAACCTTTGTGTGGAAACATGTGATGCATAGCACTAGAATCCAACAACCATCCATGATGATAAGAGGAAACATTACAAACAGAATAAAACTTCATTAGCCATACCTTCACTTGTTTCTACTTGATTTGCTTCTTTGGTGACCTCTTTCTTCTTTTCTAATTATTTCTTCTTCCATTAATGATTATAAAAGATGCCCTACTTTTCCGTAGTGTCATCCCTTTTGCCTTACTCTTCCCGCATTGGACTTAGATCTAGATGTACCTCTTGAGCTTTGACCTCTTTCTTTAGATTTATCTCTAGAAAACATGGCTTTAGGTGTAGATATCTCTCTAGTATATTTTCTTCTCATTTCCTTTGCTAACAATGATCCCATTAAAAAATCATAGTCAAGGTAATCAATAGTACAAAAACTAATAGAAGTTATTATATGATCCCAAGAATCCTCCACTTTCACACCAATACTAATCAACTGACATAAAAAAGTATTGAAAATATTTAAATGATCAACAATTTCCATCCTCAATGTATACAAAGCCTCTTCAGGTAAATACGATTTGTTACATATTTCTTCATGTACAAACTTTCCAATCTGGTCCATAAGCTTGACGTTGTCTTTTCTCTCACAATATTGAAAAGAACTTCATTCTCTAAAAACAATAGTATTGCACTGAGAGATTTTTTATCAAGCTCTTCCCAGTCATCAACATTCATCCCTTTAGGTTTCTTTTCCTTTCCATCTAGGGATTTGTGCAACCCCTGTTGCACCAGTACATCACGTGCTTTGAGTTTCCACAATCTCAAATTTTCTCTTATCATTAAACTTCACCACCTCAAACTTTTCACTCAACATGTTCTCCATTTGATGTAATAGAAACACCAAATACATAACAATTGTTGTAAATCTAGAAAATATCACTCTAATACCAATTTTTAGGAAACCATAGAATTTTGTAGCAATGTATAAGCAAAATTTGAACAATACAACAACAATTTATAGAGATAGAGATAAAAAATATATAGAATACCAAACATGCAAGAGAATAACACCATATTTATGTGGTAAAACCCTAGTTGAGTGCTTAAGGAAACATCCACAATGCAAGATATCAAGCTATTATTAACTGAAGATGAACAAATTACATGTGAATTCTTTATAAGCAACTTTAGATATCCACAAAATTATATACACCTAATTCACAAAGTACAGTTAGGATTCCTCCTAAAAATAGAGTGGAAAAACACCATTAGGATTTTCCTTTCTAAAAATTGAATTCGGTTGAATTCATCTTTCTAGAAACAAGGTATTGACTCCTTAATTTTTGCTTCAGGGGCTTCGCTATCCCCCCTAGACCCCCCAACAACATGAGTCAAGGGGGGATGAGGAGGGGGGGGAGCCCCTCCACACCTCTTTTAAGAAGTGAGGAACAAACCGCGCTGCAAAGGGATCCAAATTTTATGTTTGTTGGCACATATCGAACATAGAGGAATGCTCTATGTTTATACAAACATTAAGATCATTGTTTCTTACGTTGTGTACATTCATATTTATATTCACCTAATATTTAAGGTTGAAATAATGATGTTGATGTTGTGGATAAGCCAAAAGATGCTCTGTTGAAGGTGTTGTTGCTATGTAAATCCTTGAGGTCATATTTAAGTGTAACAAATAATAGAGAAGGTGAGATGTTGAATAGTCATCTATGGTTTTAGTTTATTGTTGTATAGAATAGAGGAATCTATTGAGCAATAGATAAATCACATGTATCTATTTAAAAGCATACTACCACATGACTTTTAGATCGATTAGTGTTGGGGTCAGTGCTAGATTTTGACGTTCAAGGTTACATGTTACAAAAAATTAAGGTGACGGTCTAAAAAAATAATGTGAATGTCATTTGACATTAAAAATTTAATATTCACCTCAAAAAAATGCATAGTAATTATCAACAAATACATAGATTAATTTAAATTATACATTTGGGAGATTGGAGATAAATAACTTGTTTTATAAATCCTTATAACTTTATGAGCAACAATTACCCATCCCATTGTTAACCCAAATATTGTCTATTTAATCGTTCATACTCCATTCTCCGGTGTATAGAGACCAACATGGACATAGAAAAAAGGTAGCTAATTGATAATAAAAATTTAAGTTGCAACCAATGTTGGTATTTATTACAAAAACAAACTTTTAAATAAAATTTTATGATGGGTTTTTCTCTATGCAGATTCCATCTTTTACATTTTCTAAACTACATTATAATTACATATCTATGTGGGGATTCTCTAATTGATTAAATTTCAATGATTTAAACAAATTTAATCATTATAAATCGTTGGGACTTTGTTCTACAATTATAAACCAACAAAAACAATGCTACATTAATCAATTTCATAGTTTATCATAGATATAATTATTGTTCATAAATATCAATTGTACACTAATCAAATGGATCTTCACCAATCAAATAAAATATCTAGAAACACCATTAATGTTTATGAGAGCATTAAAACATCATTTTAAATAACAAATAAAAAGTAAAAAAGTATTTAAAAAACTGAAAGAAAGGACTCACTAGTGCAAGATTGCAATTTAGTAGAAAATGAGTTCCAACATCCAACTTTCAAACCTCTAAGTTCAACCTTCAAACTTCACCTTTCTTACAAAATCCCAAATCCAATGTTTTAAGTTTAATATATATTTGTAAGAAATCAAACAAAGAAAAATCAAAGAAAACTAATTAAAAATATAAACTAATATATGTTTGTATTCTATCAAAAAGATATTAAGATGTTTATATTTTATTAATAATATATTAAGATATTTTTATTATTTGTATTCTAAATTTTCCAATTTTGTTGATATTAATTGTCATAAATCTCACAAATTCATAAATACAGTGTAATATTTAATTTGGAAATATATATATATATATATATATATATATATATATATATATCGGTTAAAATTTGAGCATACAAATCATATTGACATTTAAATTATATTTTCACCTTGCAAAATCCACCATTGATTGGGGCATAAGCTAAAACATAAAAAAAAACATGGTATTTGCACATTTTTATTCCAAAATACATATTTATTTATAGTTGTTTACATCGCAAGAGAATTTACATGTGAGGAATAATAACAAGATATAATTTATATATTATGATTTGGTGTTTTCCAATGATGTTTGCTTAAAGATGAGGTAAACCAGTGTTGTGAAGTGCTTGAAAGTGGTAACAACAAATTACCATGTAAGGCCACTCCATATCAATGACCTTCTCAACTTAAAAGTCTTGAAGTCTTTTAAGCCAAAATAATCATTAATCATCCATAGACACTACTGCTTCATAACTTTACTTCCAATTTTAACAAAAATACAAAGTATTTTCGACATTATGATTTAAATTTTTCCTGAGCATGAAATCAACCACAAAATAACGCTCTTATATCCTCATTGCACAATTCTTCATTCAAAGCTTAGAAGGAAAAAATACTGACCGGGTATACATCACTTTTAAAACTATATTTCCTCACAAAACCTTTTCTCTTTAAATTTTTAATATCTTTCTTTAGTAAATACCATATTATTTCTTTTTTTGATGAAAAAGATCTTATATTACATTAATGCAATAAGATACAAAATAAATTTCAACAAAAAAGCGGGCAGTATGAGAGCACGCCCCAAAACCACGAACAAACTAGGCCGAGCCTACGAACCAAAAGTCAAACTAGGCAGAGCCTAGGGAGATACAATAAAAAATTGATCATGGCAAAAGACAAAGACAAAACTAGGCTGCAACAACAAACATGCCCGAGGCGGGTAGATCCTAATTATCTGACCCACCTTGAACCAGGTAGATCCTTTCCAATGTCAGGAATCTCCCAACCATCAACACGTTCTTCCTCAGTATCTTCTTCCCCACATGTGGGAATGGCTAAGATGAGCCAGGGAAATTTGCCAATAGAAGGCAGGGGTGGCGACAGATGTTAGGTGGCCTATTGAGAAGTGGTGGAGGGAGAGCCCCAACCCTACTGGTGAGCCAATGAACGAGGCAGAGAACCCCACCCAAGTTGCCGAGGTGGTGATCCATAGCTGTGCTGGCGAGCCAAGGAATGCGGCATCGAGCCTTAACTATGGCGGTGCCCAGGTAAATGACTGTTTCGGTGGCTCGGTCCAGGAGAGAGGCGAGAACGAATAAACATCCGGCGCTGGGATTTTCTACCACGAGCTGAAGGTGAGGAGTGCCTGGTGGGAGAGGGAGGCACCCAGGTAACATTACACAAGGCTTCCCCCCAATGACATAACAAAGTCTGGAGGTGGTCCACCTCCAGTGCCACCTTATTCACTCTAACTTGAATCTACAGAAGCACATTGGAGATCACCATGGATTTATTATAAATCGAGAAGGACTAATCAACTGCAGAATTAGCAAAGAAAAAATCATTCCTTTCTTTCCATATCCAAAATAAAATCTCCTCTCTGAAAACATGCCAAATTTGGGTGAACATAGGTAGAAGATTGGGATTGTATCCCAAGAGGATATCTTACCAACTGAAATAGTGGGGACCGAGAAGGAAATAAAAAAGTATGGATCCAATTCCAGGTGGTTTGAGCTTTGGGATAGAACCAAAATACATGCATAATCATTTCCAGATGCCCACAAAAGGGGCATTTGGGAGCCAAAATCCCAATTTGAAAAAGACGGGCCTCGATATGAAGGCCTTGGTGAAGAATACACCACAAAAAATGAGGAATTTTGGGCTCAACACATATAGTCCAAACAGTCTTAAACCGTCTGCCCCAGACAGATGGGATGGCGTTAATTCCCCAAACGGGTATTGAGCTTGTCCACCATGGGAAAATGAGGTGAGAGCCACTGATAGCCTTTGCTGAATTTATAGTTACAGAAAGGAGTATCAGCATACCACTTCCAGTCTGTCCACCAAGGGCGAGAAGAGTGCACAACAATCTTATGTAGCATGTGATCAAGAATAGAATTGATCATAGTATTAAACGTATCATGATCCTGGTTGGAGAGCTGAAACAATTTTTTAAACTCCAGCCAAGCAACACCAAGATTGTTTGTTCTTGCAGAAAAGAACCTCGATGGTATGAATTCTATGTTATAAGAATTTGAGCGTGGAGATTCCCAGGACCTCTACAAGGCATTAATCTTGGGATTGAAAAATTGGTGACCACCAGAGAGATTGTTGGTTAAGATATAGCCCATTGCAAAAGCCATCCCCTTTCCATAAAAGTCAAGGCTTGACACATTCCAGGCTTTCCAGATACTTTTAAGCACAAAGGTGCCACGATTTTGACAAGCACATGAGTGATGAGAAAATTGAAAAACCTTAAAAAATTTCATGCAAGGCGGCCCATAAGGAGAGCCTTTTGAAATTCCATGTCGTATGAGAACTTTACAAGCTTCTTGGCCAATAATGCTTCTGATAATCCACTTGGCACAGAGAGCTTTCCCTTGGCGCTGAATTTGGATAAGCCTGAGGCCTCAAGAATTACGAGGTAAGCAACATATATCCCAAGAGACACGATGAAAACCTTTTCCAGTATATGCATTAGCCCATAAGAAATCTTTGAGAAACTTTTCCAAATTTTGGATGGAGGCTTTGGCAGGCACCCAGCAAGACGAGTAGTAAACATGGGTGGCCACTAGAACTTTGGAACAAATTTGGAATTTTCCAGCTAGAGATAAAGGTCTAGTGAGCCAGTATTCCAGTTTTTTCGCCACCCATTGACATAATGTAATAGATCAGCCAAGGAGGCTCAAAAAGTAAAAGGAATACTAAGGAATTTGAAGATCTCACCATGTTGAATAATTTTCTAATCAAATGTGGCAAGCCAATTCGGCACAGGAATGAAGGATTAGCTGTAGCATTGAGTTTTTTGCCATTGAATGGAGGAACTAGAAGCTAAGAAGAAAGTATCTAAGCATTGCATGGCATTACGAATGTTACTTTCATCCTCGATAAGCGTAAGGAATGAATCATCTGCAAAATTCCCATTGAGGAGTTGAGAGGTGGGCTCAGTAGGCAACGACATTCCATGAACAAGACCTTGAGTTTTGGCATGGGCTAAGAGATAACCAAAGCCTTCGGCCGCCAGCATATATAGTGCAGGGGCTAGAGGACAACCCTGTCTGATAGACCGAAATAGCCCAAAGGACTCCAAGATAAGGCCATTGATAGATATTTGAGTAGAGGCATTTGCAAAGAGCATATTGATAGATTGAATAAAGATGGGGCCAAAGGCAAGGGCCTGAAACATGGCTAGAATGAAAGGCCATTCAATTTGATCAGAGGATTTCTCAAAGAAAATCTTAATGAACATAGTGTCCTGGTGATATTCGTGGGCCCATTCCATGCCTTCCCAAACTGCGATGATATTATCTAGGATGAAGTGTCCCTGTATGAAGCCTGTTTTCTCTGGTTGAATAATAGCAAGCAACAAATTGTGTAATCCTTGAGCTAACACTTTTGCAATGATTTTGGAGGAGACCTTTAGCAGAGTAATTGGCTATAAACAAGTGATTCTCTTGGGATATCCTTGCTTAGGAATAAATTTGATGTTCCCTTTGTTAATGTCAGGCCCTAGGGAGTGGTTTTGAAACCCTTAAAGATAGACCTGAAAGAGGTCTTGCCTGACGGAGTCCCAAAGAGTTTTATAGAATTCACAGGGGAATCCATCGTAGCCTACTACTTTATCATTATCCATTTGCATAGTGGCTTCATGAAGATCTTCAATAGTGAGCATTCTTTCACAGAGCACCTTTTGAGCCTCTGAAAGCTTGTGAGACACAACCCCTAAACATTGGTCAAGAGTTTCCTAGCGAGCTTCGAAGGGTGTATGAGCTTGGAAAACAAGCTTGTAATGTGCCACAAAAGCTTGCAATATAAGTTTTGGGTTAGTGATTTGAGTTTTGTTATTCATGATAGCTCGGATCTGTTGAGAAGGCTTTCTGGCTCGAAGAGAGAAAAAATTCTTTTGAGAGACGATCTCCAACCTTGAGCTAGTCCATTCGAGTTCGGATCTGAGCACCTCTGGAATTATGATTGTCCGCAATTTGGATTTGATTCTGGAGAGTTGCAACTTGCAGTTGCAGAGCATTAGAGAAGGGATCACCTTGAAGTACCACTGTCACCTGTTGAGAGTCAAGGTGTTAGCGGTGTATGAGCAGTGCCGAATTTTGGCCAGCTGGTGGCCGTAGATTCTAAGAAATCAGGTAGTCCGAGTCAACGCATCTTCCCACCAAAGTAACCAGCTGGCCTGCATAGGTGGATGAAATCGTTGACAATGAATGGGTCATGGAATTAAATTCCGAATCCGCTTGATATGATTGACGATAGGGCCATGTTGCATCAAGGAAGTATTAAGAAAGAATTGGCCTTTATGAAAAAATGGGCCTACATCATGCCAACATATACGAAATCATATAGGGGAGTGGTCTGAAAGGACAAAGTCAGACATAACCTCCACTGGAATGGAATAAATGCTATCAAACTCAAAAAAAAAATTAAGCTAACAACATGGCCCTGTCAAGCTGTTTAAGGATGTGATCTTTCCCTCCACAGATATTAGACCATGTGTACCAAGTTGCAGAGGTGGGAAAGCAAGATGCATTAGAATCAAAGAATTCAAATTTATTTCACATGAAGTACCGCGCTTCCCTTTCACCAGGTGTCCACTTCATAGGCAGGTGGCCACATTTTTCATTTGGGGTTTCAACCATATTAAAGTATCCACTTATAACCCAATATGCACATCGAGAATGGAGTTGGCTATCCACTGCCACATATCGGCCCTTTCAGCCGCATCATTAGAGGCATAAATATTAATAAGCCCAAAAGGGAAGCCCTTAATATTAAAGAGGACCCATATAACATGGTTGGTGGGGTCAATTCCATGGTCAATTAATAAGTGCCACCATTTAGGGGCAAAAAGCAAGATTAATCCCCCATGCCCTGCTTCATGATTTTTACAGAAAGCCAAGCTATCAAGCCAGATGGATTTACAAACCATCTGCAACTAAAAACGTACACTTTTAACTTCCTGCAAAAATAAAAAAATCCAGATTTACACATCGTTGTCAAGTTTCACACACTACATACTTACGACAAGAGTCTGTGAGACCCCTAGCATTCTAGGATAAATAATTCATGGGAAATGTTGGTCAAGAGCCATATCCCCTTCCTCCAAGCCCTCGAGGGAATCATATTGATTATGCGAGAAACGAGCAACATTATGTTGTAAAAAATATTACAGATCAATTTGTTCTCGTTCAGCATACTCAATGTTGTATTCCGCTTTAGTGGAGTCCACACTGCGTGCTGGGCTATGGTCCCGAGAGATGCGAGATAGACTCTGGGGTCGTTTGGAAGGCCCTTTTGAATTATTTGGAAGTAGCAGAGGAACTGAATGCAAGATGAGGACGTGAGAAACAAAAAATTTCTGGTTCATGAGAACCAACACCGCAAGGGGCGTGCTGGAGTACTTTGGCAACGAGGTATCTGATATGGTTGTAGCAGCCAGCTCCTTAGCAGTAGCAGTTGGTTCCTTAGTAGCAGTCATAGGTTCCTTGGCCAGAATATTGTGATAATGTTCCTTAACAGCTAGTTCACAATGGCCATGGAGCCAGAGGCTTTGGATTTTTGGGCTTTGTTCTTATTTCATCGACCTACGATAACTTGCCAACCTTCCTCCTGTTGAAGTTTGACTAGCTTGGGTGCTATTTTTGCTACAGGGAAATTACAGGGGACATAAAGTAGACAATCTCTGATCTTGTGATCAGACACTTGACAACGAAAGCAAGTGTTAGGTATATTTATATACATGACCCGTTGGGAGTAGTGTTTATCACCCATTTGAATATCCACAAATTCCTTGAGGTCCTGTGAGAGGGCAGTCTCAACGCATACTCACTTCAGGGGACGAACATGGTAAAACTTATCAACTTCCAGGGAGATAACTCGCCCAAGTGAAGCAGAAATTTGTGGCAAGAAATGAACACATAGTAGAGGAAGACCAAGAAATTCAATCCACACTAGCACTTTAAGGGTGGTATACTCAGATACCACAAAGTACTTATGCCAAGGTGTTAACACAAGCAACGACTTATGGACATACCAAGTGGCCTGCTTGGCCAAAATATTTTCGTGTTAGCAGGGTCATAGAAACGAAAAAGAAAGAACCCCTTGGTCATGTTTTGAACACTATCTAGGTGGACCCCATGAGGGGTGTAGACTGTGTTAGCCCAGGATTTAAGCATGCTTTCATAGGTGATTAGACCCACAAAATACCCAATGAGGCAAAATTGTTCTAACTATTTACATATAACATTAAATTCAGGAATGGAAAAAAAAAATCTAGAGGAGAGAGATTACCTCGTGAAAAACCTTCAGGACGAATTTCCTGGGACGCTTCGTAGACACCCCAATTTCACATCTATCCTAAATCAATTAATTCCCCTTCCTCATTTCCCACAAAAATACACTTCGAATTAATCAAATATAATTTGATTAATTATCCATTTCCAAATCTAAAAATAATCTAATCCTCACCACATGTCATTATTCTCCATGTTTTTCCACTATTGAATTAAAAATTCAAATTCAAATCCTCACCCACCATTCGTGGTCCCCACTCACCTAAAATCCTCCACTTATGAATTAAAAATATAATTCAAATCCTCACCCATTCTTTGTGGCCCCCACTCACCTAATATTGCCCACATTTTCAAACCATCCACCTAATCTTGCCCACATTTTCAAACCATCCACCTAATCTTTCCCACATTTTCAAGCCACCCACTTAATCTTGCCCACATTTTCAAACTATGATTACTTAAATTAATTTAAGCTAATCACTCCCTCAGGCTATAAATACAACCTTACCCCTCCCCTCTAAACACACGGAGAATAATCTTTCATGCCATATCTAAGTTCTTGCATCCTTTGAGCAAAGAACATCCTTTTGCCTTGTCCTAATGCCAAAATAGCTTCATAATCCTTTTTCCCATCCAATGCAAAGTAAGAGGATCGTTGTTGCAGGAAGGTCTTGCTCCGTCTTGAAGAAAAGCACCTACATATCACAAAATCAGGGCTCAATCCAAGTTTCCTAGCCCATTCTGAGGTTTGCTACGGAACGCGAAGGAGGAGGTATGATTATTGGTATTTTATTTCCTTGTTAGTAGTGTATTTTTCATAGCTTACATTCTGGCACGCCCGGTGGCTTTCGATCTGTTACCATTACTTTCTCAATTAGTGGTTTTATCTGTTCTTTGTTTATTATTGTTTATTATTATTTATTTTTCTATTCCTTTTGGTCTTCTTTGGTTAACCTTCACGATTTGGGTAGTGTTTTTGTTGTGTGGTGTCTTGTGGTGTATCTGCAGGTTATAGCAATAATGAAACTCTGAAGCTCATCTTGTCTTTGATCTCCTCGGTGCTTGGTGTTTAGTTGACAGTTTTGGCTTTGCTATTTACTCGTCATTTGTAAAAACATATGAACTATCCATTAGTTTATCATCTTACTGTCATGGGACAACCAATCCGGAAAATATATTTATTTATTTATTTTTGCTAAAATAACTGTTTTGTAGAAAGTTAATCATTTACTATTTCTTTCTTTCTTTTATTTTAGTCAATCATTTTATGATCTAACTCTTTCTTTCTGTTTATTTTTATTTTTTAACCTTGCTGTCAAAATTTTAGCTTCTCAGGTGAAGTATAGAAGTCAGAAAATAAAAAAAACCAGCTCCCGGGACGTTTTTCTCACGTTTAAAATTTTCATTCAGAGCGTTCTCGTAGCCCATCTTCCGGAAGCCATAACTTTTGCTCCCGAACTCGGAATGACTTCATTTTTTTTTTAACAGAAAGGTATTGAAAAGATCTATGCAATGCAAAAACAATTTTTAGATTTAGACTTACAGAAAAATTTTGGTTTCATTTCTTCTAACACCTGTCTTTTTTTGCAAAAAAACAACAAAATTCTAATTTTATTTATTTATTATTTTTTAATTTTTATTTCACGAAACATCCTCACACGTATGCTCTTTCCTCGCACTTCAAAAGTGATCTTGGAAATCAGAAACGTGAGGCCACTCAAGCTTTAGAAAATAATTTTTATTTTTAATTTTTTGCCTTACATTTAAATTTTCCGCGAAAACACTTCTCGGTAACGTTTTCACCCTCTTCTTTCATCATTTTTATTTTTTGTGAACATAATCATTATCACTATTTTGCAATCATGATTAATTGCAATAATTATTAACATTTAAAAAAAAAAACTATTCCAATTGTATCCGCGTATGCTCTTTTCTTGCGCCTTCGAGCGATCTGGAAAATCAGAAACGGTCACAATTTTTTAGTTTCTTGTTCTAACATTGCAGGATCCTCTAGCTTTGTTTTTCAACTGTCATTTTAATAATCATTTTCCTTTGTCATATTCTTAATATTTTTTTGGTCGTTGGTTGTGTATGCTCTTTTCCTGCGCCTTTGAGCGATCTGGCAAATCAAAAACAACCACGATCACTTTTCTAACATTTCATTTGCAGGATAACTACTAATTTGTTTTCTGTAGAACCACGTTGCTGGAATATTGTCAAAAACAAAAACAAAAACAAAAACAACAAAAATCCCGCAAAAATACCACCATTTAAAGACAATTGCTGAAAAAAAAAAAACAAAAAGTACACTCAGGTACGCAATTATTTTCTGCTAGTGATTTATTTCAAGTTGGAAAGAACCCTGCGTTTAATCACTTTATCATATTGTTTTTGCACGTAGACAAGGTGGATTTCATCACTACCAAAGCTACATCGGTGACGTGGACTTGACTACCACGCACCAACAGCATTTGCATCTGCATTGCACTTTGAGACCTAGTCTCATCACAGGGTTCGGTATTTACCTCGCCGCTGCTCTTCACTTACAGGTAATGTTGTCGTGCAGTGCATGCGAGTCACGCCTAAATAGCTGTAACAATGAAGCCTGGGCATCGTCCCTGTAAATCTTCGGGGAGTTATAAGGACACCATACACATTCATCCCTCCATCACCTTCCACCTTTTCACAAAACCTGTTCTGGACGTGGTGATTCACTCCGAAACAGGCAAGTAAGAATTGGTGAGTCTCCTCCAGTGCTCTAAGGGTTCCCCGTACTAATTCTGTCCCCGTACAGAATTAGGTATATCAGGACTAGGGTATATCGGAGGACGCATCTTCTTGGAGTAATAAGAGCCTGCATCCACCATTTCACAGCATACTTGTATGATTGCATGAAACAATGATCATTCCTGAAGAAGTTACCTCATAAGCCAAAACAATTGAATCCACATGACTGCTTGCTGTTTGAAAACACAATAGTTTAGCATTATTTTATCATAAAACTTGGCTGATATCAATGTGTTCATTGTAAAAGTTCAGACCCTAGTTGTGTTCCACAAAAAAAAAATCAGTTCTCGACCAATTCAATACCAAGCGAAAACATCCAAACAATCCAACAACATAGACCAAAACATCACACCAATTTCATTAGCTCACTTTAGCCAATAATACATCTGTCATAGCTTGTCTTCAGCTACATCCAATAGATATTGAGTGACTTGAGTTCACTCCTTATCTCATCAATTGTCAGAACATTCTTTCTAGCTTGTTTCAAGCTATATCAAAATGACATTGAGTGACTTGTTTGAGTTCACTCATTATTTCATCAGCTGTCGAGTTTAACAAAATCCCATCCGACACAAATCCCTTCAAAACTCATTTTGAGTTCACAACTGTGTTGAGTCACTTGTTTGAGTTACTCTTCCTATCAAAAGTCCAGAGCTTGTTAAAGCCAAACCAATCAACATATTCATCATAGCTTGTTTGAGCTACATCCCACTTGTATTGAGTACCTTGTTTGAGTGTACTCCTTACATTTTCGTCTGTTAAACTTGTTTAATCCAAACCAATCAACATATTCATCATAGCTTGTTTAAGTTATATCCCACTTGTATCCCGAGTAGCTTGTTTGAGCTTACTCCTTATAGCCTTGTTAAAACTTGATTGAGCAAAAACAAAGATCATAATCAATTGGTTGATTTCTTCATCACACATTTCTTCGTTCTCCCTCTCTTTCAAACATGAAGAATTCACGAAAAACATCACACAATGAGCTATTAGAACAAATTAATAAGATGACAACACAACTCTCTCATATGGCTACCCAAATCAGTGAGCGATCACCCAAAAATCCGATCATACAACCTCACGAAGAAATCAGTTCACATAAAGTCCAACGTCAGTTTACCCCCCTTGGAGAAAGTCTCTCTAGTGTTTTTCATCAACTAAAAGAGGCTAAACTGATAAAATATCCAATTACAAAACTCTTTGTCAAAGGGGAAGCTAAGCCATGCTGGTACAAACCTAACACATACTGTGACTTTCATCGCATTGATGGTCATCACATAGATAAATGTGTACGATTTAAGAATTACGTCCAAGACTTAATTGACGACGACATCATCTCTGTAGAACTTGATGACAATGATCTTGCAACCAACAACACATCCAATATCAAAACTTTCCATGAAGAGCTGACTACTGTCGAAACTCCTATATATACTGAAATTCCACGAGATCATGACGACGACAGTCAAGACTCTCTAATTCCAAACCAATCCATATCTTCTTCAAATTTCCTTCCATTAGTTCAAACATACATTGAACCTGTTTTGGACAACAACATTCTTCCAACATCTACTGAGCACTTGAACTTATTTCAAGACTCTCTTTCAGCCCAAACATATATTGAACCTGTTTTGGGTGACAACATTCTTCCAACATCTACTGAGCACTTGAACTTATTTCAAGACTCTCTTTTAGCCCAAACATATATTGAACCTGTTTTGGGTGACAACATTCTTCCAACATCTAACGAGACCTTGATCTCGTTTCAAGACTCCCTTTCAAACCTTGATATTACTGTAGACACTACAGACGAGGTTCCATCAACAAGTACCATTAAGTTTGATTCTATCATTCCAATATTGGCTCTTATGCATAACATCTCTAGCCTTGTTGTTGAAACACAACCACATCGAGTTTGGCCACTTGCGACAATGCAACCTATTGTGTCCATCATGCTTTCAACGATCGATCTTACAAGAATCTCATCACTAATTGTTCTCACCTATCAAGACTTCTATGTGCATACATTCTACGAGGTATGTATACCCAGGAATATCTTTACGCCACTTTTTTCATCTTTAATCATGAATCTATCCTCAAAATAATCAATTAATGGACAAATAGAAGCAACAAACCAAATAACACAAACCATCATTGTCAACACACATGGAAGCTATTGGCTTAACCAAATCTATCCCGCTCTTTGGGCTTACTACACATCTTATCACACACCTATTGGAGCCACTCCCTTCTACTTTATTTATGGTTGGGAAGCTATTTTACATGTCAAGGTTGAATTCTCATCCTTCAGAATATCCCTCAAAGATGTAATCAATCAATATTATTATCAACAGTCACGCCTTAATAAACTTGAGCTTTTTGATGAAAAACGACTTAATACCCTAGATCATCTTCAAGTGTATCAAAATCAGCTACGACATAGCTACCATAAAAAATTCAAACCTAGAAAATTTAAGGTCAATCATTTCATTCTCAAAGAAAATCGAAAGAACACACCCAAAGAACGAGACAAACAAGAAAAATTTGAGCCCAATGAAATCATAGATAGTTTTAGGTTTGGAGCTTATAAATTGGCCATTGACACCGGCCAAGATCCTTGAAAAACCAATGAATGCAGTTCATTTAAAGAAATTGTATCCTTGAGATGTTCACTATTCCAGGATACAACATGTACATTGTTTCTTTTGTCTTGCTTATCTCCAAATAATTCAAATTTATTCATTTCCATTGGCAGACATTTTCATTATCAAAATCACATCTTCATATTTATCATCATGAGACAAGTGCTAATATAAATCCTATTAAGTTTGTGAGCATCATAATTCTTCCACTTTCAGTCGCTTTCCTCTATGGTCATACCTAGAAGCTTACTGATGGTAATATATCCCCTTCTAATACATTCTCTCTTTCATAACAAAGCTCTAAACTTCGTTACCCAGTTCGTTTGGTCGTCCATCTCAGTCTTCGGTGTTGAACCCTCGCGTCCTACTAGTCGTGTGGGGCTGAGATTGGGGGCAGACGTTTCTTCCCAAATACAAAGCAGTATTGTAAAAAAATCTATCAATTCAATAACTTATGAATAATTCATTGTCACATCTTTCGTCCTTCATAGTCTTTGGTGTTGAGCCCACACTTCTAACTGGTAGTATGAGACTGGGAATGGAGGAAGGTGCCCTTACTCGTCTACGTCTTGTCTTCAGTGATAAACCCTTGCCTCTTACAAGTGGCATGGGGCAAAGCGTAGAGGGTCATTCTCATACAAGCATAAAAACATTGCAAAATATTCCAAACAAAAAACAAAAAACAAAAAACAAAAAAAACAAACAAAAAGGAAATTCACTCGCCTATATTTTGCCTTTGGTGATGAGCCCTTGCTTCTCACTAGTAGCATGGGGCAAGGCATAGGGAGTCATTTCAAAAATACAAAATCTTACAGTGCTTACAAATTATAGAATCCCCAAACACGTAATTTAGATGCCTAAGTGAAGAGAGAACTATCCCTTAACCTCATATCTTATCAATCAGCAGGCCACATAACTGTCTAAGTCTAGCATGTGACTCATAAAGTGAAAGCTATTTTTGAAACCGGTTTAGTACCATTATGAAGAATGGAGTCACAATTTCCTAAAGGGATTGTTGTTAGCATTTGTCTCTATATTCATTATCTACCTCCTACGTCCTACTTGATTCTTGGTGATGAGCCCACACATCTTACTAGTTGTGTGGAGTCAAGAATGGAGTTGGAATTCTTTTCATCATATCATCACCACCATATCATGCCAATGGAAAGTGAATTTATGTTATTTTGAGCATAAGTTACAATGCGGAACACGGTACATCGTCTCTCAAAAATATGTCTGCACTCTGGTCCATAAATTGTCAATCACAATGTAAAAATCAAAAAACATTTGAAAATCGTAAAAAAAAAATCCAAAAACAATGTAAAAACCCAAAAATCCAAAAACATTTGATAATCGTCAAAAATCCAAAAACATTTGAAAATCGTCAAAAATCTAAAAAACAAAAATCCAAAAACAATGTAAAAATCCAAAAATCTAAAAACATTTGAAAATCATCAAAAATCCAAACACAGTGTAAACATCCTAAAAATTCAGAAACATTAGAAAATCTAAAAAAAATATAAAATTCAAAAACAAACATTAGAAAATCAAAAAATCCAAAAACAAAAACATTAGAAAATATCTAAAATACAAAAACATTTGTAAAATTTTCAAAAGACCAAAAACATCCACAAAATTGTAAAAAACTCAATAAGTAACACAGTTCATCCTTTGAACTATTATCCCAAATGAATGGTCCAACCACCTTATGACTACCAATTTCAAACCACTTCTCCTCGCGTGAATCCTCGCTTGGGGAAAATCCGGCTCTCATTGTTTCCTTGTTTGAGGAGACTGACCCAATCCGTTGTACCTCTGCTTGGGGGCACATCTAATCAATCATCACTGTGGAACACGTTAGGGACATGTTTATTGGTTCTTGTGTTGCATTATTAGTGGCAAATTATTAATTACTTTCTTGTATCTTGATATATTACCGGGGGCATCTTGATTTTATATATCCTGGTGTTCTCTGTAATATTCTTATGTTATCTGATTGCATGTCGTACTGGGGCATCATACTTTCTTGATGGCCTCTGTCTATGCTCTCTTCCATTTGCATATCGTACTGGGGCATCAAACCTTTTTGATGGCCCCTGTCTATGCTATCATGCATATTACAGTCTAGTCATCCTGATCTTTTATATCACGATGCATCCTGTTATGTGCTATATTAAAATTAAGATGCTTTTCGTCACGTGAGTATCTTCCTGCATGATCAACATCTTACTTTGCACCCCATCCATTCACCCATACTAATACATTCTCCAGTTTGCGAATCCTACTTGATCACCGTTGCAGTTTGCGAATCCTACTTGACGATCTTTCTCAAGTAGCATTCACTATCCAGCAGCTCCTTCTCCCCCACCATGATCACCATGTATTTGATCCATTCATTCTCACTTCTCATTTTTACTCCTCTACCGCTTATACTCATATTACCCTTCTCACCATTCCTGTCCCCTCTCACCCATTGGTATTCTTTCCTTTCACCCGTTTTCTTACCGCTTGACAATCTTACTTAATAACCCCTTCTATATGGAATCCTCAGTGGAGGTTTACCCTCTCCCTAAGATCTTCCCGCTGTAGAAGCTTCTTCACCACCTGCCCTCTCATTAAATAACCATCACCACCAAACACATCTTCCAACTCCACCTCTTCTACTTCCGATTCCCACATCATTACTCTCACCACGTGGGCATCCCAATTAAGGATTCCCCTCACACTCTCCGCCCTCCACTGCATATATTCCTTCATCCATTCATGTTACACTCCTTTGTGTCCTTTATTTCTTATTATCACCTCATCTCATATCATATACCACTTAGGCATACCTCACTCACTCTTTTCTCATCCTTCTCCAAATCCATCTTATGCCTGGTCATCCTACTTACACGCCCTCGTAGTATGGCAAATTCACTTGAGGGTTCCCCTTCAGTACATTTTGTCATACCCTATTCCCACCAACTCTAACATCATCCTTCTTCCTCAGCTTGGTGATCTTACTTAACCATCCCAGCCGCATGGCAATCTTACTTAAGACTTCTACTTAAGGTTGATCTGTCCTGTGGCCTTCCCCCATCCCATCATATTTCCCCCATCTTATATCTCCTACCTCTCATCGCGATCATCTTCTTCACCCTACCATTCCACCCCCATCCCCAATATCATTTTGTATTTCTCTATGCATATCATCCCTGTCGGTTAGGTGACCCTAAGAAACCTCTCCAGAAGTATGACGATCTTACTTAAGATATTCTCTTAAGCATGACATGTCATCTTACACTCGCCCATCACTCTCCAATATCACCATCCATATTTCCTCTTCTTTCCCCATCATCACATCTTTTTACCACCACTATCACCCTCCTCTGCTTGGCAATCTTACTTAACCACTCACCCGGCATGGCGATCTCACTTAAGAGTCCCTCTTAAGGATGATCTATCTCCTTGCCTTTCCCCATCACTACACACCCCTCACCCTTCATTTTTTCTCGGCATTCCCCATTATCACATCCTTTCACCTCCTTTTCGATTCTCGCAAAACACCACTTCTCGCTTGACCATTTGTCATCTCCAGTTTTGCTCACATGGCAATCTTACTTAACCACTTCCGTCACATGACAATCTTATGTTAGGGTCCTCCCTACACTTAACTTGTCATCGTGAACTTCTCCCCCGCCTCATTCTTAGTTCACTTTATCGATCGTTTCTTCCACCTGGTATCTCCTATTACCCACTTTTTCCTCCTACTATTATCCTTTCTCCACACATTTTCTTACAACATACACCTCATCTCTTCCACCTACAATCACATTCTTTTCCCCCATTTTCCCCTCCTTGATCCATCATCCTTCATACCATTTCTTCCCATTCTTTTCATATCTTGGTTCTTCATCCTCACCTCGTTCATCCTCATCACCCCCATCCTCTCCTCGCTTTCACTTCGTCCAACTCCTCCCTCCCATCTTCTTCACTCTTTCCCCTTCATCTTCTCACATTCCCCCTACATTTCTACCCACACACATATTCGCCATTACTGTTAATACTCCTATATCATTCTTTCATCATCATCTTCTCTTCCCGCACTCATAATTGTCAACGGGTTTTCCCTAAAAATTATCACTCCTCATTCCGCACGACCTCATTCACTCCCTTGGACCTTCTAGAGTTTCCCTTCATTCCTTCCATCTTCTACGCCCACCACTCATTGGCAACGGGTTTTCCCTAACGTCCCTTTGTTGGCGTTACCCTTTCCAGTCCTCGTTCGCTTTCTCTTTTTCTTCATTTTTTCTTTCACCCCTTCCCCACCACTCATTGTCAAGAGGATTTCCCTAACATCCTTTCATTGGCATTGCCTCTTCTATCCCCCATTCTCTTTTCTCTCCTATTCTTTTCCCTCACTCCAACCCTTTCTTGTCGCTTCTTACCCATCTCTCCATCTCCTCTTTGCCCTCTTCACTATCTTTATTGTCTTCATCATACATCCTTTTTCTATTTTCCCATCATCCTAGTATCCTCATTTCATGCATCTCCATATCTTTTCCAATCGATGTCATTCATCCCCTCTTTCTTCTTTCAACATTCCTTCTACCATTTCCTTTCCACTTATTACCCCCTTTCTGTATTCCCTTCCTTCTCCATCATTTTCTTTGTTATCCTCTTCTCTCTCCCACCCCTCGTCTTATTTTACTTCCCCTATATCATCTTCTTCCCCTTTTTCCATCACGTTTCCTCCTTCCATCCCCATCGATAACCTAGTTGTTCAGCATTGTCCTGTCTTTTTTATCATCCCACTCTCCACATGCATCTCCATACGGTCTGTTCCATATTATTTGCCTTGGTCTTCCTCACAATGACGTGATTCCTTCAATCTTCTCCTTGTATTCGTTCTATCTTCCTTCCTCTCCCCTAATTTTCACGTTTCTTCTGACCACTTCCCCTTTTCTCTACCACCCCTACCTTTTTGTTCATTCTGTATATGTTTCTCTTCCTTTCTCTCCTCTTTTTCACACTTTCCTCGCCCCTCATAGTTTCTTTTTTTTTCTCCGTTCTACTTCTTCTTTTGTCCTCTTTCCATTTCCCTCCATTTCACCCCCTACTCCCACCTCGTTTTCTCCTTCTTATTTATCCTTTCCCATTTCCTACTTTTCTTCACTCTCTCATTTATTTCACTGCCACGTATCCCTCTTTACTATCTCTGTTGCTTCCTTCATTTTGCACATCTCTCTATTTCATCCCTTCACCATCTACTCTGTCATTTTCCTCTTTTTTCCTTGTTTGTCCTTCATCATTCCCTTCTTCCCCTATCATCCCTCTCTCTTATTTCTACCTCTTTCATTTCTTTTTTTTCCCCTCCCCTATCTCCCTTACTCTTCTCATAATCAACCCCCAACCCTATCCATTCCCTTTTCTCTTTCCCACACACCCTCACACCTAGCATTCAAGGTCGATTGAATCCTTCCTCCATTTGCATCATGCGGTCATTCCAGTCTCTTCCACTCCATTACCGTCCTCTTCTCCACCAAATCCATTTCCCTTCTTTTCGAGAGTTTTGTCGTATATTTCATTCTCGTCAATCCTCTCGAGGGGGCGTCACCACATCTATCCATAATCACATCTTCTCATGACATTTTTGTCTTGGAGGATACCATGACATCCGTCACTCACCACTTTCTATTCTCCCCAACAAACATTCGCTCTACCTTTAAAAAGTAGATTGAATTCTTCCCCCATACCGTCTACTTTCTTTGAAAGGACACTACTTTCATAGTACCCTTCCAAAGAGGGGCAAATGTAGACACCCCCAATTTCACATCTATCCTAAATCAATTAATTTCCCTTCCTCATTTCCCACAAAAATACACTTCGAATTAATCAAATATAATTTGATTAATTATCCATTTCAAAATCTAAAAATAATCTAATCCTCACAACATGTCATTATTCTCCATGTTTTTCCACTATTGAATTAAAAATTCAAATTCAAATCCTCACCCACCATTCGTGGTCCCCACTCACCTAAAATCCTCCACTTATGAATTAAAAATATAATTCAAATCCTCACCCATTCTTCGTGGCCCCCACTCACCTAATATTGCCCCACATTTTCAAACCATCCACCTAATCTTGCCCACATTTTCAAACCATCCACCTAATCTTGCCCACATTTTCAAACCACCCACTTAATCTTGCCCACATTTTCAAACCATGATTACTTAAATTAATTTAAGCTAATCACTCCCTTAGGCTATAAATACAACCTTACCCCTCCCCTCTAAACACACGGAGAATAAGCTTTCATGCCATATCTAAGTTCTTGCATCCTTTGAGCAAAGAACATCATTCTGCCTTGTCCTAATGCCAAAATAGCCTCATAATCCTTTTTCCCATCCAGTGCAAAGTAAGAGGATCGTTGTTGCAGGAAGGTCTTGCTCCGTCTTGAAGAAAAGCACCTACATATCACAAAATCAGGGCTCAATCCAAGTTTCCTAGCCCATTCTGAGGTTTTCTACGGAACGCGAAGGAGGAGGTATGATTATTGGTATTTTACTTCCTTGTTAGTAGTGTATTTTTCATAGCTTACAACCCGCAAAGGCCGTGGTATGACGGTTAGATGGGGGAAACTCTAGAAGAGTCGACTCCAGTTTTACGCCAGAGTTGCAAAGTGTTTTTTTAATATTATTTCTTTTAACAAAATTATCTTTGTTAAAAATCTAGTCAACCTATAATACTTGATACTCCACTCTAAATATACTTCATGGATAGGTCAAAGTTTATGGTTCTTATATGTTATTAGGAGTCTCGAAAATCATAGCAATAGGTGGCGTTGCTCATATCACTATATCCAATGAGTTAGGAGTAATGAAGTCATTTTGAAGAAGTGTTAAAGTTAACAATAAATTAAAGGAGAATACAATAAATAACAAAATACTAAAAAAACACAAAAATTATTTGTAGAAATTAAACCTTAGAAATGATGGACTTAAATATAGATATTGGTGTGCACTTACGGAAAATATAAATTACTTTCCTACAAGATATTGAAGTTATTTTAAACATTTGTGATTTATTATACATGGTTCAAATAAGAGGGACCAACCACTCTTATTTTATGTCCACATTTTCTGCTATGTTTGGAGAATTGTTGTCGTAAATAAATCACGGTAGAATACATTACAAGTGCTAATCTGCAAATGGAAAAGCTTAAAACATTAATTAATTTCCCATCCAATTCTTATAAATAAATATATAGCAGGACATTTTCGAATAAATAAATACCACTCGAGCTGAGTAACAAAAAGCATAAAACCTATTTACACAACCAAGAAAAATCAGACTGAACGTGATTACAAAACCATGAATAAACCTTGTAGTGCCTTGTCACCCTTTACTGTAACATTGTTCTCCATTAAATCCCTCTCGTACAATGACTCTTGATGCAAATTAAATATTATAATTACTCCCTTGATCTGGAAGAGGATAACCTGACACATCAACACATCCATCACATATTAAGCTTTCAAACAAATTTGACAATGCCAAATTAGTATAATATTCTATCAACAGACGCACACTGCTGAAGATACACCTTTGCAAATCAATACAGTAAGAAAAAATAAAACAAGATGAATGAGAATTTCAATGACAGAGCAACCACAAAACAATGGAACCCGGCAGTAAACCTGAAATCAGTAAGACGTTTAAGGTTGAAAAACTAAGTAGAATGCCATATTATTTTTTTTATTCACATTATTAAGGAATAAAGGCATAACTCATCTTAGAAAAACTAGAAAACATTTTAAATATATAAAAAATGACATAAATCAAAAAATACAGCAGGGCAACTATAGTATTTCTAATTTAACTATTTACACTTTTTTTTTTTGGTTATTTAGTAATGCATACAATATTTGCACCATTGGAAATAAAGGAGTAGCTAATATGATTTTTTTTTTTCAATTTGAGACCCAAAAAAACTATAGTTAAATATTATTTATTCACGAGTGTCTTATTTTGATTGATCTATGATAAAGTGAATATTAGTTATGGTGGAGAAAATATACCTAATAATGATTAAAAATTAATGAATTGTAAAATTACACCACCGGAGAGGATAACAATGTTATGTTTGTTGGAGTTGTAATTTAGAGCGAAGTGTATGCAAACTTAAATTGTGTTATTTATTTGTGATGGGGAGGAGCGAAAAATGTAGTAGAACTACAACATTTGAAAAAAAAAAAAAAACTTCCTCTTTTTCCTTGATGGATGTCCATACCCTGCTGCAAAGCCCTTGTTTTGCCACAACATGTGAATATGCTAGCAAAGGTGAATTGATCAGGTTAAATATTTGTTTGTTGCATTTGGCGAAATAGTTTCAATGACTCTTGAGGAGTTTTCTCTGCATTGCTCTTTATGTGTGGTCTAGATTTCCAAATAGTCAAAACTAAACAAAAAAAACTTTCTAGAAACTGAGAATAATGAAGTGCATGGCACATTATTATAGTGCAAGCTTTTTTTAGATTGCTTCATTTAGCATCACCAATAATTGCCACAAGAACATTCTCCCTTTTTAAAATAAAGAAAGTGGTTCCCATTCTCAAAACAATTTCTCTTGCAACAATCTTAGAGTTAATTTTTGTTGCAGTCTGGAAATGAGCACATAATCGAAGGTTCTTGACAATTGTAATAGTTGTTCCAGAGGGTGTGTTTAACCAACCAAATGTAGTTGCCAAATTTTTACTATAGTGGCAAAGAAAAGAAATAATTTTTTTTCCTTCACTTCCACGTCATTGAGTAAATGTCGTTAATATGAAAATAAAATTTTTGCCTTCATCTCTCAATCCATTTTCTCCAACTTTGCATAGATCTCCTATGTCTGTAGATGCGATCTATGATTTATGATATGTATCACGACCTTCAATCCAACTACATCCAAGGGTCTTCTTAATTCCTGTATCTTTCATCAATCTCCGTATCATTTGAGCCTCACCTCACCTACCCACTTCTCCATAGATGCTTGAGAGAAGAAAATAAGCTACATCATTTTTAGGATCCAAATTAAAATGTATTATGGATGTAAATACTCATAAGCCTATATTCATATGTGATCTATAGGAATCGAGCCCACAAGTTTATGTAGAATTTGGATATACTACAACTGCCAATTGCATTGTGTATATCCTGCAATCAAAGATGTCCATGAAAGCATGTTTTTTTGAGGCACTTTGTCAAAATAGTTCATGTGCCTTGAGTAATGTTCCTCATTTTGCATACATGTCTACCAGAGCATTTGCAGCTACAACATTTGACAAAATTCCTCTATCATTTATGTTTTGATGGATGTCCACACCCTGTTCCAAAGCTCGTATTTTGGCACTGGTTCAGAGTATGCTGACAAATGTAAACTGAATTAGTTAGAGACGGTTTCTTGGATAAAGTGAAACAATGACTGTCTTTTTAGGAAACCCATATCTTCGGTTTGCTGGCATAATCATATTCCATGAGAAAATTTTTTGTTCTTTCATTTGGTCAAACACTTTCTAAGGCGTTGGAAGTTATGTATAAGGAAAAATTGGCATATAAATGGAAAACCGAGAGAAAAATACCATTAAAATAGATTCTAAGGCACTAGAGATTGTGTGTAAGAAAAGTAATACTAAAGCAAAAGTGTGTGTTGGACACGGCGAAGGAGACTCCCATTATGTACTTTTTACATGGTAATAAAGGCTAGAAATTATTCCCCTATGACAACAAACTCACCTTTTTTACACCAATTATCTGCATTCTTTGCTTCTTGCCTAATTTTTTACAATTTTTGCGATGACAACATTATTGTTTTTTAAATATAATTATGCCGAAGGCATCTCTATAAGTGAGAAAAAACTATGCAGATTCTGACATTTTCCAAAAGATCAACGACCCGCGTAGCAACGTACGTCAACGTCGGCACGATAGGATTTACAAGTCGTTCTATTTTTTTCCCGACTCAAAAAAGGAGATCGTACCTGAGATTACACTAGCAATCGCACGTGAGCGTGTGCGATGGGAACGCCGAAACGGTTTTTGGTAAAGAGGAAAGAGGAAACTAAGAATTGTATGAAATGAAGAGAAGAATAAACCAGAAAACAACGCATTAAAAAAGGAGAACATTTGCGAGAATGTAAGGAGTAATGAGGAGCGTGTTGGTGTCGAAACGCAGCACCCCTGGGACTCCGCAACGCGATCGTTTGAGACTCCCAGTGCGATTGCACAACATGGAGCTTTTCCCAAGTGTGGGACCTTGCGAAATCGGAAAAGCTCTCCGGATGAAGGCCGGCTCCAACTCCTCTGTCCAGATGCACCAATAAAACGCAGAGGTTTACCCCAAAAAACCTAATCTAACTACCAAGGAGACAGGGAGAGAAAAATGCATAAAAATAAACCTAAGCTAAGGAGGTGATGCACCGAGGAATGAAGAACATATGTTTTGCCAATTAAACACAGACCACAGAAATGCAATGCAATATCATGCACAGATAAACATATTCACAGTGAAAGATCAGAAGGATGCAAAATGAAACACATAGAGGGTTGAGAATCATCCACAGACATGCATTTATTTGCTTCAAAGGTTGATACAATACACTGTAAAATGCCAAGAGGCAAAGCTGCATTACAGTTTCGAATGGGAGGTTTGAGCTCCACAACTCCACCTGCCAAAGAGAAGAAGGGATGGGCCAAAACAAGAATTTCCAGCCTTTTTTAAAACAGCCTCTCCTTACATTTATATGAAGACAACGAGAGAGGAGAAGGATTTGAAGCTTCCCCAACTACCTCCGGAACTGCACTTAACTCCTCATCGTGGCGGTAGGTAAGAACCCCAACCACCGAAAAATGGCGAACTATATTTTTTGAACCGGGTTTGTAAGAAGTCCCGTCATATGCTTGTTGTTCGTGTATTCCCGACTTCTGGTTCCGCTGCATTTTCCAAGTTTTCCCTTGTTTTCGGGTTCGGAGGTATGACTCGCATGTGCAACGGGTTTGGGCGGTGGCGCATCATGTTTTCCCCGCATGCTCCTCTGCCATGTCTTCCCACCCTGGAAACCCGAATTCCCTTGCTGTCAGGTTTTGAAGACCCCGCAACATGTATTCGATGCGCCATGTTGTTCCGCCCACGAAACCCGGTTTGCCTTGCGTCGGGATTTGGAACCCTTGCGACATGCTCCTTTGGTGTCGGGTTTTGGTGGGCTCCTGACATGCTCCCTTTTCATGCGTTTCCGACCCGAAAACCCGATTTGCTTGGTGCGTCGGGTTTTGGAGACCTCCCGACACATTTCTCCTTTGTCGGGTTTGGAAGAAACACCGACATGTTTTCCTTTGCTATTCGCCCGACTTGTTTTTTCCGCCACTTAAACCCGCGTTTCTTTTTGCGCCGGGTTTTTTAACCCTTCCGGAATTTCTTTTGTTGTCGGGTTTTGAAAGCCACCCGACATGCTTCTGCGCCATGGAAATCCGAATTGCATTCGCGTCCCGGAAACCCGAATCCTTTGCTGTCGGGTTTTGGAAAACCCCCGACATGTATTCGTTCCTTGTTTATCCGACTCCTCTTTCCACATGGTTTTCATGATTTTCCCTGGTGTCGGGCCGGAGAGGAAAAATATACAACAGAGCGGTGAAGAAGCTAAAATTATTTAGTATAACAAGCCAAATATTTACATAGTTGTTAGATGCAGAAGAGGAAGTGGAGGGGAAGTACCGAGAAAAAGGTGAAAAGGAGAAGGCGAGAATGCTATGAGTGGAGGATTTTACGGGGGGCGGGCTTTTTGAGATGGCGAAGGTTATAGGGGACGGTGGTAGGGATTGGAGGCGAAGCTCTTCTTGTTTTTGGAATTGCAGGAGGGAGGATGAAGAAATTCTTGAGTAGCGGTCAAACGAGAAAGCTGGGGAGATACGAATATTTTCCAAGGAGGGGATGCGTGAAAGAGCAGTAAAAGTAAGGCCTGGTCTCTCAGTGGATCCAATGTCTATGGTGGCATGATTAAGGGTGAGTCCTTGGGCTTTGTGAATCGATAACCCCCAGGCCATTTTTAAAGGCAGTTGTGTACGGGAACCTCTTGAAATGGGGGGAATGGGGATGTGGGTGGGATTTGACGGATTCCACGGTGGACCGGAATAGCGTTCAAAGTCGACAATTACAAAAGAAGGCAAAGAAGGTGGAGCTGAGGAAGGGGAATAAACAATGTCAACGACAGTGCCAGTTGCGCCATTAACAAGCCCGGTAGCAATCCATAAATTAGCAGTGAGCATGATTTTTTGGTCTTTGCAAAGGAGCACTATTTGTTCTAGCTGGTCGTCATCAGGATCATTATAGTCACTTCTTCTTGTATTCAGAGCAATGGACAAGGCAACTGGAGAATTGAGTTCCTTCAGCATTTGTAAATTGTGTTTTTTAACAAGAATATTTGTTGAGAAGAGGTGGGGGGCATTGTGGAAGTATAGAAGTTCTTGTTGCGAGAGGCAAGATTCGGTGCGAGACATCAAAGTCTCCCAATCTGGAAGGGTGGCCACACCATTTCGGATGTTGAGAAGCAAATTGCGAAAGGAAATTTGAGACGGAGCAGAGCCTTGTTGTCGGAATATAGACGTTAACGAGATCGAATTTAGAAATTTCCGCCAAAGGGATCCACCGTAGGAATTACTGGCATATAGCGGAATGTCCATAACGGGTGGAAGTTGACCAAGGTCTCCAACAAGAATCATTGATCTATTTCCGAAGGGGGAAGTACGGAAGTGCGGGAAGGCCTCACGCAGGCGAAAGTCAATTTTTGCAAGTAGTTTAGGACCAATGAAGCTCATTTCATCAATCAAAATGTATGTGACATGTTTTAAAGAGTCTTGAAAGGAGGTCAAAGCTTGGCCTTCAAGGGGCTTTAAATCACGAATGGGAATTCGGAGGCTGGAATGAACGGTCGATGCGGAAATGTTAAAAGCGGCCACACCAGTAGGGGCAAGCAAAAGAAGGGGCGAAATGGCAGGGGTAGCGAGGGAGGAGAAGGCAGACCGAAGAGAGTGGATAAGGAATGACTTGCCTGTTCCTGCAGTTCCTTGAATAATGAGAAGAAGGGGTGGTAGGCTGTGTGTTGAGGAAAAGTGGTCGAGTATTGTACTGAAGGCTAGTTGCTGGTTATCGGAAAAAGTCGACAAAGAAGGCAAACTAGATGGATTTGTATGGGCAGGGCAATAATTAGCCCTACCATTCTCGACAAAAGAGGGGCCGATGTCAACCAAATGAACCGGAACGTTGTTTGAGGACCAAACATAGCGGGAGTCATATTCTCGGAGGCCAAGCATTTCCAGATGGTCAAGACCTTCAGAATGTCCCGGACGGACGCCTGCCAGAAGTTGCCATTCATAGATTCTCTCGCTTGTCTGCATTGGGTCTGTGTCAGATTCAGACGAAACATCTGGAGATGTATTAGGTTCCGTGTCTGTTCTTCTAACATGCCACGGTTTGTATGAACTTTTGAACAGGCGCCAATTGGAAGTAACAACATCCGGCGAGGAACCAACATCTGAAGGAATGTTCCGGAAAGGCTTGTACAGCAGGAGCTCAGACCAACAGAAAAGGTGGAAAGCCTCTGTATTAGTTGGCGGAATGATGGAAAACCTCGGGTACACGCGGACAATTGCTGGTGTAGTGCGTTGTTTCCATTTCTCTTTTTTTCGGTATTTGCTGTAATTCCACCCTCGAGCAATTTGGATAAGGGAAAGGGACTCCATTGATGGTGGGCGGACAAGGTACGCATCAACAAGCTGTGATGTATCTTGTTCATGAGTAGCCGATGCAGAAAGGCGCCTAAGTATTTTTTTGCCCACATTTAAATAGACGGTCTGCCGGCTGGACACAACAAGAGGAAGTTTGAGAAGCAAGTGACAAGTTTCTTGTGCACTTATGTCATGTTCAACAACACTTTCTGTGAGCATCTTTCGTATTGCAAAAGAGGAAGGGAAATCTGGGCTGGCATGCGAACAAAGCCTAGACAACATTTGGTGGTATGTCTCAGAGCGTTGCTCTGCTTTAGAGGCATACTTTGCAATGTATTTAAGAACAGCGTGCCGAGATAGTACAGGCTGACAGTCAATGTTTGCTCTCCATATAGCTAGCATGGCTTTATTGTGAATGTTTAATCTGTCATCATTCCTGAAAGGAAGGTATTTAACGCTTTTGTTGGCATCAATGGTCAAGGAAGAAAAAGACTGTGTTTCCCAAGGAGCACTGTAACGACATATAGTTCTGGAACCTTTTTTTCGGAGACATGTCTGTGTAGAACATTTGGTGTGGCGCTGAACCCGGTTTATAAGTTCCTCGAGGTCGTGCATAGGGTTGGAAGCCAGAACCTCTGAAGAGGAAAGCAAGCAGGGATCATCCTCGAGAGATCTTTGAAAGAATGTAGGTCTACATGCAGGAGCTCTAGGGTTCCATGCAGAAACATATTGATCAAAGTACAGTCTTGTTGTTTCAACAGAAGCATTGTCATTCCAATCTATTGTGTCAACATTGGGGGCGCCATCAAGCCAAAGGAAACCGTGAACATGTGCAGAGCCTCTATGTTGCCATTCGTACCTAGAGGAAAAAGGCAGTTAGAAATAAAGAGAAGCAAAAGAGTGGCAGACGAGGCATTTAATTTTTGTTTACCTGTACCAGTAGTCCTTGGCTCCAAGGTGTTTCTGCAGGACCTCCTCGCGGAATATTGTGAACCTCTGGTGCAAGTAAGCAGAAACACGATGGGGGTGGTCGATAATGTTGTTTGTTCTAAATCTTTGTGCGTACCGATGATCAGGAGGCGGAACACCAGGCATACAGCTATGCAAATCAGGCCATTTAGTATCTGCAGCACTAAGAGTGAAGAAGAACGTAGGTGCACCCAATTGTTCAACCATATCCGATATCTCTCCTCTGTATTTGGACCAAAAGGAGCGGGTTCCGCGCAGGTTATTTCCAAACCGCATCAAGGTATCCGGAAGCGAATATGCAGGGTCTTCAAGCAATTTTTTTCGGAGGTCAGCTATAGTTGGCGGTATGGCATTTTCTAGGTTTTGTTGCATGAAAACGGCTGCTGTAGATTGGCTCCTATGCCGCATGATGAGGTTAAGCAAGAAATAGCGAAACCGGGGGTGGGAACCGAAGCGGTTATCATGGAAGCGGATTAAATGGAGGGCATATTCATGTAAAAGTACCTCTTTCATGCGAGGTTGTCTAAACATAGCCTTACCTTTAGGAAACAAAGTTGGGAATGCCATGGAAAATAGACCCTCAGTGGTGTATTCATTTATGGGAGAAAGACTCACGTCTGGCCAAGGCATGGTGAAAGGCATGTTTTGATCATGGGAGAGAAGGAACTGTGAGATGTGCTCGTCTTCGGTGCCGGAGTTGTGGGCAGAAGGGACGAAAGAAGAAGAGCGGGCGCCAATTAAATTGCAGAGAGAAGGATCATCGCCGGAATCAGGTGCGACATCGTCTGAAGAGGCGGGGATGTCCATCGGTATGGAATTGAGGGAGGAGGAAATATTTGTTTGTTGTACGGGAAGAGCGTTGAGGGCCTCATTGTCAACAAGAACATCCTTGTAGTATGGGTCATGCAAAATTTTGTATTGAAGTGCCTGCCATACACGAGATCTACTAACATAGAAATCGTATTTTGTTTGCTGGGAGCCTGCCTTTTGCACAAGAACCAGATCCAAATCGCCGAGCCGTCGAGGGAGGTACTTTGCTATGGTAGAGATATCTTGGGGGAAGCTTATAGTGTGCCCAGAGTATTTGTATTGTCCACCACGTGCATGGGTTACTTGGAGAATTGGGTTAACTCTAGCAATCAACATTTCTTCAACTTGTGTCAAAGATTGTAGTACAGATGGCTGGACGCCAGGGTCCATGTTGTTCCAAGAAGAAAACCGGTGTCCTTGTTTCTCAAGCCTGCACCTGGAGCAAAGGATAGATCCTGAACAACACCTAGTTTGAATGCCAGGGTAATTCTCCAAACAGATAGTGCATGTGCTTGCAGCGGAAAGGGAATCTAGCCTTTTGCGGAAACGCCTTTGTGCATCTGCGAAGGAGGACGAAGAAGAGGCGGATGGCTCGGAAGGGAACATTCCAGCAGACCAAAACCCTTCAAGGTTTTGGCATGTATTGGAAGCTGGGGAAGGCAGCACAACCGAATGCGAAGAGGTCGGCAGAGCATCAACAGGAAGGGAGAAAGCGGAGGACATTGGAGAGTACGAGGTCGATGGGGGGGAAGAGGAATGTGTCGCTCGAGAAGGGAAGTGTTGTGTATCCCAGGGTACACGGGCCCCATAGAAGGGAAGGGTGGAAGTGTTTTGCGAAAGGAAAGGGCAAAGTGGAGCGGAGGGCGGGGAGAGAATAACATTTGCGGAGTTGGACGAGGAGGCATCGCGAGAGATAGAATGGGGCGATGGAAGGGCAGGTGCTGGGGGCCTGTACGGGGCAGGAAGGGGGAAGAAAGATGTACAATGTGTGATTTTTCTAGCATGGTAACGGCGGCGCTGATCCGCATTTATTTGCTCTTTGTTTTTGGCGTAGATTTCTCTTCGTCGAGCTAATCGTTGCTCTGCAGACATGGGGAATCCTGCAACGTTTTGCAGCAGGAACAAAAGTATGAGACAAGTAAAGGAAAAACTGTGCATCTAGCCATACATGGAGTAAAGGAAAAGAATACGAAAGTTGTTTTGCGCATGTATATTGCAAGTAAAGGAACATAGCACTAACAAAGCTCATTCAACGAAAGTTATGAATACAGGAAAGTGTTCAAAGGAAAGAACATGTCCATACAATATAAAAGACCATCACTAGTATTTAATTTTTAAAGGAAAAGGCTTAGGAATTCCAATTATTGATATTCAAGAACATAGAGAGTGTGACAAAATTTACAAAACAAAACGTATATATATCGGTATCCATTGAACCCGAGTTTACATAAGCAAAAGTAGAGCAAAAAGGAACAACTAGACATTCGTTTGTGCAAGAAAGAGGTACTGGAAAGGGTGCTAGCATATCAAGAGACCAAGAGAGCTTTAGAAGGGGGGAACACAAATGTAGTGAAGCCTGTATATTGTTACGCAAACGTAATTCAGGGAAGGGAAGCCGAAGCTTCAGGTTTGTGCGACTTTATAATGACACATTTAAACTGCTTCTTGTCACGGTATGTTTCAAGTTTGATGGAAAGCGTAAATTGATATTCGCGGCCTTTGGTCTGTAATTTCAGTTGGTGCACCATCATCTATGCTCAAAAATTGCATGTAAAGGAACATAGCACTAACAAAGCTCATTCAACGAAAGTTATGAATACAGGAAAGTGTTCGAAGGAAAGAACATGTCCATACAATATAAAAGACCATCACTAGTATTTATTTTTTAAAGGAAAAGGCTTAGGAATTCCAATTATTGATATTCAAGAACATAGAGAGTGTGACAAAATTTACAAAACAAAACGTATATATATCGATATCCATTGAACCCGAGTTTACATAAGCAAAAGCAGAGCAAAAAGGAACAACTAGACATTCGTCTGTGCAAGAAAGAGTTATTGGAAAGGGCGCTAGCATATCAAGAGACCAAGAGAGCTTTACAAGGGGGGAACACAAATGCAGTGAAGCCTGTATATTGTTACTCAAACGTAAATCAGGGTAGCGAAGCCGCAGCTTCAAGTTTGTGTGACTTTATAATGACACATTTAAATTGCTTCTTCTCACGGTATGTTTCAAGTTTTATGGAGAGCGTAAATTGATATTCGTGGCCTATCACTTGGTCTGCAATTTCAGTTGTTGCACCATCATCTATGCTTAAAAACTGCAAGTCTTCAGCTTTGACGCCCATTATATTTTCAGCAGTCTCATCAAATGCAGTTACGGATTGAAGTTCTCCTGTGCTATCTTGTAAAGTGACACGGAGTGCATACTTGTAGTCGCATTTCTGGATAGGAATATTACATTTCCCACAAAACCAGGACCCGTTTTCCAGTTCTTGCACTTTCTTGCGACACTGTGTACCATTTTTCACTAAAGGGCATGCCAAGTAATAAAAATTGTCCAATGAAATGTCTGTGATTTTTGCTGTAATTGTAGCCCATTCATTTTTATCTGTGTTACCCATTTGCAGGACCTGAGCTATTGTTGCCGGAGAGGACAAGGCAGATGGAGGCCCTAGAACCCTGTTTGTGATAGATGGTGCAAGGACATTGAAAGCATCAGATGCAATCCATTCCTGCAGAGGGAGGCTTTCAGGAATCATTGGATTAACAAACCATTTTGTAGTGGATATAGTATCAAGAGATGTTCCGTTGAAGCTGGAAATACAAGCTGTTTTAAGAGCAAGAACTGGTTTCTGCGGAATCGAAAGGAATTCTTCTAGCTCTTCTCCAAGCACAGTTGAATGTTGACCCCACAAAGTGATGGAAACACTAAATCCGGACATGTCTTCAACCTGCACAGTTCGCTTGAATGTTTCTGTCTGATCACGTCTGCGAATGGTGGATCGTGGAGAAATAACAAGAACTACACCAAGAATGTCAACAAAAGATCCGGCAGGTCTTCCAGGTATGTCTTTGATGGGGACAAAGTGGAAGTGGTGTAAAGGTATGATTTGATCGTTGACATGTAGAGGCCGGACAATAGATGCTGCCGAAAGGAAAATTTCGAGTGTGTTGTTCAGGTTGTTGAACTTTTCTTTTGCTTTTCCAATTCTTCCATTAGAGATGGTGTACGTTTGTTCATTTTCTATTGTGCCATAGAACTTTTCTGCAATCTCATTGAAACAGGAGACGTGGATTTCACCACCTCTGCCATCCACGAAGTCAAAACCAAAGAAACAACCATTTCCGTTATCATTACTATATGTCTGCATGGAGTTTTTTGCGACTGCTCTGCCCTCTATGGACCAAACATGCATGGTTGTGTTCAAGTCGTTTATGAAAATGGCCTTCGATGCTGGTCTCGAGGAAGCATAAATATTTTGAGGCGGTGTTTGCGGAAACAAAGTTTTGGGTACACCCTCAGGGTGGTCAACACAGGCTTGTTTGCCCCGTACAACATGGCTAGGGATCCGGGAAGGAGAACCAACTTGTGGATATGTTTCTTTCGATATATTCATATCGGTTATTAAAACGGTCCTGCATGCATGCAATGCAAGGAAAGAAAATGTCAGGAAACATTGTGCGAGATAGAAAAGATGAGAGGGAAGTCAAAATATTGGCTACTTACATTTCATGGTCGACCATCCTGCAAACGGTTTTTTGCAGCTGAATTATTGTGCCTTCTGTCAACATTTTGTCTGCAACTAGTTTTGAAAACTTGGAGGGAAACAATGCCTTCTGGATGTGAATACCATCAGAAAGGTCAACCCGATGCTGGGTGCCACTGTTCAACAGAGACCGCACAGGAGATATGTTGAGGAGCTGGAATGTGGAACCCGTGTCCGAGCAACCGGACATTAGGCGCGCAATACCTCCTTCTGTTAAAGTTGTGTCCATGGTTGCAATGCAACAACTAAAGGAGAATGGATGTGCTGCACGACAAATGCAACAATCAACGAAGAATGTGAAAGAAAACACCAAAACAAACAACCAAACCGAAAGCTACACCCCCACCTAGAAAATCGAACACGATAGTCCGGTTCATTAAAAGCAAAAGCGGAAGGGAAGGTCGAAGAGGTTCAAAAGAATGATGCTAGGGTAAAGGATAGTAGCTTAGAGTTCGCAGAAAAAAGGTAAAATGTAATCCAATCCCACCAATCACAAAAGCCCATTTTTTTCATGATCTCAAAATGGATAGAAAGCCTCCTAACAGAAAAAGAGCCTCTCCTTACATTTTATAGAAGAAAAAGAGGAGGAGTGAAGAAATCAAAATTTGTTCCAACCACCTCCACATCCGCACCTAACTCATCTCATTATAGTGGATTGTATTTTGAATCGGGTTTGAAAGAAGCCCCGGCATGTGTTTGATGTTTGAGTTTTCCCGAAACCCGCTTCTGCCGCTATTTTCCAAGTTTTCCTTTGTGTCGGGTTTGGAGGATGCCGCGACATATTTTCACCTCATGCGTTACCGACTCCAAAACCCGATTTGCCTTTGTAGTGTGTCGGGTTTGCGGAACTCTCAAGCATCGGGACATGCCTTGCGATTTGCATGTTTCGTGTCTCATGTTTCCCGAAACCCGAAACCCCGAATCCCTTTGTGTCGGGTTTTGCGATCCCTCCGACATGTGCTTTCTTTGCGTTTGTGTCGGGTTTTGCGACCCTTCCGACATGTCCTTCCTGTCGGGTTTTCTAACCCCTCCGACACATCTCTTTGTTGTCGGGTTTATCCGCTCCTCCGACATGTTTCTGCCTGATGTTTCTTCACCTCCGAAACCCGCCTTCCCTTTGTGTCGGGTTTTGAAGACCCCCCGACATGTGCATATTATTTTTTTCCTTTTTTGGCATTTTTTTTTTGGTGAAAAAATCGCAAGGATGGAAAAAAAATTGCCATTTTTGGAAAGGGTTCGGGAAGATGTAGCAGCAAAAACTTGCATGTGCCATAAATTTCATTCTGTGGCTCCGTTTTAGGTGTCGTCTTCTCTAAAAGTATATATTTTCTTGAGCTCTACGCATTGATGGCAATATTTTTCTTATTTTCATAAAATCCATTTTTGTACCTTTTTGGACCAAGCAACTTCTTGCAATCTTTTGAAAGAATCATTATGATGATGATGAGATATCGGGAAACCTCGCACACAAGAATAAAGGCCAAATAGGTATCGCAAATGGTGACTACTTAGTGAAATGAAGCCTCCTAACAAAAGTTATGAAGAAAAAAGACTCTGAGCAGGGCTAGTAGGAGCAAGTAAGCTAGAGAAGAAGAATAGGTGATTGTAAGAAAAGTATAAGGTCCGGAGTTATACAATTTGGACCACACCCTCGGAGGGGAATAAAGGGTGTATGAAAATGTCTCTACTTTGTTTTGAGAGCTTGTAGAGGTGCTCAACCATGAAACCACCACAAGCTTGCCCTTAAGAACACAAAAAGGCAATTCTGGGCAAGATAGCAAAAGTAAACATAAAGTAAACATATCTATGGCCCGATACAAATTTGAGCAAAGACAAGGGGATGAAAAAACAAAGTCTGCAATTCGCCACCGCTTACCTTAATAGAAGAAGCCCCAAAAGGTCGTCTTCATTTGCACTCCTCCTGAAGTCAATCTTGTCAACTTTGCTTCAAGTGTTCAACAAGAGATAGATATGTGCAAAGGATATGCTAATACAGTGTGCAGGTGAATTTCCTCTTGAAGATTACTAAAGAAAAACAAAAGAAAATTTTCCTTCAAGCATATAGCAAGATCTGTTTCGAGTAACTTGTTGGCACAACGAACTTTCCGAGAATAAATCCAGCTCCTGAATAGTAGGTTCCTAGGGAAGGCACTGTTGACGTGGACATCCCAGATGAGGATTGGAACATGATTAGATAGACTTATTTCCAGAAAATGGACAGCAGCATGGATTGTGGTGAAGGCTCTGGGATGCCATAAAAGCAACTTAGAACACAAACTGATAATGCACAACTGAAATAGCTTGACCCCATAACTCTAGCAAGGTTGTAGTATAAACATTATGTGGTACATACACACGAGGCATGTTTAAAACATTCAAAATGTTACAGGTGGCCGGAAACCTCAAAAAAGTTTTTTCGGCCAAAAAAGATCATTAAAAAATCAGGGGGAAAACAAATACTCAAAATAAAACAAACCTCATAATCAAACCCAAAACAACTGACACTAAAAACCTACAAAAAAAATCAGAAACTCGCCTTATTCAGCTCATTGTCTGCCTCAGTCTTCTGTCACTCCGGGGGCTCACCCAATGCAAAGCTATCAGAGCTGCTTTTTCCCACGGCCAGTCCAGAATCATATAAAAACTCCAGTCGCTCCTGTTTACTGCCATTAAAACCCCAAAACATATAAGTGAATATCAATAAATAAATATATCTCCATAAAACACAGTACTAATTTTTATTAAATCTAGAGTTCTAAGATTAATGTCAACCACATAATGCCTCAGTAGCATGATAGAAAAACTGGACAAGTACTCCCTTCTGCAAGCAATTCCAATTCCAAACCTACCCACGCAAAAGATTTTCAGGATCTGGTTTGATACGGATTTCCAAGTTACCCCCCTTCTGCAAGCAATTCTGGCTCCGTCACACTAAAAAACCATAGCTTATCGAGAGCATCACCTGGGTTACAGTCGAAGAACAGTCCAACCATGAATTATTTTAGACGAATGTAGATGCAGGCCTCTGAAGCACGCAAACCCCAAACCTACCAAAGCCCACGACAGGAAAAGAAACAACTGTGTTAGCTGCCATATGCGAAGGGTTTTATTCATTTACGAAGGCAACCAGAATTCCAAACCTACCCACAGAAAAGAGCAACAATAGCTACCCTTCACATAAATATTTAAACCTAGTCTCGTTTTTGGGATAACAGTAGCGTACCTCCTCCGCATACCTCCCCTTCGAAGCAGCCATGCTTCAGCGTACACCGCAAAAAACCGTTGCAGCAGATATTTATCAAGTAACAGTTCTTTTGCGTATCAGGGTTTACGATCTCTGGGCAGGCATGGAGGTGTACAAAAAATACACCGAACCCTTACTGGCGCGCAGGCGAAATTTAACGACTAACAGTGCCTTCGCCTAAAACAATTTATGGTCTCTGTCCAGGCATGGAGGTGTACAGCGCATGGAGGGCCAGATCGCATCCGTGATCGACGTCGTCCTGACCGACCTCATCTCGGCTGTCTCCTCTCTGACATGCGTCAGAGAGCCCTCAGCTCGAACCCAGCTGAAGGAACGCCTTTCGGCATAATCAAGTAACAGTTCTTTTGTGTATCAGGGTTTACGATCTCTGGGCAGGCATGGAGGTGTACAAAAAAATACACCGAACCCTTATTGGCGCGTAGGCGAAATTTAACGACTAACAGTGCCTTCGCCTAAAACAATTTATGGTCTCTGTCCAGGCATGGAGGTGTACAGCGCATGGAGGGCCAGATCGCATCCATGATCGACGTCGTCCTGACCGACCTCATCTCGGCCGTCTCCTCTCTGACATGCGTCAGAGAGCCCTCAGCTCGAACCCAACTGAAGGAACGCCTTTCGGCGTAATAAGCTAATGAGTACTGTCATGGTTCGAGGGCTGGTAACCAGAGCATGAGGTTCGGAGAAGACAGAGAAAGAGCCCTCTTTTCGTGCCCTATTTTGTCCTAAAATTTCCATGCACTTCATTTTTTTGGTTATTTTGGGGTTTAACAGAGGAGCATTTGTATGAATACTCTATGCGGGAATCACAGTTTTAATATTTGTTACTAAAGAAGACGCAACGGTTTTTTTTTAATAATTCTCTTTGATTATTAATTAAATTTTTTTTAATTGATTTAAATAAATAAGAAATTTAATTATATGCTTGTCTTCAATAATAAATTATTAAATATAATTCTTTTTAAGCATTCTTTAATATAAAAGTAATAATAGTAATTAGTATAGATATATTAAATATGTTTATTTAAAATATATTTACATATCTATATTGATGTGCATATATAATCTATATAAAACATCCAATATATGCACTTTCATATTGATATCTATGTGTATTTTAGATAGTGTATTCTAGATATTTAATATATTCGTTACATTCTCTATTGATTTTCTCTGAAATTGTGATAATCGGTATCGATTTAGGTAGGCCCTTTTGTTGATTTCAAAAGAAAAACCATGATAAATGAAGGTCCATGCATTGTCATATGTTTCGTCAAATTAAATGAGGAATCATTACGTGATAGTCAAATGGATGTCAAATTTAATGTTGAGAATAAAAGTGAACAACTCATGCCATTGTAGTACTTGAACATGGCTTTGTAGGAATGCCACACCATGTAATTATGAATAACCGAATTACATAGATACATCCCTACTCATGTTATGGACTACATATAAAAGATAACAATGTTGAGGAAGTGTGCATCGAAATATTTTTTTTCCTCAATAAGCAACGGCGGCTAGAAGAAATTTATTCCTTCTAGCAAGACTTGCAAAAAAATATGATGGCCACAATAAAATCCTTCTGAGATAGAAGAGAATAAGGGATGGAAGATTTGATGTAAGGATCACACAGGAGGGTAATGGCAAAGAGGATTTTTTGCAAAAGGTTAAGTGAGGAGGAGGCAAATCATAGAACTTAAGAAATAATTTCTCTCGCCATATCCCTTACACGCGTTTCGGCTCCAACTAAATGTTGACAAAAACAAAAAGAATTAAACTATCATAATAGCTTAGGATCTTTCTCATAAAGAATTTGGAAGAATGAAACCCATAACCATCGAAACACTTCTACATGACTAGACATAGAATGAACCCCATACACATGACCACAATGAATGAAACATTATGAAGGGTCCAACTATTTTATGTAATTTTGAACATGATTAATAAGCTCTTCTAGGTCTATAAGTGGGGAGCAAGGAAGTACTTACCTTTTTTGCAACAAACATGGATCATCTCCAATGGAACTGCGAACGAATTTTAATTGATTGGAGGTGGGACATGAGATCCAGGAAGACACATATTTATTAAATTATTTTGTAGTTGTATTTATAGATGAGATATCTTCTTATTCAATAACATAGATGTTGGGAGTATTTTCAAGCCATATTTACAAAACTGCCTTTTGACACTATGTTAAAGCTCTTATCTTGCAAGAATTCCCTTCCTTAATTACCGATGATAATTCAAGGTACTGTAGGGACAACAAAATGGTACCTCTTTACTGTTATGAAATTAGTTTCATCACACCAAACCAGCTCGCTAAAATTGAATGCCACCTTCGTGAAGCATTTCCCCATTCGATGACATTTTTGTTTGGCAAAACAATTATTATCCTCATCGCAAATCGTTGACAACTTCCACCTATAGTGGACATTCATGTATATGCTATCAGGGTAAGTTCATGGAAATGGGGGGCCAAAAGGGGATCAAAAAGGGACATTTTTTCCTGAAATCAATAAAACCTGAACTTTTATCGAATAATTCGGGGTGCATATGGCTCAAAATTTGACAAAGTGATAAGAATAAGTACCGTAGAGCTCATAATCTAGTTTCTAAACTACTAATTTTTTTTAAATGGTTGAGATTAAGAGGGTCAAATGTGGTGCACACACAAAGGTAATGTCTATTTTTGTGTAAAAAAGATAAGAGTCTATTATGTGTGCGCCCCCCCCATTTTTTTGAGTTATATAAATAAAAATTTATATCCCATCAGTAGAAAGTTAGCCAAGACCATGTACAAGGTCCCACTATATTTGCATAATTTTTTGGATCAATATATAATTTTTTATTAATTTTCAAAAGTGGCACATATCTCGAAAATGAAATATTTGTGTGTGCACCCCCATAAATTTGAGAAAAAAATCATTTTTTAGTTTTTTTTAGTGTGTGTAGAATGGAGTTTAGAAAAAACCACTTTTTTAATTTGGATGAAAAAATCGTAAATTGTGCACCAAAACATATACATAGGTTTTTGCAAGAAAATAAGGCACTAGTAAAAGAAATTATGGATGAAAGCCTTAAACTAATTGGATTTTAGAAAAAAATATATCACCATCAAGGTAAAACCGAGCTTAACATCATAGTATAATTTGTTTTTGAATATTATGTTTTAATGCATGAGATATTGGGGTGCACATGTGAAATTTTGATGTTTTTTTTGTTAAACACGGTTTTAATCACGTAGATCACGGGTCCAAACCTCTAGTTTGGAAATCCAAGGAAAATCCAAGCCTTTGGATTGGGTATTCCAAACCCCAATAAGATGAAACATAAGTGTGCTATAATGTGCTCGCGTTCTTGTGTGTTATGTGGCATATGTGCTTATGGCATATGTGTGTTAACTAGTCTCACAACTCCATCTGTCACGGTTTAGAAGATAGTTTTTCAAATTTTAATCTAGTTAATACATAGGTATTTTTCAGGATTTTGACATTCAGCCTTCAAGCTTTTTGGGTTTAAATTATACAATCGATATCTATTTTGTGAAATAATATAGACATTTTTTAGGTTTTGGGGCCTTTTGGATTGGTTATTGATATTTGTAGGAGTTTTTAGGAAGATTTAGGAAAGGTTTAATCATTCAAGGACAATCTTCTCAACAATGGGTTTTCTAGGTGCAGAGAACAAACACTCTAATGGTGAAATTTGACTTCTTCGAATGATTTTGGGAGCTCTCTATGGAGTTAGGAGAAAAAAAATAGGAACTGGAAAGATATCTAAATCATATACATGTTGGCAGCATTTGTTTTTCTCTCTAAGACTTGAAGTTTTCATTAAGAATTTCAAGATAGTGTAGCTACCCCCTTTCGGTTCTAAACAAAAATGGCCCTAAATTTGTAAGCACTAAAGAGATGATCACCACATGGTGATAGGTTAATAGTTGTAAGAGTTGATAAGTACCTATGGGAATGGGTACTATCATAAACAGACTATTGTTTACCATGGCAAGGATCTCATGAGGAAGGGGAAAATTTTTGTGAGTTGAAAACACCTTCCTAACACCTCGGGTTGTGTTTTTGAGTGATGAAACTTCTAACATGAACTTTAAACCATAAACCATAAACCATAAACTTAAACCCTAAACCCTGAACCCTGAGACCTAAACCCTAAACCCTGAACCATCAACCCTAAACCTTGAGCCCTAAACCCTAAACCCTAAAATGTGAACCCTTAACCCTGAGTCATAAACCCTAAACCATGAGTTGTTAACCCTAAACCTTAAACATTCAACCCATATCCCTAAGCCCTAAGCCCTAAACCCTAAATCTTAAACCCTAAACAATAAATCCTAAACAATAAACACTAATCCCTAAACCCTAAACCCTAAACACTAAATCCCTAAACCCTAAACCCTAAACATTAAACACTAAACAATAAACCCTAATACTTGAACCATAAGCCCTAAACTTTAAATCTTAAACCCTTAACCTTGAGGCCTAAGCCCTAAACACTCAACCCTAAGCCCTGTGCCCTAAACCTTAAACCCTAAAACCTAAATTTTGAACCCTAAACCTAAGCCCTTAACCCTAAACATGAAACCCTTAACCATGAGCCCTAAACTGTAAACCCTAAACCCTAAACCTTAAACCCTAAACCCTAAACCCTAAGACCTAAACCCTAAACCCTAAACCATTAATCCTTTACCCTAAAACCTGAGCCCTAAACCCTAAATCCTAAACCCTAAATTGTGAACCCTAAACCCTAAACCCTAAACCTTGAGTTGTTTACCTTAAACCCTAAACCTTGAACCATGATCCCTGAATGCTAAAACATAAACCCTAAACCCTAAATCCTATAAAATAAACCCTAAACCCTAGACACTAAACCCTAAACTCTAAACCCTAAAACTTGAGGCTTAAACCCTAAATCCTCATCCCTAAACCCCTAAACCCTAATCACTAAATAATAAATCCTAAGCCCTAAACCTTAAACCTTAAACCTTGAGGCCTAAGCCCTAAACCCTAAACCCTAAGCCATGAACCCTAAACCTTGAACCCTAAACTCTAAACTTTAAACCCTAAACTCTAAACCATAAAACCTAAACCCTAAACCCTTAATTCCCCTAAACCCCAAACCCTAAAATCCCTAAACCCTGAGCCCTAAAATTTAAACCCTGAGCCCTAAACCCTCAACCTTGAGCCATTAACCCTAAACTCTAAACTATAAACCTTGAACCTTAAACCATGAGTCCTAAGTCCTGAACCCTAAACCTAAACCTTGAAACTTGAACCCTAAACCCTAAACCCTAATCCATAAACATTTAGTCTTTAACCCCGAGCCCTAAACCATAAACAATAAACAATGAACCCTAAACCCCAAACACATAACCCTAAAGCCTAACCTGTAAGCCGTGAACTCTGATCCCTAAACATTAAACCCTAAACCCTAAACCTTGAACCGTGAGCCCTAAATGCTAAACCCTAAATTGAGACCTATTGGAAACATATGAGGTTTTTTTATCCTTGTAGTACATAAAATCAAGAGCATTTTTCACTTTGTAATCACTACTATAGACTAGTGGAATTTTAAACAATCTTCGGGTTTCGTTGTGGTTGTCATTCCCTCCTAGTGGAGTCATCAATAAAATTGAAGTTTGTTTGATTAAAAGTAAAGAAAGAGTTAGTGAGAGTGCGAGAGGAAAAGAGAGTGAGAGTGAGATTGAGATTGTGTGTGTGTGTGTGTGTGTGTGTGTGTGTGTGTGTGAGAGAGAGAGAGAGAGAGAGAGAGAGAGAGAGAGAGAGAGAGAGAGAGAGAGAGAGAGAGAGAGGGGGGGGGGGGGGGGGAGAGAGATAAATAGAAAGTGACATAATGATAAGGAGAGAGTGAGAGTGAGAGAGAATGCAAGAGAGTGAGTGAGATAAAAATAGAGAGAAAGAGAGAATGAGAGAGAGATACAACATTCAATAAGCCACATAATTAATCATTTAAGCACCACAACACATTCTTTAAGTAAATAGTCTCTAACAATATAAATAGTCGAATGGTTTCATGTGTTAGTTTGAGCATGGTGAAACAATATAAAGAGTTGAAAGGAGAAAATGGAAGCAAAAATTCCAAATTTGTGCTTGATTTGGAATTAGGACACTTAAATCTAGTGAGAGGAATAGAGCGGAAGTCTAAGCAAATGAGGTTTTACAAGAAAGTGACTCATTTTAATAGTTGATTGGGCTTGTGTACAAAATGTGAGAGTAGAATATGGGAGTTGGAAGGGTAATTTTTAGGTTGATTGTGTCATTTTTGCATGTTTGAGCCTATAGAGCTTATTGGAAAGACTTATAATAACAAGATACTAATGAGAATGATTGAAATTGGTTGTTATGAGTTGATGAATGCATGCAAATATGTTGGAGCTCTACATCACCTCATGATGTTGTAGATCCTTCACATACATCATGATGACCATTCCCCTTGATTATCTGAATTGATAAAAACTTGCATGTATGTGTTTTGATTTATTATGTGTTATAAGGAATTGCATGAGTCCATATATTCGAGTAATTGGTGTTAACTTTGGGAGTTGTGAGGCTTAAAATATGTAGGTTTTGAGACATTTAACACTCCTACAAATGTTAATAACCAATCCAAAAGGCCCCAAAACCTAAACAGTAACTATATTCTTTCACAAAACAACTATCGATTATATAATTTAAACCCTAAAAGCTTGAAGGTTGAATGTTGAAATCCTGAAAAATACATATGTACTAACCAAATTAGAATATGAAAAACTATCTTCTAAACCATGATAAGATGGAGTTGTGAGACTAGTTCCATAAGGTGCAAAGTGACCCTAACATCTTACATTTACTAAGATAAATTTAAAGTATAAGAAAATAATAAAATCTAAATAATTTAATAAAAGAAAATCCCTCAAGCTTAAACATTTATTTTTGTAAATACGAGCGCGTTATAACACGTAAATACGAGTGTGTTATAACACACTCACATTATGGCTCTGATTTACCGAACCATAATGCTCTCGCGTTATAACGTGTTTGAGCCATAGCATGAGCAAGTTATGGCCAAAAAAGGCCAAAAAAGGATTTTTATCCGCTAACCATATCGTACCAAGCCAAGAACATAGATGCTAATCAAACATCACGATCAATAAGATGAAAGTAATTCACCAAAATAACTTTACATAAACCTTTGCAAACATATGAGCAACAATATCATATATTATTATGGAACTCAATGAAATACATTGAGAATGGGCATTGCTTATATAGGCAAGGAATAACAATCTAAGAACCAGTCAAGGTCATAGATCAAGCCATAAATCAAGGAAATAACTAGTCATCAAAGAACTAGTCAAGACCATAGATTTAGAAGAGAAATAGACATCAAGGATCTAGTCAATACCATAGATCAAGGAAAGAACTATACCTAACAACTAGATAATATCTTCTAATATCTAAATAAGATAAAAGAAATATCCACACACATAAGTGGGTGAGGATAAATACAATAAAGGTAAATAAAGTACCTAGGTGAACATGAGCTAAGGTAAATACCTACTCTAACACCCCATCTCAAGTGAAGCCTAGGGATTTTCAAAATATAAGTGTCAAGATTTTCTTGAAATAGTAACATGTGCATTCAATTATCATGGACCCCTGCACAACTCATAGTAAAATCTCCGACACACTACTACTTGCATCAATCTGAAAATGAGACACTAAAAGAATTAGAAGGCCTTGTCAAGAAAATCTCAATAGGATCAACATTCTCCTTTTAACTGACATGTAGGAGTATTTGTTCCATTTCATGTCTTTATGAACCATCCCCAAGGTAAACCTGTGTAAGTTTCAACTCAATGCATGTAAAAAACTTCATAGTGGAACCTTGAATGCTTCAAAAGACTTAATGGTTGACTCTACAGTACTTGATCTTAGTAGTTTTTCCACCTTCTAGAGCCAATGGAAGCCTCTATTTTGCATAAAATTGTTATAACAAAATCAGTGACCAAATACTAAGTATGAATCTTATACACTTTAATTTATTTGCAAAGTAAAACTTATATAATTTTGGGAAGAGTCAATCTCTTGCTCTTTTGTCCTAAAAGAAACGATAAAAATCATACTCAGCCAATGAACATAATGGTTGCTAAGAGCATCAACACGATCAATAGATGAAACTACATTCACTCAGAATAACTTTACATAAACCTTTGCAAACAACATGAGCAGCAATATCATATACTTATCTATGGAATCTCAATGTTATAATTAGATGAATGAGCCTTGCTTAACATGCAATAATAAATCACCTTCTAAGAACCATATCAATGTCTTAGATCAAGCCATAATATCAAAGAAATAATTACTCTATCCTAACAGAATTGTAGTCAAGACCATAGATTTAGCTCAGAGAACTAGACATCAAGAGTTTTAGTACAATAGCCATATATTAACTTGGAATTAGAAATAGTTGCAGATTACCATAGATCAAGGAAAGAACTATAACTAACAACTAGATTCATATCTCATAATACTCTATAATGAGATAAAAGAAATATCCACACACATAAGAACCCTGCAGGACCTTAAATACATATAAAGGTACTTGTCAAGTACTGAGCAGGTGAATTTATGAACATACTCCTCTAAATACTACTACATCTTGAATCACAAGCGTCTCAAAACATACTTGTCACATTCATTGCTCAAATTTACCACCATAACGCTTGATCACATTATCTTCAAGATACCTGAGCCATAATGTCTAACATCTGTTAGCAGCTAAAAATGGCATTCATTTTCATTTCAAGTAGCGACTTTTTGGCGTACCATCTTAGGTGTCACTGTACACCCTACAATTCACTTATCAGTCTCCTCAACATCCACAATACTCTTAATGACATTGTAAGGATTGAGAAAAACATGTTGCACATTTACTCGAGCATTACATATTTACCTTCAAGGTGATAGCAGAAGACAAAGAATAAATTTATTCAATGTTTATTCAATTCAATGTATTCCAAACAAAAGAGCAAAGCCAAATATAAAGGTGCGGGAGGAAGGAGGACAGTTATAACTGTCCATCAACAAATACATAACAACAATGTATTAAACTAAACTAATGCTAACATTCCCCCCTTAATGCATTGTTTCTACATATGTATCCCCTAAAAAAATCAAACTTCACCTTGTTGAGAGGATTGGTGAGAATATCTGCAACCTAAAAATCAGTAGGGCAGTACTGGAGCTGAATTTGGTGGTTCAAAACCTATTCATGAATGTAGTGACATTCGACCTCAATATGCTTTGTTCATTCATGAAAAACAGGATTCTTCACAAGCTTCAACACACCTTGATTGTCGCAGTGAATGATGGGAGGTTTCTCTTCAGGAATCCCTATATCTGTAAGAATGCGACGTAACCAAATCACTTCACACACAAATCCTCGTGCGGCACGGTATATCAGCCTCAGTGGATGAGAGAGCAAAAATAGTTTACTTCTTGCTAATCCACGAGATAGGTCCAAATCCGAGATGAAAAACATACCCTGAAGTGGATTTCCTGTCATCAACGGATCCTGCATAGTCCAAGTCTGTATATCCCTGTAAGAAGAACTAAGTGTTCTTCTGATACTCGAGAAAAAAGTCAACTGTACCTTGGACATATCTCAACACATGCTTTTCTGCTATCTAATGACATTTCTTTAGCTCTTGCATAAATCTAGTGAGATAGCTCACTGCAAAGTAAAGATCTGGCCTGGTATAAGTCAAGTAAATGAGACTCCCCACAAGCTTCCTTTAGTGAGTGCCATCTACCTATGGTGAATCCTGGAATCTAGATAATTTCAAACCTTTTTCCATAGGTGTGGACATTGGTTTACAATCTGACATTCCATACTTCTCCAGGAGAGTCTTGGCAATTTTTCATATGGGAGACGAAGATATGATTCTTCTTCTACCATATCTCTAAGCCAAGACAGTAGTGAAGTAGCCCCAAATTAGTCATGTCAAAGGATTTCTTCAGATCATTCTTTACATCATCCACAAGATTGTCAGAACTTCTTGTGATCACAAGATCATCTATGTACAAAACTAGAATAACAATCTTTGTTCCTACCTTCTTGATATACAAATTTGTATCTGAGGGGCTACAAGTGAATCCATGCTGCAATAGGTGATCATCAATTTTTATATACCATGCCCTAGGTGCTTGTTTGAGTCCATAAAGTGACTTTATCAGATGACATACCTTGTGTGGTTGATGCTTGTCTACAAACCCTTCAGGTTAGGCCATGTATACTTCTTCTTTGAGATCACCATTCATAAAAGCACTCTTGACATCCATCTGCTGAAGTTTCCATCCATTTTGTGTTGCCAGTGCATAGACAACTCTGATGGTTTTGATCTTCACAGTGGGTGCAAAGGTCTCGTGATAGTCAATTCCTTCTTGCTGAGCATAACCATTTGCAACAAGTCATGCTTTGTGTTTGTTGATTGAACCATCTGCCTTATATTTTGTTTTGAAAATCCATTTACAGCCAATGGAATTCTTACCTAGAGGTAGATCGACAAGTTCCCATGTCTGATTCTGAAGTAGGGAATCATATTCAACATTCATAGCCTATTTCCACTGTGGTTGGTCTAATGCCTCACGAACAGTGTCAGGTTCAGTGCTGTCAACAACTGAACTCATGAGTGCAAAATTTACCTAATGTTTGGCTTGACTTCATGTTCTGACTCCCGTAGAAGTACCTGGAAGTGAGTTCAAGTGTGCATCCCCAATAGTATTCTGGACCCATTTCAGATGTTGGTGCTTGTGGCTACTGATGTGAAGATGTGTTTTCCAATGTGCCTAGATCAACAAATAAGTCTCCACTCAGCTCTTCTTCTCTCTAAGAAGAATCATCTTGCCCATCATCTGGATGTGTGAGCAATCTATGTGACGAGGTTGGTACTGGATCTCCATTGTGTGGCAGGGAGTCAAAGGATGACTCATCACACACCACATCTTGATTCTCGTAGATTTTCTTTGTCTCAGGATCCATGAGATGATATGCCTTTGAGGTAGTACTATACCCCAAGAAAAGACATGGCAGTGTCTTTGGATCGATCTTCTTCCTTTTCTCATCTGGAACATGCATATATGTAGTGCAACCAAAAACTCTCAAATGATAGATAGAAGGTTTATGACTAGTCCATACCTCTTCCGGTGTCTATTTTGCAAGATATTCATGGGTGCCCGTTTGAGTAGATACGACTGCTTTCTGGACTAGCTTCTGCCCAAAACTGATCCTCCAACTTGGCGGTGGAGAGCATACAACGAGCCATCTCCATGACAGTCCTGTTGTGTCGCTCAGAAATCCCATTCTATTGGGGCGTGTAGGGTGTAGTCAGATGTTGCTGAAAGCCATGCTACTTCAGGTATGCTAAGAACTTCTTTGATACAAATTCCCCCCTCGATCTGAGCGGAGGAGAAGGAGAGACTTTTCAGACTTCCTGGTGACTTGCTGGTAAAAGGTTTGGAAATTGTCAAATGCCTCACTCTTCTTCTAGAGGAAATATACCCACATTTTCCATGAGTAATCATCAATGATGAGCTGGAAGTATTCAAAACCTTGGAAGCTAGTTGGTAGGGGTCTACACAGATTGGTGTGTACAACCTGAAGATGCTCCATAGAATGATAAGAGCTTTGTTTGAATGGACCTCTATGTTTTTTTCCTGTAAGACATCACAAGAAAATAGGTAAGGAATGGGAGAGTGGAGGAGGCCCTCTTACCATTTCCTTGGCACTGAGCTGATGCAGAGCCCCAGTAGAAAGATGACCATATCGAAAGTGCCATAGTGCAGTGGACTCCACCGTTGAAGCAGAGAGAGAAATGTTAGATGAAGTGACTGCATCCAGTGAAAATAGATGACCCTTCATAAATTCTCGAGCAATAACTAAATCTCCCTGGGAAATGATGCAGGACTTGACCCCTTTCTGAACAAAGAATTCGACCCGCATTCTATGATTAAGAAGCTAACTCACAAACAAGAGATTTGAGGTCAAACCTGGAACATATAGCACCTTCATGAGTGTACATATTCGTGTCCCAAGAGGAATGATGACATCACCAATCCCCACTGCAATATACTCCTGATTATCTATGATGGTGATCTGATCTCCAGTGGGCTGGTCACTCAGGGTATGAAACAACTTCTTATTGCCAGTCATGTGTTTTCTGGTGCCCGAATCAATCAACCAAACACTTTCTGACGGCTGCGAAGTCTACGAGACTAGGACAATGTCTGGATGAGTTGTGTCTAGAACCTCTTCATCAGAGGAGGCATCCTACTGAGTAGCAATATGACCCTTCTACCTCTAATTACGAGCATGCCATTGGGATTTCTTGGAATATCCTTGGCCATAAGTGCTCTCTTCACCAGAGTTTCCATGCTTACAACCGTTGTAATAACATTTCGTAGTCGTGTACATATTCGTGGAGAAAATGTGGCACCATCGATCCACCTTTTTGTATTATTGCTTCTAGGGTGGCCGCTGTGGTGACCACTGAGAAGGTTTATGCTATGGATCTGCTTCTGATTCTGGGGGGCTGACTGCCCTTTCCGAGGCTTGTTGCTATGCTTTTTCCTTGTGATGAGAGCCTTGTCTTTGAAGGCTTCTTGAACATTCTAAATGGCTTCTTCCAGCTAGAGATAATTCACCAGTTTGACAAAACTCACCTCCTGTTGAGTGATGGTCAATGTGGTGATCAGTGTCAGAAACTGGGAAGGAAGAGCTCACAAGGTGAGCGGGACTAGCAACTTGTCGTCCACCATTTCACAGAGAGCAAAAAAATTTGCACGTAACTTGGCCACATGTCGTAAGAAGGCTTCAACTGATTCTCCATAATGCATACTCATTGTGTGAAGATTTGTCTGAAGATGCAGCATCGTCGTTAGATTCTTGGCTTCATAGACAATACACAATGCAACCCATGCTGTAGAGGAAGTGGTTGCTTCCCGAATGTGAGGTTGAACCTCATCAGAAAGGCTCAGAGTGATAAGCATTAATGATTTTGCATTGGCATTTTCATACTTAGCCAACAGATCAACATCTGTGGGAGGGGCATCCATGCCAGAAACAATCCCCCAAAGATCTTCAAACTGAAGAATCATCTGCATCTTGGTTTTCCATGCGGCGAAATTTGGCCCTTTTAGCAACTGGGCATCTGACAACAAAATGCGAGGTGCAGACATTTCTAAAAACTCAAAATTGTATTTTATTTATTGATTGTTCAAAAATGGTTACAAATGCTTACTGAAGGAACCTATCATGAAGATGGGCTCTATAAGCTCATGCAGTGAGACACGGATGCTCCTGTGGGTGTTCTACTTCACGTTCATCATCTGCATCATAGCCGCACTCCAATTCTTCATGGATTCAGCATGCTTGACAACACACGTCAAACCAGAAATAGTCAAACAATCCTTGACACACCAATTCGTCAAATAATGTGTTGCCGGTATTCAGTAATTCATTGAGCAAGGCAAAATAGATGCCGGTGGTGTCCTCTTGGGTTCTCAGAGGTGACCCAGCGGAAGGGTTGCTTGTAACACTCTTGGCATGAAAATGTGTAACATGTACGTGGCGAGGTAATCTGGATTAGCCTCTCTCACCAAGCTCTTCATGTTGTAGGTCTCACATGGTCTCTAGCCTCCTCATACAACATAGGACACAGGTTGGTTCAGGCTGCTCACGGTTTGGACTGTGGCTCCTTGGCGATTCCTTCCCACATGGCTTGTTGGATCCTTCACGGCCTATGCCTATCACCCAAAACTCCATGCACACACCGAACCTTTACAGGCTCGTCTCTCAAATTCTACTAGCATGAGTAATTTGTCAAAGAACATAGGTCATGGACATTAAAACATAGATCTGTAAATTTCTTCCTTTTGTTGCGCCAATGATGATGCAGAAGAGAAATTTGGTACAAAAAATTTTATTTTCTTATGGACAACTCTCAAATGCTTTAACAATGATGGTTGTTTCTTCCTAGCAGCATGAATGACTACGTAGGTATCTAGGCACCAATGGAGTAGTAAATAAAATGAGGAAAACTGTAGGAAACAGAGCAAAAGTTGGGAAATGTTCTTCCACCAAAATCCACATAGGAAGATTTTCACTGGTTGCTAGGTCTGCTTACAAAAATAAGAGCAAAACACCGAATCCAAACACATCCTGTAAAAATGTTGTTGTCTTTTTCTTCTCCATAGCATAGGATAGATCACTTCTGCCAAATCCTCCTCTAGATCGATCTGACTCTGATACCAATGATAACAGAAGACAAATAATAGATTTATTCAATGTTTATTCAATTCAATGTATTCCAAACAAAAGAGCAAAGCCAAATATAAAGGCTGCGGGAGGAAGGAGGACAGTTATAACTATCCATCAACAAATACATAACAACAATGTATTAAAATAAACTAATGCTAACACGAGGAAGCCACCCATTTATTTAGAACGAATGAGAAATTCTACCAGCACAACCTTCATATGTCAAGAGGATTGAACTCTGTAATTGCCCAATCCATTGCTCAAAATACCATACGTAGTGAATCAGGACATCCAATTAATGATTAGTTACAACACAGAGTCCTTTGCAGGAACCAAAAATTCATGCTCACAATTAATTTATGGGTTCAGAAGGTGCATATATAATCTATATAAAACATCTAAATATATGCACCTTCATATTGATATCTATGTGTATTCTAGATATTTAATATATTCATTACATTCTCTATTGTTTTTCTCCGAAATTGTGATGAACTATATCCATTTAGGTACGGCCTTTTGTCGATTTCAAAAGAAAAAACATGATAATTGAGAATAAAAGTGATCAACTCATGCCATTACAGTACTTGGATGGCTTTATAGGAATGCCTCACCATGTAAATATGAATAACTAAATTACACAGATACATCCCTACTCATGTTTTGGATTACATATAGAAGATAACAATATTGAGGAAGTGTGCATATAAATCATTTTTTTCCCTCAATAAGCAACAATGACTACAAGAAAGTTAATCCTTTTAGCAAGACTTACAAAATAATATGATGGCCACAATAAAATACTTTTGAGATAAAAGAGAATAAGGGATGGAGGTCTTGATGCAGGGATTACACATGAGGGTAATGGCGAAGAGGATTGTTTGCAAAAGGTTGAGTGAGGAAGAGGCAGATCATAAAACTTACGAAACAATTTCTCCTGCCATCTCCCTTACATGTATTTCGGCTCCGACTAAAATGTTGACAAAAACACAAAGAATTAAACCCTCATAATACCTAAGGATATTTTTCATAAGGAATTTGGATGAATGAAACCCATAACCATAGAAACACTTGCAAATGACTAGAAATAGAATGAACCCCGTACACGTGACCACAAAGAATGAAACATTATGAAGGGTCCAATTGTTCTATGTAATGCAAGTAACATGATTAATAAGCTCTTATAGGTCTATAATTGGGGAGGATGGAAGTACTTGCCTTTTTTGCACCAAGTAGGGATAATCTCTAATGGAGCTACGAACGAATGTTAATCGATTAGAGGCAGGGCACGAGATCCAAGAAGACATGTATTTATCAAAGTATTTTGTAGTTATATCTATAGATGAAGTATCTTCTTATTTAGTAACATTGATGTTGGGAGCATTCTCAATCCATATTCACACAACTACCTTTTGACACTATGTTAGAGTTCTTATCTTGCAATAATTCCCTTCCTCCATTATAGATGATAATTCAAGGTACTACGGGGATAGGAAAATGGTACGTCTTTAATGTTATGAAATTGGTTTTATCGCACCAAACATGCTCACCAAAATTGACTTCCACCTCTTGAAGCCTTTTCCCATTCTATGACGTTTGCATTTGGCAAAACAATTATCATCCTCATCATAGACCATTGATAGCTTCCACGTGTAGTGGGCATTCATGTGTATGCTATCAATTGATATTAACTGCCCCTCAACATCCACAATTTTGTTCCACTGTAAAGATTGGGAAATTCTTATGTCATGTATTTAATCGGCATGAAATCCTTACCTTCAAGGAAGCCCCCCATTTATTTGGAACAAATGAGAAAATCTACTAGCACAACCTTCATATGTCAAGAGGATTGAACTCTCCAATTGCTCAATCCATTTCTCAAAATACCATATGCAGTGAATCAGAAGATCCATATAATGATTAGTTACAACATAGAGTCCTTTGGAGGAACCAAAAATTCATGCCCACAACTAATTTATGGATTCAGATAGGTCTTGTCAATGGTGCAACTTTATGTATTTTTTACATTTTTTATTATCCTTCCTCCATAACGCCTGATCTACCATTCTTTTTTATCATTTAATTTGATCGATATACTACCCAAATCTAGGATCCCATCAACCCTTCCCATATTCCAATCCCCCCTTTTCCAGAAGAATCACAAGAAACTACCAGTCAAAATCATTTGGGATTTTACCATCCACAAGTCTCTAGGTATTAATTTGCATAATGTCACTGTTGTTATCAATAGGACCGGGATACATGGTATTCCCTTCACATCTACCTCTGTAGTTCCTTGCTTTTCCAATCTTCAGGTTTTCCCTCCCTTCTCCTTTGCACGTTATTCTAGAATTTCTAAAACACCTTTACTGCAATGACGCATAAACTACGTATCAAGGGTTTATTCACTTAAATTCTTCCCTGCCTCTTGAAGAACATTGCACTTTCCTTCCACTCCCTTCCACATTGGTTATTGTGTCTTCCATTGCCCCTCCTTCTACCATCCTCTTTACTTGTCAATATTTCACTTCTATATTCCCTCTTATCCTTCTACTCACCTCATTTTATGCCTTGTTATTAATACAACTTCTCTTTCTAACATAATTGCAATCTTCATTTCAGTTAATTCATCTTCCTCTTCCTCTTCAGTGTTCACATCGCACTGCTCGTGTGCAATTGCTAGTTATCCTACCGTAGAAATGTCAAATGGGCATAAAAAAATCAATTTATTTGTGTTACGAAACCAATTACAAAATTATAAGTGGCATTCTATATATTTATTATATAATTTATAATAAATATATATTTATTTATTCTTTTTAAAACATTTAACTTAATTATCTAATTGGTTGAAATAATTTTATAAGGCTTTTAGATTTCTCAAATTAAATAAAAACAATGTTTTTCATAATTGTTGCTTTCATATAGTTTAAACATTGGAAAAGATTATACTATACAATGAATATCATAAATATCATGGTCTAACAGATATCATAGAATCTTACATTTATTTGCCATTGTGGTGGATGCTAGTTGTTTAAATGAACCAGTGCATTGTTACGTGTGACTTTAAGGCTGCTGTGAATGGCATTCAACTAATAGCTCTGGGGTGTTGAATAGCTTTGGCGTGTTGAAGATTGTAAGGCACAGTTCAAGGGTTGTTTTTTCTGGTAAGAATTCATTTTTCTGTTCTTTATTGTCCCTGTTTGTTGCTTTTCCTCATTTTGCTGGTGGTTTGTTTTGTGTTTTTTGTTTTCCTGTGGCTTACAATGAAAAAACACGGAGCTCCATCGGATCATAGTTTGGTCTATCCGGCTGCTTGCTCAGAGCTAAATAAGAAAGAAGTTTGAAACTATTATTCACACCGTATTTTTCATTGTATTATTCCTTGAGGCTCTTTTGCTCCTCTCGTCCATTTTCAACGATATCAAACTTTATCTATTTTGTTGTTTGTTTAGTGAGTTTCCCCGTAATAAATTTTTGTGTTGTGCGTCTATGAGTAACAGTTACCTTCAATCCCCTTAGATCACTTTCAGTGACCTTTCACCTTGCAATCTACTTTGCGACTCCCCCACAAATAATTGATGACACCCATGCTCTAGTGAAATACCACAACAGAAAAATGGACATTAAGAGACAACCCTTGTGCTATAGGCCTGAGGCTTATTGTAAACCCCCTGGCAACCACAGCGCCGCCATCAAAGTATCCCTGGCGGTCAGGAACATTTGCATAAAGGCTCTGCCCCATTATTATCCGAGTGCTGTTAGGATGCTCCCTTACTAACATATCGTTCTAACTGATTAACCAGCTTCAAAGCCACCTTTTATTCTTTTACATCATTTTCTTCTCCTTTTGAAATATTGACCGTAAAAAACCCCTTTGGCAATGGCGTTGGACTATAGAGGTTCTTCTTTCTGTCGTAGATGGGCATTGTGTGCATGACGGTTCTCTGCAATTATTTTGTTCTTTATTTCTTCAACGTCTGCTCTGGATACAGTGGTCAATGTTTCCTGACCCTCTCCCTGAGCTTGAAATTGACAATCTGTAGCTTGTTTTTTGTGTTTTAGATCATATATGACTAAAAAAAATTCAGCACGCTATAAATGGTTACAACCTTAAAACCATGTAATTTTTTAGCAGGGTCATTTAAATAATAGCAATTATATTTATGCATATAGACATGGGTTTCAGGGACTGTGTTGATATTAATTTTTAGGATAACCAGATTGCTAATTGTCTGGGCAAATAATGTCATTTTATTAAAAAAACTTTAGTCTTATTATTTATATTGTTTTAAAAAATATTTGTGTAGTTATGGAAGATGTAAGGAATGTTAGTATGTAGGAGAACACAGAGACTACCAGCATCCATTTTTTTATAGAAAGAAATATTACAATTTTCAGACACCTAAAAAAGGTAGTTGTAATGCCCCCTCCTGGGACATCGAAAAACACACCAATTATGACTAGAATTTTAGGGTAAATTTTTTTTTGCAATGTTTAGTTACTACTAATACATCTTTTGTAACTTTTCCTGGTAACTACTAATTTCATACCATTAAATTTTTGTTTTTTTCCAATCTAAATTGTTCACTAACCCTAACTTGAAATTAATTATTTAATTATATTTTAATTTTACTAGTGTCCCAAAAGAAAGAATAATCAATAAATAAATAAATCCACACCCCTTTAAAATTCATCTACCATCTCCATCAATATTCCCATGACTAAATGTGTGAAGAGTTACATGTGAGCCCTAAGATCTGCCTTATCTCAACCCTAGATCTCATTTGACCTAAATTTGCCCTAGATATCGATATCCCCTTTTTTCTTTCTCTTTCTATTATTTCTCACTCATATTGTATTTTTTTTTTTTTTTTTTTGAGGTGGAGGGGCCTATATATATATATATATATATATATATATATATATATATATTGGATTAGACATTCCTCCATGCCACCGTGGATATCATTACAATAGTTGTTTGTTTAAATAATTATTAAAATGGTCTTACAAGACCCATGCTAGACTTGGGGATTGTAATACAATCTTCGACCATAAAAGTACTTTGATCTATGCTTACCCAGATAATATGATTTACCATACAAATTGACTTAGTGGAGAAAGGTATTTAATTCCACCGCCATGTGAAAATGGTATGTTTGATTGTTTGATTATAATGATAAAAGAGCCAACCACATTTTGTTTTCATTATATATATATATATATATATATATACACACACACAAACGTTTATTGTGATTAATTCTTTTGTGTTTTGGTATAAAGAAGCGGACAGACAGGGGCGCAACGGTTACAAGGGCCGGGATTAGGGCGGCAGGCTTTGGGGGCGGCGGTTGTGACAGGTTTGGCGCGGCAGGGAGGCCGCGGGACAGGGTGACAGGGGAAGCGCAGCAGCGGCGGGGTGGGACAGTGGTTGGAGGGAGTGTACAGAGGGGCACGCGGGAGTGTAGGCCGGGGGCGGAGCGTTGAAGGCGGCGGGTGTTTTGGGGGTCGGTGGGGGTAGCGCCCCCCACCCCCATTATTTATTTATTTATTTATTATATGATGGCAGTCTGCGCAGGGGCCGAACCCCTTAAAAACAAATTGTTTTATTTATTTATTTATATATATATATATGTATATAAAATATACTTGTATTCTGTAGAATTATTTTGTATATGTGGAGGTGTATATATAAAAAAAAATAGCATATATAATACGAACATAGATATAGATATATATACATATATATATATATATATATATATATATATATATGTTTTTGACAGAAAACAAGACAACTATCTCATATTCGAGTAAAATTTCCTTTGCATGAAATAAAAGAAGGATTTCTAAAACTATGGTAATCCAAACTGGATATGTGCATTTTACAAATGATTTTAGTTCCATTTATCTAATATTTAGTTTTGTTAAACAATGAAGTGACATACTTTCATGAGATAATCAAATGAAATCAATGCAAGAGGAATATTTCATACTTCTTCAAAAACAATGCTACAAGATCATTACAACATTTGGAATGCAAGTACATACCTTCAACAAGAAGGCATATTATTTCAAATATAGTTATACTCTCTCAATAAACAACCTTTCATTCTCAAAAGGAGACTACAATACAATCATGTGGAAGCTATGTAAACATTTTACAAATGCTCTATTGGAAACACCCACAATATTTCATATTCCTAGCATGGAATGCACACTTATCAACAAGGAGGCATATGTTCAATATATATATATATATATATATATATATATATATATATATATATACACAAATATATCTATATATATTCCTTCATTTCAAAAGGAGATTACATACCATGCTTTCATGCTTAAGAAAACAACAATTACAATACGTTATTTTATTTTCTTGTTCAAGTTCACATATACCACAATACATATCCACCCGACAAAGGGTTTGAGCACAATATCTTTACAAAAAGATGGCTTAGCTCACACTGAAATCAATTAGACTCATAGATTTCAAGATACAATGAAAGAGAAATCCATAAAACAAGGTGAAGGAGACAAGAAGTGATTTCCAAATTGACAAGTGTCTTCAAGTGTCTTCTGATGGCTTTACAGCTCCAAAATCTTTCAAGGCCAACACAAGGAGAAAGGGCTTGTTTATCCACCCAACCTTTAGGCATCATCACATGCCTATCCCAAGGTTGGGATGCATGCTAGCCTCCCCCAAGCCCATGGGAAAGAGGATAGCTAACCAAAACTTGCACAAGGTGAGGGTAAAACAACAATGAAACAAGCACACAAACATAAGATTCACAACAACACAAGACTTCCAATTTACAAGGAGGAGAACCCATGTTCATCCTCAAAAATGGGGAAGAGAGGAGAAAGTTCTCCAAAATTAAGCATCAATATTATTTACACATTAAACACATCTTCTTAACCTCCTTATTGCTCCTTATTCAAAACAAGACCCTCCTTATTCCTCCCCCTTTCTCCAAGTCCTCCTTGGAAGGATTTTCAAACCCCAAAAGGGGTTTCCTTACCAAGGATGGGGAAGGAGATTCAAGCCAAATGAATCAACTTCCCCACCTCAACCATTTGAGGGGAAAAACAATAAGACTCCTACAAGGCTTGGCCATCAAGCCTTGAGGATTGAGAGGGAAAATTCCCTCTCTCTTCCCCCACACTCCAAAACTCCATCATGCCATATGATGGAGGGAGTAAAAACACACAAACAACACTACAAGCTACATTCCACAATAACAATTTCAAGCAATCAATCTATCAACTAAAATAAAGCAACACAACAATAAGATCTAAGAGCCTACCTCAAGGAAAGCTCTCCAAAAAGCTTCCTAACTTCAAGTTTTCCACTCTTAGCTCCAAGCAAATCCCAAGCTCCAAGTCACCCAAGCATCCAAGCAAGAAAATCCTAAAAAAAAAGTCCCTTTCATTTCCCATGAATGAGAATTTGAAGAGGAGCAAACAAGCATCCTCACAAATGAGGGGGTGACATGTGTCACCCCTCTCCCTCCTCATGGTCAAAGATGCCAAAACAAAAGAGAGAAAGGGTAAAATTATCTTTTTTCCCTCTTCTCCCAAATTCCCTTAAATGTTAGCAAGACAAAACTAGTTGCACTTTTGATAAACACACAAATCCACATCCCTTACATGGATGTGACAAAACAAGGGTAGAAAGGGAGGGAAAACTCCCTCTAGCCTTGAAAACAAGCCCCCCTACCCATTAGGTAGGGTCCAAGGGCTCATTTTTGTGATAGGGGGACTCCCAAGCTACAAAGGGGTCCCCAAAAATGCCCAAAATACCCTAATTTCGGGTTTTGCATTTTGGCACAAGGGTAGAGGGTGTGGGGACCACCCAAGGGTCTCACATGTGACCCTAAACCCTTGTGATTAAGAAACACATTAAGCAAAAATCAACAATTTAAAAGAAGGTGGGAGTTATTAACTCCCAAAACAAGTTTACAGCTTAACCAGCTACCCTAACTAAAATTAATAATTCAAAGCAAAATACTTTACATACATTGGGGTCACTCATAGTGCCCAAAATTAATAATCATCTATCCTAAGGCTTCACACAGTGAACATGGCTAGGACTCAGCCCGTGGGCTGCTTGTGCAAGATTGAGTAGCTGGCCTGAATCCCACGTTCTCCTGTAAACCTGTCACCTGCACACTCATTGCACACATTAACCACACCTGTCCGATACAATATAATTAAATGACATAGTAAGATATCAATGCATGCTAAACTAACCTAACATCCTACTGAAATCAAGATGCGACAACGTGCACAATTATATCCCATTCCAAAGTTAGACAAGATGATAAAGTGACATATAATCCCACCATGCAATAACTATCCATCAATATAATTAGGTTCCAAGCACATCATATTCATTAGTTTCCATGTCATAACAAGAAAATGCGACAATAAAGAAATTAGGCTAAATTGGCGCTATACGCCTGAATGTCACACATGTCTAATAAAATCAAATATCTAAATATAATGTCCAAGATATCACCAATCACTGTCAAAACATGTCTATGAGCAAATAAACAATCAAGCTACTGAGCTATAAAAAGTGTGGGCACTACATCCCCCCTCTACTAAAATTAGACTTCCTCCTGGAAGTCACTGAAAGAGGTAGGGATATCTAGCCCTCAAAGGGATCGCATCCTCCCAAGTAGCTGTTGTCTCGTCGTACCGGTCCCACTGTACTCTAACCTGGTCCAAGTCTCGACCCCGAAGGGCCAACCTCCAGTGCTCCAGTATGCGTACGGGCTCCAATCTCCACTGTCCTCCGTCCTCTACCTGTAATGCCGACCAATCCAAGACATGAGAAGCATCAGGTACATATCTACGTAGTACAGAAACATGAAAAACATCATGGGCCCGTGCAAGGCATGGTGGCAAAGCTAGGCGATAGGCAACTGGACCGATGACCTCTAAAATATCAAAAGGCCCCACAAAACGAGGCGATAGCTTAGAACCCTTTCCATAACGGATAGGACTCTTATGCGGACGAACCCTCAAGAAGACTTTGTCACCCACTGAGAAGTGACGATCAGTCCTCTTGGTGTCTGCATACGCCTTTTGGCGTGCTCTGGCCTGCTCAAGACGCTGTCTAATCAACACAACCTGCTACTCTAAATCCTGAAGATAGGCTGGTCCCAGAATGATCCTGTCATCTAGTCTATCCCAACTCAAAGGTGTCCTGCAAGGTCGTCCATACAAAGCCTGGTAAGGAGCCATACCAATGGAACTATGATAGCTGTTGTTGTAGGCAAACTCAACTAGAGTGTAAATAATCTTCCCATTTCCTCTGCTGATCCATGACATACATTCTCAACATGTCCTCTAACACCTGATTAACCCTCTCTGTCTGCCCATCTGTCTCTGGATGATAAGCTGAACTAAAATTGATCTGAGTACCTAGAGCGGCCTGAAAAGACGTCCAGAAAACTGAAGTGTAGATAGTATCCCTGTCATTAATTATGGTCTTCGGAATCCCATGCAACCTAACAATGTCCTCCATAAATACCTTGGCAATGGCCTGTGCATTATAGGTGACCTTGGTTGGCGAAAAATGCGCAACCTTAGTGAACTTATCCACGGTGACCATAATGGCGTCATGACGATAAGATGACATAGGAAGTCCGACTATGAAGTCCATGGAGATCACATCCCATTTCCACTCAGGAATATCATGCGGGATGTAAAAGTCCTGCGGGATGGGAATGCTCTGCCTTGACCCTCTGACACTCAAGGCAACGTGCAACAAAATCTGCTATGTCCCGTCGAAGACCTGGCCAATAATATAACTCCCTCAGATCGGCATGCATTTTCTTTACTCCTGGATGTGCCGCATATGGGGCTCGATGAGCCTCTGTGAGGATGAAGCTACGCAGATCACCTGACTTAGGCACGTAGATGCGCCTGTGGAATCGAAGCAAACCATCTGTCTCTAAAACACACCCCGAATATCTTCCCTCTAAAGAACCCTGAGATTCTAACATCTGTCTAGCTCCCTCATAAAATCTGTCCTCTGGAAGGTGCTCAAGAATCCTGCCTCTCAAATCTGACTGAAGTGTCAAAGAAGCAAGCACATGTCGTCGTCTACTAAGAGCATCTGCAACAACATTTTCCTTCCCTTTGATGTACTGAACCTCCATGTCATACTCACGTAGGAACTCCATCCAACGCTGTTGACGAGCGTTGAGGTTTGGCTGTGAGAAGATATGCTGCAAACTCCGGTGATCTGTCCTCAAAATGAAGGGCCTACCCAAAAGGAAATGTCGCCAACGCACTAGAGCATGTACAACTGCTGCAAGCTCCAAGTCATGAGTAGGATAATTAAGCTCGTAGTCCTTGAGCTTACGAGACTCAAAAGCAATAACCCGACGCTCCTGCATAAGAACTGCTCCCAAACCCTCTAGTGATGCATCTGTACAAACAACAAAATCCTCTGTCGGGTCTGGAACTGCTAAGATGGGCGCCGTGGTTAACCTCTCCTTAAGAAACTGAAAGGCTTGCTCACATTTCTCTGACCAATCAAACTTCTTCCCTTTCCTCTGAAGAGAAGTGATAGGGTGAGCAATCCTAGAAAAGTCCTGTACGAACCTGCGGTAATACCCTGCCAAACCCATGAAACTCCTCACCTCAGTAACTGATGTGGGTGCTGGCCAGTCCAAGATAGCCTGTATCTTAGAGGGATCTATAGAGATACCCTCGCCTGAAATGATATGACCCAAGTACTGAATCTCTGTCTGAAAGAAGCTGCATTTTTCCAAGTTCCCATACAACTTCTGCTCTCTCAAAACCTGAAGTACCTGCCTCAAATGCTCCTCGTGTTCCTCCTCGGAACGAGAATAAATCAATATGTCATCAAGGAACACCAAGACAAAGCGGTCCAGAAATGTCCTGAATACTCCATTCATGAGACTCATGAAGACAGCTGGGGCATTGGTCAACCAAATGGAACCACTGTGAACTCATAATGCCCATAACATGTGCGAAAAGCTGTCTTATGAATGTCTGCATTTGAAATGTGTAATTGATGATATCCTGACTTGAGATCGATTTTGGAGAACACTCTCGCTCCCCGCATTTGATCAAACAAGTCATCAATCCTAGGGAGCGGATAACGGTTCTTTATTGTGACTTTGTTGAGCTATCTGAAGTCTACACAAAGCCTGAGAGAACCATCCTTCTTCTTCACAAATATGACGGGCGCTCCCCAAGGAGATACACTAGGGCGAATGAGACCCTTATCCAACAACTCCTCTAAGTGAATCTTGAGCTCATGAAGCTCTGGTGTCGTCATCGCGATAAGGTGCCCTAGAAACTAGTGTTGATCCAGGTACTAAATCAATGGTGAAATCCACCTCTCTGTGGGGTGGTAGCCCTGGAAGCTCGCCTGGAAAACATCTGCATACTCCCTTAATACTGCATGATCATCTAAGGGTGAATACTCTAGAACGCTCTCAGATCGATCACTAATGGTGATAGAAAACAACTGACAACCCTTACGCATGCTCCGCTTGAGTTGCTTAGCCAATATCATGCGCAAGGAGATAGGTCTCTGCATTCCTGATATAACAACTACACTCCCAAGATCATCCTGACACTCAATGACCTTATTTATGCAATCCACCTTAGCCCGATGAGACTCGAGCCAATCCATACCCAAAACTACCTGATAGTAAACCTAGAGGGATAACTCGAAGTTCAAGAGTAGTCCTGAGAAGGCTCCTAAATCAAGTACGCAACTCTCCACATACGAGTCCACGGTGAGTTTGGCCCCAGAAGCCAACTCAACCTACCAACTATCTGGTTGCCTAGCCACCACTAGCCCACACTGGTCCACTATAAAATGTGATATAAAAGAATCTGAAGCACCTGAATACAAAAAATACTGAGACAGAAATACCCCTGATAGTCCCTGTCGTCTCAATGACCGTGGCCTGATGCTCGGCCTGGCGGTTGTCAACCACTACATATACCCGATGGGCGCATCCTACACCACCCACCATGTGCTCGGATCTAGCAGCTCTCTGTGCATCCATGGTATTGGGTTTGTGCGGGCACATGCGCACATAGTGGTCTGGAGATCCACAAATAAAACAACCTCCTGTACCCCTCTGAGATGGGGTCCCTCCTGTACTCTGATGTACTGATCCTACCGGTCCAATCCTAGCAGACTGCTGAGTGCGAGCTAGTTGTGTCTGCTGAGTGCCCTGCCTCCTATCTCTGGCTCCACTATAACCACCTCTAGAAACACCTCTCTGAAAGCCCTGTGTCTGCCTAGCCCCCTGCTGTGGGTGGCTCTGCTGCTGTGTCTGTCGCTGAGGGTGCGGTGGGGCCCTCGTGGCTGCCGGCGGAAGCCAAAATCCTCCTCTAGGGGGTGGTGCAGTACCTCGTGACCTCTGACTCTGGAAGGCCTATATTCTCTCCTGAAACTTGCTCTTGTTCCTATCACGATGCTCCTATGCCTTGGTCCTGTTCTCCTCTGCTAAGTAGGCCTTCTCAACGGCCTTCTCAAGTGTGGGAGGAGATAGCATTCGAACTGCTCCTGCTATGTCTACATTAAGCCCTCAGATGAACCTGTTAACCTATAATTTCTCATCTTGCAGGTAATCCACATACTGAAGAAGATCCAGGAACCTGCTCTCATACTGCGCTACTGTGCCAGATCCCTGTCGTAAGTTGTGAAACTCGTCGATCCTCTTCTGAAAAAAATGCTCTGACATATAACGCGCCCTGAAACGCTCCTCGAATAACTCCCAAGTCATTGTCTCTTGAGTCAGATGGAGCTTCCGCTCCTCGTTCCTCCACCAAACCCCTGCTGCGTCTTGGAGGAGGTGTATGGCGAACCTTGCCTTGACGTTGCTCTCATAAGAGTGCAAGCCAAAGCAACTATCCAAGCTAAGGAGCCATGAATCAGCCCCAAAGCCATCTGTAGAGCCGGTATAAGTGGGCGGCTGCAAGCGAAGAAGATCCTGAATCACACTGCTTATATCTCGATCGCTGGCGATGTAGTCCAACAGGCGAAGGGGGTCACCTATCCTTGAAAGGTCCCTCGAGACTGTGTGATCAGCTACGACGGAATGAGGCTACCCTCTCATGATGAACGAAAGGGCTGCGTGACCTCTCCCGCCTCGGTGTGTCGTTCTCTGGCGGCTCCGAATGCGCGTCCCCGCCTATTGGCTCGTCGTCTCCCAAAGATGCATCCACTCTCGTCTCCTGCTGGCTGTGGTAGGCGCTGCTCCACAACGCCTATCAGCTGGCGTAAGGCCTCTAATATCCGAGGCCCATAATCGGGCGTTAACGGCTCCTGCGTAGATGCACTACGCCCCATACCTCTAGCTGATCGTCCTCGATTAGGCGCCATCCTGCACATGAGGCGAGCAAGTAATTTATTAATTTTAAAATTTAATGGTGGTGGATGATTTATTTTATCTGTTTATTTTTATTCATTTAGTTAATTTTGTTGTGTTAAAATTAACATTAACTATTAGTTACCCAGTGGTCCGCGAGTGCGAACCCCACGCTCTGATACCAACTGTAATGCCCCTATCCTGGGACATCGAAAAACACAACAATCGTGACTAGAACAAATTTTAGGGTAAATTTTTTTTTGAAGTGTTTAGTTAAATACGAATACATCTTTTGTAACTTTTCCTGGTAACTACTAATTTCATACCATTAATTTTTTTTTTCCAATCTAAATTGTTCACTAACCCTAACTTGAAATTAATTATTTAATTATATTTTAATTTTACTAGTGTCCCAAAAGAAAGAATAATCAATAAATAAATAAATCCACACCCCTTTAAAATTCATCTACCATCTCCATCAATATTCCCATGACTAAAGGTGTGAAGAGTTACATGTGAGCCCTAAGATCTGCTTAATCTCAACCCTAGATCTCATTTGACCTAAATTTGCCCTAGACATCTATATCCCCTTTTTTCTATCTCTTCCTACTATTTCAAACTCATACTGTATTTTTTTTTTTTGAAGTGGAGGGGCCTATATATATATATATATATTGGATTAGACATTCCTCCATGCCACCGTGGATATCATTACAATAGTTGGGCTTGTTTAAATAATTATTAAAATGGTCTTACAAGACCCATGCTAGACTTGGGGATATGTAATACAATCTTCGACCATAAAAGTACTTTGATCTATGCTTACCCAGATAATATGATTTACCATACAAATTGACTTAGTAGAGAAAGGTATTTAATTCCACCGCCATGTGAAAATGGTATGTTTGATTGTTTGATTATAATGATAAAAGAGCCAACCACATTTTGTTTTCATTATATATATATATATATGTTTATTGTGATTAATTATTTTGTGTTTTGGTGTAAAGAAGCGGACGGAGGAGGGGCGCTGTGGCGGCTATGAGGGGCCACGATTAGGGCAGCAGGCTTTGGGGGCGGCAGTTGTGGCAGGTTTGGCGCGGCAGGGAGACCGCGGGATAGGGCGACAGGGGAAGCGCAGCAACGGCGGGGCGGGACAGTGGTTGGAGGGGCACGCGGGAGTGTAGGTCGGGGGTGGAGCGTTGAAGGCGGTGGGTGTTTTGGGGGTTGGTGGGGGCAGCGCCCCCACCCCCATTTTTTTTGTTTTGCCTAAGTTGCAGGCTGCGCAGGGGGGGGCCCGAACCCCCCCCCCCCCGCCCCCCCTATTAAATTTTCTTTTTTTGTTTATAAAAAAAATAAAACGTTTATATATAAAAATATATATACATATATATATATATATATCTATATATATATACTTAATATCTAATAAATGTATTTTAAATAAATGATACATTTAATTTAAAACAGATGTCTTGTATATATTCTTATTACAGACAGAATATAAAATAAAGAGAAACGGTAATAATTACATTAATACATACAAACTGAATATATATATTTCATATATACTATCACTAATATATATATAGATTTGATTACAGGTTGATATTAGTTTGTTTTGTGCACAAGATAAATGAAACTGATTTCAGCTTGAAAATAACTACATATTTTTCTTCATTAACTTATGATCTAGTAAATCTACATTTTATTTTATTTTCATTTATCTAATATTTAGTTTTGTAAAAAAAGGAAGTGACATACTCATGAGATAATGAAAGAAACAATGCAAGAGGAAACTACTACTTTTTCAAAAACAATGCTACAAGATCATTTCAAATTTTAAAAACAAGTAAAAACCTTCAACAAGAAATATTATTTACTTGTAGTTATACTCTCTCAATAAACAACCTTTCTTTCTCAAAATGATATTCAAGACAAGCACGTGGAAGGAATGTAAACATTTTACAAGTTCTCTATTGCAAACACCCACAATATTTCATATTCTTAGCATGGAATGCACACTTATCAACAAGGAGGCATATTTTCAATATATATATATATATATATATATATATATTCCTTCATTTCAAAAGGAGATTACATACCATGCTTCATGCTTAAGAAAACAACAATTACAATACTTTATTTTATTTCTTGTTCAAGTTCACATATACCACAATACATATCCACCCAAAAAGGGTTTAATTTACAAAATCTTTACAAAACTTTGAGGTGGCTCCACTTAGCTGAAATAAAGTAAAGACTCAAGATCTCAAGGATACAATGAAAGAGAAATCCATGAAAAAAAGAAGTGGAGGACAAGAAGAAATTCCAAATTGACAAGCGTCTTCATGTGTCTTCCAATGGCTTTCCAACATCCAAAATTTTTCAAGGCCAACATAATGGAGAAAGAGCTTGTTTATCCACCCAACCTTTAGGCATCATCACATGCCTATCCCAAGGTTGGGATGCATGCTAGCCTCCCCCAAGCCCATGGGAAAGAGGATAGCTAACCAAAACTTGCACAAGGTGAGGGTAAACTAACAAATGAAACAAGCATGCAAACATAAGATTCACATACAACACAAGACTTCCAAAAATCTACAAGGAGGAGAACCCATGTTCATCCTCAAAAATGGGGAAGAGAGGAGAAAGTTCTCCAAAATTAAGCATCAATATTATTTGCACATTAAACACATCTTCTTAACCTCCTTATTGCTCCTTATTCAAAACAAGACCCTCCTTATTCCTCCCCCTTTCTCCAAGTCCTCCTTGGAAGGATTTTCAAACCCCAAAAGGGGTTTCCTTACCAAGAATGGGGAAGGAGATTCAAGCCAAATGAATCAACTTCCCCACCTCAACCATTTGAGGGGAAAAACAATAAGGTCCTACAAGGCTTGGCCATCAAGCCTTGAGGATTGAGAGGGAAAATTCCCTCTCTCTTCCCCCACACTCCAAAACTCCATCATGCCATATGATGGAGGGAGTAAAAACACACAAACAACACTAAAAGCTACATTCAACAATAATAATTTCAAGCAAATCAATCTATCAACTAAAATAAAGCAACACAACAATAAGATCTAAGAGCCTACCTCAAGGAAAGCTCTCCAAAAAGCTTCCTAACTTCAAGTTTTCCACTGTTAGCTCCAAGCAAATCCCAAGCTCCAAATCACCCAAGCATCCAAGCAAGAAAATCCAAAAAAAAAAGTCCCTCTCTTTTCCCATGGATGGGAATTAGAAGAGGAGAAAGCAAGCATCCTCACTAATGAGGGGGTGACATGTGTCACCCCTCTCCCTCCTCATGGTCAAAGATGCTAAAACAAAAGAGAGAAAGGGTAAAATTATCTTTTTGCCCTCTTCTCCCAAATTCCCTTAAATGTTAGCAAGACAAAACTAGTTGCACTTTTGATAAACACACAAATCCACATCCCTTACATGGATGTGACAAAACAAGGGTAGAAAGGGAGGGAAAAATCCCTCTAGACTTGAAAACAAGCCCCCCTACCCATTAGGTAGGGTCCAAGGGCTCATTTTTGTGATAGGGGGACTCCCAAGCTACAAAAGGGTCCCCAAAAATGCCCAAAATACCCTAATTTCGGGTTTTGCATTTTTGGCACAAGGGTAGAGGGTGTGGGGACCACCCAAGGGTCTCACATGTGACCCTAAACCGTTGTGATTAAGAGACACATTAACAAAATCTAAAATTTAAATGAAAGAGGAGTTATTAACTCCCAAAACAAGTTTACAACTTTACTAGCAACCCTTAACAAAAATTAATAATTCAAAGTAAAATACTTTACATACATTGGGGTCACTCATAGTGCCCAAAATTAATAATAATCTATTCTAAGGCTTCACACAGTGAACATGGCTAGGACTCAGCCCGTGGGTTGCTTGTGCAAGATTGAGTAACTAGCCTGAATCCCACGTTCTCCTGTAAACCTGTCACATGCACACTCATTGCACACATTAACTGTACCTGTCCAATACAATATAATTAAATGACATAGTAAGATATCAATGCATGCTAAACTAACCTAACATTCTACTGAAATCAAGGTGCGGCAACGTGCACAATCATATCCCGAAAGTTAGACAAGATGATAAAGTGACATATAATCCCACCATGCAACAACTATCCATCAATATAATTAGGTTCCAAACACATCATATTCATTAGTTTCCATGTCATAACCAGAAAATGCGACAATAAAGAAATTAGGCTAAATTGGCGCTATACGCCTAAATGTCACACATGTCTAATAAAATCAAATATCTAAATATAATGTCCAAGATATCACCAATCACTGACAAAACATGTCTATGAGCAAATAAACAATCAAGCTACTGAGCTATAAAAAGTGTTGGCACTACAGTAGCCGTCAACAAATTTTGAATTGACAAGCGTAAATTTTTCATTTTTCCTGAACCCAATACCACCAAATATTAGGACATTGGAAAGACGATGGAAAAGATATATGGTATAGCACAACTATGTGTTTCGAATAAACAGAGACGGGGACAAATTCGCTACAATGTAGAGCCTTGGACTCTAGTTTTTCTTATGAACATAATCGATTTGGCTGTTGTAGTTTGCTTTCTCATGGACACCCACCATTGACTTGGCACATTCTTTGCATAAGAGAAAGGCAGAGAATGAGGGAAGTGAAAATATGACACATAAGAAGCGCACAGAACTTAAAGAGATAAAAAAATGGGCCATCATGCGTGGTGAGTTTTATGAGTCACCGTCATTAAAGTGATACTTTATTGCTAGATGGTAAATAACATGTGTGATCATATAGGTGCATTTATGTTTACACAATTCTTGCATCAACATGATACTAAAAATAAGGATACTCATGTAAAATAAAATCTTAAAAATAAGTGTTATGGCAGTAACTTTCAAAATAATATGGTAGAGTTTGTAGAAGTCTATAATTGAGTGTATTGAACATGCAGATTCACTTAGTGATCTCCTATATGACAACAAAAAGAACCAAATCCAAGAGGAAATTCATTCCTGTTGATTTATAGTAAACAAGTTTTTTGCTATCCAATTCTACTTCTGTGAAACTATATTCCATGGAACTTCTATGCAAACAAAAGGAAATGTATAACAATGAAAACAAACAGCCATACTTAAGACTAGCTTCTATGTACTTGGTATGGTACTCAAGAGTTGGGTTCCAAGATGGATGTCTTCTCCAAGTTCAGTGTGTGGTGTATACTGCAGAAGCTGCTAGCATAGAGGGGCTATATATCAACCAGGGATAATTTTAGTGGTGAATATTCATAATATGGTGAATATTTCATTTTTTAAAAATTTGAAAAGGTGAATTTTCTACCGCGGGCCAATGCCCTGTTCACCTAAAAATTATAGTTTGATTTTTTTTAGGGGTCAGCTTCACCTACCCTTGAAACTATCCCCTATATAATCCTATATTATTCACCAAGTAGAACACTATTAGCTCACTCATACCACTTGGGAGCATATGTATTATCAAGTACAGTAAACACACAACAAGAGAACGGAGGCTACAGATGCATGAAAAAGAGTTTGTTGACGCATGATAGGGAGAGTTTGTTGACGCGTGACAGGGAGAGTTTTTTGACACATAACATGAGTGATGAGGAAGTAGACGCGCAAAAGAGAGTTTTTTGATGTGCGACACGAAGATTTTTTTTATTGCGCGACCAGATGGTGGAGGCTACAGACCTGTGACAAAGATTTACACGCGTCAATAAAACCCATTGACACGCGTCAACAAGGTTGTTGACGCACGTCAATGAGGTTTTTTGATGCGCATCAACCACCTTGTTGACATGCATCAACAAATCTCTATCGCGTGTCTGTAGCCTTCTGTCCCACCACTTAAAAATCAGGTAAAAAAATTTCTGTCAGACCCCCAAAAAATTCACCTTCCCATGAAACCAGTTCTGAGGATATTCGCCAGGTATTTTCCACCTCTGATTTCTAAGAGGTCTCTTAAAATGAACCTTGAGATCAACATATCATATTCCACTAGAGCCAATTCCATTAGAAAAAAGGCAGCTACTTCTAAATGTAAAAGTCACAAGTTCATTGAAAATAATTCATCAATATGTAAATGGAAAGCCTAAATCAATTTTTGATCTATGAAATTAAGCTTAAGTCTACCTTATTTCCTATGTTATGAGCCTTGAGAAACCTTGTCATGAAGGCATATGGAGTGGGCACAATAAAGTTAAATTGTAGACCAGTCATGATCGATCTCTCCATTTTAAATATTTGATCACCAGTGTAATCGCAAATAAGGATAAATTCTTCCAAAGAGAGGAAACAAACCTCCTCGTACGTGCATGCCAAAAGCATTACAATTAGTCCCACAAGTTGAAAATCATCTCTGAGAACATCTTAACTTGAAATACATCTATCTATGATATTCACAACAAGGAATAAAGTTTCATGCCTAAGTACAAAATCTTAGTGTACCTGTTAAAATAATAAATAACATGACGATCATTTAATTAATCTCTATTTTTACAAATGAAAATTGGAATGGAATGAATGTTTATCAAAATTAGAGCAACACCTCTATGACCCAGTCAATGAGAATCCTCCTCATTCTTAAATTCACTTCTGATTGACGAGACAAGTAATCGTGATCTTGAACAAAATTCACAATCTATCACAAATAGAAAGCTTATGAAATCCTAAAATAATGGATGCCACTTTGTTAAAACTATCATCACACTGTATTTTCAGAATCGCTTGGTATTTCTAGGCCCTCAGGGTAGTGTCCAGATTGGTAAAAATTTAAGAATAGTCATTTTTTTGAAAAATACTATGAATTATATTAGTCCCAAAAAGTAATCCCAACCGACAAAAACAACAAACCCCCATATCCCTATAAACTTGATGCTGGCGAGAAAATTTTTTGAGTAGAAAAACTTATGGATTTCTTGTTAACGTTCTCAGAATCTAAGTCCCTCTACTTAACCGGTGCAACTTCCATATATGAATGCGCGAGTAAATGTGGATTTTCCTAGTGGACTTATGGTCGGGGATCCAATAGGGGCACTCCACTTACCCTACGGAAAAGCTAGCAATATCTTGCTATGGAAGACTTTGTCTGAAGAGTGGGAAAGGGGAGTGAGAAAAGAGGTAGGAGAACTAATGTTGCAGGTAGAAAATAAGATTCCTTCACACACTAGTTAGAAATTTCATCACATACACTAAAATTAGGAAGAAATAATACTGCAAATAGCAACAAGACCAATTAGAATTTAATGAACACAAAGTATTAGTAAACCCCTTAGTCAAAAAAGGCTCAAAACTCCTTCTTGTATTGATGCTCAAGCAGAAATTGTACATAGTATGAGAATGGAAGACATTAAGAATAGGGGAAAAGTGGCTAACTCTTTTCACTCACAAGTGAGAAAAATCTCTCTCATGAACTTACAAGAATACAACCAGCTAGAAGAATTTTAGAATTAGAACCCCTTGGAATGAAGAGCTCATTACAATTTATAGTGCTAAACTTGAGTCCTCATCTTCCTGATGCTCTTTCATATTCCTCATTTTGACTTTAGACTATTCATATTCCTATTTGAATATTAAGTGCCTTTTATAAAAATAAGGTGACTTAAATTTTACATCATGTCTCTAAAGTCACTTTAAGACATCAAAAAGTGCAAACCCTCAACACAAAATTAGAACATAGAGGAGAGAGAATATTGGGGGGAAGAAGGAGGAAGAAAAGAAAGGATGTTGCCCCTAATGAAGTCTGAAGATCCTTGTTGATTGAAAACTCAAGTGCAATGAGACTCTAAATCTTAGAAATCCTTGCACCCTGAGAAACTCCTTCAAATTAGCTCATGAATGTTTGCTAAGTTGAATGAACTTTTTTTTTTATGACCGCAACTCCCAGCTTGCGTATGATATACTTGTGACCCAAACTATGTAGTGAGTGTCAAAAAACATTGTCCAGTTCCATGAGATGGACCTCAAATTTCCTATGATCAATTCCCATGGATGATCTAGAATGATGGTGTTGACCTTAATGATCATCCCTCTATGTCCCACTGTGCCAAACTTGCCCTTTGAGAACAACTTGCTATTTTTAGTAAGTACAGATGGGGTAACTTACTATTTTTAGTAAGTGTCATAGTTTAGCTTTTGCCAACCTCAACTGGGTATGGTAGCTTGAATTATTTCTTCTTACTGTGTTACTCTCGCCTTTTGGACCAAATGGCTATTTATAGCAAGGGCTTGTGGAACCACTTACTATTTTTAGTAAGCGTCAATTGCGAGCTGAGATGACCTTTTTGGTAACTTTGCCTACGATACTCCCTCTGTGTTCACTACCTTATTCATAGCCTCTTCAAATGGTGGCTTACCCAAAGAAATAGACCCCTAGTAGGAAGGCATGCTATTTTTAGTAAGTGCACCGCGGATGTCAGATTGTGACAAAACAGGTCTTGAAAATCTAGGTTTTATTTTGGGGTTCCACTCTCCGCATTTTGAGTAATTCCTTTGTCTAAACAAGTGGGAAAATGATATTTTCATCTGCAGGGGTATAATACTGACAAAAAACACAACCCTCCATATCCCTAAAAAATAGGGACTTCATGGCACAAAAACTAGTTTACATCAAACTAGATTTTTTAATGATCATTCCCTTCAATTTTCGTACGATTTCACCCACTTGAACCCTGAGAAGTGAAGAGGTAGCTCACTGCCTTTCTCACAGATGTTCTTCATGTGATAGGGCATAACTCTGATTAAAATCAGTCCTCTGTATCCCTAAGAAATAGGGACTTCATGGTGTAAAAACTAGTTCACTAGAAACTAGATTTTTCAATGATCATTCCCTCCAAGTTTTGCACGATTTCGCCCATTAAAACCCTGAGAAGTGGAGAGGTAACTCGCTGATTTTTTCCACTACTAACTCATGGAAGCCATTAATGGAGCTTGAAATTTTCAGGTCTGGTTTTTGTCTCCGTTCGCGATGAAATCAACTCCATTGCGATAGATTTTTTCTTTTTGCCTCACTGGTGAAATTTCTCTTCGATTCGGTTGTTGATTTGACGGGAAATTGAGCTTTGTTCTTTATGGAGCCGGAAGAAAAATTTATTTTCTGTGAGCATTCCTTTCTATGAACAGGAGGTTTAAATATAATTTTTAATGGCCTTCAAGATAGAATAACTCAGCAACAAACAGTTTGCCAATCCGTGCACCGGTTTGCAAGATCTCTTCGATTTTCGGTTTCATGACAATGAAGATTTTTAAACCTCATCTTTGTTCTTCATTTGATCAATATTTCTTCTGGGACCTACGTGTTTTTATGTTTTTTAGGATGTGGTTTCTATGGGTGAGCTGGTTCAAGGTTCATCAATGGTGTTACCTGGTGTGAGCAAGTTGCAGAGCTATGGTGGAATGAAGTTGTGCACAGGAGAGTTAGATTTTATAAGCGGGTAACATGCGGGTTTTTTAAAATTCTGAAATAAAGATGAGAAGGGAGATGGGTGTATTTTTCAATTTTTGATGTCCCTGACCTATGACGGATGTGAGGGACATCAAATTCCATAGTGAGTAAGGTGACAACATGTGGTAGGGATCCGACGGCAGGGAATGAAGGCTTTGAGCTCCCACTAGCACCTGAGGGCTGAACTGGCAATCCTGGAGGTCATATGTGGGTCCAGAGGGATTCATGGGGGTTGGAAACATTTTTCCTAACCTTGATTACCCCGACCTTAAGGGATGTGAGGGACACAAAATCCCACCAGGCTCAAGGAGCTAAAAATTTGACTAACTCCCGAACCTTGAGGACAACTTGCGATGGCAATATCTTGAGCTCCTGATGGACTTTTTTGATGAAATTTTATATGATATTTACTTTAAATGGACTTTTGAATCCAATGGTGGAAATTTCAGGTCTTTATTCATCCATTTTATCCCTAAAAAATTAGAATTTTGATCTATCCCACCCGTGCATGAGAAAAACTGCTTGCAAACCCAATGCAAAAATGTTTTGTGAAAAAATAATTTCACCATCTTGTAGAGATTAGAATTCCCTTTCTGGCGATGTTTTTTGTTCTCCTAACTCCATCTGGAGCTCCCGGAATCACCTTGAGAAGTTCAACAATTGTTTTGGCATGTGCAATGCCTAAGCCTATGAAGTGTAATTTTGGTGAAACTACCCCAACTTCTCCAAGTCCTTCTAGAATCTTCTTGAAATACTTCCACAATGTTCCAAGGTCTTTGAATTGCCTCCACATCTATTTTCAATTTTCTGCTCCACTCCATGGGGTTGCTCTAGTCCTAGGAAAGCCATTGATAGCCCTTCCCACAATTGCCTGAAGCTTGCAACTTTTAATGGACTTTCCTAAATCACCTAGGGGGATGAGATAACATCAATTGGGAGGTCACTAGATTGACTGGGTGGACTTGGTGTGCCTGGGAATGATAGGACATGAAAACTTTAGCATAGGAGTATAGTTGTCGTGCTCGGAAATTATCAATTTCCATGTTGCACATTTGCACGACAACACTTGCCAACATTAAACCTAGACTTGGATTTACATACTCCCTTCTGAACTCATATGTTATTTCACTTGAATACAGAGTGATTTCTTGTCCTAATGTTGTGTTATAAAATTATTGTAAACCACAATCTTAGATAGGCTAAGAAAAAGAGGCATAAGCTTCCAAACTCTACTTGTCGATAGAAGATATAAATGTCTTATGCATAGTCTGTGACATATATATGATTCTCTGCATCAACTTTATCCATATCTGGTACCAAATTCTGAAATATAGTACATATAGTCAACGTTAAACCATCTATAAAGTTCTGTGAAAAGCTTCCAAATTTCATGAATCCATATACCAATTCGACATAAATACTAAAAAGTAAAAGTTCCTTGTTTGTACAAATCTCATCTTGCCTTGCAAGAGATTGGTTCTTCACCCTCAACATTTTTGTTCATGATTGCCTTGCAAGAGATTGAACCCTGAGATAATCATTCTGACCATATCAAATGCCACACACTATTGTATATTGGTATATATCTCAAAATTCAGTCATCTTCTCTCCAATTATCCATCTTTGGTTCACTCATGAACTTGGAAATATAGTTCATGGAAAAAATGAGATCAGGCCTTTTGGTTGTTAAGAGAAATAAAATCATGTTGTCCATCAACTTCCAAAAAATGTGACCTTTTCAGTCACTATAAGCTGATAATTCAGAACATACTCCTTAAAAAAAATTTCGCCTTACAATCATCCATACAAAATTTATCCAAATTATTTTTGGCATACTACATTTACAAACGAAAAATTCATTATTATTCTCGCAGAAATCTATTGGTGAACATTAATGCAATATTCCTAAATCTATCAATGTCAAAAATATAACACATAAATGAATTTAAAAGTTACATTTGGCTGGTCTTCTCGCTTGTGACTAGGCATCCACATAGGCAATAATAATATAGATGATAATAACTATATAATCATCTGAATTCTCGACATACAAATTTTGATTAGAAGGGCTTCTTCTCAATCTAAATCTAAAAAGATGCAGACCAATTTTGATATACCAGGCTCCTAGAGCCTTCTTCAAAATGTCAAGAGATTTGACCAATTTACAGATAAAATGATCTTTACCTTTTAAGAAGCTCAAAAATAAGATTAAAAATTCTATGCGGGACATAGGAGTCAAAATTCCATGAGGCTAGCTTATCAGAATTTGAATACATTTTTTGTGAGAGATAAGAATCAGTCAGTCATGTCTTTAACAACACATTTGTGCAAGCAAAAATACGATGCGCCTCCTTGAGGTCCTGAAGGTGACTTATAGTCACCTGCATGGTCCCTGGAGGTTGAGGAAGAAAAAGAGCAGTCATGAAAATCAAAATACCTTTGTTGTCTTGCTGAATATATCGTACAAGGAATTCACAGCTCTGAAAATACAAGTCATGTAAGTTAACAGCGACTCTGAGAAGAAGATGAGCAATGCCTGAAGCAGTATAGATACGAAAAGAATCGTTTACATCTATAACATTTGCACTGATGCGATTTTTAACTAAATACTAAGGAATTCCTAAAACTAATTATTCTTGTGGTAACTATAAGTAACCAATGAATGTCTTCCTGTCCCTAGAGAACCTTTTCTGTTGGACCAACAAAATGGCTTGCAATACCAAATCATACCACTGAAAAAGAATAGAGCTAAGAACCACTTTAGTCCAGTCCTAATCATACCACTGTAAGCATAACGATAAATAACAAAGAAACATTAATACATTATAAAATCAATTGGCTTCTATCTCGAAAAATGAAAATCAAGTAGGGCCCATGGGCATATAAACTTGTCCAAATGGGAGAAAATAGTCAATCATAATATGGGACTGTGCTTGGGTAAAGCAGTAGGGAAAACTGGAAAAAAAAAATGAAGGAAGAGGACATTTTCTAGCAGGGAAAAAGGATCTAACCGCTACTGCTTTTGTGTGGTCACTCCATTTGATTGTAATTTATTTGTGTTGTGTATTATGAAAAACTAGGATATTTACGTTTAGAAAACAATATAGATAGCTGAAAAAAAGTTTGTTGTTGGGATATGTAAATTATAACAGCTATATATCGATCATCTGTGCTCTTCAATTTTTTTAATGAGTCTCATCAAGAGCAATATTGAAATGTACATTCCTTCTTCACAGGGGCAACATACAAAAGTGATTTGTTGCAGAAGACATTGTTGACATGCTTTGATTTGTGGCTCAATAGAACTTGTGAGGTGAATCCCAATGGATTTATCTTGAAAACGAATAGTTCTGAATGTATGCAAATATTTCCAATGGTTCTAGTTGTCTCTAAACTGACACTTATGTTTTCATGACTCTCCGCAAGAGCAATGCTAATGTTTGCATTATTTTTTATAGGGGGGCTTCATATTCATAAAATCAATAGCATAGCAAACATTAGTGTGCGAAACCCCCCCTCTGTTGTCAAAATTCATACTTTCAAATTAGGGCCCAATAGACATACTTCGCAGGTATGGAATGTTGGATCTTATTTTCTTGATGACATGTTCCACTATAGTGCTTACCATGCTAGCAATGTTACAGATTCCCATTTGCATAAAGGTTGTGGACCTTTGATATGGAATCTTAGGATTCCATTGTTTGGAATTCTCTTTGATGTTATGGAAGTTTTGTTGGGACTGTTATTGTGTTTTACGTAACAGGACTGGAAAACAAACAAATGACTGCCAACTGCATCGATGTTGAGGACTATGTCCCCACAAAAAAGAAATCTATTCACATTGACAATATGTTGACAAAACATAACCCTTTTAAAGACACTGCATTCAAGTATAACATAGGTGATTGCTTATTTAATACATTTGTTGTTTTGTTACATTTTTGTTATAGCTCCATTGAACTTTGAAATGGAATCATAGACCACTTCTTGCATTCCTTGCATAGAGGGGATGCAGATGCATTAAAATCACTCTAGCTAGAACTAGATCATGAGGCCCTTTACATTCTACATCATATTCACGATGTGGAAACATATTTCTGCTGAATGAAACTTTCAGCAATGCCCATTGTGAATGCAACCAAAAATGGTCTATGAGGAGACAACTTCTATATAAACTGGTTGGCAAAATGGTTGAACATACTGATATGGGTTTGGTCAAAGAAAAAAGGTAATAAATATTTCCAATTCAATGCACAAACCCATCTTCTTCCATTCTATGTGTTGTTTCATGATGTCAATCCTAGTTGTGACCATTATGAACCGTTGTACTAGAAGAAAAACCTGATTGCATTCTTGCAATTGAAAAAAACACGGTTTCATATTCTTGTATTGCACTTAAGACTAATTGGAACAATCTTGACCATACTCTAGAAGAGCAGGCCTCCATAGAATAAAATATGCTGCTGTAAACTATGGTGAAAGCTTGTTCAACTCTATTTGCAAATTACACAATCGAGAATTTGAAATTCATTGCCTGAGGCAGTATGTTGCACAGTCTTTTTGCAATGCATATTTGTGTCAAAATGTGGATGCATTAGCTTGCTTGCATAATTACCTTAACATTAATGTTGTCAAAAGCATACAATACACTGCAAATCGGCAAGTCTTTATTATAAACATGGACATTCCCTATAAAAAAGGAAGAATTAAAGGAAACCAATTTTTCTTACGATGGTTGTCAATCGTTTTCAATATAAAAATAAAATTATGGAACGTATAAGCCATGAGTATTGTCAAAGTGTATTTTGGTGTATCAAAACCAACAACCACATACAATCTTTTATATTTTTTTTGAATGGAGGGCATTCTCACTATGAAGGTTTGATTCAAGCATCCTCAACTACATCAATTGCTTCTAATTCCTTTCTGCATGAGAAAATACAAAGAACACAATCAAACAAATATTTGCGCAAGATGAAACATGAAATACGAAGAAAAACAACAACATATACTCACAAACTTCAAAAGATTCCTTTAACCATTAAAAAAGTACTAACCGCTCTACAATTTCGCTTCGTTATGTTAAAATTGAAATTCTCTGAAATGGAAAGAAGAAATCGAAATATAATATTTATATACATAATTTAAAAGAACAAATTAATGATACGCCAATACATGGTTGTTTAATCTAAAAGCAGTTGCAATTTAAGTCCAGCATGACTATGTTTAGAGATCTAGAAAAAAAAAAAACATATTTTAATTTAACTAAAGACGAAAAATAAAAGAACAAAAAAAATATGTCTCAATTGCTATATATGTTTAAGAAATGGAACCTTCCCAAAACTTGCATCGCCTACTCGCATAGAATTGAACTCCATGCTTCCATCCGTAGCAATGCTTATTGATCTTGAAGAGAGGCTAGTTTCTATGAGAATAACATTTGCACAAATAAGGCATTGTACACACAAAAAGCCACAATTCACTTTAAAAGGAGGCATAATAAATGTGCCTTTAGATGTAGATATAATACAAAAGGCATTTCCAAGATGCATAGAAGAAACAAAAAATAATGTTTTTCAAATCAAACGTCATTTGCAATACAAAGATGCCTTTCATTTAGGAAATGTGCATCCTAATGTCATCATGAAAGCATTATAACAACGTTGCAAAACAACTTTGAATCGGATGGAAAAAGTATATGTAAATAAAGAATGGATTTGTTTCCTCCCATCAATTGCTCATATAATGATTTGGGCAATGAAACAATTTCAAACAATAGCACTATGGTCGAAGACAATGAAAATGAATATATCAACGATACTTTAGTCCATGGATTTGCTAATGCAAAATACATAGTTGACCTCTAAGATAAGTTAATACATATTGCTCCATCTAAGGGTCAACGTCCACTTGGTATATTCCACGATAATTTTTTTGAGGAAATTAACATTCCCACTCTTTTTTTTAGTGAACCTCATCACACAAATGTTGTGAGGTAAAGCAAGATTCCCTTATTCTCTCTTTGGATAGTAAATTAAAACAGTGGGAGGTTTTAGAATTTTGATAGCTTCTTTCCATATCATACCTCTACCATAAGAGTTATTTCAAAGAAATTATGTTCATTGGTGATTTTGTACGAGCGTGCATTATTTAGTTTGAGATTCGATAAGGACAACTGAGGGGGAAAATATTACTGGTAAAGGTGATGTTCAAATCTAAGCCCAACCTTGAAAAAAGAATGGAAATCCATGGGTATTGGAAATATGTGAGGCATGTTCCAAGCCTCAATACGAAATCTACCATATCTGCAGGGCAACTAGGTGAATCTAAATGTGTGGTTACACTCACAGCCACATTCTTGGAAGGTTACCAAGGGATCTCTTGTTGACCTTGGCAAGAGGTAAGCAAGGTAGGAAGCCTATATCACTTGCTATGTCAAACCTATATGTTACTAATTCATTTTCTGTGCTATCTACTACATATTCAGATGCAACCATGTGGCATAATCGGCTAGGCCATATGAGTGAAAAAGGAATGCAGATCTTAAAGGCTAAGGGTAAGTTATCGTATTTGAAACAATTAGATCTTGAATTTTATGAGCATTACATATTTGGAAATCATAATAGGGTGATATTTCTCAAGGTTGGGTTAACCAAGAAGGAGTAAAAATTGGAGCTTGTACACTCATATGTGTGGAGACCAGCTCAGGTAGCTTCTATTAGAGGATCCCAATATTATGTGACTCTCATTGATGATGCCACAAGGAAGGTATAGATTTCTCGTATTAAGCGTAAACTGATGTTTTTGAGTCTTTTAAAAGGTGGAAAGCCCTTGTGGAAAATGAAACAAACTTAAAATTAAAGTGTCTTAGATATGAGAATGGTGGTGAGTACTGCAGCAAGGTTTTCAATGATTATTGTTCAGTGAATGGAATACAAAGAGAAGGAATGGTTCCTAGAACTCCACAAGAGAATGGAGTTATAGAAAGAATGAACAGAGCAATCATGGAACGTGCTAAAAGAAAGAGGATACATGTGAGTTTACCTTTGAAGTTTTGGGAAGAAGCATTAGATATAGCATTGTACTTGATCAATCATGGGCCTTCAAAAACATTAGATGGTGGAATACCAGAAGAAGCTTGTGCATGTTGATAGGGAAAATAGGAAGAAGTTGGATGTTAAATCTAAGAGATGTACTTTCATTGGTTATGGATCTGGTGATTTTGGATATCGTTCTTGGAATTTAGAATATTCTAAGATTGTTAGGAGTCATGACATTGATTGGAATCCAAAAAAAAAAGTACAAGGATCAGGTTTTGGTGCCTAAACATGAATAGGTTGATGAGACTTTGAAGGAAAATTAAGTTTCGGATCTAAAATAGACATCCATAAACACTGGCGTTGGTTCTATAGAAACCGGTGCCAGTCAAGCTAATCAGTATTAATAGATGTGATTAGGTTCAGAACAGACAACTACTGAAACCGGTATTGGTACTACTCGAGATGGTGACGGTGAGGCAACCACAATCAGTCAGTAGACAGAGGAACTGTGATCGGTTACAGAACATCAGTCGGTATTAGGAGACCAGCATCGGTCACTAACAGAGATTGACACGAACGTGCAACAGGCACAGAATGAGCCCCAGACACCCCAAATCTCAGTGATAAGGTCACAAAGAGTAAGTAGACCTCTAGAGATATTTTCAACTTCCTTTTCTTATTTATTATTGACTGATAATTGTGAACCAGAAATATTTGAAGAAGAAATAGCATGTCGATACCCACATGCAGTGGGATCATTGCATGGATGAGGAGCATGGAATCCTTGTGAACTAGAAATCATACATGGGATTTGGTAGCAAGTTGTCAATAGGTAATGAAAGCACTAGTAGAACAAATCTTAAGATTTGCATGATCAAGGAAGCTCCGAGGGTGCCCCCCCCCTGAAATTACCTCAAAGAAAGGCTGGTAAAGGGATATTGCACATAAAGTAGGTATTAGACTTTGATGATATTTTTTCTCCAGTAGTTAATATGAATTCTATTTCGTATTAGTTCTAAGTTTGGTTACAACAGAATATTTGACATGTTAGAACAGCTTGATTTTAAGACGAGTTTTCTTCATGGTGATTTGTTAGGAAGATATGTAATATGTAGCATCTGCTTGGTTATGAAGTCAAGGGTAAGGAGAAACTTGTGATTTTTAGATTGTAGAAAATCTCCTATATGGGCTCAAGCAAGATCCAATGCAATTGGTATTTCACGATTTGATCAATTTTATGCATGAGCATGGTTATCATGAGATGTGAATCTAACTATTGTGTTTATTTTAAGAAGCTTGAAAATGGGAGCTACGTGGTTTATTTTGTTATGTGTATGTGGATGATCAGGCTTGGGGATCCAAACAAGATCCTAGCCTTGATGCAAGACATTGGTAAACTTAAAGAACAGGATAGCTTAGGTAAGTGTTCTACCATAGTATGGGGGGTAAAAGGGGGCCTTAAGTGGCAAGCATTGTATTCTACAAAAATAAATTTTTAACTATCAACTTTGTACGAGTTATTTTAGTAAATATAAGAAATTACGGTCACTTTGCAAAGTATGGAAGATAGTCTCACAGCTCCATTAAACATGAATTAGTAGATAGTTTTGAGTCTAGTTTAATCTAAGTCAGTACATAGGTAATTTTCAAGATTTGAAAATGTCAACCTAAATCTTTAAGCATGTGTCAAATAACTAAAATACCAACATGTGCTCCTATTTTTGTTAAACCTTAAACCTATAAACTAGAGTGACTAAACCTAAACCCTAAACCATTTTTTGAGAACCATTTAGTATTTTTGAAAACCCTTTTGGAGAAAGATAGACCTTAGGAGCATCTAGTTTATGCTCGAGATGTTTTTAGACCCTTATCCTTAGCGAGTATTTATTTTTTATCCCTTTTTCATGAGCCATAGAACTTTTAACCTTGTAAAAAATAACGGAGCTTCGACCATGCCCCCTCTAAGTATGAATTTTTTCATTTATTATTATTTATATTTTATTATTTCTTATACTTTAAATTTATTTTAGTAAATCCTATAACCCTAAACCCTAGGGCCACTTTGCACCATATGGAACTAGTCTCTACAGCTCCATTAGTCACGATTTAGGAGATAGTTTTTTATTGTATAACCCTAGTCAGTACATTGGTAATTTTTAGGACCCTCAGCATTCAGCCTAAATCTTTTAGTGTTTAAATTCTACAATTGAAACCCTAAACCATCATCCCTAAACCCTAAAACCTAAACCATAAACCCTAAACCCTAAACATTAAACATTCAATTGTTACTCGTGAGCCATAAGCCATAAACCTTGAGCCTTAAGCCCTAAACCCTAAACCTTAAACCATGAACCATGAGCCCTAAATTCTAAACCTTAAACCCTAAAAAACTAAATCTTGAACCTCTAAACCCTAAATAATGAATCCTAAAGCCTAAATCCTAAGCCCTAAATCCTAAACCCTAAACCCTAAACTCTACGACCTAAACCCTTAACCATTAACCCTAAGACCTAAACCCTAAACTAGAAACCATAAACCCTAAAACCAAAATAATAAACCCTCGACCCTAAACACTAAATCCTAAACCCTAAACCCTAAACACTAAATCCAGAGCCCTGAGCTCTAACCCCTAAACCTTAAACCCATAACTTCAAACCCCAAACCTTAAGCCATAAACCCTAAACCATGAACCATAAACCATAATCCCTAAACCCTAAACCCTAAGCCTTGAACCCTACACCCTGATCCTTGAGCCCTAAACCCTAAACCCTAAACTTTAAACCTTGATCCCTAAACCCTAAATCCAAAGCCCTAAGCGCTAAACCGTAAACCTTGAACCCTGAACCCTAAACCCTAAACCATGCACCCTAACCCTTAAACCCTAAACCCTAACCTTTAAACCATAAATCCTAAACCCTAAGACTTGAACCATACACCTTGATCCCTTAGCCCTAAACCCTAAACCATGTGTCATAAGCCCTAAAACCTAAACCCTAAGCCATGAGCCCTAAACCTTAAGCCCTAAATGCTAAATCCTAAACCATAAACCCTAAACCATGAACTATGAGCACTAAATACTAAATCCCTAAACCCTAAAAACTAATCACCTAAACCCCAAACCCCTAAACCTTAAACCCTAAGCACTAAACCCTAAACCCTAAACCTTGAGCCCTAAACCCTAAACCTTAAATCCTTAACCTTAAACCCTAAATCATGAGCCCTAAATAACTAAATCCTAAACTCTTAAACTCTACGACCTAAACCCTTAACCCTTAGACCTAAACCCTAAACCCTATAAACCAAAATAATAAACCTTAAAACCTAAAATAATAAACCCTGAACACTAAATCCTAAACCCTAAACCTTAAACCTTAAACCTTGAACCATGAGCCTTGAGTCGTAAACCCTAAACACTAAATCCATAAATCCCTAATTTCTAACCTCTAAACCTCATATATTTCTAGTAGGTCTTATGAGTGATTTCATCTTTTTGAATATCAATATTGGGACCTTCTTTCCTAGTCTCGTGCCTAGAACCATCATTGAGTCTTCTTGTACAAATACCTTGTTTATGAGAGGCGGGACAAGAAACTAAATGGAAATGACATCTACCTTATGCCTTATAAATGTATATTACACGTCTCTTGCCAAACTGTGTTTCTCCCCACATACACTTGCGTTCTTGAATGTCAATTTCTTTACACTCTAAAACAAATTTCACATTTCTCATATTTCCATGTATGGTATTATGCAAGCCAGAATGACCCATTGGAAGCTATAAAATATAACCATCGCAACACAAAAATTAATCTCAATGGAAATGGAAGAAACACAAATATTATACCAACACGGAGGTGTAGGATCATAACCAAATTACCTACAGTATCCTCTCCTCTAGAGAAACAGAAAGCTCTTCTCTACTAGAATGGATAGAAAATTTGACAGAACTTCCTGAAGTGTTCAAAATAAGCATAACAATTAGGGAATGGCTAAGAACATAAAGGGATTATCAATCATGCATAGTAAATACTTCTAATTTAGTTTTGAATGGGAGTCATCTAGCCTACGACTTATCAATTCCTTTGCCAGTTTGGCCTGATTCTTGGCCTGGAGTAACTGGGGATCATATACGCATGTTATGCCAGAAGGAAGTCGCCATCAGAGGTTCGGTTCACTGGGAAAAGACGAAGTCGCGCACGAAAAAACCTCTTTTGAGCTGGTCGCATTTTTTGAAAACAAAGAATTAGAGTGGATAATGGGAAAATTAAAAGCAGCAGGTAGGTGAGAATTTTGTACCTACCTTGCAGGGTACTTTTTTCCATGATAGAAAAGTCACTTAAGTTGCAGTGGGAAAATTAGAGGGAGCAGGCAGGTGAGAATTTATTGCCTGCTTTGCAGGGCAAAAATTCCCATTGTGGAATAAAAGAAAAGTCACTTAAGTGAATCATGGGATTTTATTACTTGCGTTGTAGGGTGAATAATCCCATTATGAAAATCAAATGACTTAAGTGACAATGGGATTTTTGACGCTGCCTTGCAGGGTAAAAATTCCCATGGTGGAATAAAAGATAAGTCACTTAAGTGAATCATGGGATTTTATTACTTGCCTTGTAGGGTGAATAATCCCATTATGAAAATCAAATGACTTAAGTGACAATGGAATTTTTGAGGCTGCTTTGCAGGGTAAAAATTCCCATTGTCATGTGTTTTTAAAAATAGAATTCTCTTTAGCCAAAAAGTGCGACCCCTTTAGGGAGATAAAGGCAGCCTATTAACTAATTAATTTAATTAATTCCTCTTCTAAAAAAGGCACCCAAGCATGGAAGAAAATCAACAAAAACAAAGGGGAATAGAAGAGATGGAAATAGATTGTCTAAATTAAATAAATAATATTTATTTAAAGGCAGCCCCTTCATGCTAAAAAGTGCGTCCCATTTGGGAGAAGAATAATACTTTTTAAAGTTTTTAATGATTAAATTAATTTCTATTTTCAGTGGCTAAGGTTAAAGCACACTGTGAAGCTTAAGTGGAGTGAAGAGTGGATGATTAAATTGATTAAATTTAATTTATTGGATGGTTGTCCTTAAACATGTAATTTTAACACATCAGTTAAAAATAAAAACATGATTTTTAATTAATTAATTGCCAGGAATAGGAGGGGTAATTATTAATTATAGAATTATGAGGGTTATATAAGCAGGGGCTGCCATAAGGGTGAATTAATTAATTCACAAGTAAAGAAGTGCAGCCCAGAGGAAAAGTGCACCCCATTTGAAGAGGATTTTTGCTCAAAAGAGGGTGAAATCAAGGCTAAAAGCTTCCAATTTTGGCAACATGCATTGAAGGAGGTTGATTTTTGTTTGCATAATTGTTTGCATAACTGATACAGGTGCTCAGGTGAAGTTGGAAAAATTCATGCTCACTTTGCATGCAAATAAAACATTAATTTTTGGGGCAGCAGGCTTGAAAAGTGCAGATTTTTATGATTAAAATTCACTGTTTATGTTTCGGTTGCCATCTTTGTCTGAATTAATTGCAGAAATTCAATAAAGGTGCTTTATAAAAGAAAAGGAGTTTTAATCAATGTCTAATACATTGAATATATCCTCCGAATCTGAAGAATTATACAGATCTGCACCATTTTTGAAGAAATCTAGCCAAATAAGAAGAAAATGAATTGTTCAGACAAAGATAGACAAAGCCATGGCAAAGAGGGACAAAAAAGAAAGCACAACAGAGTCATGCATCACTTCCAAATTTGTAGACATAGGAGACACAGATCTAGGTCTGGAACATATTTCCAAATTGATTGATAGATCCAGAGTAGGAAAGACTTCACTCATGCGTGTAGTTAAAAGTAGTGGAATTATTCGAGCTGCAGCCTTTCCGTACACAGCCCAGTTGCCAGAGTTTGTTATGGAGTGCGCTAGATCTTACCATCCTTCATCCAAATTAGTGCGAGATGCTGCGGGGAAAACAATAATTTCGTTAGACATAGAGTTCATCAATTATTGTCTGAAGATTCTGGCACGAAAGGTGGTGACTTCCATTAGCATTCAGGATGCCGGCAGTAGGTGGGAGAAACATAGAGTTGACTACGTGAACATAATGAACAGTAGATACATGAAGAAGCCCAGATCTCCTTCTAAGTTCCCAAGAACTCTTCCACGGTCCAATCTGGTGCAGGAGGTAGATGATATTGTCAAATTGTTATGCAGGATTAATGGTGAGGCGAATGCTCACACTTTCCGTACATGGATATATGCTTTCATCAGGACAATTGAAGTCAACAAGCTTGATTCCATAATCAATTGGTCGGAAATCATTAGCGACAATATTGGTGAGCAACTCCGAAACATGAAGAGTACTTTCAACTTCCAAATGACTTCTTACTTGGTGAATGCTGCAGCTTCACAAGGCATCTTCTCCAAGCTGGATAGATGTGGTGTTCTTTCTAAGGAACCCATTTTCGAGTGCTACCCACAACTTACTGTAGCCTGCATGTAAGAAAGAGTTCAAAGTGGTCAATGATGGATTCTTCTACGAATTCATTTGTAGGCTAGACAGGGACCTGAAGGTCAGTAGGGTGAGCAAGGAAGCGTGGGAAGCTGTATCCAAGATTGCATTCTATTCATTCAGTTTGCAGATTTCACCTACCTCAGGGTTACTAGCTTTTCTGGAGAACCGGTTAAGCTGCCAAGATATACGACTGATAGATTGATCAACATGGAGCTCAGCAGACAACTTGTGGAGATACACGACCTTCAGTTGAAACAACACAAGTCTACGAGCTTCTTCCCGATCACTGTGGGACATTATAGTTGCTAGAGCATTCATAGAGCTCAAGGGATGGAGGCGGAGATTTTATTCGAGTATGAGCAAGAGTTCTTCCAAGCATGGCTGAAGTTTGATCCATTTGGAGTAGCCAAGAAGACAATCTCCTAGGAGTATGCACATGTGCCTTCATTAGAGGATTTCTAGATGAAGTGCAAAATTGAGTATGAGGTTAGAAAGAGGGATTTCAGCAGGCTATCAGCACGACAAGTGTTTGACTTTAGAATAGCGTGTATACCTGCGGATCTTAAAGATGATGGGAATGTGTTACTTGACATTTACCATCAAATGGGAGGAGATAGATCCGTACTTCAGGATAACGTAGGGGGCTGCCATATAATTGAGGAAATGTCTGGTGATGTTCTTGTGAATACTTCAAACTGGTTGCTGACGAAGGGATATTACCTTGATGAAACATTGATGAATCAAGTCATGAGAAACTTCAGTACAGGAGATTCCCTCAAGAGGAAGCACAGAGGAGAAAGCAGCAGAAGGAATGAGAAGATGAAAGTACATAGAAGATCTCAATCAAAGGAGAAAATCACTTCCACGGCTATGACTTTAGTTCCGACTTCTCCAACATCTACTACTTCACCAACTGTTGCACCTCAGCAGGACACTTCCATGCCTCCATTGAATCCGGAGACATTCATCTTCTCTCCTCAGCCACTTCGTTCAGCACCTGTTCCAGAAGAGACGTTGAAGCTGCAGATGGTAAAGTTTGAAATAGCTTTTTCCTTGGATGATTCAGAATATGGCAGCCATAACACTGTAGCAATTTCTGATGGAGAGGAAACAGAGCCAGAGATAGTAGTGCACTTAGCGACTTCTCATTCTCCGAGAAGTAACTTCTTAGAATGGTTGGCTTCGTAGTTGGTTCTAGAAGCTAGAGTGGAAATGAACTTAGAGGACGACTTGCAGCTACTCCAGAGACTAGGCAGGAAAGAGAGAAGGCCTAACGATGCTAAGGTAACTTCAAGGTTGATCATAGAAGAGTCGAGGCAGAAGTTTGCTGAGATTTCAGTTTCAGCGGAAGGAAAGAAGGAGGATGAGCTTGCGGTAGAAGATGTAGCAGTAACCAGAGTACCCCTCAGTTAAGCCACCACAGAAGGATTGAAGCAGGATGTATAGACATTGATAGATGCTCTATTCCTTAGGCTTGATAGAAAAAAGGAAGAGAAAGATGAGCTTCAGAAGCAAGTATCTCAATTGTGCGAGATCATAGTCAAGGTTGCTAAACTTTCCATTCATCCCATTTCAGAGTAGGTGAGTGATCATCTTATGTAGGAGATGGAGGATGCAAGCAATCAGGTGAAAGCTATTGATGAATGGAAGAACCTGATTATTCGTCAAGCTTCTGTACAACTTGGAGAGGTGCTAGCCCACCTGAAGGTTATGAATGATGCAAAAAATCAGCTGAAGCAACTGGTGACGAGCATAGTAGATATGAACACAGTTGCTGAGAGTAACCTGAGTACTTTGGCTGAAATCAACAAGCTACCGAGAGAAGTATTGGTTGCGGAGCAGATTGTACTGGATGGATCAGTTGAGAAGGGGAAGCAACTAGAGTTTGCTGTATCTTTCCGTTTGGAGATCTGCAGAGTTTTAATGAGGATGCAGGCACTTGAGAGTAAGACATCATCCTTACCAGACAATATCATTTCTTTCACTGAGGAGGAAGTGGTTGGAAATGTTACTTCATATGTGCGGATCGTTCCTAGTAGAGTGCTTAATTCCCTATAAGGGTCTCTTCTGATGGTACAAAAGAGAATTGATGGAGCTACTAAACCTTTCAAAATGAATTCCATTAGCAGACTGGTGGCACTGCAAGAGGATATTGCGAGGTTCGGGCCAAGCTTGGAGGATGTAGAGGAGTGTATCAAAGTGTTGAACAAAGGATTGTTGTAGTTCATGTCAAAAAGGAAGCGGTGGCTAAAATAGATGGTTAGATGCTGAACCACATGTTCGACAAGTATATATCCAATATCAGAACAAAAAGAAGACATAAATTTTACAACTGGCTTGACTTCTTCTTCTATTTTCCACATTCCTGGATGAAATTGTAAAACTTTAAAGTTATTGGTTTTGAAACCATTACTTAAAGTCATGTAGAACAATTCTATTAGTTAAGTGATACATCTGTCACTTAAGGAGAATTTAGTGGAGGATGATTGCCAAATGTCATCTTTACTTTTTGTTTATGTTTCAGTTCAGTTGATTTTCCCATTTGTACTTTCCCTCCTACATTCTATAAGTAGGAGAAGAACCTCTGGGTTAATGATAAGAATTTGTAAGCAACATCCTTGTGTTCTTCTAGACTTTGTGCTGAAACCCTTGAAAGCCACTTAAAGAAAAGGAATATACAGGAGCATATTTCAAGAGAACTTTGTGTCACGGTGTATTGTGTTTCTAGCCTTTATATCTTAGATTAGATCTTTTAGTAAACTTTGTGTCATTTCAGATCTAGATCTAGAGCTACCTTTTCTTATAATTCTATGTTTATATCTATTTGTTTCTTCTATGTGCATGCAATCAACTCTGTTATCTATTGATTGGGATGCACATCTTCCCCATTTCTTCTCTGTATTTATATAATTCCTTTCTTCTATAAATATTTCCTTTTGTTAAACAACTACTTACTTGTTCCAGAATTGTTCAGTTATGGTTCATGAATTGAGTAGTTAAATTAAAACTCCATATAGATATTAACATACTTTAGTTGACAAATATGACACGAAAGCCTCACCAGTAAATGAGGGAGATTTATCTCATGACTGTCTAGGTTTTGTGCTATGTAGAAAATCTAGCCAACACACCATAATCCCTATATGGTCTCCAAATAATTGTACCAAGTCCCATCCTATCAAAAATAAAACTTTATGTCATGGTATCAAACCCACGACCCTTCAGTCTAACCCTTATAGCTGTAAAAATCTCTAGTCATGCCCAATCCACTCGTAGACCACTGAACGACATCACGAATGCTATGTGTTCATATTCCCATACCTACAAAAGTGTTGTAGCACCAATCCCTCCACCAAGATCCTCCCGGGTAAACTTGTACAAACTTGTACAAATGAGCCAACAAGCAATGACTCCAAGCATGTCGTACCCCATGTTGCTCTGTACCCATACAAATCTCATGCATCCTATATGATATGGTCATCCTCCTTCGTCAACAACTAAACATGAGGCCAATACAATTGCAATACTTCTGAAACCGTGGAACTCCTGATCTCACTATGTCATACATGGTAGTCAATAACTTTGCCTTGTACAAATCTTTGTACAAATGAGCCAACAGGCAAAGACTCCAAGCATGTCGTGCCCCATGTTGCTTTGTACCCATACAAATCTCGTGCATCCTATATGATATGGACATCCTCCTTCGTCAACAACTACACACGAGGCCAATACAATTGCAATAAAATTCTGAAACCATGTAACTCCCGATCTCACTATGTCATACATGGTAATCAATGACTTTGCGTTCTATAAAAATACTGCATCGTAGCTCTCTATTGCCATCGTATATCAGCTGGGGGCATAATTTGAATTACTCTCCCACTACTAGCAAATGTAGTATCTTATATAAATCTTCCAAATTCACAGTCATCTCTCCAGTAGGTAACCAAAAAGTACATGTATTTGCACACCATGTCTCATAGAGTGTAGTAATCAAATGGATATTATGGAGCACCTACCCTAATCTCGTGATGTACTGCAGGCTGACATGGTCTAATATGTCCCACTCATCCTCCTCTAAACCCAATGCCAACAAAGTAGACAAATGTCTTCCTGCACAGAACTCCCATGAATGTATATCTCTACACAATGTAAACACACAAAAATCCCAAGTTAGTGTCTATGTCACGCAAAACCAGGATACAAAGCTTATAGTATTGGGCGGTAGCTTAGTGGTGCTCTTTTGCATTTTCAAACGCATACAAATATGTAACATTAAATTACTATATAGATATAGTAATAGATATATGTTGTCCTATGCTTTTGCAAGGACAAAATTCACTAGAAAAATAGGACAACTATACCACAATGTTGAAATGTTTTCAAAGTCATATCTTTCTGGGACACCCCTAGGTCAATCCATCGCCAAAAACACTTTTATCCTTTCAGAAAAATGACCCATAAGTGATTGTCATGTATCCCCCTAGGTGATTTAGTAAGAAAAAATCATTCAAGGATCTTCTGGAGCAAAGTGATTGACAATGGAGTTTTGAGCCATTTTGGGAAGGGTTAACATCAGCCTTCCTATGACTAGTGTATCATCTCCAGAGTGAATCAAAAGGGAAATACTCATCATGGAGAAGCATTCAAGAGCTAAAAACATCAAGGAGTTGATATTGGAAAATTTGGGAAGTTTTGGAGGTTTTGGAGCCACTTCAGCGAAAGTAGTTTTTTGGGCCTGAAGGCGCATACACCACAAAGGAGGACCTGAACTTCCAAGCCAGATTTTGGGAGTTCCATAGTGATTTGATAACCAAACAAAGTACCTTTGGAAATCATTTTCAATGCTCTACATGGTTGAAAAGACAAGACTTATTGAAACTACATGCAAAATCATATAAAGAAGTGCCCTAAAACTCATCCGAGAGATCTAGATATGATCTTCGCAAGTCAGCTTCCAAGGTACGCTTTCCAACACTTAACCAATTTTCCATCTGGACATGTGCAAGCTATGGTGAAGGAATATTTTCATGACCTCTTTATACATTTACAAATGGACATGAGGTGCAGAGTATTGCGCCCTACCCTGATTTATTCTTTAGGTCACCAAAATGACCATGTGCTCACCTCCCAGCCCCCGTTGAGTAGTTTGACATGCACACCTACCTATCCCTACATGTGCAACACCTGACCTTCCCAGAATGAGACACATTTTCTTACACCCTTTGTTCCTTTTTCAGAGGGACATTAAAATGCACCCCACCCTTTGCATTACTCATGGTTCCTCATACAACCGTCAACAAGGTCTCGGGTGCTTCAGTTGTAATATCCCCTTTTGGGATATTAATTATAAATTATTAAGCTACTTGTAATGAGAGTAAACTTAGAAGAGAAACCCTTTTAGGTTCATGTCAAATAACCTTGTGTTAGCTTCAATACATAACTCAAATGGGTTGGAGTGAGCCAAAATAAGGGTTTAGATGGGCTAACTAGTCACTGAAATTATGAGGTTTCAAATGATATATCAAATTGAATTTTTTGAACATGAAAACCCACTCAAATCTGTTCACCAAACTGCAAAACTAGTTGCTAGGGTTAAGAGAAAAATATTAAATAATTTCCAACCTTATATTTGACTTCCCAACACTCAAAAATACCAATTTCATATCTGTAATCATTATTTTATAACAGCAGATTGTAAACTCCTTCAAAACCCTTCATAAAGTGATATAGAACTCCCCAAAGAAGTCGACCCCACTTTGCATTAATATCAGCAATGTTAGTAGCCCAAAATACCATCAATTAAAAAGCATTTTCATTAGAAATATTAGCAAGATCGCTTTAGATTTAAATCCTTGCCAAAGACTACTCAAAAATGCCACAAACCTCTTCCAAGCAAGCCGATTTACACCATAAGAAACCAATAACAATATCCAGATTGTATTTATAAAAAAGATAGTTCGAAACCTTTCTCAAAACAAACTCTCACACTCTCAATAATGATGACTTCACATAGACAAATAAACTTAAGCAAAACTCATCAATTCATAGCTCAAGAAGACATACACACTTCACAAATAGGTGGTGTTAATAAACACCTTTTTATTTTTTGATCACTTGTGGGCATTCATCCCTCTTCAAGCATTAAGATAATATTATAATAATAGTCATCATGAGAAAAGGGGTGTTGCACATCATCTCCTTTTAAAGAATTTCAATGCTCAATCTCCAAAACTTTCTCCCTTTGGCGCCATCTTCTAGAGAGGAGTCTTTTAATTTTAAAAATAACCTGAAAGTGAACTCCATGGCAAATGTTAATTTCCTCAAATAATATTTAAAAATTATAATGCATGGGAGAATTAAATATTAAAAAAAGATGCCCAAAGGAATCGACCTATGTCAAAATTATCAATAGATGAGCTCACAGAATAAATATATCACCTTCAATAAATGCAACTTTCCTTTATTAATTAATTTACCTCCAATGATTATTAATTGGCCCAAGGTAAATCGATTTCTCTCTTTATTTCTCACTTGCAACAATAAAATATATTTTAATTTTTTAAATTCACATGTACTAATCAAATTTCCCCTTATTTAATTTCCTTTAATCTAGGGGGGAATGGATTAATAGATACCAAATTTGATCAATTAATTTTTGCTTGAAAAAGGGGACATTCCACAAGTTTAGCCCCCTATTTTAAGTTGCACTTCAAATAAACGTGTGACACTTGGAAATTTGTGGTCAAGGCGCATTTTAATGTCCCCTTTGCACCTTAGAAAAGGGACATGACGGGCAAAAAAAGTGCGCCCAAACCTTTTCCCTCCTTTTTCATGGTATTTAAACGCAAGGAGAGTCATTTTCGCCATTCTTTATCCCCCACACCTCTAGATGCTACCAAAATGTTGGCAAAATTTCTCTATAGATTAAATCCAAGATTTTTGTCCTCAAACAATTCCATGAAATCCTCCACAATCTAAAAATAAGAAAAACACAAAAAGAACGGATTCGAACGAAGAAGAAATGAGATTTTTTTGCTTGAAAACCTTGAAGTCCATGGAGACAAATCCGATCATATCTCACAAAATACCACACAAATCGAGATGTCATTTTTGTAGTCATTAAGTTTTCGAGGTGCCAAAAGTACCCAAAAGTGTTTTTCCATACATGACCCAATTTTTTTACGGCAAGCAAACCTCCATTTCCTCATCACAAAAATTTAAATCTTAAATTAATCGTTTCCGGCATTGAATCAAGTTGAAAATTTGGAAGAGCACTATTGGTCAAAAACCCACATCAATTTTTTTTGTTTCATCACGAACCAACCACTAGAGACCTAGTTTCGAAAAATAGTAAACCTTCCTATACAAGGATTGTCTATTCTTGGCAAGTTAACACCAGAAGCACTTGCAACGAGGATGATGGGCACAAAGGACAATTAGAAGGTTAGAGCGGTATCCCAGTACCAGAAAGAACAACAAATTATCACCTACTTAAAATAGTAAGTTTCCTATATGGATACTTGCAACTGTTATTAAGTAATCCCATAAAGGCAGTCAAGGAAAGAGCAGTGTACACAGAGGCAATCTTTTGAGCTAATCTCACTGGTGCAGTCAACAAAAGGTGAAAATTACTATTTACTAAAAATAGTAAGTTGTGTCTTAGGCACTTACTATTAATAGTAAATAATATCAAAAGAGCAGTATCCACATAAGGAGTGCATAAAAGGGGTAATCATTGGGCCAACATCTTCAATCGAGATCCAAAAAGGTGAATCCTGACACTTGCTAAAAATACTAAGTTACCCTTTTTCAATGTAGTAAGGTGTCCTAGGGAGCCACGAAATTCAAGTTCATAGGGATTTTCATGTCATTGTTTAGAGTAATTGTTTGAGTTGCGGGATAGGCATTCTTCAGTGTTCAAATGCGCTTCATTAAAAATTTCCAATCAGTGCAGTATTATGGCCATGTTGTAAAGATCATTGCAAGGGTTGGTTTCCATTCTCAGTTTCTCTGGAGTGGATCTCCGGTGCAATCAACAAAAGGTGAAAATCACTATTTACTAAAAATGGTAAGTTGTGTCTTAGGCACTTACTATTAATAGTAAATCATATCAAAACAGTAGTATCCACAGAAGGAGTGCATAAAAGGGGTAATCATTGGGCCAACATCTTCAATCGAGATCCAAAAAGGTGAGTCCTAACACTTGCTAAAAATACTAAATTACCCTTTTTCAATGTAGTAAGGTGTCCTAGGGAGCCACGAAATTCAAGTTCATAGCGATTGTCATGTCAATGTTCGGAGTAATTGTTTGAGTTGCGGGATAGGCATTCTTCAGTGTTTAAATGCACTTTATTAAAACTTTCCAATCAGTGTAGTATTATGGCCATGTTGTAAAGATCATTGCAGGGGTTAGTTCCATTCTCAACTTCTTTGGAGTGGATCTCCGTGTGCAACACCCACAATCATCCAAGTAAGCATTCAACAGTGTTTCTAAACACTCAATTCGAGGTGTCTGGGCATATTTTGAAGGAGGTTTTCTTAGGGTGCAAATAGTTCTAAGATCGAGAGTTTCTTAAACTTAATTGGTTAGACAGTGAGATCAAGTCAACAAAAGTGAATTTTTCTTCAACATGGTTCTTCCTCTTTCTTCTTTCTCTCTCTTCTCTCACCCTCTCCAACTTTCTCTCTTCAATGTTCTAATTCTTCGTTGGGGATGCACTTTTTCATGTCTTAGTGTAATTAAAAAGTAACCTTAGGTTTTAATGTATAAAGTCACCTTTATGTTATAAAAAGGGATTAAATGTTTTTCATAGAAAGGTGAAAGGTTTTAAGTTGTGTAAAGACATATGAAGGGTCACTCAGGGGTAGATGAAGATTCATTTATCTTCTTAAAAATTGTAAATTTCCAAGGGGGTGTCATTTTTGTAAGGTCAAGAGTGCATTGTTCTTGAAGAGAATAAAGGAGATAACTATTTTCTTCCATTCCACTCTTGCATGTGTATCCTCTTTTTCCCTACTGTGTACAATTTTGCTGAAATGCTAATTAAGAAAGAAGTTTCCATTTTTTCAGACGTATGAATGTTGCATGGTATCCTCTCGTCGTTAGGGTTGAAGCATCGTTGTTTTATTTCTATGAATATGTGTAATGGTAACTTTTGGTTAACAGTTGCAGGACTTTGATTTTCTACCTACAACATTAATTCCTCTTTTCTTATTTCTCACTCCCTTTCCTGCTCTCCAAACAAAGTCTTCTCTTATGGGTAACTGCAAGCATTTGCTGCAGGGTTAATGGAGTGCCCCTGTTGGATCCTCGGTTGCAACACCACCAGAACAACTCATTTCATTGCACATATAAACACGGAAATGCACCGTACAAGTAGAGAGACTTCGATTCCTAGAGCGTTCACAAAAAACCCATAAATTTTTCCACTCGAAAAATTATCTCACCAATAATATAGATATAGATATAGAGAGGGCATCAGGAGGAGGGGTATTGGGCACCCAACTAAACTCTATATAGGTTGGGGGGCAGCTATGGCTACTACATAGTCATAGTCAAGTATATAGAGATATGGCGAGGACCCCCGGACTAGACATCCGGAACCAGACTTCATACCAATATAGATTCTATAAACTGGCATTCTTTCATTACCAACATCCACACCTTCGGCCTCCTATCTATATCAATGATCGGATCAACTTATTAGATTCTATAGTTCCTTTACCTCCTCTTCCATAGGAACGCTTTAACCGTAACACTAGCACCATAACATTACGAAAAGCGGGGGTACCAGTATTGAACTGACCCAACTCTAAACTCACTCATAACAACAAATGGGATACCAATAGGTGGATCATTTATACAAGGCTGCCCTAGGTATAGAACTGGGTTATTCTCTACTTGTATAGAGACCTAACTTGAATCTATATATGGAAAGGAATGAATTTAATCTCGTCCGGTCCAGGAATGGATCTAATCTTTCTTGGCCCCTCCCCCTCTCTATATATGAATGTATGAATGAATCTTATCTCCCTACATTAACTATAACTGCTTACCATATCTACTCTTAGGAAAAGTTATATAGATATGGTAGTTTCAAGTTATATAGATATGACACCAGGAATGGAATATATGTATAGTTGTTTGACATCAGGAACGTATAATTGGGGAAGTTGAGTTTGTTTGACATAGATCAAATCTATGGAGAGGCACTCGCCCAATTGGTAATTTTTATCCATATTTGGAAACATAATATCAAGCTTATTGCTTAATACTATGAGATTTGTATCATGTTTTTTCTTGACCAAGACAACAACTTGGGGTTTTTGTACACACTACTTAGTACTTGGCAACATAATATCGAGCTTATAGTGTTTTTTTGCATCATCAAACACATACAAGTATCCCTATTAAGGATTTGAAAAAAATGAAATTATAATTAAAATTCATAGTTAAACGAACAAATTGGATGGCTTAAGTGATAGTAATGGATCATTATTTAAGAGCCACTTATAGCTGGGTAACTAATCTCATGTCTAATAAATCTATGGTAATGGCAACAACTACCATATAGTTAAGATAAATTATTATTTTTTGATTGATTCATCTAAGAAAGAAAAAATCTTAAGATTATGGTTAAATGGACATAAAATTTAAGAATGAATTGCCACATAATTGTGAAATAGACTTCTAATTTAAGAATGAGTTATGTAATGGTCAAATGAATGTCAAACTTAATATAAATAATAGAAGTGAATAACTCACACCATTACACTACATGGTTTCCATTGTAGGAATGCCTCTCGGCATAAATATTTATTGCCTTCGCTAGTAATAGATACTAGTATAGATTTCTTAAATGCAACTATCTAAACTACACTGAGAGATATCAATCTCAAGGTGCTTATATTGGATTTGTCGTATATGTTACAACTTCATTAAGCTACTTCAAAAAAATGCAATCATATGGAAGAATTAAAATGGGTTTAGCCCTAATTTTGACAATGTCTCCAATAGGTATAAGGGAAAAAAAGAAAAATTCTCCACTTTTCATTTTCAGAGTGAATTTCCTCGTGATGTTTTCAAATGGATATCAAATTTAATGTCAAGAATAAAAGTGAACAACTCACACCATTATACTACCTGTCTGCCTTTGTAGGAATGCCTCTTGGCATAATAACGAGATTCCTCACCTCAATGGATTTATTTGGTTCTTTGCCATGATCTAACTAACAGGTTAAGGCCATTCTCCACAAGGTATTTCAAGAAGCATTGGTGCTAACCTCTTCATAGAAGAAACATAGTTTGTTGATTAAGTCCAAGCTCTCAACACTAATTAATTCAAAGTTTTGCAAAAACAATTTTCAAGTTCAACAAGGGAAGCAAACTCCTTGAAAAGTATTAACTATACTATAAGCTAAGCGGTGGGAGTTACTCATGAAGAGTAACCTTGCAACTTTACTTCAAGTATTCCGATAACAATCAATTGAAATATGTGCCAACTAAAAAATTACAAATACTAACGGTCAAATAGATAATAGAATGAACATAAATATTAGTGGAATATTTTAATATTAACCTTCACTCTGACACCATAGAATAATTCAATATGGAAATTGTTTCCCACCAGGCATTGCTCTTTGACCAGGTGTACTTGCACTTGATAATGTTATAAAACCTATCACACATAAGAGGTTGATCTATTCTAATATTTTCCCCATTTTGAGGTCGAGTTGACATACGAATTTCAAGATTTCTTGCATTTATGAAGCTCTTTGGCCAAGAGTATTTAAGTCACTCTTGTTGGGAAGATTTGATTCATCACATGGCATTCTCCCATAAGAACCGATGTTACTTGAAAATTTGGAAAGAAAATGTGTTAGCTTGGCTACAAGTATACTAGCATAGATATCATAAATACATCTATCTAAAATATGCCGATTGATATTAATCTCAAGGTACCTATCGATTTATGCTAGTGTAGTATAAGTATATGAAAAATAAAAGAAATAAACATAATATAATTGTTTAGACCCTAATTAGATGAAGTGAAATCTAATATTTAGTGACTAAGTAAACTAAAGGATGTAAAGGTTAACTTGTAAAATTAATTAACAATATCTGAATAATGCATCAATACTTATAATTAATATGCTAGTTAAGATACAAACTACAAAACACAAAGGAATAAGTGCTCATATCCAATTACATATGGTTTTTGGAGGATGCACTCTTGAAACAAGAAGATCTCAACCTGATGATGCTTCGTTTTGGAGACTATGACTGGAAATTGATATAGGGTATTGTGCAACACTGCCAAGATTGTCTTTATCATTTTAACCTTTTTGTATGGTCTTGGACTTGTTCTATTTATGGATTTGTAACTTTCTGATGTTGTTACTTGCCTGGAACTGTCCGTTGCTATAAACCCTAGCTTTTGGTCATGTTAGAAAGCTCTTTGAATATTTTGAACATGATCTCAAACCCTAGTCGTGGATGGGAAGTCCACCAAAATAAACATTAGTTGTGTTGTGGGCACCCCCGTGCACAACCGACATTGACACTACTCCGAAGAGGCCTCAAACCGCATGTTGTTCTCCACCTGGCATGTGATATCCATATGAATGTAACTAGATTTTACAAACCTCTTTGAGAATTTTGGGGTTGAGTTGGCTCCTGCTAAAATACTTGGGGAAGGGATGTTCGAGTTCTTGTCGATGAGAGAGACTGATGTCTTGACTTTGTAAGAAGCTTCATACCTATGGATTTTGCTACCCTATTGAGTTAGGTGTGTTATTGTGAGATTTAGTGAGCCTTGGATGTATCTGAGAAACGCCAAAGATCTGCTATTTCAGAGAATGCACAGGTGAATGATGTGTGATGTGAATTGTTCCAAGACAAACCAAAGCAAGCATACAAGTCTGTAAATTACGAAAATTCAAGAGAGATAATTGCAATAACACAAAAATAGTTGTAATTCAATATAATCAAATAGAATAATACAAAAGTTGTACATATAAGAGGTGAATGTGTAACCTCCTCCTAGAATCATGGAAATCTCCACATAGAATAGTGGTAACCAACACCTAGAATAGTGTAGTTAAGTGTATACTGAAGGAAATATATCCCATAAGTGTAGGGAAACTCCAAGTGAGGTGGAATATCCCGAGCATGATAATACAAATAAAGTGATGAAACTAAATCCTACACTAACACCCCATAAGAACAACTTAGGTGGGTAGTGAAAAAGGAAATTGGGTCCCAACAATAGGCCTGATGAGGTACCCATGTACAATGCAATCTCTCATAAGATAGAGAAAAAGGAAAAAAATTAGTGGGAAAAACTCCCCCCAAAAGAGAGATATGAAGAAGTGAACAGCCTAGAGACACCCCTAAAGATGGTGAAGTTGTTGATGTAGACCGTACCCGAAGAAGAGCTGGTAGATGAATGAACTTGCTCCCAACAAAAGGTTTGGTGAAGATGTCAACAACCTACTTTGAAGATTTACAGAATATCAAATCGATGACCTGCCCATGAATGAGCTCCCGAATGAAGTGCATGTGAATCTTAATGTGTTTGGTCATTTGATGAAGGACGAGATTCCTGTATATTTGGATAGTGCTTTGGTTATCACAAAAGATGATTGTAGGCTACCTGATCTCGATGCCAAGCTTAGAAAGAATCCCCTAAAGCTAAATATCTTTAGTAGCTGTGTTAACAACTTCCATGTACTCTGCCTCTATGGATGATAGAGCAATAACATTTTACTTCTTTCTCAACCAACTGATAGGACCAAAACCCAATGAGAAACTTTAACCTGAAGAGGACTAATGATAATCAGTGTTGTCGGCCCAATTTGAGTCTATGTAGTTGACCAATTCAAAGTCTGAACTAACCCTGTAGTGAATCCTATATCTGTGTGAGCCCAAAATGTAGTGCAATATCCTCTTAGCTTCTTTACTATGCAGCTCATTGGGTTCCTGCATGAACCTCGAAACAATACCAATGACAAATGAGATATCAGGCCTGGAGTGAGTCAAGTAAATAAGGATGCCAACAAGTTGTTGATACAAAGTAGTATCGACCAAGGGTGTGCAACAATCAGCCTCAATCTTGACTCCAAATAAGAATGGAATCGTAGATGGCTTGTAGTCAACCATGTGAAACCGAGCTAGAAGATCAAGAGAGTACTTGGGTTGTGCAAGTGAAATCACTAAATCAAACTATGTGATCTTAATGCTAAGGAAGTAGTACAGTAGATCCAAGTCAGTCATGGTGAATCTATCATGAAGAGTTGTCTTCACTGCTAAGATAACTGATGAAGTACTCCCAGTGATCAAAAGGTCATCAACATAAAGTACTAGTATCAATAATGATTCATCTCGACATAATAGATATACGTTAGGATCTGGATGGCACTGAGTGAAACTAAAAGTTAGGAGGAAGGAATCCATCTTGGCATACCAAGCCGTAGGGGTCTGCTTGAGGCCATAGATGGATTTCCTAAGTTTGCAAACTAAATATGAAACCTGAACAAAACCAAGTGGCTACTTCATGTAGATATCTTTTAGGGCTCTATGAAGAAAAGCACTCTTCACATCCATCTGGTGCACACTCCAACTGTGTGTTGTGGCTAAAACAATTGTGAGTCTAATCAAAGTCATCTTGTCTATGGGTGCAAATGTCTCTTAGTAGTCTATACCGGCTACTTGGGAGAAACCCTTAGCTGCTAAACAAGCCTTGTACTTGACAACTGACCCATCTGCTGCAAATTTGGTCTGATATATCCATCGACATGGAACCATCTTCCTTCCCTTAGGAAGTGAAGTCAAATCCCATTTGTGATTGTTGACAAAGGAATTATATTCCTCATACATAATACTACCCCACTCATGTATGCTCAATGCCTCTTAGAATGTCTGTGGATTTGTCACTGAATCATAGAAGGCATGTTGCCTACTCTGATAGTTTTTCCTAGTACATCTGTCATCCTCTAAATCCACTGCCCAAGTGCATGCACTTTGAGGTGTATACCTAGCCCAAAAAGGGTCCAAAGTGGGTGAGTCATGTGGTAGATTCTCATCCTTTGAAGTATGCAAGAAGTAGATGAGGATGAATTCTCATTACTTTGTTTGTTGTCTTAACTAGAAGAAGTAGAAGAATGCCTCATGAACCTGTTGTGGATGATCTAAATCCTCAGGTTGCTCATCAAAATTGAGTGAAGCTGAAATAGATGGAGGAGCGTCAAGTAGAGAGTCAGTGGGACTATCCTGAAACTTAACACTTCTCTTGATGAACAACAAATTAGTAGGATGGATAAGTATATAGCTCTTAACCCCCTCTAGATAGCCAACAAAGATGCAAGGCTTGGATTGAGGCTCCATTGCCTCGTGTTTATTTTTGGGGATGCGTGCCATTGTTGGTGTTCTGAAGACACTGGAGTGTTTAACTTATAGTTTCCTATTGTGTCAAGCTTCAAAGGGAGTTACATCTTTGAAATTTTTTGTGGGGAACCCGGTTCTCTATATATCGGCACAATTGATGGCATTTTCACAAAACTGTGAAGTGGATCATACAGTTTACTATCTATTTCAAGGACCTATTTTTTTTCTGCCACGCCATTCTATTGAGGAGTGTAAGGCAGTGTCTGTTATAGATCAATACCCTTTGTGGTGAAAAACTACTCAAATATGTTGCTAACATAATCCCCCCATTATCTCTTCAAAGAACTTTGATGCATTTCCTATATTGTTTCATAGGTAGTGCCTTGAAGTCCCTTTGTGGTGAAAAATTGCTCAAATTTGTTGCTAACATACTCTCCCCATTATCTCTTCGAAGAACTTTAATGCATTTCCTAGATTGTTTCACAGGTAGTGCCTTGAAGTCCTGAAAGTAATCAAACACTTTAAAATTTTGCCTAAGGAAGCAGACCCATGTATATCTAAAAACGTCGTCTATGAAGGTGAGAACATATATGGCTTTGATGAAAGCAAGATGCGGAAAATCCCCTATGAAATCATCGTGAATCAACTCTAAATGTGGTGAAGATCTCTAAGATTTTCCTTTGTCAAATTTGTTCCAGGGTGTTTGTCAAGAGCACAACCCTAGAAAGTCCCTATGAGAAACGAACTATAGGAAATCCTATAACCATGTCATGCTGACTAAGTTACTCAAGGTAGTGGTAGTTAAGATGGCCAAACCACTAATGCCATAATCTTCTAACTCCATTCGAATTAGAAGACCAATGCAGTAGGGGAAACAACAAGTGCAAAGTGTGAGAAGGTATTTAACCTACCATGGTGATCTGCCCTTTCCACTGCTATTGTAGGGTTGTTATGCAACTCCCTGATCTAAATTTAATATTGATCAAATATGACTCTCATGCCCTTTCCTATATGAGTCATCTGAGAAACTGATAGGAGATTATTGGAAAGTGAAGATATAATGGGAACATCTGTGAATGTTCCACCTTCAACTTCAACAGACCCTCTCCCTGAAATTGTAGCTAGGGTATCATCACTCAAATTGATGGAGGACATGTTATAGGGTTGTAAAGAAGAAAACTCAACTAGTGATGAACCCATGTGTTGTGAAGGACTAGAGTCGATAACCCACGAAGGAGTAAATGAGGATGAAACTGTAACTAGTGCCTTTCCTTTATGCTTCTCATTATCTCTTTACTTTTCCTTAGTAGATTTTTGGGTTAGTGAAGACTATTTCATAGACCTAGGGACCCCTATGTTTTTCTTCTCAAGGAGATGACCAATGTGGTCAATCTGCTTCTTCATACAATTGTGCTCATCATGCCCAAGTTGCTTGTAATAGGCACACTTAACCTTTTCCGTTTTAGGTTTCTCATTTGAATCGGAAGTTTCATTGGTAGAATTGGAAGATGTAGTGGATTTCTGTTCTTTCTTCTTTTCTAGATCCTTGCTTTTTTGCTTCTTCTCTTAGTTGCGAGAGGATTTCTGATTCTGATTCCCTTCAATGAGGGCTTGTGGTCTGGATGACTTCAAGGTGCACATTTGGATTAACTTGTGTTACTCCTTAGTCACAAGATGACAAAGACCATGTGGATCCAAATGCCCTCTTGGTAGCATATAAGGTAGAGACAAAGATAGTGTAGTCAAGACCTAGTTTGGAAAGCACTGAAAGAACTAGTTGTTCATCTTTCTTTTCTATTCCCCATTCTTTTAATTGTAGTCATAACAACTTGAGATTTGTAAAGAAATCTTCCAAAGTGTCAAAGTTTGTAGGACTTAAGTTGATAAGTTCTATTTCTAGGTCATGACCCCTCATAGTGTGAACTTTTCCAAACAAGGTTTCTAAGGTTGTCCACACTTGGTTTGGAGATGTGGCTAAAGCTATGTGAAAGAGGAGTTTAGGAGACACTGAAAGACATAAAATACCAAAAGCTTCATCACACTTATTAAACCACTTAACTTTGTCCGCATCTTCACTAGGCTCAGTTTCTAACCTCATTGTGATATGGTACGACCCTTTACTCCTAAGTACAATGATCATTTTTAATTTCCATTCCTGGTAGTTAAAAGGTGTAAGTAGTTTTATAGTACTTAGATCCACTAGTGTAGAAAGAAAAGTTGTGCTAGTTGCAGAAAATAATGAAATGTATGGAAAGAAAGAAGTGTTGAAGAAAAGTGAAAACACACTGAACACGCCCCCTGAGACTATATCAAGTAGCGCCACCCACGGTTTTGGCACTTTATAACATAGTGTGTTTCACAAAAGAAATAGGTCCATTGGTTTGGGAAATGAAAAAGTGGCACTCGATATTAAGCTACCAATAAAAAGTTTTACAATAATAGTTTCTTGTAAATAAGCAATACAATTGGTTATTTCTTGCAACTTTTTTCCTTCAATTTCAAGACCACTGGAGAAGAGTACATCATCTACAAAAAATGGGCGATGTTTGTTATAATATACTCTTACATCACCCCTCAAAAACCAGTAAAATTAAATATGGAGACGAAGGGAAACCTTGCCAACCTCTTGAAGATTGAAAAATGAAGAAGTTGCCCCAATAATGAGAATTGCAAAGGAAACAAAAGTCACACCCCATGATACAATTAACCAAAAATGAAGAATCTGCCCCAATAATGAGAATGGCAAAGAAAAATAAAGTCACACACCCCATGATCCAATTAACCTCATACACACTAGCCTACGGTAGAGCTAACAGGTCATGTCATAAGCTTTTGACAAGTCTGATTTGATAGCCATAGCTGCAACTCGGTATCTACAAAGAAAATGGGTGATGTTTGTTATAATATACTCCTACTCTACCCCTCAATAACCAGTAAAATTAAATATGGAGACAAAGGAAACCTTGCCTCAAACCTCCGGAAGATTGAAAAATGAAGAAGCTACCCCAATAATGATAATTGCAAAGGAAACAAAAGTCACACCCCATGATCCAATTAACCAAAAATGAAGAAGTTGCCCCAATAATGAGAATGGAAAAAGAAACTAAATTCACACACCCCATGATCCAATTAACCTCATACATACTAGTCTACGATAGAGCCAACAAGTCATGTCATAAGCTTTTGACAAGTCTGATTCGACAACCATAGCGTCCAAGTTCTAATTTAGGATTTTAAGAATATAGTTTACTCTCAAGTTTTTGATTTTGAATAAATTTTTAGATGTTTTGTTTTAACTGAAAAGAAAATATGAAATTAATTTCTTCTTAGTTTTTTTACTATTAGAATTATTTGATTTTTATTTTAAAATATTATTTTCATCCGATATCATCATTTTTATACTGTAAATATCATGAAACTAAGTAATATTTACTGTATATTTACTATCTCACTTTATCATGGCCTGTAATTTCTCTATCCTGGCCTAATCTCTCTCTATCACAAGTTGATCCCCCTCTATGATAGTTAGGTCTTGTTGTGTAATGGCATGGTCTCTATGAGAAATGGCTCTTTGGCTCTCGCCTACAACCTGAAGTTGTAAAGTTGTCACCGGATGTAACTATTGTTGTAAGGAAGCCACTTGCTTGCTAGCCTGTGTATCCTGTGCATCCTCCACCATCTCCTCACCACCCCTACCATCTCGTTCAAAGCTTGGTGGACTATGTCATGGACTCGCGTGAGGGGGTGATGGAGGTCCCTACAGTGGTGCCCGTAAAGGAACATGAAGGGGCATCCGTGGTGCCACTACCTGTGGGTGTAACACTACCTACTCTTGGACTAATATATGTTGTTGGATAGTACCTATTGCTCTAGTACCCCTAAATTTGGTCCTCCTTGTGGACTTGCTTGTGCCTGTGCCTTGTCCCCCCTGTGTTGTGGCATCCAATAGCTCTTGTGGTATAGAAAATCTACATGGTAGTACTATTAAATACAACGCTGCATAATCTGGGGTCATCTCGAGATCCACTATCTACACTAGTTGTACCCAAGGTTGTGGAACTGTCGACACTAAAATTTTCCTCCATAATTTCTATTTCATTAATGTATGTATTAAAAATAGGATGTTGTTAAGTATAATTAGTAGTAGCGTCTGATAGAAGATAACGGCGCCGTCAGTACGGTGCCGCCAATAATGTGGAGTACGGTAATAGTCAAAGTACAATAGGAATGTTGTAAAAAGTAAATATTTGTAGTAAGTGGTCCGGTAATGTTAAAATGTCAAAGTTTGGGTAATTAGAGAAGTAGGGTCTACATGATTAGGAATTAGAAATATTATATTGGTAATAAAGACAAGGAGTGAGGTCATAAATATTTTGTGTATTTTATTTGTAAAAATTCTAAAAATGTGGAACCCATGTAAGATGATAAGGTTTATCTTATCTTAACAAATAAGCTTACATGTATAGATAAGAGTTAAGGTATGGAATATGATTCGTCAGAGTGGATTTCTTATCCTATCTTAGAGATAAGATGGATAAGCTTGGAAGTTCTATAAATAGAGAGGCCACCCCCCTCATTTAGCATAGAAGGAAGCAGTGAGAAATATTGTAGGAAGTGTGTGAAGGAAGCCATCAGTTTAAAGGTGTGTTGAAGAAGCCATTAAGAGGTGTAATTGTAAAGTTTCTCCCATAGTCTTGGTGAAAGACAAGTGAAGTCAATAACACTTGAAGTACCTCATGGGTGAGATTGTAACAGTTTCATGTTAATATTATAATTTATTTTGATATTTCAGATTTGTCATCATTCTGTCTTATCATAGTCGATGGTATTCTTGTGTTATGTTGTTGTTTTGTTTCCAGATTACATCCACCAAACTAAAGGCTGTGCATTAGTAAATAATCATAGCACGAGGAGTTCCCGGTGAAGAATTATCATAGTGCCGGATTGGTGATGACATTTTGGTTCCGTTGCCGGGACCATTCCTTGTTGGTGGATTTTCTGGAGAGATATTCCCACTTAGTCAAAAATCAATTAGAGGGTAACCTTGTTTTTACTATGCACAGTAGTTACCATGGTAAAGTCATTTTTGACATGAATAGTAGTTACCATGGTAAAGTCATTTTTGCTGGAATAGTATTTACCACAGTAAAGTCACTTTTTACCGTGAATAGTATTTACCGCAGTAACTTCACTTTTTACCATGAATAGTATTTACCGCAATAACTTCACTTTTTACCGTGAATAGTGTTTACCACAGTAAAGTCAGTTTTTAACGCAGTAAGTCAAGTTTTACCATAGTTTACCGTGATCATTTCTGTTTTACCGTAGAAAGGTGTAAAGTCACTTTTTAGTATAGTGATTCCAATTATTTGTACACATAAGTCTTGTTGATTGTACTTGTGGGTTGGTATTTCACGGTGGTTACTTTTGAAAATGGGAAATATTCTTGTTTTTTCAGCTCAATCTAATGAAGATGCTTCTTCTTTCATTCAAGAGTTTAAGTGATCTTGTATTTGTAATGGCCTTATAAGAAGGGAACAATGGACTGAATTTTTTCCTACCTTTTTGGATGGTTCAACACTTAGGTGGTTTGAAACATTAGGTGATAATGTGAAAAATTCATGGGATTTATTAACTGAAAGTTTTCTTGAAGAATTTGCTGAACAACAGAAATATGTAGATCTCATGATCGAGATCACAAAGCTATCCCAAGGAGAGAAGGAGAAGATAAGGGATTATCATGCTCGTGTTCTAGAGCTAAGGAGGAAGCTCGATGCCCAGATCCGGAAGGAAGGATTAGCGGATGGGTTGATGAATGGCGTGGATAATCTCCTCTATAAGCACTTCATTCTTGGGATGAAGCCAGAGTTCAGACAATGAGTGAAGTATGATCGCCCGGCCACCATTGAACAAGCAAAGGAGATTGCAAGAAGGCAAGAAGAAAGCATGGAAGAGGAGCCCAAAGAAATTGTTACTAAAGTAGAGCCTACACCAGCACCTTTGGTCCAGAATCCACAACCACTCCCGGTGAGCACAAATATTTCTCCTAGTACATCTACTGAGTATGAAGATTTGCTCAAAAAGATGGGTCAGTTAACTATTAATCTTCTTCAAGGAAAGGAATTTAGTTCTCAGGGAGGAGATAGAGGTCCAAAAAGAAATATTTCTGAAGTTGTATGTTATGGTTGTTATAAAAAGGGTCATTATAAGTATAATTGTCCAGATAGAGCTTCTACATCTGGTAAAGGAGATAATGATAAAGGAAAAACACCTGTGAATTCTTTTGATGTAGTAGATAAGAGCAGAAATAATCAAGTAGATGTGTTTGTAACAAAAAGAAAGAAAGAAAAAGATAATCAAGATGGAAATGATCCTAAGAAGATGAAAGAAGAAACTAGTAAGAAACATAGGAGAAGAAAGTTGGGTGTGCATGATTTTTTGATTTCACAGGGGCAAGGACCATACTCCATCTTGGAAGATCTGTCCAAAAGGCCTACAAATATTACATATGGTCAACTCTTGGCTATGTCTTCTGAGAAGAGGTGGGAGTTGCGAGGTGGACTCAATGCTTGAAGAAGGAAGGAGGTTGAGGTCCCTGTTTTGGAGGCAGAGGCAGATCCCTATGCTCCACAAGCTGAGGTATTATGTAATGGTCTTTCAATTCATGATGTCTTAGTTGATGGAGGTGCTGCAGTCAATGTAATGACCGAGTTTGTAATGAATATGTTGGGTTTAAAAATTGATCACCCTTCAACACTTATGTTAAGGTCATTAAATAAAGGAAAAACTAAACTAGAAGGTGTAGTTTCAAATGTGGCAATATCTGTTATGGGTGTGGTATGTGTGGTAGAATTTCAGGTGATAAAAAATGGTACTGTTGCGTACCCAATGCTGCTGGGAAGACCATGGCTAAGGAGAGTTCATACAAGAAACTACTGGAATGAAGGTTTCATGACACTTGGACGTGGTAGAGATAGGGTGAAGATAAATGTGATCCCTCGACATCATAAGGCAGAACCTATGGATTCAAGTGATGAAACTGATGATTGGACATCCTCTGATTACTCTAGTACCAGTGAAGTGGACACTGAAGATGAAGAAAGTGAGGTGGATGTTTCAGTCATGGATATCCTTCCAGTCACACCAACTCATGACCCCATAAAATTATCTGAAGAAGAAGTTGATGATCGTCTCCAACAAATAAAGATTGGTGATGTTGTGATGGAGAGTGAGAAGGAATCCTACCTCCAGCTCTTTCGAAGGTACATACACCTATTCACTTTTGATTACAAGGAACTCCGTCAAGTAAGTTGGATAGAACATTGTATTAAGCTAGTAGATGGTGCTAAGCCCATAAAGCAAATGCCATATAGAATGAATCCTAATTTTTCCAAGACTGTAAAAGAAGAAATATATAAGTTATTTGATGCAGGATTCATATTTGCTGTGGAGAATTCAGAATGGGTTTCTCTCATTGTGTTCTCAATAAAAAAGAATGGGAAGCTACGCATTTGTGTTGATTACAGGAAGCTCAATAAGGCAACAAAGAAGGATCATTACCCTCTTCCATTTTCAGATCAAATCTTAGACGAAGTAGTTGGCCAGGAGTGCTATAGTTTTGCTGGTGGATATAATGGCTACAACCAAGTTCGTATAGCAGAGAAAGATCAGTTGAAGACCACGTTCACCACTCCTTGGGGAACGTTTGCTTATAGAGTTATGTCTTTTGGGTTGTGTAATGCTCCAGCAACATTCCAGCGTTTGATGAATAGGGTGTACGAACCCTACATTAGGACCTTCATCAGAGTATTTCTGGATGATTTTTGCATCTATGGGAGCAAGTTGAACCACCTGCACCAAATGGAGACAACATTTCAAAGGTTAGATGAAGCACAAGCCTCACTAAACCCTACAAAGTGTGTCTTTGGATGTTCTAAAGGCATTTTGTTAGGGCATGTTGTATCCAGAGATGGTATTGGTACTGATCCTGATAAAGTTTCAAAAATCAAATATTTACCATTTCCTCTTAATAGAAGTAAGTTGAGATCATTTTTAGGCCATGTGGGTTACTATAGAAGGTTCATCAAGAATTTCTCAAAGATTACACAGCCACTAACCCAGTTCTTGAAGAAGGATGTTACTTATGAACCAGGAAATAAGACGCATGAAGCTTTTGACAATTGAAGGAAGCCCTGGTGTCTTCACCTGTTTTGAAGAATTCGGATTGGAGCAAGCCATTCATTATGTACACTGATGCCTCAGATGCAGCACTAGGAAGTAATTTGAGCCAAAAGGATGAAAATGGGAATGAACATCCAATTTACTTTGGGAGCAGACAAATGAGCAGTGCTGAGGTAAATTATACTGTAACTGAAAAAGAGGCTCTGGCTATCATTTTTGCAGTAAAGAAGTTTAGAAATTACTTCCTAGGGAAAAAATTTCTAGTTGTAACAGATCATCAGGCTCTAAAATATATTGTAAATAAGCCTAACCCATCAGGGAGGATAACAAGATGGATAATTTTGCTACAAGAGTTTTAATTTGATATTATAGATAGTCAAGGAAAGAAGCATGTCAATGCAGATGCACTCTCTCGAGCCTATGATGGTTTAGGATCATCTTGTGATGATGATGATTTCCCCGATGCAGCATTTTTATCCCTTGACACAATCCCTAGTGAATACATAGATATTTGGAATTATCTGAATGAATTCAAGTTTCATGATGGTGCCAATGCAAAGACTAAGAGAAAGATTACTCAAGCCAGTCGTCCATATTCTATTCTGCATGGAGTATTAGTTCGAATAGGATCTGATGGACAGTATAAGATGGCAGTTGGACGTGATCAAGGGAAGGAACTGCTAGAAGAATTCCACAATGGTACATGTGGAGGGCACTTCTCTGGACAACTTACAGCAAGAAGGATCTTGGATGCAGGTTATCACTAGCCCACTCTTTTTAAAGATTGTTATAATTATTGTAAGACATGTGATATTTGTCAAACACATGGTAACTGTAAGACTTCATTAGCTCCATTATGTCCTATTCTTCCCCTTGGTCCCTTTGAAAAGTGGGGGAATAGACATTGTAGGTCCACTTCCAACTACATCACGCCAAAATAAGTATATTGTAGTTGCCACAGATTATTTAACCAAGTGGGTTGAAGCTAGGCCATTGAAAACAGCTTCCATGGATGAAGTGGCAAGGTTCATATATGAACGCATTGTCACCAGATTTGGTTGCCCATTAGAAATTGTAACAGATCAAGGAATCCACTTCATTAATGAGGTGGTAGAAGCCCTAGTCAATAAGTTTTCTATTAAGCACAGGAAGGCAACAACATACAAGCCAAGCACAAATGGATAGGTGGAATGAACAAATTTTGTGTTGTGTCAAATTCTAGCAAAAGATGTAGCCTTACAGGTACATAAATGGGATAAAAGGATTCATGTAGCATTGTGGGCATATAGGGCAACATTAAAGTCAGCAACATGATACTCCCCATTTCAGTTGGCCTATGGCATTGATCTAGTTCTTCCTATTGAATTTGATATTCCCACTGGTGAGAGTTATGAAAAATGAAAGGATGGATGAAAGTGATTCAGTAAAAGAAAGGTTGGTACATCTTCATATGCTGGAGGAAATGAGAGAAATAGCAAAGGATACAAGCCATAAGAAGAAAATGAAGCAGAAGGAATACTTTGATCAAAAGATCCGGTGGTCTCCATTTCATGTGAATGACTTGGTTCTAGTATATGATTCCAGATACAAAAAAAGAAGACAGAGAAAAATTTCTTCCAAAATGGATGGGGCCCTACAAAAAAGCAACTGTGCATGAAAATGGTACGTACCGACTGGAGGAATTGGATGGCACTCCCATTACGAAATGGGTCAACCACGACAAGTTGAAGATTTTCCAAGCATCAGAATAGTCTACTCCGAGGACGAAGTAGAAGCTAGGAAGGGGGAAGATGTCGACACTAGAATTTTCCTCCGTAATTTCTATTTCATTAATGTATGTATTAGGAATAGGATGTTGTTAAGTATAATTAGTAGTAGCGTCTGATAGAATATAACGACGCCGTCAGTACGGTGCTGCCAATAATGTGGTAGTACGGTAACAGTCAAAGTACAATAGGAATGTTGTAAAAAAGTAAATATTTGTCGTAAGTGGTCTGGTAATATTAAAATGTCAAAGTTTGGGTAATTAGAGAAGTAGGGTCTACATGATTAGGAATTAGAAATATTATATTGGTCATAAGGACAAGGAGTGAGGTCATAAATATTTTGTGTATTTTATTTGTAAAAATTCTAAAAATGTGGAACCCATGTGAAATGATAAGGTTTATCTTATCTTAAAAGATAAGCTTACATGTACAGATAAGAGTTAAGGTATGGAATATTGATTCGTCAGAGTGGATTTCTTATCCTATCTTAGAGATAAGATGGATAAGCCTGGAAGTTCTATAAATAGAGAGGCCACCCCCCTCATTTAGCATAGAAGGAAGTAGTGAGAAATATTGTAGGAAGTGTGTGAAGGAAGCCATCAGTTTAAAGGTGTGTTGAAGAAGCCATTAAGAGGTGTAATTGGTAAAGTTTCTCCCATAGTCTTGGTGAAAGACAAGTGAAGTCAATAACACTTGAAGTACCTCATGGGTGAGATTGTAACAGTTTCATGTTAATATTATAATTTATTTTTATATTTCAGATTTGTCATCATTCTGTCTTATCATAGTCAATGGTATTCTTGTGTTATGTTTTTTTGTTTCCAGATTACATCCACCAAACTAAAGGTTGTGCATTAGTAAATAATCATAGCACGAGGAGTTCCCGGGTGAAGAATTATCATAGATGCCGGATTGGTGATGACAGAACCACCTATAAGAAGATGTTGTGGTCCCGTCTTAACCTAATTCAAGGCCCCATATGGAAAGTCTCTCTGTATCTGCGTGCATACCACATCTCATCACCAAGAATCCCTTGGATTAGACCGAACTGACGCCGGACCCTGTCCACTCTGTACCACTCCAAGACATCACTCCTCCTAAGGATGAAATGATCCATTGCCGTGGTACTCAACTCAACTACATCATGAGGCCACTGTTACAACCTATAAGGATGTAATTTGATCATGTGGGGTTGTACCCCATCAAACTATCACCTGTAATCATTTGTGCCCCCCTATGGCTGCGAATATTGTCCCCATCCAGAACCCATCCCATGACAGATGGCTCTCCATGAACTTAAGCATTCAAACTTCTTACGGGACTGCAATTGCACTATAATCCCAGGCCCATATCTGTAATAAAGTGGCAGGACCCACTTACCTCTACCCATGATAAGCTATCAAGTGTAAAACAATGTATAAATGAGTCACTATACATTTTCCCCAACATACACCTCTCCCTGAAGCATTATTCTATCAACCCCATCGACACTCAAGGAGGAATCCTTCCTTCTACTAATTTTATTCCCAAAATTTACTTGTTTATGCTTGTCTACTATATTTTAAGTGAAGTTCCTTCATTTTACTAATTTTTCTTCCAAAATTTACTTGTTTATACTTGTCTACTATATTTGAAGTGAAGTCACTTAATTCACCTCTAACAGGAGCAAATGTAGACACCTAAATTCCACTTTGGCAATCTTATTGACAAATGTACATAAATTATTCTCATTCTTCCTGATTCCATTATAATTAGTAATTTCCGCTAGTTAACTAACATTTCTTACAATTTTGGCCAATTAACAACATATTGTTGATTTCCTAATCTCTTTAGCATTCAGGATGCCACTTTACGATGAATCATAAGACAAAATCCTTTTCCGAATAGACAATTAGTGAATATTAGCTAATTAAGCCTATCTTTCCTTTGTTTTGGTCGATAAACCCTATTATTGGCTCAAACCCCTCTTCCAGCCACTCTAAATCACCCCATTTCCCTCCACAACATCTCAACAAGCTTTAAAATCTTATCCTAGCCTCCTAATTGACCCTACGTGGTTGATTAAGACTCATCACATCTTAATCACTTGTTAATTCACTAATTATGACTAGCAATGCCTTAATCATGATTAGCATTCTTAATCCAATTTGTACTTTTAGTTCAAATATGTACCGAAATGCTAGTTTTCCTCAAAGGTAAAACTATAAAAAAGGACTAAGTATCTCCCCTTAAACTTTACACCATGCTTTGATTTACATCTCATATAAGAAATATGATATATAACGAAGCTCAATCCTTGACTAAAGTCTTCAATGGGGTTAGTAGATGGATATCCAAAATGACAGTGTAGTCATATGGAGAGGCCATTTCACCTTGTTTGGAGTAGCAACCATGCCAGTTTTATTTCCCTCTTAGATCTGTTTAGGTCTTTGTTAGTTTAGCAATTTAAAATATTAGTAAGCATGATTAAGTAGATTTTGAATTACATTCATGTTAGTTAATATTCCATTAAATTTTTATCATTAATGGTACATTTCTATACTTAAATCCTTGGCTATAGATGGCAATGGTGTTAGCCAACCTTAAATAGTCATGTTATTTGCTTTGTAGCGTTTAGGGTGCTTTCAGTTGCAGAAAATAATGAAATGTGCGAAAAGACAGAAGTGTCGAATAAAAGAGGAAACACATTAAACACCTCCCTTGAGAATATGAAGCAGTGGCCCCCATAGTGTTGGAAATTTATAATTTAGTGTGGTTTACAAAGTAAATAGGTCCATTACTTTGGTAAATGAAAATTATTTAACTTTTGCAAATAGCGGCACTCGACATGGAGCTACCAATCAAAATTTTTACAATAATAATTTCTCATAAGTAAGCCCTATTTTAAATGTATTTGTACTAATTTTGAAATGAACTTTTTTTTATCGAATTATAGTTTTAGCAAAAGGAGGTGGGTTTTGATGAGTCCAAGAATAAGCACCCTTGCCACAGTCGAAAGGTTATTCTGGCGAGGCCGTAAAGGGCCGAGACAAAGATGTTTTTTTTACGGTTGTACACAAGTTGTGGTCACGTTGGATCAAGGAGATATATACTGCGGACCTTAAATTTCCATAGATCTGTGCGTAGTGAACAACTGTGCCCATGGGACTTAAAAAACCAATAACTCAAGTTGGATCTTCAATGCATGAATCCGCTGTTGGAAACTCTATGTAGGTTTTGAAACGCCTCTTGAATAGAAAAAATGCCATTTGCAAGTTTGAACATACATGCAAAGCACTACCACATGTGAAAACACCCTTCACAGGTATGCAATAGAGTTCTAGATCTGGATAAATCTTCCAGAGAGCCTGTAACAATGATTTAGGGCTTCAAAATACCATTCTCCAGAACTGTATATGAACTATGCAAGCAAGTAAACTTCAAAATCTTGTAAATAGGTTATATACCCACAAACCAGGCAACACCATCACCAAAAAAACACCAAACTACTTGCAAATAATAGATCTCCGTGAAGAAAATATCTCTTCACAGCCATCTGGTCAACATTCCAACCATGTGCTCCGACTATAACAAGTCTAATTCTAATAGAAGTCATTTTGGCTATGGGTGCAAAGGTCTTTGAGTAGTTTATGCCGGCTACCTGTGAAAAACCCTTGGCTACTAACCGAGCATTGTACTTATCAATTGACTCATCTACTACAAATTTGGTCCCATATTTCCATCGACATCAAACCATCTTTTTCTCTTACGAAGTGAATTCAAATCCCAAGTTTGATTTATGAGTAACGAATTATATTCCTCATGCATAACACTATCCTAACCAAGTATCTCTTATGCCTCTTGGAATTTTAGTGGATTTTGTCACTGAAGCATAGAGAAGGTATGCTGCCTATTCTGATAGTTTGCTCAAATACGTTTGACATCCTTTAACTCCCATGCCCGAGTGCCTGCACTCTGAAGTGTCTGTTTAGCCCAAAGATGGCTTGAAGTGGCCGAGTCATGTGCCAAATTCTCATTCTCTGAAGTATGGCTAGAAGTAGATGAGGATGACTCCTCATTACTTTGCTCACTATCAGAATTGGAAGAAGTAGAAGACTCTACCTCATGAAATTGTACCTCACAAAGGTGACACTTTGGACAAGTCCTTCGGTGAAAAATGATTTCTGGCACCAAGGAAGGGTCCGTTGTTCACAAGAATTTCAGGTTTATCGCCGTTCATAAGAATTTCAGGTTTAGGCGTACGATAACTTTTTTCTAACCTGGTCTTTGCCTTCATTTGAGTCCCTTGTGAGCCTACCCCTCGTTACCTTGATCCGGCTGATCCAACCTTTTGAATGCGGTGAATTTTGACTTTGAATGAATCCATCTCATGTCGGGAGAAACTTCATAGTGTCATTTTTAGCATGTAACACGTGGCATTCTACCCTTGTACATCCCATCTAACTTTGAGGACATCCACATTTCTTCATTTCCTTGCATGTTCACTTCTGAAAATTGTTTAGAAAACATCAAAAAACATTCGTATAATGTTTGAAAACCCCAAAACATACAAATAAGTTCCTTGGAAAAATCAAACATTCAAATATGTTTCGTAGAAAACTCCAAAAACAATAGAAAGTTGTCTTAGAGGTGATACCCAAAAACAACAAAAAATGTCCCATTGCTTTTAGTTGGTTTGTTTTTTAGTTGCATTGCTTTTTCGTATTGTTTACTTTAAGTTGGATTTACTTACTTACTTAGATTGAATGTTATTTTAATCTGTGGTGCATTGCATTGAGTTCATTTTATCTTGCATACTTGTAGATAATTGTGTTGCCTTGGTTATATTTGTTTAACGTGTGTTTCTTATTTTACTTGTACATTTTGTTATCATTTCATCATCATATCAAATAAACCATCACATCTATACATCATATATCAATAAATGCTAAGTCTACATCACACATGTATGCTAAAGCTAATCATCAAGTACCGTAACATCAATGGGGCAAGAGGGGTTGTGCACGATCACAAATCTATACTCCCACACCAATATCAAAAATTAAACCATGTTTTACACAAAGTATCTGATCAACATGCAATATGACATCAGCTAAGGCTATCTTATAATCTAACAAACATGTGATACAAACATAAAACATATGGATGAAGCATGATATCTCATAAGCAAAAAAGTGACACGTCAGTAATCCATCAAATCATCATATATCATCATAAGTATAAATGTCCATGTACAAAGCAGTGTCTAAAAATTACATCCAATAAAACAAGCCATCATGGGCATCTATAAAAAAAGGTGCCTTCATCACGAAGCATAATAAAAAATGACTATATAACGTACATCTGTACAAAATGTGCCTTCGTCATGAGGCATGATAAAAAATAGTACATATACATCCGTACAAAAGTATGCCTTCACATCAAGGTGATACACCAAAAACATACCTCTAGTACATTAATAAGAGAGTCAACCATGACTCTCACCCTCTCTGGGACTGCCTAGCCTAGGGCCTTGAGGAGGAAGTAGCTGATGTGATGGTCCTATAGAGGTCATTCCACTCTACTAAACTATAGGATGTTGAACTGATCTGGTTGATCGTGAGGTTCTCTGGGATCTAGAGTATGGCCCTACTAATATCTAACTGATCAAAAGGGGTAGCCCTCTATCCCTCTGGGATGACCTGGTGGTAGAATGCCTTGTAATAGGAGGTCATGCAACACTAGCTCTCATGGTATCTGTTAATATGTTCAACATCCAAGATGTTGATGATGGTCGTAATAAGGGCATCAAAATCTCCTGTCACTCTGGTTATATCTTCTTGAACCTGTGTACGCTCTATTTTCCACTAAACCTAATCAACCACTAACTAATCCCTTTCTTCCTGCAAGTTGTTGACTATCTATGATCACCTGATCTCGCTTTGTCATGGCCTAGTAATCTTCTGTGTCTTGGCTTGATCTCGCTCTATCACAAGTTGATCCCCCTCTGTGATAGCTAGGTCTCTATGTGTAATGGTCTAGTCTCTCTGAGAAATGTCTTGGTCCCTCTCAACTATGCAATCTGAAGCTGGAGAGCTATCACCTACTGTATAGCTTCTACTGTAAGGCAACCACTTGCCCACCTACCCATGTATCCATGAGCATCCTCCTCTATCTCGTCACCAGCCCTCGCCATCTCCTCCACCTCTTGGTGGATTGTGTCATGGACTCACATTAGGGGGTGATGGAGGTCCCTGTAATGGTTCCCGATAATGGAACCTGAAGGGGTATTTGTGGTGTCCAATACCTATTGTTGCACCATTGCGTGCTGCTATACTAAAACCTGTTGCATTGTTTCACTAAGACCTATGCTTGTGCCCTAGGAACTAGCACCTTGTACTACACTGCGCTGCGACATCCAATACCCTCATGTTGTATAGTCAATCTCCATGGTAGATCTGTCACATACAATGCTGCCTAGGATTCGTGTTCGACCATAGACCCCCTATGTGTTTTTGCTATACCCAAGGCTGTGGATCAACCTATAAGTGGTATGGTGCAATCTCCGTGGATAACCTAATTCAAGTCTCAATATGCAAAGTATCTATGTATCTATGTGCATACCACATCCATCACCAGGTCATCCCTTGGATGATACCATACTGATGTTATACCCTGTCCACTTTGTACCACTCCAAGATATGACTCCTGCTCCCAAGGACCACATGATCCATTGCCCATAGTACTCAACTGCGGGCCTACATCCTGAGGCCATTGTTACATCTTGTAGGCCACCATTTCATCATGTGAGATTGTACCTTTTCAAACTCTCACTTGTAATAATTTGTGTCCCCCCTTGTGGCCGAAAATATTGTCCACATCTCGAAACCCAACCCATGAGAGATGGCTCTCTAAGGACTCGAGCTCTCAATCCTCCTACGGGACGTCTGATTGCAATATGATCCTTTTCCACTCAGTACCACTCCAGGATATGACTCTTGCTCCCAAGGATGACCATGATCCACTGTCACGGTACTAAACTCACTTGAATCTTAAGGTCACTGATACAACCTTTTAGGCCGCCATGTTGATCATGTGGGGTTGTACCTCTGTCATAACTCTCACCTGTAGTAATGTGTGTCCTCACATGTGGCCATGCAAATATCATCCCCATCAGGAACCCAACCCATAATAGATGGCTCTCCAAGAACCTCGAGCTCTCAATCCTCCTACAAGGCATCCCAATCGCAATATAATCCTAGGCTTGTATTTGTAATCAAAGTGGCATGACACACTAACATTTTTCCATGATAAGATATATCAAGTGTAAATCAACATATAAATGAGTTAGTATACACTGACCCCAACAATACACCTCTCCCTGAAGCAGGTCGTGAATCACTCAAATGAGACCAAGAGGGAATCGTGCACCAGTCTTTCTAGGAAATAATATGCCGCTGACAAGATCTAATAAGAATACAAGGACCCGTATCCTAGCCATGGATTGGCCATGCACCCCCTAATGAAGACTGGCATACTCTGGCTGGGTATATCTACTACTCGAACTAGCTCGACTATCCATCTCTGAATACGGTCTTAGTGACCATCATAGGTGATCAAGCGATCCTGGAAAGGAACTCGTAAGATCTGCCATACATCCTCCAATGTAATGATCATCTCGTCAGTAGGAAGATGGCCATCTCTCAGCTAAGGCTATGAGCAGGTCATGATCTAAGGTAATCAGTGGCATGTGAGCCATGTGAGATAAACCGGTCACCTCCAGGGTGATCTCCAAGAAAATCTGGTCACGTCGGCTAAATGTCACCTCATAGGCCTGAGTTCACGCCCTATCACTCCCATGACTCTAGCACATCCAAGTCCACCTACGGAGCCAATCAATTCATTTATTATGATCTTATTCTTCTATTCTATCATCTAATTTTCTATTTTATCATCAAATTCTTCTATTTTACTATATAATTCATCTATTTTTACCATCTGGGTTTTCAAAAACCTTCATTTTCTTCTAACGGCATTATAAAAATGTATTTTATGCACTGGCGTACCCCTAGCGGCACACGCACCTGGTGGCACCATCAAACCCCCTAGTGCATAGGTGCACATAGCACACCAACGCATGCTCTTCAACACACTAGCACACCCCTCGGCACATAGGAACATTCTTGTTTTTCCTCAAAACAGTTATGTGCATAAGTGCACCCCTTGGTGCACTAGCATATGCATGACCTAGTCATTTTCTCAAGTTTAGCATAGGTGCATTCTTATTTTCATAGGCACATATGTGCCCACGCATACCCTAGTCAATAGCGCATAAGTGCACCCCTTTGTGCACCAGCACATGCACACCCCCACAAAACTCAAAAATAAAAAATAAATTAAACCCAATGCAATGCATAGGTGCACCCATTTGTTGCACCAGCGCATATGCACCCATGCATGCGCAGCATAGGCACACCCCCCATTTTTACCCTATTTTAAACCCTAAAAAATGCAATTTTAACCAAAAATTAAATGCTTTAAAAATGAGGTAAAAAGGGAAGCTTTGTGTACTTGTGGTCCATCCACTGGGAGCCTCATGTAGTCTCTCATGTGATCTGCACATGGTGTCTCTAGTTCTATACCCTCACCATTTCCTCCTGTAGGTCAGGATTCCAATCAACAGTAAAATGGTAAGTGAATGTGGTAAATGATTTGGCCGTGATGGCTTATATACCCATTTTTACCTCCCGTGACGTGTTTCTCACCCCCGAGGTGCCCTGAAGCCATCGTGGTTCTTCTATATTCTTCTACAACTCAACATGATGATTATTTTAAATAAATAATTATTTACGTGCCTGTTTTTGCTACATTGGGGCATGTTTTGCTTTTCGGCGGCCTTTTCTACTACCTGGGGCATATTTTTACCTTACGGTCACTTTTAGCGTTGTCTCACAACTTCGTTATTTCTTTTATAATATTTTCTTCTGTAAAAATATAAAAAAATCAAACAAACCCAAAAAATTTCAAAAAAATTGGTAAAATCATTAAAAATCCAAAAAATAGCAAAAATGTAAAAAAATTCAAAAATTGGTAAACATCATGCACACAGCTAAAGCCTGTATTAAATGCATTATCCTTGAACATCGAAATTTGTCCTACAAAAACATATTTCTAAGGTTCTTTCTTGTTCTAGTCTCAAACAACTTGCGGATCATCGTGATCTACCTCCATTAGCAAAAGTTTAGGCTTGCTTACTATGTCAGTACTCCCATGCAACAGTGAGTTGCCAGAGATTGTGTCATAGTGACACGAAAGCTTTTCCATGGGACTACTTGTGACCTTTGTTATTCCCCTCATATGTATCCTTGCTTGGGGCACCATTTTAACCCTTTTCGTTACAACACGAACATTTGGGAACTAAAGCTTGATAACCAAAACATTGGTACAACTGTCTTGGAACATTGTTTGTTTGATTATGTGTGATTGTACTGGTTTCTCTGTTAGTTTCCTGGTTTACTTTCTCATATTGCATTTCATTGCTGTATATTATATGGAGTTAAAACATCATTTTACTTTTTTATTGCATTGCATTATGTATGTGGCATGGAGTTACGTATTTTTAGCAATGAACAAATGTTAGTAATTTATCTTTTCATGTTATCTTACACTTTTGTTTATTTCAATAAAGGTCGATGATGTAGATCTAGGGGAAAAATGATACAACAAAGTTGCTTATTAAAGGATTGGATGCAAAGATTGGGCTTGTCCTATATTCTCCATTATCATTTCTTCTTCCATTATCATTTATTATCACTACTAATTTTTCTTCCAAATCACCTGGGGAAATAAACAACCATGTTTATCCCTATCATTTTATTTCTTCTGTTTGAATCAATTTTTGATTTGTGCTTGTTTTATCTTATCTCCTCTATCTGTTTCAATCATATTTTTTATCATCAATTGACTTTTTCTATCACCCCATCAACACTATTTGAGGGGGAATCCTTCATCCTACTAATTTTTCTTCAAAAATTTACCCATTTATGTCTTGTCTACTATATTTGAAAAGAAGTTACTTAATTCACCTCAAACAGGGGCAAATGTAGACACCTACATTCTGCTTTTGCAATCTTATTGACAAACGCACACAAATCACTCTCATTCTTTCCAATTCCATTATAATTAGTGATTTCCACTAATTAACTAATGTTTCTTACCATTTTGGCCAATTAACAGCACATTTTTTATTGCCTAACCTCTTTCACATTCAGGATGCCACTTTACAATGAATCGTAAGTCAAAATCCTCTTCCAAACAAACAATTAGTTATTATTAGCTAATTAAGCCTATTTTGTCCTGTTTTGGTCAATATTCCCTATTATTGGCTCAAACCCCTCTTCCAACCACTCAAAATCACCCCATTTCCCTCTACAACATCTCAACAAGCTTTAAAAGCTTATCTTAGCCTCCTAATTGACCCTAAGTGGTTGATTAAGGCTCCTCACATCTTAATCACTTGTTAATTCACTAATTGTGATTAGCAATTTCTTAATCATGATTAGCATTATTCGATCTAATTTGTACTTTTAGTCCCACATGCACCAAAATGTTAGTTTTTCTCAAAGGTAAAACTATAAAAAGGACTAAGTATCTACCCTTAAACTTTACACCATGCTTTGATTTGCATCTCATATAAGAAATATGATTTATATCCAAGCTCAATCCTTGCCTAAAGTCTTCAATGGGGTTAGTAGATGGATATCCAAAATGACCATGTAGTCATTTGGCAAGGCCATTTCACCTTGTTTGGAGTAGTAACCATACCAATTTGATTGCCCTCTTAGATTCTATTTAGGTCTTTTTTAGTTTAGCAATTCAATATATTAGTAGGCATGATTAGCTAGATTTTGAATTATATTCATGTTAGTTAACATTCCATTAAGATTTTATCTTTAGTGTTACATTCCTAGACTTAAAGCCTTGGCTATAGATGGCAATGGTGTTAGCCTCCCTTAATTAGTCATGTTATTTTCTTTGTAGAGTTTAGGGTGTTTTCAGTTGTAGAAAATAATGAAATGTGTGGAAAGAAAGAAGTGTCATATAAAAGAGGAAACACACTGAACACCCCCCCTGAGACTATATCAGGCAGTTCCCCCCATAGTGTTGGCACTTTATAACTTAGTGTGTTTTACAAAATAAATAGGTCAATTGCTTTGGGAAATGAAAATTATTTTAACTTTTTGCAAAAAGCGACACTCAATATGGAGTTACCAATCAAAAGTTTTACAAGAATAATTTCTCATAAAGAAGCCCTATTTTAAATGAATTTGTACTAAACTTGAAATGAACTTTTTTTTTAGTAAAATATAGTTTTGGAAAAAGTAGGTGGGTTTTGATGAGTCCAAGAATAAACACCCTTGCCACATTCGAAAGTTATTCAAGTGATGCCGTTAGGCCTAGAGAAAGATTTTTTTTTTGTAGTTTTACACAAGTTGTGGCCGCATTTGATCAAGGAAATATATATTGCGGACCTTAAATTTCCATAGATCTACGCATAGTGAGAAACACTTCAATGCATGAATCGGTTGTTAAAAAATATGTTACAGTGTCTGAAACGCTTCTTAAACAGAAAAAACTCCCTTTGCAAGTCTAAACATACATGCAAAGCACTACCACATGTGAAAACGCCCTTCACAGGTCTATAACAAAGTTCTGAATCTGATTAAATCTTCCAGGGAGCCTGCAACAATGATTTAGGTCCTGCAAAATACCAATCTCCACAACTGGATATGCACTATGTGGGCATGTAAACTTAAAAAGCCTGCAAATAGGCTATATACCCATAAACCAGGCAATACCAACACCAAAAAAACACCAAAATACTTGCAAATAATAACCTCAAATGAAAATAAACTTACAGAATAATAACCATACAAGCTCAATACCAGTTCGACTCTGATAACCATACAAGGTCAATACCTCATTTTCTCTAATACCTCTGGGTCATCTAATACCTATGGTGATCTACTAGCTTAGGTTAAAAAATGAGGTAGTGTTTACTTGCTTATGTAGGCTTTTGTAGATGGTTTACCTAACAAAATCCTACCCAGAGGTATTAGATGACCCAACAAAAAAATATAAAATTGAAAGCAAAGTTGAATATGTAAGTGCAAGACTGTATAAGTTGTCTAGGACCGGATTTAATAATCTTGACCAAACTATACGACCTTGCCTTGGGATGGAAAACATGCAATTTGAGGCTTGCAACTTGTCAATTGATGTTTGACTATGGATTTTATACATTTTGTTATTAGAATTTGATGACATGTTAGTGTGCAAGTATAAGCAAGCTAAACAAGAGATCTCGGAATGTGCTAAGCGAGAATGGGAAAGTTGTATTTATCTTAGCAAGACTGCATTGTCAAAAAATGAAATTATTTCATTAGCTAAAATGGAAAAGTTTTAAAATTGTATTATTCAAAATTCATTCCTATATTGGAATTGGAGTATGTACTCTCTAATTTATTAGCAAATCAATAAAAGAAATTGAAAATAGCGACATCCCTTGGCATTCAACGACTTTTTTACTAAAACCATGGTTACAATATAGGAAATAAAATTAAACTAAGCGACATAAGATTGTTATAATAGATGCAGGTAATTTATGTGTCATACAAGTAGCGATAGTTGTTTCTTAGAATTCACAATGCATAGAAATTAACATCCTTACCATGCCAGTCATAAAGAGGAATAAGATTACGAATCCCATTTATACCGACTTCTTATATAAATATCATATTATGTAACCTTAAAAAACCAAAATGAATGGTCTTATGGAACATTTGTTTGTGAATCAATTATGTGGTGACATGGCATCTCATCCTCGCGGTTCAGCTTGCCTATCCATTGACATATGTCGTAATTATGTCAGCCACCACAATCCTGATAAAAAGATTATGCGGGTTGTGGCTTTCCATGGAGAATGTCCTCCTACCACCCCTTTGTGACTTTCTTATAGGACATCTGTGTGTTCTTGCTCCAGCACAGATCGACATAAAACCTCGTCCCTTCCTAGCTTGTATAACTCTCCCCCTATAAGCTTGTAAGGGGCGGCTTTTACAAAACTTTTTCTTATGCGAACACTATCCATCCCTTTGGAGCCATATTTGATGCAAGGAATGTGATAATTTCTATCATCTCCTTTAGTACACACACAATGGAACATTGTTGGGCATCTGGTAAGCCTTCCCCTATTGAACATGCAACTTCGCCCATGGTTTTGCGAGATAGGAGGTCTAGTCCTATTTGTAATCTACCTGGTTTTTCAACTACTTAAAATTGATATTCTTGAAATAGCACCCCATCTAGTGATAAATGTGACCAATTAGCATTCACTTGTTCACCAAATGTTGTAATGCTTCATGGTTCGTAAAAAATATGATCGGGGTCACCCAGGAGGTATCATTTGAACTTTTATAACGTATAAACCATTCCAAAGTGCATGCCAATCTAATGCCAATTAGGCAAAACTATTTAAGATTCTATGGACATTGAGGTTCTTACAGGGTTTACCTGAAAATTTATTTTCAAAAACAACACACTCTAAGATGACCCTTCTACTTTGACAATGCTTGGAGTGTGTTTTTGCAAAAAGAAATCTGCTCGAAAACTCCCGTAATAGTAGGCTAAATTTGTGATGCATAAGAGGGTAGGCAATGTTGTAATGCTTCATGGTTCGTAAAAAATATGATTGGGGTCAGCAGGAGGTATCATTTGAACTTTTGTAACGTATAAACCATTCCAAAGTGCATGCCAATTAGGCAGAAATATTTAAGATTCTATGGACATTGAGGTTCTTACAGGGGTTTACTTGAAAATTTCTTTTCAAAAACAACACACTCTAAGATGACCCTTCTACTTCGACAATGCTTGGAGTGTGTTTTTGCAAAAAGCAATCTGCTCGAAAAATCCTGTAATAGTAGGCTAAATTTGTGATGCAGAAGAGGGTAGGTGATGGAAGGGTTGAGGATCATGCTACATTTGTGCAGAACATTGGAAAAGTGTCAAGGAAGACTTGTTATGCATGTTGGTGGAAAACTGAATTGCATAGGTTGTTCAAGAGTCTCAAGAGGGAGAGGGTGATGTATTTGTAGATGCCATTAATACCCTTGGAGAAACGGGTGACGCAAAGAAGACATGCACTTTGCAAGAAAACACTCTTGTATGAAATATTTTTACATAGAGGATGTTTTTGATACCGAAGGGAGAGACTGTAGGACCGGAAGCAACACATAATTCAACATAACCTAGCCCTCGAAATGGTCTGTGATACGAAATTTTAGATAGTACCCTTCCTTGCAACCCTATTCAATTTATTTACAGACCATGAAGTGTTAAAAATTTTGGTGAACAAGCCAGTGCTTCATGGCCGCATTTTCCGTTGGATAGTGTTATTTCTATCATTTCAATTTAAAGTGGTTGTAAACCCATGTAGATTACATGTGGGACCAAACCACCTGTCACACATAACCACAAGGGAAGTGGCATGTTCAATAGAGGAAGGCTTGCTAGATGCCCAACTATTTTGCACTGTGTCTGTACCGGAGGAGATGGAAAAATTTTCCGTATTCCTTATGTCAAGTATAGTTCCAGAGGGATGGAGGGTGTCATATAAGAAGATAAGCGAAGAGTTTTACCAGATAGGAAGGGACAAATTTTTGCATCGATGTGTGTTGGAGCACAAATGTCTAGACTTTCGAGGGGAAGCCACAACCCGCAAAATGTTATTGTCAAGATTGTTGTGGCCGACAATGTTTAAGGATGAACAAGAGTTTACACAAAATTGTGACTTATGCTAATGGGTAGTTAAGTCAAAACATAGGGATTATATGCTGTTATTGCTAGTAGTTGTGCATGAGCCGTTTGATAAATGAGTTGTGAATTACTTGGCATCTTTTTTGCAAGCTCCTTAAACTACTCAATATATGTAGTGGAGTAGGATATTGGAGTGTGTGAGGATTTTGGCTCAACAAAATGCACTATTTAGTTTCAAGAATTAAAAATTCACAAAGAGGAAGATCCTAATGAATTAATTCCAATACACTACACATGAAATGAATCAATGATTGAATCAATTGTATTTACCACTGACCCTGAAAATCTCAAAAAAGAGATATACATATACGACAGTGAATGTGTATCTCTACAATAGTGGAAAACACTGCATGAATACGAACAAGAGTTACAATCCCAAAATTCTAATAGCTAATCAAATGATCAACAAACCTAATGCAACTCTTATGACACTCTATTCTAATATTAAAAGTTGAGAAACTACGATGACATATGACATGTAGATATGAAAAATGCAACTCAAGTATGACATATGAAACCTAACCAAGCTTACACATGAAAGTAGGGATACTCCATGTGTTTAGGAAGCATTCCAAGTATATAAACAAATACAAGGAACATAATATCCTACACCAAAATAGGATCAACCCTATGCAATTGTAAATATTAAGGTGAGAGGGTAAATGTGCAATGAAAGATAAGTATGCAATGTGAGGTAAATGTGTTGTTTAAAAAGATTTTGGGAGGTGTCTTTTAGGTTAAGGGTTTTTTTTTTTTTGCTTTTTAAAGGTTTTTTTTTACTTTTTATGACCTAAATATGAAGAAACTTTTTTTTTACTATGAATACCTACAAGTTTTTTCTTGAAATACTTGCACAATACTGGAGAATTGTTAAATGTACCTTACATGTCCCACTGTCGTATTATGTGGGGTACATGTTTCCTAGCCCAATGGAGTGTACTTGACTTTCTAGTTTCTATTTATAATTGTTTTGCTGGTACACAATTCAGTTGATTGCTATTAAATTTCTTGTTAGAGGCAAGATGCAAGGCTACTTTTTCATGCCAAGATCTTACTTTTCACCTGAAATTGTTATAAATTTTTTTGTGAAAACTTGAGATTTTTAGGTGATGAGAACTTGGCCTCAATTCAAAAACTTTGCTTTTTTCCATGCATGGAGATTTTTTTAAATAAGATGAAGTTACCTAGAAGTGATCATTGGGCTTATTTTAGGTTTATTTAACATTGATTACGGTGTCATTTTATCACTAGGATCTTGCCATAGCATCTCTTTTATCTTCTTTTGTAGGAAGTTCTTGATGGCTACCTATTCTTTACGAAAATCTAACTTTTCAATTCATCATATATTATCCTTCTCATCCCTTCATGGTACCAACCCCTCTCTCTAGCATTATTTAACATTGATTAAGGTGTCATTTTCTCACTAGAATTTTGCCATAGCTTCTCTTTTATCTTCTTTTGTAGGGATTTCTTGATGGCTAATTGTTCGTTACAAAAATCTAGCTTTTCAATTCATCAAATGTTATCCTTTTCATCCCTTCATGGTACCAACCCCTCTCTCTAGCTGAATCGGTATGCATTTGTTTTTCATATAATAAAGAACAATTGAAGTTCATTTTTGTTTGAGTTTCCCTTCCTAACCTGTTTGGTTCTTTCACCAATCAATAAGGTCATTTATAAGTTGGACATTTCTATAAACCCTCCAAAATCCTTGTGTACTACTACCTATCGAGACGGCCCTTGGTGTCTCCCTCTTCTCTTTGACTAATAAAAGCATACCGAGGACAAGATTCTTTCTTAACAATTTTATTTTCCCTCTACAGTATGGCTTGGATCCACCATAATGGTCTAAAGTGATGCATGGTAGGTGAAGGGTCTTCTTTGTACATCATGGCTACAAGAATGTGTTGACTTAATGGTGGTGGCATCAACTCAGTGGATAAGGATGACTTCAATTGTGTTGCCTTTAACAATAACGAGACATCGCCGATACATCACAACTTATGACATAAATTTCAGACCCAATAAAGTTTGAGTAGACTCTTGTGTACTCAACCTTCATCTCTCATGGAACCTTTGCATTGGTCATCCCTAGACCTCAACCATTAAGGTTGGTCTGCTACTTTCCGAGTGTAGTAATTCATGAAGGGATTCCATGGTCCATTCCTACTGATCTTGATATGTGGGCTTGTTTTGGCCATAATGGTAAGAAAAATATGAGGATCCTAATCCTAATTGTGAGCACTGAAGGATCCTCCCGTGCTTTAGAGAAAAATCTTCTTACCTTGCTAGTGTTAAGATGTAAGCTTTGCTCACTATCCATATAGAGCATCACAACGCACACAATGATTGTAAGGAAAGATTTTTTATTTCCTTATTTTGCTAGGTTTGAGCATCCTTGTTACCCTTCTCTATTCAGAAACATCTTTGAGGAGCTAGACATTTCCAAATATGACACCACCCCCCGTTTGGTTCTAAGTCAGAGGAGGTCAGCAAAGTATGTTACCCAAATAGCAATACATTTAATCCCAAATAGCTAGAACCCCACCATTGGTTCTAAGTTAGAGGTCACCAAAGTATGTTCTGAGAGGTGAATTCCTCTCATGACAAGTTTGCTAAAAGAAAGCTGAAATAAACACAACTCTGCACTTAACTTTCAATGCCAAGGGCCTCTTCCACAAGGAGTAGATTGCTAAGTACCTTATGGTTGTTTTTATTAGTAATCAGTCTCCTCATTCTAAGCACAACCTCCACATATTGAGTGTATAGTTCATCTAGGGAATTCCTTAAGCATATTTCCTAAGACACATGATGAGTTTTCTTCCAAAAATGTGAGAAGTTTTCTTCTAAAACACGTCAAGATTTTCCTCCTAAAACATGCGAGGATTATTTTATTTTGGGATCGAAAACTCCTCGACATGAAGCTATATGTCGTCTTCTCTATTTTGTAGTTAGGTCCTAATTTCCCTTTGGATTGTCTCTAGTGATGTTTCTCCAAACTTCAATAACCTTCAACTATCGAGTGCATAGTTCATCAAGGGAAGGCCCTAGCATGTATCCTAGGATTTATGATGAATTTTCTCCAAATACATTGGAGATGATTTCCTTTTTGGGTATAAAATCCTCGCTATGAACCCGCATGTCTCGTCTTTCTATTTTGTAGTTAGGGTGTTGTTTCTCTTGGATTACATCTAAACACTTTATTTCCTCCAACCTCTTATAGTAGTGTCTCTACGATCGGTGCCCCTTCCACTTAGGACTCAATCTTGTAGAGGAATTGATTTCTTTTTATGACACTAGAATCCTTACATTGGTGGTGGTATTCAAACTACATGTCCCTTGAGATTTTTCCCATCTGGGTCCACTCCTTGGTCTCAAAGAGCTCATAGTTGGGTGATGTGAGGTGTGTTGTCCATGGGGTGCCATCACCACTGTCTAATCCTTGGGTTTCAAAGTGTATTGACCACCCTAATTTTACTTACATCTTGTATGTTGAAAAAGAACTTGCATTTGTGGTACAATGAGTTTAAACCCCGAGGTGTCATCCACTATTTTTCATCCACTATTTTTGTGTTGGATGTGATTCAAGGAGATACTTGTTTGTACACAGTCGACCCTCATCTCTTCCTTTACTTGTCTAGGGTTTGTATCAAGAGGACAAGTGTTGTTTCCATTTTCTCTACCTTGGTTTTGTAAGGCCTGCTCAAGTATTGTTGGTGCCTAGAGGCATGTCGCTCGACATATTGGCCTTATTTTTCCACATCAAATTTTTATTTCTCCCAGAAGGTTTGGGTCCGTTGTGTTTTAGGAATTTTGACCCCCACCTGTTCCTTCAGTGTCACAATCGACCCAATGTCTTGCTTTCCTCTATGTGGTGCCTTATCTCTCATAGTTAGGCACTAACAGTGGTGTCTTTATGCATGTTTTAGCTAACCTAATTCATGTGGTGGCATTTATTCAGTGCACCTTTACCATTCATATCACTCTCTTTCAAATCCTATCTTCTTCCCACCAAACCATGTTTTCAATTTGGATCATTAAGATCCTTGAATTTTTTGGCCAAGGGGTATGAAATTCAAGGTGTTGTTTCTTAAGTTGATTCACCGATTTCATACATTTTTTTGTCAGCATGTTTTGCATCTAGTTGACAGTTAGTTGTATTGTTTTGACCTCCGAGGAATTTTACTATGTTTGCACCATCTTTGCATCCTCACATTGCAGTGCCTCCTCCTGCTGTTTTGTTTCTATGACTTGGGGAGAAGGGCACAAGAACACCTTGCATGTGCTGATAACATTGTGTATGTTACCTCTAATAGTCTAGTCATAATGATGACAATTTCACATCCTTCTTTCTAGCTCCCTGTGTTCTATATAGTCATTCACCTTTTTCGTTCCATACACATTATTGGAAGTAAAGAGGAATCTCTGTCTATGCTAGCCCCATGATAATCTCTTCACTAAATCATGTATGAGCTTTATGTTGCACCATCTTTATATCCTCACATCACAACGAATTTGGTCAAACAATACTATTATGTCCTTTAAATATATTAGATCGCTATAAAATAAAAATCGAACAACATTAGCTCTCAAAAATTTAATGGACATTTCATCATGGAAATCTCAAAAACATATATTATTTTATTCTTTAAATCTTTTAGATAATTTAGGTTTGAACCACAATTATGATGTAATCTTGTTTTGGAGTATTTCCAATTATGCATACCAGGTATACATATTACTATAGATAGGTTAATATGTTAATACAAGTGATATCCCCTCTTTATTGTTTTCACTTGGGGTGAGTCCACATATATCACATACCCACTAAATACCTTTAAGGTGGGTAGTGTTAAAGCTAGGCTTCTTACTTTTCACCTAAATCATCCATGGGGTCGTTTCGTGTTGACATCCATTTTTCCCCATGGTTATATTCATAAGTTATATGCACCTTCTCATAAGTTGATAGATTTATAAATTCATCTAATATAGATTGTAGATCCTAGACCAGTATCTTCTCTCTCAAGAACACTAGGTATAAAAATTGATATCAATGTATAGGTCCATGTTTACCCATGTTTATACTAATAAGTTAATGTCTCATTAGAAGTTGACAGATGCATAAATTCATCTAATATAGATATGTAGATCCCAAATCACTACCCGCATTCTCATGATCTCCATGTGTGAAAATTGTTATTAATGCATAAATCCTAAGCGTCACAATCTATTTAGATACAATCACACATTTACTAGACTTACCATAAGGTTACTAAAGTTTTCAAAGATGCTTTGATACCAATGTGTAGTACCCTCACTAGTGTTATTGAAAAATACATAAAACAACTACTACAAAATTTCTCTTCTTTTGTTCTCCACATCCAAAACACTGTTTACACAATAAAAACTTGCATAGACAAATCTAGTCACAACAACATAAATGGTCATTGCATCCATAGTTAATCTTCCTAGATTAATATGGATCCTTTACATAGGATAAGTTCCAAAACAACGTGTCAAGAGCTAGGCTATGATCATGGGTTATGCATTTGGCTGCATGATTTGGAAAATGGAATACAAGTGCATAGGAAAAACACTATGAAGAGGCAACATTTAGAAGAAAAATCTGTTGCCCACATATTTCACACAAATACTTAATCCCTAATTTGGAGGCCTATTATATATATCACTCAATACCTTCAAGATGGGTAGTGATGTTCCCTCTAATAGTCTAGTCACAATGAGTCACAAAATTTCCAAGGATTTCTCATCTTTTGCTCTTGCTCACCATGGTATATATAGTTCTCCCTTTTTTTGTTTTGTTTACATTAGTGAAAGCAAGGAGGAAGCTCTACTAGCTCTAGATGTGAGATCAACTCTTCATCGGATCATTGGTATGGGTATGGGTATGGTACGTCTCTATATGTTGTCACTCCCTTATTGTACATTTAGGTATTCATCTTTGCCACTTCATAACCTTTCACATAGAACGATGGCTTGTGTCTCAAGGGGGAAAAGTAACTATGTGTTGGAATAGCACACATATACTTCATGTTCTTCCCACACCCTAAGACGAGTCCTCGTGTTTTGGACTCTTCCCATGTTATCATAAAAACTATGTCGTCATCCTCTAGTATAAATCATTGTGTTTTGTGCATTTTCATCTCTTTTAGGAATGACTACACCACATTACCCCTTTTTTACTTTCTCAAGTTCTATGCAAGTTTCACCCTTTTGGGGAAAGGATGACATCATCCTTTCCTTTGTCTATCTTCTTGCGTTTTCTCAAGTTTGATTGTTTTTTAGGAAATGATGATGTCATACATCCACTTATCTAACTGGCTTTTGGGAAAGGATAAAAAAATTTCTCCCTCATATTAACGTATGCCTATATAAGTATTCCCAAAGCTTACCTTATTATTGAACTTGACTTTATTACACATTACGCTTAGGTAACTTACAAACAGTCAATATCTCAAGGCACCACAACATTACCAAATTTAATGCAACAGTAATTGTAAGGATTATTTCGAATCGTTACTAAGTTTCACACTTGCACATCCATCTGCAAACATTAGTATTCCTCTATTTAGGTGCACATGTAATTTTAGAGATATTTGAGCAAATTTATTGCTTTATTTTTACAATGAATCCATTCAGGGAGAGCTATGAGACCTTGGCTTCCCTTTTCCAAAACAGTCCTCTAGTCAAAATCCCAAATTCACCAACACACCAACACATATAAGGGATTTATGGGTTCTCTTATTGCTGTCAAATTTATTAATTACTCATCTATTCTCCAACACTACCATTTTGTAAAAATTGTTACTACTTGGGTGGATCTGTTACAATTCTCGCTTGTTGTGTTGTTCATGAATGCCATATTATTTGCTGTCTTATGGCTCCCATTTGGCCGTTCCTACCATGTGCTCTGGGTTTTCAAAGTTGTTGTGCATTCAATGTTAGCTTTGTTAGCACTGTTTGGGGCGGATTGCCTATTTAAATGGTGCATTACTTGCCTTTCGTAACTTTGGGTGTAGGTAATAATGATAATGGCTCCCAAGTGCGTGAGGAAGTTTGTCCCCAAGATTTATTATGAGGTAATGAAATTGACTCAGTCCTTGATGTTTTGTTAAATATTGGTGTTGTGGTACCTATCATAACATGTTATGAAAATTATAATCTTATAGCTTATTATGTTGGTCGCATTCCCTCCGAAGATTCCCTAAGGTCCTGGATTAAGCTCCATTGGGAACCTTTTGGTATCTAGGGCATTGGAATAAGGAATCTTACGAAGGGAGTTTTGTTATTTTCTTTCAAACAACCTTCGTAGATCTAGGCCCTTCTGAGTAAATCTTGTTATTGCTTCTTACGCAATACTTTGTTTGTCCTCTCACCTTGGACTCAAGACTTCAAAGTTTCAGATCAAGTGTCATTCAAAGTCCCGGTTTGGTTCAAATTACTTGGTCTGCATGTTCCTCGCTGGTCCTTTATTCCAGACATTGCCAAGCCCCTTAGGTGAGTTATCTATTTTGAACTAGACCATTTTTTATCGGCCCCACTGAATAAATGTGTGTATGTTAAGGTCGAATTAAACAAGGATTTATAAGAGACCTTAGATATCCAAATCGGTTTTGAAAATTTTTTCCCACAAGGTGGTATATTTCAACCTGCCTAACAGTTCTTTCTAGTATCAGGCCCTTGATCACAAAATCAAATATTGTTTTCTCATGACTAGGCCCAAGCCAATTGATGAAAAAAATCAACAAAGAACAAATCCAAGGTTTCAGCTAGCAGCAAAAACCAAACCACTATGACTAATAAAAAAGGTCATAAGGAATAAAACTTGTTCGGTGTCGTTTCTCAAATCTCCACCCCTTGCTTGCTAGGTAGACAACAATATTGCATCTTCTCCTCCCATTCCAATGGCACATGCTCACTCGGAACCCTTATAGAGCCAAGATACATCTAAGCATTTCAATAGGGCATAGGCTGGGACCTGTAAACCCTCTGGACATTCTCCTAGTCCACCCGGGGGTGGAGACAAATCTCCGAGAGGTGCTAATGGGGCTAAACGTTGTTACATTTCATTAAATGCGTTATTAAGCCAAACTAGTGACTGCATTTCTCTAACTTTTTTTATGCTTTACATGATGGTTTTGACTTGTTGGATGGACATGGGAAGCTTAGCATGTTCAGAATTTCTTCATAAATTTCATTACCTAAGAATGTTAGAGGTCTCACAGAATCCTCACGAAAAATTCTTCGTGCGCTTTTCATGTCAGAAACTTGGGAAATTAGATTTTGTGTTTACACGAAGTCAAAATTTCAAGCATTCCTTCGCAAGCAACATTATAGTGCATCTTGTTTGATTTTACCCACTTCCACACTTCTCATGCTGACGGCCGAGGTGGTGCCAATATTTCCATATCCCCTAAGTTTACCTCTTCAATAGTGGCCTCGGGGGAAGATCCATCACATCGGACCATTTGGATCCTATTAAATGTCAATGACCATACTTGTTGTATTTCTAATATCTATGCTTCTAATGATGGGTCTTGAAAAGGCTACTTTATGGAAATGGATTGTTGGCAACTTGTTGCCTGCTTATTGGCTAATTGTGGAGATTTCAATATGATTGAACATTCTAAAGATAAAGAAAGTGGTTTGTTGGCGTGGTGGTGCGTGGGAGAGCGTGAAAATTGGTTTTATTTGAAAAATAAATGGAGTTTAGTGGACATACTTCTTCGTCAACGAGCTTTTACTTTGTAGTCGTGGTTTACATTGTGCATTTTTCAAGCTGTACAGGAAAAAATATTAAAAAGGTTGGGTGGAGCCCTTCATTTTCAACATATACTGTCGATCATGAGTGCATTCTCTCCGACCATTTTCCCATAACCTTTTAGATAAATTGTGGAGAAGCTTAGATCAAAGTGCCACACAACCAATTTTATCTAAACACGTCACTTTTGCAGCATGCGCCGGCCATTAAATTCATTTCTCAAATTTGGAACCTTGAACCTTAGTCGACATATGTTGCCAGGTGGATCAAGTTGTGGAATGAGGCAATCTAGCGCACTGCCAACTTCCTCGACCACTTGGGAAAGTAGGTGGTGCGGGTTCGTAAGCAAGTTGACGCTACTCTTCACCTTGAATTTCTAAGAGTTTCATAAAAATTGCTTCATTCAATCTTCTGTTGCAATCCGAAGTAGCTGGTTTAAGACACAAGCTCGAGCTTATTGAAGCCTACTCCCCCCGAGGTGCCCAAATTTAGGCTAGACTAAATTGGCTCAAAGTTGGTAATCGGGCGATTAAGGAATTTTTTAAAATCCTTCCGTGCGAAAAAAACAAGAGAGCAAATCAAAGCCATTTCGATTGCTCAGCTCGGATTGCCAGTTTTCCCGACATCACCAATGCCTTTGTGGAGCATTACAAGCTGGTGTTTCAAGATCAGGTTTGGACTCATGAACTTCAGGATGCCCTCCAAAAGTGCCTTGATGTTGTTTCATGCATGCTACCCCAGCCGGCCAAAATCGAGTGTGATTCTCACCTCATGCTATATGAGTTGCATTTTGCCTTGCAATGCATGACAAACAAAAAAGCCCTAGATATTGATGGTTTAACTTGCCAGTTCTATAAGGTTACCTGGCATTTTGTCGGCCCAAATCTTCTTCACGTCTTTGAAGAAGCATTAGCCAATCATTCCTTGGGAGAAATATTTAACAAACTTGAGATGGGTGATCCCGAGTTAATTACCAATTAGAAGCCGATTGATTACTTTGCCCCAAAGTTTCTAATAGAAGTCTTGCCAAAGCTTTTGCGCTTTAACTCCACCACATTCTTCCCGTGGTTGTTAGACCTGAGCAAACTGACTTCATTAAAGGAAAATATATTTTAGACAATATCATTGACTTTGTGTCTCTTTGCGATAGTTTAGAGTGGGCTCACATCCACTTCGTGTGGAGACTGATCATTGCTTAGATCGGTTGGAGCGGACTTGCCTGCTTTGCTCTCTCTAGGAGGTTGAAACTAAAAATCACTTCATTTTCCGATGTCCTGTTTACTATGAGATTCGTGGGAGATTCCATTGCTTGTTCCGTGAACTTCCTTAACAACTTTCTTCAGATACTATGATCAGAGATGTTTTGCTCTCTACCTTTAGGAGGCCCTTAGGCTTCGGGACAGGATCCTCCACCCTACTCACAAATGGATGAATACCAAATTGATCACTTCTTTCTTCCCAGTGCTCTCCCTGTGAGGGGTACCAAGCGGCACTTGGACATGAATCTGTACCCCCAATTCAGATTTGTATAGGTCTCAGGACTCCATTTCTTCCACCCGAGGCTCCGTACCCTAGACACCTCTCTGGGCCCCTCCACATAGACAACAATCCACGAGGCTTACAAAGAGGCACCACCTTGCTCCCGGACACCGGCTTCCCAGGCATTATACAATCTCAACTACTGGTCATCGGTGCATTGCAGGTCACTCCCATTTGGCCTTGAGTGTTAGGTGATGTTGTTGCAGGTGTTGCTCCTTCCGTGCCCTCCCACATCGTCATCCTATTCTTCTTCTTTTATGGTTTCTCAACCTCTGTTGCTTCCTTGTCTTCCTCTTCCTCTCTCATTGTATTTTGAGTGACTCATTTGGGTCCTCTTGCTAGATTTGTTTGCTTTGTACTATGGAGTCTCATTGACCTACTTTTGTGGTCATGTGCTGGACATTAATAATATTATCTTATCTTATCTTATTGTTGTTTGGGAAGGTATGGAGTCCCATAAATCTATCTTTCTCTAGCCTGACTTTTACAAGGCCTATGATTGTATAGAGCGGCCATTTGTTTTGTCCATGATGCAAGCACGTCTGGCTTTAATGATTTTTTCTTGCAGGCTGTACAAATTCTCTTCCTTGATGTTTTTGCCCATCTGACTATCAATGGCCATAAATCTTCTAGCTTTGACCTTTTATCACTCATTCAGCAGGGCTGTTCTCTTGCTTCAGCCATCTTTATGCTTGCTGCCGAGGCTTTTGGTTATCTATTTGTGCCATGGTTACCAAATCCGGCGGGATCCAGATTTTTTAGTTGAGCCGAATAAATTCAAACTTGGTCAGTTGTTGTTTAGGGGAAAAAAATTGAATTTTTTTGTAGTTTTCCAGAAATAGAAGGCAACTATCAACCTTATATATTAAAAAATATAACTTTTTACATTACATTATTGAAGTTTTTAATTGTATTTGTCAAATTTTCATATTTATAAAATTCAATTCATATATTTCGGACTGAATTTTTCTAAACATTTGCAAGAAATATGTATTTTTTTTATTTTTTTTTCCTTTCGAGCAGAGCCAGATTTCTGGACTTAGTAACTATGAATTGTGCAATGGGCCTCCATTGAGTTGGTCTGTGTAGTTTTTCTTCTAGACCATGCCACTCAGGTTACTAATGGGCACTTTGTAGATGACTCCTTTCTTACACTTGCCAAAGGTATGGAGTGGGCATAGGCCTCTTGCCAAAAATCTATCTTTCTCTGGCTTGAATTTGACAAGGCATATTATCACATAGAGTGGCCTTTTATTTAAGTCATGTTGTAGGTGCGCGCTTGGCTTTGTTTTTTTTTCTCTTGCAAACTTTACAAAATCTTTTCCTTGATGCTTCTACCCATCTCATTATCAATGGCCATAAATCTTCTAGATTTGGCCTTTATTACTCAATTTGGTAGCGTTGCCCTCTTGCTCTAGACCTCTTTATGCTTGTTGCCTCCATTGGGTTGGTCTGTGGAATTTGGCTTACAGATTGTGCCACTCAGATTATTGATGGGTAGTTTATAGATTGCTTCATTCTTACGCTTGCCAAAAATGAAGAATCCTTTACGGAAGCATTAGACTACCTAGACATCTTTTTCCTGGTGTTTGGCTTGTCTCTACAATGGGTTAAAACCATTTGATATAAGAAGAGTATTCTCCCCATGCTGGATTGGCTCAAGAAGTACTCTTGGAAATGTCTTCAACATGGTAAATAGTTCAAGTTTCTGGGCATTCACTTTGCCTTTGATTGCACTTGTTTGGTGCTTTGGCAATATGTGCTTGATTGTGTTGAAAAAAAGATTTTTTACTCGATCTCCAAGTCTCTATCTCATGCCGACAACTTTTCAGGTCTGCACTAAGATTCTTGTTACCACCTATGTTTATTACTCTTCATGTTGGCCGCCTTCCAAGGCTTCCTATAAAAAGTTGGTCAAGCTTCTTTAGGACTTCTTATGGGCCAATGCCAAGTACACCAGAGGATTTCACCTTGTGTCTTGGGAGGAGAGCTACACCCCTCGGGAAAAAGGTGGCATGGGTGTTATTGATTTTTTCACAAAAATTATTGTTATTTGTGTGAAATAGATTGCTAAGGCCATTAAAGGGAAGGAAGCATGAAAATTATCCTATGACATTGTATATTGGTAAGGGCTCCTTCTGGTAAGAAGTTTTGAAAGAATATCAATCTCCACACTATCTTGATCCATTCGGTTGTAATCCAAATTGAAGGCACCTTTGTTGTTAATAGCCTATGGCAGGCATATGAGGCTGTCAAGCCGTATTTGTAGTGGATTAGAGATGGGTTCAAGACCAGGCTATCATTCAATGTTCACAACATTTGGTGGTCCCCTATTATAGCTAACAATTGCATTCCTTTGGCGGAAAATCTTGGCATCAAAGCCTTGCATCTTTTCAGGAAATGCATTAATACCATTTTCATCTTGGTGCATTCTAGAGATTGGATTCCTTGGGCAGAGCTCAAAGTCAAATTTGGCTTGAACAATGTAAACCTCCCTTATATTCTCAAAGTGCAAGAGTTGCTCCTAGATGTTATGCTCCATAACTTGGGGCTTCAACCTCTTGTTAATTGGTGGAACGACTAGCGATGAAACTTTACTAGAAAATGGGATTTACTCTACTTGTTGATGGGTCATTTTTCTACCACAGTTGGCAAGCTTAATGCTGGATGGAACCTCAATTACGCCCCCGAAACGTGGTTGTTCTGCCTCAATTGTGCTTGGTAATTCCACAAATCTCTAGTTTCTTTGGTGTCTTGTTCATCAAGGCCTTCTGCTCTGTGAAAGGATTATACACCTTGGTGTTATCAACCCTAAATGCCTTTCTTGTAGTAGTCCTGAAACTTTCAAGAACTTTTTTTGGTTTTGACCCCGTGCCTAAGTTTTATGCAAGAGCATCACTTGTAAATATTCAAAATTTTGTTTTTATAGTAATTTTAGGTTGTGAGGGTCCATTTGAGTGTCTTGGCATGTATCAAGTCCATTTGCACTCTTTTAGCATGTAATAAGTGGTCTTTGAAAGTTTCCCTCCAAAACCACATTTTGAATGTTTAAATTATTTGTGTGTGTTAGACGTCTTGGAGATAGTGTAGGTTTAATAATGAGGAAAAAGGGTCATGTTACATGAATTCACTTATAAAATGACTTACTTGATCCTAACATGACTCTAAACCTCTATGGTTAGTCTAAATCATAGTTGGGTTAGTTTAATTACAACCCTAACTACCTCTTTTCTCAACTAAATTGTAAGAGATTTGAATGAATGAAGAGATGTTAGTGGAAATGGCTCTAAGAAAGGAGTTTTTTTGCAGAGCCATGAGAGCTCAAGGATTGAATATTGTACCATGAAGACATCAAATAAAGGGCTTCTTGAGTCACAATTTGTAATATGGATGTTTGATTTGTATATGCTTTGGATGTTTGAACTTTAATTTTACATTTTCATCCGGGAACATAAGAAATAAGAGAAGGAAGAAGAGAAGAAATAAGATCTGCCAGCTGTAACAATTATAATTTATTCTTGTTCTGATATTAAATATACTTATCAAACATGTAATTCAACATCTTCCCATCTATTTTAACAATAACATCTCTCTCGGTTTTGAACTGTAACAACCCTCTAGAAAAAGCAACATCGTCAGCCTTCACTTTCTCTAAACCAGGCCCATATCCCTCAATATCTGCCTGAAGCTTTATGAGTCTACCAATTAAATCCATCGTGAAAGGTATGGTAATTCATCTAGGATGCTCCCTGGAACTTCTCCCATCTTACTCTCCAGCAACTGCATCCTCTTCAACATGAGCTTGAGGATCTCTACATGGAAGGAAACTGAAATCTCTAACTACTTCCCCTTTTCTACCAAACCGCTAGGCATAATCTGTTATGCAATCAACACATCCTTTGGTAACGAGTGTATCTTAGCCAAAGTATCCAGATGACTTTCAGCCACTATGTTCTCATCTTTTATCTTTGTCATCAAATCCTTGAGCTGAGACACTACCCTGTGCATGTTCTCTAATTCAGCCAGTATTGGTTTGAATTGCTCTGAGGCCTAGTGAATAATTTTCTCCTTCCAGTGGGCAATAACTCTGACTTGATTCCCTACATCTTCCACCTCCTACATCAGATGATTACTCACCTGCTCATGTGCTAGAATGGGCTGAGAGGAAGGTTTGGCAACCTTAGGAATGATCTCACATAGCTGGAATACCTTCTTCTGAAGCTTGGATCTCTCAGCCTTCTCTTTGTGAAGCTTAAGGAATAAAGCATTCATTAGCATCTGCGTATCTTGCTTTAACCCTTTTGTGGTAGTTTGACCTATTGGCACTTTGGTCACTACTATATCAGCAGTTGTGAGCTCTCCCTTGTGCTTTCCTTCTGCTAGAACAGATAACTTTTGTCCTGATTCCTCAATAATGAACCTAGAAGTCATTTTGGCAACTTTAGGTCTTCTATCTCTTCCTCCCAAACTCAGGAGCAGCTGAAAGTCATGTTCTTCCAGATTGATCTCCTCTTTGGATTCCGGGATCGTCTGTAAAGCTAACCATGATGAAAAGTTTCTTCTTGGGGAATGAGAAACCGCCGAGTACACCACAATCTCATGCTCTGACTTCTCTCTATCAGAATTTGCCACTGTTTTATGGTTGTTACCCTCTATATTATCCAAAGATAATGCCTTTTCAAAATCCACCATCTGTGCTTTCAACTTGTCTGCATGGATAGGTGAAGACCTGTGTGGTCGAGGAGAAAATACAAATGACGTTGGATTCAAAGTAGGAAACAACAAGATATCTCTGAGGTTCCGGGGCTGCTGAAGTGCTATGAGTTGATGTTGGAGAATCTGGAACTGGAATGATAGCCGTAGATTTGGCTTTCTCATATATGTGAGACTTCTTGTGAATTTTAAGCTTTTCCGGCTTTCTGCTAATCATTTCACCTTCGTGCTTTCTTTTGCTTGAATCTCCCGTGGTAAAGTTGCCTGTAATTTGATTCATCAAAGCTTCATCTAGTCAATACCCCTTTGTTAGCAACCAATTCAAAGTGTTAACCAAAACTGTCGAAGATCTTTCTTCAATCATCTGGCAGCCACCAATGTTTTCCTGAAGAGCAGCTCTATCTCTTCCCATTTGATGATACAAGTCAAGTATCACATGCCCATCATTGGCGATATTTGCAAGTATCCGTGCCAAACCATAATCAGACACTTGTTGCACCGATAACCTACTAAAGTCTTTATTTCTGACTTCATACTCGTTCCTGCACTTCATCCAAAAGTCCTCCAACGAGGGCACATGTGAGTATTCCAGGGAGATTGTCTTCTTCGCTACTCCATATGGGTCGAAGCTTAGCCGTGTTGGGAAGAATTCAGGCTCATACTCAAAAAACATTTCAGCTTTGACTCTAGCTTTGTGGATCCTCTGGCAGATGTAGTAACCTACTGTGATTGGAAAGAAACCTGTAGACTAGTGCCACTTTGATTGTAAGTCATGTATCTCCACGAGTTTTCTGCACAACTCCATGATGACCCACTTGTCATTCAGATACCTCAGAAATTTTACTGGTTCTCCCGAAAATCCAGTCACCCTGAGATAGGTGAAGTCTGCAAACTGGATGAAAATGCAGTCATGCTGAGATATAACTTCCCAAGCTTCTTTGCTTACCCTGTTTGTCTTCAGATCACCATTTAGTTTGCAGATGAATTTATAGAAGAACCCATCATTGACTGCTTTTTAATATTTGTGGAACTCAGGAACTGTCAAGTGTGGATAGCAATCAGAGATAGGATCTTTCACCGGTACGCCTCATCTATCTAGCTTGGAAAATATGCCCTGCGAGGTTGCTACATATACCAAGTATGAAGTCATTTTGAAGCTGTAAGTTTGCCTCACACTTCGAATTTGCTCACCGATTCTGTCATTGATGATATCTTCCTAATTGATTATCGAATAATATTTGTTGATCTCAATAGTCCTCACGAAAGCATACATCCATGAGTGAAATTTGTGAGTATTGGCTTCTCCACTTATCTTGCAAAGTAATTTAGTGATATCATCCACCTCCTGCACTAAGTTGGATTGTAGAAGAGTTCTCAGGAACTTTGATGGAGACCTGGGCTTCTTCATATATCGGCTGTTCATTATGCTCACACAATTTTCTTTTTGTTTATCCCATATGTTACCTGCATCCAGCATGCTGATTGCAATCACCACCATTCGTGTTGGAATCTTCAGACAAAAATTGATAAACTGTGTATCCAGCCTAATAATTGTCTTTCCCATAGCATCCCAAATTGTTCTAGAAAGAGGATGATATGATCTCACACACTCCATAACAAATTCGTGCAACTGAGCTGTGACTGGGAATGCTGATGTTGGAATAATTCCATTGCTTTTCATTACCCGGATGAGAAATGTCTTTCCGGCCCTAGATCTGTTAATTATTTCAAAGATGGGATTTGGGCCAATGTTTTTGTCACTGATATCAACAAATCTTGAAGCTATGCATGATTCTGTTGATCCCTCTCTGTCATCACGCTTCATCATGGTTGGAACAATCATTGTCTGTGTTCTTTTTCTTTTAATCCTGCCAGAATTCTTTATAACTAGATCAATTCGTGCAGATTTATCAATTTCTTCATATTCAAAAGATATAATCAATGAACCTGACATTAATTTGAACGTCATTTCACCTGTATGAACACTTGTAATGAATACCTATAATTATTTACGATAAAGATGAAGTCCAGAGCATGAATACTTGATTTCTGTGACCAAAAATCTGCATATGAAGCCCGCTGCCCTAAAATTTGAGGCTTTTCTTGCATGCAAAGAAAACATAAATATTTATAAATTCACCTAGGCATTTATAGCAACATGCAAATAATTATGATAGCATAAATCAAGCTATTCCAACATTAGGTGCCAAACCTTAAAGCTTCCCGATAATGAAAAACACCTCCAGATGCACAAATCCTCATTTCTTTGGCGCCAAAACTGTCCAGGCTTCAATCCTTTGCAAAAATAATTAACTACTTCTTCATTATCGCAGCCCATGCTTATATAACCCTACTTCTAATAATTGTCCATCCTATTTCTAATAATTGTCCATCCTATTCCTGACAATTAATTAATAAACAAACATGTTTATTCACACAAATTGGGCGCCTATTTTTGTATGCTGCTGGCTGCCATTAAATAAATTTAATTTATTTATTTTTAGCATGCTACCTTCAGTTCTTTTTGGCTTATCATCATGCATTGACTTTTCCTCCATCCTTGGCGCCAAAATTAGACAAGGCAACTATTAATAAATATCATTAAAAGCTTTATTTAATGCTGAAATGGGTCGCACTTTTTGGAAAGGGTGAATTCTAAATTTAAGAAGTCAACTTCTGATGGGAATTTTCACCCTGCACTACAGCTCTAAAAATTCCTTCTTCCACTTAAGTTATTTGACTTTTATAATGGGAATATTTACCCTGCAAGGTAGGTAATAAATTCCCACCTGCCTGCCACGTCCAATTTTCACACTGCAGAGTGATTTCCCATAAAGCGCGACTTGTACTGAAAATAGCTTCTTTTGAAAAAGTGTGACTTGTATGGGTGAATAAAACCTTCCGATGGGAAAATTTAGCCTGCTAGGCATGCAGAAAATTCCCATCAGTGCTTTAAATGGTTTTTCTTTATTTTATAATGGGAAATTTGACCTTGCAAGGCAGGTAAGAAATTCCTGCCTGCCTGCCGCCTCTAATTTTCCCATCGCAGTTTAAGTGACTTTGACTTCATGGGAAAAATTACCGTGCAAGGCAAGTAATAAATCTCTCACCTACCTGCAGCTACCAAAAATCCCATTGCAGCTTACACTCATCAATTCCAGAAAATGTGACTTGCTTGGGAGAGGATTTTTGTGCATGACTTCATCATTTTTGGCTAGAAGCTTGCATTTTGAGGCTAATTCCTTCTGGTGTTGTGTCAGTAGATGATCTCCAGATGCTTCATCATTTTTGGCTAGAAGATTGCATTTTGAGGCTAATTCCTTCTGGTGCTGTGTCAGTGGATGATCTCCAGATGCTTCGAGGAAATTAAAAAGACTATATTGGTGAAGGAATTGACTTAGAGGAATTTCACAGAGAAACTGAGGAGAAAAATGCCAAAGAAATAAATAAAAGCGAAAAACGTTGCCAAAAGTTGCAGACAATACCCTGAATTTATTCCTGGTGAAAACCCTAATGAGACGAGTGAATCTTGGCATGCAAAACTTGGACAGATTCAATCGGAGCACAATTTACTTCAAACGGGGCATTATTTATTCAATACATAATTAAATAAAAATTTCCCACAGACAAAACTTTGCGGAGGAATAAAATGAGTTTGGGCATTGGGTATTTGTCGAAATTGGCTCATATGATTCACTGGAAATATCCTAACATAATATAGACATCTTCTGGCAATAAAAACACAAAAAAGACCTGCTATTTTAAAAGTACGAATTTTTTTTTCAAATGGGTGGTCCCAGATTTCAGGGTGAAATCTGGGGACACCACAGTCCCAAGGAGTACATAAAATAAATTTTTGGGTGTTAGAAAGTCAGTAAGGATAGTCAAATGCAAGAAGAAATAGTGAAATTGTGAGTATGAGGTAAGAATATGTATGTGATTGAACGATAGGAAGAGATTTAGAGTGATCAATGAATGAAACCCTATGTGAGGGATTGAATTTAAGAATTCTAAGCCATTGCAATGTTAAGGATTGGTAATGTGACTAAATGATCTTGCATGAGAGAGTTTGAAAGAGTGCTAAATAACTAAGCATCCAGGTCTTGACACTCTTCATCCAAACCTACCTTGTGCTCCTCTTGAACGAAAGTCACAACCATAGCCATCACAGACCTGTTTGCTGTAAGGACAATGTTGCAAGAGGTTACCAGTCATTAAGACGGAATGGACCTTTACAAAGTTTGACCCTAGGGTAATTGGCTAGCTCCAAAGAAACCGAGCCTTCTCGGAGGACATAAAAGTAATTTGTGGGTGTTAGAAAGTACAATAAGTATAGTCAAATGCAAGAAGAAATAGTAAAACCGTGTGTGAGTATGAGATAAGCCATTTCTCTAGTCCTCCCCTGATAAGAAGTAGCATTTAGAGTGATATATGAAGGAAACCATCCATGCCTTCGAAGGATTGAGCACTTAAGAAGTCTAAGCTTTGCAATGCTAAGGATTGGTAATGTGACTAAATGATATTCTATGTAGAGAGTTTGAAAGAGTCTAGAAACTAAGAATCCTGGTTTACAGTCCAGTGAAGATTGTTGATGAAATCATACCCTATGTCATAAAGTATTGCTTTAGGTCTGTAGAAGCCTTTTGAGTCATAAAGAAACCTTACAAAGTTTAAACCAAGTCAAATAAGAAAAGAAACCACCTTCATGGCTGGGATACCCTGTTCCAGGGTTAGAGACAAGGAAATTGTAAAATGCTAGAAAAAACATTTTTCATACTTTGTAAGTCAATGATGCAGGGAAACCCCCATATTTGAAAATATCCACATGCTCGACTAATCAATTGTTCATTCAACATAATTTCATAATACAAATATTACACATTTATAGGGAAGGATCTCTTGAATATAAGGAATCATATAACCACTACTATAACCTCTCCACTAAATGGACATTCTAATGTATTATGTGAGAACATCCCCTTTTCCTACATTATGTAAGTTGTTTCCCAAAAAAATTTACATAATATTACAAATATAACTCACCCAATGTTATTGTTACATACATAGCAATAACTTACATTTAACTCTATGTAATATCATCACACAAACACCCACAAGTGAGGACTATTCCTAACATCCCCCCCCCCCCCCCCCCCCTCTTAGTGCTAACATGGGGTGAGAAACATTGTTCATTGCATCCATCATTTGAATTGTTTCATAATTACCCCCTCTCAAGATTAATAACCGTTGGATGTCGGTTCCAACCAATAATGCATCCATCTATAGTGTCCCAACTACAAATTTTTCAAAAAAATATAGTTTCCACCCCCCTTTTCTAAAAATAGTTTACAATAGAATTTCATAAGGGAAAATATATCCATCATCTCTGAGTCTTAGTTACCCTTTTTAAATAAAAAATCCCCAACAGTTTGTTTATTTGTTTAAATAGAAAAAACAACCCCTTCACATAAAAAATATTCTTTCTTAAAAACATAATATCTTTTGGTGTATTGAATGGTCAATGTGCAGTAATAGGGATTTTGGAGGAAGATGTCTAGATCAAAATTGCAGGTCTCACTGTGTAATGATCAGTTTTGAGGGTTTAGTAGGAAACCATCTTAGTGAAAATGTCTTAATCCATACTTTTGAATTTTGTAGTGTCTTTTGACAAGTTGGAGGAAGGTCTAAAAGATGAATTCAGTAAAAAACTGAAGGTATTAAAATTCTTAAGTTGATTAATCATGTTTTTCAGATGTATTTGAGCTAGTGTGAGGTAAATTTACCCATTGAATCAGTTGTTTGATGCACTTTTGGGGTTTGAGAGAAAAATTAGGCATCTTGAGTAGTGTATAGTTTGAATGGTTTGGTGATCTAGAATGTTATTTAAGCTAACATTGTTGTTTAAACCAAGAACTTGATATTTGCTGCTATCAAAATTTGCTCGGAATTGGATTCACTCATCGTTCAAGCCCTACTACCCTGAGAATCTCTATTTGAGAATGGCTATTGTTTGGTGACTCTTCTACATGACCTAGTTACATTGCATTCTTGTGGCAATTTTTTAGAGTTATCATTTTATTTCAATTATTGAAAGCTAGAAATGCAACTATTTTCAATAATGATAATATCTCTATCCATTTAAAATGTAATGATAAAATTAATGTTATTTATGTTGTGTACCTTCATATTCAGGTGTAGGCAGAGAAGGTGGCTTTGGAGTTCCAACACCTTTAGGAGATGTTAGCACAGTACAGGATCCCTTACACAATGAGTTGGATATCTTCGGATCAATGTCGCTAGTCAAGCTGACCACTGTCGACTACTCGGTATTGGCAAAGCCACTCTCAATGTTGGCGTCCATCTCTCAGCCATAGATATTTTCACAACCTATCACCTTAGTGGCATGGGGGATTGAGCCCGCCACTATCATGGGGCAAATTATGTGGCAGTTGGTCCTGCTTATTGCTATGTCATCATGTTCGCCCTCTCTTGTGTAAGGTGTGCCTATTGTGAGCTCCCCGCTTCCTGGGTGGGTAATTATGGTTCCACTGGTTACTCAATACCCTCTGGATGACTGGTTTGTTCAGGACCCGCCAGATGATGATCCATTTCCTATCGGGACCCTTCCTCCTCGCGATGATCTCTCCTCTGCCCAATGTTGTGGCCACCTATGCTTTGTTTTTCGTTATGTAATGTTTTGCTAGTTTGTCCGCTTTTTGGCGCGTTTTGGTTTGTCACTCTTTCTGGTCACCATTTTTAGAGTAACCTCGTTTTATAGTAATATAATTTCCATAGTTCCAATAGAAATTGTTATTGCTTTATTTCTTCAAAAAATTGATTAACCAAATATTGAAAAAGTACTCTCTATCCTCTTGTAATGAACCAGATCTAATAGGATGGGGAAATACTTCAGTAAGAGAATATACAATTCATTCAGGATATGAGACGTTAACTAAAAGCGTCTCTCACCTTCCCCAAGCTATGTTTAAGTAGATATGGCTACCAAAAATATGGCCCAAGGTTAGTTTTTTATTTGGCTCTTTGCCCATCGCAAAATTCTCATAGGAGATAGATGTATGAAGAAAGGTTTCTATGGCCCATTTAAATATACACTATGTTGGAATGATGAGGAAACTAAACATCATTTTTTCTTCCCCTATCCCTGGGTCATACCTTTATGAAAATCTCGTGCTAGAAGACCAATCATACGGCGGAGTATGAAGCATTGCTTCTAGGAATGGAGCAAGCTAAAAAGAAAGGAGTAAGACTCCCCAAAGCCCAAGGAGACGTTGAACTTCTAGTAAAGCAAGTTCGAGGGAAAAATCAAGTCAAAGGAGATGAGCTGAACCATTATAGAGATAAAGTGCTTTATGCCACATTGGATTTTGCAGCCTTCTCTATCAATTTCATTCCAGCCAATCAGAACTCCAAGGAAGATTCTTTGGCAGTCACAGTTGCACTATTGAATTTGGGTAGACCATCGTCCATATTTAAACAAGGAAACTATAAAGTGGAGATGGTCTAAATGCCCCAAAGTTCCTGATAATGTTGAACAGTGGCTAACTTTCAATGATGACAAACAAACATCGACATGTCTGAAACAAGACATCTTTGGCAGTGTATGTTGAAGGGAGTAAATCACCACCATGACAAACAATCATAGGCAAAACTGATCCAGGTTATGATGACAATAGTGGAATAATCCAACCAAAAGGTAACAAAATCCCCAAGGGCTTTAGTTTCCTTGGTGGGGACTTTCAACAAGCATGATCAATACCTGAAGAAGAACAAAGAACATGGTGATAGTTCTTCCTCAGAAATGCAACAAATAAATCTGGGAACGGAGAAAGTTGATGCAGAATTATCCACCTTAGAGAGAAGAAATGATGAGCCACCACAAGATGAAGTTGATAAGGACTCTCCCAAGATGTTTGACAAGAAGGCCAGAGAAAACAAGTTCGAGATCGGAGACTGGGTACTTTGGTGGGACAATAGACATGAATCGAAGGGTATGCATGATAAATCTGATTCACTCTGGAAACAGCCCTTCATGATCAACAGAGCTGTTGGAATGGACACTTTCTTCCTTGCTTACTAGGATGGAATTGAGTTACCACTGCCTTTCAACGGACAACATATGAAGCTATTTAGAAATTGAGATACAGGGTAAAACCTGTTTGTATATATATAAAACTTTTGTTGTTTTCTTTTGTTTTCTTTTTCTCTTTGTTTTGTTTTTCTGGCCTGACCCCGAACCCAATGGACAAAACACGAAACTAGAGATGCTGGAATCTCATCTTCACTCCTAATGCATGATAAATCTGATTCACTCTGGAAACAACCCTTCATGATCAATAGAGCTGTCGGAATGGACACTTTCTTCCTTGCTTATTAGGATGGAATTGAGCACCACTTCCTTTCAATGGACAACATATGAAGCTATCTAGAAATTGAGATACAAGGTAAAACCTGTTTGTATATAAATAAAACTTTTGTTGTTTTCTTTTGTTTTTTTTTCTCTTTGTTTTGTTTTTCTGGCCCAACCCCGAACCCAATGGAAAAAACACGAAACAAGAGATGCTGGGATCTCATCTTCACTCCTTTCATTTTGAAAGAATTAAAAATGTCCATAGACAGAGCCAACTGGTGTCCCCAGATTTCACCCTGAAATCTGGGACTACCCATTTAAAAAAAATTGTTCTTTTTAAAATAATGGGTCTTTTTCGTGTTTTTATAACCATAAGATGTTTGTATTACGTTAATATATTCCTAGTGAATTATATGAGCCAATTTCGACAAATATCTAGGTGTCGAAATTCATTTTATCCCTCCACCAAGTTTTGTCTGCGGGATTTTTTTTTTAACTATTTATTGAATAAATAATTCCCTGTTTGAAGTAAATTGTGCTCCGGTTGAATCCTGTTGAAGTTTTGCATGCTAGTATTCACTCATCTCATCATGGTTTTCACCAGGAAGGAATTCAGGGCATTGTCTGCAACTTCTGGCAACGTTTTTCACTTTTATTTATTTCTTTTACGTTTTTCTCCTGTTTTCTCCTCAGTTTCTCTGTGAAATTCCCTAGGTCAATTCCTTTGATAGTATAGTCTGTTTAATTACCTGAAGCATCTGGAGATCATCTACTGACGTAGCACCAGAAGGAATCCGCCTCAAAATGAATTCGTGCACAAAAAGCCTCTCCCAGGGAAGTCGCATTTTTTGGAATAAATAGATCTAAGCTTCAATGGGAATTTTGGTAGCGGGAGGCAGGCGGGAATTTCTTACCTGCCTTGTAGGGTATTTTTTCCCGTGAAGTCAATGTCACTTAAGATGCGATGGGAAAATTAGAGGCAACAGGCAGGCAGGAATTTCTTACCCGCCTTGCAGGGTAAAAATTGCCATTATAAAAGAAAAAACACTTAAAGCACCGGCGGGAATTTCTTACCTGCCTTGCAATGTAAAAATTACCATTATGAAATTCAAATCACTTAAGTGGAAGAGGGGATTTTTGGAGCTGCAGTGCAAGGTAGAAATTCCCATCAAAGTTAACTTCCTATTTTTGGAAATTACCTTTGCTAAAAAAAATGTGACCCACCTTGGGTGAATAACAATGCATTTAATAATATTTATTAATGGTTTATTCACCCAATTTTGGTGCCATAAATAGAAGGAAACTCAATGCAATTGGATGAGCTAAAGAGAAGTCAAGGATGCATGCTATAAATAAATAAAATAATTTTATTTAAAAGCAACCAACAACATGCATAATTGGGTGCCCAATTTGGGTGTATATACATGATTGTTTATGAATTAAATTGCCAGAAATAGGAAGGGGCAATTATCAAAATTAGAATGTTGAGGATTATATAAGCATGGGCTGCCATAATGAAAAAGCAATTAATTCTTTTGCAAAGGATTGCAGCCTAGACAGGTTTTGGCGCCAAAGGAAGGAGGTTTTTGCATTAAAGAGTGTTTTTCATTGCCAGGGAGCTTCAAGGTTTGGCGCCTAGGGTTGGAATAACCTAATTTTGGTCATTTTGAGCATCTGCATGTTGGTATATGTGCCTAGGTGAATTAAATAATATTTTTTCTTGCTTTGCATGTAATCAAAAACCTCAAATTTTAGGGCAGCAAGCTTTATATGCATATTTTGGTGAAAAAAAATCAAGTATTCATTGCACGGACTCCATCTTTGTTTGAACAAAATTTCAGGTATTCATCACAGGTGCTCAAATCAATGTCAGGGACATTGAATATATTTTCTGAATATGAAGAAATTTCCAGATCTGCACAAATGGATCCAATTGCAAGGGATTCTGGTAGAATTAAAAGAAAAAGAGCTTAGACAAAGATTGTTTCAACCATGTTGAAGGATGATGGAAGACAAAGATCAGCAGAATCATGCATAGCTTCCAGATTTGCTGGAGTCAATGTTACAGAAAAAGGCCTTGAACCTACCACCGATTTAATTGACAGATCCAGATCTCATAATTGCAAAGGCTTCTGGAAAAAATTCATCCTCTTGTTTCTAATGCAGTCCGTGTAGAAGTCAGTGCATGGAAAATTCCTTCCAAGATCTTGTGCATGTACTCTCAATCTTCCAGTTGAAGCCTTCATTGAATTTACTTGTATTCGCATTCATACGGAGTGCTTTCCAGAATTTAAAATTGCTCATATGTAATTTTAAATAAAAGATGAGTTTTGTCTGAATTATGTACGACAAACATTGCACTAGTGCATGTACTGAAGAACAACTACAAAAGCTTCAAGGATAAAAGGGGAAGACATGTCAGAGGTAGCACCCACGGGAAATTCACAGTCAAGTGCTTCTAGATCCAGTTTGGTGAGAATTAAAGGAAAGAATTCAACAACACATGGGAGTATGTCAGATCCATGGTAGAGATATCATTCAGATCATTTATTGCTAAAATAGATGAAGCAGAAGTACAATACAGGTTGGATCAGCATGCAGAGTATGGAAGAAGAACAAGACTGAAAGTGTTGCAACTTTCTTTAATTTCTTTTTCTTTCTTCTTCTTTCTCTTATTTTCTCCACCAAATTAATTCATGGATCAATTAAATTATAAAACTTAAGTGATTAGTTTAAAAGTCGTTACTTGAAGAAGTCAATTACTTGGAAATAGGTGGCAGACATGCAAAATAGAAGGTTCTATTTTTCAGTGACAAATCATGCATGTCATGCAAAGAGGAATTCCAGGAGGAAGATTGTCAGTTGTTTCCCTTTTTAGAGCTTCCACATGCGGGAATTCATAAAGCTTAATATTTGTAATTGCCCTTTATACACTATAAATAGACGAAGAACCTACGGGTTAAATGATCATAATTTGTAATCAACATTCTTTTGTTCCAGACTTTGAACTGAAACCCTTGATAACTTTCTGCAGGCAAAGGAATAGATAGGATATTTCCGAAGAACTTTGTGTCAACGGTGTGTTCATCTCATATTTATTTCTAGATCTATTCATAAACTTTGTGTTATTCTAGATCTAGATCTGAAAGTTTTCTTTGCTTTGATTTCTGTGTTTAATGATATATTTGTTTTAATCTATGTGCATGCGATCAACTCTGTAAACTATTGATTTCTATGTGCACATCCTCTCTCCTTTCCTCTGTTTCCTATTATTTTCCTCTTCTGCAGATTTTTCCTTTCTTTTACAGCTACTTACTTGTTGCAAAACTGTCTAGCTATGGTTCATGAGCTACATAGTTAAAGTAATACCAAAAAATAGATATTAGGAAATAGAACTAACAAAATCTTACACGGGAGCCTCACCAGTAAATGAGGGAGATTTATCTCATTACTGCCTAGGTTTTCAGTTGTGCAGAAAATCTAGCTAACAACAAAATATTTGCATCTCTCTTTGTTATTGGATCCCTTGTTATCCTTGAACAGAATAGAGGATTTATTTTCTATTTAATTCAGTGTCTTGTACTTAAGTTTCTACTTTATATAAAAGCAAGAAAGAACTTAGGCTTAGTAGTCCTCCCGGAAACATTGGTAGTAATACTTACCAATATTCTATGGTTTATATTCACGTGCTTTGTGCTTACTTAACCTTTCATATCCGAGTCTTCTTTTCTCTCTTTATGTTTGCGGGCTATCAAAGAACATTTACTTTATTTAAACTTCGTCTCTCATTTTGTGCAGTGCAGGTAATAAAGACCTTTGCTTACTTGCACTATTTATTATTGTGCTCTATAAATTTGCTTTAACTATAGTTTTAACTTCCTTCTCTATGTTTGTAGACTGTCAAAGAATGTTAAAGGCATAAATAAGTCACTAAATCAAGTTATGAAATTAATCACCTTTGGCCTCAAGTAAGTTTAGAGACCCGTGGGATGTTAATGTAGTAAGCAATAGAAGTTTCAAGTTCTAACGCCTTGGGAAGGGTTTTAAACGGCGGCCTCACAACGAATGAAATCCAACAAGTGACCAAGTGTTTCAAATGCTGATGCAATGAAAAACAAGGTTTTAACACATCTACTTGTTTTACGAGGTCACAAAAATGTTAAGGGGTTTTATTAGTAGGTTGCTATGAGATTATGCCGCATAGCAAAATCTCCCAAATGGTCACAACACAATGGGGGTCACTTTTTAGAGAGCTAAAGTAATAGTGGGTGGTGAGGAAGAGTGAGATGAGATGATGCCACATACTGTCGTTTCACAAGTCCACTAGCACCACAAAAGCAAAATGAGTAAAGCAAGAGGTTTATCCTTGGATAGTTAAGGAACATGTTTCTTGAAAATGCCAATTGGAAAATTCAATAATTGGGTCTTACTGATCCCTTAGTTGTAATAAAAAAATTTCTTGCCAATTCTCTTGAGGTAATTTTATGGAAACAAAAATCTCGACAATCTTGGTTTGATGAGGGTGAAAAATATATAAAGTTCTTTCACAATTTTACTTTTACTCGCTAACAAGTCAGCCAAATAAATGAAATTAGTTCTCTGGACACTCTCTTGGAGTTCCCTTTTAATATTTAGAATGGGGTTGTTCCGTACTTTTAAAACCTCCCCATAGATATATAGGGGCCAACCCAACCTTTCACTTTAGAGGGGATAGGGAGGTCGAGCCCCATATCTAATTGGATAGGGGAGTAAAGATAGATAGGGTCTACTCTCTCCTCTCATCTTTCTACTACAAAAGAAACTTACCTTGCCCTTGTTTGTGATGCAATGGCTTCCTTTGTCCGATCTTCTTCCCTCCAACTAACTCATACTAGTGTACGAGATAAGAAAAAGTGCCTCTCAAATGGATTACAAATAGGATGAATGACAATCCTGTTGTTGAAGATAGTGCCTATCTTGATATATACATGAATTGAAATATGTGTTGGGTTCTATATTTGGCTTCACTTTGTTATAGCTCAATGGCCATATATATAGGGGCACATTAAAAATGGTAGGGGTAAGGAAATCCCAATAGCTATATACTGAGTGCTCCATATTCAGAGGGGCAAAACTATATATAGACAGGTTGTCGGTCTACATAGATAAGGGTGCAATTCTATATACTAAGTGCTTCGGTCACAGCTATATATACACATGTTGTCTGTCTATATACGTAAGGGCATGATTCTCTATATAAGCATGCACTAGATGCACTTGGTTGTCAACCATCCCATATATTATATATGTGATATAGCTAAATAATAGATTATGATATGACCAATCATCAATCATATATATAGTTATATGTACATATACCTGACCTAATTTCAATGCGAGTGCCTTGCCTTTAAGGCCCTTGACCCATTTATAGAGGGGGATCCTCTCTAAGGTAAACACCAGTAGAATAGACCTAGTCTATATTTGATAATTAATAGCTATGTATGCAACACTAGGTTAGCTGTCTTTTAGACAACGTTTATCTATCCAACCAAGCCTAATTGTCTGACTAGGACAATATAAGGTTGTTTGGGTGGGGACTGAGACATTATTTATAGTGTTGGCAACTAGTTATGTGATGCCAACCTAGTGATTGGTACTTGGGTGGATGACCATTGTAGGTTGCGGTGTCTATTCTATATGGAGGTGTTGAATGGCAATGATGGTTGGCATTCTTATACATATAATACCACTTTAATCAATTGGTGTAGTTGGTTACATGGGATGGGTAAGGTCTATTTTATCTTGTCAAACACTTGGCTTGCAAGTATGTACTTGCTGTTGTAGTTTCTTCATTTGGTGTGTTGGTTTGTTTTGATTATTGCAAAGGACTTGTAAGAAGTAATTTAAATGACTGAAATAAAGGGAACACAATGCTACAGCTATATGCAATCAATATATGACTGAAATGACATGAGAAATGCACCTACAGCTTAGTGGACATTATTACAAACATTTTCCATGTAAACTATTGATTGAATATGAACTGAAGTAAGTAACTACAGCAATGACATATTGACAAACATTTCTTGTGCAACCTTATTTCTCCTTTATTGAATACATAGACTTATTTCAATCTTATCAAATGTTGTTTACAATCTGAGTGCAATTCCAAGACTCTTGGCTTACATTGAATCATGAATGAATGCCGCTAAAATGTCCTATACCAAATATTCATGCAACTACAGCCACAATATGGCAGCAACTAATACAATGTAATGTAGCCTATAAAAATGATATGAAATAGAAGAACATGATATGCAGCAAATGATCGACCTCCTCTTAGCTGATAGACCTACTTGGATGCCATGATTTTGAGATAATGCTGCACAGATTTCCTTCTGTTTATTACTCACACACTCTGATCATCAGATCATCCCCCATGACCAAATTGATACTCAATATTGCCTACAAAAACAACTGAAAATATCTTCAATACTTCCTTCGATTGAATTAAAACAATGCGTCAAATTCCGTGCCAAAAGAAATGATATTTGCAACAATACCTCAACTGTTGTAACTCAACAATCTTCTCAATAAGATGCAATAATACATCAGCTATTGCACCTAATTAGCTAGCTCTCAAAATTACACTAATACAACATCTATTACAATTGATTGAATCCTTCAATGAAGCACAAATGGAAATCCTGAATGAATCTCCCACAATACGAATTGGGTTTTTGTCCAATACACAATCCTCAGAGGGGTTTCGCCCTCAGAAAATAATAAGCATGAGCTGCTTTGAAATTGTCTTTGAAAATGATAGATTATCCTCCCCAAATGAAAGAATGAACCCTTTTTATAAAAACCCAAACCCTGGAATCCAAACCACCTTTAATTTTATTTTATTTGCCTTTCAATTCCAAAGGGGGCACCCAAGTGTGGAATTATACTAATTCCACTTTATAAAAATAGAATTCCACTTAACGTCATAATTAAATATTATAAAGTCACTTTTTCCAACTTAATAATATGACGTTATAAAGTAACTTTGTAACCCCACTAAATAAAGTCACTTTAATTAAAATAATATAATTTTCTCATTAAATAAACCATTTTGGTGCCCAACTCAAGTGCGGAAAAACATCTCATGGCACCGGAATCATATCCTATCCACCGAATTTACCTACAGGGATGGATAATAGGAAAATCTCATCATCTAAGCGATCGTCTAGGAAAGTGGGGACATTAAACTGGAGTTGAATTGTAGGAGCAAGGAGTGTGAGAACAAAGCAATCAAGTGTAGAGAGGAAGTGTTTACATTGTTTTCTGTCCTTCATCTAATTGTAATCTGTCTCTTTTGAATTGGCCAATACATACAAGTGGGAAGAAAGAGCAATTGTCCTTCCCAACTGGTTTTTCCTCAAACTGGGGGTTTCCAGAATAAAAAAAATATGGTTGTCTTGTTGGTTTAATTTTTTTCCCTTCACTGCACAAAGAAATTTTCACTAACTTCAAGCAATCTGTCATTTTCAAAGTTGAAAGTAGAACAATATGAATTTGTGTGGAAGATTTATCAAATTTTCAAAGTTAGCATATTTTCTCGAGTTTACAGATCATTTTGGTATCAAAGCAAGCTTTGAACAAGTATCTAGGATTGTATTTGCCGAGGTATTTGTTCTAGTTTTTCAAATATATTGTTTTCTTTATCTTGTGGTTCATAGAGTTTGAACCGGTCTGGTCCAACCCTTGTATTACCGATTTTTAAAACATTGATCTCCATATGGATAACTGACAGTGATAAGGTCTAAAGGAGAAGAAGTTTGGCACCTATGGTAGAAACAAATTGACTGGTTGAATTCGGGATCAAATGGAGAAAGAAAACTTGGTCCATAGAATTGAGATGTTAGAGACCATGATGGATAAGATGTATAGACATCAATAAGAACTCTTAGATTTGCAAAAGACGGTTTCAGTTAAGCAAGATAACATGGACTGAGTGGTTCGAGCTTTGGCCAAAAAAATTTGGCATAGGCAAGAGTCATGATGAGGAAGATGTGGAAGAGCGTGAAGAAGAAACTCTGGTTATAAAAGAGAAGTTAAAATTTGATCATGCTCCTTTTAAAGTTAAGACTAAGGTTGAAATTAAGAGCTTTGAGGGACAAGTAGATGCAGAGTTATTAGATAAGTGGTTAAAACAGCTGAAAGTTTACTTTAGTGTGCATAATGTCACAGAGGCACAAAGGATTACGTTTGCACGTTTCAAAATTGAAGGTCATGCTCTAGTATGGTGGGAAACCCATCTAGCCACTTGTGAGAAGAAGAAACATCCTATTGGTAGTACTTGGGAGGGTTTTAAAGAATTGCTTAGAGCTAACTTTTATCCTATTGGCCATAAGACTAACCAGATGATTAAATCACATTATTATAGACAAGGCAGTAGTAAAAGTGTGCAGGACTATACCACGGAGTTTCGGAGACAAGCCATGTTACTTAATATGGACTTAGAGGACGAGGATATTCTGACCAAGTATTTGGGAGGACTTCACACTTACCTTTGAAGGAAGGTCATCTCCACGAAGCCCTAGGATCTCAATGAAGACTGCGTGCAAGCATACTACATAGATGAAGAAAGGAAGCAAGGAGAAGCAAAGTCAAAGCCAAAACAATCAACAAATCAAACAAACAAAGAGCAGCGACAAACAAGTAATAAAGCTAAATGGAAGGGGAAAGGTAAACAAACTGCCACCACTATGAATACTTGTAAAGATCCCAAGAATTTTTGTAAGAATTGTGATATCAATGGTCATACTAACGCTACATGTTGGAAGTTACATCTGGAGTTACATCCAAAGAACCGAACCAAGGATTTACAGAAATCCATGACAGCTGTAAAGACAGATGGGGAGGTGGAAATAGAGGATGATTCTGATGAGGATTAGAGGCTTGGTGGATGCATGGCCACCAACATGGACAACCAAGAACACTAAGAGAAGATGCGTAGACTATTCCAGATCAAAATCCAAATCAAGAGAACTACGCTAAATGCTTTGGCTGATACTGGTTCTCAATCTAATTTGATTTCTGATGCGGTTGTGAAGAAGCTTGGTCTTGAAACTTACGAGCATTCACATCCATATCCTTTGGGATGGTTGAAGAAGGGTGTAGAGATTCAGGTAACAAGAAGATGTAAGTTCAAGTTTGGGATAAATTCTCAGTATATAGATATATTGGAAGCTGATGTAATTCCACTTGATGCATTTCATGTTGCTTTCGGGAGTCCTTACTTGTATATTGAGGATTCCATATTCACGAGAAGGGAGAACAGACACAAATGGGTCAAGGATGGGATCAGTCACAATATCCGGGCACACCAACATAAGACAAAAATTGCTATGGTAGGTCTTAACCAAACAAAGAGACTTATTCAGGAAAATCATAATCAGTTTTGTTTACTTTTATTAAAAGATAAACAAGATGGGGTAGAAATGACAGATATTTCTAACCAAGGGATGAAGGATTTCGATAGTATTATTCAGTCCTTTCAGTTTCTGGAAGTATTTAAGACTCCCAATGGGTTACTACCAAAAGGGGAGGTAGAGCATGAGATTTAGCTGTTACTAGAGTCCCCTCTTCCAAACATCGGGTTGTATAAGCAATCCTTCATGGAGAGTAGAAAGGTAAAGAAATAACTTCAGGAGCTTCTAGACTAAGGGGTGATACGCCTGAGAACCTCACCATGCAGTTATCCTATTGTGATGGTGCCAAAGAAGGATGGTTCTTGGAAAATGTGCATGTTCTACCGAGCTTTGAACAAGATCACCATAAAAAACAGATATCCACTCCCAAGAATAGACGACCTTCTGGACCAACATAAACACGCAAATTTTTTCATGATGTTGGATCTCAAGTCGGGTTATCACCAAGTAAGAATGAAGGAAGAGGATATATAGAAGACTGCCTTCAAGACAAAACAAGGTTTGTATGAATGGTTAGTACTTCCTTTTGGTTTATGTAATGCATCTGCTACATTTATGAGACTGAGGAATGATGTATTGTGGGAATTCATAGATTTATGTGTCATTGTATGTTTGGATAATATTCTAATTTTGAGTGCCACATGGGAGGAACATCTAACACATTTGCAGCAAGTCTTGTAAGTTCTCAAGGAGAAACAACTGCTATGCAACATGAAGAAGTGTGAATTTTTCAAACAATCACTTGTCTATCTTGGGCATGTGGTTGGAAAAGGAGAGCTACAAGTGGAACCGAAGAAGGTGGAAGCCATCACCAACTGACCAACACCAACGAGAGCCACGAAGACTAGAAGTTTTTTTGGAGCAGTACAATACCTGAGGAAGTTCATTCTAGGATTCTCCGCTATTGTAACACATCTATACACACTAGCCCAAAGAATAAGGGTTTTATCTGGGGTAAGGAACAAGATAATGCTTTTGAATTGTTGAAATATAATATTAGTCATGCTCCAGTTCTTGCTCTTCCTAATTTGCAGTGGCCTTTTGAAGTAGAGACAGATGCCAGTGATTATGCTATGGGAGCAATGTTGTTACAAGGAGGTAAGCTAGTATGTTATCATTCATATTGAGCCCTTCGTGAAGGAAGCTTATGAGGAGGCATATGCTCAAGACAAAGACTTTGGGGTGACATATCAACAGTTGAAGTCTCAAGGAGCTGAAAGGACGGGTATTGAATACTTTTATCGCAAAGATGGGCTACTCTGTCGATGGGGGAAGCTTTGTGTGCTAAAGGAAGAAAGACTTTGTTGATGAGGGAAGCACATACCTCAAAAGTAGCAGGACATTTCGGTGTTGGTAAGACCTTAGCCCACTTTCAAACATATGTGTATTGGTCCAATATGCAAGAAGAAGTATCTATATTGATAAGAGGATGTAAAATTTGTTATACAAGCAAGCCTAAAATCAAGAAGGAATATTTGTGTATGCCTTTACCAATCCCTACTCATTCGTGGGAGGATATTTCTATGGATTTTGCAGGAGGACTACGTATGTCTAAACATGGGCATGATTATCTATATGTTGTTGTAGATAGATTCAGTACGATGTGTGTTCTTACGGCATGTAAAAAAGACAATAAAAGCATATGAGGTAGCTGAACTTTTCTTTGCCAATGTATGGGTGCATTTTGGCTTGTCGAAGTCTATTGTTTCTAACAGAGATTTCAAGTTCTTGGGGAAGTTTTGGAATACTTTGTGGAACAAGATGGACACCAAATTATAGAGAAGCATGACCTTCTCTCCACAGACAAATGGGCAAAAAGAGGTAGTGAACAGGACTTTGGTGCACGAGATCAGAGGGTATAATAGCAAGTATCCACGGACTTGGGATGAGTCCTTAGCCTACATTCAACATTCCTACAATTGGGCAATACAAAAATCCACTATGACTTCACCATTTGAAGCATGCTTGGGATATCTAACATACAAATCCATTGGACATAGCAGTTGGGCAGGAGAAATAAGGGAAGATACGTGATTCAGAGGTGACTAGAGAAGCAAAATTCATTGAGAGGGTCCGGAAAATCCATCGCAAGGTAAAAGAATAGTTGGAAAAATCTCAAGCCAAGTATAAGGCGAGACACGATCAGCATTGGAGGGATCACAAACTTCATGTTGGAGATCGATTTTGGTTGTATTTGAGCAAGGAGAGACTACAAAGACAAGCAAGGAAACTGAATCCACTACGGTATGGACCCTTCACCATATTGGAGCAGGTTGAAGAAAATTCCTTTAGGCTTGATTTTCCACCATTCATGCAGATGTACCAATGGTAAATTGTGAGAACTTGCACCAATATGAGCCATCCATGTTTGATGAAGACGAAGGATGTCAGTTGCTACCTTCCATAGAAGATTGTGTCTTAGATTCATGAGGTGAATTGGAAGAGGACGTAATTCTATAGCCGAAGATCAAACAGATAAGGAGAGGTCCACAAGAGTCTTGGCAGGTTGGACCGAAAGGGAAGACACTAAGGTAGTCCTAGTGGTTCTCGAAGGAGCAAGTGAGGGAATTATTTCCACATCTACTCGCCCACTAAGCTTTCTGGGTACTAAAAGCCTCTTAGCAGGGGAGATGTGATCCATAGGGATCTGAAAAGAATTCCACTTCATTAAATCAACCAGTACTAGAAGGAAAAATTATGAAAATGCAGAGCAGGTTGCAGAGTTACAGAACCACCCCTTTGTGTAAAGAGGTGGTTGCGTAAACGTGATTTGCATAAACGCAATTTGCATAAACCATATACCATAGGTGCCCAACCCAATATTTTGTATAGACTATTTGAACCCCCAATATAGTAGATGGTATTTCTTGTCTATTAGATGCCTATATATTTAAGGGACACATTCGGAAATGACCCAAGTTGTCTATATCTTAACTCCCTTTCTTGATACAACATAACTATAGATGGTCATTTCCCATTACAATAGGCTATATGTGCAGACAAGGCTTTCCCCTCAAATTGGAATGGAATTGTGCATCACCTAACCCCAAGTTGACATGCTAATAATCCACTTGTTAGAGGAATAGCCCTTCCATTCATGTATTCTCATAACCAAATTCGCCCATTCCCTTCTCTGGGGAGTAAGAGAGGGGTCCAATTCTCTTCTACGTTAGTGTATTCTTGATATAGCCCAGTCCCTCAATTTCTCCCCTATGATGTAGCCCACGAGGTGAGTAGAGATTCTCTTTCTCAATTAGTGCCTTGTAACTAGATTGGTTACAAGCCAACTACCCCTAACTTACTCCCATAGGTTTCTTCTTTCTTAACCCTACTACTGTAGAAACTAACCCTGATCCTTGAGTGGAGTGTTTCCCCTCCCTTATAACTATATGGACCCAAGGAATGGGGGGCTGCTAGGTACTTACATAACACCCACCATAGGTAGTTCCTTGGCTAGTCTTGTGAGATGATGGTATTCTACTCCTTATTACATATATATTATATATATAAAGAATGCCACTATACATCGAAAGTTTCTCTATATATCTATGTAATGTTAATGACTAGTTTGACGTTTTTGTATTCCAAAATCATTAGGTGGCTACTACCTGACTGGGTGACCATTGTAGGTTGTGGTTTCTATTCTATATGGAGTTGTTTAATTGTAGCGATGGTTGGTCTTCTTAAATGCATAATACCACTTTAATCGATCAATGTAGCTAGCTAGCTAATGTGATGGGTAAGGTCTAATTTATCTTATATATAATAAGATTGTTTCGTATGCTATAGTATATTTGAATTAGTGGAGTGGAAGGGTTGGTGCTATAGAAATGACACCTAGGATTCTATATGAACTACTATATATAGTTTGGCATGTAAGCCTTTAGTTCTTAGGGTGAATAACCCAATTCTTAGGTTTATAATATAGACCCTGGTTGCTTTGTGTGTGTATTCATGCACGTGTGTGTGTGTGTGTGTGTGTGTGTGTGTGTGTGTGTGTGTGTGTGTGTGTGTGTGTGTGTGTGTGTGTGTGTGTGTGTGTGTGTGTGTGCGTGCATGCGCTCATGCGTGCATGCACTTGGTATGCGTCTACACACACACAAATATATATATTATATAAATGGGGGTGGGCTATATTGCCTTGGGATGGGGTTATGGTTCCATCATTCCTTGGGTCCTTGCAGAATTATAAATTTATGTTGAGCACTAACTTGACGTTACCGTGTTGCTTGGTTTAGATTGGTTAATATAGTTGGGGCGTTAACCTATTCATGTGGTATATTGAAAGGGCATAAGTATGATTGTAGTGCAGGTTGAGTTGATTAGAAGAAAGAAGATGGAATATGTTCTCTTGAATCCTCCAAGATGAGGATCTTTTAATTGAGTTGAAATACAAATACATGATGGAAGATGTTCTCTTCAACTTTCCTAATTATACACACACACACACACACACACACACACACACACACACACACACACACACACACACACACACACACACACACACACACACACACACACACACACACACACACACACACACACACACACACACACACACACACACACACACACACACACATACATACATACATATATATACAAACAAATATGAGTACTCAACCGTGCTCTTAAACTCCTTATGGAGAGCATAGAACATAGTAGTCATTGAGGAACATGATACGCAAGGATAAGAAAGGAACCATGTACGGTAAGCGCCAAACTACATATTGTCTATCCACACAATCCTATGTAGCCCTCGTTTCTCTAGTTGTCTCCTCCTAGAGCTATAACCTAAGCTTTGATACCACTTGATGTAGTTAAGAACAGGGGTTCCAATGAAGGGATGTCCAACCACACAACCATTAGAGTCACATAAAGGATTTGTACAAAATAGTCCCTTGTTCCTATTGCTTCAAAAGAATAAATGGCCCTATTATAAATTTCATCACCGAGCCCTCTTCCTATGGCTTACTTGCTTCTAACTATCCTAGATGATACAATGGAGCTTTATGTCTCTCATACCTCTCTATCTAGTCCTCAGGTTTGAATCTCCTCCTCTCTTTTCTCTCTCACATCACCTCCCACAGCTCAATCTCTTTCCTAATTTCAAAGCTTCCTATATCTCTCCATAGAGATACTCTCTCATCTTGTAGAGATTTTACTCTACTTCTCTCGAATCACCTTTTCCTACTCTTCTGATTCTACTCTGTCTTTACTCATTTCTCTGCTTTCTATCTACCTCTCCCACATATTATTTCTTTGAATAGTTGGGATCCGATCCCCATCGTTCGCTTGCCACCCATTTCCATACTTACCTGTCATTTAATGTTTTGTCAGGTATTAGGTCCTCGACAATGAGATATTTTCTTTCCTTACATGCCACTCCATGTTAGATTTGCGAGCCATGCATCCAAATGCCGCATGCCATGTGTTTCTAACAACTTATCCTTTATTGTCATGGTCAGCTCCAAGATTTTTGGATGCCCAATTGTCAATTTAATTTCTTGAGTCATGTGCCTCTCTTTTGCATTCCTTCAATTCTTGTGCGCTAGAGCCTTCTCCTCCTTGTGCCTCCTATGAACAACTACCACTTCCTTGGCTGACAACTTATGTCATGTAATCAAATTATTTTTTCCTTGTACCTCACTCCTTGTCATATTGGCAATCCATGCATCTAATCCTAGTTTATCATGTGTTCCTTGCCACTTATCCTCTTCATTCTGGTCGGATCCAATCTTTAAAGATTCACAAGAGCCAACTCAATTTCTTAAGTCTCATGTCTCTCTTGTACAATGCTTCAATCCATTTCCATGCAGTGCCTTAGATTATACTTGCCTCAAACCTTCTCCTCCTCATCCTATGCACAACTCCCACTTCCTTAATTGACATGTTTTGTTGGATTCCTATGCTTCTTTTCCTTTTGCATAACATAAACTTGGGTTCCTTCACCATCTTCGGCTTCTTCCTTTATTTTACTTTCTCTTCTTTCACTTCGTTTTTTGTGCTTCCTCCATTTCTCCTTGTGAAAACCTCCACTCACTCTCCTTACCTTAGCTTCTCGGAAAGTCATCACCTCTTTGCATCCCCATGCAAACCGTATCCTTCGTGTTCGTGCCCCTTGTGCTTTTCACATACTTTTTCCTCTTCTGCAGTTTCTTATCAATGCACATCCATTTCTTGTGTTACATCTAAGGTTATCTCCTCATGCCTTAGGAAAATTATCACCATCCTCATTCAACTCATGCGTGTCCCTTCAGAAGAGCTTTCAACACACTTGCTCGATGCTATGTTTTCATAATTCCTGAGCCGACTGATTTTGTTGGGATGATCTTGCATCAAACCCCCCAAGTAACTAAAATTTTGTGAGCCTCTGCTCACAAATATGCTGAAATGGTAGAACCATTATATTGGCACAGGGTAAAATGACCATGGCTCCCCTCGTGCTTGTTTTCCCCTAGCAAGTTTTTCTCCTCTTGATCTTTTGGGGTCAGTCACCTGAGATTTCTAAAGTCGGTCTATGCCCCCCTGTCTCCTCTGCCAAGCCTTTCCATCCTTGAACACTTTTATCTACATCGCTTCTTGATCCTTATAGGTGTCCTTACTTTACCTTCTCTTCCTTCATCTTGTTGCCTCTCCAAAGACCCTTTTAAGCAAAACTTTGGGTGCCCCATCTTTTCTACGCTTCCTCTAGGCATTTGGCTCTACACATTTAGACTTATATTTTTACCCTTGTTGAAGTTTACTATCTGGATGACTTCTCAAGGTTGATGTGCGAAGACACTTGTTACTTCCCCTCTATGTTCTCTGGTATCAAGTTGATAATTCCAAAATCTTGTAGTTTTGTCAAACAAAACTTAAATTGCATGGTTCCTATCATCTTTAGGCTGATTTCCTTATTCCTACCCCATCCTTCTAGTGTGGTACTTCCATTGCCTTTTTCCTTCTTTGGATGTGTATCTCTTAAATGTAGACATATCCGCATGAACATGATATCAATCATGCTCGTGTCAGCTTTAGGTTTGTATTCTCTTCCTTCTTGGTGACATCCTTTGCATGTTTAGTGTAACTAGAGTTGTGGTCTTAGATCAGCTTCAGATTGATGTCCTCTTGCACATTCAAACTTGCTCCTCAATTCAAAGTAGCTTCCCTCAACCATCGTGCATTACACTCGTGTTTCTTTCTTTTTCTACCCTTTCGACAACCTTAAGTTGATGCCCTATGGCTGCCTTGGATTGACAATTCTATTAGTTTGTGTGCGTCTAGCTTCCTCGGATCAGCCATTCTGCCAATTTTGATATCTACTTTTGGCTTCCTTGGATTAACGCTTCAGGTAATTTGTGAATTGCCTCAAGGTAGGCATATTTGCCCTCTTTATTCTTCTGTGATTGAGCTCCATCTGCCTTGCTACGACTTTCCCCTCTACCTTGTTCTTCCTTAACAACTCTTAAGTTTCCACGATACTTGTGCTCTCTACTTTTCCTTAAATACTTCCTTGAGGCTCCTACGTTGTTGTAGGTTTCTCCTACCTACATCTCTTCCCGTGCTTCCTTAGATGCCCTTCGGTGGAATTTTATCAGCACCTCATTCTCTGCTCTGTGACAAAGAGCTTGCATCTTCCCTTTTCTGCCTTTGGGGAAAATAAATCACTACTTTATTCCTACATTTTTTTCCCTACGTAGCTATGAGTGCACGTTGAGGAGTTGTATTTTCTTCTTCTTCTCATGCACACTACTTTTCTATGTGTTTCAGTACTTAGTTGGATTTGAGGCAACTAGATTATAGATCAGTTTACCTTTCTCCATTTTTAGCATTTTCTCTAAGGTTATGTTGCTAATCATAGTGTTGCTACCGTTAATCACCCCTATTATAGCAGTACCTTCACCTTTATCTGCTAGTGCTACCTCTGTCTAAGTATTCTCTTTCAGAGACACTGCTCCACCCTCATCTTCCCTATGTTGCTCACATGGCACCATTCCTCATGCCTTTAGTTCTAATACAACTTCAACAACCAGTCATTCCGCTGGTTCCTACTCTCCAAAAGGTACTTGCGTACCTTTGTCTACCATGGGATTCTGCACTACCATTTTACACTTCTTCCTTCTTGCTGGTTTCCTCTTCCACACATGTACTTTAGATACTAACCACTGTAGCACCTTTGTAAGGTGTGACTATGGGCCATCTCCCCTGCGATATTCTCTTACACAATCTTTCCAACACTTTACTCCCTACCCATCCTTGCGTAATAAAGATCAACTCCCTAGCTGCCTCATGTTTGAAGTCTGCTAGCTTTGTTCTTTATTTCCTTCCTTCTCTCACCCTCTACGCAATTTTATAACACTGGAGGATAACTTATCCTTTCACACACCTTGTACCCAACTTTCCTTATTGGAAGATACGTCCTTCCTCTTTTGTTCACCTACCTGCCTTCGGTGATTTGTTGAGTTTACCTTCTTTCTTATTTTATGAGATGACTACCCTCCTTTGGCGCTGTGTCAACATTCCCATTAATGACTTTTAATGCCATTTCGCATCAATTGTCTATCGTGGGCGATTTCTTGGTTCTTGTAGTGTCCCTTTCAGGCTGAAATTTGAGGAACTTGGAATTTCCCCAAAATCCTAATGGAACATTGCTGGAATTTATCATAGCAACCTAAGAATTTATCAAACTCAACTAGACCAAATTGAAAAATTAATCCAAACCCTAACAACAATCTGATTTTTGTTTTTCTAGGGCAGCATACATGCCTAATGGCCTGAAAGAATTATAGGAAACTCTTCAAAATATTTTTACTTGATGGATGGAACAAACATGAAACAAATGAACACCAGAACTAGAGAATTTTGTATTTTTAAACAGCTGGAAATATAAATAAGACAGCACCAATATCTTTCACAAACACGGTTGGAAATGAATGATTCCAAGCCCAACACAACCATGAAATGCACACACAAACCCCAAAATTTATGAAGAGGTTGAATATGAAAGAATTCTGAATTGTTATGTGCTAAAAACCCCCAAATCCCACAACAAGGTAGGTTATAACCCTAGGAGAGGGTCTGAAAATCTTTGCAAAACCCTAGCAACCCTTCTTTGACCAAACCCTTATATCTCTTGTCTAGCCCAACATCTTTGTACTAGGCATATTCTATCTTTGGTGTACTTTCAAATTTGTTTTAGTCTCTGTTACTGTAGTTTTTTCACAATAATTTTTCAAGTGCTCAAGATTGATAAAGAGGTTCTACTAGTGCTAGTGATGGTATCAACTCTTCAACGCATTATGATAACATGTAGGTGGAAATATGATCTGCAACACTTAGGAACATTGTAACCTATATAGAATGGTCAGGTGTGCATCATGGGTAAAATGTAACTCTAAGTTGGAAAACCACACGTACAACAAGGATTCTATTGACACCTTAAAATGAGTTCTCATATTCAGTGACATTGTTGCAAGCACCACTTTTGTGGGCTAGAATCTCGCCTTGTGGTCCTAGAAACATAATCCTACCATTTGTATAAATCCTAGAGTTTTGTGCATGTTTCATCTCTTTTGGGAAAGAATGTTGTCACCCTTTCCCTTTTCTCTTTCCTTATGTTTTGCACAAGTTTGACCTTTTTGAGAAAAAATGATATCATGCTTCCCTTGTCTATCTCCTCAAGTTTTGTCCTTTTTGGTAAAGAATGGTGCATCCTTTCCCTTATCGAACACAAATTTTCCCCAGTTTGGGAAAGACTAAATTGCTTTCCTTTATCCAAAAGTCTGCGTAGAATTTTTTCAAAAACTTTCCCTTCTCATTGATATAGATGTGGTACACACTCCACAAGTAACTAAGCATGAATAGGATTTTCAAACAACAATGCACTCCTCACTTTCATACAACCACCACCACACTTATTTCTAATTGTTGTCAAGATCCACACTTACACATCCATTCTCGAACACTTGCATTATGTTATTTAGGTGATGTAATTTTTCCACATCTAGAAGAAACTAGGGAAGCCTCACAACTCATCTCTCCCCCTGCACGACATAGTTAACTTGATTGGCCTTATATTTTCTATTATTTTCTATCTACCATATTTACTTAGGACTATCTACTTAGACATACAACATAAGAACTATTCGACATCTGCTGTAGGATCAAGAACACCCCTTATGTGTTTTACATCCCTTAGGACTAGAGAGAATCATTTTTGGTAGAATCAAATGTGGTTGTTGGCTAGATTTTTTGCACAACTGAAAACCTAGGCAGTCATGAGATAAATCTCCCTCATTTACCGATGAGGCTCCCGTATAACATTTTGTTAGTTAAATTTTCTAGTATCTATTTGCTGGTATTACTTTAACCATATAGCTCATGAACCATAGCTATACGATTTTGCAACAAGTAAGCAACTGTAAAGAATAGGAAATATTTGAAGAAGGGGAAAATAATAGAAAATAGGAAGGAAAGGGGGAAGATGTGCAACCCAATCAATAGATTACAGAGTTGATCGCATGCACATAGGTAAAACAGATAGATATTAACCTACAAAATTATAAGCAAAGGAAACTTTCAAATCTAGATTTAGAATAACACAAAGTTTATGAATAGATCTAAGATAGAAAGTTAGAAACAAAGTGCACCATTGACATAAAGTTCTCCGGAAATATGCTCCTTTCTATTCCTCTACTTTCAAATAGCTATCAGGGGTTTCAGTAAAAAATCTTGAACACAAGAAAGCTGCTTACAAATTCTGATGATTTCAACCCATAAGTTCTTCCTCTATTTATAGTGTATGGAGAGGAAGTTACAAATAAGAAACTATAATTGAACTGACACATGTGGAAGTCGTAAAATAAACAAGTGGCAATCTCCCTCCAGGAATTCCTCTTTGCATGACATGCATGATTTATAACTGAAAATAGAACCTTCTATTTTGCATGTCTGCCACCTATCTCCAAGTAAATGACCTCTTCAAGTAATGGTTTTTAAACCAATCACTTAAGTTTTATAATTTAATTTATCACTCAATTTCTTTGTCGGAGAAAAGAAGAATAAGGAAAATAAATTAGAAGAAATCTGCAACACTTCTAGTCTTTTTCTTTTTCCATTTTCTGTATACGGTTGACTCTTTTGTCTTTGATTCTCACCACGTTGGATCTAGAAGCAAGTGATTGTGATTTGCTTGCGGGTATTGTTTTTTCCTTGTCTTCCCTCTTATCTTCAAAGCTTTTGCAATTCTTTTTCAGTACATGCAAAGTAAATTCAATGAAGGCTTCAATTGGAAGATTGGGAGCACATGCACAAGATCTTGGAAGGAATTCTCCATGCACTGACTTCTACACGGGCTGCGTCAGAAACAAGAGGATGAATTTTTGCCAGAAGCTTTTACAATTATGAGATCTGAATTTGTCAATTAAATTGGTGATAGGTTTCAGGGCCTCTGTCTGTATCATTGACTTTAGCAAATCTGGAATCTATGCATGATTCTGCTGATCCTTTTCTTTCATCATGCCTCATCATGGCTGAGACAATCTTTGTCTCGTCTCTTTTTCCTTTAATTCTACCGGAATTCTTTGTAACTAGTGTAGGTTTGGCAATTTCTTCAGATTCGGAGTATATATTCAATGTACCTGACACTGATTTGCACTCCCTTTCACTTATATGAGCACCTGTAATGAATACCTGTAATTAATTCAAACAAAGACAGATTCCAGAGCATGAACACTTGATTTTTATCACAAAAATCTACATATTAAGCCCGCTGCCCTAAAATTTGAGGCTTTGCTTGCATGCAAAGCAAGCATAAATATTTTCAACTTCACCTAGGCACTTATACCAACATGCAGATAGTTAACAAGGCTTAAATCAAGCTCCTCCAACCCTAGGCGCCAAACTTTGAAGCTTTTCGACAAAAAAAAACACTTTTTGATGCAAAAATCCATTTTCCTTGGGTGCCAAAACTGTCTGGGCTGCAATCCTTTGCAAAAAGAATTAATTACATCTTCACTATGGCAGTGCATGCTTATATAACTCTCAGCGTTCTATTTTTAATAATTGCCCATCATATTCCTGGCAATTAATTAATAAACAATGATGTTTATTCACCCAAATTGGGCACCTATTTTTGCATGTTGTTGCCTACCACTAAATAAATTTAATTTATTTATGTTTAGCATGCTACCTTCAATTCACTTTGGCTTATCTTCATGCATTGACTTTCTATTCATCCTGGGCGCCAAAATTAGGCAAAGCAGCTATTAATAAATACCATTAATATCATTGTTTAATCACCAAATGGGTCACACTTTTTGACATGGGTGAATTCTAAATTTAAGAAGTCAACTTCTGATGGGAATTTTCACCTTGCACTGCAGCTCTAAAAATCCCTTCTTCCACTTAAGTGATTTGACTTTCATCATGGGAATTTTTACCCTGCAAGGTAGGTGAGAAATTTATGCCTGCCTGTTGCTTCTAATTTTCCCACTGCAGGTTAAGTGACTTTAAAAAAAGTGTGACTTGCATAAAAATTAGCCTCCTTTGTAAAAGTGCGACTTGTTTGGGTGAATAAAACCTTCTTATGGGAAAAGTTAGCTTGCTAGGCAAGTAGAAAATTCCCATCGGTACTTTAAATGATTTTTTCTTTATATTAGAATGGGAATTTTTACCCTATAAGGCAGGTAAGAAATTCCTGTCTGCCTGCCACCTCTAATTTTCCCATCGCAGCTTAAGTGATTTTGACTTCATGGGAATTTTCATCCTGCAAAGCAGGTAAGAAACTCCCGCCTGCCTGTCGCCTCTAATTTTCCCATCGTAGCTTAAGTGACTTTGACTTCATGGGAAAAAGTACTCTGCAAGACAGATAATAAATTCCCACCTACCTGCAGCTACCAAAAATCCCATTGCAGCTTACACTCATTAATTCCAAAAAATGTGACCTGCCTGAGAGAGGCTTTTTATGCATGCCTTCATCATTTTTGGTTAGAAGCTTGCATTTTGAGGCTGATTCCTTCTGGTGTTGTGTTGGTAGACGATCTCCAGATGCTTCAGGCAATTAAACAGACTATACTGGTGAAAGAATTGACCTAGGGGAATTTCACAGAGAAACAAAGGAGAAAACCGGAGAAAAATGCAAAAGAAATAAATAAAAACAAAAAATGTTGTCAGAAGTCATAGACAAAGCTCATGATTCATTGCTGATTAAAACCCTATTGATATATGTGAATAGTGGCATGCGAAACTTCAACTGGGTTCAACTGGAGCACAATTTACTTCAAACAGAGCACTATTTATTTAATAAATAATTAAGTACAAATTTCTCGCAGACAAACTTGACGAAGGGATAAAACGAGTTTGGACATCTGGGTATTTTTCGAAATTGGCTCATATGATACAATGGGAATATCCTAACATAATACAGACATCTTTTCGCAAAAAAACACAAAAGACCCGTTATTTTAAAAAGAACGAATTTTTTTCAAATGGGTAGTCCCAGATTTTAGGGTGAAATCTGGGGACACCGGTGGTGGAGGTATTCTTTGGATGTCTAGCATTTTTTTTTAAATTTATGAGTCGAAATGGTAAATTAAGGTTTTGATCATTAACCGTGTTGCATTTAGTTTGCATTGAAGTTTTAATATTAATAAACATTGCACTCAAATAGGGATCATTTTTTGCATTTGAGAATTCAAACAACTGATTCTTTAGCACTAGTTTTTTAGTTTATAAAATAAAAAATAGAAAACGCAATATACAACTAGTTGCCATTTGAGGTCAGATTTGGGTTTTACTAAAACCTTTGAAACTTTATCTTCTTGATTGTGGACTCAAAAACATGTGATTAGACTTGTCAAATTGACATCCTCTCTGTGATTATTAACCACACCTTCTATCCTCTATTCTAATCTGGGCCATCGGATTACAAGATATAAGTGTTTTAACAACCTTGTGTACTGCCCAACCATGTGGGACCCAAACATAGGACCATAAATAACAGGATAATTTTTTTTACTTTCATGTTACTTGATACAACTAAGTGACACCATAAAGACTCACCAAAGATTGCTCAACACCAGATGCCCAAAATGTCCTCGCTAGTCCAAAATCATCGATCATGCAACGCACCATCTCCATGATAATATGGTTCCTTCTCTCAACAACACCGTTATGTTGCAGTGTGTGTGAAGGCATCTATCAATGAATCCCGTGAGCTTGAAGGTAGGCTTTGAACTCATTACTGGTGAATTCCCCCCCTTGATCTGAGCGGAGAGATTTGATATGACGACCAGTCTCATTCTCTATAGCCATTTTAAACTTTTTGAAGTTCTTAAAACCTTCACTTTTCTTACGAAAACAAAATATCGACATTTTTCTTGAATAATCATCAACACAACATAAAAGATTGAAATCTAGAATGACTAGGTTGCGTCAGACTGGAAAGATCGATATGAACCAAATCAAGCTAACCTGGAGCTCGATAAGTACTTTCTTGGAATGAAGATCTGTGTTGTTTACCTGCTAGACAGTGAGGACACCTATCTGTATCCTTCTAGAGATATGGAAAGCCTCTCACCATGTTGTACCAGCGAAGTGTTTCGAGATATTTGAAATTAGTGTGACCAACTCTCCGATGCCACAACTATGCTAAGAAAGAATTCTTAGCCACAAGTGCCTAATCATCCCTGTGGACAAAGTCAAGCTGGAACATATGTCCCACACTGGAGGCTTTTGCAACAATTTTCGAACCTTTTGATTTGTCTCAAATCAAACACACTTTCTTACCAGAATGACTATCAAAGTCAATCTTTAGATTATAATTTAGAAGTTGGCTAACTGATAGTAGATTCTTTGTTAAGCCAGGGACATATAATACATCGAATAATCTACAAGTTCGTGAACCAAGAGGTTAGAGAAATATTCCCAATACCTTGTACTATGTAAGAAGAATCATCACCTAATGAAACATGGTTTTTCACAGTTGTGTCCCTCATGGTGATAAACCAATCTTTGTGCTTAATCATGTGTCAAGTGGCTCCCGAATCAACGTACCAAACAACACTAGATGACGTGAATGGTTCACTGGAACGAGCAGTGTACAAGAAGTCCTCATTTTTTTAATGATTTTCTTACTCAGCTACATTGCCTTGCTGATGGGGTTTTCTTTGCTAGTTTCCCTTCTTCTTCCCTTGCTTGTAGTATGATTGTCCCCGATGAGAATTCTTATTATGTGGTCTAGAATTTCTTGGTGAACCTTTCTTGTTGTATTGAACCTACAGTCTTTCAACTCATGTCGTCTTTTGCAGGCAGGACATTTCTTCTTTTTCTTGTCCCCTTGCTAATGTTGTTTTTTGGACTTTTGAGAAGAATGAGCTTTGTCTTTTCGTTTCCGATGAGAAGATAGTGCCTGCTCATCTTCATCATCTTTGTTATACATTGCTTCTTCTTGCTACAGTAGATTCACTAACTTGCCAAAATTAACTGTCTGATCTGACAAGTTTAGTGTTGTCACAAAATGCGGTAAGGAGGAAGTGGTCTCAAAACAATGGGCACGAAAGTTGTATCAGTAACCTCCTCTCCCAAGGCTAGAAGTGAAACCCTCAATTCTGTAACTCTTTATAAAAAAGCTTCCACTTTCTTGTTTGGTTTGAATTTCAATGTATATAAGTGACTCTGCAAATTCAATATTGTGTTCTTGTTTTTGGCCTCGTACACCGTGCTTAACTTATCACACGCTTCTTTCATTGTTTTGGTATCTCGAATGTGGAGTTGCACATCATTGGACACTACGAACAAGATTATGACTTTGGCCTTCTAATTGGCCTTGTCAAAGTGTCTCTGTTGGGTTGCATCATCTGTTGATCTGGTTGTAGAATCATTCACAACAAGGCAAATCTCTTCATACTCAAGTTGTGTTTTGATCTTAGTCTTCCATGCAACATAATTATCTCCTCTTAGGAGTTGTGAGTCTTGAAGAAAGAACTTAAGGGCATTGGTGCCCATATTCTGAATCAACTGACAAAGGGTAAGGCTCTTATCACTCCAAGTATAATGTCTCCCAATCTATATATCGTCAGTCCGATATACCGAACCTTTCTATATATGCGCCCTTTCGATATACTTGACGGTATGTGAAAGAAGCGCATTAATGTTCATGAAAGAATATGATACATGGTACCAAGACAGTACTGAAAGAAGTCTGTGATATTATTGACACCGTGTTCAAAGAAATATCCTCGTACTGCACGTGTAACTTCACTATATACTCGGAGAATTTTAGTGTGGATTTGAATTATGTCGTGCAATCGTTCATAGACGAATGGGAGGGCTCAAAGTGTGTGCATTGCGTCCTTATTTCTCCCCATTGATTTATACGGATGATGCCCAGACGACGTTGCTGTAGCTATATATGGCATTAAGTGCAAAATTAGTTGCAACAACTTTACCGATAAGCGCTTCCTAGAGCCACTGTATATACCGAACGTTGCAAAGGAGATTCGAAGATCTCATGAGTGTTATAGAACCAAATTTCACTATTTTTGATTTCAAATCTCTGCTAGTCTTTTTTCAATTACAATATTGTAGTCAAATATGGAAACCTTCAAATTAGTACAATGTACTGAAATATATATTGAAAATACATGCTTACATGCAAATATGCTGAAAAAATGAATGACAAGTAGTTTTTTTTGTTTTGCAAGGCCCTGGTGGCCTCTGGAGCTCATAATGGCTCTCAAACTGGAAAACAACTAAAAAATGCACTTTTAGATACCCATCCCTTTACAAAAGTGGCTCAGAATCACTTTTCTCGCCAATGTGGAATTTTTTTTTTTAAAACCTCTAAAGTTGTACAGAACCTTCCAATTGTTGCAAAATTGTTAGCTTTAGCAGTGACTAAGATGGATAATAAGATTTAGCTGAGAAACCCCTATTGGGGAAAAATATATATAATTTTTTATTTATTTTTAATATGATTTTCTTGAATCAGAATTCCTCCAACATGCAATTTTTTCCTAGTGCAGGAGGCACCAATGCAAAAAATTGCATTTCAAACATGTGGAACTTAACAAGAGGTTGTGGGGATGCAAGGATGGGGCTGAGAAGTTGCAGGAGGTTGCACAAGATCTCAAAATTCTTCTCCAAGCTCCTCTATCTCTTCTGCACTCTCTCTGTACACCTTTGCTCACACGAGCTCCTCTAACTCGCTTTGATACCAAATATAGAAGAGGGACAGAAGCCTCACAAATATATTGATGTTCAATCAAACAAATTACAATAGTCATGGCTACAATATTTATAGATATTGCATAGTCAAGTACAAACAAATAAGAAGTTTTCACAGGTGAAACCAGAAACCATACGGGAAGTAAAACAACCCAATATTAAACAAAAAAGAACAAAAGTATGATACGGGAATACTATTCCCAAATATGAACGAAATATTGTTTATAACCAAACTATAACAACATAACACAGTAATAATTGAAATAACTATGCTAAATTAACCTAGGTAAACTATTTTTACCTAACAGATCTATATCATCCAAGACAATGGGATATGTATTAGGTCTTCAGTTCAGCAACTGGTTGTGCCTTAGTCAAAGGTTGTACTGTACAAAGACAAGATCATTTAATTGTTGTTCCAAACGGTTTCTCTTCTTCGTGTGAATCCGCTAAAAAATGGACCACTTGCGCTCACACCCAGAAGCACTGCAAGTTTGGCTCAATATCCGAATTGTAAACTTTAACAATTGAGGGCACTGACTACCAAATGAATCCCACCAATGTGTTTCAATAAAAGTGTAAATGTTTAATTATTAAACAATGACGATAAAAAACAAAGTTAAAAATTAAAAGTAAAACTTATAACTTAAAGCGTAATTCAAAAAATTAGATCGTGTCTTCTACTAAAATTTCATGATTATTCATTATAAAGTTTAATCAAAGGAACTTCAAAAAACTTAGAATTTCTTACTTGGTTGGTCCACATCTCTTACAATCTTTACAAGGTTTTTCCCAAAGGTACCTGTGGCTTTGCTGAAGAAATTGATCTGTCAGTGAACTTCAATTTGTTGCCTCTCATCAAGGACAATGCGCTCTAGGAACTTTTACAAGCCATCTTTGACTTCCCTTGTTTGATCTTCTCCAAGCTGAGCTCTATAATGATATCTTAGTTCAAGCAATATCCAACTGCATTATTAGGATGATGGAGTTGATTGTTCAATCCATTATCTATAATCTCCCATATAAGCCCATACTTAGTTACACTATCTTTGTATGTTGCCCTTATCTACTTGTTTGCTTGATCCATAGCCTCATAAATGTAGCCCATGGCTAATTTTTCCCCATCCACTAACCACAACACCTTAACAAAAGGCTCAACAATTTTCACAATCTCTGTTATTTTTTTCCAAAATAAATTGTCAAAAACTTTCTTTTTTGTTTATTTCCCATCTTGTTTGTGGCTCCACTTTGATGCATTACATTCATCACTTGAAAACATCTTTTTCAAGTTTTGTGCTTGGGAAAGAGGATATTGCAACATGAGGAATTTTGTTGCAAATCTCATGATGGATGGCCTAACAAGTTCTCTGCCTTCAGTGTTTTTCCTCATTAGGTTCAATACCCATGAGTGATTGTAGATGTATTTTGTGATGCTTTTGGCATGCTCTATAGTGTTATTGATCCATTCTTGTTTTATTATATCCTCAAGCATGAGGACTATGTAATGTGCAGCACATGGAGTCCAAAATATTGTTTTATTTTTATTTTCTAACATCTTACCAACAAACACATAGTTAGAGGCATTATCTGTGATTATTTGTACAACATTTTCCACCCCCACCTCTACAACAACCTCATCCAAAATCTCAAACAACAAATTATCATCTTTCACCCTATCAAATGCATCAACTAATTTCAAAAACCTAGTACCTTGAGGACAAGAAGCAAGAAAATTTGTTATGCTGCATTTATTGCCATCAATCTACCCATCTGACATAATAGTACACCCTATTTTGGCCCATGATAATTTACAACTCTTCAAATATTCATCTATGTACACAACTTCTTTCTGCAAAAGAGATATGCTCAAGTCATGCATACTAGGGCCTTTGAAGCCCCTACCAGCAACAACAATGGAATTAAACATAGGTTTGTAATAAGGTGAGTGAGCAACATTGAAAGGGATATCTGCATCATACCACCATTTAACAATGTCTTCTAAAGCAGCTTCTTTATATTGCTTCTTCCAATGGTTATCTAAGGTGGGCTGATTTTCCGTTGGCATGGAGGAACTAGCAGGTGTGGAAGAAGATGGAAAAAATCTTTGGATGTTTTATTTTTTGAAGCCGGTTTTCATGACTTTGAGTGAACGTGGGAGGCATATACTGAAAGGGGTCTCTAACATGGACAGAGGGGTAAGAGCAAGAGCCTTCAACACTTGTTTGGGCCATAGCATGTTGCCTCCTCCCTCTTTCACCATCCATCTCTTTTTCCATGGTCTTCTTTTCTTTATGTTTCTCAAACAAGTTTATCATTTCCAATCTAATGGCATCAATATACGGTGCATCACCTGGGCAAACTTGGCCTCTTTGACCAGCCAAGTGTTGTTTCAACCTATGAATGCGCCCCCCCTTTGATGCGTTTCTTACAATATTTACAAAATAATTGATTATCAACTATGTCTGCATGCTTCCATATAGGGTCTTTCACTTGGGGGAGGGGGGGCGGTGGGGCATTACAAATGCAAAGAAATTTTAAAATGCAAATAATGAAATTATTTTTTAGATTTCTTATTTAATAAGATTTCAAAATAAGGGCAAGTTTAAAAGTTAACATACATTTCAGTGTGCACGCAAATGAGATCAAGAAACACTCTAAGCTTGTATATGGGTTGCACCCTCCAAATGTAGATGTCAAGACCACCACAAGTAACCCACAAGCAATGCCAAAAAAACCCCAAGCTCACTCCAAATCAACACTCTTCAATGTTGCTCCAAGCCTTCAAATCCTTAAAAATGAGAGAGGTGCTCACAAATAGAAGTGAGGAAGTCTCTATATGGATGCCCATATCACCACAAAGAGCCCACAAGCAATGGCAAACAAGTTCACTCCAAAACTAAACTCTTCAATGTTATACTCTAAATGTTTTTGCTCATAAATGCTCAATGAGAGAAGTGTGAAGTGAATATAGGGGGTGGGGGGCTTTATATAATAATAAATTAGGGTTTAACTTTTAATAAAAGTAAAAAATTTAATTAAAAATCAAATTTTAAAAAAGTAGCGATGTATTTTTGCTACAGGTTACAACTCGGATGTATTTTTGCTACAGGTTACAACTCGGTTGGTTTAGGTCGGAACCAGACCGGGATCCGGTTTATCAAGCGGTTCATGCAAAAAAATTCAAATCGGTCGGTTCCGATTCCGTTACAACTGGTTCTTGAAACACTGATACACATCTCTCTGGCACCTGACAACATAATTAAAAAAATAGATTCACAATGCTTTGATGGATGTCCAAATGTTGATCTAATCTTCCCATCTTGGCGCAGGCTGGTAAGATAGCAACAGGGTGTGGTGTCTGGCTTTACACCTGTCACAAATGTATTTGGTGGAACATCATTATGCATCCTACAGTCCACACACCTAACAAATAAACAGAAACACAACACCTACCTTCTGCTCACGCAACAACCAAAGCAGGCTTGAGAGGCTGCATTTACACCATGAATTTTTCAAATGGTTGGCATGCCATGCACGGGGCCAAGAATATCTTCCCTGTAGCGTTCGAAATGAACAACAGTTCTCAAGACCATGATCTCAAGGAATTTTAACAAATATTTCATGTGCATTAGTTAATTCTCCACATTTTGCATACATGTATATCAGGGCACAGCCACGACATAAGACAAAATTTGCTATCCTGGTGCTTTGGTGGATGTGCGTACTCCATTTCAAAGCTCTTGTTTTGCTACAGGCGAGAAGGGAGATGGAAAAGGTTATGTTGTTTAGATTTACACCTGTCATTTTGCATTTGGTTGCAAGTTTCTAAAGGCTTTTTAGACAAACCCATTGCGTGCGTGCCCAAAAATCCATGTTGTCCTTGAGCCCTGCATATGCTTCACCTGCTACATACCAAAAGGAATAGAAAGAAACACAACAATAACCAAGCAGTCCACAACCAACTCAACTCAGGACAACCAAAATTCAACAAGATGGACAGGAGTTAATGAGAGGATCTACAGGATTTGTAAACAAAATCATTTTGTTTGAAACCTGCAACAAGGACAACCTTCAGCCATGAAAGCTTCAAACAAGCGAAAGTAAAGAAAAATGACATCCTCTGACCAAAACTGGAACGCATTTACCCACACAAAAACAAAAAATTCCCAAAAGCTAAAATTTTCTCAAATTCCTCTCATGGCAAACAAACTCATAATACCCAAGAAACGATCAGCCTAACTGTCACGTAAGTTAGCAGCTGACGTCAAATATATTTTTTTCCCAAATATACTCAAAAAAACAGCGTGGCGCAGTGGTTGGTGAGGTCGCTGACATATCAGAGGTCACGGGTTCGAGTTTTGGTACAGGCTGTGCTAACGTGCGTGATCGTTAGGCTCAGCCCCCAAGAAAAATTTCATTAATTCTTTCTTGGTAGAAGTGTTCGCACAAGCGTCAATAATTTGGTAGGATTTAGGAATATGAACAATATTTTAAGATTTATTTAAACTTAATGAATTCCCGACCATCCATTTGTTTTATTGCATAACTATCTTCATTTGAAAATATGAGGTTCACCTTTATTGTTGTCTGTAATATGATTTAGTTAGATCAATGTTACGTTAAAACAACCATAAATATCAAACTTCAAGCATTGAAAATGATCTCAAGTTGGATGATTCACAAGAAGAACGAGATCACCACACAAGACGAAGACATGAAAACACCCCCATGGGTTATGAAGGGCTAGTCCGTGGAAGGACAACTTCAACGTTAGCTTCATTATTTTATTACCAAAATAATTTAATTTATGTTATCGCTATTTTTATTTTATGGTCACTCCAAACGCGGTCAAATGACGACCCGACACAAGTGTTTTTCAACAATCCATGCAAACCATCAAGACTAGAGTAAGGGAAAATTTCTACGAGATAGAGGGGGCACTACACCTTAGTAATTTTAAGGGTCATTTCTAGTAGAAACATACTTGATTGTAGGTATGCTTCAAGTGTTTAGTAAATTGGGGTTTGATCAAGACATAGGATTACACAAAAACTACATATTATTTCATTCAAGTTTTTGAAAGTACTATAAAACATCTCAGTTAATCTTTACATTTCTCTATTAAGCTTTGTGTGTTCAATTATTAAACGGTACCCATCAGTCCATTAACCAACTACTTATCCAACTCGCCTTATTCTTTAATTAATGTAAGTGTTTGATCATATTTATTGAGGGATGTCTCATACATGAGATGCATAAACATAAACTCAATAAATTAATTTGGATCAAATAACCCAACCATCCTCGCTTGATCCAAAGGGGTTTAGAAGATGACCTGTTAGCATATATTATAAGCTATCAAATAGTCTTTGTTGCACTTGGTAAACTGGCATCCAGTACACTCTGGTACTAATCAATTGATGTCGCTTCACATAAAAGCTCGACACTTCATGCAACAACTCTACAATACATGTCACAATTTGTGACCCCTACCCAGTGACGCTTCACAAAGAATTTTGTTGTTATACACAAAAACCTGGTGATACCTTGGAAGTTTAGATATGAATGACAAGCACCGTGATGTCATGCCCATCCCCTTTGACCATTTTGTTCCCATATTGCAATATAAGCACAATTAATGTTTTTTCAACTACATTAATTCGCATAAGGCCTAATACATAAGCCCGCATAGTGACTATCCAATATTATGTATGACACATCTCTCTAATGCCCAACAACTTTGATGAATCTTTGCTCAAAACTACTATTGCTAGCAATTCCCCTATCAACTCGTACAATCACATACAATATCTCCCTCCCATCAGGCAAGAGTAGATAAGTCCTTGGAGTGAAAAACATAATCAAAGCAACCCGGCCTGCTCATAATTATATGAAAGAGTTTAAAATCAAAATTTGATAGAAAACAACACATCTATGTATCCAAAATTGCCACTATAGCATAACTCATACTTGCACCTAGCTACTCGATCTAGATGGGTGTGTTGGCTTTGTAATCCTATTTGATCTGTAGGGACTTGTAAACCTTAAAGTGCAACAACATTATCTCTGATAGCACAGGGGTAATATCCATCTTTATAAATGCATATACCAGTTTCCCAATTGGTTGCTTTTGGCATAAAAGTGCCCAGAAATTCCCAACTGCAAATTCCTTGGAGTCTACTATGGTTTGGCTGATCCAAACCCCGCAAAATTCACAAAAAATAGATATGAAATGAAGCCCAATTGATATGAAGTGAAAACAACCCCAAAACGTGCCCTAGATCTAAAAGACAACCTTCCAATAATTGAAAATCTGAATTGCAGCACAATAGTGAATCTCGGGTGGATCCACCTCACAAAGTTGAGTTTTTATTCCCCAACCTTCAAACCTTGGAGTTTTTCGTCCCCAAAGCTCCTTTTCCTTAAGGACTTTCGTCGTTAGAAGATGTGATGCAAGCAAATAACTTAACATGAAATGATAGAAAATAGATTGGCAAAAGATATCCTCAAATTAATATCCAAACCTCCTTTTATAACCTTTCGTTGCCTTTTTCCAAGTTGGATGCTCCATGTGGGACTAAAAGTTACTTTTAATTTATAAAATGACTTCCTTATTTCTATTTTATATTTGTAAGTATAGTTTATCATAAAGTCACTTTAATAATAGAAAGCCCCCTTCCTAATTAGTTATTATAACTTCAATTTTTTTCTACAAATATTAAAAGGCTTAATAAAGCAACTTTAAAATATAACGATAAACTACTTCCCTTATATTTCCCTTTAAGCCCCCGGGAAGAGAATTGGGGTAAGAGTCTTCATAGGATTAATACCGAGAAGGGGACATTACAATACACGATAAGAAACAAAGTTAATTCATGGGTTTAAAGTACATCGTTGACTGAGCAAAATTAGGGTGTCGTTTCCTCAAAAAATGCACTAGTTATACATTAAAATTTCCGTATTTTCTCTAAGAGATATCGAAAATGCATATACAAGTGCCAAAATTTAAAAACTTTTTGTGTAGAAGGTTTCCAAATTTGTATTTTATGAAAACAAATGATCTTATTGATTTGACCATCAAATGTAAAAGTTGTACTAAATACAAGTTCCCCACTAGTTTTGGGCTAGATACAGCCCTCACCAATACAATTTCAACAATCTCTCCTGATTTTTAGTCATAAAAATATACTAGAGATCCTATGGCATGCGTACTCATTTGTATTTTTTCTGAGTGTAGTTTTCAAAAAGGTAAATTTCATGGAAAAATGACCAAACAAAAAAATTATGGGGCAAACAGTGATTGTGTGTAATGATTTTCCTAATTTGTACAATTTTTCATTAATTCAATTTGCCTTTTGTTAAAAAAAGGAATTTTGCCACTTGTGAGATTTGAACTCTTGACCTTTTCACAAAAAATAACCTCTATTTGCAAAATAACCAATTCCACTGTCTCTCCTTTGAAACAAGATATATGGGTACTGATTTTCCCATTTACGATTAACTCAATTTGATCTTTGTGAAAAAAAGAACACTTAACCTTTCCATAACAAATGACCTCTTTCTGTGAAATAACCGACTCCACTATTTCTTCTTTGAAATAGTATATACAAATAACTCCTACATTACAAAAAATATAATAGGACAATTATTCATAAAAACCAGCTTGAAGGCATGGGAAAAAAAATGAGCCCGCAGGCAACAAACAAGTTATATGATCACACTATAAAACAAGAACAATTAAGCCACTAACGTAAAGAGACTCGAAGATGAAGGATCTCTATCGTTAGGCTTTCCCCCGACCGCCATCTATAAGGTTCTATCTATTGGGAATGGGCTCCCAGCTAGTGGCAATGGCTTCAAGTCCTTCCTTCTGTTATTCATATTTTTTTCCTGCCCTTAGAGTAAAGAAATGGTCAATGCTAGTTGAGGAAACTTGCTAGTCATTGGAGGTGAAAGAAAGTTATGAAGGAAATGCAGCAGTGAGACCCACCCCCACACTGAGGCAGTGGAGGAGAGTGGTTGCGAGGGTGCGAGCCGCATTCGGAACGGGTGTGTGAGTGGTTGTGTTGACCGCCTTTGCCCCACAGAGAGGGATCACTAATAGAAGGAGATAGTGGAACACGAGTAACAATGATGGGGTGTTGCTCTAATGATTTGATAGGGTCTGGAGGTGGGCCACTTCCAGTGCCACCTGTGATTGTAATTGAATTTGGAGAAAAATATTAGACACAATCATCACTTTGTTAAAAGTCTAAAGCTTGCAATCAACAATAAAATGATCAAAAAGAGTTGAATTTGTGTCTTTCCAAATAAAGTTAAGGATTTCCACTCTGAAAGTACGCTAGACTTAGGTGAAAGTCATGGGTAATCTTAACCAATCTCCTAACAAAATATGTTGCCACAAATATGGTTTAAGCCAAAAAGGCTGAAAGAATTCATGAATCCAAAAGCCCATATGGTTTGAGCTTTGTGACAAAACCATATAAGATGCATAGGGGTTTCAATTTGCCTATAGAAGGGCAATGAGGATCCAAAACACAAAATTTAATAAGCCTACAACCAATGGGTAACCTTGATAATATATTCTCCATGTAAAATGAGCAAGTTTGGGCTCAAGAATTGAAAACCAACATAAAGAGAGTCCGCATTTCCAACACCAAGCAGAAGAGCATAACAACCAACGTAAATTGAGTTTATGTACCATGGGAAGCTTGGGAGAAAACAATTCATAACCTTTGTTGGGTGAGTAATTATGAAAATGTGTATGTTGAAACCGTTTCCAATCCATCCACCACAATTGAGAGGAGATAAACCTAATTTTGTGCAACATGTCTTCTGGAATAGCTTCAAGAATGGCATGATAGGATTTTCGGTCATCATTAGTTAATGAGAATTTAACCTTTGCTAATGTTCAAGTCAGAAGTCGTATGAGCTATTGGTTACAGATGTCTTACATCATCTGAATCCCTCGCCTAAAAAGTTTTATGACGCACCTAGACAACCTCTGCAAGAGGCATATTGTTGAAGGTATTTACTGGTGACCACCACACCGAATGAGTATTGATGGAGAGCCGGGTTCTAAATTCATCTCCATTCCGTATCAGCTAGGGCATGATTTTCTCCCAAGCTTTCCAAATACTTTTCATAACAAAAGATCCCACCACTTTCACAGGATCTTTAATGAACAAGTTCGGGAAATCTAAACCCTTCCAAGTCTTCTGGCCTTGTGGGGTACCCTCTGAAATGTAATTGCATAATAAAGTTTTCCATTTCGCCTAACCTTCAATGAAACAAACAATCCATTTGGCACAAAGGGTAGTGCCCTGATAGCCAACATCTAACGATTCTAAGATCCCTAGATTGCTTGGGAAGACAACAAAATTTCAAAAAAAACCCGATTAAATCCCTTTAGGAGTTAGCCCAATAAAAATTCTTTGAACAATTTGTCAAGTTTTTTTAAGAAAATTGAGAAGGGGCCTAGTAGGAATAATAATACACAAGCATGGTTGCAAGGGATTTGGAATAAATATGAAAATTACCTATTAACGAGAGAGGTTGTGTGATCCAATATGACAGCTTCTTCTCAATTCTATGCACCACATACTATCATAGCCGGGAGGAGTTGCTTGGAAGGAAAAAAGGATGCCCGAAAATCAAAAGATAGCTATCCATGGAGGTGAAATCAAAACAAATTGTTTGTATCACTGCATCTTTCACCACTCGATGCTTGAGCCTGAGTTAAGGTAATAAACATCAACACAATGCAGGACTTGTTGAACATTTTTCTCATCTTCATTTAAGGAAAGGGTTCTCCAAAAAAAATGTACATTGACCAGCCAAGTGTGGGAAAACTTGACAACGAGATGCCTTTCACAAATTTATGTTGAGTGGCATTGGCGAGAAGATAAGAACATATTTTGGTCACTAACACATATGAGCCAGAAAGAAGCCTTGACGAATAGAGCGGAAAATCCCAAACAATTCAAAGTGAACACTATTGACAAAAAGATAAACAGAGGCATCAACAAAACAAATGGACTCAAAGTTGATAAAAGTAGATGCAAATCCAAGCACTTTGAGAATGGCGAGAATTAAGTGCCATTTAATCCTATCGTAGGTTTTCTCAAAATCAATTTTTTTGAAAAAGGTCTTTCTGTTGAGACCGTCAAGCCCATTCCATACCTTCCCAAAGTGCAATAATATTGTCTTATATGTTCAAATAAACCCCATTTATTTTGAACTAATAATTGTAGGTGGCAGGGGCAGATGAGCAGAGCCAAGGCTTTGGAAATGATTTTGCAGGAAACATTGAGCAAAGTAATTAGCCACCAATTACAAATAAGCTTTGGATCCCCCATCTTGGGAATGAATTTTAAGTGGCCCTGGTTAATGAAATGGCCAAGTGATTTGGAATGAAAGAATTCCAAATACATCTGGAAGAGGTCATTACCAACCACATCCCAAAGGATTTTATAGAATTCACATGACAGCCCGCCGTGCCTCAGGGCTTTGTATTTAGCCATTTGAGAAAATGCCTCATAGACATCTTTGGGAGACACTAGTTTAATGCAAGAAACCCTTTGAGCATGAGAAATCTTAAAGGGGATAACACCAATGCATTTTGCAAGTGTTGTTTGTCGCTTAGGAAAATGCTTTTGGACTTTGAAATCTTGTTGATAATGGCAAACAAAATCTTTCACCATCTTCGACACTTCATACAGACATTGCGAGCCATCCCAAATGGCTTTGATTTATTGGTGTGCATGTTTGGTTTTGAGAGAGAGAGAATTCTTTGGAAACTTGATCACCCACCTTAAACAAATGTAATTTAGCTCTGATCTAAGAACCTTTAGCATTGTAAGCATAAGCAATTTGGATGTGATGCCTTATATTCGCAAGGTGTCTTCTTAAAGGTTCATTAAAAGGAGTTTGGTCCACGTGGTTAGATAGTGGCTCAGCTCGGAGGTGGTGGAGTATGTTTTGTGCCGATTTTGTCTAGTTGTGATAAACTATTGTCAGATCATATTTGTAGCATGGTAAACCATAGGGTTCCAAATTATAAGCATGCTTATTCCTCCCTATATGCTGCCCAAGAAAATGCCATTGTACCCTTTGCTTATCATCAATTATCATGTATATCTCATAAGCAAGACAAAGCTTAAATGGAGAAGTATACAACCCTTCATACCTTGGAATGATGTCATGTGATTTTCCTCACTACATGTTGCCCATAAACTCTTCATAACTTAGAATTTCAGTCCTCTTCTTTTTGCAATTTCTACCCAACACAACACCATTTTCCTTGATTGTATTGCTAGCATCACATTCATAAGGGACGAGGTACGAAAAAAACAAACTATGATGATGATTCAACCAATCAAAGTGCTTACCCTCAATGGCTACCATGAGAAATCTCTCAATCTGAAAATTATCATTAGTGCTCAAAGTGCCTTCCCTTCTTATTTCACTAGGCATGCAAATATTAGAAGACAAGGAAATATTTTCAACCAATAAAGAACTTTTACCTTGCTCTGCAACTGGTGGCTCTTCTTTCTTCACTTCCTCTTCTTCCTTCCGTAGAGGTTTGGCATGGAAGGTTCTTGTGGGAGGAAATGTAGGGGACTCCATCTTGCCATTAGCTTCTGTGATGAGCTCATCCAAGTACACATCAACCGGAGTCATCTTTCTTTTTGATCCACTTCTTTTTCTTCTCAAATCACAAAATCCTTAAACAGACAAGAGAGCTTGGGCCTCTTGACTTAGTGTACTATATTCTCGGCAATATGAATCAAAGTCACTCTTGATCCATTCTTTACATTCACCATCACTAGCAAGTTTCATGATCTGCAAACAATACCCACCAGGAATAGAGAAAAGCAGCTCTAATACCACTGTAATGTCCCCTTTTAGGACAAGTTAGGAATTAACATAAATATGATTGCACTCAGTTGAAAAATAATTAATATCCAAACCCCAACTGCTGCAATTTCCAAAAATTCATAACTTTGGCTAGAAAGTCCAAATGAGCTAAAATTTTGGATATTGGGCCACAAAAATATGAAGAATAATATTATAAAATCAAATTTCGCACAGCCAACACAAAACCCTAAATTTTCCCTAAAAATAGGTCTCCCAACACATTTAAGGCATCAAATTAACTCCAAACATTATGAAATTCTTTTCTCTTTATTTCTCCTAATTGCTTCAACCAAAACCAATATGAACCTGACTCCAAAACTGTAGATCTAAAATAAATATTAATTTATAACCAAAAAGCTTGCAGACAATTGAAATCTTCGAAAATTGATAACTTGCTCAATATTCCATATTTTCCCTTCAAATAAAATGTAGATAATTGTATAAATTAAGATCTTTTCAAAGAACTGAAGATCTGAATTTTATGATAACCGAAACCCCTTCAAATCAGCCCCCAAAGTCTGTAAACCAGTTGCTAGGGTTAGGGAAAATTAATCAAAGAATTTTTAGCTCACAAAACCCTTCCAAAATACTTAAATAATCAACCCTTGCATCTGAAATAATTAATTAGACACAACAGCAAATAGATCTAGCATTAACAACCTCAAAACATGATAGATCAAACCCCAAACAAGTTGATTTGCCTCTAATAAATTGCATCAATAATAACAATCATAAAGCACCACAAACCTTTCATAAAAATTTAGATTTATTCTCCAAATAAACACGCCAATACCCAAGACCAAGTCGTCAATGCAAGAATGAATATATCTCGCATAAACACATTCAACACAAAAGAGCTCAATGGAGAGAACAATGGAGTATTCAATATTCTTCAATGATAGATCCAAATGAGAGAGAGCAGAATGCAAAAACTAGGGCATACATCCCAATACTCCAAGCATAGAGAAATCAAATGATCAATCAACGTAAGTCTCACAATGATTCCAAGCTCTCCTTTTATAAACAAGGAGGCACAAAATTCGAAATCCCTAGGAGAGGGAAATCATTAAATACAAATACTTTATCCTCCCTAGGTGTGGTGTCCCCTTTCTAAGGGTGATTTTAATATTAAAAGCCACCCAAAAGTTATTTAATTCCCTTTTTTTAATTTTGCATTGTGAGAATAAAATAAAATAAATTACATAATTAAATAATTATTGTTTTATAATGTCAAATGATAAAAATCACTCTCCAAGCAATAATATTTAATTATTTAATATAATTTTCCCCTTGCAACATCCCAAAGCCCACGGGGAAAGATAGGCTAAGGGTCTTTAAAAATGGAGACATTACATTTGACAAGGGTTTGGTGGTGTTAGAAAGGTTGGAAATTATTTTAATGTTTTTCCTTTAACCCTAACAACTAGTTTTGCAATTTTGGGGGTAGATTGGAGTGAGTTTTCATGTTCAGAAAATTTGGTTTGATATATCATTTGAAAACTCATAATTTCCCCTTCATTGTGCAATTCGTTTCACACAAAAATTCCAAGTATTGCATGAGATATTAATTTTTGAAATTTTCAGTTGATTTCAGTGCATTTTTATTTATTTACTACTACTGCAATTAAGGTAGTTAAAGAAGTGTTTTTCTCCGACTAGTTAGCCCATTTAAACTCTTACTTTGGCTCACTCCCACCCCATTTGGGTTGAATTGAAGCCAACATTGGGTTAGTTGAGGTGAACCTAGAAGACTTTCTCTTCTAAGTTTACTTTCATTGCAAGTAGTTTAGTAAATTTTAATTAGTATATCAAAAGGGGATATTACATGGGTCAAAGCATATAAGTGTGTCCCACTAGGTGGCCAAAAATATTTTAAAATCTGACTCGTAAATAATTATTTAAAAATACTATAAAAACTTTAAAAAATCAGGTAAATTCTTGATGCCATGCATGTTGGTATTTATAAGCTCTTAAAATACATGTTTGGTCATGTTTTGGTTGTTGGACATATTTTTGCTAAAAATACAAAAACAGCAAAAAAGTGGGACACGGTTATATATTAGATTCTCGGAGATGGTCTTGTAGGAAGGCAAGTGATGCTACCCATGTTGGGTATCTTTTTTTAGGGAAGTTGTGAGGTTGCATGGATTTCTGCGCACCATTATATCTGACAGAGATACAAAGTGTGTGGGCCACTATAGGATCACCCTATTGAAGAAAAAAATAAGTTTGCAATTTAGTAATATGTATCACCTACAAATGGATGGTTAGATAGAGATTGTCAATCAGAGCCTTGACAATATTTTGAGATGTTTGGTAGGGGAGAAGGTAGGAACATGGGATGTTGTTCTTGTGTAGGCAAAGTTCTCATATAACAAGTTTGTCAACAGAAGCACTAGGAAGTCACATTTCCAAATTGTGTATGGGACAATTCCCAGGGGAATTGCATAACTAAGGGAGTCACTGTGTGAAGAAGGGAAGCATGTGGAAGTAGAGGACTCTGCACGATATATGAAGCGCACAACCAAGTGCGCAAATAACTGGAGGAGAGAAATGTGTATGGGACAATTCCCAGTGAAATTGCACAACTAAGGGAATTACCATGTGAAGAAGGGAAGAATGTGGAAGTAGAGGACTCTGCACAATATATGAAGTGCACAACCAAGTGTGCAAATAGCTAGAGGAGAGCAATGTGCAATACAAAGAGCTCGCAAACCAATGGAGGAGACATTTAGAGTTTAAGGTGGGAGACGTAGTTCTTGTTTGCATAAGGAGAGTTTCTCGCAAGCAACATATGACCAAGAGTGGTAGAATATTCGTTAGGACCTGGGATGCCACCTCCCAGCGCAGGGGCTTTCATGTTCGCATTCGGATGGAGCCCCCCCATGGACCACAATTAGCCAGGAGAATACAAAGGACTCATACTACTCGTCCTTATCCCAGACACCGACATTCCAAACCCTCCACGGTTTTAGCTATAGGACACAAGCATATCAACAACTACTTCCACTCAGCCTCAGCTACTATGTGACAGTGTTGGAATTGGGGCTTTTCTTCAACTCCGCCCACCTGCATTCTTGTAGATATTGTAGCCCTTGCTTCTCATTCTTACTTCTTTTCTCTTCTCTCTTTTCTTGTTGTTCGAACGACCCTTTCGGGTCTCCCTGTTGGCTCTTTTGGCATTGTACTGTGCACTCCCATTGACCTACTTTTGTGGTCATTTGTTGGACATTAATATAATTATCTTATCTTATCTATTATGAGATCCATATTGGTCTTAGATTTTAGTAGAGATTATAGAGGAAGTGCTTTGCTTCTTTCTATGGTTTCCCAACCTAGGCTCTCTGATCTAGGATACACCTCGACAAGCATGTCGGATATATCATAATGATCAATGATGACTGAGGCCACTCCTCGTTGATGCCTCCGCACCTTCCTAACGACATAGATCTACAACTTACTAGCTGCCCCTCGGACCACACAAGCAAACTCATATTACGAGTTTGTTTTCAACTATGAGATTTATATTGGCCTTAGTTATGAGGGGAGATTCTAGAGGAAGTGCTTCACTTCATCCTAGGGTCTCCCAAACCTAGCATTTCCAACCTTGGATTATCGTCGACAAGCATATCAGATTTGTCGTAGTGATTGTTAATGACTTAGGCCACTCTACTTCGGTCACAGACAAAGATATTTGATTAAATTTCCTACCTATGTACATCGATACATGCTATTGAGCCTTTTAATTTCCCTTTATTGCTATTTCCATTGATTTCATTTCCACTTGTTTCATTGGCCTGCTCCTTAATTTTGCTTGTAGGATGTTATCTTCCTAGAACATTGTATTATTAACTGTTGTATTCTACCATTGACCTACTTTTGATCTTTTGTGGATGTTAATATAACTCTTTCTTTCAATATTATTATTCAAATAATTGGGACTTGGGTTTTCTATGCATTTTGATTTTACTACTTCGATTTCCCAATCCACAAGGTTGGAGGAAAGTATTCAACAAAGGATACTATTGCAAATATATTTGCAATTACAAGGCAGATTATTTTAGTAATAAATTTTCTTGTAATTGCATATGTATTTGGTCTATATTTTTAAATTTTACATGGTTGCATGTTGTTATGCCCCTCTACTAAGTGGTCCTATGACTATCTAGTGACCAAATCCTATCTTTTCAATTTTGACGATCTTGTGGGTGTCTGCGCAAGATATTGCTCAAGTGATGCTATACATTTCTCTTATGCATACATCACTCATCTTGCCAGTAGTCTCATTGTTATCTTGCCTTGTTGCGAATTAGAGATGGCATTTATGTATTGCATTGCCTCCAAGTGTTGCATTTTGTCCTATATGTTAGTCAGGTCGCTTGTTTGTTCTACCAAATCTGCAGCCAACATTTTGTAGGAGTGAAGTGTTATGTTGGCCATGGAAATTATGGGTGTGCTTGTGTTTGTTTGTGGTTCTTGGTACACATGCATATCATGAAACTATCTCCTCCAAGGTTTTCTCTATTATATTCACAGAGACCGGTGGTAGGACCTTGCATGGAGAAAAGCAAAAACATTAACAGTCATATTATTATTGTATTTCTTATGTGAAAAACTCCAAACTAGGTATTTTTAGAAGTTTCAATATGAGTATATGTCGAGATGATATACTACAATCATAACTTCTTGTTGTAAACTCTAAGGATAGTAGTCTTGAATGTGTTGTGATTGGGATGTCTGTGGTTGTCTGTGTCTTGGACCTATCCTTAGTTGTGGCCTTGGCTAGGCTAATCCTTCTTATCTTTTTGTGAGGTCTCTGAGATGGATATAGATGTCGTGTTGTCATCCTTTTGTAGTGGTACACATGTTTAATGATTTGTACCACAGGGCCCATGATGTATATGGGAAGATGACCCTACACTTGCAAACATGTCATGGAGGTTATAGAGTGCGCGAGGAGAGTTAAACATAATTACTAATGAAACATACTTGAATGTGGAAAACTTATTTGCATAATGGCACAACTTCTATTTAAATTTAATAATAAGAAAAGTACAATGTTGTACAAAGTTCAATAACGCTAAGAAGGGCGATTCATTTGATCAAGGAACACTTCCTTGGTTGATTTGGCTAGACAAGAACGAGTTCTCAAAAGGTAGTTACAACCGGTGATGGTTAGAAGAAGAGAAGGTTACAAAATGATTTATCTTCGTAGAAAGAAAACAATGAAACACGTTTGAATGTGGAAAACTTATTTACATAATGGCACAACTTATATTCAAATGGAAGAATAAGGAAAGTACAATACACTAAGGATGACAATTCATATGATCAACAAGGAACACTTCATTAGTTGATTTGGATAGACAAGAATGATTCATGTGATGAAGCAAGTATGTGACATGGTTGGGGCTACAAAATGTAGTCGAACAAGGTGCCACAAGGCTTTGTGCAGGGTAGGTAAAGTGATGTGCACCTAGCGGGTCAGTATGGATTTGCACGGTATGTGGTATGTTGTGCCAGTGTTCAACCAAACTATCGTTAACCTTGAACCCATGAGGTTTGTATTTCTACTATTTGTGTGAAAGAATCTGGTAAACTTGTTGATGAGTAAATTGTATAAGTTGTAGAGACTTCTTGGCCTTGTTTGCTTCCCATCCTCTGTGCGTGACCCTATGTTGGATGGTGCAGAATAAGAGATGTTTAAAGGTATTGGTTTTGCAAACCCAAGACATGTTTGGAATAGACTATGTTTGATGGAATTGTAAAGAGCTCTATTTTAGGCGTGTCGGATGTGTAATTAATTATTATTCCAAGTTCATGGATGGGCATTGTTGTACATTTGCAATAAATGGTCACGTGTGCGGTTGACAACCATTTATTTTTCTATAAGTGGAATGTTGTTTGCAAATCTACGTGTATATCTATCAAGTCCCACAATGTTTTCCAAAAATGACTTACAAAGCAAGTATCATGATCAGAGACAAGGTTTTTTAATTGATAAACGCTTTTTATCAGAGCTTCGGGGGCTGGATGGGGTCCTACCTTACAGTAAGGAGAAAGGCATATGCAAAAAAGATCCGTCAACCATAAAGGGACTATATAGAGTAATAGCAAACCAGAGACAAGATATGCATTTAGCCTCGACACAACAAAAAACAGCGAGATTACAAAGAAATTAGCTATCAAAAACCTCCACGATCTCCATAAGCTTGGTTTCCACAGCCGTAACCTTCTGCCCACCAAGCATACCTGTACACAAAACTGTTGAATCCGATCAGGGAGAGGACCAATGAGTTCGGCCAATTCTGTGAAATTGAGGGGAGGGACACGAGATGGTCCAACACCATGAGAGCGGCAAATGGTGTGAACAGAAACCGCAAACTGCAACAAGGTTTTATTCTGTCGCTCTAATTCCATGCAAACCCCACGATCAACCCATTGAGAGGATGTCGGGGAACTAACAGAAAAAAATGCCGTGGCAAGACACACCTGATCCAAAGCTTCCTCCAACGTGCAACGATTGCACAGAAGGATGAAGTGATTAGCAATAAAAAGAGCAGTGCCTTTGTCGGGATTGAGAAGGAGGAGCTGAGAAACAAAAACACCAGCAATCTCAAAGTTGTCCCGAGCAAAACTTGAGCCATGGAGATAGTTCGGCCCGATGATCTTTTCAATAGCTTTCATGACCGAAGGCGAACCCACTCTGAAAATCTGGTAAAAACGGAAAGGGGAGACCGAAGAGAAGAATAAAATTTCTCTCTTCTTGCCACAAAAAACGAAGGAAAGAATATGGGGGAAGAGCCATTCTGCGGGAAAACAAAGAGAAAAGATGTTGCAGAATAGGAAGGACACAACCGACTGCCCCAATAAAAGGAAGTTACACACGTGTCAAGAGGGCTTGACCACGTGTGGAGTGAAGTTAGAACAATAATGAAGGATAGTGGCATCAATACAATCCCATTGTTTTCCTTTATTAGAAATAAAGATATCATTATTTTGAAAAACACCGTAATTTGCCAAAGCATTTGACGCAGAATTGGTTCCCCGAAATGCATTATGGATCAACCACTCCTCTAACAATGATAACCAACGAAGGATTTGAGTGATGAGAAGATTAAACTGCCAAGCCTCTGATTTACCCTTCGAATAGCTTGAATGATGACCCTGTTGGATCCCCTTCAATACAAAGTTTGGAACAACCAAAATCGACAACCATTATGATACCAAAAAAGAGAGCCTTAGCCTCCGCCAAATTGTAAGAACCTATCAATAGTTTGAAGGAATGCACCCCACCCCCGATAATCTTGGATTGCCTTTAGAGGCTCCGTCAAAGTTAAGTTTGAAGAACCCTGGGGCTAGAGACAATGGTTGTTACGAGTTTGAAGTGCATTGAAATATGGATGAGGAATAGACATGTAGTTCTTGCACATCGATGCCCTTCTTGCAAGCAACCATGAATGCCATCTTCAAAATCTTGTCCACTACAATGAACATAGTCATTCATTGTTTTATCATAGGCAACCCAGTCATGAAATGCATGTTGATGGATTCCCTTGGTTTGGATGGATTCTATAAAGGTATGTAAAGTATCAAGTTCTTGTTCATGGAATTGCCAATGTAATAAGGAATGTGAGACTTGATGTGGCGCTCAATGTTTGTGTGCATATAATACCAATGGAAGTGTTGTTGAAGCGTTGTTTTCCTTGTGGAATGCGCATTTCAAATGAGTCTTTGGAAATGTGCACAAAGATGTCCAAACTTGAAGAGAAGGTTGTTAGAAATGTAAAATTCCCATATCTATTTATCTTTTATAAGATCGGTGTAGGTTTTTATAAAATCCTTGTTGGGTGAATAGAGGGATACCCGTGTTGCGGAGTAATGGCCGTGTGCGACAAGCACAACAATGAGTGCTTGTGCAAGTGGCCAAATATGTTTCCTTATTGTCTTTGCCTTTCTTGTTCCTGGTTACTAGATAGAATTGTTACAAGTAGGCATCCACCTCATATGGTAAATGTTTTCCATCTTTCTCTGTGTATGTAGGTTTTGGAGCGGCGTATGATCAAAATGGATGATCATCTCCTTACTCAAGATGTGATGACACCATTTCTTGACTACTTTTTCATAGGTGTATTATTGAACCTTCTTTTCAAATGTCTTTGAGTGATAGGTGATCGAATGTCAAATTTGTGTGAGTATTATCCAAAATGCATAGTCAGATGCATCGATCTAAATCTCAAAGGGTTGAACAATATCGACCATTACCAAAAAATGTTGCGGAGAGACATTGTTTAAATTTCTTGAAGGAATGCTATTTTGTAGGAGTATAACTAAAGGGTTTTTTTTCCATACATGATCTAGTTGAGAATCCATGATATGTGCGAGAACCCGAGGACAACCTGCAACAAAAGCTAGAAATTTTACGAAAACTGCCCAATTCCTATGAGATTGTACACATTAGGTCACTATTGGATTATGTTGATGTTCTTTGTCCATCTACATGGATGCATACACAATCAAGATGATGTGCCTCAAACATTGGATGTTTGCATTGAATATACACTTGACTAAGTTGGCTTGCAACTTGTGTCTGCATTGTGTCCAGGGTGTGCAAGATGTGTTCCAAATGATCTCCCAAGTCTTGTTGTAAATAAGGGTGTCTCGAAGTAGACGACAGAGGAGTTAGTGAGCAACCAAAGTGTGTTGTTCACTATGCACATGAATAGTGCTGGTTCATTGGTCAAATTAAAGGGAATAACCAACCACTCGTACAATCCTTACTTTTTCATGAAAATGTCTTCCAACCGTCTATAGAATGGACTAGTACTTGATAGTAAGCTAACTTCACTTTGATCTTGGTGAAGTATTGTGTGCCTTAGAGCTGGTCCATCAGGTTTTCATTGCGTGATGGTGAGTACCAATTCTTCACCATTATCTTGTTGAGCATGTGGGAGTCGATGCAAAAATGCAAAGTCCCATCTTTCTTGGGTGAAATGTTCCTTGCTATGCCACAAGGAAAATAGTTGGGTCTTGTTGGCAAAATATTTTTAAGATGGAAAAATATAACTTTCCTCTATTATGACGGGAGGTTCCCTTTTTTTCAAAACAAAACAAATTCTAAAACAAATTATACACAATATGTACAAAAGATTGTATTGTGGGTTTTGCATTAAGCTTGGAAGAAGTATGGAGCGGGAAAGGATATAGAGAGAATGGAAGGAGATGTGCACACATGAATAAATAAATGGAGATTTTGTTCCCATGCGTAGGAAATTATATCGGAAGAATATTGATAATTCAATGTTGGAATCTTGTATTCAAGAAAGGAAATAAAGAAAGAGATACATTTAACTTAAGAATAAATTATATCACCAAAGAGATTTTAAGATTCAACCCTCTAGATTTAGGTATCCTTATATTTCTTGTGGGATATGACCACAAAGCTTCTTGTTCCTCTACCTTTCAAGAAAAATTCGGGACAACATGAAAAATCCCTTTAACCATGGTTGCTACTCCTCTTTATAATAAGAGAATGTGAAGTCTCCTTTATGACTATCCACGTTCTTTTCATATCTTCACATTTTACATTTACAAGAAGCAACCCAAATATTACAAAAATAGAAATCATTTTAAGTTATGAGCTATTTTTAAAAAGTAACTTGAAATCAGAACTCTTATTAAAGGGAGGTTCTTATCTAGGGATGAAGTGCCACCTTGGACTAGCTTTACACTTTTCCACGCCTTTATTCTTTTTCTTAGCCTTCTTCTTATACGTCTAAAAAGGACATTCACAATGGTCTTTTCCTCTAGGACTGTCATTTGGTTGCAATGAATAACCCAGGCATCCATCACTTTCTTCATCGGGATGGGGGCTTTGTGAAAATTAGGAAATTCATTATTCAGCTCCTTGAGAACGTTGTGTGCTCAACTATGCCTTATTTAGGGTTAAAGTGCCACTTTGGGGCTGCCTTAAACCAACTTTACCCGTTCCCATGCCTTTATTCTTTCTCTTAGCCTTCGTAGTCTTATACATCTTAAAATGAAACTAACAATGGTCTTCTTCATTGGGATTGTTGCGTTGCTGCAACGAATAACACAGGAGGGGGACCTTGTGAAAATTGGGCAACTCCTGAATCATCTCCTTGAGTGCATTGTGGATGGTGCTCAACTTGTCTGTGGCCCCAACATCAAAACTATTTGTACTAAAGGCGTCATCTTTGATTATTTTACGTAATTGTTCCTTAATCTTGGAAGCTGAAAATATCCAACACCTTCTCATTTGAGGAAGTAACAATGCATTGATCTAAGATTCACGATCATTTATATGGGTCTATGGTTTCCTACCTTCTTAATCTCCTTGAGCTCTTTCAGGCATCTTTCAACACAATACTTATCCATTTTATGGTCTCGAACTAATTAAACAAATGATTCTCCTCTTTGCAAGCCAAGAAACTTATAGCAACCAACAAACCTTCATTTGTAAGGCTTAGCTCTTCAATGTCATGCCTTAGGGCCTTTTATTGAAGTATGTTTGCTTCCATATTGATTTTCCCTTTTTCTAACAAGGCTTCTTCATGTTCAACCTTTTCATCAATCTTTAACAAGTCATTAATATATTTTAGCCCATTCAACAACCGCTCTATTCAAGCCTTAGTTGTATTGCCAAAACAACTAGGTGGCCAGGAGCAATGTGATTGTTACTTGATCTAAACCTTGTCTTTGCATTACAGAGGAGGTTGGTGTGGCCAAATTTCCAACATGAGCTTTGAGACTTCAATGATTTTCTCACTCGTGATGTGGTCTACCATCCTGGGGGTGGCTTCTTGAATTTCATGTATCTTACTCTCCATCATAGACTCTCCTATGGGTATCGGTCATTATTCATAGTTTCCCAGCATTTATCTCACTTATGTTTTTGTCCCCTTTGTGCCTTGTTCTTTCTAGAAAACAATAACTAGAAGGCTCAATACTCATTCTTGACATATGTTTGGCTTTTTTAGAGGTGGGATTTTTCTAGAGGGTAGCCACGATGTTGAAGTTAGGCTCAAATATTTTTACAAAATTTTCCTTCTTAGCTGCCAACAACTCAACCCATTTAAAGAGGTTTTCAATGGAAGCACTCATTGTTTGAGACTTTGACCCCAACGATTTTATTGTAGGAAGAGTTGGTTTTCTATGTGGAGTCTTGGTAGGCGAAGTAGGATTTTGACAAGATGGAGTGGGTAAGAGCGAGTGAGAAGGGGGAGAGAGTGGAGATTACAATGTACTCTTAACATGAGCATGCTCGTGATCTGAGGTAGTGTTGTTGATTAATAATGAGGTGTCCACAACTTGTTGGAAACTAGCATTTTTTTAGTTGAAATATGTCTTGGGGCTTTGGGCCTATGTGAGGCTTCAGTTTTATCTTTAGGCTTGTTCCACAAGTTTTAGCTTGCATCCCTTCTTGGTGAGGATTTATTGATTCCTTATGCATCCGTTGAGGTTTTGCATTATAATGGCCGAGGCGGATCAGGAAGTGGATTGCAGTTTTTGTGCTTTTAGCGATACTTGTGTAGTTTAACTAGTTGTCTGCAGAACTCAATCAAAAACACTTTTTCGGGCACCTATGTTGGGAGCTAATATGGAACTCCATCAAACGCCCTACTCCTCCCAATATATCCAAATGGGGGAAATGATACCAATTACGAATAGGAGCTTTGCCTTACACATCATGCTAATATACAATAATGTTGAGAAATGTATGAAATATTTTCCAAGCTTAGTTGCGAACTCATCACCCTCCACAGAGATCCTCTTAGCATGTTCATTCTATAATGTTCTCAATATGAACATGGTGAAGGCATCATTTACCTTCGTAAAATTCTTCTTGGTCTACACCAAGGTGAGTTGAGGATAGTGAGACCAAATGTGATTAAGCGTACCAACCTACTTTGTTAAGTCCCAAGAATGGTTGGAGCTTGGCAATGGAACCAAATATACGGTCTTATAAAAAAATGTGTGTCTGGTGATGTTGATAATTTTGCCCTTACGAATGAACTCTTTGCCCTTACGAATGGTGATTATATTCAAAAACGTCCATGGGAGAAACTCGTACCTTACCTTCTCTGCTTTCAATTTGTCTAGTAGGGTTATCACATCGGAGATGTCATCATTAAAGTCTGAATAGTGTAACATCTTCGACAACTTGGCTTTTACACACTGATGTCTCAAAGACATCAACTACAATGCTCATCTTAGTAGGCTTAGGCACTTCCTATGGTGATATCTTTAGGCATCTTGTAGAGGGCTTCTTAATATCGTCCAAGGAGTCTCTATCTAGTCAACGAATGGGCAATCCTTCATTTGTTTGCACTACCCTCTTTACAGGAACAAAGTGACTCACGTATGCAAGAACTAGCTTTACACATTGTACTAAGATAGTGAAGAAGCATGCTTCTTCGAGGAGATCACTGACATGATTCTTAATTTTTTGAAATCAAATCTCTTCTCATAAAGTTTCAATGTCAATATGCGGATGTTTACATTCTAAAATTCATGAATGTTTGTTTCTGGAGTAGAATGTGATTCAAATCCATGGTATTGGAACTTCAACTTGTGTTGGAAAGAGTGTCATACAATAGTGTCTGTGATTACCTATACATTGGAGTGAAATGGCTTTGACAACATAAACTGTCTCGAAATCTATTAGGTCATGAAACCCCAAAAAATCCTACGCAAAATGTTAGAAAAATCTAGGCCCATTTTTTGGGTACATATCACGCTTAAAAAGTGAACCTAGGGTTTTTGGGCACCAAACTTGCAGGAAAACTTCTTCGGGCAATAGGTGGAGAAAATAAATAGAGCAACTCGCTTGGTGGTTTTCATTTTGCTAGATAGATCTCTCGAACATGGAAAAATAATTTGGGATAACAAAGGATTTACAAAAACAATGTCAGTGATTCACACATTTGCTCCCATGCAAGTTGGGGTAAGAGGCATGATCTATAGTAGTGTATGCAAACTAGGGAAACAATAAATTGTGGAGATTTACAAAAACTAGGTATGAGAGTTTTGGTAACTAGGAAAAAGTTGGAGCATAATTCGTTTGAGCTCGACATAATTTATTTGCATTTGTGAAGTAGGGTGGTTATATTTATAGGTAACTTTTTTGATTTTAAGGTTTCGGTGTGCTTGCACACTTTAGGTGAATCTTGGTTTTCTCTACAACAATGCGCCCTTTGGTACTTTAGTCACGCTTCGGGCACCATGATATTTGTTATCGTGCTAAGCACGCTCTAACTTCCCACTTAGCACTACTATCAACACCATTTAACCCTGGTCCATCTTCCCTATCAGCATTGTTGCCAACGCGTTTTTAGGCATGCTATCTATATGACCCTTCTCTTTGCTCTCAGCGGTGTACCATGCACATTTCCTTCTCATGGCTCGAACTTCTTTTCGTGCAGCCTAAGTGTGCGCACCGCACCTATATATGTCACACCAAGCACGCATCACTTTCACATTCAAGAATTCTACTTGTGCCTCTTAAGTATGTCTTTAGTGCCTCTTTATACCTCTCTTCATCTAATTGTGTCAAGTGCAGTTTTGTTGCTTGTGGATAGGTTCCTTGTTGGATGGAAATGTGAGCTTCATGTGCATCAAGTATTTTCTATTTCCTTAAGTGTCCAAGGTGTGTTTTTGTTTCTTCTTGGGCACTTCCAAATGTCTTTCCAAAATGTGCCCATTTTTCTGGTGACCAAAACCTTAGTCTTATCTCTTGACACATAAGAAAAAAATGAATATTTCTTAGAGAAAAAGACTTAATTGTTAAGAGTTTTGACCATGAAAAAGTTTGGGTAAAACTGTGGGCTCTAATTGGGGGCACGAATCGGATAGGACCTGGGATGTATTCAAGGACTAGATAAATCATAGAATGGATTACAAAGTTTCTTAGTCTCATCAGTCCCTCATCCATTAGGATTTACCGGGTGTAATAGTTTGGTCAAGGAAATTCGACATAACAAATGTAAAAGAGGAAAAACACAGACACATACTCAAATGAAACACATATGGAAGGGAAACATACAACACAACCTAATTCACCTATGTACATGGTAGGGGACAACCTACCCTTATTGCTTGATTTGCTTCAAGTAATACCTACTGTAGGGTAATGGGAGATGTGTGCCATCTCGACAAGGATCGGTAGTAGCTATTTTCCTCTGCAAAAAATGTCATTGGGTTGCCTTCCTGAAAATTTCTACCACTCTGAAGTTGATCACCAACCTAAAAATTTCACTGTTTCACCTTTTCAAAAATACTTTTTGATCTAATTTTGGTGCACACCAATTCTATCTGATTGTTACTTATTCATCTTCCAACTTACTCAAGTACATGATCGTGTAATCTAGAGAACTACTAAAGAGTTCTGAAAAACATAAATTAGGGGTGTTGTCCATTACAATGTTTTGTGGCACCCAAAATCTAATGAGGATGTTTTCTTTGATGAAATTACATACCACATATGAGGTGGTCTGATGCACTCACAATTAGGGGTCTTAGTTAAGAGATGCCTTGTACCACACATCCCATTGAGTACTCAGTGTTATCATGCATAAATGCAACACAACATATCACATGAAACAAAAAACTAGAGGCTTTGTTAGTTTAACAAAATGAGAAATAAAGTTCTACAATTACACAACAATAATACAACTACAAATCTCAGCTTGCTAACTCAGTCTTTGCAAGTATAGTTTACACACATACCAAACTGATCAGATCTAGACTATAAGTCAAGCTCGTGTAGGAATCATTGATAACTCAAATATTTATCTAGTCTATTTATATTGTAATAATTATTTGAATGATGTTGCTCGGCAAAAGACGCACTCATTGGAAAAGGTGGGGTTTGAAGAGTTCTATATGTCATGTCTTTTTTTAAATTCCACTACATATGGAAAACATTGTTAAATTTGAGCAGGCGTTCTTTCTATGCTCCAACCAATGATTTTAAGTTCTGGTGAAGAGTGGAGAGCTACACAAATGATTAAAAACTAAAATATATATAACTCCCTAATGCTAAAACCCAAATTCTACAATTCCCTAAAATTAATACTATAAAAAAAAATTGAAATCCCCAAATGTAAAATAGATTTACATAAAAAATGTCATTGCAAAAACTGCCAAAATTGAAATTTAAAACTCTACACAATGTTTCCTTACTCAAATTATTCTAGACGCAAAAACATCACAAAGAGATGTTGCTAAACCAGTGCTAAATTTCTAGTACAAATTGCTTCAGAAAAAATGTCATTTAGTGTTAGGGATACTAACGCGAATTGCGTTAGAAAAAGTTTTGCATCATGACTTGAAAAAATTAGCAAAAAACTTGCCCGACAAAATGATGCAAAATCACCAAATCTACTAGTGATAACAAGTAATTAGTCTCATAACAAAATTAAGTGTATGAATTTTTCTGAATTAAAATTTTCTTTTTCTAATTTATTAAAAAATAATATTATTCATTTTATGATGAAAATGATTTGTTTAACAACTATCAGAAATGTTTAATTTTTATTTTTAGTCCAAATTTACGAGTTGAATGTTAATTTTTAAATATGTGTGCATGTAAGTGAATGGAGCTTATATGCTTTCAAAACAAAGATTGTAGGTTGAGTATGAGGGATTGGAGAATGTTTAGAACTCAGAAGTGTGCACTTTCTGTGAGACCACTTGATTGGGTGTTGATCTGCAAGAAGAAGAATGAGGTTGAGCATGAGGAACCGGAAAGTGTTTTTAACTCAACATTACTTTAATAAGTGAGACTACTTGACTAGGCATGGTCTTCACTTATGGTCTGCAAGGAGACGAATGAGGTGAGCACCAGGGAGTCAAAAGTGTTTAAACTCAATAGCAGACATGGATTGCAACATGAGGTGCCTATGAAGAGTGGAGAAAGGAACATGACAGATCTGTACATGACTCATGTCAAGCCCAAGGGGATTGGAAATTTACACTAAACATGTGCTTTACTAAGACTACTTGACAAGGTGTTGGTGTGCAAGAAGTATGGGATCAAGCAATGAGCGGGTGGAAAGTCTTTTAACTCAACAGCAGTTATGTGAGACCACTTGACGGGTGTCGTCTTCACTTATGGTCTGCAAGTTGAAGAATGAGGTCAAGTGTGAAGTAGTGGAAAGTGTTTACATTGAACAGTGGACATGGATTGCAGCACATAGGGTGCCTAGGGAGAGTCGAGCAAGGATCATTTCCAGCTCTTTACGTGAGACCACTTGACTGGGCATGGTCTTCATTTATTGTCTGCAAGAAGAAGAATAAGGTCGGACATGAGTGATTGGGAAGTGTTTAAACTCAATAGCAAACATGAATTGCAACATGGAGGACCTAGGAAGATACAAGCATGGGTAACATGATGGATCTTTATGTGAGACCACTTGATTGGCCATGGTCTTCACTTATCATCTGCAAGAATAAGAATAAGGTTTTGTATAAGGGTGTGGAAAATGTTAAATCTCAGACACTTTATGTATGACCTTAAATGGGTGGAGTGTTCTCTTATGGCATGCACGAAGAAGAATGAGATCAAGCATGAGGAATTGGAAAGTGTTTGAACTCGACAAAAAACATGGATTGAAACCTAGGGTAGCTACGGAGAGTCGAGGAGAGCACGCCCTTATTGTGACTACAACATCTAACAACTATTATCTTTCGTTTATGCTTGGTTGATTGATATCCATGCGCTATTTTGAAGCCCTCATTTTTAATACAGGCCAGGAATATCCATGCTGTGTTTTGAATCCCCCATTTTAATACTTCCCAGGAATACCCATGTTGTGTTTTGAAGCTCTCATTTTGATACAGCCTAAGAATATGCTGCCAAAACTAAATGCCCTTTCTCTGGATTTGGTGAAATGTTTTCAATCTCCCATAGGATGCCCACGTATTCATTTAGCTGTAAGCATCCCATTCCATGAGGCGCCATATTTTTCTGTGTTGATTTTCTTACTCATTGGAAGGGAATTTTGGGAAAAAGTTATGGCAGTTATCTATTTTTAGCGCATCAATGGGCTTGAAGCCATGACATGAAATGCTCATTGTAATCGTTCAACATCATCTCACAAAATTTCCCTTTCCATTATGCTTGATGTATGCCCATACCCTAATCAAAGCAACTATCTTTTTTAACACGTTATTTGTTATTTTGAAAATGCAGGTTTGTAATAGGTTAAAATATGAATAGGTTTGCTTCAATGCAGGTAGAGAAATCCATTTACAGTATATTTGAACCTTAGGTTATATGTAGTGTTTGAACTCGACAACAAACATGGATTGAAACCTAGGGTACCTACGCAGAGTCGAGGAGAGCTCACCCTTATTGTGACTACAACATCTAACAACTATTATCGTTCGTTTATGCTTGGTTGATTGATATCCATGCGCTGTTTTGAAGCCCTCAAAGCAGCTGTTTTTTTTTAACATGTGATTTGTTATCTTGAAAATGTAGGTTTGTAATAGGTTAAAATTTGGATAAGTTTACTTCAATGTAGGTAGAGAAAGCCATTTACAGTATATTTGAACCTTAGGTTATATGTAGTCGATTGAGGCTTATTCTTTTATGACATAAAAACTTTTTCTTTCAATTTTAATGGACGTTCAATGAATGGAATGCTTCCTAATACTTACATTATTCTATGCGGCAGGAAATATGATATCTCAAACAAGTAGAGAAAGCCATTTAGAATATATTTGAACCTTAGGTTATATGCTAGGTAGCTGGTACGTGCCGTAGGGACAGCAGGTACCGGTTTGGTACGTTCCAGAGTATGGGGTACGGGTTCGGTTCGCAGGGGGTACGGGAAGGGTTCTTCCTGCAAGGCTCGAGTATGGGCGAGTACGTCTGTGGACGTACTCAGGCCCTATAGGAAGAACCCTGCCTGTACCCAACCGTACCCGCCAAGTTTTCACGGTTTTTTATTTTGTTTTTTTGTTTTTTGGTCCAAAAAAAGTCAAACCGACTTTTTAAACAATAAAGGATTCTTTCAAACCCTAATTTGTGCCCCCAAACCCTATAACAACAACAACAACAAGTCATTTACCTCACATTTGCATTCTTGCCTCTTATTTGCATACTTGACTCTCACCTTAAATTTTTCCACTATTTTCAATTGCTTAGGGTTGATTTCAAGTGCCATATAGTTGAAGGAGCTTGCAATAAGTGCCAAGGAATTCAAGGAGCTTGCATTATTGGTGTTGGGTGTATCGAGGTAAGTATTTTGTGATTTTTTTAAAGTGTTTTAGTTTGTATTTAATATTTTATCACTTATTATTATTATTATTTTGTTATTGTTTTAAGCTTCATTTTTCTACATTTAATTTCATTTAAATTTTAATTTTAAAGTTTCAACATTTTCTCTAGACTAAATTTGTTTTCTTTTTCTTTTTTAAATGCATTTTGCAGTTAAAAACTTAAAATGGTTGTGAGTTCTAATTTTGTGGGTCAAGGTAGTAAAGGTGTTCTTAACAAAAGTGATCCATCCTCCCCCTTTTGGAGCCATGTCAAACAACTAGAACAATTACTAGGTGGAGGGGGCTTTATTTGGGTTTGCTCACAATGTAATATGCAATTTAAGAGCTCCTACAGTTAGGTGAAAGCCCATTTGTGAGGGGCTATTGGCCACAGAATTAGAACATGTGGAGGGTTGGATAGAAAGGGGTTGCCACGTGCAAAGACCCTTCCATACGTCAAAGAGCAGGAGAAAGTAGATGCAACAATTGCATTAAAATCCAATCATCCTATGGCAAGAAAAGGAAGATCACATAGCATTAGCAAGCCACATGTTTCTCCTTTTGTTGATGTTGTGGCCCCAGATCACCCATTTTTGTCTACACCTATTACAATTGGAGGGGAAGAGGATTCACCTCTTTCTCACAAAAGAACAAAAGATATAGGCCCATTGGAAAGGGCATTCCAGAATGAAATCAGGGACATAGCTAACCAAAGGGTTAGACGCTTTATTTATGCATGTGGTGTCCCAATTAATGTTGTTAGATCGCCATACTGGCAAGATATGGTGAGATGTATTAATGAAGCCCCTAAAGGGTACATTAGCCCAAGGTATGAAAAGGTGCGCACCACCCTTATTGTCAAAAGAAAGAAAAAAAATTTGAAGACTCATTATTACCCATCAAGAATCAATGGCTCGAAACAGGAGTGTCCATTGTTTCTGACGGATGGAAAGATACAGCAAATAGGCCATTGATCAATGTGGTTGTCGTGGGTCCTAAAGGCGCAATGTTTCTCAAGGATATTGATTGTGAGGGGTAAGTGAAGGATGCCAAATTCATTGTCAACATCCTCATAGAATCTATTGAGGCGACGGGGCCTCAAAATGTTGTCCAAGTTGTAATGGACAATGCAAAAAATTGTAGAGCTGCAGGGTTGTTGGTTGAGGCATAGTATGGACACATATTCTGGACACCTTGTGCGGTTCATTCCCTCAACTTAATGTTACAAAAATTGGGCACAAAAATTTCTTTGATCAAACAAGTATATGAGGAGGCAAGTGAGATTCAAATGTTCATCAGCAACCACCAGATGTCCCAAGCCATCTTTCATAAATTCTCGACATTGCAGCTAATGAAGGTAACCCGTAACATTCTTTTTAATTTTTTTAAATAATTATTAGTTTTTTGAAATTCATTTTTATAAATTCATTAAATTAATTTTATAAGTTTGTAATTTGTAGAATTTTGAATGTTTTAAATTTACTTGTCTTAATTTTATTTCTTTTGATTTCTTATTAGGTTGTTGAGACTCGATTTGCCTCGCACACGCTTGTCTTGAGATGGCTTGTGAAGGTGTGAGAGGCATTGAGTGACATGGTTATTAGTGACCTTTGGAGTATATGGAGGCAAGCAAACAGTGAGAGGGTTAGAAATGTGAAATTGTTGATCCTGGATTAAGCATGGTGGGATCGTGTGGATTACTTGCTTAGTTTTATTGAGCCCATCGTGAGTATGTTGAGATTTGTTGATATGGATCATCCATGCATTGTGGGATTTATGATGGAATTGACTCAATGATTTGGTCAATTAAGACCATCATAAATGCCAAAGAGCAGGATCCTACAGAGACCTTCTTCAAAGAAGTGCACTCACATCTCAATGAAAGGTGGAACAAAATGACTACTCCATTGCATCTTCTTGCTTTTTCCTTGACTCCAAAATACTATAGAGCGGAGATCCTTTCTTTGCCTAGGAGGGTCCCACCATATAGGGATGTTGAAGTTAGTGAGGGGTATAAGGCGGCATTTGCTAAAATCTTCCTAGATCCAGAAGTAGAAGACATGGTTAGAGGTGAGTTTGTGAATTTTGAATCCTCCAGGGATCACTCCATTAGTGCTCTTCGTGACAAATACAGGATGGATGCTTATTCGTTGTGGTACCCTCCATGGACAAGCATACACCTACCTCATGCCACTTGCAATAAAAGTTTTATCACAAGTAAGATTTAAATTTTTTTAATTTCTTAACTCTTTCTTCTTTACTTTTATAAATTTAAAATTTTAATTTTGCATTGACTTTGCGGTTTGCCTCAATAGGTTGTGAGTTCTTCTTCAGCTGAGAGGAATTGGGGTACATATTCATTTATCCACTCGGTTAACCGCAACAAGTTGGGAGCAAAAAAAGGCGAAGGATTTTGTCTTTGTGCATTCTAACCTGTGCACCTTCTATCACATAAGAAGGATGAGTATAGGAAAGGGCCAACAAAGTGTTGGGATATAGACCCAAAGACTCCAAACTTAGATATTCCCATTGCCCAATTTTCATTGCTAAACCCGGACCTAGATAGTACTTTGTGTGAGCTACAAAGTGGGGGCTAGCGGGAGCGGCATTGCTGATAGTTCTAGTTGTACTCCTTGATGCTTATGGTTCTAATGAATGACATGATGGTAGTGAATGCTCTCATTGAAGACATTGGAGAAGATGCAGAGCCGTTAGACTATTACTAATTAGAATGTTGATGTATCTTCATTTTTGTGTTTACAATGTTACATAATACATTGTAACATTTTGATTTGAACAATGTACTGCTTATAAGTTCGAACAATGAATTATCAATATGTTTAATCTATGCATGTGTAAGGCTGGAATTTTGCTTATCTTGTTACTTTTCAAAATATTTTTAATATTTTATATGTATATTGTACTGTCGTACCTACCCAAGTGCCGTACCCGGGCCCCCAAAAAAATTGTCGTACCAGCATACTAGATCCCTGTACACGTACCCGCACCGTACCCACGTACCAGCTACCTAGGTTATATGTAGTGGATTGAGGCTTATTCTTGTATGACATAAAAACTTTTTCTATTGATTTTAATGGACGTTCGAGAATGCTTCTCAATACTTACATTATTCTATGCGGTAGGAAATCTCACAGTTATGGATGTCCAAAATATGTTTGTGGCTCTTGCATAAATCTTCTTCTAATGCAGATCCAGAGCTATTTCGTGTCAAGTAGGAAGTTGCGGTTCCTGCAACTCATTAAATGATTCTATATTCCCGGTAAGCAGAAGGTTTTCTTCAAATCCCATTTACTAGGGTTTTTTTTTGTTAATATTAGTAATCGGCTATCATTTTTGTGTACTGCTGTAATAGAGTTGGTTATGTAAACTGTTTGACATGGTATGATGCCTTGATTTTAATTTGATTCATGCAAACTGTATGACAAAATGTCGACAAGAACAACAAGAATTATTTATGTGGTTATTTTGTTGTGATAGGCAACCAAAAAAAATTTAAAAAGAAAGATTTATTTTACTGAAATTTTAATATTTGTTAAAATTTACGAAAATTTAATTTGCCTAGTCTTCTTGGCATTTAGCATTTTTCCAAGCCCGAGTTCCAACCCAAAATATGCCTTGTGAGTCAAAGCCGAGTCTGAGTCTCTAAACAGTTATATAGATGATGCCATCTATTCTTAATACTTAACCCAAAATGAGAGTCTCTGCATTTTATTTTTTAAGAAGAAAGTGGCATCACAGTTATGGATTGAGTTCTTGTTGTGCAAGCAGACTGTGTGCTAGAAACACCAAGTAATTGTTTACACAGTCAAAATACATCCTGGTTCGTTTATGATGCTATGTTAGACAATATTATTCTATTGCATGTTTATCTATACAGTTTTACAACTCTTAGCATCAAGTTTTTACTATTGGAACTGCCCTATATATTAACTACAATAAAAGAGAGTTACAAGAGCAGGGGCGATGGGAAAACTAGACGGTAATTTTAAGATGTGCATATTTCGCATATTCAGTTGAAGTAGTAATTTTAAAGTCAATCAAACAATTCTAAGATGTATTCTATTTGAGTTAGTTTCATATTTTTATAAACTTCTTGTGAAGGAAAATTTTCCGAAAAAATTGCCAGACATGATAGATTAGGATTTTAAAATTGTAGAAGCAATTCTAAGATACATAGCATATTATTGTCCCAATTTTTTTTTTGAATTTTTAAGCTGAAGCAGAGGAAGTGGGAGGCCTATTCAGAAAACATACTCATCCATCGAACCAACTATATTATTAGTATAAAGTTCTTCTGAGTATTATAAAATAAGATCAAACGAGTGGGGATTCCAATTTCCTCGTATTCCTATAGAGAATTTCAGATCCTGAAAACAAGTAGATATCTCAGATGGGGGAAGTTGTGGAGTATTATAGCACATGGAATCTATTGACTGCAAATATTTGTCATGCTGTACGTGGATTTTCTGACGATAGTTCCCTGTAACTATGACACAGATAAAACGAAGATTGCTGATACAGAGGTTGTTGTACTTTCCATTTCCATCATGTCTTGATTTCATCATTGACAGTACAGTTTGAAAGAAAATTGAATGTGGGTATGGATTGATTTTTAATTGGTTTGTGATGCAGATTGTGAATAAGGTCAGTGTTTGTTGCCAGTTTTAAGAGTGTACATGGGGATAAACAATGAATTGGTGGAGTATATGTCTGCTGCTGACATGTGTCGTGCTGCAAGCCAGATAATCAATTCCAACCTTGTAAATTAACAAATGCCAAGATACAAATACGGGTAGGGAAGAGGAGCTAGTAGTGGTGCACCTTAAGTTAGGGGCCCACCAAATAAATTTAACTATAATATGAGATCCTCATTTTTTCACCAGCACATAGTTTAGTATTTTTATAATTTATATTTATTTTTTTGAGTGTTGAACTGGAGGGAAAGACATATTTTGAATTGATTTAAAATTGTAAATTTGAGTTATACTACATTTTGATTGGAACACATACTTGATCATGGGTGATAATGGTTGAACATTGACAATTTAAAAATGACAAATCTTACATGGCATGATGGGATTGAGTGTTATGTACTTTTATGACAACTATTAAGTGTTGTGTATTCAAAACACTATATCAACAATTGGACCCTGCTCAACTATTAGACCCTCCTCAACTATTGGTGTCTCTCCCCTAAATACCATGTGACTCACGTTCTGAAAAAAATCAGAATAAATAAAATGTTAATTTTATTATTGGTATAGAGTGGGTCCTATAGTGTTTGTGCGTGTTAGTTAACGATCACTGGCTAGTGACAGACATGATTTCATTAATTAGTATAATATAATTGGTATTTATATAGTAATTTTCTTTAATTACCGGTCAAATTTCAATGGCCTGTCCAAAACATAGAAGTGTGTTATATTTAGATATAGCATATTTCATTTTGTAATGTTGTCATTTTATGTGGGTTTTATGTTGGATTGTTATTAGGCTGATATGGAGGGTGTCCTTTATTCTTCCAAGTCTTCTCCGTAATACTGAGATCCAAATGGACGCAAATTTAAGTGGCTCAACAACTATGTAGTCAAAGTGGAGTAGCTTCCAAGTCTATGGGTGGTCCATTCGGGCTTCTACTTTTTAGGCTTCTAAAGATTTGGCCGAACAGACTGCTGTTTTTTTTAAGGGTTGGACTACATCAAAATGAGATGAAACTCCTAATGTGCAGTGATCAGAGCAGGTAAGCACGAAAAGTAGAATATATAATCTGAAGTAAGTATATCAACATATGTACACGTATTCAACTATTACTTTTCCTTTTTGGTATGCAGATCATCTCTACAAACAGATGTTGATAAAACAACATATGGAAGTTTTGTTCATTTCTCCTTCGAGAAAAAGAGCGTCTCTTTGAGAGTCTTGGTGAGTTTTAATGTTTCCAAGTTTGTTTCTAAAAAGTAACAACGTGACATACAAGATTGAGCAATGTGAATGTTATGAAAATTGCAGGTTGGACCACTCAATTGTGGAGAGTTTTGCAGAAGGGGGGAAAAGACTTGTATAACGTCCAGAGGTTTATCCAACTTTGGCAATTGGTGAAGATGCTCATCTTTTTGTATTCAACAATGCCACTACTTCTGTGACGGCCACCAAACTGACAGCATGGGGATATGAGGAGCACACAACCACTTGTTTGACGGTATCGTGGCCAAGGGAGATTAAGTCTTACGCATTAACAAATTTAAAATATTTTCATTATTATTTTTTGGTTATTATTAGAACTTAACATTATTATTATTTTATGTGAAGTTAATATTAATTGAGTCTTTTATTGATATTATTATAATGTTACATAAATTTTAAGGTATATACAATAAAACAATTATATAATATTTTTGCAAGTAAAAATAAAATATGGTATAATTAATTAAGTTTATATGATTGTGTTGTTATTGTTGCCTATTGTCTAATGTAGCTCTAGATAATTTAGTTGTGTAATTTTTTCTTCATAAAAGATTCATGTATTTTTTTATAACGTCACTCATGTAACTAGTAGAGAAAAAATATAATTGAAAGAAAGAATTATTTAATTCTCTATACCTAACATTTTAGGGGGAAATGTCAACTTTTTTATGGAGGGTTTAATTGATTTGCAAAAAATGGCAACTTTTTATAGTTTTCGAGTCCCATCACCCCCCGTGATATAGCCAAAGAAGACAAGTAACCAACCTTGTATAAAAAAAATTATATTTGTTACATTCTAAGCACCTCTTATGATTAATTTTCTACATCGATGAATTATTGCTTGTCTTTATTTCAAAATTTTATAGGATTTTTTTATTCCTTTTGTATACCAATTTTCCTAAATTAATGATGTATTATGATTCTTATGCAAATTCTAAAAAATGATAATGTACGTGGATTTTATTTAGTTATTTTATGGGAATAAATTATTAACTAAAATTTAAGGAAGGGCGTCCACTTCATTTACTGCCTAGGGCGCTCCTAACCTTTAATTCGGCCCTGTTTTTAACCCTATTAAGAGCTACTAGCCCTTCTTCATTGCAAAGGTTATTGTATATAACTCTTCATAAGGACTTAAGAGAATCTAAATACCTTTTCAAGTACGCTTTATGAGCCTACAATTCACCAAATTTTAGAACCCAACTCCAAACTTAACCCCTTCAATCTTCCTTGTACCGTTTTTAGTTAGGTCTCTCTAATACTCCTAAAAACTTGTAAGTATTCTTGTTTAGAACGTCTCCTGAAGAACTAGAGGAAACCAATCACATTCTCAGATACCCTTTATAGGGTTATTGCTTCTTGCCAAATTTTAACATCCAACTCTTAATACAATTCTCCTAACTCCCTTGTCACCTTTTCAATTAGCCCTTCTTGGTCTTCAAACTGGGTTTACTAGGTGATAATGACTCCATACGTGCTAAGATGATTCTCAACCACTTCCAATAAGTAGAATCACTTATACTCCTTTCTCACAATTTCCTTAATATGTCTTAGACGATCCATTTTTAATAAGTTAATTGAGGACACAATTTACCATTCCTTTATCACTTACCTTAACTAGTTTTATTGTACTGTCTTTTTTTTGCAAGACACTTATTCCATCTTTTTAGTCTTCCTTTCCTAGTGTCTAAATCTTCTCCATACATCTATAACACCTTTGATACGATTAAGTTCCTTTATATGATGTTTCCTTCCCTGGAACTTCATTTTCCTTCTGTAAATGACACAAGATTAATTAATGAAACACTAACATCAATGGGCTTTCTTCTACATATGTTTCTCCTCACACATCAACTTAGGTACAAAGTACTTACGCATGCTTTTACCAAGCAAAATTATAAAGTAGTTAGGAAGTTCTAGCATTGGATTCTTAGACTGGTAAACTAATCTCTGATTTTTCCACTTCTTGATTGAGTTTCCTAAAACTACTTTACCTTGATTAGACCCTTGGTTCATGACAATATAATGTGGAACATTCCTTGGTACTTGATAGTTCTTTGTGTGGAACTTGTTTTGGAAATTCTATCCTTTCGTTGACTTCTAAACTCAAATTTCTCTCAACTATGTTACACAAACTCTTAGGAAAACAAGGATGGCTGTAATTTCTAACTCACAGGCCTCTAAACCTCAACTTCTTCGTGAAACTTCATTCACACTTCTATTAATCCAAGTGCTCACTGTTCACAAATTTATAGCCTTTTCCATTGGATAATTTTGAATTTGTGCTTAGTTTAGGTTTCAAACCCGAACCCGAGGTTACACAAACCCAAGAGCCTCCAATATAGGTTATTTTTGTTTTCTTGTTCTTCCAAGCTCTATCGAGACTCAAGACCCTACTATAACACCCTTGAACTTTCCTCGAGACCTTTCAAAACTCTTCAAATGTTCTTATGTCTACAACGAGGTTTTAAAGCAATTTCAATCAAGATACAATCTTGTCCTAACTATGTTTACTAAGTTTCTAAGTATTAGATCTTTCCAACAATGAAAAGCATTGTATAGCCTTTTGAACATATCAATATACACACCTCCATTCACACATTCAACATTTGAAAGCTAAGGATCATACCAATCATGCTTAGATAGTCTTCACACATGAAGAATGCATTAATTCCTATCTACAGTATTGTAAAGGCTTATTACAAGGGTCTGCTTTAGATTGTAATATTCTTCCTCCATGAACTTTCACCTCCTTCAAACTTTCAACACAAGGTTATACTATAAACAAAATGTTGTAACTATTTTCCCATTAAGCATACTCATTCTCATAATACTTTACAATTTCATTCTCAAGTAATCCTCTTATTAATATTCTCTATGATACAGTACAAGATTCTTGAGCTTTTTATCTCTTTACAATTTACTTCTTCTTCCTCTAAACCCCTTACCTATTACCTCTCATTGGAATACCTCCTTTATGACCAAGAAGAGGTAGTTGTGTTACTATTTTACCTAACCTAACTATGGTGAGAGTGAACATAGTTGGTGAAACCAAAGAAGAAAGATGTAAACACCTTTTAATGCTTTTTGACACCCATTTACATCATTCATTCGACCGAACCTATCACCTATACCACTAAACACAACACACTCCAAAATTACAAAGAAAACCAAAAAGTTGGTGTTTACAAGAAATGATGCTTCTGCATTAGTAATGCTTGAGTGCCTTTTTATAGGTTTTAAAAGAGTTTATGGTTTTAATTTTTAAATTAATTAAAGAATTTTTTGAGTTTCCTTTAACTAAGTCAATGCAAAAAAAATAATTATTATGCAACGAATCAAAAATGTTGGGGGTATGCCTTGTCACATCCGAGACATACTTGGGTGTATCCTCCACATACCCCTAGTACATCCATAGTAGGGGTGTACATACCCCAACTATGTAGAAAAAATTTTATTCTTCATGAAAGTATAATTATAATACAAGTTAAATTAATAATCTAGTCATTTGTGAAATATGTTTATATATTTAAATTGGCAACAATAAGCACAAATAGACCTTATCATGGGAACCACACAATGGGTAATTGAAGCACTTTACATAATTTTATGTACTTATTTGAACTGTATAAAATTACTAGTAATTATAATATATGTTTGAGATCAATATGATATTTTTGTTTTAGGAAACTCTTCAAATGACACCTTTCGAAGAATGTCTTTCATGACCCAATGTTCAAAAGCCTATGTAAATAAAGGTGTGTTTTGGAAATTGAGAAGTGAAAACAAAAACTATGTTGTTTTGGTAACATTTCCCAAGCAATCCAATTATACACTCGCAAATCAATTGGAGATTTGGTCAAAGACTGAACAGATACAAAATTAAAGATACCAAGAATATACAGCACAATAATACTAGCACACACGGTAAGATACCCAGGATATGCAACACAATAATACTTGCACACACGATTTTATCTTATTTACTGGGGATACAAGCTTATCATTCTCTCTACCCATTTCTTTCTTATTCCAAATATCTATTCTTACTTAAGTTTTATTCTAGTTAGATGTATCCAACTCGTGTACAACCAAACTCACACTTATATGACTATTGAATTTACTTATGTAGTATTAAATATACATTTCCAACACTACCCCTCTTAGTAGGAACATTGGGAAAGGGAACACAACACATATTGAAACAAGCATGTATTTTAACATATATGCCTGGGTAGATGGAAAATAATCAACAAGTCTAACAAGGGTAGTTGTAATGGCCTTGCTACAAACTTGATCAAGAATGCACATTTTTCATAATTAACACAATTTTTCATAGTAAGGTTAATTGAACTAAGTCTTACTGGCCTTTACAAGATACATAATATTCATTGTAAGTGTCGTGTGGACTTTTGTAACGCCCGCTAAAAACAACCATTCGAGACTAAAAAACAACCTAGGTTTAGTTAGAAAAATTATGGAATAATTTTGTTTTTTTTATAGTGTCTACAACCAAGCTACAATACAATAGTTGTCACAACTAAGATTCCCGGTTAAATATGTTTTCTCCCTCGGCCCGCAGGCCCGCCTTTAGAAAAAACTTCCTCCCAATGCCCACTGGCCCATAACTTGAAAAATATGAGGAGTTAGGAGGACTTATTTATATCAATGGAAAGGTGAGGAAATTTCCTATCCAATGAGAGTAATTTCAGAAAATTTAGAATGCGTTAAGTATGAGAAAAATCAAGTTGAAACTTTAAATCCTATTAAAAAGTGGGTGTGGTGAGGATTTTTCCCTCTGAAGCTAATTGAAACTTATAACCCTAAATTTTCAACCTTATGACCTCTAATAATTATTTATAATGAGGAAAATAAACTCTAGTAGATTTTATTTATTCCAGAACCTGTTAGGGACAACTGTTGCCTTGTAACATGGTTATAGATTCTTTTCTTCCAAAAAAAATTATTCCATAATTTTCCTAACTAATCCTAGGTTGTTCTTGGGTCTCAAGTGGGTTGTTTTAATGGGCATTATAATAGATCTCACACCACTAGGGGATTTGGAACCCAAGCTACCCAAAACAGAGCTCGATCCACCATGATTAACCAAACCAATGGCACCACCCACAAGAAGCCCCTTACCCTCATTTCCTATCACCGTCCATAACCCCAATCCGATGTAAAAAAGAGGAGGATCATGTTAGGGGAGCTTCCTCTGCCAAACAAGGGGAGGATCCTGTTTAGGGGAGAAGGCATTTTTTCTATAGAGCTATAGACCAAACTATCGCCACTAGGGGAGAAGGCATTTTTTTCTATAGGCCAAAGATCAAACCACCTACACCATCAAGAACTGAAGGAGGAACATCCATCGCTGAGCCAGAGGAAATTTTTGGTTTCAAAGATGATTTAGGGTTCAAAGACATTGTTTTGTCAAAAACCTATAAATTTCTAGTCTTAAAATAGTAAGTATAAGCTTTTTTGCATGAAAATTTTATCTTTTGTCTTTTATTAATCACTTGTGAACAATTTTTTCTATGTTTAATTGTCTAGTTTAAACCACTATATGGTGGAAATTTTATATAATTATAATAGTTTGTTAACCTCAAAGGAAGAATATTTTACAAAGAAAATATTTTGATAGTCACATGATTGTTTAGTGGGCATTTCCTACATATTGCATACTCAATTATTTTGTGAATTTCTTAGATCTCTTTTATTAGTTAAGTCACTATTAATTTAATAAATATGGAATTTATGAATATGCAAGGAAATGATATTATCTTAATAATGTACTAATTATTTGATTATATTATGTGAACATCTATATCACATATCAATGAATTAAATTTTCCAATGTATTGATGTAGGATCGTCTCTATCATTTACTTGACCAGTTCTCTGATTTTGTTTACATGTAATTTGTACAATAGATCCATCCCCATCTCCTATAGGGTGTTTCTATTTTAATGTGGAATTGTTATCATCCCTTATTCTTTCATTAATTGAATTCATTGTTTTCAAATTCATATCATAGGGAAAGTTATTCACTTTGTATCATGATGTATAAATTCTTAAATAATTTTCTAAAAAAATTTAAGCGGTTTGTTTTTTAATTTGGACTTTATAAAGAATAAGGAAATGATAACTATCACATTTTTAACAAAACTTCAAAACTCATTGTTTGACATATATGATCCAATGGAAAACACTGGTAATGGCTATCTGCAAAATATTTCTTGACCCAATTATTTTCCATAGAAAATTTATTGTTCTATATTTTAATGGATTATCCTAACATTTGAATTTGTCAAGCATAATAGAGATAAATTCATGGGATTGATCAATTAAACCATCCTTGTTTAAAATAATTAGACTATTTGTTCCATTGATATCAAAATACTTACGAAAATGTTGAATCATTGTAGTCAATCAATCATGGTATTATTCCTGCAAAGATCTTTCATTTTGGAGACTGTTCTAATATGTGAGATTTAATAAAGACATTTCTGTAAGTAATTAATCCCTACTAAAAATTTCCCTTATTTCTTCAAGTAGGGAATTTTTAGTTTCACTTATTTTCCTCTTGTTGATGATAAAATGTTATCAAAGAACATTTGTGTGACATTCACCTTCTCAACCTTACAAGTTACTATTTGAAACAAGTGCATTGGTATCTCATATCCACTTAGAGAAGAACAGTTGAACATAAGAAAGCTACTTTGATTTCTAAAATTTATCAAATTGTTCCAATTCTCAAACTTTGGTCTCAATAAAGGAATCTCACTGAGAAAAAAAAAATTATTACAATAAAAACATGTTTCATCAAACTAGAATAATCTGCAATATACAGTTCTTTCTTGGGCTTGTTTAAGTAAATGATGCACTTTATCCAACATGGAAAGGAGACAACATAACATCAAAAATGTCTCTATATTAGTCAAATTATGTATAAAATCCTGAGCATTGTCGACTTCCATGTGATTCTGCAACATTATTCCCAATAAGGATTGATACTCATAATATACCCTATAAAAATTTTCATGCATCGAGATCCATTTAGTTTCAACATCTTGTAATAGTTTATACCCATTTTATTTAATTATACAAAGCATTGGAATACCATAAAAGTTTTAGGACTATGAAGGATATAAACATGCAACTCTTGAATAAGTTTTTCAACTTTTACTACAGATTTAAATTTGTTGACTATTTTGTATGTTAGATTAATTATATTAGCCATACAATGAATGAACATCATATACATTAATTATGATGTTTGGATTCATATAAATATACCATTATGGAGACCTTGCATTATAAATGCCACATCTACCCCAACACATATATCATCATTGTAGAATCATCCATGCAACTAATGAAGAATAATTATAACATTGGATTTATATCTCATCTTATGAATAATTATTAAGTAATGTTTGTCTCAAATGACACTCAAGAGTATATAAATGCATGCAAATCTAATTATTATTATCTATTGTTGCAACCTCATCCATAGACAAAGACATGTATCATGTAGATTATAGTTTCTCTTTTAGGTCATCTTTCTTAACCATGTCTATGCATTCTACCTAATCCCAGCCACTAATTTCAAACTAGTAAGTATGTGGAATTCATAGGACACTAAGAAAAGACAACATCTTATGTTCAGGAAAATATAATATAGGACAACCTATTTTTAGAATGTGAAAAATAGTAACTAGCCAAACTATTTTATTTAAAATATAGTTTTGAATAGTATTATTACATTAACATGCAATTTTCCCTCTATTTGGCATGAATTTTCATTAAGTTATTTTGTGATCCTGAATTTATTTTTCATACCTAATACGTAAACAATCATCCGTAGTTTTCGATCTTGCAACATTATTCACAACTCTATCTATAGTTTTCTAGTCATATATCTTTCTTACATCTCAATTGTGTCTATTTTAAGTTTGCATTGTCTTATTCCTTCCTAATTTGTAGGTACAGATTATACGTTTTCATTCTATGGAAGGTTCAAATTTATAGTCGTTTTCAATAGGTTCAATTAATGAAATAATAGAAATTGCCACTCTAACCTGAAACTCATTCTGCCAAAAATAGATGTCCCTTAAATATTTGGCATGGTAGAATTCTTTTTTTAATGCCATAACTTTCACATCCAACATTGAATAGGGAAGGTGAAGATTTCCTAGCACTAGATTTGAAATGTAAATCATATAGTGATGCATTTTCAACTCCATTCATTTAGATGTCTTCAAGGGGATGCATTTCATTGTTATAATCATTAACAACATCACTAATAAAATCATCAATGAACTCATTCTCGATATGATTTCGAAGGAAATAATTATCCCTTGATAATGTTGGAGAAAGGAGGAATTTAGTAAAAATGATTTCGCTCATAATAAGATGTAATAATTCATATGCTAGAATCTGGAGATGTTGTACTTCTTTTTTTGACAATCCCTTGTTACTTTTCATTTTCCTATAAAGATAATTTTTGAGTTGGCTACGATGAGACTAAAATTCACTAAGGCATTGCATTGTTATATGACATGGAATGAAAAATGACACCCATGATGATGCACGTATGTAATGAAATCACTAGTATAATTCAGATTATGAGAAACAATAGAACACCAAATAACACAATATTTTAGAATAATGATCTCAATATGCAATAAGAATAGCTTCGCCACTTCGAGGGGGCAATCTCCAAACCATATAATAAGACTAAAATGCTCAAATGGTTATGAAATGCTACCTACAATCCCCTTTATATACTATTGATATGTTATGGCCATCACCAAGGCCAACCTACTAAGCATGAGAAAGTAAAAATGATGTAATAAAATGATATGGTAAGCCACAAATCGGCTACTCATATCCTAATACAAGAAATAGGTTAAGGGTGTAGCATGCCCTTCCCCTTCAAATCAACATTGTTCCTAATGTTGACAAGCTTTGGGTGCTACTACAGGAATTTCATATCTTCCCAAGTTGCATCTTCATTGTCCATATTCTTCCACTTGATCAGGGACTCAGTAATAACCCGTGTCCTCAATCTTTTAGTGTGTTTGTAGGATGCATTCAAGTTCCAAGATGACCCTCCCCTCCTCATCAAGCTCAGGTAACACTATTTGGGCTGATAATCTCTGTCTAATTACTTTCTTCAAGCAAGAAACATGAAATACTAGATGTATTCTGGTTGATTGTGGAAGTTCTAATTTGTATGCTATAGTACTAATCTTCTGCAATACTTGATAGGGGCCATAATATTTTGGTGAAATTTTGTTATCCTTTTGTTGTTGTTTCAAAGAAATTTTCTTATATGGTTGTAACCCCACAAAAACCCAATCACCAACTTCAAAATTTCTTTCCATGCGATGTTGATCAACCTGTTGCTTCATGCGGTTTTTCGCCATGACCAAGTTCTCCTTAAGACTAGAGAGGACCTCTTGTTGATACTGAATGTATTCTTCTACTGCTCTAACCCATGGTTTTCCTCTCAATGATGATGTGATGGATGGTGGATGGTACCCATAGAGTGCCAAAAAAGGAGACATTTTAGATGAAGTATGAAAGGAAGTGTTATACCACCATTCTACAAGTGATAACCATTGGACCCATCTTGCTTATTTATCAGACATAAAGCAATAGAGATATCCATCCAAACACTTATTTACAACTTCTATTTTTCCCATCAAACTGGGGATGATAAGAAGAGCTACGAGCTAAATGAGTACCCAAACATGAGAATAAATCAGTCCAAAAATACTAGTAAATATAGGGTCTCGATCACTTACTATAATCTTCGGTGTCCCATGAAGCTTCTGAAATGTGTCCATGAAGGTTGTTGCTACTGTGCTTGTAGCAAATGGGTGTGCCAAGGCACAAAAATAAGCATATTTGGTAAGTCTATTCACCACAACCATGATGACATTTTTTCCATTAGATTTAGGCAATCTTGTGATAAAGTCCATGGAAACTTCTTCCCACTGCTGGCTAGGAATAGATAGAGGTTGTAGAAGACATGGGGATCAAACTGTTTCACCCTTATTTTAGTGACAAACCATGTATTCTACCACAAATTTTTGGACATCCCCTTTGATCCATTCCCAGAAGATATCTTGTTTGACTCGATGATAAGTCTTCAAGAATCCAGAGTTCCCCCCTACTAGAGAAGAGTGAAGCTCAGATAGAATCCTATTTTTAAGAGTGGAGTTCTTACATAGGTATAATCTATCTTTATACCATAAATCATCCCCTTTCAATACAAATTTTTCAAACATGCTTGGATCATTCTGGAGATGATTAATGAGGTTTTGTGTGGTTGGGTCATTTCTCCATTTGGACCTTGCCTCATCTATCCAATCTTCTTGTAATAGGGATATGGCACATAACAAGGCTACTGTTGAGTCATCTTTCCGCAACAGTGCATCTGCAACTACATTCTCCTTCCCTTTCTTATAGATAATCTCAAAATCATATCCCAACATCTTGGACACCCATTTTTTTTTTCTTTAGATGATAAACATTGCTCCAAGAAGTATTTCAGATTATCATGATCTATCTTCACTTTAAAGTGTCTTCCTATGAGATATGGTCTCCATTGCTTTACTGCATGAAGTATGGCTAGCATTTCCTTCTCATAATTCAGCTTGGAAATATTCTTACCTTTGAATTGATGGCTCAAAAAGGAAATAGGATGGCCTTCTTGCATGAGAATTGCTCCCATACCCACCCCTGATGCATCACATTCCACAATGAATGTTTTGGAAAATTTTGGGGTAGCCAATGCTGGAGTGGTGCACATGGCCTCCTTTAGTTTCTCAAATGCTTTGGTTATATACTCACTCCAGTGGAAGGAGTCCTTCTTTAATAAATCTTTGAGAGGTGTAGCTATGCTTCCATAATGCCTTACGAATCCTCAGTAATAACCTGTAAGCCCCAAAAATCGTTGTATATTTTTTAGGGTTTTTGGCACCTTCCACTCCATCATGGCTTTGATCTTATTATGATCCACTTTAACCCCTTCATGAGAGACAATGTGACCCAAATATTCAACCTCCTTAAGTCCAAAAGAACACTTAGAGGGCTTTGCATAAAGTTGATGTTGCTCAAGGGTTTCCAAAACCTTATTTACATGATGTAAATGTTCCTCCCATGTTTTGCTATAAATTAATATATCATCAAAAAACACTAAGAGAAACTTCCACAGGAATGACTTAAAAATAGAATTCATCAATCTTTGAAATGTAAGGTGCATTTGTGAGCCCAAAAGGCAATACTAGGAATTCATAATGGCCTTCATGTGTCCAAAAGGTGGTTTTATGAACACCCTCATCCTTGATTCTGATTTGGTGGTCTCCCGAACGAAGATCAAGCTTTGTAAATTAAACAGAAGCATGTAACTCATCAAGCAAATCATCAATAATAGGAATAGGAAACTTATATTTGATTGTGTACTTATTAAGTTCCCTATAATTAGGACACATGCGCAACATGTCATATTTCTTCTGTACTATCACTACTGGAGAAGAATAAGCACTTTGACTATGGTGGATGATTCCTGCTTCTAACATCTCTTGTAAAATCTTTTCAATTTCACTCTTTTGCACATATGGGTACCTATAAGGTCTGATGGTAGGCAGTTGACTTCCTATTAATAACTAAATAGAATGATTATGATCTCTCTTTGGAGGTAAGCCCTTTGGTATATTTTCAAATACAATAGAGTGTGCATCTAACACTGCTTGCATATCTGATGGTATAATGTCCTCAGAATGATGAACCTCTAATGAAAAGAGTTGTGCCACAAATCCCTCTGCACCCTTTTTTAGCATTTTTTACATCTAATGAGAACTTACTATTTGTGAACACTTTGTTCTTATGCCTCTTATCTCAAAATTCCTTCCTTTGGAGTGAAATCACATGAACAAGTCTTGGAAGTTCAACTCAATGGTTCCCAATGTGGTAAGCCATTGAACCGCTAACATAATGTCCACTCCTCCCATAGAAATGGCATACATGGGACTATTTAGTATGTAATCTCCCATGGAAAGCTTAATGTTATGGCATTTTCTAGAATAAGTAACAGTACCTCCATCAGCAATCATTACTTGAAATTCAGGAGCTGGATAAATGAAACAGTTTAGGCACACTGATAACTTATGATTGATAAAGTTGTGAGTACTTCATGAATCAATCAACACTATGACCCTCTATTTTTTAGGAATCTAACCACCTTTAGGGTTTGGTGGGTGCTAATACCTGAAATTGCATGGCTTGAGATCATTGGATGAGGATCTTTTGACTCCTCCTCTGGCTCAACCAAGATATCTGACTCTGCATCTTCATTATTCTCTTCATCTTCACTAGGTCCATCAATGTAGAACAACTTATTTTCAGCGCATTTACGTCCAGGTCCAAATTTATTGTCACAATTAAAATATAACCCTTTTTCTCTTTTTTCTTCAATTTGTTGAGGTGTCAATCTAACTAGCTGAGGGAGTGCTGGGGCCAAGGTGTTGCGATCTCTGGTATAAGTGAAATGTTGTCTCCTACTTGAAACAATTTCTCCTCTGCCCTTCTTACCATAATCATCAAATTAGAAACCTTATGAGGATTAAACTACAAAGCTGCCATGGTCACCTTCTGTCCTAGTGGAATCTGATATAGTTCAAAAAAATCTCCATTTGGTTGATCCAATTGAGTGGATCCTTTCCATCAAACTTACGCAATGTTGGAAACATAGTACAGGCCTGCAGAGTGCTCGTATTTGGATTGTGCACACTTGAAGATCCACTTTGGCTCATGTGTCTATTATATTGACCTGAGGATCTACCTTAATTGACATACGTATGATTACCCACCATATACGTACTGAAGTTTTGCATGAAATCCTCCAATATTTTTCCAATCCTATCCACATCTTCTTTGTTGGCCACCCAAGATTCGAGGTCTCTCAGGTTAAACTCAAGTTGGCTTACTTTGTGGTCTGTCGAAGTAAACCCTAACCCTGAGGAATCTGTAGTTATATCTTCTGCCTCCAACTCCTCAACTACTATCTCATCCTTTTCTGGTGTTTTACCCAGAGTGATGGGATTCTTTTTTCCTCTTATGGAAGGCCAGGCCATGATGCCCCAAAATAGTAGGATGTAGGGATCACAGTCAAATTTTAGGGTTTCGTATTTTAATACGAATTCGGCCAAATATAAAAAAACTTAAAGAACAAACCCCAAATATATTTTTTTTGCTTTCCGAAAATGTAACGAATTTGAAAAAATTCCACAATTCACACCTTAGGGAGCGATTTTATGAAAAACCCTAAATTTGTAATAACTTTTGCAAAATAAATCAAAAAACTTTAAAATTTTCAAGGAACCTTACTTGAAATGTTTTACAATTTTGGTAAAAATATCTCCCACCAATTCATTTTGGTTCGCAATATATGGCGGAAACAAAAAATTAGGGTTTTGCCCTAATTTTGGCCCAGATCGCAACTCTGATACCACTTGTAATGAAATTACTTACATAATTCAAATCATGAGCAGAAATATAACACCAAATAACACAATATTCCAGAATAATGATCTCAATATGCAATTAGAATAGCTTCACCACTTCGAGGGGGCAACCTCCAAACCATACCATAAGACTTAAATGCTCCAAAATGATGATGAACTACTACCTAAAATCCCCTATATATACTATTCATATGTTATGGCCAACACCAAGGCCGACCTACTAAGCATGAGAAAGTATAAATGATATAATAAAATGATATGGTAAGCCACAAGTCGGCTACTCATATCCTAATACAAGCAATAGGTAAAGGGTGTAGCACTAGCACAAGAAGTGAAAGGATAATAAAGAAACAAATTATGTTGACCATGTGGAATGACACTACAAATCTATATGAGTGGATAGAGACAACTAATCGACCATGAAAAAACTAAGATTGTAGGCAACAAAATTGTGTCTTATGAAAAAAAATTATCATCCTGTTAAAGAAGGAGATGGAAGAGTCATGCAACTAAAGTAGAAAAAAAATTCTTAGAATGGAACACAGACCATGAGGATAAATTGTGGTTAAACAACTCCTCTCTTCATAGCTCTATAGATTCATTGTGACTACAAAATGATCTCAAGAAACAAAACTTGCCAAGTGACACCTAGTAATTCCAAAATTTTGTCAAGATAGTTTCTCCTAAAAACAATCGTACAAAAAGTAGAGCTCAACCAACAAAAGAAGCTTTAAAGCATTGGAGTAGCGAGTGAAATTAGAATATGAATAATGGAGGGTAAACTTAACATGCACACATGAGGGTAAACTATGTTTAAACAACAAAACCCTTCATGGCTATATAGACTCATTGAGAGTACAAAATGATACTAACAAACAAAAATCACCAAGTAACGCATAGTAACTCAACAATGTTCAACAATACTTGTCTCAAGGACAATGATCCCTTTAAATATGTGCAACATTTGAACCTATTGCATGTTATATTTTGCACGCTATTTTGTCGTGGCCATCCATAATATCGTTTATGCATCCCATAGTGATTGAACAAATGGACACCTTTGAGGTGGGGCAAAGTAACAAGCCAAATATCAGTAAACAATGTGATTGAAAAGGGTTCCAAAGAAAATGATCATATCAATGAGAAATTGTCCAAACCCCTTTCCTTCCTACAAGTCAAGGGGAAAATTAAAATGACTCGAGCACTCTTAATATTAGTCAACTATATTGTACCCCCTGGGAGAATATGGAAGACCCCATTTAGCATTCAAGGACAAAGGCAAAATTCCTCTTATTGATTGTTGTTGCAATACAAATGACAAAAGCATAACTCCTAGCATAATGCAACAATCCTTCAAATAATATCATTCCAATTAATATAAAATTAAGATAGGACTAAACCACAATATTAATTCTTGTATAAAACACATACCATTTCAATTCAATCATGGATATATCAATGTTCATGATCCTACACCTATTGTGAAGAACATTAAGTTACATAAGCATTTAGCCAAGTATAATAAGAGTTGTGCACAAGAAATAATTAATGTTTAACATTTTAATCGGGAATCAACTTGGTCTCGACCATCCTACATATAAATAACCAGTAAAAGACAAAATTATTGTCAAAGAGTCACAACACATTCAATAACTGGATGTAACGATGTCAAGCACGAAATTTATGATCTTCCTAACTACAACCTACTATTAAACCTATGAGATCTCTAAAGGAAAATTTCAAAATAATCTTAATTGGGTGCCTGAAAATCGTTACATCCAACATTTGACTGGCACAATCACTTGTACATAGCTACTTGCACACAAATATCCTTCTACCCTACCACCAATGGCATATGCTCTTAGGATATTTGACATCTTCCCCTAGTCCATGACTAGGAGGTTACCTAACAATGCAACACATTTTACGGGTTTGATGTTATTGTTGAGGGAACAATTATTACTCAAGTACCTATCTTGTCTCTTCCACCATCTATAACCTACTCCCCATTACCACTGGTATTGATTTTGATTGGAAATTTTTCTCTTTCTCAATCTCCTATAGTGAGAATAAAAAAATATTACAAAAATACAAACCCTGGATTTGCATGCGACTTGTTCATTCATTTCCTAGACGTAATCCTTATGATCCTGAGATTTAGAAATCTACACCTCTTGCACTTGATATTTATAGTACAAATTAAGCAATCACAAATACCTTAACTTAAGAACATCACACACTTTACTTTTATAAGCCCTATTACCTTAGGGCAGCTCACTATATTGGAGGCATGTCTACATGAGGAGGCATTTTACATTTGTTGCTTTAGTAGACCATATCTTGAGTATTGCACTTCTTACAACCTTAAATCCTAGACTAGAGGCATCTTATCCACTGGGCTTATATAGATCATATCCTTATACACTAATCCATTTTTGTAACAATGCTACTCTTATCCATCTTACACCACCTTATTTCTTATAATATGTGTAATATTAGGTTTTATTTGATGATCACATTGTTTATATCTAAATACTGATTCGACCATGCTCCATAATTACTTGCCATAAAAATGAAGGTAGAAAATGAAATCCCTTTTTAGTCATAAAAATTGAAACACATTTACTTTATGTTACAATTGACAAAGAAATCATTCTATAGTTGTGAGTATTCATTGATAAAGAAATTAAATAAAATAGCTTAAGGTTTAATGTCGTGTTAATAGCATATTTGCACCAACACCCAAAGTTCCCACATATATTTTGACTGCAAATTTGTTTGATGAATCCCCAACCAAAGTTAAATCAATTTCATTATTTATTAATGTCATGCTTATTGTTGTAGACCTTACAAATTTACGTAGAAAAGGTGAAGAGGTGCATACAAGTTGAAAGACACAATAGGAAAGGATTTAAAGATCCCAACAACTTCTCTCTTACTATAATTTTTTTGTATTCATAGTTATTGTCACTCTATTGACATTGTTGTGCAGATGAAGAGGAAAAATGTGTCAAGAGACGATGGAATATTGGCAACAATACCTCTATTTATGCTACACATTCTTAAGAATGTATGTTACATATTCGAAAGAGTATTCAATTAACCTTAGGGAGGGCCAATTGTTTTCATTTTTATTTTTGCATTCTCAGGATGGGTTGTCGCATGCGAATCGATGCTTTTTGCTTCAAAGTGTCAACAACTTAGGCAGGCCCTGTGATTTTTTGAGGGATGGTCCTAAAATGAATATTATTGCTAAAACAATTGTGGTCACACAATCAAATATAATGCCTCTACTTACACATGTTATAACTCCTATAAGGTTTGTTGTTGAATCCAGTGTATATTATTTAGTGGCCATCGTTTTGTTAATGTCTTGAAGGCTTCAAAAAAATAATGAAAAAGATACCAAAGTAAATGACTCGAAACCAGTAGAGGGTAGAAAATTATATGCATGTCGTTGTAAGGAAAAATGCTTTAGGCATTTCTAATGGACATTGATTATTTGGTACATTGCAACCCAATTTATTGTTGAATAAGTAGATATAATTTAACATTTGAATACCCTACAAGGCTATAAATAAATTTCTACCTTTTTTTTGCTTTACAAATTTTGTTTGTTGGGGGAAAAGGGCTAAAAAATAAATCAAAGGTGATTTTAGTGGTACCATCATACAAATCCTTTCAAATTTATTGTTAGAGATGTAAGGAAAAAATTCAAAAGGTATCATATGGAGGATGATTTTACCAAAAGTGAGAGCATGACACTTGTTTAGCATAGATTTAGTTTATCATTATCTATAAAAACGAATAATTTGAATTTATTTTTTAGTTGTTTTTTTGTAAAGTACTGTCAAGTTTTATATATTAGTTAGATAATTTTTCCTTAGCTTTTATAATAATATTATTAACCGCTTGTCATTATTAACGTGATTATATTTTACAAAAGTTAGTTGCTTTTATAAGATAGTACGTTAGATAGCATGAACAATATGTTATCTTGAAAAGGTATAATTTAATAATAATTGCAAGACAAGGGGACCCACTAATTAAAACTCAAGTGTACTACATAGGGTTTTTTTTAATTCCCTACAATAGGGGATTTCTCACACTTTATCTTCTTTTTCCAACTTGAAGGGTTTTGAAGCAAATAATACCCTTGTAAATCATCCTCGTCTTACCATACTTTATACTCTTTTTCCATCTTGAAAGTTTTTGAAGCATAGAAGACCCTTGTGAATCACCCTCGTCTTACCATGAATCCTTGTAACTTTAGGATTAAGAAAAATTATTCATAGACACGATTCTAATTGACATTCCATTATGAGGGAACAATTATACTACCATACTTGGAGAAATATTGAGCACCATTAATTGTTATATAACATCGTAAACAATATCTTCCTAACTCTATATGATGTATGGAAATTCCTTTACTTTATTCATTATATTTGGTATATGGAAACAACTTCACACATATGTTTGAAATGGTAAAATTTGAGTTATATATTCTACATTTCAATCAGATATTTTACATTTCAATACAAATATGTTCACAATTTCAAATAACATATTTGTTTAATGGACACGAAGTGGTAACAATGAAATAACTAAACTTGATCTCCTTTATACATCGTAATCTTATACACACTTTACCCTTTATACTTTCTTAGTTAGGATTTTTCCTAAGAAAAAAAATTGTGATTTAGCGTCATAATATTAATAAACCCTAATTTTAATAAATACTAACTAAACCTTATATTTTTAGTTAAAAAACGCTAATGATTATGTCGATAGGCATTCTACCATGGCAACAAGGAATGGGATCTAATGGTGTGATCATATACATTCTTATATGAAATATTAAGAGAATGTGATAAAATTATTATTAATTTGAATGTGTTGTGCATAAAATCCAATATTGATATCTATAGGCATTTTTCAAATAGATGTATTCTAGTTATTTGTATTAGTAACTATTTTAGAATTGTTATTTTAAAATAAATAGCTAAAATAACAATTCATAGCCCTAAGTGTTATGGTTGTAACCTACCTTTTGACATGGCATGTTTATGTAGGCATTCATGGGCTTACATGGAAGGGGAGGGTCATTAAGGGAAATTACAATTGTAACCCATTTTACATAATTGTATCTAACTTATCCAAGATAATGAGAGCATTAATTAATAGGTTTGGTGTGAATCAACATATAAACCGAGAAATGTACCACGGTCCTTAATATTCCAATGGAGATGACATCACATTAGAAGTTAAAATCATACTAAAATAATGATTGATTGATTGCAAGATGGATATGTCTGCTTTCTCTCCTTTCCCCAATCCTCTTATGTGGCTTCATAATTAAAAAGAAAACCCATTTAATTGCGCCTCTAAATATGCCTTACAAAAAGTTGGATACATGTCATTATCATTATTTTTTGTTTAAAAGATGTTATATACCAATTAGTAGTGCTTAATAGTTTTTCTAGCGTGATGGTTTCTTTGGAATGGAATATGTCCATTACAATTGTATTTAAGAATATTTTCCCCCTAATTAACAAGATACACGATAGCCTCTAAATACAGGCACATAAAGGCATTCTATAAATAAAACTACCAATTGTAGATATATTGTGTGCATTTTTCGCGTTGTATACGTCAGTGCACTTGTGTGAAGTATTTAATAGACACTAAGAACGATGAACGTGTACATGTTTATATTGATCTTTTAAATTGTCTTATAGTTGGGATTTCTTTCTCTTTATTATAATAAACGTGTAAATCCTTGTTTTTGGATTATACATAATTGGTATGTTAGAGTTTGAAAATATTTTAAATACGTAAAATGCATATATAAATTGCATATCATATGTAAAAAGTCCAATATATATTGCAATTTCAGCCACACGCTATATCTCTCAAGTTTCTCCATAAATATTTAAATTATTAAGTTAATTTAGTAATATAACTTATAAGAATGAACCAAAATAATATAGGGTCAATGCATGGTGTTGAGTCCCACTTTTTGTCCCGACAATGCGAGTGAGGAATGTGTTTGGGTGGTAAACATGACTAGTTTGCACGAACACTCCCTTCACACTAACGTGGTTCACACGAATTAACACATCAACTATTTTTTTGCCACGTATAGCATTGAATATGGTTCACATGAAAGGGGTATTCATACAAACGTCCTTCGCGCGAACAATATTCGCGCAAAACACCCCTAATTTATATATTAGAGGTGTTGCGAAGGAAATCACTTTTCCTCCGCCCCGCCTCCTACGCGTGAAGTTTAGAGTAGACTAGACTAAGCCCATAGCCCACCAACCTGAGCCCACCAAGCAATGTTGAAGGAGCCGACAGAGGAGACAAGTGTGGCCACTGACCAGCGCAGACCAGATCGAGCCCACAAGCAGCCCACCGTGCCCAACGAGCCCACTAGCAAGGACACTGAGGAGTGAGGAGGCCATTAACAAGCATCGGGTATGCATTTAGTTGTTTTTTTGGTGAAAATGGAGGATCCCATGGATTTGGGCATAAAATAAATGAAACCCTAGTTTTTTATTTGTAAAACCCTAGTAAATTGGAGACGTTTTTTTGTGTAATCGTTTTTAAGATAACTTTGTTCGCATTTTTTCTTTGATCTACCTTTACATTGAAACATTTGCTCATTTTTTACAAAACCCCATTTTAAATCTCTTCTATCATGACCAGGCTTCACAAATTTCGGTGTCAATACATGGTAATAATGGTGCTCTGAATAATGTTGGTGTAATGATATATTAAATTTAAAATATACCTTATGTAGAATAATGGTGTTGTGAAAACCGTAATTTCTACAATAGTAGGTAATTTCTTATATATAAAAGCCATTCAGAAAAAATTACAGAAATTACAGTAATTTCTGATATATAAAAGCCATTAGAGAAAATGAAGTCGAGTATACCCTCCTCCCTCGTATAGTCTCTAGTGTGTTGAGCTCTCGTGCCATGAAGAGGGAAACCGAAGCCCCCAAATCACCATGTTCCTAGTTAAGACACAACTCAATCCTAAACAAGTGGGTCATTATATCCCCTGCCAGAGGTAAACGTCCCTCTGATTTCAAATCCACTGCAAATACCTCACACCATTCTACAACTTGTTTTTTTGTGAGAAGTTGTTTGTAACTTGTTTTTTTGTAAACCATTTTCCATCAGAAGGAACTTGACTTGCTTTGATGATATGGAACTTGAATTTCTTTGATGATATCCAAACTGATCTTATATTTCCAATAATCATATTTTATCTTTACGAAACCACGCGTTTTAATTTCAACTTCTACCAGATCATGCTCTTCAAAAAAAGTGTGCTAAAATAAAATTATCTAAAAATTATTCGTAATATATCAATAATGATAGACAGGAGAGAAGTATTGATAAGAGCCTCATAATATCCTTCATCTAACATATAATAATAGAGAAAACATTCATCATTTTTAGGAATAATAAGTTCATGATGATTGATAATTTTAGAATCTTCTTCTTGTTCAAATAACTCTATCTCTATTAGCCTACATGTGCCAAAAAATGCAAAATTGAAATTTTCATATGTTTTAAGCATAAATTTATCTCCCTTTCCAATAATATGGCATGATTATGCATGAATTTTTTTTCCTCTTTTATCTTGATATCATATACCTCTCAGCTTGATATATTTGAATGACACTAGGAAATTTCTTGTTTAAGCATGTTGGATATGGTCATGTAATCTTCTATTTTGATCAATTACTTTTGTGTAACCTCTAAGAACAAATTGAAAGAATAATTGCCCACAATAATTACATGAGTATTTGTTCTTTTGTTATCAAAACAATTAATATAAAGAATAATAGGTGTTATGGAGTTATATTCTCTAATTTTAAATATTTACACATATATTAAGGATTAAAAACTACATTGACACTTACCTTGACATCACTCTCTTGAAGGGTCTGCAACAGAGAATAGGAATTCATTTTGAGTTGTGCTTATGTTTATGATGGGAAGACACATTAAGAATCAACAAATCACTCATCACGAGACAAAGATATTCATTTTTATTGTAAGTTGCTTCTTCAAAAATATCCACCTCAAGATAAGATGAAGTCAAATTAATGAAAACTATTTTCCTTTACATTATTTACGTATTATTTTTTAAATAATAATTTTTATTTCCTCACTATTTTGGAATAATTCAAAAACTGAAAAATATAATTTGATCAAAATATTTATTCAGAGGCTCAAAAAGATTGAATTCCCCAAAGTTCTTAAGATATTTCTCAGGAATAAAAATAGTAAAGTGTAAAGGATCATCAGATTTGCTTATGATGAATAGTTATTTTCTTTATTTCTCTTGATTAACTCAAGATGCCCAACATTCGACTACGCTTCCTCAATGAAGTGAAATAATTAAAAATTTATTTTAGGATCTAATATCCCTTATGACATTACTAATATCAATAGTCCTTACTATTTCACAAGTAGTCATCCATTCATCTTGATAACTGAGGAATTCAATGAAAGTAGTAAAATGGAAGGGAAATTTTGTAATTCTTAAGAACTCCATTTGAATTTATGGAGTTCATAATTTGATATAAATCTCTCTTACAACGATACTAGATAGACAACTAGTAATTCTAGGCATGACTTAATGAACACTAATTTCATATATAGTATATTTAATATCTACTTTTCAATCCATTCCATAATAATTACCTACATTTGGTATAATAGCCTTTATTCAATATTGTCTAAAATCATGGTTTGAGTGAATTTTTGTTCAATGAGTATTACCATCTTTAAAAGAGCCAACTTTATAGTATGAGAGAAATTGATTGAAGAGTATTATTGATTGGAAAGGATTTTGGAATAATTTATACATGGATACATTCCAATTCTAGATTATAATTCTTTCTCTCAAGATCAAAATAAAGTAGAAAAGCAAAAAAATGAGGAAAATGTAAAATAATTTTTCTATCATCATAATGTCATATAACTAAATATTTATCCAAGAATAACTCAAACTAAAAATTTCCATGAGGCACAGAATACCTTCAATACTTCATATCAAGGATATAATAAGGTAAAAAATGAAAAAAATAAATGTGAAAATAAATTTTAAAAAATTGAGAATGTCATACAATGAATGAGTGGGAGAATTTTTCATAAAGATATATAATTTAGTACATAGAATGAGGGTTCATCGAGAAAACATAGAAGAAAATTTTATAACATGAAGATCTTTTTTTAGGTCTTTCATAAAAATACAAGTACATATTTTGATAAATATTTAGGAGTATACGGACTTTAAAAATATAAGTATTTATAAATTAGCTGGATTTTTTATTTCATGAAGGAAAAATGATACTAGATATATAGGAGATCTAAATATGAAATATCAAACAACAATGTTGATTCAATGCCTAAACAAAGAATTAAACGTAATAATCAAGTGAGGATAATAAATACACGTTCAGAGGGAAATATTGAGATAAATGCAAAAGAAAAGGAAAGAGAAAACTTACTCATTTCCCTTATGGTGTTAATTATCTAATACACTCTAAGTGATTCATGTTGAAACCATGTCACTAGTACCTTGTGTTGTAAATTTATAGGACTATTATTACATTTGATGATAATGTTAATTCAATTGTGCTTTATATTCGATTATTTGTTAATAAGAAACCTACTTATAATGTCTTGGTTTATTACATTTGATGATAATGTTAGTTCAATAGTGCTTTATATTTGATTATTTGTTAATAAGAAACATATTTATAATGTCTTGGTTTATTTGTTAATAAGAAACCTATTTATAATGTCTTTGTATCCTAATTACGTGCACTAAAATTTATTGTGTGATGTTGTGTAGGAACTCAACGATATGTGCAATATGTTTCTTGCATTTGATGTAATGACCCATAATTTCACACACAAACAACACAGTAAAACACAGGATAAAAAAAAAAATTGACACAAACACGACACGACATGCCACAACCGAGGTCACAACTAACTCCATGGATAACTCAATACAAGGATGACCACAAAGGTAGCACGTAAATGTTCACACCCACCAAGGATGGTTCACTTTTCTATTTGACAAGACAACATAAGAAACCCCCACATAACACACCTATAGATAGGGCAAGCCACAATGAGAAATTATTGATGGTTATTTATTTTTATGTAACCTCTTTCGATCCTTAACTTCAATTTGATAAGACTCTAGATATGATTTGTACAATACTTCTTACAACGCTAAGTTCTTACTTTTACTTTGAAGAGAAATTTGTTCTAATTCTTCTCTATTATGGCCTTTATTTGCTTAATTCATTTATCAAGAAAAAGGAGTATTTAAATTCCACAAGGCTATCTGTTCACCACTAACGCTACTAAGACTCGTTCTTGCCCACAAGACAACATGGTTTTAAGTTCAACACACTTAAGAGAAGAAATACAAGGTGCCTTGGAAAAAGGTTAGAGGGAGAAGGTCGAGATGAAAACATCTTTAGGACCTCATTAGTTATTGCCAATATTTAATTGAAGCTAGAGCTCTTAACCAGAATTATCAACGATTTTACTTAGGCTTCGCTAAATGAGTATTACCAAGGAGAAAAATTTACTTTCCAAATAGCGGTGAGAAAGATTGTGAGATCTCCAATTTGTTTTCTCTGGCTTATTAAATCTTATCATCTTCTAACAACTAACAATTCATTTCACCTTAGGGTCATTTTACAAATTTCACCATAAAAGGAATAATGTTCACTAGAGGAGTTAGGGTTATCATGTTATATAATTTTACTTGCAATGATAGTCTCGCCTATGCTTACTTAAAGAAGCACTTGCTCTCAAGTTGGTGACCCCTATGTTACTTTATTTGGATACAACTATTAGTTTAACTTCCAGAAGTATTAAACAATCCCATGTTAGTTTACTTATGAAACATTATTACAAAGTCATAGCAAGATTTAACTCAACATTTATTCTCAAGGGTAAAGTTGTAGCAACACTCATTTACAAGAACAAAACAAGGTTACATTAACTCTTAAAATACTGATACTCCAACAATAGTAACCAAATTTTCTTATAATTTCAATGATAGTCAAACAATACAAGGTTTCCAAAGTTTAGATGACAAAATCCACAATACATTATACTAAGACATTGATCCTCTTCTAAACTTTCCACTGGACGTTATCAATAGTTAAACAACGTAAAAATGTTTCAAGCAAAAGAACCTCTCAACTGAGGTTGATGACAAAAAAATCTACTAGTCTATCCCTCATCTACTCACAAAATCCATCTGCAATAAATTTTCTACAAGAGTCAGTTCGCGAGAACTGAGCAAGATAAGGCTACACCAAAACCACCATAACTGTTATCTATCAATACCATGAAAGGAAGCACTTTATTGCAAGAATTTGGGTCAAACCTCTAAATACTATCAACACTTCAAGTTACAATAAGTTTCCACCATGCCAATCAAGGAAGAAGACTATATACTTCACTTACGAGTAAAAATAACGAAAGTATAACAATCGTATGAGAATGGCCCTTGGCCCTATAAGGAGAAATAACCAAACTAACAAAAAAACAGGATTCCCAACAAGTAAATAATTAAATAACAATCACAAGATTGAGATTTTGATATATAGACCAACCATCTAAAATTTTATCAAAGGTAGCAAAGGCATAAGCTATAATATTATATTTCTAGAAGAACAAGAGTTGATCGGCCCAAGCAAGGAAAGCCACGGGTTTCAAGAATTAACACAAAAAGCCATGTATAAATGAGTTTCAAACCTGAAATCACATAGAGTATCCACACAACATAAGTTTCGAAGCAAGGGCAAAGTAAACTAGTTTGGCCACTAACTCCAAGAGATTTCCCAATCATTCAAAAAGGCCAATGCCTTGTGGGCTAGTAGCAAAACATGCGAGAGAAGAAGGGGGTTCCGTCAAACAAGCGTATACGAAAATTTCTTCAACAAATTTTATAACCCTAAAGATTTACAAACCTCCACATCAATTTTAAAGTTTGGTTGATTTAAGATAATTTTCCTATTTCCCAAAACAATAATATTTTTAAAGCAACCCTTGGTAACACAGTCAAACGTCACACATATATACAAACATAAATATCTAAGTGACATTAATAAAACAAAACCTTTCGCTATGAATCCATAAGACTATCAAATGCACGATGATTTTTCCCGAAGATTAATAACGTTTAAGGCAATTTTCCATCACAAAACATTAGGGTAAATTACGTGCATGGAAAATGACCAATATTAATTAATAGCATTAAAATTATAAAAGAGAAAGAATGCAAGTTAGGAAAAAAAAATAGAAAGAAACGCCATTAACAATAATTTTGACAGAGGGATTAGACCCTAACTATCCTAGTGTGAACGAGGTACTGGATTCTCATGATAGAAACCTCGAGCTTAGCAGTTCTGAGAAGCTAGTTATGGTTCAAGTGGATAGGGGTGGTTAAGGTACTTTCTGAGGATGGCCTTAAATGCCTAGGAACAAGTTGAAAGATAATATGGGAGTCTAAGCACGTGAGATTTGATGCGTAACTACATGCAAACCTTTCATTTTAAAAGTTTTAATACCGACGACCCAACCCGGATAGCCCAAGTGGTGATCACTCCAATTCTACAACCTGTCTTTCTGATGTTAAGAAGATTATCGAAGGTAACAACATAATACTGGTAATTGTTCCCATCGGTGCTGTTCTTTTGCTGTTCTCTTGCTAGGCTTTGCGGGTTTTAGTGTTGTCTTTAGTAGGTTCTATTCCTGCTTGCGCCCTTGTTGTTTTTGACCTTTTGATCTTTTTCTCGCTTGGGCACATCTGGCTTCTGAGTCATCTTTGTACAAGGGTATAGTCCCTTTCAAAAAACTATTTGCCAATAATAAAAAAAAACATAATACTGGTAACAACATAATAATATAAAACTCAATCGTAGAGAAGAAGATATACGTAAAATGAAAGGATGAAGGTCGAACAATCAAGCAAGAAAACATAACACCCAGAGACGACGGTACATACATGTCTCTCACTAACACACTGATAGCGATAAAGGTGAAAACAAGAAATAGAACAAGCAGAAAGGAGAGGTCTCCTAATAAGACGTCCAACTGACAAATTTATACAAGGAAAAAGGTTGGTTCGGTTTCACGATAAAATAAATATAGCAATAGTAGAAAAGTGTAGAGTTATCTTTCCTGCTCCTCCAGCTTCGACGAGGCATCCAAACTCCCCAAGGTCCAGCAACAGTAACCCTCTAGTTGAATCTTCATCTGCAATAAGTGAAGCACCAACATTCCTCTCAAACCTGAACTCCACTAGACACCTCTTCTTAAAATCTTGTTTGTTCAGATTCACCATAGTTAAGATCATATATGACTGTTACAGGATGCAGGAATTCCGGAGGATAAAAATGATATACGCTCATCTTTGGTTTTCTGGGTTTTTTTTTTAAACTGTTGTTTTCCACAAATCCTTTAGCTGGTCCAACAATCTCAGTGCTAACAACTTTGAAACTGCACCTAATAAGAGAGTTCCCTTGAGGCAAGGCACACCGTGTTAAATTTCACTGTTAATATTATAACCCTTACATCTTCCTTAGCTGGAATATACTCTACCTGAGGTGCACAACCTTTAAGAGCATGATTTGACTAATGAAGAAAAACGGTTATCTTTATTGGCTCTAGAATCTATACTCCAGGCATGACAAAACACGATTATTAGTTACACACAAGCTTGAGCAAGGAAAGGAACGTGCATTCCAATTTCCAACATTGTTTTTCATAGGCTCGAAATTGTATTCCAGTGCTACGTCATTTAAATCCATACATTGCACTAAGACAGGCAAGCATTCCTCAAACTTACTGGTTTCTTTCCCTGCCTGGAACACAGCTCTTGGTCCTTTAAGATTAACAGTAATTTCTTCAACCACTAGAGAGAATTGTTCCTCTGCTTCTGCCAGAGTATATTTCCACCGAGCCAAACAAGGCTCCACACCCGGAGCTCTCCACGTGGCCAGCAGGGAAGGGTTCCAATAGTCTTGTGCACTCAGAAATCTTCCCACCCCATCTTCCAAACATCCATCCAGCATTAGGCATGAGCATGCTTCATCGTTGGTCAGGAGAAGTGAATAAAACAAAAGAATAAAGGAACCTGTGAAGAGGGGTAGGCGCGCAGCAAAAGAAGCAAGCTTTTCTAACATTTTTCCTCCACTCCCCATGCAAACTGCCCCAAGGAAGTTCCACGCCGCTAGAGCAGAAAATGGCAGGAAGAAAACAAAGGCATGGAAAGAAAATTGCAAGTCAAACTTATTAAATGAGAGAAGTGCGGCCAGGAGGGAAGAACCATTTGGAAATGGCCACGCACAAGGAAGAAACAAATCTGTGCAGAAAGATCACACACACAGCCCAAAAAAAAAGTGTGGCCAGGAGGGAAGAGGCGTCCCTTTCCAGCTAAAAGGTCAAATCATGATTTCAATAGAGCTGACAAAGAAACAATTAGGTGGCCCAAAGCAAATTTACACTTCCTCCACCAACAAGTCAGGCAAAATTACATATCCACAAAATGAAATAAATCTAATTGGTCACAATTTGATTTTAAAATTTGGTTAGATCGACAAAATTGATGGCAGTATACAGCTGCCAATTCTAGGGAACCGACAAAATTCACATATTTTAGTAAATGATAATTCTTAATAATTGAAAATGTGCAATCCTATTGGTTAGCGTATTTATCCGACAACATACATAATACATTTAAGTGAACAAAACATCTTTTATTTATCTCTGCAAAGAAATCCATGTCTTTGCGCCAAGTAAGAGGATAAATTGATAATAAAAATTTACCAGTTGGTGGATGAGAACATCAAATAAACAATAACTCGCAATAAGGTGTGCGCACGGCCCGAAAAGGCTTAATTAATTCAAAAATGTAATTTTATCATCTATATACATATAAGAATATAACTGATACTCGTTCCTTTATTATTCATTATTATTATGTTTTAAAATGTTACGACACCTAACGGGGTTTGAAAAGTCGTTTAGGACCTAACACGATAGTGACAGCAAATAAAAATAATAAAAATAATAATAATAATTTAATCGAGGGGTCGAGCATGACGGTGATCAATACTACGGCAAAATATCTTGCAGGAAACTAACAACAATCAACAGGAGGTTCGATAAGGCAAGAACAAGTTCTTCCTTTAATAGGATAAAATGCGAGGGACGTTGTGGGGCCAACAACCAAAACCATCGACACCGACGCAAGCAGGAAAGATCAACAAGATGAAGACACCAACGTTTCAAAGGAAACACAACGACGTTTAGCCCTTAGAAGCACAGTCGTCACAGAATAATAGAGCAATGATGAATGGGGTCATTACATTTGATTAGATTCTAAAAAAACTGCATGTTACATTCTAGATAATTCCTCCTTTAGTTCCATTAAATCTATGCAATCCATACACTCATGCATGATTGACTTATAAGATATATGTAATTTCTTATTTTCTAAATTATTTGCATTGAAGCTTGAAAATCATATTTCTATTTTCATTAAAATAGGAGAATATCTTAAGAAAAAAATTTAATTAAAAGTACTATTAATTGAATTTTACTTTCATTTTTTTTTACAGTCATGGCTTCTTCTGCTCCTAATTTGTTTGAGATGACTGATTTAGAGATTGCAAAATTGTAATCTATTCTCCAAAATCCAAGTACATTTGGGCAGTATAAAGCCCATTGTGAAAAAATACGGGTTGATCTTCGTAGAATAGAGACAAGTTTGAAAACATATAACCCATTTGAGTCTAAGTCAATAAAAAAATTTATGGATTCATTAAAATCAGTGTCTCAGAAGATGTAGGTTATAATGAGATTGCATCATGAATTTCCAATAAGGAAGTCGTTAAGAGGTATTGTTGGAGTTTTTATGTAGACAAACAGAAAATAAGGGCATATTATGTAAACAAATGTTTATGTCCCCTATGTGCCCCTTTGATTTATCCTAGATTTTTGGCCTCTCAAGGCCAATTTCAGATTAATGACCAATTACCGTTATACTTCATAATGATGCTACATGTTGAGGTTCACTTAAACCTAAAGGTGAACTATTTAGACATCCCTAGTTATTTGGGGCAGGTGCGTGGCCGTATTAGCCACAAGGAGGCATATAGAAAGGAGGGAGCTCCTACAATTGTTGATGCGCGGTAGCTTGTACCAAGGCCACAACCATTCTTATCAGGGTTTCAGGATGTCGCAGCACCTGTCATTATGATTGCACATGAGGCTGCTATCGAGGGTCTTGCTGGAATTGCTTGCGAGACCCAATTGATCTCTTCTGACCATGTGGGTCAGTACCTTCAGAGATGTGATACTAGTAGTGGAGGTGCTAGTAGCAGTAGTGATACACGCAACGAGGTATACTCTAATGCATCTTTGATTTCCCCAGATGACTTTGAGCTAGTTACAGATCCCGTTCAGGCACGTCAGCTAGGATGCATCATGGTTGTTGACTTGTTGCGTGCATATGAGGTGATTTCACGGCATTGCAGCATTCCACTATCGGAGGTTTTAGATTTTATGGAGTAGAGTGGAAGTGTATCTTCTAGTCAGGGTACTACTGCCGTTGTTACAGATAGACTTCTTGTTGTTGGGATCGTCACACCTGATGTTCAACACATTTCTGTTCCGGTGTGTGAAAATTAAACCTTTAATATGATTAAAATTTATTTTATTTGATCATTACTTTACAATTTATTAATATTAAAATTAAACATGTACTTTTTTGTTTAGGCTTCTGCTTCAGTGTGTGAAGCTTCACATCCCACACCATCTACCCGTGTCACATACACACAGCTCTTGACTCAGCACAACATGGATCTCGATGGTCCAAGCCCGAGTCAACTTGGCTCACTTGGCGACATATATGATGGTTTTGAGGTCGTGGATGACAATCCCATACATTTGGAGACGTGTTTCACATAGGTATAAATACATGTGTTCAAATAGAATTAATATTTAATTTGAATTGAAATGTTAGAAATTAATGAACTTTATTCAAAAAACTTATTTATCAACTTCTTACATTTTATTTATTTTGTTTCACAAGGATCTATAGGACAGAGATCTACACATAGCGTAGATACTCCCAACATCTGCCCAGGGATAGATACTGAGGTAATCAATTGTACATATATGTTATATGATGTATTGAATTAATCAAGAAATTGTTGTAGAATTTTTCTTATATATTTTAATAGATGGTACATGATATATATAGTTTATGGTGTGTATATTCCTTTTTTAAACATGCAGTGTGCAGCAGAGCGTAGTGAGGGGTCTGGCACTCGCCCTAGTGCACAGAGGATACTTCAGTGATATTTTATAGATTTTAGACATTTTAGACATGTATATACTCATTAGACATGATTTTTGATATTTTAGACATACTTTTAGGGTTTTTAGACATACTTTGAAAGATTTTAGACATGTATATACTAATTAGACATGATTTTTGATATTTTAGACATGATTTTTGATATTTTAGTAATACTTTATGTTACATTAAACATTCCATGGCTTAGTGAATGCTTCTTTACTTATGCACTTGTCAAATCTTTTTAAAATACATTGTTAGTATTAAACTATCTCTCTAAGACTCTATAGTAACTTAAAAGCTTGTGAAAATAATAGATTCCCTATCTTTATCTATCCTCTCTCTAAAAATCAGGAAATATAAACTCATGTATTGTTACAGGTGTGCAAAATGATGGAAAATGAAGTAAATGTAATGTAATACATTTCCATGATTTGTACTATTTTAATGTAATTGTAAATTTGACTTTATTTGGAGATGGGAAGAAAGGAAGTTATAAAGATTAATTTAAGAATGTATTCAATATATAAGTAGTGAACATGTTTAAGTGATGGTTGATCGTTAATAAAATTTTAAGTGATGGTTGATTTCCATACTACACATCAAATGTTGAAATTATGATTTGAATCATATATGATGAAAGCTTAAGTTCGTTGTGCATAGCCTATTAAAAACACCTAACGTAAAATGCCTCTCTGTAAACCAAAGTCTTTGGAGATAAAACTTGTGCCATCCTACCTCATAAAGAGTAATAAGTCTTCATCTGCATTTGTAATATGTTCACTCGCATGTCTACCACCATCGGTACATTTTTTAGGACACTTAAATGGTAACCTTGAGTCATAATATCTTTCAATACCTTGAGTCATGCAGTTCTTTATTGTCTATATCAAAATTTAATTGTCTATCATTTTGTTCACATGAAATTTTAAATGATTCAAGTTAGATTTATCGACACTAAGAGTTATTGTTTCAAATTGTTATAAAAGATGCTAGAAAAAGAGAAACTAAAATGAGGAAAAAAATAATATATAAAATTAATTATCCATTGATTTACATCCATCCATGAGCGAAGAAATCATCAACTCAATTTTTAAAAAATGGTGATTAATGTTGTTTTACAAGTACACAATATCTAAAAACACCATTAATACAAGACATGTTGGGTAGACCTAACACTAAGTTTTTAAAACTTATTTGTTATATATATATATATATATGGAAATAATATTATTAGAGATACTACGGAACAAAATTACATCATTAATGAACCCATCCTTAATATCATAGCAAGAAAGTTGTCAAATATGTATGTCAAATGACAAATAAAATAGATAACATATTTTAAATTCCTGGAAGACATGAATATATAATATTCCATTTCCTTCTATATAATACCAAGTGGCTCTGCTCGTTGTTCAAAGACCTGTAAAAAATTTTCATGGTCTTCTACATCTAGTCTCCATTTTTTACGTTAACCAGTTTTAGTCTTCACCTGCTGCAATTATAAACCTGTAGCAATTATGTGAGGGGTGTAAGATACACCTTTTTGTCTAGTTTGTAATCAACAAAGTGAAACCCACTTTGGAGGGCTTTCACTTGTTGTAAGTATGTTCCCTACACTACAACCGAGCCAGTATAAAATGTTGTCTCTTCACTTGTTAGTTCACATGTTAGCTTTGTTCTCTCTTCTGTGCAACGCAACAAGTAGTACTCCACTTTCTCAACATTGTCTTCTTCAGCAATGACTGCAAATAAATCACCTACAACAAAATGAAAATAGACATTCAATGATCCATGTATAGTATAAATTATACATATATATTTAATTATCAAATTATACAAATCCTTTTAAATAAAACATACCTTGTTTAACCAGTCCAGATATGTGGTCATAATCAGTTGAAATTAATGGCACATCTTCAAAACTATCATCATGATCTGATCCATATGTGTCATCCACAACTAAAGGAACTTGCTTCCACTCACCTACATACCCATGTTTTTGACTATTGCACTCTGAATATGATTTGTTCATGCATTCATAACAAAAACAAGAATAATCTCTTGTACAAATTGTCTAGTTATTACTATCCATAGTCATCAAAGAGTGTAAAGACCTAGAATTGGGAATCCTTTCACATCCATACTTTGTCCTTCGATCAATACCTTCAATTAATCATGCTCAAAAGATCAATAAAGTTTAAAACAAACATCAAAATTCAGAAAAATTTTAAAGTTTGTAACTTGTAGAACTTAATAAATCACATCAAGATCTACATATCTATGTTTTAAATGTGCATGTACCTATTATCTCCCAAAACAATCTATGTGGGGTTGAAGCCTATGGGGTTGAAGCATGTGATGTTGAAGCCTGTGAGGTTGAAACCTGAATTGTAAAATGTTTCTTACACCATTCAACAATGGTGTGGGCATCAATCAATCAATCAATCTCCCTCATAATCAAAGCTTTGTTTCTTTAGAGTATGTTTGATGCATGCACCCACACCATTGTGTTCTCCCTTCCCATGACCACTCTTAAAAAAAATCCATAAATGAGGAATTTTGTGATGACGATGATAACGACTGAGTGCAAAGAAAGGGCGAGAGGATTTGAATTGTGATGCACAACCATCTGACCAAACAAAATGTTGATCTATTTGTATTCCTCGCTGATCCAAAGATATTTGAAAGAAAAAACCAAAACAATGTGGCCAAACACAAATTGGGTGTCATGTTCCTTTTCATCACTTATATAGAAGTGATACTCCTTAATTGATCATTCGCTTCACATATGTACTTTCAACCCCATCCAAATCCAATTGTGCATGCCTATAAAATACTTGAACCATGATAGTAACCTGGTCAGTATGATAATACTCTGTCTGAATTTCGGTTTTTGATGAGAAAATGAGTAATTCTCAGCAAAATCAACCACGGACAATATGTAACCAATAGGGAATGTGTCTCTATTAGTCTTGAATTGTGTAGCCTGTCACTTTGAATAGTGAGAATGTTTGATGTACGGACTAATTAAACTTCGGAAACTTTGCATGAATGTAGCAATGGGGATTTCCTCTTCTACCAAATCCAACATGGTTGCATCTTTTCCAAGCCTTGTTGAATATTTTATGTATTTGAACCTACAAAATCAATTCATAATGGAAAAATTGTCATGTATTCATTTGCAGTAAACATAAAAATCAAAATAAAATCTAACATCCAAATTTAAAACACACACACACACACACACACACACACACACACACACACACACACACACACACATTATGACACACATACACACACACACATATATATATATATATTAATCACCTCTTGCAAGCCACCATTTTAACTGTGTCCAAATCTTCATTTGTTTTTTGAAATAATTTCAAGTCCCCACACTTGTCACAGACACCTTTGATGCAAGTCATACAATCATCAACATGATCATCGGATATTGTGCAAAGAATTGAAGATCCTATGAATTCACTGACACATGTAGGTGGGGCATTTTCTTCCCATAACTTTCTATACACCTGAAAAAATATAGATTTTGAAATACATTAATTTTAAATCACATCTCAAAAAATGATATTTAAATCAAATTTCAAATATATAGATATAAATGAAAGCACACCTCAAAATATATATACATGATATAAATGTTTTTGTACCTGATAGTGATAATCAAACTCAACATGATAGCAGACAACAACATGTGTCAAGGACTTTATCAGCTTGCACATACCAAGGCTTCAAATTTTCAAACATTTGTTGTCCAATCTTAACATCTTGATTTTCTTATGTAAACTTTATGTACATCTCATGTTGAGTTATTTCAATCCAATGTTTTATATGTTCATCATAGTTATTGCAAGTTATCCTATGTTTTAAAACATCCCTCACATTCAGAGAAGGACGAGTCCTCTCAGTCCAAAAATTAGAAACTATCTTCACAATATTATCCTCTATTTTATCATAACGTGGATTTCTACACATTAGTGCCCAATTTCCTTCCATAGTAGAGTCATCCAATGTCTTCCTCCTCTTTGCATACCTGCTGACAAGTCTTTCTAGATAAACCCAATGCCTTGGCAACAGGTGGTAACATGATGATACTTTGTCGTATCTTCACTTACAATGAAGTTAATATTGCTCTACGAGAAATACTCTTATCAGCAGACCTAGTTTTTGTACCCAAAGAACTTATTCCTTTAGAAACATTCCCAACAAATTCTTCTTCTACACGTTTTGAATTTTTCCATCCAAAATCAACACCCAACAATTCTAAGTTGTTTCCTTCATATCAACATGATTCAAGAATGTAACCAACAAATGTGCTCTAGCAATTGTAGTCAAATTAACAAAATTCACCATATATTATCTCTACACTTTTTGTATGTTTTCTTTCATGATAGTGGTTCTTGTTGGGAAAATTATTTTAATTTTTGTAAATCCATCTTCACCAAGTGTTTCACATTTTTCTTGGGAAGTAATTCCATAACTTTTTTTATCACTTCAACATAATGTTGCGCATCATGATCTGTGTCCATAAACATACACATGTGATTACACCAAAAATTGCAAAAAAAAAAATAACATACAAATGTGATTACACCATTAATGACCAAGCTAGTAAACAATTTAATATGCTAAAAAATTAGCTTACTATCTAGTAAACAATAATATTAAGTTGACCAAGCTAATTGTATTTAGATAGCTTCATGAGGTCCTTCTTGAAATCTACTATATAATCATGTGTGTGTGTATTTGTGTATATGTGTGTGTGGTGTGCTGTGTGTGTGTGTTAGAGCTATCTAATTTTTCCAGATTAGCATTGGTACAATCCTAATATTGTAATTGTGAGAGGATCTCTTGTGTTATGCATCATAATTAATCATTGTCACAAAATGATCTATGACATAAGTTTTAAAAATCAATTTTCACCATGCTCAAATGGTTCTTAGACAAGACTTAATTCACAAGAAATTTACATATTAACCTTATGATTGAGTAATTTCACTAATAATTTAATTACAAGATGCAATAGGGAAGAGAGAGTGTAGAAGAATACATAAGTTGCATTGTCCAATTCAAAATGATGTCCTCTTTAGAATGCTACCAAGATCTACCACAACGTTTTATACCCAATAAATTTCATAACAAAAATTATTTTCAAATGTCATATTATGTACAACAGGTTATATTTAATTTTTGTCAATTTACACCTATATGAGATCATTATTAATCCAATACACGACATATAAATTATATAAACTAAAAAAATGACTCTCGAAATTCAAAATCAACTATCACGTGAAGGTCAATATTAGAGAGTAAATCGTAACAATTTTTTTAATGAAAGGTATGGTAGACCATCAAATATATCCCCTAAATTAATCACTTGGGGGGTTAACCTTGTTTTGTATGACACATACCATGTGCAATTGTATAGGGTGTAATTTTTATGTATAGCTTTTGTATCATAGTATTGGTAGAAAATGTGTGTAGTATTATAAAATGACCCCTCTAGAATGGGAGGACGTAGTGGTCAATCATAAAATAAGGGGTAATATTTGGAATCCCATGATAACAAATGTTTTGAACATTTATTACCAAGTGACCCACCCACGACATTAATGCACTTCAATCCAATTTCAAATATTTCTAAGGGCAAGTTCAAGAAACTTAGAGAAATAAGGAAAATTGGTTTTAAGTAGAATCACTATATAATATACCATATATTGGTACTTAGGGTTATAATCAAAGAAGAAAAACCAAATACGTGTAAGGTTTATTGTTGTTTTGTTGATCATTGTTGGAAGGAATTTAACAATATGAATTCCCAAATAGATTCTAATCCAACATCTTTGAGATCTACATATTCCAAGGCATTTGAGTATTCTTCTGATGACACTTGATGAGAAGGTGGTTGGACAGGTCCGAACTCATACTGGTTTTACACAAGATATCAATATCATCATTAGTATTAAACATGGTTGTCCAGGTGGAATTTCTCCTACTTTGTCTGTTCTCTACATAGACAAATTAGATGGATGCCATTATAAGTTTAAAGGAAACATATGATGATTGTGTTCTCTATGATATAACCATTACTATTTTTTTAGTTGTTTTTGACATCATTCTTATGTCAAATGATTTTATTTTCACATGTATTATTTCTATTGTTTTAGGTTATGGGATCCTATCAAAACCCTTGCCTTTACCCAATCTAAAAAACATATTATCATATTTAAACCTTAGAACGAAAAAAAATTACGATCTATCAAGGGTTTCTATACATATGTACCAATTTTTACAGCCTTGTCTTTCACTTGTTGTGTCTTCTCTCTCTCTCTCTTTGTGCCTTCCTACGAACAGATCTTCTAGCATTCTTCTCTGCATTCTCTTCCTCGGTATATTTTCATTTCTCATTCTTTGCATTTCCCATGATTCATCCACTTCAATAATTTTCACCTACACACATAAATTGTGATAGATCTGAATGTCTAAGAGTAAACTCGATACAAAACTATACGTGCATGTAACTCTATTTATATACAAATCTTTCACGAACCGCTTACCAAAATCGATCATTAGTGAAATCCACACATGAGGATTCATAACATCCCACCACACTTCCGTAGCCCGGACTCCATATAGATTCTGCACCTGTATAGTGAGACCCCGCCCTGTTATATGAGCCTCGGGTGAAACTGCAATTAAAACTTGAACCTGTGGTGGTAACTCTACCAAATGTTGAGGCGTAAGTGAAATCCGCACATGAGAATCATAATAAATCTCAATAGAAAGTAGGTTATTTTTAATTTTAGTTTTTTATAACTTTAAAAGAACTTTTCTAATTTTAATAGATGCTTTAATATTAATATAAAATTATTTAGTTTTATATATTTTTTTAAATAAAATAACTACATGCTTTAAAGACAATTTTATTATATATAAATAATAAAAAAATTAAAAATATATATTAACATATTACATATTTTTGGTTAAAAACAATTTAAAAAAAACAAACTTAGTTTAAAACAAAAAAAAATGTAAAAAACTAAATTTAAAACATTAAAAATGAACAATATTAAGTTACTTATAAAAAAGGAAATTACAAAATATTAAATTTAGAAGGAGGCGTTTTGGCGGCACTTTGGTGGCGCAGGAGGGGTTAGCGAACGGGGGTTCACGCGAAGGTAGTTCACGCGAACTACCTTCACGCGAACCCTTGTTCACGCAAACCCCTCCGAGTGGCACTAATGTGGCGCCTAGGTGGCACATTTTGGCTCCAAATCCTTTTGGAGGATAATTGTAAGCCAAAATCTGCCACTTAGGTGCCACGTAATTAGGGTAAACAAACTAGTAAAATTACAAAATTTTGACACAAAATTCATATTTTTATTAGCTTTCTAAAAATGTAATTTTCATTTTTTTAAAATCTGTTTTGTTATTTATTTTTTAATTTTTACTAACATATGGTATTTTAGGACAATTAATAGTACACAATCAACCAAATTTGAAAAATAGTAGAATATATCAAAAAAAATTGAAAAAAATAAATTACTATTTATTGAAGTCTTCTTCGTACTTGTGAAAAAAAAACTCAATTTCGATATAAATCTTAAAATTTATTGGCATAGACATATGTACACTATTTATTTGAAAATATTTTTACTAAATAATTAATTAAAAATATATATAAGTCAAAAAAATATGAAAATTTGACAGAACCTCAAAATTCAAATCTTACTAAAATTTCATGGTCAAAAAATAAATTTTCATAAACCACCCGAGGACAGTCATTACTCTTTTATAACATACGAAACAACGTATGAAAAAAATTAAGAAAAAGACCATATTTTTTACCAATTTTATTTTTAAAAAATATACATGTATTCTACACTCTAAACACAACATTTTGTTAGTTTGTGGAATTTCATGAATGTGTACAGTTTTGTGGCTATTACCTTTAGAAAATCAATGAAACTGAAAATTCGTGTTTATAAAGGTACAAATCATACCAAAAAGTGGGACATTTTATTGTGCTTTGAGTAATAGTGCTTATTTTAAGAGAGTAAAATATTATGACCCACATGTAAAACAGTTCATGTATGTTTTTTAATTGAAGGGCTTTACAGTAAAGATCATCCATCTTAAACATTGGAATCAAGGACATTTATGATTCTTTAAATGGTAACGTGTATGTATGATCGTTTAAAAGTTTGACAAAATACTACATTATATATCATCTTTACTCATCTCACTTCACATTCGAGTTGTTAATTTAGATTGGTAGCAGATGGTAAGTAATGAAGGGGAGGATATTCTATTTCAATTATAGGTTCATTAATGATAGCATGTGAGCTAGGTCTCTTTATTATGGACATGTAAGTGTTGATTTTAAATTTTAGTCGGGTTCAATTTTGTCTACCAATTTGTTAGCATATGGTTGTAATTCCTGAACAAACTTTTATACAAAAATGATATCCCCCAATTGACAACTTCAATCACATCTCCTTCACAATCTACCTTAAATTTGTGACTATTATATATAAACAGCGTCATTTTCATGTATGTACTCAAAGATCATAATCAAATGTAGGTGTCTACTAGCATTGAACATCATAGGTTGTCATATTAAATCATGTCATCTCTTGTAATTTTTTTGACTACTTGCATTTGCCTACTACTTGAATTAACAGGTAAAGTTTCATGCAAATAATAAATAAGGACCAATATTTATAATTATATTGGCCTAGTCTTACATTCATTTGTTCTTATGCAAAGTTTCATGTAAATAATCGAAAGTCAATAAATCCATGAATATTGGTTCTTATTGATCATTCACATAAAATTTTAGGTACAAATTTTAATATACATGATGATTTCAACTTGAAATTGTAATTATAATTTTTATTTTTTTAAGACATTAATAAATATAACTTAAACCAATTAAAACTTAAATTTTTAGTTATAAATTTACCTTTTTTAATTAATGTTAACTATTAGATATTTTAAATATATTAGTAAGAGTGTTGTTGTGTTGGGATTTTTTATTAATTTCCACCCATTCATCATTTCGTATTGTGTATTTCAAACTTATACACCATTTACCCAATGTTTGAATATCTTTCATCTCTCTCTCGAACCATTCCCTTATTATACAATCAAAACAATTTTCTATAATTTAATAACCAATCAATGACGCTCTTATATTTTTAAGTTAAGTTTTGAATGTTTATATTTTTAAATTGAAACATGTTTTCCAATGTTGCAATGTATATAACGAGAATGACATAATGAGGGCTGAGAGTTTTATCCTTATATTTTTAAATTGAGTATACAAACATGCATAATTTTTAATAGAAACACATTTTTCAACGTTGTGATGTATACAATGAGTATGGCATGATTTTTGTGGAGTGTTGACACTTGTATGTGGTGGACTATTTGCTATGACACCTTAGAAAACTTGGTTTTCTCAAATCTGTTTTGATTAAAATAGGGCAATTAATGTCTGCTATGATATTCCCAATGCTTTTTATATATTTTTCTGTCACATTAATGTTTCTATATCTTATTTCTATAATGGTAATGATTTGTAAATGTTTTTGTCTGTTTCCAAATGTCTACAAAGATTATTTAGAGATTTTTCTTTCTACGGTTACATTTAGGGAGTTTTTATGAAGTAAATTTTTTTAAGTATTATTCCATTTAATTTAATATTATTATTTTTTACTATTGGCAATGGAGTTGTGTTTTTAAATAGAAAGGAAACAAAGAGAATTGAGTATACACAATTTTAAAGAATGAAAATTGAAGTTTAGGATCTTTTCAAATATTGCAAACCAAATTTATTGAAAAATAATATGAAACTTTAAAAATTAAAAAAATCATGTCTAAAGTTGTATGTCACATATGCTGATAATGCTTACTGCAAAGTTATAGATTTACACAAGAAATTTGCACCGATAAATTTTTTTACAATCTATGTAATTCTTTTTATAAAGTAAATATTAAATTTACATCAATAAATTGATAAATAAGAGGGAAATTATGCATGGCATACACCTATTTTTATAGATTAGATAAACTTCAACAATACATTATAATTTTTTATTTTTATTTTTTTAATTTTCAGCAGTTATAACGGTTTCACCTAATCAAGCAAATGAAAGAGGGTTAAAGTCTTCGTGTATCAATCAATTTAAATGGTACATCCACCCAACTCATGTGATTGTATACGTTCTTCAAGTTAATGATTTCTGGAGGGTTTTATTAATTTTTTTCTAAATATGTTATTGAGTAAATTAATTAGGTGTTTGTACAGACCTGTTTTACTTTTTAAAATGTCTATATTTATCTAATTTTAATATATCAAAAAACTCATTCATTATTCTATATGAAAAATCTATCTAAAAGTAATCAAATGAACCTTCACTTACTTACAGTGAGTCTTCCCAACCGGCCATGTGAATGCAAGGGTAACCAGTCCCTTGTGACCTGGGGATTAGAGCCTAGGTGGCTGGCTAGCGAGCACTCAGGCCCCACCATCAAGCCACACCCTTGCGCCTTATGTTTATTTTTTCAATTCTACTCACTGTAAAAGTAGGACCCCAATCTCTTTCCATGTAACTTAACCTATACAATTTAAGAGTAAATTTTAGAATCTTTGCTTTATATTATTTACATTGAATTTTTATTTTTTTCTTACATTTCACAAAAATATATATATTTTTCCTTTCTCATTTCATGCATTTATGAAGGATATATGTTTTAGATTCTAGAAAATAAAAAATCCACATATAAGTAAGATAGTGGCCATATTTTTTTTCATTGTGGACAAGATCCTTCTGGAGTAACCTAAGCAAAGCAAGCAACTGAAGACAACAACAAGAGGAATACATGAGTTATTAAAAAACAACAATGCATCTATTCTTCCACAAATGGTTGATGATTATGTCTAAAAGATTTAGAAATCACATTGTAAGAAATTCCCACGCCAAAAAGAACTTGATTCCAAGATACTTTGTGACCAAAAATATCAAGAAAGTCATTTTGCACCATAGTCCAAATTTTTTTAGCAAGCTTGTAACACTAAAAATATGCATGTTGGATTCATAGAGATTACAAATCAAACAATTAATAGGATTAATGGCAACAAACCAATTGTTGTCACCAAAGGGTGGTTTGTGAAAAAGTAACTTTCAAGTAGTCATTTGAGCCATAACTTTGGCATTAGACTTCCAAATGACACGCTCAATATATTGTCATTTGATTTCAGAAATTTGTATCTCGTTATTGAGTTTAACCTCTATTCCAAAGATATTCTCGAAAGGAATTTCCGATAATCATAATTAAGTGGAAAGTGATCAACTAGTTTGTGACCGTTAAGCCATCTGTAATCCTTCACAAATTTACATTACATTACATTGGCATATTAACAAGTAAAGAATCATCCACAAGTTGTTGAATTTCATTTACATCCAATATGCTTGTGTTTTGAAGGTGGAAAAAATCCTGTAAGGTGACCAATGTTTCCATTGATAGCTAATTAACTGCCAAAGATCTATAAAGTATCATACCCCTTTCTTAAACAACCACTTATATTTCAGGATAGAAGGATGAGCAAGGGGCAGCTCGTTAATTTGAATAAGCGTATTCCACCAAATGGAAGAAGTTGGAAAACTAAGCTCGTGTCATGCTATCAAGAGGGGAAGAGGTAGAGAGTTACAAGTTTTCATAAATATGCACTTCTTTCCACTGCTCATTAAAGGCAGCACTTGCTATCTTATGGCAAATAAGAACTTTCCAAGGTTCAGATCTGTGAAAGCTGGAATGACTCATTTAGAGATCAAATGTTTAGGTTGCATCCAAAGGATCTATGACGTCGAGGCCTACTTTGGCGTGATGCACTAGTTCCAAAAAATGTCTTGCATACCCTTTGTTATCTAAATCGACCTCACATTGCACGAGAAACAATGGAATTGTTTTGGTCATTCCCTCGGTACGAGAAAGAAGATGAGTGGGAAACTTTGAGGCAAATGAAAACAACCATTTACATATTTTCCTCACAAAGATTCTCTTCCAACAATTTGTGGTCGAGATGACAAATGGAGAAACTCAATGGACTCAATTGTGCAATTTTTATGGGATGTGATTATTAAAGGCTCATTCACATCATAAAGTGAGTCATGTATATTTTTTTTTTAATTAATCAAATCAAAATGTAAAAGCCAAATTCATGAGTACAATATTTATGTGTTTATCTTTTCCTATTGTGGTAATGCCCTTCAGTTATAAATTGTCTTGTTATTTACGATTGAATGATGCCATTAATGATGTCCTACTCCCTTATTGTATGTAATGTTCAGACACCTAAACTTTGTGTCATATTTATATAGTTTGGGGATTGTAAAGGTTTTGTGCTTGCCATTACCTGCATTCGCTATTGTATTTCATCCTTCATATGTGAGAGAGGGTATTATGTTGTATTTATGTTTGAGATATCTCAGTAGTTCTCTAAATCTATTTTGTTGTAGATTTCTCGCTTCCTGCAGCCTTTTTCTCCTTCCCAATTTTGTTGCCTTTGTGTTTTTTAGTTAAAATCTCCAAAATACCCAAATACTCTCATCATATGAGAGAACTACATGTCTCAAACGCAAAGGAACATCACCTTGTCGATAGGTGATCTTCCATAATTATTGTATATTTTATTGCATCTCCATTGGGTTATATCTATGAATCTAAAGCGATATAAAATTTTCTCAATTCCCTTTTTTTCATCCCTTTTAGCTCAAATAAATTTTCTTATCATCTTGGTGAATCTATTATATGAAGCTTTAGAGGGGAGCCAACATGAAGAGTGGTAGACATGAGTTGCAACAAAAACCTTGTTAGCTATTTCAATTCTACCAGCAAAGGATAACAATTTAAAGCCCCAACAATCTAGCTTTTTCCTAAAATTTGTTTAAGAATCAATTCCACATCACTTAAACAAACTCCTAGGCTAAAAGGAATACCCAAATATCTTGTAATTTCTCGATTTTGAATACAATGTCATTTATCAAGGTATCCAATGTGGAGTTGAGTCAACTTGAATCATAAAAAATTAGTCTTATGCATCGAACGTTTAGAACCTCAAATAACATAAAATGATTATTTCAGTAAATTTGGACATATTCCAAGGAATCTAGACTCCAATATAACAAATTTTGGTAGAAATTTATCATTTTTTTGTGTATAATAGATTTTGTTTTTGTTACTATTGGAATCCATTATTACTATTAGTGGATTCCATTAGTAGTACTATTTGATTCCAATATTGTTGTTTATTGAATGCAATGAAGTTCAAATATCACTATTTTTGGATTCCAATATTGTTCTTATTAGATGCAATGGAGTTCCACTTTCGTTATTTTTGGATTCTAATTTTGTTATTTTTAGATTCCAATTTTGCTATTTTTTATTCCAATTTCGAAAAGTTACATAAGGCTAGTGGTCGCTAAGTTATATAGGGCTAGTGGCCACTCCAGCATTTTATTACTGAAAAGTTACGCATTTTAAACCATTTCACCCAGATTTAGGTATAATGGTTTCCAATATTTTAATTTTTAGATTCCAACATTCCAATTTTGCTATTATTGGATTCCAATTTCGTTAAGTTACATAAGGCTATTATTGGATTTCTTGATTTTTCAATTTTCGGAATCCAAGATTTCAATTTTCAGATTCTAATATTTTAATTTTCAAAGTCCAATATTTCAATTTTCGGATTCCAATATCTGCAATTTTGGAGTATAGCAAATACCAATATTTAATTTTTTGGATTCCAAAATCAGTAATATTGGATTCAAATGAGAGCTATATTTTTTAGTTACTTGGACTGGAATATGTCCATATTTACTGAAATAAGTGTTACGAGATAAATCAAGAACATCCTTAGTATTGTTAATTTCATCTTCATTGTTGTGAAGAAAAAACATATCATCATCAACAAAATGAGAATTAAGGGCACAAGAATCATTAGGGAGTGTGATCCCCTTAATCAAATTGTTGTCATGCACCTTCTGTTGCAGATATCCAAGAGCATCAGTTGTTAGATCATACAAAAGGGGGGACAAAAGGAAGCCTTGACATATGGATCTTTGGAGCACAAAGGGATCGGTGAAGGGTCCATTCAGTGAAATTCTAGTTGAGGTATCACTGAAGAGCATTTGGATGCACGACATATCATTTTTTTCCAAATCCCAACCAATATAGCATATTGATGATAGATGATAATTTGATTCTATCATATGCTTTATCAAAATTTAATTGGACACTAAGATAACTTTGAAAGGTTTTTTGAGTCCATTCAACAATTTACCATGCTAAAACAGGTTTATCAAGAATGAACCGCCCCCCAATAAAGTTGGATTACTCGTGTCTAAAAATTTATTGAACTGCTTCTTTGATTCTTTGTGCAATGACTTAGGCAATAATCTTATAAGAGGTATTAAGAAGAGTGATGGGCCGCCAACCAGATATGTTATGCTTATTATTTGTACTTTTGAGAATGAACTTTATTCACCCATGATTAATAAATGTACATAGTGAACCTATTTGTTCGGCTTCAAGATAAACTTGATTAAAATCTTCATATATAACAAGCCACATGATCTTGATGAACTCGGTAAGATACCATATAAACATGGGATTTTTTCATTTGACATGGAGAAGAGAGCACATTTTAGTTCCTTCAAGGTCAACAACCTGTAAAGATGATGATGCATGTCCCCAATGATCTTGGAAAGGATACACTAGCTAAGCAACTTACTCAATTATTTAAAGGTCGTGTCTTGGATATTCTCATCAACGAAGAGGGATTCTAAATCTTTGTTGAAAACTTCTTTAATTTCACCATGAGAGGAATAACAGTTCTCATTGTGATCCAAAATGGACATTATCCTCTCTCTTTTGTGTTTGTGTTTCAAGTATTGAAAGAAAAACTTGAAAAATAAAATCCAAATTAAACGAAATCAAATTTGAGCTCCCTATCCTCGAATGTAACTTAAGTTCTCTTATTTTATTTTCTATAATAACCACAAATTTTTGGAATTTTCCCACCGTATACAAGGGAAATTAACAAAATGAAAGAAGATAAGGGAAATAAACACCAGATTATACCTTCATTGTAGACTTCTTACAAACCTCAAAATAAAACCATAGAATCTTTAAGCTTGTTTGATCTTGTTAAAGATTGGATTGTGGATTCTCTTGATTAACCTCTCCAAGGTGGATGAATGCAATGCTACAAGCAGATTTCATGTGGATTTGAGCAATAAATAAATAGAGCTTTGTTGCATTTTCTCATGGATTTCCAAGGATGATTTTGTGAAGGAAATGTCTATCTTTTATAGTTGAGGGTAGGACCATGAAATTTTGATGGAAGATTGACTAAGCTCCATGTCATAATTATAATCACCCAGCAATAGAAAGTAGATTGATTTTGGGAGTTGCAGATTTCAAGGAGCAATCGAAATTTGGAATAACAGAAGTTACATTCGACAATTGAACTACACGTACAATCCAATTTCCCCCACACTTCTAAGAATTTAGAAGTGGAGTCCAAGTTGAGTTGACTGGAATGGGGAAGTTGAGTTTTAGGTGTAGTTAACTAGGATGAGGAAGTTGAGTTCAAAAGGAGTCTAAGTGGCAGTTTGACTAGGAAAATAGTTGTATTTTCCTAATTAAGTAACTAATTTAATTAGCTACATTGTGCAACATAATTAATTAATCATTTTTGTAATAAATGATAACTAACTTAGCTAAAGTGTGTTATGGACTAGTTTATTAATCAAAGGGGTGGATGTACATGATTAATTAATTGGATTAATCAATCGATCAAAGGGGATATGAGATAGGAGGTGAACTGGGATAGTATTGGGAATAAGTATGTAATTTTGGGGTGTCTACAACCAGCAAATAATATAGTTGTCACTTGCGTGTAGCTTGGCAGCTAAATTATAAAGAGCATTAAAGGAAACCATGCAATCCCCATTGTTCAAATGAAGCACATTAAGCTTGTATGAAAAATCACAAGAGTTATCTTCAACACAAGTAAGGGAGAGTTTAAAATTAATAGGGAGATAGTCAGATAAGGTTGTAGCCATATCAACATACACCATTTATCCTTGAGTAAAAAGTGTGGCTTGAAGATACATAAAATCTATCCAATTGACTAAATGTTGTATTAAAACTTGATATGCAATTTGACCATGTGAACCAATGCTCCTTTCGGGTATCAAACTTCGCAAGCATATAGTCAAAAACTCCTAAAGGTTTCCTACAATATATTCAAGCCCCAAATTTAGAATGAGATTATTTGAACTGACTAGGCCAACTCTAACTTATTTTATTTTCTATCATGTTGAAGTCTCCTCCAACAACCCATTCTATAAAGGGAAGGTTGGCACTCATCCATTGCCAAAGATAAGAACATTTGTGTGGATCATTAGGCGCATAAATTGGGAAAACCCCAATGTTCATTTGTGTGGATCATTAGGATCATTTGTGTGGACCAAGTAATACAGCTGAAGACAAATAAGTTGCCTAAAGGGCTGGTCATGCTACGCCCTTAACCTATTGCTTGTATTAGGATATGAGTAGCCGACTTGTGGCTTACCATATCATTTTATTATATCATTTATACTTTCTCATGCTTAATAGGTCGGCCTTGGTGATGGCCATAGCATATGAATAGTATATATATGGGATTATAGGTAGTATTTCATTATCATTAAGCATTTGAGTCTTATTATATGGTTTGGAGGTTACCCGAAGTGGCAAAGCTATTCTAATTACATATTGAGATCATTACTCTGAAATATTGTGTTATTTTGTGTTCTATTGTTTCTCTTAATCTAAATTATACAAGTAATTTCATTACAAGTGGTATCAGAGCTACGATTTGGGCCGAAATCAGGGTAAAAACCCTAATATTTTGTCTCCACCACATATTGCGAACCAAAGTGAATTGTTGGGATATTTTTTTACCAGAGTTGAAAAACATTTCAAGTAAGGATCCCTAAAAATTTTAGACTTTTTTTATTTATTTTGCAAAAGTTATTACAAATTTATGGGTTTTCATAAAATCGCTCCCTAGGGTGCAAATTGTGGAAAATTTTCAAGTTCTTTACATTTTCGGAAAGCTCTCAAAAAAATAGTATTAGTATCTTCTCTATGTGTTTTCTTGTTTAGCTGCAATTGTATCGAAACCCTAAACCCTAAGGTTTGACATCATGGCGGAACCTTCCACAAGAGCAAAAAAGAATCTGGTTACTCCGGGTAAAACCCCAGATAAAGATGGGGTAGTGATTGAAGAGATGGATTCAGAAGGGGTAAATACATATTCCTCAGCACTAGGGTTTACCTCAGTTGATCATAAGGTGAGCTAACTTGAGTATGAGTTGCGAAATGTACAATCTGAGATGGCCTCTAAATGAGACATAGCCCAAATCAATCATCGGTTGGATGATATCATGCAACATGTAAAGGGTAACCAAGGAGGACCTTCAGTTAGAAATCATGGACAAACTAACCATATTGGATCACTTTTTCAGTCCAATCAAAATCAAACTTATTCGCAACCACGGAACATGATGCCAAAAGTGGATATGCGCAAATTTGATGGTAAGGATCCCCTAAATTGGATAAATCAAATGGAGAACTTATTTGATTTACGTCAAACACCATCAGGAAAATAGGTGACATTGGCATCCCTATATCTTGAACCCGACTAATTTGTTTGGTATCGATGGTTATGTGCTCAGAGGCAGAAGAATGGTCTAGGTGTCACTTGGACATTTTTTACCGAGGAGTTACAATTGCACTATAGTTCTAGTGTTTCAAATAACTACTTTAGTAAATTAGCAAAGTTACAGCAAATAGGATCAGTCAAAGATTATGTACATCAATTCCAAAACCTATCCTTAAGGGTGGAGAATATTCCAGAAGAGAATCTGAATGACCTGTTTCTTGGGGGTCTTAAGGACCACATCGAGGATGAGGTGCGTATGTTTAATCCAATCAAGCTTTCTGATTCTATTATCATGGCATGTCGTGTAGAGGAAAAAGTTCTTTGTAGTATGAGGCCACCTTTCATTAACACCAGAGACCGTAGTATCTCTTCCCCTTCATTTACTAGGCCAATTAGACTAACTCCTCAATAAATGGAAGAAAAGAGAGCAAAAGGTTTATGTTTTAATTGTGATAGCAAATATGGACCGAGATATAAATGTGCTAAGAAGAAGTTGTTCTATATTGACAGAGGTAATGAGGATGATGAGGAAGCTGAAATTATAGGAGAGGCTGAGGAACTAGTAGAAGATGAAGTAGAGGATCACCAACCTACAATTTCTTGCCATGCATTGTCAGGTATTAATACTCCTCAAACACTCAAGGTTATTGGCTATCTCAAAAAATAGAAGGTGACGGTGTTGATTGACTTAGGGAGTACTCATAACTTCATAAATAGTAAGTTAGCTTCCCGCCTCAATTGTTTTATTTACCCAGCTCCAGAAATGTAAGTTTTGATTGCGAATGATGGGACAGTCAAGTGCACAGGAAAGTGCCATAGTATCAAGCTTTCCATGGGAGACTACATGTTAGACTCACCTATGTTTGCTATTTTTATGGGAGGAGCAATGGCTCACAACCTTAGGTACTATAGAGATGAATTTCCAAGAATTGTTCATGTGATTTCATTCAGATGGACGGACAATACAATTGAATGGGATGGTAGCTAAGTCTCCATAGATTATTAGCTCTCATCAGATGCAGAAGGTTCCCATAAAAGGAGTGGATGGCTTTATAGCAAAGCTATTTTCCATAGAAGTACAAAATACAGAGTCTTCAATGCTACCCCGATATTCAGAAGATTGTGGATGCTCACTCATCTGTTTTTGATACAATTCCAAAGGGACTACCACCAGTTATGGAACATGATCATGCCATTCAGTTGATTCTAGGGAGCCAAACACCTAACATCAGACCATACAGATACCCATATTCCCAAAAAAATGAGATCGAGAAAATGGTGGAGGAAATGTTGAAGGCAGGTATCATCAGGCATAGCTAGAGTGCATATTCTTCACCAGTGGTCATGGTACGTAATAATGATGAAACATGGAGGATGTGTCAAGATTACCGAGAACTCAACAAGTACACCATCAAAGATAAGTTTCCTATTCTAGTAATTGATGATTTACTTGATGAATTGCATGGTGTTGTTTATTTCACAAAATTAGATCTTCGTTCGGGGTACCATCAAATTAGGATAAAAGAGGAAGATGTTCATAAAACAGCTTTCAGGACTCATGAGGGCCATTATAAGTTTTTGGTAATGCCTTTTGGTCTTCTAAATGTGCCCTCAACCTTTCAAAGCTTGATGAACACTATTTTTAGGAATTTTTAAGGAAATTTGTATGAGTTTTCTTTCATGACATATTGATTTACAGTAAGACATGGGAAGAACACTTACAACATGTAAATAAAGTGTTGGAAGTTTTGGAGAAACATACTCTATATCAAAGCCATCCAAATGTTCTTTTGGTGTACAAGAGGTAGAGTACTTGGGTCATATTGTATCCCATGAAGGCATCAAAGTTGATCCTCAAAAGATCAAAGCTATGGTGGAATGGCCCAGGCCCAAAAATCTAAAAAATCTTCGTGGGTTCCTAGGACTAACAGGGTACTACAGAAGATTTGTGCGAGGATATGATAGAATAGCAACCCCACTCACTACATTGCTAAATAAGGATGCCTTCCATTGGACAGATGTAGCCACTAAATCCTTTGAGTAGCTGAAGGAAGCCATGTGCAGCACCCCAGTTTTGGCTACTCCTAACTTCTCAAAAACCTTCATTGTTGAATGTGACACTTCAAGATTAGGATTGGGAGCAGTTCTAATGTAGGAAGGAAGACCAATTGCATTTGAGAGTTGCCAATTCAAAGGAAAAGATCTACTCAAACCTGTCCATGAGAAAGAAATGATGGTTATTCTTCATGCGGTCAAGCAATGGAGGCCCTATCTCATGGGTAGACACTTCAAGGTAAAAACTGATCATGATAGTCTCAAATACTTTTTGGAGCAAAGGTTATCATCTGAGGAACAACAAAAGTGGGTAACAAAAATGTTGGGTTATGATTTTGAAATCATATACAAAAAGGGTAAAGAAAATGTAGTAGCTGATGCATTGTCCAGAAGGGATACATCCGCAGATGCCTTACTATGTGGAATGTCCATGTTGACGATCGATTGGGTGGATGAAGCAAGATTGGAATGGAATCAAGATAAGGATACACAATCTCTAATACAAAATATCAAGCAAGGATCTATGACATCTAACAAATTTGAGTGGAAAGGTAATGCCCTATGGTACAATGATAGGTTATACTTGAGTAAAGATTCTGAGTTGAAGCATAATATTCTCGCAAAGCTACATGCCTCACCTGTTGGAGGACACTCTGGGTTTTTGAAGACATATCATAGAATAAAAGAGAATTATTTTGGGAAGGACTCAAGGGGGATGTAAAAAATTTTGTATCAGAGTGTTTAGTGTGCCACCAAAACAAAGGGGAAACAATTAAGACACCAGGTCTGTTGCAACCCTTACCAATTCCTAGCCAGAGATGGGTGGAGGTCTTCATGGATTTCATCACCGAATTGCCTTGTTCAGAGGGTAATAATGTTATTTTCATGATTGTGGATAGGCTCACAAAATATGCCCATTTTGTGCCCTATCACATCCATTTGCAGCCAATACATTCGCAGCTATGTTTTTGGAGACAGTTCAAAGGCTACATGGAACCCCAAAGATAATTGTAAGTGATCATGATCCTATTTTCACAAGTAATTTTTGGATGGAATTATTTTCATGGTTGGGTACTCAGCTAGCTCATAGTTCATCTTATCATCCTCAAACTGATGGGAAAACAGAAGTGGTCAATAAATGCTTAGAGGGGTATTTACGTTGTTTTGTATCAAATAAGCAGGAAATGTGGATTAAATGGCTACCACCTGGCAGAATGGTGGTATAACACATATTTTCATACCTCTTCTCAAATGACCCCATTTTTAGCATTATATGGTTACCATCCACCTTCTATCACTTCCTCCTTGAGGGTGCAAACTAAGGTCAGAGATGTTAAGGAACACATTCAACATCAACAACAGGTTTTGCCTAGTTTGAAGGAGAATTTAGCATTGACACAAAACAGGATGAAACAACAAGCAGATCAACACCGTAGTGAAGACATTTTGAAATTGGTGACTGGTTTTTTGTACGTCTCCAGCCTTACAAACAAATTTCCCTAAAGCAACAGAAAAAGGAAAACAAACTTGCTCCTAAATATTTTCGCCCTTATCAGGTTCTATAGAAAATTTGTAATGTTGCTTATAAACTAGAGTTGCCTCCATCTTCACACATACACCCAGTATTCCATGTTTCATGCCTAAAGAAGGTTATTGGATAGAAATTTGAAGCCTAAACAGAGTTACCAGAACTTGACAAGGAAGGAAAAATCATTTTAGAGCCAGAGAAGATTCTGCAAACACATACTAAGAGGCTGAAAACTAGAGACATTAAGGAATATTTGATCAAGTGGAAGAATCTGAGCATAAAAGACGCCACCCTGGGAGGATGAAGGTTTTCTGCAACAACATCCAGGATTATTCAATGTTGAGGACAATGTTGGTTTGAAGGGGGAAGGGCATGCTACGCCCTTAACCTATTACTTGTATTAGGATATGAGTAGCCGACTTGTGGCTTACCATATCATTTTATTATATCATTTATACTTTCTCATGCTTAATAGGTCAGCCTTGGTGATGGCCATAGAATATGAATAGTATATATAGGGGATTATATGTATTATTTCATTATCATTGAGCATTTGAGTCTTATTATATGGTTTGGAGGTTGCCCCCTCGAAGTGGCAAAGCTATTCTAATTGCATATTGAGATCATTACTCTAAAATATTATGTTATTTGGTGTTCTATTGTTGCTCTTAATCTGAATTATACAAGTAATTTCATTACAGGTCACCTTAGAGAAAATGTTCATCCCTGATGATGAGTTCGAGGGTGAAGAAAGATACATGTGCACTACAGTGTAAGAAGATTTCTCCCCCATCACTATTGCGCGTACGAAAAAGAGTTGTTGCTCAGCAGGACTTGTGTGCATGAGGAAAAATGGGCCTTCATCTCTCTTTACCAAAAATATAGTGATATTTTATCATGCCATTATGAATATCTCAAAGGTTTCGATCCAAGTTTTGCTCAACACTCCATTGACCTTGATCCTGGTATAAATCCCGTTAGACAGAAGCAGCCAACCAGTCAATCCAAAAATAGATCCCCTCATGAGAAAGGAGTTATCCAAACTCATTGAGGTAAAAATTATCTTTCCCATCAAATATTCCACCTGGGTCGCAAATCTTGTTCCGGTGCACAAGAAAAATGGTGAAATTAGACTCTGTGTTGATTTCAGAGATTTGAATAAGGCATCTCTAAAGGATCATTATCCTTTGCCTTCAATGGAGTCAGATTCTATAGACTATAGCTGGCATGCACAGACATTCTCCATGCTAGATGGGTATTCAGGTTTCAACTAGATCCTGGTCAAGGAAGAGGATCAATTCAAAACAACATTTACAACCAAGTGGGGAACATATGCATATCAGAAAATTCCCTTTGGTCTATCAAATGTGGGTGCCAATGTTTTCAATGCGCCATGGATATTTCCTTCAAAGGATTACATCAATGAGTTCATCTTGGTTTACCTTGATGATATAACTATCTTCTCAAAGCAGAGCATGGATCACATGGCACACCTGGAAAAAGGTCTTTGAGAGATGCAAAGAATTTGGGGTATCTCTTAACCCCAAGAAGTGTAATTTTGTGGTGGCATAGGGCAAGCTCTTAGGCCATGTGGTTTTGAAAGGATGGCATCGTGATTGATCCTAAGCACATTTTAGCCATCCTAGCCCTTTCCCTGATTGGTGCACAAAAAGGCCTTACAGTCCTTCCTTGGAAAGATTAAATTTGTTAGGAGTTTTATCCCTAACTTTGTGGGACTGGTTCAGCCCATCACCCTTATGCTCAAGAAGGACATAGCCTTCAGATGGACAACAGAAGGAAGAGAAAGCTTCAACAAGATCAAGAAAGATATTACTTGTGTGCCAACACTCATCAATCCAGATTATTCAAAGGATTTCATCCTTTATGCTTATGGTGTGGATGTAAGCATTGTTTTTGTCCTACACATAGGAAAATGAACAAGGGTTGGAACAGCTAGTGGCCTTCTTCAGCCAAACGCTGAAGGATTATGAATTGAAATATATTCACATGGAGAAGATAAGTCTTTGCCATCATGTGTGTGCTCAAGAAATTCAAAATTATGCTCACCACAAATTATATCAAGGTGTTAGTCTCCCACTCATCTGTCAAAGACTTCATCATGGGAGCAGAAGATCAATGAGAAGAGAGCACAATGAGTGACTAAAATCATGGAATATGATGTGACTATTAAGGCCACAAATCTAGTAAGAGGCAGTGCACTCTACAAGAAGATTGTTGAGGATGCATAGAGTGAACCTGAGGCTTCATTATTTCTAGATGAAGACCTTCCGCATGTAGAACTTGAACAGAATATAGACCCTGACACGTGTGACTGGATGAAGGACATGATCACATTCCTTTCTAAGGGTGCATACCCTCCCAATTTAAATAAAGCAAAGAGAAGACATCTGAGGTTACAATTTGTCCCTTATGTGTTGATTGATGGAATTCTCTTCAAAAGGAATCTTGATGGCATGTTGTTAAGATGTATCAATGACGTGCACAGACTAAAAAAGTGTTAGTATAATTTCATGATGGATTCTCTAGTGGACACTTCTCTACCAAGACTACAGCAATGAAGATTATAATGGTAGGTATCTTTTGGCCTACCCTGTTTGCAGATGCACATAGGTGGGTCACAAAATGTAAAGAATGAACTTTCTTTACAGGAAAGAAAATATTGGCAGCACTTCCCCTCTGACCAATCCAAGCAGATCAACCCTTTACACAATGGGGTCTCGACTTCATAGGCATGATCAATCCGCCTTCAAGTGCTGGACATAAATGGGTGCTGACAGCTACAGATTACTTCACCAGATGGACAAAAGCTTATCACACTTAAGGAATCAACTGAGGAAGTCATCCTTGACTTTCTTGAGGGTTTAGTCACAAGGTTTGGCATTCCTCAAACCATTATCTCTGATAATGCAAAGGCCTTCCTTGGTGCTAAAATCACTGATTGGGATCTAAGTCTGGGCATTTACCTAAAAACCTCTTCCAACTATTACCCTTAGGGCAATGGTCTGGTAGAATCAATAAACAAGAACCTAATCAGAATCATGAAGCGCATAATGAACATCAGCCAAAGACAGTGGCATATGAAGGTCTTGTGTGCACTCTAGGAAGATAGAATCATAGTAAAAAAGGCAATAGGAACTTTACCTTACAAGCTTGTCTATGGCAAGGAGGTTGCCCTTCCTTTGACACTAGAACTAAATTCATTGGTGCTTTCCCAACAACTGGAATTTGAAGGTGCAGATCAGAGAGAAATCAGAATGGTAGAGCTGGTTCATCTTGAAGAACTCAGAAACTCTTCCATGATCAAGCTAGAACAACATCAACAAGCAACAAAGAAATGGTTTGACAGAAAGGCTAGGCCTCAAGCTTTCAAAATTGGGGACCTGGTTCTAAAATGGGATGCTGACAGAGCTAAGCCAAGGCACCATTCAAAGTTTGATGCACTTTGGAGTGGCCCATACATCATCAAGTCCTACAAAGAAGCTAACTCTTTTGAGTTAACTCATCCAGATGGAAGCATGCTGCAAATCCCAATAAATGGGGATCTATCTCAAACCCTTCCATTAGGTTTGTCTACATCATGTTGTATATATTAGAGTAGTTTCAATTCCTCCAAGTGTGCTCCACGCACATTGTTTGTTTGTACATAGTTATTTCCTCTCGCGTTCTTCTTGCGCATGCTCTTTTGTTACTTCCAGAGTGCAGAGCTTCTCTTAGCAGTTGTGAGATTCAGAACAGAGTGCAAAAATGATTCTCAAGTGATCACAGGGGAATTTTCATGATTGAACAATCAGAACTCCATGCCCAAATGGATGCTTCAAGCTACTGATCTCTTTCATCTAGTAGGAAGATGGCCCCAAAAGTCACCAAAATTGTTATCCAAATAGCTCTCCTAGTGATTTGGATAACTTGCATACACATTCTGGCCCTAAGTTATTCATTGAAGAATTACACATGCTCAAAATCATTTGGCACATTCCCTTGGTCACAGTTTACCTGCGCGCCCCTTTCCTTTTCTCCTTCCACTTCTCCCTCGTTTTCCCACCTTCTGTGCATTCACCTCCTTCCTAGTCAGCTTCTTCCCATCCCATCATACCTCGTACTTACTACTAAGTCATTGGCCCTTCATGCACCATGCACTCATTACTTTGTAATAGTTGTGCCTTAATCATACATTCTCTGCTCACTAGTTTTCCTCATCTCCCTGCGTGCATCATGCGCGCCCCCTCTACACCTTCCTTGATTTTATTTACTGTGTGCCCTTCCATCATACCATTTTGTGCCAGATCATCTTTTGATAGGCTTAATTGTGTCATGCTCAACTAGTAAAAATGCGTGCCAAAAGGGCACCGAATCCTTGCAATAAATGAATGATTGACATGTGGTAGAAAATGACAAATAGTTGTACATTTGGCCACCATCTCAGCCAATCAGACGTCGCCACCATGTTTTTCATGACACCAATTACTCTAACATCTTCTGATACAGCCATATCTTCTGCTATAGAATCTCATATTGGCGTGTGCGTGGACTTTTCAGAGAGATGTTGACATCAGCTACAGTGCCAGAAATTCAAAATTCAAATTATGGTGGATATGGTAGGTGAGAAATGGGAAAACGTCTCTCTAAACATTGATGAGCAGATCTGATTGCTCCAACCACCCAATTTGGTATGATCCACCCTCTATTGTCTTCAACACGTCAAACAGGCATGGGGAAGCGTATTTCACATATTTCAAAGAAGATTTACAGACATTGAATGCTTCTTGTTGGTGGTTGTGTTTCAAATTCAGGTTTTCCCTCCTTTTCCCTTCTTCCTCCATGGATTCATCTATAAATGTAAGAGCAAGGATCATTTGTTATGTTGGACACTCTAGATCCTTACGCATTTTTCTAAGGACACCATATTTTCTTTATTTTGAGTTGTAGAACCTCTATGTATGGCTCTTGCATGTGGATATCGAGCCTCCTTCATCATTGTAATAGATTATATGCATTTATGGAAGTAATAGAAGCATCATTTTGTGACTATTCTCTATCATAATGTGTTTGCATTCCTTCTTATTACCTTTCTATCTTTTGCTTTGTGTTTTGGTTGTGATACTTTAGGTTCCCTGTGGTTTCATATTTAGGTCGTGTCCCATGAGAATGATTCAAGTGAATGCGTATTTCACTGTGCTACTCATGCCTAACATCCTTTCATGCTATTCACTATCATTCTTGTTCAGAATAGATAGTGTTCATCCCTCTTTTCATGGTGCTATCACCTTTTAGTGTAGTTTACTTCATGTGATCCTTCTTTCCTTAGTCCTTTGGCATTATTAGCTTAGTTTTCCCTTTTCAGCACTAGGAGTAGAAATAGTATTAGAAGATAGATAGAGGAATCGACATTCTTCTGGATATCCATCCCAAGATCGCAAGGTCCCACAACTTGGGGGCGGTTCCATTTTCATCTCAAACACCTTGGACCTTTCTGAGATCTGAGATGTGGGTGCACGTTTGAGCAACCAACAATAACATTAAATTCTAAGTCTAATTCCTAGACACCTTGTCTTTGAAGGTGTAGTGCCCTCCAATTTCACTCTGTTGCTTGAAGATTGAATCTATGATACATTAATGTTTGAGACATTTATGTGGATAATATCATGTTACTTGGATAAAATTACTACGATTTGTTGTATATTATCTCTTGTGGACCTTTTCTAGATAGCATGACATATGGGGTTCGCGAAGTTGATTTACCACCTTATCCTTACCACTTGGTTTTGACATAGTGATATGGATAATTTTGATCTAGGGTTTACACAAGTTGTATTTTGGTTAATGATTCACGTATGTCTATTAATTTGTCTTCTCTAGAATGTGCTAACCTAACTTGACAGGTGGTGTATGAGGCACACATTGCCAATATTATTTTCATTATTGTTTGTCTCGGTGTTATTGATATGGATGTTATGGAAATAAGATTTAAATGTGTTGTGTTTTGTATGTTATAGATGTATATAGTTTTGGTTATTATCTTCATATGAATGTTAATTGATGGTTTAACTCAAAATTTGATTTGACTTTATAGATGTATATAAAATCATTTCATTTGGTTTATTGTATCGAGTGGGTATGATGATGTGTGAATCGAGTGTGTAGGATATAGGTTCACCAAAAAAGAACGTGGGACTCAGAGATGCACCTCCAATTTGCACAAGTGGATGACTAGGCTGAAACCTCCCCTTTGTTTGATTTTCATTTTTCCTTGTATTTGTGTTGTGATTATTGCGGACACCCTTAGTAGTTCCCTCTTGACCCTTATTGTATTAATTTTTGTTTAACCCTTGTTCTAAGTCAATTTAGGGGCATAATGGTCCCTACTTGTGCTAAGGATGATTGATTATTGTTAATCATCTCCTTAGAGGTGTTCGGCCACTTAAACATGAGTTAGGTGGACCCCACCATCTCTTCATGTGTTCCACTTTTCCCAAACCCAAATTTGGGATAAAATTGGAAATTGTAAGTGTTGATTTTTGGTCTCATTTTCACCAAAATAGACCCCTTGGACCCTACCTATGGGTAGGAGGGTCTTTTTAAAGGATCAAATTAGTTTTTTCTACCATTAGAGCCCATTTTGTCCACATCATTATTAATGAGCTTGATTTGTGAGCCACCTTGGAGTGGAAGAAATTTAGTTTTAAATTTTAATTTAGGATTTTTGGGGGGTTCTCCTCCATTATTATTTTTTCCTTTTGTTGGATAGGGACTTGTAGGAGTCTTGTTAGGAGAGGGAAGAGGGTGAGACATGTCACCCTCTCATTGGTGAGAATCCTTGGGGGACTTCTCTTCATATGCCTCCACTTATATGCTTAGGGGAAATTTTTGGTCTCATTTGTTTTACATGGGAGTTTGGGGGAGAGCTTATAGATGACCTAGGAGCTTGGAGGGCTTGAATTACAATTTGGATTTGAATGTTCTTACTTGTGAGGTAAGTCTCACAACTTTCTTTTGTTGATTTAACTTGGGAATCTATGTTTGTTCTCATGGCTATGTTTTGGAAATGGGTATGAAGGTTATATTAAATGCTACCTGATTCTTAGACGTTTCTTTCGAAAATGACAAAACAAGATAGGGTAACAGGTGTAGGAGGAATACCTATTGAAATGTTGGTTGATAGGTTGTTGCACGCGTGTTGACTCCTTGATCCACAGCTGATCGTGAGAGCTTCCTTTTGGCTGGGAGGAACTACCTGAAATAAAAAGCAAGACCACCAGAAAGAGTTAAACAATATATGTAGTGGACTTCCTAGCGTATGCTAGATCTAGGAAGTGTGATACTTCCTAGACGGCTGTCAATCCACTGTTTAAAACAATTTAATGTTGGTAATAAAGTAAATCCTATTGTAGTTAAAATGATTTAGGTATCTCATTTAAAACACAATAAGAAAGATCTAATCTAATAGGCTAGGTTAAAATAAGATCCGAAGGTCAAGTAACTGGTTCTGGGTCTCTGCAGGTTTGACAGAGGTCTTAGGCAGGTCACAGGTGAGTAAGGGTGATGTGGGAATAGGTAGGTAGGTTACTGTTCTGGGCTGTATTGGTAGATACAGAGACCGATGCTATGGTTAAGGGTGACCGTTGCCGGTTTGGGAGAACCGGTGCCAGTTATTGTGGGGTACTGGGAATGTCACAGAATGAGCTTTAGATCTCCCTTATGATTGCACAAAGGACTAGGCTGGTCGGAATGAGGTATTAAGTTGTTTGGATGGGATTTGGTGAAGTTTTAATAGGGATATGGAGGGGTGAGTATTAATGGAGGTCAGTGGGTGGCTAGGAGAACAAAGGATGAAAATACAATGATGAAATAAGTGAACCAGAGGAGTAAAATGTTCTACTTACTTGGAATCTGGTTCTAGACATCTGTGAGTGAGGAATGAAGGTGTTGATAAGAGGTTGAATGCTGAAGAGGATCACCAAATGTTGGGGAGCTCTTGCATGGGCTGCATGTGCTCTCCTTCTTTCCTGATTGGATCAAATCTATGCTGGGGGTGAGTGTTGGATGGTTGCTGGGTGAATGCTGGATGTCTGTGCAAGAGAAAATACTTGATCTCCTTCTTTGCATGTGTGTTCTCTCTGAAACTTGTTCTCAAAAGATGTGATATCTCTCAGGAATTTGCCAACCTCCAAAATAAGGTTGTTTTGGGAAGTTAAATGGTAACCGACAACAGTTCTAGCTTAACCAGTGGTGGTTAAGGGTAACCGGCATCGGTTAGGGCTGGGATTTCCTAGGTTTACTAAACTGGGTAGATCCCCTTGATTTTCTGGGATCTTGTTTCGTTTTCCATGCGGATTAGACTGGAAGCTTCCTTCTAACATGCAGGAATGTGGTTAGAGGGAATGTAGGCATTGATTTTTAGGGTTTGGGTAGGTCTTAGTTAGTTATGGAAACTTACTAAGAATAGGTCTTAGGGTGAGGTGGCTAGATGAGGTGGATATGTGGGCATTATCCCAATTAGGATATTTAAATAATAAATATGGTGAGGATAATGAATTAATTTAATTTAAATAATTAAATTAATATTATAGTGGGGTGAAGGGGGCCATGGTTAGGTGAATGTGTTCAATGGTGTTTATTTGACGAGGGACCAAAGGGGAGTGTGACCTAATTTTAGTGTCTACATTTTGCCCCTTTTTGTTGTGTAGCTTGTATTGGTAAGTGACGCTGACAAAAATAAGATGTGGTTGCCCCATGTGTGGGTGGAGGTGATCCCCCTCAAACTAGGAACTGACGAGGCAGAAGGTAGAATCGGTGAGTGGTTTGATAAAAGGTAAATGTGATGAAAAGGAAGGTGGGTAATAGGGGAAAAAGGAGCAAGGTCTACTCGGGTAATCTAGGTAATGGGTCAGGGTCAAAGGTAGTAACAGTCAAATGCACGCACATGTATAAACTGTAGCATGCTACCAGGTTGAAGAGCAGGGAAAACTCTACATTGTCTAAGGTCGATAGGTTTATCCAAACAAGGTTGAAGTGATTCCGGTATCCAAGGTATAGGATATGGTCAGGAAACATGACATAGGTCAGGTGCAGGAATGTTTAGGTGTGTTCCGGTACACCAAAGGTAGGGTCAGGATAAACGGTCATGGCAAGAGGCAAGGTAAGGTCATCAGGTCAATCAACACAGGTAATAGTGCCGCAAGGTATAGCGAACACATGAGGTCAAAGGTCACTAGCGATGGTCCAGGTCCAAGAATCTAGGTCACGACATGGGTAGGGCTGAGGTATGGGTAAAATAATGAGTCCTTGAATGGGGACGAGGTGAGGGGTTAAAGGGTAAGGTCAAGGAGGTCAAGTGGTGTGGTCCAGTGATGGTGAGTGGAAGATAAAAAGGGGTTTAGGGAAAAAATAATTGTAGGGGGTAGGGTAAAATAGGGTGAAATTGTGGGCAATGTGGAAAAGTATGTGACCGATGCCGGTCAAGGGTAACCGATGCCAGTACAAGGCTAACCGACCACGGTAAGGTAGGGCACAAGATCGATGTCGGTCAAGGGGAAACCGTCGCACTAGTCAGGTCAGGTAGGTTATAAAAAGAAAAAATTCCATGGTTTTAAAATTCATTTGTGATTTGTGAATTAGAGAAAATGACAAGAGAGAGAAGAGAAGAAGAAAACAACCGAGGGTGTCAGAAGGTTGAGTTGGTGAGCCACGTAGGTGATGAGTGTTGATTGATTGGTGGGGTCATGAGAGTGGGGCGTTGGATTTGATTGGTTGGAGATTCAGAGGAATTTTGGTGATGGCAGAGGTAGGAGAGGGCTCGGGAGGACCTGTGCAGCGGCCTGAGGTGCCACCATGATGATGGCAATGGGATGAGGTAAGATCTAAAGCCTATGTGTGTGTTGTTTAGTTAAATGAGAAAGAAATTTGGGGGGAGGAAATTGGGGGTTGGGGGGGAAAATTTAAATGTAAAATTGGAAAGAAAATGGGTGAAATGGGAAGGGGGGAGGGTAGAAGATAGGTAAAGGAGGGGTAGGAAGGGATGTGGAGGGTTTGGGGGAGGAATGGGTGGGTAGGGAATAGAGTGTGGAGAGAAAAGGGGGTTTGGGGACGCGGTGGTCGCCGTGACAGTGACCGACGTCGGTTCCACTATGGCCGACGTCGGTGGGTGTGGACCGGTATCGGTCCCAAGAGAGGTGACCGATGCCAGTTCGTAGTGAGACCATGGTTTCAAGGGTAGACCAGGGTCGGTCAATGCTGACCAGTGCCGGTCTAGATGAGGATAAACAAGGGAAGCGTAGTGGGTAGGGAGGGGTAGGCAAAGGGTTAAATTAGATAAGGAAGGGTAGGGATAGATAGGTAAAGTGGCGAGGCCAGGGTTTGGGTGCTGGTAAGTAGGTTAGGTCAAGATGTGGGGTTAGAGGAAAAGGTAAATAGATGAAGGCTTGGGGTATGGGTAGATAGGTTTGGTAGAATTTGGGGTCAAAGGTAACGGTAAAAAAGTTGTAGGTATAGGTAAGTTTTTAATAATGTGATCATTCTATTGGATGCAGGTGAGAGATCAGCTACACATGCAGGACAGGGTGCCACCCCTACTCTTGAGAGTACGAGGCATGACGACCACTGAGGAGTGGCAGCACATGGAGGAGGTGGGCCTGAGTGGGGTTCTGACACTATCGGCATGCAGTCTGGTACCTGAGTTTGATGGTCACTCTCATCGATAGATGGGATTCAGTGACCAACATGTTCCACCTACCGAATGGGTGAGATGACAGTCACCCTGGAGGATGTGTTCAGGATCCTGCGACTACCGATACTGGGTATGCAGGTGTACTCGATCTCCTCTGAGGCCTCGGAGGAGTTGATGCTGACAGTATTTGGAGAGGGACTGGCATAGACATGACATTCCATAGTGCCAGTCTGAGCTACTGGAGGGATGTACACAACCCGTCTAGAGGAGACGAGGCTCGTGGTTTTATTGATGGAGGTAGTGTGTTGTTTCACACTACTAGATGCAGAGGGAGGTAGATTTCCCCACTCGTTGATGGGGGTATTACATGACATGGTTATAGATCAGACCCACTTTTCCTGGGCACCAACATTCCTGGTGCAGCTATACAGAGAGTTGTGGTGTATGGGTGTCTACGTAGGTTCAACCTGTGTTGTACCTTTTTACTACACTGTTGGGCTTATGAGCACATAGTTGTGTGTGCGGCCAGTAGGGATGCCCCGAGCAGATGCATTTCCACTGAGATTGGTGTGGGTGGGGTATAGGTGATGGGTGCCTGTGATTGGAGAGTGGCAATCAGATAGGCCCACACATGATGTGGCCTATTACAGGTGTTTATTGGAGGGGTTTTCCAGAGTGGACATCATATGGAGGCCGTATGTGGGTTATCCCTCATTCAAGCGGATGCATGAGGAGCTAGATGGGCTACAGTTGGTGAGATGGATAGTGGGGCACCGTGCCGGGGAGCACGAGATGATCCCAGTGGACAGAGTTAGATGGTAGTTTGGACTGCCACAGGACATACCTCCACCCTTCCCACAGTATAGGAGAGATGATGTGGAGAGGCCATTGCCTCTACCACAGCCGACAGTGCCCACAGGGTAGGAGGAGCAGGTGGTAGACCGGTGGATTGATGATGTCATGGTTACAGATAGATACAGATAGTGGTGGGTGGCTCATTTACGAGTAGTACCACCCAGGCCAGGGCAGCCAGATCTAGCCACCATCACGGTGCAGAGGGATGCCCTACAGGGGCAGGTGGCGACCCTGATTACTAGTTGGGTATGGTGCAGGCACAACTTGCCAGTTCAGAGGTGGAGGTGGCTGAGTTACATTTATAGGTGGCCAGTCTTCAGGCCCAGATGGCCCAGGATGGGGATGGAGATGGAGATGGAGATGATGGTCGGGTGGCTGCCCTATAGGCACATGTGACAGGGTTACAGGGCCAGTTGGCCACAACACAGGCACATATTGGGGCGTTACAGGCCCAGATATAGGCACAGGGGTAGGGGCCGATGGCACCACCACAGGCACCAGGACAGGGTCCCAGTTCATAGGCAGGGGCGGGACAGGGTCCCACAGGACAGGTACAGGGGCCAAGGCCTATGGGGCCACCACATACCATGCCCATATCTAGGTTACGGGATGCCCTAGGTGAGGCCAGATACTACCAAGATCAGTTGATGGTGTCCTGGGATAGATTTCCTATCTTATGGAGAGTACAGGGCACAACAGGCCTCGAGTGAGAGGACTAGATCCTAGACTCACAGTGTAGAGAGCACAGGGGGCCATGAGCTCTGAGACAGGATCAGGGAGAGGCCACCAGCTCACGGAGACCAGCTCCAGGTGATGTGCCAGCTAGGGGGTGGTGAGATGATACCAGGTCGGACGACAGGAGCTGAGGAGGAGACTGGAGAGACCGACATGGAGGATGTCCGGCAGGGTGAGGCCTGATATGCCTAGCCCTATATTTTTGATGTATTGTAGTCATTTTTTATATATACCGGCCTACGTGCCAAAGATAGTGAGGATGTATGAGATTTTTTGTATATTTTTTAGCATATACCGGCCTGCGTGCTGAAGAGATTTTGTATTGTTTTATTATTTTATTTCATATGAGACCGGCCTGCGTGCTGATGACATTTTGTATTGAGTATCGGCCTGCGTGCCGATGATTTTGAGATATGGACATGATTGGATATCCATGTATATTGTATTGAGACACACATATTTGTTTATATGATGAGATGGATGAGATTCTTGATTTGTTGGTGTTTTATGAGAATTTTAATTTTTTGTTGTGATATGGACGAAAACTTTCAGGTTGGTTTAGGTGATCAATCAGGTGAAAACTAGGCATGGAAGTCAGGTGTTTAGGCATGGATGGAGTCAGGTTGGTTTAGGCATGGATCAAGTCAAGGTTTGTTTAGGCATTGAGTTAGGTTTAGGCATGGATTGAGTCAGGTTGGTTAGGCATGGATCGAGTCAGGTTGGTTTAGGCATGGATTGAGTCAGGTTCTGGTATAGGCATGGTTGAGTTTAAATTGTTGAAGTTGTGATTCATTAATTTGTGCAATGAATGGTGATATGGGTCATGTTTATAATACATGCATGATGATGGTAGAGAAATGGTAGTTGTAATAAATGTATGTTGTGATGATGATAAAAATGTTAAGCAACTTGTTGTTTGTTTGGTTTAATTTCCAATTCTGTGATATAAAAAGGAAACTAAGTGGGGTAGAATGTGATTTAGGAAGATGAAAGATGAATTGGTTAGGGTAGAGAGTGGTTGAGCTAACCTCCAAGGGCCCCATGCCCTCAGAGTGCTTCCTACATAGTCCCGGTGAAAAGGGACCTCAGGCCGATGTAGTTCTCCCATAAGCTAGGGAAGAATATGAGGAGGTATGAAAATGAGTTGGTAGGTTTTAGGCATGATTTGGGTTTAGGTCTGTTAGGTGTGGGTGGGTTATAGGAAAATTGGTATAGGTGATGTCGATGGAGGTAGAAGAAGAAGATTACCCCAAAGGTAAGCGGTGAGGACTAAGTCCTGTATAAGGTAATCAAAATGTAATAAAGAAGGTTAAAAGATAAGAGGGGGAAAGAAAGCCACCTGACTTGGTTAGGATCATACCGAGTAGGTCATACCTTGGAGGAGGTGATGAACGTGAGTCCCTAAAGGCATTGCATGATTGATTGTTCGAAGGGTGAAAATTAGTCACATGATCACCAAATGTCATGGTTCCCAAGAGGTCCCTTGAGGCGGTAGGAAATGGGAGTGTGAATGGTGAGAGGGGTGAAAGGTGGGTAATTTTTATATGATATGTGGTAGCATGCTCTTTGGGCAAGAGATCTGAGGTCACAATGGGCAAGTCCATGACTAAAAGTCTTCTGTTTTGACTTGTATTTGAGATAGACTGATCGATGCGGGAAGTCTATATGGGATGAGGAAATTAACTCCTTGAGGTCTTCGTGAAGCTGATCGATGTGGGAAGCTTCAGATTCTTATCTCTTCTTTTTTTTTTGAAAGAGCTTGACATAGCTGTCCTTCGAGGGAGAAGTCTATTGATAGCAGCGATTTCTGAGAGGAAGATGTCCTTTTGAGGGAGTCATCTTTTATTAGAAGTTTGACTCAAGGAGTTGGGTCCCAAGTGAGGGCTTTGAAGTCATGGACAAGACCAAGGTGAGGAATAGGATTCTTGTTCAGAAAGCAGGGTGAAATGACCATGGGATCTCATCTAAAAGTAGACAAAAAGTATCCATGAGAATCATGCTATGTGCAGCGCCGTGGTACACATATTCAAGAGAAGATAACAAGTGACGGGTACTCACATGATTCTTGTTTAATCATTGGTGAGGTGTAAGAAGTGGATAGCACTCAAGGGACGAGCATGGAAAGAGGCAAAAAGTGATGTAGGACTAAAATTCAATAGTAGAATGGTCGAAGATGCAAGGCATTAAGGGGCTCAGGTTCGGGTTTACCATCGAGTGAAGATAAACGATAAGCACCTGATCCATAAGTATGGGTTATGATGTATGGTCCAAGCCAATTAGGAGAAAAAATTTTCCCCATTTACTTTTTTCTGCTTTGGTTACATGTTGATTTTCTTTCAGGACAAGGTCACCGACTTCGAGAAGGTTCGTTCATGGACACGTTTGTCATAGGCACGTTTGATATGTTTTTGGTAAACTTGAAGGTGGTCAAGAGTGTTAAGATGGCATTCATCTAATAACTCAAGTTGTGCTAAACGGTCTTGACGAAAGTCATCATCATTGAGCATGTCATGGAGAGAAATGTGGAGTGAGGGAATCTGGACTTCGAGAGGTAGAACAACCTCGGTACCGTAGACCAGAGAAAATGGTGTGGCCGCAGTGGAAGTGCGGATACTAGTGCGGTATGCCCACAGGGAAAAAGGAATGTGCGTATGCCAATCCTTCCCAGTATCGTTAACCACTTTCATGAGAATTTTGTTTAAGGTTTTGTTAGTGGATTTGGCTTGGCCATTGGTCTGTGGGTAATAAGGTGATGAGAAACTTAGCTGAATGCCGAAGGCATCGCAAATTTTTTGCAATGTTTTGTTTTTGAATTGTTTTCCATTATCAGTGATGAGGCGATGAGGAACACCAAAGTGACAAATGATGTGATGATTGATGAACTCACATATTTTCTCAGCTTTCATGGAGATGAGTGGTATGGCTTCAACCCATTTTGTGTAGTATTTGGTAGCGGTGATGATCCATTGATGGCGTTGGGAAGAATGGGGGTTGATCTCTCCGACAAGATCCAAACCCCATTGAGAGAAGGGCCAAAGGTCACGAGTGACCTGTAAGGCATGACTGGGTGTATGATGAAGGTTGGCGTGTTGTTGGAATTTTACACAATGTTTGATGTAGTCACAACAATCATGATTAAGGGTCAGCCAGTAATAGCCTAGGTGAAGAATACACTTAGCAACAGCAAGGCCACTGAAGTGACCTCCACATATGCCATCATGAACTTCCTTAATGGTATAAGGAATTTCAGAACTCGTGAGGCATCATAAGAGAATACCATCAAAGTCATGCTTATAGAGAAGGCCCCCCATGATGATGTAACGAGAGACCTTTTTAAGGAAGGCATGCATTGTCCATTACGGGTGAGATCAGGAGGTAAGATGGAGAGAGAAAGATAGTCGGAGTATTGTTTATACCAAAGGTCACTCGGGTCAGGGGTAGCGGTTCTGATGGAGTAAACTTCGTGAGGTAAATAAGAAGGTGATTGGAGTCGTTGTATGGTGACAAATATTTTAGAATCAGCGGGTGAAGCAGGTATTTGAGAGGCCAAGCAAGCCATGGTATCTGTAAATTTGTTGGTTGAACGGGGGACGGTTTGAAGGGCGTAATGGTCAAAGGTGGTCAAAAGTATGTCTACATGATGTTTATACTTTTGAAGTATCTCATTATGACATTGGTATATACCATTGACTTGGTTTATAACCAATTGAGAATCACCAAAGATGTTGATTGATTTGACATCTAGGGCATAGGTGGCTTGGAGACCTAATACGAGTGCTTCGTATTTGGTAATATTGTTTGTACAATCAAAATCTAGTTTGAAAGACAAAGGCATGGGTTCACCATCAAGTGGAATGAGGATAACACCTAGCCCCACCCCCACATGCTGACACTTGGAACCATCGAAGAAGAGTGTCATTTGGTAAGCGGGTTCGTCTAGGGAAAGGGTAGCAATTGACTCATCTGGAAAGTCAAAATTAGAGGGTTGATCCTCGGAAATAGGTGCGTCAGCCAATTGGTCGATGATAGCTTGGCCCTTGATGGACTTTTGATGAATGAATTCAAGGTCGAGGTCAGCTAAAAGCATAAGCCATCATGTGGCAAGCTGATTTTGATAAGGTTTGGCATACATGAAGTGTAGGGGGTCAGTGTTGGTCACAACATAGGTTTTGTGGTTGAGTAGGTAATGGCGGAGTTTTGTGGCAATGAAAACTAAGGCTAAACAAAGTTTTTTGGGATGGGTGTATCAGGTTTCGTAGTCCAAAAGAGTATGGCTTATGTAATAAACTGCCTGCTCCCTGTGTTGTTCATCATGATGAGTGAGCATGGCCCCCAAGGAGTGATCGGTAGCTGAGATGTATAGGTAGAAGGGTTGATCGTCTTTAGGTGGAATGAGTATGGGTGGTTGGAGAAGGTATTGTTTTAAGGCCTCAAAAGCTTTGTGGCAGTCATCATCCCATTTAAAGGAGATATCCTTCTTGAACAGATGATGAAATGGTTGACACCGATCAGATAATTGTGAAATGAAACAGTGAATAGACTGCAACTTACCTTGCAGGCTATGGAGTTGCCTAAGGTTAGTGGGCAGAGGCATTTCGAGAATGGCCTTGACTTTAGCAGGGTCAACTTCTATACCACATAGGGAAATGATAAATCCTAGGAGCTTTCCTGAGAGGACCGTAAAGACGCACTTCTTGGGTTGAAGGAGAACAATATTTAATGAGGTGGTCAAAAATGGTTTTGAGGACAGCAAGGTGCTCAGAGAGGCATTTAGATTTGGCCAGGAGATCGTCCACGTAATCTTCCAATATATGATGCATGATGTCATGGAAGATATAAGTCATAGCCCGCTGATATGTGGCACCAGCATTTTTAAGGCCAAAAGGCATGACTCGATAGCAGAAGGTCCCCCAAGGGGTGATGAATGCAGTTTTATGTTGATCCTCTGGGGCAAGTAAGATTTGGTTATAACCCGAGAAGCCATCCATGAGTGATAGCATCTCGTGACCAGTGGTAAGGTCAACCAGTTGATCAATACCGGGTAATGGGAAGTCATCCTTTGGGTAGGCTAGGTTGAGGTCATGGAAATCTATGCAAATGTGGAGTCCCCCTGTCACCTTAGTGACAGGGACAATGTTAGAAATCCAACGAGGATAATCAATGGGTAATATGAAGGAAATAGAAAGAAGGCGTTGAAGTTCTTCTTTGACGAGAAGGGCAATGCGAGGGTGCATTTTCCTCAATTTTTATTTGATGGGTTTGGCATCGGGAACAGTTACGATATTGTGGACCACTATGGTGGGGTCAATACTGGGCATGTCTATGTAAGACCAAGGAAAAAGCATGGTTATGATCTTTGAGAAAAGAAGTGATGGCTTCCTGTTCAGCAGCATCTAAAGATTGACCAATCTTTAGGATGTGCGGGTCATCCTGAGTATGAATGTTGATCTCGATAGTTGATTCATTCAACATGGTTTGTGTCTCAGAAGGTAATGACCGATGAATATATGAGTCTTCTGCACCAAGGTAGGTGAGTATAGATTCATCATCCTGACATTGAACGACGTTAATGGAAGGTGTATCATCATTGATCATTTCAGGATACAGGAAGGGAAGAGAGGAAGGGGCCTTGCCCTCGCGTTGATAAGTCAAAGGCCCCAAGGAAATGGTGTTTATGAAAAAAAAAGTTAGGAGGGATAGATTCAGGATCCATCAACTCCGTCGGTGAAGGTGGTGATGAAGGTGGAGCGGGTGAAGAAGGTGGAGAAGGGATGATGTTCTCGATGGGTTCAATGCGGGCTTTCTTAGTAGGTGGTTCAGTAAAGCCGATACCACTACGGTCGTTATGTTTGTGGGTAGTACATGGAATAATAGTATGGTGGCCTTGCTGGTAAAATCCAAAACCAAAACCCTTCCACGCACATCGGTGTAGGAAGGTGTGGGAAAAATGGTGATTAGTGAGTGACTGGAAGTCAACAGAAAATGGGTGGGTTTGTGATGGTGGTTTGGGTGTGTAAGTGGTAGTATCAAGTCCCCCATAGGTGAGACTGGTACGAAGATGAGGAGGACCATAAAGGAGGTGTTCTCCTATGTGGTGATCATATCGAGGGTGTTGGTGAAGACTTCCATACTCTTGTGGAGTAAGGAATGTGTTAACACTATATAGGCGATACTCCCCCAGAGTGAGGCATTGAAAAATGCCTTCCAAGGGATCGGTGGTTGGTATGTGGGTAGCTAGAATAGATGATGTGTTAGAGGTTGATGCAGAGGTGGAGCTAATGGATTGGGAGGCTGATGGGTTGGCCGTGGAGGTTGTGGCAGCGGTAGGAATGGAGGAGGTATGTGCGGTTGAGGTAGCGACTGTACTGGTAAGCGGAGGTGTAGGTGAAGTGGTAGTGGTCATGGAGGTAGACACCTTAATGGGTATAAGCACGTCATTGGGTCGGTAAAGCATGTTGCATGTTTTAAAAGGTGATGGATCAGCTGGAATAGTATAGGTGTGCCCTTCATGCTCAAACTTTACACAACGATGCAAAGTGGAAGGAACACAACCCATGACACGAATCCAGGGTCTACCAAGCAACAGGTTATATTGAAATTCCCCCTCCAAGACGTAAAATAGCTCTGGAACAGTGCGGGGGCCCACGTGAATGTGGAGGATGACAGTGCCTAGTGTAGAGGTGATAGCGTCATTGAATGAATGCAACATGACAGGATGTTTATGCATGTAATTGTTAGGTATGCACATTTGAGTGAATGCATGGGATGAAATGATATTAATGCTAGCACCCCCATCGATCATCACATGTCGTACACGTATATCATTGATGTGGACAGAGATGAAGAGAGCTGGGTCTGGGTCATCAGTTTGGTGCGGTGCGATCTCTTCCTCTGAGAAGCTAAGGGAGGCTATTTGGTGAGTAGGGTGAGGTGTGGATAAAGGTGGAAATTTAGTGAGAGAGGCTACATGATGGGGTGTGATAATGGAAGCTACGGGTGTAGGGTCATTGGGTAAAACCTCAATAGATTGAAGAACCTCCATGAGAGCTTGACGATGGGATTCTGAGGTTTGGATGAGGTCATATAGGGACATTTTGAGGGGAGATTGGTGTAATTGTTTGAGCATGGTGCGATGTGTGACCCCATTAGAAATAGGGTATGTGGGGCCGCGGATAGTAATTTTAGGTGTGGGTGCAGATGGTATGTTGGGTATAGGATTGGTTGGTGAGTCAGTTGCCTTTTCCTTGCCTTTGTCTCTTTGAGCACGAGTAGTGACGTGATCATGTTGATTTGAGGGGAGTTGGAAAATGGAGAAGGTGTAGGATGAGTGGTATAATGACATGATGGGAAAAAACCTACCGGGGGAGAAAAGCCTTGTGAAGTGAGCTGGGTGCAATGACATTTAGGTAATGGTGTGGCAAGTTCTCTGATGTAAACCATGTTAATTTTGAATCTTGGGGGTGGCTCTAAGAGTTGATGGGGGCCAGAGGTCATGGTTGTTGAGTAGGCAGTGAGGGAAGGACTATGGGAATGGGCATTGGTGAAGCAGGGTCCTCATCAAGAAGGTCATCATTGTCAAAGTTGGCTTCAAGAGGACACAACTGGATAAGGATGGTTTTCAAAGCCTTGCAGTTCTCCACATCGTGCCCTGGCACATGATGGTAGGCACAAATTTTAGTGTCATCAAACCCTTTTGGCTTGGGTTTGAGGGGGTCATAAGGTCTGAGCGGTGGTAATGTGATGACAGAAGTCTCAAGGAGGTTGGTTAAGATTTTGGCATAGGACCCTGCTAGTGGGTCGCAATGGGAAGTGAAAGTGGGTTTGGGTGTAGGTGTGGCTGATTGTTGAGGAATAGTCCTTGCAGGAGGGGGAGTGGGTCGAGCTATGGTTTTGGGTGCTGGAGTGGTCTTGGGTGTTGGTCGTGTTTTCTTGGGTAGGGGTATGGTAGATGAATGGGTAGGAGGGTGTATGGTTGTTTTGACTACCTTATTGGAGGGTAGCGGATTTTTGTCTTTGGGTTGCACCTTCTTGGGTAAAGGTGATATGGGTGTGTACGAGATCTAGAGGGAAAAGTGGATGGGGGAAGAGGGTGAGTTACCCAGGGGGATAACGGAGGTGCTGTGAAGGTAGATGACGTGGGTTGTGTAGGGGGTGTGAGGGACAGAGACTGAAGTGTAGTGGGTAGTGAAGAAGTTGCTGAGGGTATTGGAGGTATGGGTGGTAAAGATGCTTGCAGGTGTGGGTGTAAGTCATGTCGGGTGCTTGGGTATGTTAGAGGTTTGCGAGGAAGGAATGGGCCATTGTGTTTTTTGGTTTATTGACGGGTGGAGGTTTCTTAACGCACTGGAAGGTTGAGGTCCTAAGACGGACGGAAAGGGTGAAGGTGATGCAGGTTGTGATTGGTGTAGCTGGGGTATGAGTTCTATGGGTTTGGTTCTTCTGTTTGGGTGCCAGAGTAGGTTTGGTGTTGACTTTGGAGGATGTAGCTAAATCTAGTTTGATAGGTGGATGAGTAAGGCTAGTGGTTGGGGTGACCCCTAAGGTAGTAATAGGTTTAGGCGAGGAGGATGATGTAGGTGTGGGTTTGGACTTAGATGTATGTTGGGTTATGGGTAAGGGTGTATGTTGAGTTGTGATAGGTGTCATGGAAGAAGTTGTGATAGAGGTGGTTGTGTTTGGTTTGATTGGTTGAAATATTTTTGGGTAGATAGTGGAAGTATCAGCAAGTGACATCTGCATTTGTGTTGAGACAGGAAGCAGAAGACACCCCCACAGTAAGGCTCTATCCACATAATCTAAGTGATCAGCTAAGCATGAGAATGAAACACGTCTGTAGGTGAGGTTGATGAGGACCTAATGGCAATTCCTGTAAAATGTGTCTTAGAGATGGGGAATTGGCTAGCTTCAACTTCCGTGGGTAAGAGAGCCAAAAGTAGGTCTGCAGGATCTTGGGTAGCTGATGGAGAATGCTCACCTAGAGGCAAAGGTATCTCTACTAGATCCTTGATAGGTGGAGGAGAAAATGGGTGCTCCTCTATAGGTGGAGGAGATGATGGGTGCTCCTCTATGGGTGGAGGAGATAAACAAGTATCCTCCATGGATTGAAGAAGTACTGTGGGTGATGGTTCTCTAAGTGGAGAAGCCAAAGGTGAAATAGCCTCGATATTAGCAGAAGGATCCTCCACGGGTGAGGAAGGAGGTGAAAGGTGTTCCTCTGTGGGTGGAGGAATAGGTGAAGGTGGGTTCAAGTGTAGGTGGAGGACTTCGGGCTAGAATTTCCTCTATGGAAGGAATATGAGGTAATTGGGAAGCAACGGGTGTGTCACTGAAAATAGTGTGGACCTCGCGGGTATGGCTATCATGAGTTGAGGTCTCACCGGTTTGATCAGATGAAGGGGCATGATTGGGAAAGGGTTTCTTGAATATGTGTAGGTTTTGATTGGCTGGTGCGTTAGGATTATCCACAGTTAACTCACCTTTCTCGAGCATTTCTTGGACAATGTTTTTGAAAGTGATGTAATTACCGTCACTATGACCCTTTACTCGATGATAGTTACAGAAGTCGTGTTCTTTATACCATGCGGGTGTGGGGCGAGTAGGGTCAAAACCAGTGTGTGGTTTTATAGGCAGAAGGGTGATGGCCCCAGCTTTGATGAGATTTTCTAAGATAGAAGAGTAAGGCTCCCCAATTGGGGTGTATTTTCATTGTTCTCGTCTGAATTGAAAAGTCTGAATGGGTGAGAGATTAGATGAGGGGCTAGCCTGATTTGACAGATGAGCTGGGCTGGCTTTGAGTACCACTGCATTAGCGGTCCCCTTGGCCTTTGAATAATTATTCTATGGTTTGGAAGAAGAAGAGGTATCATTCGACTTGAATGCCAAGTTCTTATTGCGTAATTGGATTTTCTTCTCTTCGATGGCCCTAATCTCTAGCTTTCATGCCATGGTGAATGCTTTGTCGAAGGTTTAGAAAGTTTGGACCTACAGGGTCAGTGAGATATGTCTAGCACAAGCCCACGTGAAGAGCTCGATGAGTTCTGTTTGTGGTAGTTGGAATGTGAGTTGATTGATCAGGCTACGCCAGCGAGCAACAAAATCTGCGATAGATTCATCATCATACTGACACGTGGAGTATAGGTCATTCATGGTAACCTTCTTAACGATATTGATGGAGAAGTGATCCAAGAAGGCTTGGGCTACCTGATTAAATGAAAATATAGAGTGTCTAGGTAACCCACTATACCAATCTAACGTAGGTCCAGTCAGAGACATGGGAAAGGTCCTCAAGAGCAAAGCATCATCGTGGGCGATTAGGTAGCACCCATGTTTGAAAGACTGCAAATGTTGTTGCGGGTCTTCCTTGCTATTGAAATGGTTGAATTTAGGCATTTCCCAATGCACGGGGTATGGACGGATAGGAATGGATGGGTGGATAGGCTCATTACAAATCTCATCGTAGGTGAGAGTGTTGCTGGGAGCCAGAAACCGATGCCTCCAATGTCTACATCTTGTCCATCATTAATTTGATTAGGTCGTTGGTAGGTTGTGATGGTTGGGTGCCTCCTGTAGCGTAAGAGGGTTGGTGTTGGGCATATAACAAGGGTGGCATTCCAGTATATGGTGTTGCTGTATAGGTAGATTGAGAAGAAGGTAGTGAAATAGGGGGTACATACCCAGAATGAATAATAGATGAAACGGGAGGCTGCTGATAGTACGTATATGGAGGTGGAAGGGTCGTGGTAACCCTAGTGGCAATGGGGGCTAACGATTGTGGAATAGAAAGGACACATTTTGAAAAGGGGTAGGGGTCACCGATACAGGAGGTGGTTGTGTAGCTACGGGTATATACGAGACAATAGGGGTGGATGAGGTTGTGTTTTGGGTGGTCGGTGAAGGTATGGTGGATGTGGTGGGTGCAACGGATGTAGCAGACATGTGGCAGTCATAGCGGGTATAGGACCTAGCTGTGAAATGACTGGGGGTAAGGTAGATGCAGGAAGCGTGGAGCCAGATGGGGCTGATGTAGGAGTAGGAATGAGAGTTGGGGGGATAGATACGGGCATGCCATATATCAACTGACCGAGGCATCTCGAGTGGATGAGTGGGAAAGATAAAACTGCAAGGTGGCAGGGTTTTGGTCAAGGAGTCGTGTGAACTCCTCATCTCCGGTAGCGATAGTGATAGGTTGGATAGGTTCCATGGCTGGTGATAAAATGGAAGGTGGTGAAGGGCTAGGTGGGAGTGGTTGACAACTGGTGTGGAATACGAGGGTGCTTTCTTGTCGACCTGTCAGTACCATGTGAACAGGTACTAACGGGGGTAAGACTACTTTCTGTAAGTGACACAAAAATACAACACATGTAGGATAAATAGGTGGTGGTGGGTGAATTGGGGCTAAAATGGCAGCTGGAAAATGACACAGGATAACCGATGCCAGTTAGGGTAAACCGACACCGGTCAAAGGTAACCACTGTTCGGTCACTGTGGAAAGTGGACAGTTGGTCAAAAACAAGGTATAAGGCCAAATTTGACAAGTATGCCAAATACTGATGAGATTTACAAGGTCAATGTATATGATAAGAGTGACAGGACTCTGAATAGTCGAAGAAGGTGAATAGGTGTCCTTTTGGGTAGGTTAACCAAAATGACAGTGAACCGATGCTGGTTGGGTATAACCGATGACGGTCAGGGGGTAACTGACGATGGTCGCTGGACTGACACCGGTTACTGTGAAATTGAAACAGTGATGAAGAAAATATGGTTGTGAGTTAAAATTTGATGTGGAATCAGACCCAGAATTCTGAGAATGATGAGAATATGGTCCAGGCACACTCAGATGAAGCTGGAATACACCAACTGTGATGAGGAGCATGCAAGGAGAAAAAGGAAAAATGAAGAGCGTGACCTCTCACCTCAAAATGCAAGCCAAGCAGAAACACTAAGAAAAATATGATCCTAAGAGTGCTTTTTCTATTATGTTTGTTTAGCTTATGCTATTTAAGGACTGACTCATGAACTGTAGAATAGAGTTTTTTGGTGAGGATGGCTTCCTATGAAGAAGGAGATCTAAAAGGTGAGGTTTCAGGTATGTTATGGTGGGGGCAGGCCTTGCTCTGAAGTATGACTCGACAGAGCAGCGAGCTGGGTGCCCACTGTACCATGATTGTGTGATCACCTACAACTTCTTCCAGGTAAGATGTTGTTTAAGAATGTGTATATTTTCAATTTTTGTGAGGTTTGGTAAGACTCAGAGAGAGAGAAGAGAAAGAAGTGCTTTCTATGATTCATTTGTCAACCATCAGCTGGGCATGACTTCCAGCGTATAGGTTGCCCTCAATTAATGTGAGCTAATGCAGAAAATCAGAATGAAATGCAATGATTTTTAAGCCCAAATCAAAATATGGAATTCGATGACACAAATAGATGAATAGGGAGAAGTATGATCTTTCACTAAAATGCAAAAAATAGAAGAAATGGTTCTTTTTAAGTACACCAAAAGAAAGATTTCTTTTAGAGACAATAGAAAGAAAAAGAAGGTTCCAAGGAAGAAATTTTAATGTGTATGAACCTTTTAGAAGGGAAACAAACACACAACTTTTCCTAGGAATGAATAAAATGCAAGGAACCCATGATGGGTCCCACTAGGCATGCCAAAATGTTTCACCTGATTCTTAGACATTTCTTTGAAAATGAAAAAATGATAGGGTAATGGGAGTAGGAGGAATACCTGTTGAAATGTTGGTTGATAGGTTGTTGTGCGCGTGTTGACTCCTTAATCCACAGCTGATTGTGAGAGCTTCCTTTTGGCTGGGAGGAACTACCTGAAATGGAAAGCAAGACCACCAGAAAGAGTTAAACAATATATGCAGTGGACTGCCTAGCGTGTGCTAGATCTGGGAAGTGTGATACTTCCTAGATGGCTGTCAATCCACTGTTTAAAACAATTTAATGCTGGTAATAAAGTAAATCCTATTGTAGTTAAAATGATTTAGGTATCTCATTTAAAACACAATAAGAAAGATCTAATCTAACAGGCTAGGTTAAAATAAGATCCGAAGGTCAAGTAACTGGTTCTGGGTCTCTGCAGGTCTGACAGAGGTCTTAGGCAGGTCACAGGTGAGTAAGGGTGATGTGGGAATAGGTAGGTAGGTTACTGTTCTGGGTTGTATTGGTAGATACAGAGACCGATGCCGGTTAAGGGTGACTGACGCCGGTTTGGGAGAACCGGTGCCGGTTACTGTGGGGTACTGGGAATGTCACAGAATGAGCTTTAGATCTCCCTTATGATTGCACAAAGGACTAGGCTGGTTGGAATGAGGTATTAAGTTGTTTGGATGGGATTTGGTGAGGTTTTAATAGGGATATGGAGGGGTGAGTATTAATGGAGGTCAGTGGGTGGCTAGGAGAACAAAGGATGAAAATACAATGATGAAATGAGTGAACCAGAGGAGTAAAATGTTCTACTTACTTGGAATCTGGTTCTGGACGTCTGTGAGTGAGGAATGAAGGTGTTGATAAGAGGTTGAATGCCTGTGAAGAGGATCACCAAATGTTGGGGAGCTCTTGCATGGGCTGCATGTGCTCTCCTTCTTGCCTGATTGGATCAAATCTGTGCTGGGGTGAGTGTTGGATGGTTGCTGGGTGAATCCTGGATGTCTGTGCAAGAGAAAATACTTGATCTCCTTCTTTGCATGCGTGTTCTCCCTGAAACTTGTTCTCAAAAGATGTGATATCTCTCAAGAATGGAATCTGCCAACCTCAAAAATAAGGTTGTTTTGGGAATTAAATGGTAACCGACGGTGGTTCTGGCTTAACTAGCGGTGGTTAAGGGTAACCGGCATCGGTTAGGGTGGGATTTCCTAGGTTTACTAAACTAGGTAGATCCCCTTGATTTTCTGGGATCTCATTTCGTTTACCCACGGATTAGACTGGAAGCTTCCTTCTAAGCATGTGGGAATGTGGTTAGAGGGAATGTAGGCATTGATTTTTAGGGTTTGGGTAGGTCTTAGTTAGTTATGGCAACTTACTAAGAATAGGTCTTAGGGTGAGGTGGCTAGATGAGTGTCTAGGTGAGGTGGATATGTGGGCATTATCCCAATTAGGATATTTAAATAATAAATATGGTGAGGATAATGAATTAATTTAATTTAAATAATTAAATTAATATTATAGTAGGGTGAAGGGGGCCATGGTTAGGTGAATGTGTTCAATGGTGTTTATTTTGATTTTTCTTAGAATTAACGCCCTCAAAACTTCTCTAAAACATTCCCATTTGATAGAAAATTTCCTCACCTTTCCAATGATATAAAGAAGTCCTCCCAACTCCTCATATTTCTCAAGTTATGCATCGGTGGACCTTGGGAGGAAAAATTTCTGAAGAGCGGGCCTGCGAGCCTAGGTAAGAAAATTATCCCATGCGCGGGCTGGTAAAGCGAGGAGAAAATTTGGCACATTTTTCTTCTTCAAGGAAAAAGCATGATTTACCTCCGTGTGCCCGCGAGCCTGAAGAGGACACATGTCGGCTATACAACACCCCGGCGGATAATCGGACCATCTAAATGATTTAAGACATTATGTCTTTTCAATCGAAAGCTCTAGGGATCAAAATGGTCCACGCCTCTGTTGATGCCTAAGGTGCCACGTGTCGAGCTCTGATTGGTTATGGGTCATCGGGCCATCGGAGCAAAATTAGGAAATTTGATTTTTTTTTAGAAAAAGGTTTAAAGGTTTGAGAATCTCCGCGCCTCCACCGACGCATCGTGAAGACACATGTCAGCCATCCATTGGCTGCGGGTTGGCAAGCCAGAGGGGAAATTTTTAGAAAAAAAACTTCAAAAAAAAATTTGAAATGCAAAAGGAAAAAAGGAACTCGCTCCTCCGCCGACACCTTGTGATGCCATGTGGCATCACCTAATTGGCTGCGGGCAGGCAGGAAGGCGGAGGAAACATATAAAATTTTCCAAATAATTTTTTGAAGCGCTAAGTTAAAAAGGTATCCGCTCCTTTGTCAACGCCTCATGATGCAACGTGGTAGCCTCTGATTAGCTACTGGTCGGTGGGGCCGCAGAGGAAACTTATAAAATTTTCCCAAATTTTTTTTGAAATGCAAAGGTTAAAAAGGTTCCTCCCCTCCGTTGTTGCCTCGTAAGGCCACGTGGTAGCATCTGATTGGCTGCAGGCTGGTGGGGCGGTGAGGAAAATTAGAAAAAAAATTCCAAAAAAATTTAAAGGCTAAGTTTAATGTTGTTGGCTTGCGCGACCATGAAAGACAACCAAAAAGGCAAAAGCGGGGTGGCAGGTCCGCGGGGAAAATTTTTCCCAAAATTTCTTTTTTCAAACAGTTAGAATTATTTTATTTTATTTTTACGCCAAATGAAGAAAAACTTCAAAAGGCCATAACTTTCAATAGAGAGTTCATTTTTGGGAAAATGAGGACTTTTGGAAATATCTCAACGTCTTCTTTGCACAATAGTCATAATTTTTAATTTTGATAAAGTTTAAGGGATTGCTTTCGTGAAAACTTTCTATAGGCTTTTACAATGCAAATTGGTAAATTTTAACTTATAAAATTTTGTTCAATTTGATATTCTTCCTCTCTCAACATGTCAACCAGACATGGAGAATTGTTCTTAGATGGGTTTAAGAAGGATTTCAAGATTCAATTGGTTTTATTGAGTTCTAATTTGAAATTTTTCAACTTGGACAATAAAACGACAGCAAAACAGTTGATCCAAATTTTGCTAAGTTTTCAAAGGAATTTCATAAGTGTTTTTATCTAATTGAATTCATTCATACCCTAACATGTTCAATTTTAATGTTGTGTTGATATTTCTTAACTGCAAGTTTGAACTGTGTGTTTTTGGGTAAAGCATTTGTCAGTTTGATATACAAAACAAAGATCAAATTCTAAAAGGTCTACTTGTCATTTTTCATCTTCTAAGTATTAGGATTCATTCCATTTTAACCCAAATACATTTAGTTGATTCAATTCAACTATTCAAAAGCTATAATACATCTTTGATTTCCAAATTTTACATATTTCAAAACACAGAGTATTACACTTCCTTCATTAGTATTTCTTTCTTTCAAACATAGATTACAACTCACATTTAGATGATCAAATTCAATACAATGACGCAATTTTAGGAAGGTAGTGCAATACTTTATTGATTTCAAATACAAATTTACAAATTTTCTTTCATTCCTCAAATTCCCCATATAGAATACAATTCTTTCACGTTCCTTGAAACGCTAAAAACAGATTTTATCTCCTTCACATTACAATATACAACTTTCAAATCAATACAACATCTTCCCATAACAACATTTACAAGTTCATCCACTTCAAGTGTGAAAGGTTACAATAAGGTTTCATTTCACAAGGAACTATCAAACTATCTTTTTCTCATCTCCAGAACAGTAGCATGTAGATTTTGCATTCTTCTAATTTGATCACCATAAGAGCAAGGGAAAGGCAGCACTCTCCACCCAACCAAGACATCCAATGAAAAGGAAAATCCATCCTTCTTCATTGGCCCCCGAGCCCCAACCACAATGTAATAAAAGGTGTGATCCAACTCATGGCAACAACAAGCTTTCACAAACACACAAGCAGCATTTTCACAAAAAAAACATAGTCTAAAACAGAATGTAGTTTACAGCTACATTAAGGCATGAAAAATATTATTGAGGCTTTACCAAACAAGCTAAAGGAGCAAGAAGCTATGGGGGATGCTACTTGTGCCTCCCAATGGGGAAATAGGTATCACCACCTGATTTCAAACCGCCAAAATATAGTATATCAAATCCCTATCATGCCCTTATGCCTCCCCCAAGCACCCCTTATTCCTCACATTTCATTATGCCTCCCCAACCTCTTATGGCACCCCATTACGAGTAAAGAAATGCATGTTATTTCTTTGTAACGTGGAACCCAAATCCCAACTCCCTCCACACTTATACCTCCCCAAAAAACTTGTGCCTCCCACAAAATAAACCCCATAGTCTTCTCCTACACCATTCATAGGCCATTTACTCGACATCCCACAAACATGCCAAAACATTCACAACAATAACAATTTCATAAATAGAAAATAAGCATTACAAGAGTCAAACTCCTACCTCTCCATGATGGAGTTGTTCCAAGTTCCGAAACAACAAGATTTAATCCAATGCAAGCAATCCAAATCGGCCAAGCACAAGCATGCAAAAATCTTCCAAAACTTCTCCAAAGTAAGAGTTCCAAAACAGCAAAACGATTCGCCCCAAAAGAAGTTTCCAAAAGTGAAGCCAACCAAAACAATGGAAAGAAATTCAAATTTTATAGAAGAGGGAAGAGAAGAGGATGAGGTGGATCCATGTAGGATGCCACATCACACATCCTCAAACCCAACCCAAAAGTCAACTTTAATCTCCAAGACACAATAAATAAGTAGGTGAATAATATGACAGTCTTACTTACGCACTCAAATCAAGCTCATATCCCAAAGGACTGAAATTAATTTCAAGCAATAAGTACAATTAAAACATTCAGCTAGGCTTACAAGGATGCATAGTGAAAGCTAGATGTAAACTCTCCAACCATATGTAAGTTTTGTACGTAAATTTAAGAGGTATGGGACAAGTTTAACTTGTCCCACAAGCCTCCAAAGTCAGTCTCCAAGGACAAATTCAAATTTCCAAGAAGATGAAGTTTTTCACACTCAAAATTTAACTTACACATCTCTTACAACACTTTAATTCAAGGCCAACAACTCTATTAATTACTTTCTTATGACATATTTTAATTGATTAACTTAACAACATGATTACTCACAATATTACACACTATTTAATGAATAATGAAAGGGTCAATGCACCACAAAATAACACATGCAAACATAAACAAAGGAACCAATAAATAATTACACATAACCCCTTGGTCACATTTAAAGGTGATCCCCCCATGGGAATCCCTAACACACACAAACACGCACAAACAAATACTAGTTTCCATGATGACCTTGTTGAATTCATCTATAATTCTAATGTGGTTGGTCTCCAATCACCCAATGTTTGTTGTGATATTTTTAACGTACAAAACACATATACCTCCTTCTGCCTCGTGGTCATATCAGAACACCCAAACTAATATAAATAAAATTCTAAAATCATCTAGATATATGAATCGCAACAACATCCAAGCAACCAACAAGATCATTTACAATTTTACCCAACAACTATATCTTCGTCAAATAATTTCCATTTCTAGGTCTACTCAAAATACCCAAATATAACATGTCTGAACAACATCCATAATATAACACGTTTAAACAACATATCATCATCAATATATATATAAAATGTCTCTAATAATCATCATGCATCATAACTGAATCAAGGTCAACAATGATCCATGATCTAACATCTAACATCATACTATAGTAAGATCCATAATCATGTCCATAATATGATTAGAAGTATCATGATTAGTAGCAAAAAGATGTCAACGGGAAGTGGGCACTACATCCCCTCCCCTTAGACTCGACTTCCTCGCGGAAGTCACTGGAACAAATGTGGAAATTAAACTCATAGAAAAGTAGCATCCTCCCATGTAGCTACAGTCTCCTCATATCTTTCCCATTGCACCCGAACCTGGTCATCCTCTCTGCCTCGAAAGCCTAGGGTCCTACGATCTAGGATGTGAATGGGCTCCACCATTACCTACTCCTGATCATGCATATACAATGATGTCCAATCTAATACATGAGAAGGATCTGCAACATATCTCCTAAGAACTAAAACATGAAACACATCATGTACGCGAGACAAGATAGGTGGCAATGCTAGACGGTAGGCCAAAGGGCCAATACGCTCCAAGATCTCAAAAGGACCCACAAATCTAGGAGCTAACTTAGAACTTTTTCCATAACAGGTAGGGCTCTTGTGTGGCCTGACACGAAGGAACACCTTCATGCCCACATCAAAACTACGATCAGTCCTATGTTGGTCTACGTACTTCTTTTGTATATCATGTGCCTCCTATAGTCTTTATGTGATCAAAAGCACCTACAGCTCCATGTCCTGCAACAAAGCTAGTCTAATAGAAACCTTGTCCTCTAGCCTATCCTAGTTAAGAGGTGTCCTACACTCTCTACCATACAAATCCTGAAAAGGAGCCATGCCTATAGAACTCTGAAGACTATTATTATATGCAAACTCCACCAAGTACAGGTACTCCTCCCATTTAGACTACTGGTCCATAATGTACATCCTAAGCATGTCCTCCAAGATCTGATTCACCCACTCAATCTGGTCATTAGTCTCAGGGTGATATGTTGTGCTGAAGTTGATCTCGTCCCGATGGCATACTGCATGATGGTCCAAAAATGGGAAGTATACAAAGGATCGCAATCACAAATGATCTTAGGTGGAATCCCGTGCAACCTGAAAATATCATCAAGATAGACCCGTGCCACCGCACTAGCTGTATAAGTGGTATTTACCAGAGATAAATGAGCCACTTTTGTCAATTTATCCACCGTGACCATGATAGCGTCGTGGTGGTATCTCAACATCGGTAGCCCAACAATTAAGTCCATGGAATTGGTGTCCCATTTCCGCTCCATTATAGCATGAGGAAAGAGAAGGCCAGTTGGATGGTAATGCATGACCTTCACTTTCTGGCACTCTAAACAATGTGACACAAACTGAACCACATCTCTACGAAGTCCTCTCCAGTGATTGCTCAAAATTACTAGAACTGGAAAATGAGGATATATTTTTTTTAAACATACATAAAAATAGATTACATAGCTTCAATCATACAGATTTATTTAATCAAATTCTTTAAATCAAATTTGTTCTTTTGATCTATCTGATAACATCTATGTAAGCCATGTGCGGCTGAGAAGGGTGTATCCAGATCTCCATGATCTCCCTTCGCCACTACTTCGAGTGACAATGCTTACTAGCATTTTGGCTCAACCTTTTTCAGGTCATGGGAACCATGTGAAAGTCCTTGGGTCTACCACGAAGCTAGTTTTCTGACTTCGTATTTCAGTATCCGACCATTGCCTACCTCATGTTCAGTGTTCAACTTCCCATGATCAGGTTACTGGCAATTTTAATTTAATTGGAGGACTAGGTGATCAGACAATGCACATAGCCATCAATGCATTACTTTGGCCAAAGTTTTCTGCCATGCAGGTTATGGCTAAACTCAAGACAACACACTAGTCTTATGAGTTTAAGTCTTCCGCCACCTCACAACTATCCCTTTCACAGTTATCTAGATCTTATAGTTTGTATTTACTTTATTTCCAATTTAACCTATCTTGCAAGAGTTTATATCGAGATAAATGCCAAAGGCCAACTAGGATCATCATGAGATAAGTACATTTGTTACGCTGAAATGTATCTATTTCAGCATTTCGCATGTACTTATCCCTTAATATGCCTAATGGATCTTTTCATCTATTTATCTTCCCATTTAGTTTCTCTTTTCCTGATGCTTGGTTTTTTAACCTTAAATTACCTTTTACAACGATACTCTTCCATTCTCTATACAACAGGATTTACAATCTTATCATATTAATACCAAGTTTACCGAAAGGCCGAATTAAATATATATTAAAACATGTATATTTAATTATTCCTTCGATTAGCTACGCCACTAAATAGCTTATTTAATTTAGAAATTAAAGACAATTGATTGTTACAATAATTGCCCAACTATCGGCTTCATACATTGACAAATATCAAATAAATAAATTTAACAATTTATGATAAGTAAGATTTCTTACTTCTAGTATTTATCATTTACTCATATTGAGATATTATTACATACAAGGTAATCATCTCTTTATTAAAATCATAAATTACATATGCCGTTAAGGTGAAATATATAACTATTACGGTAACTCTCACATAGTGAGGTTTGAATATTAACAATGGGTCCAAGATCCCAATAAATTTAGTCAAAATTCTGGGATATCATCCTTCTACAAATTGAAATCCAAGTATCTCATTTAGATCCATGCTACGATAAAACTTCACAAGACATGAGTTTCCGCATATCCGAACGTGACGGCTAATTGTCCTACAAGACTAGAGTAGTGGTATGTTGTCAGTTCAAAATGAACTGGCATGAATATTGCCTCCATTTTCTGATGCAATTATTTAATAAAATATGAAACGATATACATGTTATTTTATCAACAAACGTATGGTAATACAGCGGAGAATGTATTATTACATGTTTTTCATCAAGATACAACTATGAATGTACACAAATAGAACAACCAATTTCTATTTCAGCAATCATGTTTCACTCTAATCACAAGGATCAAGACATAATCAAACCATAATCATTCAACATCTGAATTCTGATTAAACCACAAGCAAATCATGCTTCACATGGTACAGATTCAACTATTATTTTTCTTACCTTCCAATCAACAAACAACTTAACAAAATTGTCTGAAATCATCATTTCCAAATACCAATTAGACATATTCCCTCTAGGTAATGAGCAGCTCTATAAAACGCACAATAACTTTATTTCAAACAATCAAAATACATTTATATATATTTATAGGAACAGTCCAACTAAACAGTGTAAAAACACCTCTATTAAATCATTTTAACATGTTCTTTCAGGTAACCGACAGATCAACAAAACAAATTGACCCACATACCACAGGATGATAATTTTGAAGTCTATTTGCATAGAATAACAACAATAAGTTTCTAACACTTCCAGTAACGAAATCCTTTAAGAAAAACTAAGTCATCTTACATAGACTGTTAACACTAATTTATTTTTCAATCAGGTAATAAAATTATACCTACAGGCAAATCAACTTGTACATATCCAAATCAGTTCGTTCCAGCATTAATTTCTTTTCTGTTTAGAAATTATTAGAATCTGGAAGCAAATATATCAGGCAAAATGATGAAATACCTGGTAAAAACATTTTTCACACTACCCAGAAATCACTTTGCTCATACAAATAAATTATTGTTTGACTGTAATAAAACCCAGAGGCAGAAATCGATTTGGGTTTCCAGAAATCAAATTTAAATAGAAAATAAAATAAAATAAAAATTGATTAGGAACACCCATCTGCATTTTTTTCTAGGTTTAGCTAAAACCACACAAAGGAAACTTAAGAGAATACATAATCCATCAATTTCCTTTTTAGATTTCATTTCCAAGCAATTAAATCAGAAGTTGTCCACAAATTCATTTAATTGCCATTTAAAACAGAATGTGTATTTCCTCATTATTTACAAATAATGTTGCAAAGAAGGGAGAAGATATTCATGCCTGAAGTAAACCCAGAATCGGCAACCTTTTACTCTTCCCGCTCCAACAAGTTGAATCCTTCTTTCCTCCAAAACTCACGCAGGTATTCCAGAAGAGAAGAATGAAAACAGACAAAGGAGAAATAAAAGAGAATATAATGAAGAAACTATACTATAATGGAGAATTTTTGGGCTTCCCAATGTTGCTTCATGCGTCAATGCATGCCACATACTTGGTGTCAGATGAAGGCATGTCCCTTTCAAAACTCTCAGATTTTAAATATTAAAATATTATTATTATTATTCTTTTTAACTTTTGATTTACATGCCAAATCCTTTTAGGATTTAAATATATAATTTCACAAATTAATAATGCATTTTTTTTTATTTTAATTGATACCTAACTTTAATGGTAAAATTAATCATCATAATATAAGTCCACATATTGCCAACAATATGTTATCGTAATAATTATTCGAATTCCCATGTTCCATATAAAACATTCAAACAAATGAAAAATCACCAAGTCCGTAAATAATAATAATTCGAATATTCTCATAAAGCTGGTTTGATATAGCATTGTCAAATAAAATAGAGGCAGTATTCATCATGGTCATTGCAAAAGTCGAACAAAACAAAAGACGACCAAACCGATTAAAATAAAGTAACCGGAATACAAATAACCGAAAGATTCACTATCATTTATGAACCGTTTTACCTATGATTAAGGCCTAATCATGTTTTAGGAAGGATCATCAAGGTGGGTGCGGGGTTATTCGTTCCACAATGTCATGCCCCGCAGCAGAAGTTGTGGGTCATGATACGACGAATCAAATGAATTTTACACCCAATGATGATCTCGTCTAATCCTGTTTAGACTTAACCGTAGTTAATTTAACTTACAAGAATTTTGGGATGTTACATACTCCACCCCTTAGAATAATCATCGTCTCGATGATTTCAGGATAAGTAGAAAAACTAAACCCATCATTCATTTGTGGCATTAATATATTTCAAATCAGCTTAAAATTTGTATCAATATCATTTCAGCTGAATCATAAAGGTCACAACATCCCTTATATATCTAGAAAATCAGTCACATAATCTGTAGACATAACACATTACTGCTTAAATGACATATTTTCCAAGGTTCATTACAAAATATTCAACAGTAACTATTCATCAAAAAGTACCTTAGTTCCAATATTCAGTTGTAAACTTATCTACAGGATTTTCTTATCTACCTCTTTACAGAAAAACTGAATTTAGCACTATAACAAAAATATATTCTTAAAAATCAGTCAAACAGATGCGGAAAAGTAGTCTGGATATCTTCCAGATTCTCCCAAGTGGCACTTTCTTCAGAATATTGGTCCCACTGGACCTTACATTGTGAAACCTCATGGTTTTTCAAGTGCAACTTGTGGGTTTCTAGTATCCTTATAGGCTCAACCGTGATTACCCCTGGATCCAGAACCTGCAATGAATCCCAATTAAGTACATGTGTTAAATTAGGTACATATTTCTTAAGCAAGGATACATGAAATACATTGTGCATCTTGGATAGAGCGAGAGGCAGTGCTAGCTTGTAGGCTACTGGTCCAATGACCTCTAGGACTTCAAATGGTCCTACAAACCTAGGAGATAGTTTGGCTGACCTGCCAAACGAAATGGAACTCTTTTTAGGTTTGACCCTAAGAAAAACTTTATCTCCCACGTTAAATTTTTTGTCAATTCTTTTTAAATCTGCATAACTTTTCTGTCTATTTGCGGCCTCTTTCAATCTTTCTTGGATTAATTTAACCTGTTTTTCCATTTCCGACAGCATTTCAGGTCCAATTAGTACTCTATCTTTAGGATTATCCCAACTTATTGGTGTTCTACACCTACGACCATATAAGGCCTCAAAAGGAGCCATCTGAATGGAAGAATGGTAGGTGTTATTATAGGCAAATTCAACCAAGGGAAGATACTCTTCCCATTTGTATTGCTGATCCATGCAATACATTCTTAGTAAATCTTCTAGCACTTGATTTACTCTTTCAGTTTGACCATCAGTTTCAGGATGGTAGGTAGAACTTATGTTCAGTTTTGTCCCTAAGGCAGCATACAAAGTTTGCCAAAATCTGGAAGTCATCCTTGAGTCCCTGTCTGAAATTATTATTTCTGGAACTCCATGTAATTGGAAAACTTCTTGCACAAACCTTTTTGCCAGTATGGGTGAATTATCCTTTAAATTACTTGCTATAAAATGTGCCACTTTAGTTAACTTTTCTACAACTACAAGTATAACATCATGTTTATTTTGGGACATAGGTAGACCTTGGACAAAATCCATACTTATAACTTGCCACTTATATTCTGGCACGTTGTGAGGATATAATAATCCTGCTGGATGTGAATGTTCAGCCTTTACTTGCTGACATTCCAGGCATTGTGAGACGTAAAGAATCACATCACTTTTCATCTTTTTCCAGAAGTATTGCTTTTTGATGTCCTGCCATCATTTTTGTTACTCCTGGATGTCCCGAGTAGGGAACATCATGAAATTCTCTCATAACTTTATTTCTGAGTTCTTTACCCTCTGGTACATATATTTTGTTGTTATAACGTAGAATCCCATCTGTTTCCAGCTTGAAACCATCATACCTTTTGTCTCTCGGATCTTTTTCTAGAGTTGTTTTAACATGATTGTAGTAGGGGTCATTGGTTAACTCATTTTTGACTTCATCTTTGAACTGGGTTCTTAATGTAATTATAGCAACAATATACTTTCTGCGACTTAAGGCATCAACCACCCTATTCTCTTTTCCTTTAATGTAATTTATATCAAAGTCATAATTTTCTAGGAACTCCAGCCATCTTCATTGCCTTGCATTTAGATTCGGTTGTGTAAAGATGTACTTGAGCCCAAGATGATCTGTTTTGAGTTCAAAAGGTTTCCCAAGCAAATAGTGCCTCCATACCTGCAGCGCATGAACAATCACAGCAAGCTCAAGATCATGTGGTGCATAATTTACTTCATGCACCCTCAACTTCCTACTTTCAAAAGCTACCACATGCCCATCTTGTAGTAGTACTCCACCCAAACCTTCCCCTGAAGCATCGGTTACCACCGAGAAGTTCCCATTTGGATATGGAATCTTCAACACCAGAGCACTTGTGAGTCTACCTTTTAACTCCTTAAAGGCTTCTTCACACTTGATGTCCCAAACGAATTTCTTACCCTTCTTTTGCAAAGAAGTGATAGGTCCCGCTAACTTAGAAAAGTCCTTTACAAACTTCCGATAGTAGCCTGCTAGACCCATAAAACTTCTCACTTCATGCACATCCTTCAGTGCTGGCCATTCCATGATGGCACTGATCTTTGAAGGGTCCACTGAGATTCCCTCTTTATTTATTATGTGGCCTAAGTATTGTACTTTGTATTGATAGAAAGCACACTTAGATAATTTTCCATATAATTTATGTTTTCTGAGAATTCCCAGCACAATCCTTAAATGTTCATCATGTTCTTCCTCATTCTTGGAGTATATTAATATATCATCGAGAAAGATAAGTACAAATTGGTCTAAGTATTCCCTAAACACGTTGTTCATCAAGTTCATGAAAGCAGCAGGTGCATTTGTTAGACCAAAGGGCAAAACTGTAAACTCGTAATGCCCATACCTTGTTCTAAAAGTGGTTTTTATGGATATCTTCATCCTTGATTCGCAGTTGATGATAACTAGATCTGAGATCTATCTTGGAAAACACTTTTGCACCCCCCATTTGATCAAATAGATCATCAATTCGGAGCATCGGGTACCGATTCTTCACTGTTACCTTGTTGAGCATTCAGTAATCAATACAAAGTCTGAGGGTCCCATCCTTCTTTTTCACGAAGATTATTGGTGCACCCCATGGTGATATACTTGGTCTAATCAAACCCAAGGACAACAACTCATGTAATTGAGCTTTCAATTCAACTAATTCAGTTGTTTTCATTTTGTACAGTGCCTTGGAAATTGGTTTGTTGCTGGTTTGACCTCTATTGTGAAGTCAAATTCACGCTTAGGTGGAAGTCCAGGAAACTCATTTGAAAACACATCTCTAAATTCCCTTAGGATGGGAAATGCTTCAATTTCAGGCTCAATTTCCTGTCCCGAATTTGTTATTTTTACAGCATATAGATGGCAGCTCTTTTGCTTTTCCTTTTTTAGCTACATGGCGGAAATTTGCCTAGTGACAAACTCTCTTTTAACACCTTGAACACTCACTATTTTCTGTTGATCATCGCAGCAGGTTACACATTTTCCTAAGCAATCCAAGGTTGCATTATGTTGACTTAACCAATTTATACCTATGACAACATCATAGGATCCAAGAGGTGCCACATACAAGTTTAATCTTGTTGTGAACTCAGGTAATTCTAGTGGTGCCTCAAACAAACACTGCTTCACTCTATGTACAACATTATTTCCATACTGTACAGTCCAAGTGTGTTCCATGTACCCAGCTCTTATTTTGAGTTTATCAACTACTTTAGATGAAACAAAACATTCTGTTGAACCAGAATCAAATAAAACAGAAACAGGTTCTCCAAAAAGCTTACCTGAGGTTTCAATGGGAGTCGCTTGCTTTTCTGCTTGCTTATTATGGACTGCAGCATAAATCTTATGTTGTTGCCCCTCTTTATTTATTACAGTAGATCCCTTCTGCTGGTTATTCCATTGTCCTCTTTGTGGACAGTTGTTAGCAAAATGATCGCCACCGCACTTAAAACATCCACCCAGAGGTCCTTTTCTCTCAATATTATTCTGGCTTGAAACTTGTTCCTTGTTGCCCATTATTTTTATTATTCACAACAGTTCTACCCACTATTCCTCTTTTATTGACAGGCCTGAACTTGTTGTTTCCCTTTTTCCATGTTGGTTTACTTTCGGTTGGTGTTTGAAAACTGCTATTTTTCCTTCTATTTTCCTCTTTAGAGGCATAAATACTTTACAGCTTTTGTTCTTGCTTGATAGCTTTTTCAAACACTGTTTCCATCGAGGTAGGTCCATGAACATCTACCTCACCACCAATGCTAGGATTCAATCCCATTATAAATTTTCTCACTCTAAACTTCTCATCCTTTTGATACATAGGAACATATTTCAGCAATCGAGTGAAACATTCCCAATATTCTGTAACTGAGTACTTTCCTTGAGTCATATTTTAGAATTCTAATATCTTTTGGTCAAAGTATAGCATGAGGTAGCCATCTTTGATGGAAGTAGGCCTTGAATTTCTCCCACGTGATCATACAAGAATCAATTCCTAGTTCCATTTTCTGGTTATCCCACTAGGAAGATGCTTCATGGGACAATTGGTAGGCTCCCATACTGCTTTTGTCTCCTCTGAAAATTCCCTAATCTCAAAATACTTTTCCATTTCAAATAGCCAATTTTTAGCACCATCCCCAAGAGTTGTACCATCAAATTTAGGTGGGGATATTCTTTTAATGTCCCTTGCTAACTCAGCAGCCAGCCTGGCTTTCTTATTTTCCCTTTCATTCGAGGTGCTCAGGTTGATCATCAGGTTGCTCATCATCCCTATGATCCTCATCTTCTTCACCACCCTGACCTTATTGTTCTATGGCAGCAACTCGGTTTCGGGTGTCATTCAAAAGGTTGAGGATTTCTTCTAACTTAGCAGCCATATTATTCGGCATATCATCATTATTTACCCCACTGTCACTCACCATATTAGCTCTTGTTGTCGGCCTAGCCAAAATTTCATGTTTTTATAAAAGAGGATACTTTTTATTAGAATGTGTGTCCCATTAATATCTAAGTGTCTAAGCCTCTGGTTTTGATACCAAAATGTAACGCTCAAAATTACTAGAATTGGAAAATGAGGATTTTTTTTAAACATACATAAAAATAGATTACATAGCTGCAATCGTACAGATTTATTTAATCAAATTCTTTAAATCAAATTTGTTCTTTTGATCTATCTGATAACATCTATGTAAGCCATGTGCAGCTGAGAAGGGTGTATCCAAATCTCCATGATCTCCCTTCGCCACTACTTCGAGTGACAATGCTTACTATCATTTTGGCTCAACCTTTTTCAGGTCATGGGAACCATGTGAAAGTCCTTGGGTCTACTAAGAAGCTATTTTTCTGACTTCGTATTCTGGTATCCAACCATTTCCTACCTCATGTTCAATGTTCAACTTCCCATGATCAAGTTACTGGCAATTTTAATTTAATTGGAGGACTAGGTGATCAGACAATGCACAGCCATCAATGCATTACTTTGGCCAAAGTTTTCCGTTGTGCAGGTTACAGCTAAACTCAAGACAACACACTAGTCTTATGAGTTTAAGTCTTTCACCACCTCACAACTATTGCTTTCATAGTTATCTAGATCTTATAGTTTGTATTTACTTTATTTCCCATTTAACCTATCTTGCAAGAGTTTATATCGAGATAAATGCCAAAGGCCAACTAGGATCATCATGAGATAAGTACATTTGTTACGCCGAAATGTATCTATTTCAGCATTTCACATGTACTTATCCCTTAATATGACTAATGGATCTTTTCATCTATTTATCTTCCCATTTAGTTTCTCTTTTCCTGATGCTTGGTTTTTTTAACGTTAAATTACCTTTTACAACAATACTCTTCCATTCTCTATACAATAGGATTTACAATCTTATCATATTAATACCAAGTTTATTGAAAGGCCGAATTAAATATATATTAAAACATGTATATTTAATTATTCCTTCGATTAGCTACGACACTAAATAACTTATTTAATTTAGAAATTAAAGACAATTGATTGTTACAATAATTTCCCAATTATCTGCTTCATACATTGACAAATATCAAATAAATAAATTTAACAATTTATGATAAGTAAGATTTCTTACTTCTAGTATTTATCATTTACTCATATTGAGATATTATTATATACAAGGTAATCATCTCTTTATTAAAATCATAAATTACATATGTTGTTAAGATGAAATATATAACTATTATGGTAACTCTCACATAGTGAGGTTTGAATATTAACAATGGGTCCAAGATCCCAATAAATGTAGTCAAAATTATGGGATATCATCCTTCTACAAATTGAAATCCAAGTATCTCTTTTAGATCCATGCTACGATAAAACTTCACAAGACATGAGTTTCCGCATATCCGAACGTGGCGGCTAATTGTCCTGCAAGACTGGAGTAGTGGTATGTTGTCAATTCAAAATGAACTGGCATGAATATTGCCTCCATTTTCTGATGCAATTATTTAATAAAATATGAAATGATATACATGTTATTTTATCAACAAACGTATGGTAATACAGCGGAGGATGTATTATTACATGTTTTTCATCAAGATACAACTATGAATGTACACAAATAGAACAACCAATTTTTATTTCAGCAATCATGTTTCACTCTAATCACAAGGATCAAGACATAATCAAACCATAATCATTCAACATCTGAATTCAGATTAAACCACAAGTAAATCATGCTTCACATGGTACAGATTCAACTATTATTTTTCTTACCTTCCAATCAACAAACAACTTAACAAAACTGTCTGAAATCATCATTTCTAAATACCAATTAGACATATTCACTCTAGGTAATGAGCAGCTCTATAAAACGCACAATAACTTTATTTCAAACAATCAAAATACATTTATATATATAGGAACAGTCCAACTAAACAGTGTAAAAACACCTCTATTAAATCATTTTAACATGTTTTTTCAAGTAACCGACAGATCAACAAAACAAATTGACCCACATACCACATGATGATAATTTTGAATTCTATTTGCATAGAATAACAACAATAAGTTTCTAACACTTCGAGTAACGAAATCCTTTGAGAAAAACTAAGTCATCTTACATAGACTATTAACACTAATTTATTTTTCAATTAGGTAATAAAATTATACCTACAAGTAAATCAACTTGTACATATCCAAATCAGTTCGTTCCAGCATTAATTTCTTTTCTATTTAGAAATTATTAGAATCCGGAAGCAAATATATCAGGAAAAATGATGAAATACCTGGTAAAAACAATTTTCACACTACCCAGAAATCTCTTTGCTCATACAAATAAATTATTGTTTGACTGTAATAAAACCCAGAGGCAAGAATCGATTTGGGTTTCCAGAAATCAAATTTAAATAGAAAATAAAATAAAATAAAAATTGATTTGGAACACCCATCTATGTTTTTTTCTAGGTTTAGCTAAAACCACACAAAGGAAACTTAAGAGAATACAGAATCCATCAATTTCCTTTTTAGATTTCATTTCCAAACAATTAAATCAAAAGTTGTCCACAAATTCATTTAATTGCCATTTAAAACAAAATGCACGTATTTCGTCATTATTTACAAATAATGCTGCAGAGAAGGGAGAAGATATTCATACCTAAAGTAAACCCAGAATCGGCAACCTTCTACTCTTCCCGCTTCAACAAGTTAAATCTTTCTTTCCTCCAAAACTCACATAGGTATTCCAAAAGAGAAGAATGAAAACAGACGAAGAATAAATAAAAGAAAGTATAATAAAGAAACTATACTATAATGGAGAATTTTTGGGCTTCCCAATGTTGCTTCATGCGTCAATGCATGCCACATACATTGTGTCAGATGAAGGCGCGTCCCTTTCAAAACTCTCATATTTTAAATATTAAATTATTATTATTATTAAATTTTGATTTACATGCCAAATCCTTTTAGGATTTAAATATATAATTTTACAAATTTTTTATTTTAAATTTTGATACCTAACTTTAATGGTAAAATTAATCATCATAATATAAGTCCACATATTGCCAACAATATGTTATCGTAATAATTATTCGAATTCCCATGTTTCACATAAAACATTCAAACAAATGAAAAATCACCAAGTCTGTAAATAATAATAATTCGAATATTCTCATAAATCTGGTTTGATATAGCATTGTCAAATAAAACAAAGGCAGTATTCATCACGGTCATTGCAAAAGTCGAACAAAACCAAAAGATGACTAAACCGATAAAAATAAAGTAACCGGAATATAAATAACTGAAAGATTCACTATCATTTATGAACCATTTTACCTTTGATTAAGGCCTAATCATATTTTAGGAAGGATCATCAAGGTGGGAGTGGGGTTATTCGTTCCATAATGTCATGCCCCGTAGTAGAAGTTATGGGTCATGATACGATGAATCAAATGATTTTTACATCCAATGATGATCTCGTCTAATCCTATTTAGAATTAACCGTAGTTAATTTAACTTGCAAGAAATTTTGGTAAGTTACACTCTATCTCCATGTCATACTCACAAAACAGCTCCATCCAACACCTTTGGTGAGCGTCGAGATTGGGCTGCGTGAAGAGGTGGCGAAGACTTAGGTGGTCTGTCTTGAGTGTGAATCTCTGACCAAGCAGAAAGTGCCTCCATCAAACCAAAGCATGCACAACTGCCGCAAACTCGAGATCATGAGTCAAATAATTAAGCTCATAATCCTTAATTTTGCGAGATTCAAAAGCCACTACTTCGCCCTCCTGCATCAACAAACCTCTAAGCCCTTTTAAAGAAGCATCCGTGAAAATGAAAAACTCACCATGTGGTTCCAGCACTGCAAGGATAGGTGATGTAGTGAGACATTCCTTCAGTGTCCTGAAGGACTTCTCACACTTGTCCGACCAAACAAACTTCTTCCCTTTCCGCTGAAGGGAAGTGATGGGGTGTGTAATCCGAGAGAAGTCCTGAACAAATCTCCTGTAATAACCTGCTAATCCCATGAAGCTGCACACCTCAGTCACAGTAGTGGGTGCTGGTCAATCCATAATAGCTCTAATCTTGGAAGGATCGACGGTGATACCTTCCCCAGAAATGATATGACCCAAATATTGCACCTCCGTTTGAAAGAATGCACACTTCTCCAGGTTCCCGTAAAGTTGCTACTCACAAAGACTCTGAAGAACCTGGCGAAGGTGCCCCTCGTTCTCCTCATGCATTTGTGAGTAAATCAAAATGTCATCAAGGAAGATGAGTGCGAAGAGATCTAAGAAGTTCCTAAATACCCCATTCATCAAACTCATAAATACTATGGGGGCATTATTCAAACCAAAAGGCACCACTGTGAACTCATAGTGGCCATATCTCATACAGAAGGTGGTCTTATTAATTTCTGCCTCCAAAATCCTCAGCTGGTGGTAGCTTGAATTAAGGTCTATCTTAGAGAAATTTGTGGCTCCCTTCATCTAATCAAACAAATCATCAATGCATGGAAGGGGATAACGATTCTTGATCATTACTTTGTTCAGCTAGAGGTAATCAATACATAACCGCAAGGATCCATCCTTCTTCTTTACAAATATCACAAGTGCAATCCAAGGGGACACACTGGGATGAATTAGTCCTTTCTCCAAAAGGCCCTCAAGTTGTAACTTGAGCTCGCAGAGTTCTGGGGTGGTCATCCGATAAGGTGCTCGTGAGATAGGATCTGCTCCCGAAACAAGATCTATATGAAAATCAATCTCACGTGGGGGTGGTAACCTTGGTAGCTCCCCTGGAAAGACATCAAAAAAATCTCTCAAAATGGGATGGTCATATAGCGATGGTCCACTAGACCCATCTTTTGATTGGTCACTAACTGTGACAGTGAACATCTGACAACCTCGTCACACACACCACTTAATCTGCATAGCAAAGATGGTGCAAATAGAAATGGGTCTTATGACCCCCGTTATCACTGCCTCAACTCCTAGATCATTTGTACAAGATATGACCTTGTGGTAACAATCCATTATGGCTATGTGCGCAGATAACTAGTCCATGCCCAAGATGACTCCATAAGATCCCAATGGAAGGATACGAAGATCCGAGGTAGTGGTGAAAGCTCCCAAATCCACCACACACTCCTTAACTAAGGAGTCTACAGATATCTTGGCTCCAGAAGCCATCTCAACATCCCAACTATGACCTTGCCTAACTGCCACCATCCTACATCGCTCTACTAAAAATGGTGTAATAAAAGAATCAGAAAAACCATAATCAAACAAAATGGAGGTAGGAATACCACCAATGTTACCTGTAGTCTCAATAACCATACTCTGATGCTTTGTCTAGCAGTTCTCAACCACTGCGTACATCCTATGACTGCACCCCATGTCACCAACAGTTGGCTCTGAGATTTGTGTCTTACCCTTGCTATTAGGGTTCTGTGGGTAGTCTCTCCAAAAATGTCCAGTAACGCTACACCCAAAACAACCACCTGATCCTCTCCCTTGAGTAGCAACTCCAGTCAGTGCCCTAGAGGGGTGTGTTATGGACCTTGATGACCCTATTGTGGACTGATGAGGTATCTGCTGGCGAGCTCCTACTGACTGAGCTCTAGGTGCTTCTTATATCCTAATGGGACCCCTAGGAGGAGGCCCCATACTCTGACCCCTCCATGCATCAAATCTCCATGGAGGTATATATGGTTGGCAAGACTGTTTCTGTGGTATAAAAGATGACTGTGTTGAACCTTGTCCACCACGAGGAAGAGGTACCGACCCCCTCGATCTGTTGTCCTGCATCTGTTGCATGCGGCTCCAGACTCGGTCTCTAGCCTGTTGGGTCTTTCCCCGAGTCTCTTATGCTATATAGGCCTTCTCGACGGCCTCAGCTAATGTATGTGGACAATGGATCCGTACTGCACCTCCTTCAAGCCCCGGATGAACCTGTGGATCCACACTTGCTCATCCTGCATGTAATCAACATACTGGAGTAGATCCAGAAATCTACTCTCATACTCTACTACTGTAAGAGATGCCTACTGGAGGTCATGAAACTCATCTATCCACTATTGTATGAACCTCTGTGAAAAATATTTTCTCTTAAATCGCTCCTCAAAGAGCTCACAGGTAACTGTCTCAGAATCAATATGGAGCTTCTACTCCTCTTTCCTCCACCATATGTCTGCTCCAGCTCTTAGAATATGGATCGCAACACGAGCTTTCATGTTGCTAGAGCAAGGGCAAAGCTTGAAGCACTTGCTCAAGCTCACCAACCAGACCTCTGCCTGAAATCCACCTATGTCACCAGAATAATGAGTTGGTTGTAGCTTCAAGATCTCCCTGATATAGTCTGCAGCGGTGGTTTGGCGACCCTTAGGCCTCTCCACATGCTCATCCATAAGCCTAGGGCTTCGAGACCTATCTCTGTGTCCTGAAACTCGGTCTCCCTGTCCCCTCTACGGTGACTCTACTCTAGCTGACTCCACATGGGATTTCTTTGCTCTTTGATCATCACTGTGTTGAGAAGGTGCCCGAGCCTCATCTGATGGCTCTCTATCATGTCTAGTGGCACGTGCTCCCCCAGACCCTCTGCGTAAGGTGGCATTAACGTCCTGGAGTGTCTATAAAATATGTGGTAGGATGGCTGCTACAGCATGATCCAGTGGTGGTAAGTCTAAGTCTATATGAAAAGACTCCTCGTCCTGTCTGTGCCTCCTGCACAGACCAAGGCAGGAGTTAGTTCTTCTTTCTAAGTTTTATTCAGTTTTTTTTTGTTTACTAAGTATGTAATTTCAACAAGGTTGTTCTCTAGATTTAAAGTGTGCTAGGTTTAAATTTCATGTCTCAAGTTTTCTAGTGTGCCCAATGGCCCAAGCTTTTGAACCACTGCTCTGATACCAAGTGTAACACCCAAAAAAAAAACCCACTTGAGACTTAAGGAACAACCTAGGATTAGATAGGAAAATTATGGAATAATTATTTTTGTTTAAAAGTGTATTCAACCAGGTTACAAGACAACAGTTGTCATAAAAAAGGTTCCAGATAAATACTAATTTAACAGATTATAGTTTTCCTTTATTAACAATTATTAAAGGTCACAAGGTCAAAATTTAGGGTTAGAAAGTTCAATTAGGTTAAGAGGGTAATTTCACACTACACCAATCTCTAACTAGCTTAAAAGATTCAACTTAATTTTTCTAAGAATTAACGCCCTCAAAACTTCCCTAAAACATTCCCATTAGATAGTAAATTTCCGCACATTTTCAATGATATAAAGAAGTCCTCCTAACTCCTCATATTTCTCAAGTTATGGGCCGGTGGACCTTGGGAGGAAAATTTTCCCAAGAGTGGACCTACGGGCCTAGGGAAGAAAATTTTCCCATGCGCGGGCCAGCAGAGTGAGGAGAAAAATCGTGATTTACCTTCGTGAGCCCGACGAGGACACGTGTCGGCTTTACAGCACCCCGGCGGAAAATCGGGCCGTCGGAGCAATTTAAGACATTATGTCTTTTCGGCCGAAAGAGCTAGGGATCAAAATGGTCTGTGCCTCTGCCGACGCCCAAGGTGCCACGTGTTGAGCTCTGATTGGTTGCGGGCCATTGAAGAAAAATTAGGAAATTTGATTTTTTTGAGAAAAAGGTTTAAAGGTTTGAGAATCTCCGCACCTCCATCGACTCGTTGTGAAGACATGTGTCAGCCATCCATTGGCTGTGGGTCGACGGGCCGGTGGGGAAATTTTTAGAAAAATTCTTCAAAAAAAATTTCCAAAACGCGAGAGGCAAAAAGGAACCCACTCCTCCGCCAACGCCATGTGGCATCACCTAATTGGTTGCGGGCCGGCAGGGAGGCGAAGGAAACATAGAAAAATTTCCCAATAATTTTTCGAAGTGCTAAGTTAAAAAAGGGATCTGCTCCTCTGCCAATGCCTCGTGGTACCACATGGAAGCCTCTGATTGGCTACAAGATGGCAGGGCCATGGAGGAAACTTAGAAAAATTTCCCAATTTTTTTTTTAAACGCAAAGGTTGAAAAGGGTTCCGCGCCTCCGTTGTTGCCTCGTGAGGCCACGTGGCAGCATCTGATTGGCTGTGGGCTGGCAGGGAAAATTAGCAAAAATTTCCCAAAAAAATTTAAAGGCTAAGTTTAATGTTGCAGGATGCCGCGCGACCACGAAAGACAACCAAAAAGGCAAAAGTGGGGCAGTGGGTTTGCGGGGGAAACTTTTCCCAAAAAAAAATTTCGAATAGTTAAAATTTTTATTTTATTTTGACGCCAAATGAAGAAAAACTCCAAAAGGCCATAACTTTTAATAGAGAGCTCGGTTTTGGGAAAACGAGGACTTTTTGGAAAGATCTCAACGTCTTCTTTGCACAAGAGTCATAAAATTTTAATTTTGATAAAGTTTAAGGGGTCAATTTTATGAAAACGTTCTGCATGCTTTACAGTGTAAAATGGTAAATTTTAACATATAAAATTTTGTTCAATTTGATCTTCTTCCTCTCTCAACATGTCAAACAGACATGGAGAATTGTTCTTAGATGGGTTTAAGAAGTATTTCAAGATTCAATTGGTTTTATTGAGTTCTAATTTGAAAATTTTCAACTTGGACAATAAAACGACAGCAAAATGGTTGATCCCGATTTTGCTAAGTTTTCAAAGGAAATTCATAAGTGCTTTTTCCTAATTGAATTCATTCATACCCTAACATGTTCAATTTTAATGTTGTGTTGTTATTTCTTGACTGCAGGTTCGAACTGTGTGTTTTTGGGTAAAGTATTTGTCAGTTTGATATACAAAACAAAGATCAAATTCTAAACGGTCTACTTGTCATTTTTCATCTTCTAAGTATTAGGATTCATTCCATCTCAACCCAAATACATTTAGTTGATTCAATTCAACTATTCAAAAGCTATAATACATCTCTGATTTCCAAATTTTACATATTTCAAAAGACAAGGTATTACACTTCCTTCATACGCATTTCTTTCTTTCAAACAGATATTACAACTCACATTTAGATGATCAAATTCAATACAATGATGCAATTTGAGGAAGGTAGTGCAATCCTTTATTGATTTCAAATACAACTTTACAAATTTTCTTTCATTCCTCAAATTCTCCATACAGAATAAAATTCTTTCACATTCCTTCAAACGCTAAAAACAGAGTTTATCTCTTTCATATTACAATATACAACTTTCAAATCAATACAACATCTTCCCAAAACAATATTTACAAGTTCATCCACTTCAAGTGGGAAAGGTTATAATAAGGTTTCCTTTCACAAGGAACTATCAAACTGTCTTTTTCTCAGCTCCAGAACAGCAACATGCAGATTTCACATTCTTCTAATTTGATCACCACAAGAGCAGGGGAAAAGCAACGCTCTCTACCCAACCAAGACATCTAATGAAAAGGAGAAGCCATCCTTCTTCATTGGCCCCCGAGCCCTAACAACAATGCAATAAAAGGTGTGATCCAACTCATGGCAACAATAGGCTTCCACAAACACACAAGCAACATTTTCATAATAAAAACACAGTCCAAAATAGAATGTAGTTTACAACTACATTAAAGCATGACAAACATTACTAAGGCTTCATCAAGCAAGCCAAAGGAGAAATAAACTTAGGGGATGCTACTTGTGCTTCCCAAACGGGAAATGGGTATCACCACCTAATTTCAAACTACCAAAATATAGTATATCAAAGCCCTATCATGCCCTTATGCCTCCCCCAAGTACCCCTTATTCCTCACATTTCCTTATGCCTCCCCAACCTTTTATGGCACCCCATAACAAGTAAAGAAATGTACGTTATTTCTTTGTAAGGTGGAACCCAAATCCCAACTCCCTCCACACTTATACCTCCCCAAAAAACTTGTGCCTCCCACAAAATAAACCCCATAGTCTTTTCGTACACTATTCCTAGGCCATCTACCCGACATCCCACAAACATGCCAAAACATTCACAACAATAACAATTTCATAAACAGAAAAGAAGCATTACAAGAGCCAAGCTCTTACCTCTCCATGATGGAGTTGTTCCAAGTTTCAAAACAAAAAGCTTTAACCCAATGCAAGCAATCCAAATCGGCCAAGCACAAGCATGCAACAATTTTTCAAAACTTCTCCAAAGCAAGAGCTCCAAAAACACAAAAGGATTCACCCCAAAAGGAGTTTCCAAAAGTGAAGCTAGCCAAAACAATGACAAGCAATTCAAATTTTGTAGAAGAGGGAAGAGAAGAGGATGAGGTGGATCCATGTAGGATGCCACATCACACATCCTCAACCCCAACCCAAAAGTCAACTTCAATCTCCAAGACACAATAAATAAGTAGGTGAATAAAATGACAGTCTTACTTATGCACTCAAATTAAGCCCATATCCCAAAGGACTGAAATGAATTTCAAGCAAGAAGTGCAATTAAAACATTCAGCTAGGCTTACAAGGATGCATAATGAAAGCTAGATTTAAACTCTCCAACCATAGGTAAGGTTGGTATGCAAATTTAAGAGGTATGGGACAAGTTTAACTTGTCCCACAAGCCTCCAAAGTTAGTCTCTAAGGACAAACTCAAATTTCCAAGATGATGAAGTGTTTCACACTCAAAAGTTAACTTACACATCACTTACACATCTCTTACAAAACTTTAATTCAAGGCCAACAACTCTATTAATTACTTTCTTATGACATATTTTAATAAATTAACTTAACAACATGATTACTCACAATATTACACACCATTTAATGAATAATGAAAGGGTCAATGCACCACAAAATAACACATGCAAACATAAACAAAGGAACCAATAAATAATTACACATAACCCCTTGGTCACATTTAAAGGTGATCCCCCCCATGGGAATCCCTAACACACACAAACACGCACAAACAAATACTAGTTGCCATGGTGACCTTGTTGAATTCATCTAGAATTCCAATGTGGTTGGTCTCCAATCCCCCGATGTTTGTTGTGATATTTTAACCTGCAAAACACAAATACCTCCATCGGCCTCATGGCCATATCAGAACATCCAAAGTAATATAAATAAAATTCCAAAATCATCTAGATATATGAATCACAACAACATCCAAGCAACCAACAAGATCATTTGCAATTTTACCCAACAACTATATCATCATCAAATAATTTCCATTTCCAGGTCTACTCATAATACCCAAATATCACATGTCCGAACAACATCCATAATATAACCACGTCAAACAGCATATCATCATCTGTTTATAAAAAAAATGTCTCTAATAATCATCATGCATCATAACTAAATCAAGGTCAACAATGATCCATGATCTAACATCTAATATCATACTATAATAAGGTCCATAATCATGTCCATAATATGATCAGCAGTATCATGATTAGTATCAAAAAGGTGTCAAAGGGAAGTGGGCACTACACAATGGTTTTAAGCTTGGTTTTTTGAAAGCAAACTTGTTGTTTTATTATTTTCCCCCTCTTGTGCATTTTGGAGGCATGCTCCCTCTCTCTCACATGGGCTTGGAGGGAGGCTAACATGCCCTCCTTTTGAGCAAATGACATGTGATGATGCCTATTGGTTTGGAGGACAACCAAGCATCTTCCGATGGAGGTATTTGGAGGTCTTTCCGTTGGATTTGGAGCTTATTTTCCTTTCTTGGATATATGAAGTAATTCAATATAGAATTTGTCATGTTGTATCCATATGTAGGGAGGCTTTTCTACTATTTATGTTGAGTTGTTTAGCTTCTTGATAAATTGTCAAAAGGAGAAATATGTATATGTGTGTAGAAATGGAATGAAAATCATAATGTTACTTTTCTTGTAGTCCATGTGTAGAGCAAGGAAGATAAGAATTAATTATCAGGTAGAAGAAGTTCTTGTCATACTTTGGTCTCTCAATAGATCTTGTTAGAAACTAACTTCTTTAATTTTTTGGTTTCACCACTCTAAAAAAAACAATGGGTGAAAGTATGTAGATTGTAAGAAAATATATCTATCTCTAAATTAGATGGAATCGTAAGCCTTATTTCTTTCTTGTCTGCCTTAAATCAAGAAAGTAAGAAAACACCATATTAGCTGAGCCCCTTAAGCAATTCAACTATGAGATTGAAAATTATTATTTTTGGTTCGTTTCAACACTTGGTTGTGCCCGTGGCATTTTTGAAGACTTCTATTCATTATTGTTTTCCAAAAGAAATTTGTTTTGTGATTTAAAGATATCACGGGGGTAAGTGAGTTATTGAGCCCAGTGTGGATATTTATAAATCTATGTTTCAGAAATAAATTTGGATTATTATAATGTGTTATAATGATTTTTACTTGTTCTATGATTGTGAAGCAGATGAGACAAATGGAATTTGTAAGTTGTATCTCGAGTACCAAAAAAATAAAAAAATGGACTAGTGGACATATACATAACCATATTGCTCGTTGTCTCACAAAAAAATAGAAGAACGTAGAACTCCTCATTTCAAGATGTCTCTCGGAAAGATATATTTTTTATTTTGAACACTTATAAATACACGGTAGAATAATTTAAATCAAAATAAGGGAATGTAAAATTATCCTCTATCTTATAGATGGATCTCAGAATATGGATATCTACATAAAAATTATATATTTTACACTTACGAGAAAGGAGAAGGCAAGATAACATTAACTAGAAACATTGCTTTGATATAAATATATATATATATACATTAAATTCAGCTTTTCTCCATGAATGAATGCGCCCCACCCCAAACATGTAAACTAGAAAAATTTAAGGTGTTAGGGAGTTGAGGGAATAAAGTAGAGACAGTGTTAATATTAGGGTTCTTTATTATCCCTAAGATCAACACTAGAATTTGGGGCTTAGATTTATCTTTGTTTTCCCACTTGCTTAAGGGTCATATAATTTGACTCTTTCTCCCCTTTGTAATTTAGTGAGTAGGTTATTATTATTATTTTCACATTCTCCACTTTCCTGGCTGAAGTAATTCCATTATAACTAAATTTAAGCGATAAGGTGGTGTAGGATCTCTTCTTCTTTTATTTGACGTAATGGATTGATTTTCCTCCTAAATGTGTATAAGTTTACCATGGGAAAAATAACATACCACAACTTACCCAAATATTCATTGTTAATTTGGTCTTGAAAGGATTCATATTTATATGAGGCATTTTCTCTGTTAAATAGATTGATCGTTATATGGGAAAAGCATATGCTCTCACTTTACCATACTAGGTGTCAAATATAATGTTGTTATATTGAATTGAAGTATTACCTCCACAATGTAAATCAAGGGAGGGATGCATTCCTATAGCTGGATAAATGTTATTGGTCTATGATGATAAGACTTTATTATTAAAAAATCACAACTCACATAGTAACCACCATGGATAGATTAACACTATGGTTACTTCCTCACTCTATATTGGATCCAAGATGTTATAAAGCAAACTCATATAAAGTAACTCCCATTTATAACATAATAAAAATTTGGTGTACATCCACTCACCCCCCCATTCAAGTAAATGAGGGTTATTTAAAAGTAAAATAATATGAATACACGATTGAGGGAAATATCTTTCTTCGTCGTTGAGTAAAAATCTAACCAAACCGTCAATCTAGAACCATTATCTTTCCACTTATTAAACCATTAAGGGAACCGTAGTTCTACCTTGTGCAACGCGACGTTGTTTGGTTCCACTTTTGTAGAAGTTGATCTATGATGACTCAATATGGGACTATTAGATTCAGTTGATATGACTAAGGCATTCCTGATTCATGTTTATTCCTTAGTGGAGTCTTTGGGATTGAAGCAATCAGGGTTAATGAAATGAAATGATTAAAAAAATTGTTACCATGCAAGAATGATTCAACTACCCTCCCCCTCTTGATGGCAAAGGTCGAAAAAACATTAGTAGTATTGCAAGCATGGACAATATTTTTGAAATGTAAATTTCACTGCAATTATTCCTGAGTGCCTTTAAGAAACAAATACTTTAATTGGAATGGTAATGATGTAATCCTTAATACTTAGTCAATATAATAAAATGTTTCAATTTTTACGACATAGTTAGACAAGTTCTTGGGCCATGAAAATCGTGGGCGTGACAGTTGGTATTAGAGCAAAGGTTCAAACACTTGAACCTCTGGGTTAACTTGGTAAGAGTATTGTGTTTTTGTCGACATGTGGGTTTTTTGTGTTGAGGTTTATCTGTGTGTTATGGGAATCATATGAGAATGTACTCAGGTCCATTTTTTGAATATGCATGTGGCTCCTGACAAACATATTGTAAACGATACCCAGCCTCATGCTATAGTTTAGCATTGTGTCAAAAACCTGCATAGAACACCATTGGATGGTTTTTTGTTTTTATTGGAGCAACTTTTTGGGAATAGTGTTATGATTGTCACTTAGAAACCATTGTGGAGAATATATGGAGATTTGTTAATCGTTCTTGAGACTTATAACATCATTGGTTAGGACATTTGGTTTTGGTATTTGAGAGTGGTTGTATGTATTATTAGTTTTGGTGCCTTGGAGGCTTATTATTTTCCACCTAGGAGAGCAGATCTCATGACATATATCTTATTGGATCCATATTATTTTTATATACTGAGATATGCACTCGATGATTAGTATGCCTACATGAAGCCCACGAAAGGGTTAGTAAGTGTGATGTGGATATTTTCATTTGTGTTATATTTGTAAACTTGAAATTTCCAGACCCAGATTTTGTTGATTTGATTATTGAAAAAGCTTTGAGGATCTTCTTGTTATTTTTGGGTTTATTGCGATATTTTTTTGGTTTGAATGCGGCTACTTAGCCATTTATTTTGACTACTGAGATTTTATGGATTTTATCTCTATTGGTGACTCAGAGCTTTATTGTTTTTTTAGGATACTTGGCTAAACTATTGTCAAGGTTGTTACATGGTTTTTGGTGTCTGATTGTGAGTTGGTTCTACTTTGTTTATGTTGTGTTCTCTTGTCGTATGGGGGTATGCCCAAGGTGTCATGATTGTATGTTTGGGGCTATAGGACATGCCCTTGGTTTTGAGGTGACGCGGCTCTATATGCCTAGGACCATGGAGTCACCCGACCTAACTCTGATTCTGGACACTATATCCTTCTTTGGTGGAGTGACACTAGTGATATTTGGTCCTCCTTTGGTGGAGAGACATACTTGATTATGAGTCCTCTTTGGTTGAGAGACTCCTGTGATTTCTTTGGTCCTCTTTGGTTGAAATACCCCCTTGATGCTCTATGTTCTCTTCGGTGGATTGGATTCTATGTTATGCAGTATGGATCAATGGGTTAGCTTCTATGTTATGCAATATGGATCAATGGATTGGCTTTTATACTATTCAATATTGATCAGTGGATTGGGTAGTGATTTTTTCTTAACATTTCTTTCTATGATGATATTCTTCACCATTGGGATGGTTATGGTAACCAATACAAACTTTATGGATTATGTATAGGATGGTTCACTCTTTCATAGTTATGGTTACTGGAGGATAGTGTACTTTTGGGATACAAGGATTCACATATAGGTTTTCTAGAAGTTATAACTTTGTATTATTGTCTTTTGTGGGAGAAGATCGACATTTTAGACCATAATGTGTTCTCTGGAAATTACCGGTATAATTGAGTTCTTTTAGGCATCATGCTTAAATAAATGTGCCTATCTTGGTCATGAGGACCCATTGATAGAGGTAATTGTGTCTCTCTCTCTTGTTTTTTTTAAGTATACCACATTATAAATCCAATTGTATTGAGTGTAGGCTTTGACGGTTGTGTTTCAGGTAATTTGTCTCGACCCAAATTTTTGGTATGGGGGTGTTTCTTGGTGAAATAGTGTGAGACATTTATAATAAACTAACTATTTCATATTGGAATCATAATTGGTGATAAGGTTTTGGCATTGATATTTTTGGTAACCACTCATTAAATGATCATATGTTAGGGGTTATTCCATAGATACTCGTTCCTCTCTACTACTGGGAACAAAACTCTTTAAACTCTTGAAAGTGAACCTTTATCTCCATAATATAGTATGCACCAATCCTTTCGTTGTGACTTTTGAGAATTGTTGGGAATGCATTAGTAATACTTGAAGTTCTTGGGAAACCCTTTTTTGAGAATTGTTGGGGATGCATTAATAATACTTGAAGTTCTTGGGAAACCCTTTTTAAGCTCAGTATGTTTTCTTTCATTTAATAGTCACTTGTTTAACTTTGGTTTCCTTGTACATTATAATTTGCTTTACTTTTTAAAAGATATGTGGTGAATGAAATAAACATGAACCTTTAAGGACTTTATTCAGGAGACATAATTTTCAAAACTTAATGAATTAAATATAATGTTTCAAAAAATGGTTCCTCACTCTAATTTTTTCTTAAAAAGGGGGAAATAATAACTATGTGAAAATAAAAAAGTATTCTCTCAATCCCCTCTCATTTCTCTTTAGAAGTAAAATGCTTATGCATATCTCACATGGTAAGGCGAGGATCATACCCACATTGATGTTGGTACTTGGTATTGTAAATTTATGAGATGATATGGATGAAAAATATAACAACTGAAATTTACAAAAGTTAAACTTATAAGCATACTTATAACTTATAACCATGTTTAAAATTGGGAATAATTTATGCAATCATGATCATGCAAAATGAATTAATAAACAACCTTGGTGAAATGAAATTATTGGTTATACCCCTAAAATATGAAAGAGACATGATCTAAATGATGAGAACAATTGAATTATATACTTTTCATCTCATGGTGAACTTTTTATCTCAGATGCATACTAGGTTTGGTTGTAATATTGATTAGTGCGTTTTCCATGTTTTACTTTGATATAACAAAAAAAATTATAAACATATACAAAATGTGTATAAGCATAGATAAATGTTGGATTTCATTTAGACCTTCCATTAATTTTTATGGTTTTCACGACTTATGTATAAAGGTTTTATTACCTTGATATATCTATAACCTTTTAATAAGCACATTAGTTGACCTTACATTTGAATAGGCTAAACGTGGCAACTATTTTAATCACTCGACCTACCATAAATGATGGAATCCCTTAAAGATAATGGTGCATCTAGCATTATAATGCACTTTTGGATTTGATTGTGTGTAGTTCACCTTGATGAGATCATTATTTCCATCGTAACACTATTATTTTATAGCTCAATAGGTTTGTAACTTATATGACCCTTTTCAGAAAACAAGCTCGTATCACTAACCTTACGGGAAGTACAGTCCCTTTGGACTTAGTGGGTCATTGGTGACCTAGCATAATTAACAAGTAAAGCAACATATGTTAAGGATATGGAGAAATATTGGGATCTTCCTTTTCTATTTGAAGGAAATGTATTGTTATTCCTCTTGATCGCCATGAGAAGTAAAAAGGGCAAGTTGTTTGCGTGATCACATAAGAAATATGTTAGAGAGTTACCCTAGTAACCTTACTAAGCTTTGAACCCCTTGAGACATCTAATCCACTCTTCTCATTTGAGTTTCCTTATGGGGTAAAATGTTTATACTTGTGACCATTTTAAACTTCAAATGAGTCATGTTGTGTTTGAAACAAATTTAATACTATTATTAGTAGATGTTGGTGGCATGTTTAGGAGATATGGTAGTATGGGCATCAGATTAGTAAGATATGACTTTGATTTACTTTGGACCAAAAGAAAATTGTACCATTCTCATGTGGTTGTCTAAACCAAAATAATTGTACATGATATGTGACTTAGGAGTAAAGGATCAAGCTAATGAAACCCTAAGCAAAAGTTTGTGAATTATTCCAACTATGTGGTTATATGGGGGATACTCTAGTTAAATAATATGTATCTTGGATGTGTTTTATGCACCCTTGTATACACTTTTGATTATTTAAAATCTATCACCCTTGTCATCAAGCCTTGTTTTGCATGGTCCCGACCTTGTTGGCCCTTATGGGAAAATGCTAAATCTCATACATATTTGAAGGTCAGGGTTGACAGGTTGCTTTTGTGATGTATAAGGAGGAAAAACCGTGAAGTGTAATTTCACACAAGATGGAAATATCATCCTTCTTATTTGAGGTATATAACACCATAGGTGGCTCTGTGCATGTCTTGTACGCACAACTTACCAATCCTTCTAAGATGACAAGTGTTGTTCGTTAGTATCTCTAGCAAAACAAATTGTGAGAAATGTCAGTTATATTTTTACTATCATATGTTGTAAATAAACCATAGAGAATATTGTGTTGACAAGGATATCGATAAATTCCCTTTAAATAACTTCAGTACTCTTGCCTATTGGTATCTATTTCCTTTATCTTTTCTTATGTTGAACTAAGTTTCGTTTTCAATGGAATTTTTTTGCTAAGGAAAAAACCAACCACACGGAAGTCGTGGCGTCTAAAAGGGTGTGTTTTCTTACCTCTTCCATAGACTTCCAGGAGGAAGTTTAATTTTAGGTGAGGGCGATGTAGTGCCCTCCAATTTTGGTCTTTTGTTTGAAGATTGAATCTACGATACATTCATGTTTGAGACATTTATGTGGATAATCAAATGTTACTTGAATTAAATTACCATGAGTTGTATATTATCTCTTGTGGACCTTTCCTAGATAGGATGGCATATGGGGTCTGCAAAGCTAATTTACCACCTTATCCTTACCACTTGGTTTTGATATAGTGATATGGGTATTTTTGATCTAGGGTTTACACAAGTTGCATTATGGTTAGTGATTCAAATATGTCTATTAATTTATCTTCTCCATTTGGAATGTGCTAACCTAACTTGACAGGTGGTGTATGAGGCACACAATGCCAATATTGTTTCCATTATTTCTTGTTTCGGTGTTGTTAATATGGATGTTGTAGAAATAAGATATAAATGGATTATGTTTTATATGCTATAGATGTATTTAGTTTTTGGTTAGTATCTTTATATGAATGTTAATTGATGTTTTAACTTGAAATTTGATTTGACCATCTAGATGTATGTAAAATCATTTCATTTGGTTTATTGTATCAACCGGGAATGATGACATGTGAATCAAGTGTGCAGATTACAGGTTCACCATAGGAGAACGTGGGATTCAGAGATACAACTCCAATTTGCACAAGTAGCCAACTGGGTTGAGACCTCCCCTTTGCTTGGTTTTTCATTTGGCCTTGTGTTTGTGTTGTGATTATTACGGACACCCTTAGTGGTTCCCTCTTGAGCCTTATTGTATTAGTTTTTGTCTAACCCTTGTTCTAAGTTAGTTTATGGGCATAATGGTTCCTACTTGTGTTAAGGATGATTAATTATTGTTAATCATGTTCTTAGAGGTCTGGGACAACTTAAACATTAGTTGGGTGGGCTTACCACCTCTCCATGTGTCCCATTTTTTCCAAAACTGAATTTGGGATAAAAATGGAAGCTGTAAGTGTTGATTTTTGTGTTGTGAATTTCATTTTCACCAAAATGGACCCTATGGGTAGAAGGGTCTTTTTCAAGGCTCTAATGGGCTTTTCTCCCATTTGAGCCCGTTTTGTCCACATCATTATTAATGAACTTGATTTGTGAGTCACACTAGAGTGGAGGAAATTTAGTATTAAATTTTAATTTGGGATTTTTGGGGAATTCTCTTCCATTATTATTTTTTTCTTTTGTTGGATAGGGACTTGTGGGAGTCTTGTTGGGAGAGGGAAGAGGGTGACACATGTCAGCCTCTCATTGGTGAGAATCCTTGGGGGAATTCTCTTCATATACTTGTTAGTGCAAAATCAAAGCACCCCCGAATGTCCTGAGTCTGAAATGGGGCATTCAGTGTGATTGCACAACATTGGACCATCTCTCAAGTTTTTGGGACTTGCGGACTTCAGATGGACCTCCAGAGAAGGTTGGTTCCTACTTCCTAATCTACCTGCCACCAACTACTCCAGTGTAGGCAAAACCTAATCTATCCTAATCTAACCATTCCAAGGAGACATGGAGAGAGAGAGGGTGAAAGAGAGCCTACACTAAGCGGTGATACACCAGAAAAGGAAGCGGCTGATCACAAATCCAACTACCTGAAGTGGAGAGAGGTGAGTAGAGGAGGGGGTGGACAGGATGCACCACAAACCATAGATGAATTTCACACGGAACACCACTTCAAAACCCATTAAGCACAACTCCTAGAACCTGGGATAAACATTAGAGTATGCACAATATACCCTGCAAAGATGAAAGGTAAGAAGAGACAATAAAATGAGCAAGGGATGGACAAGATGCATCACAAAAAAAAATTATTGCTCCAAAAGCTACATGGTACATCATCAGTGGGCAAGGGGAAAGAAAATTCCATTACAGAGCCATGAAAGGAGGCTTAGACTCCGCATTCTACCCTAAGGAAGAAAGATAGAGGGGGGGCAGGAGAGAAACAATGACCAACCTTTCAAAAAAAGCCCCTCCTTTATAATATATAGAAGAATGAGAGAGAAGGAGAGAGGGAAAATCGAACTCTAATCCAACCACCCCTGTAATGCATTAAATTCCAGCTACTCCAACCACTTTAGAAAGCATTGAAATCCACCTGTAACAGTGATGGGATTTACTGCAAGACCCATGCCTCTGTTGTTGTCCCTTACAAGGTAAGAAAGAGGCCCATTCTTCATCATGGCGGCAAGTGGGAGACTTGACAGTCCCCAAAAATAGTGGGCCAAAACATTAATGGAGGCAAGTGAGAAGCCGATGTCGAGAGCTTTCTAAAATGTCCTTTCCCGCTCAAAATCAAGCTCCCAGTCAAAATATATGGTTGTCTGAAAGTTGAGGTCGCAGGCATGCAATATTTAAAAGAGTATGTCTGTACATGATCCATGTGGCAGCCTCGCGCATCTTGAAGATTCATCCCCTACCTTTCGCTTCTGAAACTACACCGGATTGACATGTGGCGGTTTTTGCGGACTCCTCTGTGTTCCTTTATATTTTGCCTGAGTCCCTCTTGTTGGCAGAGACCATGTGTCTAACCTGAGACATGTGGAGGCTTCGCGCTCATTTAGAAACTGCCCCGAGATTTTTCCTTAGAAGTTGCGTGAACGAGACACGTGGAAGTCTCCGTAGGCTTTTGGACTTTTCAATGGCCGACTTTACCTCTTCGGACTTTGAGACACGTGGCGGGTTGGTGCTCATTTGGGAAATGCCTTTTGGGTCATGCCTTTGAAATTGCTCCAAAGAGACATGTGACTCTTTCCGCAGCTCTGCCCCATTTATTTGTGTTTTGGCTAAGTCCCTTTTGTTTGGTGGGGCCATATGTCTGACCTTGGACACGTGGAGGCTTGGTGCTTGTTTGGGAACCCGCTCCGAATTTTACTTTTGAAGTTGTGTAGTGCAGACACGTGGCTCCTTCTGCCTGCCTGCCTCTGTTGACTTTTCAATGACCAATTTTTCCTTTTCGGGCCTTGGACATGTGGAGGGCCAGTGCTTGTTTGAGTCTCTATTGTGGGTCACGCCTTTGAAATTGCATTGATGCAACACTTGGCGTCGTCCGTTGGCTCTTTATACTTAGTCGATTTGGGCCTCGATCCATTTGACTTCTGATGGACCCAAGACACGTGGAGAGTTTGCACATGTTTGGGAACCCACTCTTTGGACCCAGCCTTGGAGTTGCGCTGATGAGACATGTGGAGGCTTCCATCGACACCCTTATACTTAGTCATTTTAAACGATCAGCTTTGTCCCCCTTTTGGATCTGGGACACGTGGAAGCCTCGCACTCATTTGGAAACTCACTCTAGATTTTACCTTTAAAGTTGCGCCGAGTCGACACTTGGTACCCTCCACTGGCTTTACCCCATTTTGAATTTTCAACTGTCGACTCTGTCCCTTTTCAGACCTGGGACACATGGAAGCTTGGCGCTTGTTTGGAGTCTTCGTTTGAGATTTTATCCTTGGAGTTGCGCTGATGAGACACGTGGCACCCTTCGCGGGTTTGTGACTTTTCAACAGCTGATAAGACCACTTGGGCTCACAGGCCCACACTTGAAAATTGTGCCATTTTGTGAAAAGTGTAAAAGTTCCAAACTCCCCTGCAAACCCACCGGCCCGCATTTATATTTGGGAAAAATTTCCTCCGCGGCCCCTCAAACTTGCTTTTGGCAAAAATTCATCATTGGGCCCACCGGCCCACATTTATACTTATGCCCCTTTGGGAAAAGTGGAAAAATGTCAAAATATCTCCTGCTGCCCTGTCAGTCCGCAATTTTCAATTGGCCAAAAATCTTCCCTAGGCCCGTCGGCCCATTTGTGGCAAAAAATCCTTCTAAGGCCTGTCGGCCCGTAACTTAAAAATATGAAGAGTTAGAAGGACTTCTTTATATCTCTGGAAAGGGGACAAAATTTCCTATTTGAAGGAAATGCTTTCAGGGGGCCTTAAGTGCTTAAAATATTTAAAAATTCAGATTGAAGCAAAAAAGGGGGAAAATGGTGTTAGTTGACCCAAAATAAGTGTGAGCTTATTTTGGTCAACAATACCTCCACTTATATGCTTGGGGGAACTTTTTGGTCTCATTTTTTTGCATGGGGAGTTTGGGGGAGAGCTTAGAGAGGAGCTTGGAGCTTGGAGGGCTTGACTTGCAATTTTGAGTTGGATGTTCTTACTTATGAGGTGAATCTCACAAATTTATTTTATTGATTTAGCTTAGGAATCTATGTTTGTTTTCTTGGCTATGTTTTGGAAATGGGTATGAAGGTTGCCTTAAATGCTTTGCTTCTTAGTTCTCCATCATTTTTCCTCCTTTTGAAATGCATAGAAATATATTTTGGATGTATGGGAAGCCATGGAGGCTTGTGGTAGCATGAAAATGTGTTGACACTCATTTGGTTATATAGGAAAATTTGGGTGCCACGAGTTAATTCCATTTCTTTTCTCCCTCCTCATGAAGTGTTGTCAGGCTTTGTATGGGTGTAACAATGGTTTTGAGCTTGGTTTTTTGAAAGCAAGCTTGTTGTTTTATCCTTTTCCCCCTCTTGTGCATTTTGTAGGCATGTTCCCTCTCTCTCCCATGGGCTTGGAGGGAGGCTAGCATGCCCTCCTTTTGAGGAAATGGTATGTAATGATGCCTATTGGTTGGGAGGACAACCAAGCATCTTCCTTTGGTGGTATATAGAGATATTTTTGTTGGATCTGGAGCTTATTTTCCTTGCTTAGAGATATGGAGTCATTCAATCTAGAATTTCTCAAGTTGTATTTGTATGTAGGGAGGCTTTCTACTATTTCTGTTGAGTTGTTCAACTTCTTGATAAATTGTCAAAAGGAGAAATATGTATATGTGTGTAGAAATGGACTGAAAATCCAAATATCACTTTTCCTGTAATCCATGTGTAGAGCAAGGAAGATAAAAATTAATTATCAGGTAGAAGAAGTTCTTGGCATACTTTGGTCTCTCAATAGATCTTGTTGGAGACTAACCTCTTTAATTTTGTGGTTTCAACACTCTAAAAAAAGTCAATGGGTGAAAGTATGTAGATTGTAAGAAAATATCTCTCTCTCTAAATTAGATAGAATCGTAAACCTTATTTCTTTCTTGTCTTCCTTCACTCAGGAAAGTAAGAAAACACCATATTAGTTGAGCCCCTTAAGCAGTTTAACTATGAGATTGAAAATTATTATTTGTGGTTTGTTTCAACACTTGGTTGTACTCGTGGAATTTTTGAAGACTTCTATTCATTATTTTTTTCCAAAAGAAATTTGTTTTGTGATTTAAAGATATCATGGGGGTAAGTGAGTTGTTGAGCCTAGTGCGAATATTTATAAATCTATGTTTCAGAAATAAATTTGGATTATTATAATACCCTTGTTAAAAATATAATGTGTTATAATGCTTTTTATTTGTCATAATTTGTATCTCGATGGATCTTTTCTTATTAATATGACTACATTGGTTACTTGAATACCAAAAAACACAAAAATGGACTAGTGGACATATACATAACCATATTGCTCATTGTCTTACCAAAAAAGTAATTAGAAGAACATAGATCTCCTCATTTCAAGTATGTCTCTTAGAAATATATAATTTTTATTTTAAACACTAATAAATATATAGTAGAATAGTTTAAATCAAAATAAGGGAACGTAACAGTATCCTTTTGGTGTCCTCAAGATTTCACCTTGAAATATGGGATTACCCCTTTAAAAAAATTTGTTCTCTTCAAGTAACAGGTCGTTTTGTGTTTTTTTTTCCTGTAGTTGTTTGCACTGCTATAAGGTATCCCCAGAGAGTCATAAAAGCCACATTCACCAAATACCCACATGTTGAAGCTCACTCAATTCCTTTGCCAGACCTTGTCTACAAGCGTTTTATTTATTTTTATTAAAAAAATAAAGTTCTTTTAAAAATAGATTGAGCTAAAATTGGAGGATTTAGGTTATATAAAGCACTTCACCCCATCATTATTACCACATAACACTCACCCGGGGGGGAAGAATTTTTGTAGATCAGCTAATTGAAGAAATTTTTCGAGCAATTGCCTACAACTTCTTTTGGGTTTTGTTTTTATTTCTTTTTGTCTTTCTCTATTTTCCGTATGGCAATCCCTGTAGCCTATTCATTCTTCCTGCCATACCTTTTACCGGGCCTAGGGTTTTGAAAAACTATCTAGTTTTTTTAATTGCTAATTAATTTTTCTAAAGAAGACTAGAGCTCAGAATTCCTTCAGGAGATTACAAGAGGTTGCTTGTTCCAAAAAGGTGCAATAATGGATTTTATGAAAATAATAAAAATAATGCCACCAATGTGTAGAGCTCAAGAAAAATATACACTTTTAGAAGAAAAAAATGACACCTAAAACGAAGGCATAGAGTGAAAGTTATGGCACTTGCAAGTTTTTGCTGCTACATCTTCCCAAACCCTTTCCAAAAATGGAAAAAAAAAATTCTTCACCGAAAATCCAAAAATAGAAATAAAATGTTGTTGATGAGTTTTCACACAACTTTAAAAGCAAAAGTCATGCAAGTCGCACTTTTTGGGAAGAACAATTTCATAATACAAGTCACATTTTTTAAAGCTGCCCTTCCTCTTGAATTTCCACGCAAAACATGAAAGTCAAATCACTTAAGTGAAAGTGGGAATTTTGGCGCTGCCTGGAAGGTGGGAATTTGGAGGCTACCTAGAAGGTAGAAAATTCCCATGATGGAAGTCAAGTCATTTAAGTGGAAAGTGAATTTTGGAGCTGTCAAGAAGGTAGGAATTTGGAGGCTTCTTGGAAGGTTGTTTTTTCCCATTATGAAAGTCAAATCACTTAAAGTGCTAATGGGAATTTCAAGGCTGCCTAGAAGATGGGAATTTGGAGGCTTCCTGGAAGGTTATTTTTTCCCACAGTGTAAGTTAAATCACTTAAGTGCAAGATGGGAATTTTGGAGCTGCTTGGAAGGATAAAAATTCCAACTTCCTTGCCCTCTCATTTTTCACACAATTCCTAGCCAAAAAGTGCGACCCATTCTGACATAGCTAAATGCCTGAAAGTTGACTTCTTTTAATTGTCAGGAAGCATCCAGTTTTGGCGCCTAGGGTTAGAAAGGCTTCCTTTCTATTATTTTGGCTAACGACATGTTGATGTGAGTGCACAGGGGAATAAAATAATATTTTTAACTTGTTTGGCAGGCAAGTAAAGTCTAAAAATAGAGGGCGGCAGGATTTATAATTAGATCTCGGTGAAGAAATTAGATATTCATGTTATGGACTGCATACTTGTCTAAATTATTTGCGGGAATACTTCATTTATGCCCATATAGGTGAAGAAAGCAGAAATCAATGTCTGATACATTGAATATACCTTCGGAATCGGAGGAAGAAATAGATTTAGCTCTCATAATTGCAAGGGCTTCCGATGAAAATTCATCCTCTTGTTTCTAACGTAGCCCACGTGGAAGTCATTAAATGGAAAATTCCTTTCAGGAGCTGGTGCATGTGCTCCCAATCTTCTAGTTGAAGCCTTCATTGAATTTACTTGTATTTGCCTTCACCCGAAGTGCTTTCCATTGTATATTAATATGGATATAAGAATAAAATAGAAATATATATATATATAAGATTTAGGTATAAAAATATATTTTATGCAGGGGGTGAGTGGCAGGGCCGACCCAACCCTCTCCCTTTTCAATGTAGTTTTTTATAGGGCTCGACCCTAGAAAAAGCATTGTTGCAGGATTTTTTTTTATTTTTTTTCCTCTCACAACCCCCAAGCCTGCCCCATATTCTTTCCCCACTCTGCCCACGCTGCCTCCTCTCTACCTTCACCCGTGCCTTGTGGTTGTGGCATGCTTCATTCCCACATGCCATTCGGCCACACTCCCCCCTCCACCGCCATGGGGCTCAGCCCCTTCCTCTTGGTTGCACCCTAGCTTCCATCACGCAGACTCCTATGTCCTGAGTAGGCCAAAAGGCCTCCAATGGAGGTGCAAGCATCTAAAACATCCTCCTTATATTATATATTATCTTGTTGCTAAACCTAGTTGTCTACAAAAAAATGGAATACATATTCGAGTATATACCATCCCCTTTGTAAATCTTGCAGAGCATAACTGAGAATAAATAAGAAGAAAAATAAATAGAATAAAATTCATCTTGTCTCTATGAAAGAATGCACCCCAAACCTGTAAAGTTGACAAATGGAAGGTGGAGGGAGTTGAGGGAATAAAGTAGAGAGACAATGTTAATATTAGGGTTCTCTATTATCCCTAAGATCAATAGTGGAAATGACAAGAATCTGGGGGCTTAGATTTATCCTTGTTTTCCCACTTGCTTAAGGGTCATCTACTTCAACTCTTTCTCCCCTTTATAATTTAGTGAGTAGGTTATTATTATTTGTTTTCACCTTCTCCACTTGCCTGGTTGAAGTGATTCCATTTTAACTAACTTTAAGCGATAAGGTGGTGTAGGATCTCTTCTTCTTTTATTTGACATAATAGATTAATTTTCCCCCTAAATGTGTATAAGTTTACCATGGGAAAAATAACATACCACAACTTACCCAGATATTCATCGTTAATTTGGTCTTGAAAGGATTCACATTTATATGAGGCATTTTCTTTGTTAAATAGACTGACCACTATATGGGAAAAGCATATACTCTCACGTTACCATACTAGGTGACAAATATAGTGTTGTTATACTGAAGTGAATTATTACCTCCGTAATGTAAATCAAGGGAGGGATGCATTCCTACAACTGGATAACACAACTCACTTAGTAACCACCATGTATAGATTAACACTATGGTTACTTCCTCACACTACATTGGAGCCAAGACATTATAAAGTAAACTCATATAAAGTAACTCCCATTTATAGCATAAGCAAAAGTTGGTGTACATCCACTCACCCCCCCATTCGAGTTAATGAGGGTTATTTAAAAGTAAAATAATATGAATACACAATTGAGGGAAATATCTTTCTTCGTCGTTGAGTAAAAATCTAACCAAACCGTCAATCTAGAACCATTATCTTTCCACCTATTAAACCCTTAAGGGAACCCTAGTTCTACCTTGTGTAACGCAACGTTGTTTGGTTCCACTTTTGTAGAATTTGATCTATGATGACTCAAAATGGGACTATCAGATTAAGTGGATATGACTAAGGCATTCCTGGTTCATGCTTATTCCTTAATGGAGTCTTTGGGATTGAAGCAATCGAGGTTAATGAAATGAAATGATATAAACTGTGTGTTACCATGCAAGAATGATTCGACTACCCTCCCCCTCTCGGTGGCGAAGGTCGAAAAAACATTAGTAGTCTTGCAAGCATGGACAATAGTTTTGAAATGTAAATGTCACTGCAATTATTCTTGAATGCCTTTAAGAAACAAATACTTTATTTGGAATGATAATGATGTAATCCTTAATACTTGGTCAATATAAAAAAAATTGTTTCATTTTTTACAATATAGTTAGACGAGTACTTGGGCCATGAAAATCGTGGGCATTGCAGAAGGAGCGAGATATCCAACAACCCATTTGCTCCTTACATGTCAGGTTCCTGTGATGCCCTACCACACGGAGATACTTTTTCAAATTTTCAAATAAATAAAAAACTTTGCGACTTCCAATGGATGATTTCATTTTTTATTTTTGTCGGAAATGTTGTGTAGGGGTAGAAAAAATGGAAATGTTGTGTGGGGTTGATTTCTATTTCAATTTGTTTTTCTTAAGATCATATTTTAAAAAAAATAACGTCCTAATTTTTCTTACAAAAATCAGAACAATGGAGTCAAGAAAATCTGTACGCGGAGAGCAGGGTTCAAAATTGCACCTGTCCCAGCCCTTCCAGAGGATTCTAAATCATCATTGAAGAGTAACAAACAAATTGCCCTTCAGAAAAAATTTAAAATTTAAAATATAAAAATCAAATAGCATGGTGGAAGTGGAAACATTTATTTCAAAAATTGCAAAAGAATAGTTGTTTCTAAAAATGCCCATCCACGTCTATCGCCACTCGTCAACTAACAACATTTAAAACTACAACCAATCACTAAATCCCAAGAAAAGGTACTAAGAGTGTAATAAAAAAATAGTGCCACAATTTTCTACATAAATTCACATTTGAAGGTTTAAAAGTTAAAATTACTAATAGACTATTGTTGAAACCAAAAGTATTAAATATTGTATGGAGGATTAGATTATAACTTATTGGCTTAGTGCAAAGACAATGTCATGGACTCATAACTCACAAGACCACTATCAGTTAAGAAAATAGTAATAATTTTGATTGTGCCTTACCAACATTTATTTTAATCATATGCCTAATATTTTACCAACTACCTTCGGGTTGATATAGTTCATCATGTGATAGAGCCATTTGGATAAACTCATAGTAACAAATTCCCATCAATAGAACATGTAAGTGGTTCAGGTTTTTTGAAATGAAGGTTTGTCAACATGACTGGTTAAGGACGTTATAACAAGTACCGAATAAAAAATCTTCTACTGCATTTTATTACCACAAGTACAATGCCTAGAAAAAATAAGCTTTGTTTTACAAAGAAAAATAAGAGTTGAAACTTGAAAGGAGGAGAACACTGTTGATTTGATGAGAGCTAGGATTGGTGAAGCACAAGATTCATTTGCAAGGTTTGTTAGACTGAATCTATACATTTAAATATTTTTGTATACAAATTTATTAATGTAAGAAATTTGTATCGTAAGAAACAAAAAGATACCTCGTAATATTTTCTTTAAAACACTTGGATTTGAATTCCAAAAAATAATGCATCTCTCTAAGTCTAGTTTAGTTTTACACACCTCTTCTACTACCACTAAAACACCGAAATACCCCTACATACCAACAAATTCAATAGCTACTACCATATACTCTTTTGGCCTTGTAACCTATTTTTATTTTATTTTAAGGAGGACTAAAAAAGTCTTTCTTTCATTATTTGTTTATCCACCCCTTAATTTTAGTTCATCATGTGATAGAACCATTTGGATAAACTCATAGCAACAAATTCCCATCAATAGAACATGTAAAGTTGAGTGGTTCAAGTTTTCCAAAATGAAGGTTTGCCAACATGACTGGTTAAGGACGTTATAACAAGTACTAAATAAAAAATCTTCTACTGCATTTTATTACCACAAGTACAATGTCCTAGAAAAAATAAGCCTTGGTTTTACAAAGAAAAATAAGAGTTGAAACTTGAAAGGAGGAGAACGGGGTGGATTTGACGAGAGCTAGAATTGATGAAGCACAAGATTCATCTGCAAGTTTTGATAGACTAAATCTATACATTTCAATATTTTTGCATACACATTTGTTACTGTAAGAAATTTCTGAAATTTATAATGTAAGAAATAGAAAAATACTTATTAATCCTTTATTTAAAACACTTGGATTTGAATTCCCAAAAATAATGCATCTCCCTAGGTCTAGTTTACTCTTACACACCTCTTCTACTACCACTACAACATTGAAATACCCTACACACCAACAAATTCAATCGCTGCTACCATATACTCATGTGGCCTTGTATACTATTTTCATTTTATTTTAATCAGGACTAAAAATGTCTTTCTTTCATTATTTGTTTGTCTCCTCGCCCTGCGCCCCCTCTCCGCCACCCCCCACTCCCTCCCCCTAATTTTACTAAAAAATTATAAATCCATTTCCTTTTATTGTTTATTTCAAATTTATGGTTTTCCATAAACAAAATGGTGCTCTCAAGAAAATATGTTTAAATTCATGGAATTGAAGGATACAAGATAGGGATTCAGAGCCTAGTGTAGGAGAAAAATAAATTGTATATCAACATTCAAAAGAAAAACAAGCACCCACATTGAGAAATAATAGAGTCAACTATGATTTAGAATCACTTACAAGGGGGGGAAATTGCATTGATAATTATTGGGGGGAATTGCATGGATAATTATTCTAAGACACTAAACTAGTTAGTTATAGCTACAAGAAATAAGAAGCAAAAACTTCACTAAAGTTTATTGTGCTACTAAATACCATAAACATCTTGCAATGCACAATATTAATGTTGCCATTCGTATGGACTCTTGAAATTTTGACTAGGCCTTCAAATTTAATGGGTGCATCGCATTTTCATTTTCATTTAGTTGTTCGAACTTTGTCACTCTTAAAATATTTATATATTATCAACTGTATTTAAACCCTAACGAAAACAGGTAAGGCAGTAAGATGAAAAGGGACCGGCGGGCAGCAGAAGAGGTTTTATTGATGGTGTCAGCTCTATGGACGAACGCTCAAACCGATGAGACACACACTGCCAAACACGTTGCTCAGTTTTAAAGAAAGCAATCGACTTTTATGACTTGATGCCTACTTGGGGACCTGGTGGCAAAGTGACCGGCTCCTCTGCCCGTGCAGATTCAAATTTCATACATACCCTTGATAAATAGAATGTCATCGTCCTAGAGACCAAAGAAATATACCTATTACCTTCCAGCCCCTAAAATAAATCTGTTGTATTCAAAAATCCATTTTACCAATTCCGGCTCGAAATTTGAGGAAATTTAGGCGTGGCATGTGTCTTTAAAATTCTACATATTTTGAGTACCTACTTTTCGTAAGGTAAAAATTTTAAAAGAATGGTGATATGCTGTCCAAAGAGTCGTACAAATTGCGGACATTAAGAATCTAGGAGAGCGAAATTCTGCGTAAGATGCTGTAATCTTTGGAGGACTGTGCGAATTTGGTGCAGTTTGAGCACATCGGGCCGCGAAGCGAGATAGTTTTACTTCTTTCAGGTAAAATACTGCCTTTGGATTCAAAGCCCCTTAGATTTCTTTTATATTGGTCTTATTTGGCGTAAAATGAGAAAGATTTAGTGTTTTGCGGCAGATATCTTCTCTATTTTTCAGCGGCGACAATTTCTCCGCTGTAATTATGACCCCCCGGCCATGATGACATGGTTTAGCACATCAATTGACAGAATTTTTAAAATTCGGATTATATAGTATCATTTGTTTCGTGAAACGTGCAAATTTAGCTCATTTTACAGATTTGATTCAGAACCCTCGGGCTGGGAGATACCCTGATCTCGATTTGGTGCAAGATTTACTACTATTATATTAGTTTTATCTTAGAATCAAGAAAAAGTTCGGCTATATTTTCCACGGTCTCAGTTTCTACGCTTTAACTATAAAATTCCAGGCTATTAGTTGGCATAATTTGATAAATGTAGAGGTTCATTTTATCTTATATTTTGATACGGTTTAGCATATCATTTGGCATAATTTGTAAATTTAAGGCTCATTTTTGTCCTATATTTGTGGTATTTCGTAAGAAGGTTCATCGTTTGACTTGGCCCGGGAATTCGTTCAACGTTGCGCGGAGAGCCGGGTGGTTGCATTTTTTGGGATAAAAGTTTGCGACTTTCCTGACAAAAAAGAGAGGAGTAAAAAATAAGGCAAAGGATGGCGAGTTCTTACGGAGATTTCCATCAGAAAATAGACTATGTATTTAAGGTTGTTCTGATCGGAGATTCGGCGGTAGGGAAGTCGCAGCTGCTTGCTAGATTTGCGAGGAATGAGTTTAACTTGGATTCAAAGGCCACCATTGGAGTGGAGTTTCAGACCAGGACGCTTGTCATCGATCACAAGACTGTCAAGGCACAGATATGGGATACTGCTGGGCAAGAGAGGTTCTGTTTCTAACTGCTTTGTGATTCTGTGAATGCTCTTTTTTGAAGTTAATTATATAGTTTATTTCTTAAAAATTGAGACGTAAAACCCTAGTGTGGATCAAATTGCATGTAACACGTACGTATTTTGGATAATCCTATGCTACCTGACTGTCTTAAGATTCCAGTCCATAGTTTTCTGGGATGGTAAAATTGACGGATATGTAGTCCCTCAAATTCACACAGGATTTGCACCTGGCATCCTTGTCAGTCAAGGTAAGAAAGCTGCATGCAGGATTGCCCCCTATTTTACCAGGCAAGGACAGGTACTTATTCCTTCAAATTCTCACAGGACTTGCATCTGACCTCTTTATCATCCAGAATTGGATGCGGAATGCTACCCAATTTTAATAAAAGAACATATCTTTAGAGGATTTTGCACCTTATAGCTTGTTTAGGTCGGTAAATTCAACCCTTTTTAAGCTCAGCGGGAGCATGCCCTCGATTTAGATGCCACAATTGAACGGTATCTCTACCAAAAATTTGCTCTAGTCTGGGACCTGACTTCTTTTTCTGTCGAGGTACTCTGCATCCAGAATTGGATGTGGTATATACTTTAAAAATCAACATTTTTTTTCAAGGACGTGAACTTGGGCCTCTTCTTTGGTGGCAACATTGATCTAGCAGTTGAACCTAACCCAATTGACAAGATCTGCTACGAAATCTGCATTGATCTACCCCGTGAGCTCATCCCAATTGACAAGATCTGCTAAGAAATCTGTGTTGATCTACCCCGTGAGCTCATCCCAATTGATAAGATTCCTGCTTATAGTTGCATACTAAGCATAGTAACAATTTGGCATTGGTCAGTTGGTCCTCTCCAATGAATACTCATTTCTTGTCAGTGTTTACTATGAAAACATTATTAAGTCCTTGTTTTTTCATATTTAAAGAAGTTATTGGTCAACACAACTCAGTTAACTTACCACTGCTGTTAAGATTCCAGCCCACAGTTGCATACTAGGGAAACAATCAGCAATTACGCTGATTCAATTAGGATTTAGGGAAAACATATTAAATAAAGCACTAATTAGTTAAAAGTTTATAACTAGCAATTGCATCTCTTGTTTTCATGGTTGTGTTGGAGAAAATGAGCCACGCCCGAACTGTAACAAGTAGCCTACCAAAAAGCTCAAGTCACCAAAAATGCCAGTAGCTCAGCGGTAGAGCACCCAAGCATGCAAAAGGGAGGTCCTAGATTCCAACCCTAGCTGGTCCTTGCAAAATTACATGGAATCAGAGCCAAGCAAGGAACTTTGAGCACCAAAGTGTGACTCAAGTGGGGGTGTTGGAGAAAATAAACCACACCTAAACCGTAACAAGGAGCCTACCAGGAATCCCCAGTCACAAAGGGGCCAGTAGCTCAGCGGTAGAGCACCCTTGCATGCAAATGGGAGGTCGTAGGTTCAATTCCTAGCTGGTCCATGGAAATAAACATGGTATCAGAGCCAAGCTAGGAGCCCCAAGCACCAAAATGTGGCTTGGGGGGAGGGAGGGTAGAGAGGCACACGGCAGGTTGAGCTGTTGGGGAGTCGGGTGTTGGAGACAATGAACCACACCCAAACTGTAACAAGGAGCTTACATAAAAGCTCCTGTCACAAAAAGGGTGGGTTGCTTAGTGGTAGAACACCCAAGCACGCACAAGGTAGGTTCTAGGTTTTAGGTTTTGAGTCCTAGTTGGTCCATGCAAAATAACAGGTTATGCCAATGAGAATGATGGAAAAAATAGAGAAACTAAGACGTCATACATTCATGGGGGGGAATGCAGATAAAACACATATTTTCCAATGACATGGGAGTCAATCTATATCATTTATGAATGGGCAATACATATATGATATACGTTTCAGAAAAAAACAGATAAAAAGCAAAAAAGTCATATATGCTATTAAACATGGTAGAAAGCTGAATCAGATTTGTGAAAAATCAAGGATGGATGTAGAAGGAGATGATGGAGTCATGCGGCAGGTTGAGCTGTTGGGGAGTTGGGTGTTGGAGACAATCAACCACACCTGAACTGTAACAAGGAGCTTACATAAAAGCTCCTGTCACAAAAAGGGCGGGGAGCTTAGTGATAGAACACCCAAGCACGCACAAGGTAGGTTCTAGGTTTTGAGTCCTAGTTGGTCCATGCAAAATAACAGGTTATGCCAATCAAAGTGATGGAAAAAATAGAGAAACTAAGACAGCATACGTTCATGGGAGAAAATGCAGATAAAACACATTTTCCAATGACATGGGAGTCAATCTATACATATATGATATATGTTTCAGGGAAAAGCAGATAAAAAGCAAAAAAAATCATATATGCTATATTAACCATGGTAGAAAGCTGAATCAGATTTGTGAAAAATCAAGGATTGATGTAGAAGGAGATGATGGAGAAAAGGCTACGCTAGAGTCTCTATGTAATAATGAAGAGATTGGACTGGAAGAGCCATGCTCCCCCCAAAGCTGCCCCCTGATAACTGAATGGCAGGCTGCAAGCCCTAATTTGTCAATATCATGGGCTCTTCTTATGTCAATGCTATGACATTATAGTTTCAAAGTTGCTGGTCTGTTTTTTTCTTGTAGGGATGGTATGCTTATGAAGACTCGTAAGACCTTGAATTTGTAGCATGGAATTAGAATTTGAAGACAAAACTGGATGGTGCAGCCGTTATATTATATATGTGGTTATATGGCCCATTGTTAGTAGCTGCTAGGCGATTATAGTTGGCATAAATAATTGGTCATCGTTTTGTAATCAAAGGCTATGTAAAAACTCTCTTATTATAAATGAAGCCTTTTATAATTTAATTTTTGGTTTCATGTGTCATCTTTGATATTTTTGCAGAGATGAGGGTGGCTTGAACCCTTGTTTGAGCCAGTTATTTCTCTAGGTTGCCATAAATTGGATCTTGTAGGATTCCATGGTTATTTTACAGTTTCTCTTCCCATCTTTAGCGGGGGAATGGTGCTCCATTTTTAATGCTTTAACTTTTAAAAAAAACATAGTTCTAAGTAGTGTAATATTTGTCAAGGCTCCGACTTCTCTTACACTAGGCATCATCAGTGCATCAATAAGTAAAAAATGGAAGAAGTTAAAGGTTATAACTTTTAAATAATCCTCATTATCTCAACCTCCTCCATCGTTGGTTGACATTCCCATTGATATTCTTGTTCCTCATTATGTTGATAATGAGGTCCCAAATATCACTAAGCTTAACCCCATCTTCCCTGTTGATGTTTGAGGGGTATTTTTCAATTTCAATTACCTCTCTAAAAATTCTTGTCATTGTGCAAATCATAACCAATGCCCGCCTCTTGATGATAAATATGGTGTTGAGATGTAAAGAGTATTTTGGAGAAATTTGAATTAGTTTACAAATCCATTTGTCTTTGAAAATTGATAAGAACAAAGCGAAATTGCAAAAAGTAGGAGTGGACGAATGTGCATTTGTACTTCAGGTTGTTCCGATCAGGGATTCATCAATAGGGAAGTCGCAGCTGCTTTCTAGGTGTGCGAGGAATGAGTTCAGCTTGGATTCAAAGGCCACCATTCAAGTGGAGTTTCAAATCACGACGCTTGTCATTGATCACAAGATTGTCGAGGCACAAATATGGGATATTGTTGGGCAAGAGAGGTTCTGTTTCAAACCATTTTGTGCATGCTCTGTTTTATGTTGATTCTATAGTTTATTCTTAATAATTGAGTTATTAAACGCTAGAATATGGTATGGATCAAATTGCATGTAACATGTATGTTTTTTGGATATCATATGCTACCTAAGTCTGTTAAGATTCTAGTCCATAATTTTTCTGGGATGGTAAATTGTCTCATTCTTAACAATGGAAAGAGTGTGACTTCACCTTATTTGCCAAATTGAGGGATATAGAATCCCTCAAATTCACTCAGGGCTTGCCTCCTTGTTGATCGAGGTAAGTAAGCTGCATCCAAGATCCCCCCTATTTTAACATGGTAAGGACAAAGGGGCATATATTGTTTGGAATTCACACAACACTTGCACTTGACTTCATCATCATCCATAATTAGATGCGGCATACTACTCAATTTTAACAAAAGAACATATCTTTATACGATTTTGCACCTCATAATTTTTCTTCTTTGGTTAGTAAATTCACCCCTTTTTAAACATAGTGAGAGCATGCCTATGGCTTAGATGTCACATCTACAGGGTGTCTATTGCCACGAATACACCTAGGACTCGAGCCTAGCTTCCTTGTGTATTGAGGTACTTTGCATCCACAAATTGATGTTGTATATGTACTTAAAAAAATCGGCATGTCTTTTGGGGATTTGAACATTGGAGCTCTACTATGATGGTTCCATTGATCTAGCACTTAGCTCATCCAAATTGACAAGTTCTGCTATGAAAGTTGCATTGATCTACGAATTGAGCTCATCTCAGTCGATAATATTCTAGCTCATAATTGCATACTAGGCAAATGATGAGTAAGCATACTAATCTATCTAGAATTTATGGAAAATGTATTGACTACGGTTCTAATTGTATAGGGAGTGCCATAACTAGCAAATGCACCTCTTATTGCAAGGCTTCCGCCCATGGGTTTTATGGAAAAGAACATAGAGATAAATGAACATACATGGTTATGGGAAAACAGAGAAACACATCTATTTTAAGGGAAAATCAATTTTTGAAAAGCGCATGTGTAGGCATGGGAATGGAAATAGAAAATTCTAATATGGAAAAACCTCTTGAATGTAAAACTTATATTCATGGAAAAACAGAAAAAATAAATTACATACATGTTGATTGAACCGACCAGCTATGAGCAAGCGTACACCGTAAAGAAGATGTTGATTCATCACATTATACATAGAGTAAATCTTCAGAATTCCTGTGTGCACATGCGATTGCTACAGTGCTCCGATGGATATACAAAATTTGAAATTTATATTCCAAATTGCATGCATGATATCTTTTTGAGGTCTGAGGGAATCTAAGACTTATCAACAATTTGGCATTGGTGAGTTGGTCCTCTCCAACGAAATCCTTATATTTTGTTGGTGTGGACTTTGAAAACATTATTATGTCCTTGTTTTTTCATGGTTAAAAAGGTCATGTCCCATCCAATCCAGTTAAACTGTTTTATTGAAACTCGTCATCATATCCATTAATCAAAAAATAGAGAACTAAAAGCACATGGATGGTTTATAATAAAAGGGTGCACAATAGGTATTCATGGCCCAAAATATTAAATGTTGACAAAAAACATGGCTAGAATTTCTACATACTTAAAGCACAAGCTAACAAATACCAAAGACAAGAAAAACCAAGCACATGCGCTTGAAGGAGGAGGTGGTGGATTGTCCTTGGGCAGAAAGGCTTACCAACCATCTGGCTCCTCAAGGGGCGAATCATGTGCCACTTGCCCATCATCTCCCGGATTATGCACAGATAGCGGCACTAAAACTCCCCACCCAGGCAGGGCAAGCATACCATTTTCTTGTACTGGAAAGCTCTGGCAAGATTTTTCCTAAGGCAGTGATGGACTCCATAGCCCCCTCTTAGGAGGAGGTGGAATAGAGAAGCGGATATGACTGTGGGACAACGATGCCGCCGAGGAGGAGGTGGTGGTGAATCACGCAGTGGCAGAGTGTCAAGTGGCAACCTGCTCATAGTGTACAGAGCACTCTCCCAATGATTGAGGATGATCCATGCACAGCTGCATAGGCATGCATACTTCTCTTGTATTCCCCTATGTAGATTTGCCTGTCTTGTGCTTACCCACAACCTTGTGCAGAGGTTTCAATTTTGTGCGTGTTACAACACACAAATCTCTTGGCCTAATTGTGCTTGTTTGCAATCTCGTGCAAAACTTGCACACACAAAAGCCTTGCAATCTCATCACGCTTGCCCACAGTAGTACACCAACTTTATGCCTTGTGTAGAGTCTTCAGAGCCTCACAACACCCATCAACAACTTTGTGCCCATGCCCAAAGCTTGGCACTCCTCATAGTCTTGCGCCACCTTTGCAGCACACTTGCGTATTTCTCCATATTGCACGCAATGATGTCTTTCAGCATCCATGTGGAGACTTGATTTTTGCACGGCATTCCAAGGTTGCACCTTCTCAGTTCTATGGCACGTCTTGTTGCGTAATTGTCAAAGCCAAAAGTGCAACTGCCACGCGCATTCAAAAGAAGTTCAATCGTCTTGCATGGAAGATGGAATGAATATGATCGTGTATTGTTTGTAATTGGCATCATGGCATTGTTGTATAGATATGTAATATACACATCTACCTAGGGGGGGTCATCTGTTGGTTACCCTTAAGAGCCGAAACAGGTAGTAGGAATACTTGCATGCTCAGCATATCTTGTAATTATCATACTATTTTGAATTTCAGTCCAGTGTAGACAATTTATTCATGAAGCATTTCCTTGCTGATAACAAGAGGCCTGCTCTTTTAGCCTCACTGTGCATATACAGTACACCTATGTACTTATTACCCATTCACCATTAATGAATAGAAAGTTGCATTTTCCCACAAAAAGGCTTATGCTATATCATTGTGTGTTCGGGTCCGTTGCCTTTTCAATGACCTACATGCACTCTTATAATCCTTGCAGCTCCCACTAGCACGTGATTGTCCCTCGCATATGGTCCTAGGCCTCCATGGTGCAGATTGGAGCTCCACTAAAAGTTAGAAGTCCAGTGCAACTTTTTTGGCTTGCAAGTGTGCATGGATCTGACAAAAAGCAAACTGAGCACATCAATTTTATTAGTAGTAGAAATATGTTGAGAGATATCCTCATGTTTTAAAAATGGTAGTGTTCCTATCTTTCCAAAGTTGAAATAAAATAGTAGCTCTGAAAATATTCCAATTAAAAGTGATGTATGAAGCCCACTGAGTATAGTCTCTAAATAGAGCCACTCTCTAGGTGATGGGTTATGGGTGGAAGGGGTGCAAACAAACTATGGGTGGAATTGCTAGGAACATATTATTTTATCTAAAGAATTGCACAATGATGGTTTTTTCCCAAGTATATACACATCTAATAAGCGTAAAGTTTGTTTACACCCTTCATTTATAGGTAACAAGTTAATGAATAATTGACAGTGATTTAGCTTAAAGCCAGAAACATATTATTTTTCTAAAGAATTGCATCAATGGATGGTGTTGGTGTTTCAAGTTTTCCTGGGGGAAACCAGTGAATCAAAGTTCTTAATGGAGTAAACCATGAATATTTTGAAACGTAGGATTTTGAAAAGGCGTGCTAGTATGTTGTTTCTATCTACTTTTATGGAACAGGCGAGATCCAGTTTTTAAACTTTAAGATTTTATATTATCCCGTTTTGAATGTTCTCAATTGAGGCTGGGACAGGCTTTGTAATAACCTGTTTAGGACTAAACACAGTGAAATATCTTTAGAGCCTTTAACTTGAAGAGCATGTGCTTCTTGCTAAAGTTGCTTAAGGCTTTGCAGGCACATTAAGTGTCTCTTGGTTCATTGTTGATAATATCCTATTTCACACAGTGTGTTGTTTTTATAGAAATCTATTCAAATCAAAAATCTGCTTATTACAAGAATAAAATATAGGCTCAAAGCATTGAATCACTACCGAAATGCAGGCCAAGGCTATGTAACAGGACTTCATACTGAATTGCTTCCTAAATGGCAGGGTCTAGGCATGGAACTGGACTTCATAAGTTCAAAATGATCACCAGACTTTAAACTTGAACCAAATCAAAGAAAGATGCAAGAAAGAAGAAGTATATACAAACTAGAAGCTTTGGTCATGTTTTTTACATTTTGCCGAGCATTGCAATCTACAATCTTCAGGGGTGTCCATGCAAGATCTAGAGAAGGATTATCCTTATAAGTTATAACCAAGATCAAAGTTAAAATGATGGGTAGAGTTTTCATCCTTAGAATTAGGAAAAGATTCTTAAAGGCCACTAAATTCAGATCTATAATTTCATTTTCTCTGCCTGCTGGATTACCAATCAAAATCAGAGGAAGCTGATTCCACAGGTGGGATTGCCTTTCCATCTGAATCTTTGCCATTAATCTCCAAATTGCAGCTCTAGGGATAAGATTTCCTTTCCTTTCCACACCCTTAATTTCATCTTTCTTCCTCCCCAAACATGGAAGGGAGGGAATGATGTCCTTTTAAGTTACCTTTGAGGTTTGTGAAGAGTTAGAGCAACTAATTTTTCTTTTACGGGTGGGTTGCTGTAATGTGAATTGTATCTGTAATTGTGACCTGAATAGCAACAGAAAATCCTCTTCAAACAATCCAAATTTGGTATCAATTTTTCCCTTGAAATTCTGTAAAACCAGTAGTCATATCCATTTTGACACACATCATGACACATGTTATGATAGTTTCATGTTTATTTGTTTTGGCTAGAGATAAGAACATCTTAAAGGAGTTATTAATCATCTCTAAAGCTTCTCCCCAAAAATGAAGGTGGAGGTTAATAGCAGTCTTTACCCAAAGAGGAGTTGGATAAAATAACATGGTTTGAGTGGTTGAAGTCTGGTGGCCATGGTTGCATGGGTAAGTCTAGAAATTGGCATCAAAATCCGGATTGCTGACCACATATTAACCTTTGGAGAGTATGTAAAGATGAGAATTTCTTAAATGACACCCAAGAGTTATAAATCCAATTTCCCATGGGCCATGGCCCATAGAATTACACCCTTAGGGCCAAATCCATTGACTTTAAAAATGAGCGAATCAGCTGAAAATGGTTTTAAATTCAAAATTACCCCATGTGTCTAATTTCTCCACAGGGGCGGAAGCAAACTTTCACATGAACTGGCGGTGTTAGAGGTAGATGAAGATGAAGAAAAAGGTCATAATCTTGAGACCAAGGTCTCTTATCTCTTGTTTCGGTAGCATCTTATCTGCTAGAGGGGCGAGATAGGGAAATATATTTTAGGTCATTAAATGGTTTCATCAGCTCCCATTGGAAGGTGTTTGCAGAGGTCTGTTTGATTTAGTCCTGAGTATGGACGCATCAGAAAACTGTACTTTAGAGCAGGAAAATCTATTCAGTTTCCTGTTGAGTCATTTTATATAAAACCAAACTAGAGTGAAATTTCTTTGCTTCCTCTCTGGATAGAGGAGTCTCTGTGCTCTTTTTCCAAGATGGAAATTGAGGTAAACTCTCTTTGAGGGTTGTATGGGACTATGGAAAGAAATAGTATATCTTTCCATTTTGCCCCTTGAAAGATAGGACATCATTGTGAGATATGTCCAATAGCCGGTGCTTCCATTGTGAGGAAGATGTGTAAGGGCATCATATATAAGTGCTGTAGTAGCTTGTTTACCAGGAAGTTACACCCCAAAAACAGGCCAACGATAGAGGGATATAAATCATCCAAATCTTCTTATGTTCAGTGCTACAGGAAGAAACCACAAAGGATGCCAGTTACATCTACAGGACCATCCATCTTGCCCTATTTCAAACTTCAAACCCATCTATTTCTCACAACACCAATGTAATCATTGCTCTGTATGATTGAGGTGTATTTGGATAATGCATCTAATTTACATTACAGCCTATTGCTTGGATCACATCAAAAATCAAAGGGCTGTTTTAATCTGCTCATTTTTTCAGATTGATTTCTTTTAAACTATAAGGTCAATCAGTGGATGTTCCTAACGAAATAGAGACACAAACTCTAACTGCAGACACACTTATTGTAAGAAATTCAAGAACTGGAATACTAATTAATACAGTTTAATAACTATGAGGTAAAATTAAATTCAAAAGATTAAATTTCATGGCATGGATCTATTTTTGAGTTGTTTTAGTGACTGATAACTAAGTCTCTCAATTGTTGTCTTCTTTGACAATTAACAGATACCGAGCAGTAACAAGTGCTTACTACCGAGGTGCTGTTGGCGCAATGTTGGTATATGACATATCTAAGCGACAGACATTTGATCATGTGGCTCGTTGGCTTGAGGAGCTAAGGGGTCATGCTGACAATAATATTGTCATTATGCTCATAGGAAATAAATGTGATCTCGGTAACTTGCGAGCAGTTCCCATAGAGGATGCAAAAGAATTTGCTCAAAGAGAAGGTTTGTTTTTCATGGAGACTTCAGCACTTGAGGCAATTAATGTAGAGAGTGCATTTTATACTGTTTTGACAGAAATATACAGGATAATCAGCAAAAAATCTCTCATTGCAAATGACGACCAGGGGAATGGAAATTCTGCTTTGCTAACTGGTACTAAGCTTGTGGTCCCAGATGCAGATCAGGATGTTCTTGTCAAGAAGAAGAGCTGCTGTTCATCAGCATAAGTTTTTTAGATTTGGAATGTCTCTTTCATAGATAAGGTATTCACAATTTGTGGGTATGTCATGGAATTGTATTTAAAATTGCCTTACAAGAAATGTAGAAACCAGACCTTTAGATATATTCTTGGTCTTACGCGATCAATGCCTATCCAGGCCGGTATTTGATGCGAGGGATATTGTATTTTTTTCCAGTGTGAATAAGAGAGGTTTTACAACACAATGGAAAAAAGGTTTTGCAACTGTTGCTGGATTTACTACTTCTATATCGAAAACATTTTGTAATTGATTGGTGTCAATATGTGTGTAACCCTTGCTTTAATTTTAATTATGTACAATGAGGAATCAATAAAGTTAAGACTGCTAAGCTGTTTCATTTTATTTGGTTATCTGAAATGAAACAATACATCAACTTTCTGTAATATCATGTGAAATTTCATATGCATGCAATAGATGGTATAATCTGTGTTCAGCTGTACTTTTGTGTTTGTTTATAACTCAAGTAACAATAGATAATCTCTTATGCTTGCAATTATTTAGTTTTAACTATTGCAACGAATTTTTATTGCCTCCTTTTCTATTTGATGCTAATGTTTTGTAAGAATCTGTATATGTTTCATGTTCATATTATTTTATTGCAAGGCAGTTTTAGGGATAGCTAATTTTGGATGGGATATATGGATTCATGGTAATCTAGACTTTCTTATATGTCGGTGCTTTGCAAGGATGGATATTCAAGAACGTGACTATTTATTATATTCCTTTGTTAGGATCACATCACATATTCTGATTTTTTAATGCATTGATCTAAATGATTCCCGGTTTCGGTGTATCTTAAAATAGTACTCTTGACGCACTATTTGTTTTAATCATTTTGAATATTATATTTTTGGTTCATCAAGAAACTAAATCACCGTCAATCTCTTCCATCGAGAAACTAAATCACCATCATTTTTTCCATCACAAATCTAAATTGCTATCATAGATGAACATTGTTGAAAGGATTAAGCTACTTTGAATATCACAATTTCAGAATCTCGATCTTGTCCATCAAGAAGCTAAATCACTGTCAATCTTTTTACCATCAAGAAGCTAAATTGCCACCACTCTTTTCCATCAAGAAACTAAAGCTCCATCATTGATCATCATTGTTGAAAGGATTGGGCTACCACTGCATTAATGGGTCCTATGTAGTAATGATAGATTCCAACAAGTGTGTTGAGTGGCTTGCAAATAACTATTGGATTGAACCCCTTCATAGATTTTTGGATAGACAGAGTGCACTGTCTAGGTGCCAAAATTTACCTTTATGGATGCTGCCTGTGCCAGATTGTGGCTTCTGTCACTGGCCATCTCTTAGTTTCCCATTGCCATGCCATCTCTATGATATACATGCTCGATTCTTTTGCAATGGTCATAGAGGTCTTGAACTTGGATGGTAATGCACACCATTATTAATGCAATATAAATTTTGAAAATTTGTTATACATGCTGCATACTTGCCCAACTTGCACAGGTTAAGACTAAACTTTTTTGGCCGGAGGAACAAGGAAATGATCCAAGAAGAAGCAGAAGCACAGCATAATGAAGGCCTAGTAGTGAACATGACCGTGCACACAAAAGCAGAGCAGGCATGAGGAGAGGCAAAAGTTGAAGCTGATGCTGGAAGGTGCAAATAAGAAAACAATTAATGAGCTAAAATTTGGTCGAAAAATATGATTCAAATTCTACAAATTAAAGAAACGTACGCATTGCAGAATCTGGGTCTGGCAGCATTACATATATTTGAATTGCAATTGGTTTGTTTTTTAAGGGATAAATTTTGGAACAGTTTTTAAGATTTCATCATGTTGAAATTTGACAGTTCCCTGCATGCAATTTAGCATTTTATTCCTGGTGGATTGAAATTTTCTAGAGCCTTGTACAATGATGGACATTTAATTGAATTCATGGCACATAGTTCTAACCTTTAGGTTGTGCAGAAATATTTTTATTTTTGGTGAGGGGTGTTGTGCAGTTCCCCCAACCAGCATGGAGTGGTTGACTTGGGCAAGAATGGGGATGGCAATGTTGATGTATGCAGTAGAGGTCAGGCTGCTCTGAGAAGATGATGCAGAAGAGGACGTTGTGCGCAAAGAGTTGCAAAGTGTATAGTGCATTGAAAAGATCAACAGCTAGAACATAAGTTGAAGCATTCAGAAGGAAGTGATCAACATAAACCAGAGGAACTCACCAAAGAGACTGATGTTGGGACTACACAAGTAGATGGAAGAAATGAGCTGTGAAAAGGTGAACGAGGAAGATACAGAAAAGAGAGTGCTTGGCATTGCGCAGGAAGAGAGAACTAGATAGAGAGAGAAGGGAGAGATGGAGGAAATAGAGGTAATGCAAGGATGTGTAAAGAGAATTGCGAATAAGTGGTAGATTAGGAACTAGTAATAGTAGGGTGCAATAGATTATGCAAGAAGATTCTCCAAAAAAAAAATAAGTCATATGGTATGGGATATTACAAAGAGACAAAGGAAATCTACCTTGTGCCCCATCAAGCTAGACGAGAAGAATATGCAAGAAATACAGCAGACAAGCTAGTTATATGAGAAATAAGGCAACATACAATATCAAGATTAAAAAGGAGTGCCTGATCAGACAGATTCTTGACAAAATTTGGACTCTAGGAAAGACTTGAGCAATTCTAAGAAGCAAGACCAGAAGTTGTACTAGAGTATCCACAAGCTCAAGAATAGTCTTTGAGTGCAAACGTTGGTGGAATTGAGGGAAGCGCTGCACAAAGCAGGGATATAGAGTTCAACTTGCAGTTATGGAAACACCTTCCAACCATAACCCCAAAAGCATTCTTGACTCTACCCCCTCGTGACAAAAAAGGGTATCCTAAGAACGCCAATTTCATCTGAGAAAATCTACGGGAGCTTAAGGGTAGTACATATAAAGTCAAAATTTTGAATCAAGTTCATAATTGTACTTATAGATCGCACACTCCACATGTATATACATTTTAATAACAATGGTAAACTAGTTGATTCGGGCCAAAATGTAACTGCATTTGAAGATAACTTCATAGCCCAAGTCACATGGTCGAAGTATTCATAACTTAAAGGAGATATATCATGAATGCCGAGGAGAATCACTTACAGAGAATGACAGAGGCTTCAAGAAGTAAATTATTTGAATAGTGAACACCCTCATGGTCTTGTCCACTCATGCATTGGATGACATAAGATGTCGCAGTTTTGTAAACTACTCTATATGTACAACAAAGTACAGTTTGTAGTTTATAATAATTATAATTAGATTATTATTTTAAAAATATGTACACATGTTGGGTGGGAATCTGGGATGAACTCAGTGGTAAAAGCATTTGGGCTATTCTATTAAAGCATTGTGTTCAAATCAGGGGAGACATGTAAGTCCCATGCTCAACTTCAAGGAAAGGATGGGAGTGCTCTATTTTTCATTTTTTTAATGTGAATACTCAAAAAATTTATAAATATCACTTTAAAAAAAACAAAAAAACATTGTGTGCGTGTATATAAAATTCTAAAAAGGAGGAATTGTTTGGTAGAAACAAACCAAGTATTGTCATTGCAACAAACTAAACATCACAATTGAAATGAATTCTACTATTGAATGCCAACTCTCATTTGTAGATGCTATTCAAAAGCTCCAAAAGAAATAAAGCATCGCCATTGTATTAAACCACACATCACAATAACAATGAATTTTTAATATTAAACGAGTCTTTGCATTTTTTGTTTGCCACATTTGTTTTACGACTGCGAATAGTGTAGTATGATCTAAATGTTAGAAATATGTTGTATATTTTGCATAATTTACAACCCTTATAGACCATACACTCTATCATGACATGAGAGTTCAGGGCATTACCCTAGCTAGCATTGGTCTTCCATCCCGCCCTAGGGAACATACTTTTGGGTTCTTATGTGTGTTTTAGGGTCCATATGGGTGGTTTCAGCCATTTTTTATACACATGGTATTGTATGGATGGTTTTTCAACCCATGGTATTGTATGAATGGTTTCACAACCCAAGGTTTTATACTCATTGTAATGTAATACAACTTAGTGTTGGTGTGCCTATAATACACAAACATGGATTGGTGTTAAATAGAATACAAAGAAATACCTTACTACATAACGAATGGTTAAGTCAATACAATTAGTGAGTGTTGTTTTGCTTGGTTTTCTTTCCTTAAAGAGTTTTCTAGGTTAAATCTTGTGTATATTGGGTCATTCTTTCTTTTTTGCTATATTAGATTATATTAGCATAACTTCTCCTGTATAGGTTTATCAATATTATTTTCTTTTCATTTGGTATTAAAACTAGGGTTTAGCTGGTCCTTCAAAGAGCAAGAGCATCTTTGCCCTGTAATAAACATTTTGTTGAATGGGAGTATCCTGCATGTGAATCTTGTGTGTGAAGGAAAATTGATGGACCTAGCATTGGTATCTATTGCGTATGTTTTCAATGAGCCTCCATCAGATTTTAATACCTTGAAATCCTATTACTTAGCCTCAAACTAAATTACTTGTCTATATGTATACAAAGTTACTTTAGTCTCATGTTTCAATGTCAATGGTTGAACTAAATGTTCTCTTATGGAGGATTGGATAAGATTAATGAGTACTTGAAAAAGGTTTACTTATCGAAGGATAATTGTTCTTGCAAGACTCTTCTTTGGATAACTATTTATTTTAGTTTATTGCAAAACCTATGCTGCAAAAGGCCTGCTGTAACAACTTTTGTGCAAAATGTGGACTTATTGTTATAGAAGAGACACTTGTGAAACTGTTGTTGTTGCGGAAAAACTGCAGCTATGGACCTATCATTGTTGTTGAAATATTGTTGAATGGAGAAACACACAAGTTTTTTAACATTAAGGTAGTAAGGAAATAGATAACCGAGATATCAACTCCTAATAGTCATTAGAGATGAAACAATAATGTATAGTGGCCATTGCAAAAACAATGCTTTTGGACTTCTGCTATTGGTATCTACTTGAGAAGCCATGTTTTCAGTGAGTATAAGGCCGGCAACAATTATTTAAGAAACTAATCCCACAACAAGAGTTACCATTTGTGCCTACCTTCATTTTTTCAAAGTATGCTGCAAAAATGCGTAGTATATTATGATTTTCCTTTGCTCTATTAGTTTCATTTGTTTAATGTTATTGCTTGTCAGTTTGCAAATCTGGATCCTCAATGGCATTTCTGTTAAGCCTTAATTTGACGAGGGACCTAATCTCACGGTTATAAATATAGTAGACCGAACAGAACAAGAAAAACAAAAAATCGATCTCAAAATTTTTCTAACGATAATTAATTGCTACAAAATTGTCTCATGTAAATTATCGTGCAGTAAAATAATCTTTTGGCTTTTAAATGTTGTAGAGCATTCTAAGTTAGAGAGGATCAGATTGATGGTTGGTTGTGTTCCTTCCAATCAATTAATTCTTTTCCATTGAATGAATGTTTCTTTATTTCTATTTAGTGATTTCAATTTTTGTATTTACTTTCCAGTTAAGTAATTGTTTATTTGATTCAGCAAATAGTTGGTTGTCTTTTGAATTACTTTCTCATTATTCACTTCAGTACTTCATATGCTTTCTATTTTAGTTCTGCAATTTGCTTCATCAGCACTCCCCACCTTATAGATGCATCTTCACTTAGAAACGTAAGTCTAGAAGATTTGTAGATTGCATATAAAATGCACACCACCTTATCATATTTACGATCTTGAATTGACAAAGAATAAAGTGAATCCAATAAAAATGACAGACAGCTCAAGGATAGAGACAGATTTACATGGCCACAACTATTGAGTTATACAAGTTAAAGATGGAAGATCTTCTTGTGGACTCTTAACCATTTAGATACTTCAAAACTAATTCAAGAAAGACCATGTACATTAATTCACCCTTTGATTCCCCTATGAATGGTTCCATTTATGAACAAGAATAGTTCCATGTTGAACAATGCATTACAAACAAAGCAAGAAAAGATGCAAAATGAACCACCTTCAAATTGATCATTCCTATTAACACCAGTAAGAGTATGATCTGCTAGAGCAGCAAATGCAATAGAGGGATTTTTATTGTTTGGTTCAATACAGTTACAAATCTCTTGAATCCTACAATTTGATACTTAAGTCGAACAACAAAAATGAATTGAAAAAAGTTACACAAATTACAGTGCTCATTTTTTTTCTCCAAAGCGTATGGTTCCCATTCAAACAGTTCTGTAAACTCTAAGATAAATTCAAAATTCGCCTCACCAAAAGCCCAAATATACATCAAGATTCTCCACAAAATTGTTGACCAGATACAGAATCTGTAGCGCAAAAAAATCAAATGCTCTAGTATCCTTTGTTTCCACGGATACGAGTCCGCATATCAACCTACCACACATCATTGGCAAATGTTAGGTCAAGATTTATACTCATGTACAAGCTGTATTAGCACTAAATTAGCAACTTCTAGGCCACTCTTTGACAAAAAATGCCTGTTGAAATGGCAATATGTGTAGATGCTTTCCCAAAATGTCTTAATGCTAACGAAAGTATATAAGAACAACAATGTAGACAGGCATAGCTGAAGTTTGTATTTGTGTTCTTGACAAGGGAGTTTTCACAATCATTAATGATTAGATATAATAATTATAATCATTCTTTTGTTATGGCCATGAGATCCTTCATTGTACTTTTTAACTTACGCCTACCATACAATGATAACAATTACAACAAGACCCCAACCAACACAGGGGTGTGACTTTGGTCTCCATCTACAGCCAAAATATTTATACCCATAAAGCCAAGCTTGATAACAATACAAATAACAATTAGTAAGAAACTTGGGAGTGTTCCAACATTTTAAGCATTGAAAACATTCTAAAAACCCGTGTTGCTAAAAAAGGAAGAAATTTCTAGTCAATAGTAAGATTTAAACAGGAAAAGATTTCAGAGACGAGCTTGTACGAAGACATCCTAGCCAAGAATTTGACATGCAAAATCCAACAGCTCAAAAATTAGTACAAAACATTTATTGTAATGCCCCTTTCTAGGGCTGAAACTGTAATCAAGGAAATGGCACAACCCCAAGTGAAGTAAATTCTGATTTTTTATAACAGCAAATCTACAATTATCAGAAACCCTAACAGCAAACTGTATAGGGACTTCAACTCACTATACAACCATGCAATAATAGCTGAAAATGCTTCTAAATAATTATTTCAAGTACGGAAACATTTATCCATCCAAACTACATCAAAGAAATGGAGAAAACAAGAGATTATACCCAGCTGCAATTAATTTTATGACAGCAGCAAGGCAGCCACAAAAAAGAGCTAAAAATGATAGATAAACTCCTCCAAAATTTACCAAATTGTAAATTCCAGCCTTATAAAATATGGTAAATCTGAATATCAAAGAATAATGAAGTTTTGTGTCCTAGAAGGCACCCAAATCCTCTTCTACCCTAGTCACTCCCTAGGAGAAGGGCTTCAAACAATGTCAAAAGTTTTTGTATGGCTCCTCCTTGATGCCCTAGATGCAAACCAGCAAGATGGTCTTCAATAAAAGTCTTCAACACCCCTAAATTGAAGGGTTTCCGTCCTCCAATCTCTCACGAGGAAAGGTTTCGTCCTCGTTAGATGCCACACTAATGGATTGTCGCCCAATAGTGGAATGGACTAAGAGCAATCAGCCCTAGAGACCAAGTATAAAGTGTATATGCCAAAGGATGATGTGCAAATGAGCCCCTAAGACTCCTCTTATACCCTTTGGTTGGCGCCAAGAACCATGATGTGTAAACTGACCTCTTAAGCTTGCTTTATTTTCTGATTCCATGTTGGGAATCTTCCCAACCTTGCCAACCTCTTAACAATCTTCACTTTTATCTTTTAATTTCATGTTGAGAGCATTATAACCCAGCCAACCTGCCTTAGGGAGTAAAATACCAAAGAAAAACATTAATGACAATAAAATAAAATAAAAACAAAACCTAAGGACTTCCCTTGTGCAATTTCTTATCGGCCACGGGAAGAGAAATTGCAAGAAGTCTTCAATTGGTGCTAGTTTGAAAAAGGGGGCATTACATTTGTCATGGGGAAAGGATGGAAAAGAAAATTGCATTAGTGATTAACATGACTATCCCTTTGAATGTGGTAATGTTATGTGATTTGTGAAATTCTTGTAGGTATTGTAAGAGAGAGTGGTACTAAGGGCAGAAAAAACAAAAAAAAATGTGGAGTGATATCATGAAAATTGCTAATGTTACATGTTTTCTTTCAGATCCGCTGCTTTTGGAACCTTCAATATACTTCTCCTTCAAATCTTCACACATAATGGAGCTAACTACATCTCAACTCCAAGCACTTTACAAACTACTTTTCAAGAAGATAATTCCACCAATGTTAACCAAAGAATACTTCTTACCATAAGAAAAAAAATATAAAAATCCACCCCACCTGAAAAATGTGACTAAACAAATATGATATCAGTCACTTTTAACACACAAGTACCGCTCCTAGCACATATTGTGAAAGCATCCACCTTGATCTTAAACTACAACTATAGACTTGGCATTCCTATTATTGTCATTGTGTAAATGCTTTGCTTAAGTTTTGGGAAAGCAACCTCGCAAAGCTTCTCCAAAAAAGCTTCTTCCCTTAGAGAGGATCCAATGATGTTGCAATCTTTGAAATCCTGCAATGAATTTGTTTAGATACTGAGGTGTTTCTATGAGACTCAACACCTCTATAAAGTTCATAAGTCTAGATCTAAATTTGACTCTTCTTCGTCCACTATAAATCCCAAGTACATAAGTGACTAGTGGACAAACTTGCAATTCTTCAAGTTTAATTATAATTGATTTTGGTGTACTGTTTGAAACACTTGCTCCAAATGAATTGAGTTTCTCTACCTACATCTCACTAAAGACGAGTATATCGGGTCTAGATATAGTATGAAGTGGTCAATGAATAGCTTAAGATCTTTATTTGTCAATCTCATGAAGAATATTGGAAAATTACACACAACGAACAATAATACTAACCACTTGTACAAGCCTAGCTTGTTGAACGTCATCTTCCTAGTATCTTCTTCCCTTGATCATAACTTGGTGATAACCCGAGTTAGGGTCAAACTTTATCAAGGTGTCATTAGACCTTCCTCAACTAATCCAACAAGTCATCTATCTTTAGCAAGGATATTATTTTTGAATGGAAAATTTTATTAAGGCACAAGAATACAAGCATATGCATCGAGATCCATCCTTCAAAACGAGCACTATAGTTACCACAAGGTGACAAACTTGCCTTCGTGGAACTCTAGTTCAGATGTTCTTCTATCTATTGTTTAATTTCTTGGGACTACAAAATTGATTAATTATACATCTAATGTTCACAAAACTACATTTGGGGTAAGTTGAATCTCATTCTCTATTTGGTGCTTGGGTGAAAACCCTTCAAGCTCCAATAACACTACCTCATGCAAAAAAAAACAGATTACCTACTTGTTCACTGTGTTCAGTGTGTAGACACCAAAATTTGGCAATGGCAACTTTGGCTTTGCACCTAAAGCATGACTTGTGCGCACATTCCAAGCCTAGGTGACTTATCCCTATCTCTCTTTCATGACTTGCTTATCTATTCACACTGCTCAATCACTCATAGAACTATTTTCAATAATTCACAGTAGTATACTATCCCCAAGCATCTCACCCAGAATCTTGCAGTCCTTTGAACTGCCTATCTGGGATCGTTTGGTTGGGAACACACCATACCACGTTCTAGTCCATGCCCATAAGGTCCTATCTCCCACCACCCAACGGTCACTTTTCCAATTTGATATCTTTTCATGGTTCAGTTCATATCCCATAGGTCGGACTTAATGTGAAATTAAACCTATGAACACCCTATAAAAGCAAGTATAACTAATCTATTTACCAAACCTAGCACTTTCAAGAGAACTCATTGCAAAATATATTCCAAAAGCACTCCAAGCTCTCCTAAAACCCTTCAAAGCAACAACACAATTTAGGAGCAGACCACACATAGGTCTGAAGCACTCCTAACCTAGTTAAATAGTCGAGCTTCCTAGTCTAGAGACCTGCGAAGCCAATCCAAGCCAAGATCAAGCACACCAAGCCATTGTTTCCCATTGCCAAGTGATCGAGTTGTAAAAATAGTTGCATCCATATAGATATCATATGCTAGGTGGAGAATTGCATGTGGTTTGAGGCCTTTTTCGAGTAGTACCGATGTAGGCGATGTAGGGGCGCTTCAACCCAAACACTAACATTTTTGTAGGCGTCTCTCACTCGTGGTTAGGGTTTGAAGTTGTTATGCATCATATAACGGGTTTAGTAAATGCGCGACACAGAGGATTTTGCAACAAAGGTCATTGAAGAGTGTCATAGGCGCACAGAAAGTTGCATAGCGCTAGTGTACTCCTGTTCGAAACTATACAATATAGGACCAGATTGTACCACGCTCCAGAACATACCGTATGATTCTATCCCTACTCAAATTTGTACTCCAATTCCATAAACGAGGCACCTTTAGGTCATTTCTAGTATGCACATACACCCGCACTGCCAGATTACATCTTTGTCTCTATTTTCAGCTAAGTGCACTTTTCCTCTTGTGTTTTAAGCAATTGTATTTATCATTATATTTTGCAAATTGCTTTGGAGCTATATTCTGATTTATGCATTAATTTATATTAATTAATTTGAATATACAACCTGTTGCTAACCTTTTAACCCTTCGATAAATAACCCCTATTTACCATTTTATCTATTTTTAGGGTTAAATCACAATGCTAGTTGATTGCGAAAAGTTAACTTTGCTTCTTATCTTTAGCCCTCACAAATAGAAGAACTAACTTCTTGTTGGAATTTCTTAATCTCTTCATGCATCAAAAATACCAACAATATTTCCTCCCTATTTTGCTACACATTTACCATGGCTTCCTATCTTTCATTAACTTATACTTTTCTAACCATTATAGAATATGGCGTTTTGATCCCATAAATGGTCTACCCCTTAAATTTGCATAGTTGGCTTCCTTACATTTCAACACCTTCCCTAACCCAACCCAATGAGTAGGGGTTTAGATGATAATGTCTTCAACACAAACTTCTAGACCAACCCTTCAAACAAAGATCGGGCTACTCAACCTGTGTCAAATATAACAATTACCTCGTCATCTTTGACTCGTATTTTCACATGGAACAACCTTTTTTTAACCTCATCAAGTATGTCTTGTGCCAAATTTAAAGTTTCCACTAATTTTGTCAACAATGTCTTAGTTGATGTGGTTTGCATCAATTTGCTTTACTCAACATATTGCATTGCAACTTTGTTTAGTGCAGCTTTTTCTTTGAGTGCAATCTTTGCCATACCAATCTTATTAGCCATGACTAGCTTGTCACTTACTGTGTCATCCTAAATTCTTTTCATTAACCTGAACTTAGTTTGCTCGGCCTTCATTAGCACATCTTTCATTGATGATGGAAAGAAGTAGAAGTAAACTTTTGTTGTCCATGTCCTCTCCATGTAATCTTGACTCACTTAATAAAATGAAAGCTTGCCATCACCTTATTGGTGGGAATTGACTCAAGATACAATGCCCAACACTTCTCCGAATGTCCATTCTCATGGTAATTGTTATAGCCTTCTTCTCCTCATTCATGTTACGTTTCTTTTTTGTCATATTAACCATCTTCTTTTTACATCCCTTGGCTAGAGAAAAATTGCCTTGATGTCCTTGCATCTAGAGGACAAATGATTCAACAATTGATATCTAGCCTTTTGCTTCAAAATGCAAGGCCTTCTTACACACACCATGTCAAGTCTTGACATTAAGCAACATTGTATCTATCCCTATGTGAGGTTGGAAGCCACCAGTGTACATCAACACGTCCTATTCATTGATGCATCTCCAACACAATTGCTTGCTTATGAAATTGCAATGTGTTTTCCTCCAAATTTTGCCCCCATTTTTGTTGGAGATACTCACAATCAATAAGTTTCTCATTTTCATACCCAAATGGATAAAATAGAGTCTTCAAGAAGCGATTAAATTGATCACAATCTTCAACAAGGTGCTGTTTTTGTATCCAAAGTCTACACAATTTTACTACCAAATTAGCACATGTCCAGCCACCTTCAACTTGGCAAACAATATTTTTTTTCTTGGCACTTTAGTTCTAACCACACTTCCAGTTTGTGTAGCCAACTGTTAAATTTTTTGGAGTCAATTTTCTTTCATAAGGGGGTATGTCCAATATAGACTCCATACTTGTTCTCAAGCCCTCTTAACATCCTACAACATAACAAACATGAATTTGGTGAATCTCATTCATGATGGAACTATTACTCTCCATCCAAGTAAAGATTTCTTTGAACTCCTCTTTATCGTGTCATTGTCTGAGACATTGTCATCTCCACACACTCCATCTTGGACGTTTTGGAATGCCAATCAAAATCAATTGCTTTATAGTAACAATGTGTTCCATGATGCAAATTTTCTTGTTTGGGCCATATGCATAGCATAATGCAATACCAATCAATGTGATTATCAATTGATCCTCACAATTTTCTAGTCTCCGAACAAACTCTTGAAACCAATTGATCACGTGTCCACTAGCTAATCTAGTAAAACCTGCTTGGATGCCAAATGATCAACTTTGAGGGGGTGAGTCATTAATATACACGTAATGCTTCTCTAAGATTTGAATATGCAAATAAAGCCAATACGAACCTAGTCAATAAAACAAAAGGAAATTTCAAACACTAACCAGATATCCACCAAGTAATAAAAGATTGACTCTAAACAAAATTCTCCATTGATATGAACACCACTGAACCAAAATGATTTTAATCATTTACGCACTGCAATGAATTGTTCTCTTAAATGCTTTGTCTACTTGTACAACTCTATTGAATTGTTTTTTGACAAATTTTCTAGAACAATCTATTATATAGTTTTCTAGGAGTCTAGCGTCTATAATGGCTAACCAGATTACATTGTATGTGACAACATTAATAGAATTTCACATGAAGTGCCATGGCTGTAACCAGAACTCTCCTTGTGGTTTAACAAATATCTTGGAATAGCCATGTTGTCAATATACCAAGTACTATAACAATCCTAGAGCAATTTACCCCTCTTTGGTGGTGGAAATGTTGTAGCTTCTTGAATACACGCTATAAGGTATTATTCCTATGTTTTGACATTGTACAAAAGTAATATGCCAGCTCAAAGTAGGAAGTAGTGGAAAGGTTTAAGTGGACCGGAAGTAGGAATTATGACATGAGCCCACATGTGATGGCTGCGAATGATAATTCATCCTAGGAAATTGAAGTTGGAAAGAGGAAACGGAAACGACAAAGAATATTTGAATACATGGTAGTGAAATGCAGCTGCAGAAATGTATGTGTGTGGAGAAGAATGATAGTTTGTAGGTCTGCTAGGAGTTAGATGAAACCGGTTATGGGAGAATTTTGTAGGAGAAAACAAATTGTAATGTTGTTACCAATCTTAAGTAAGAGAAGAAGCTGTAATTTCATAATTGTGTTGTTCATTGAATGCTTGTTGTCTCTCTTGTTCCATTTACTTTTCCCTAAATCTGAATGACCATTCATGTTAGTTTTACCTTCCGATAATGTGCATATTCAGTTAGTTTACTTTCCAATAATGTGCATGTTTTATTTTGTGGCTAAGAGTAAGGAAGAGTTCAATGATAGTTTTAAAAGGCTGCAAATAAGCACTCAGTTATCCCTAGACTAGAACCTAGGTATGATCTTGGTGTACATTGAAGGAATAGCTAACAATCTTCATTTTGATTTTTGGCATCAAAAAGATACTTCACAACTCAGGTGTTGCCACATGGAATTCTGTGGCTGCAACCATGTAATTCCTTGGGGATCAACAAAGAATCTTGGAATAGCCTTGTTGTCAATATGTCAAGTCTCAGACAAAGAATATTTGAATACATGATAATTCGTCATAGGAAATTGAAGTTGGAAAGAGGAAACGGAAACGACAAAGAATATTTGAATACATGGTAGTGAAACGCAGCTGCAGAGATGTATGTGTGTGGAGAAGAATGATAGTTTGTAGGTCTGCTAGGAATTAGATGAAACTTGTTATGGGAGAACTTTGTAGGAGAAAATAAATCGTAATGTTGTTACCAATCTTAAGTGAGAGAAGAAACTGTAATTTCATAATTGTATTGTTCATTGAATGCTTGTTGTCTCTCTTGTTCCATTTACTTTTCACTAAATATGAATGAATATTCGTGTTAGTTTACCTTCCGATAATGTGCATATTCAGTTAGTTTACTTTCCAATAATGTGCACGTTTGATTTTGTGGCCAAGAGTAAGAAAGAGTTTAATGACAGTTTTAAATAGCTGCAAATAAGCACTCAGTTATCCCTAGACTAGAAACCTAAGTATGATCTTGGTGTACATTGAAGGAATAGCTAACAATCTTCATTTTGATTTTTGGCATCAAAAAGATACTTCACAACTCAGGCTTTGCCACATGGAATTCTGTGGCTGCAACCATGTAATTCCTTGGGGATCAACAAAGGATCTTGGAATAGCCTTGTTGTCAATATGCCAAGTCTCGGAACAATCCTATTGCAACTGCCTCTCGTCCTCTTTGTTCTGGTTTTTGGCATCAAAGTTATCCTTGAAACGACTCAAGTTTTGGCCCAACATTTGTCACAACTTGTGCCTTAGCTCAATTTTTTTCTTCGCCCCTTGACATATCTGTCATTGAGTGTTGACACATGTCAAGAACTGATGTGGACCGTAATATTGGCAAGCTTTCTTAAGGCCACACCCAGCTCTAATATGCCACCCTCAATCAAGGGGGTCACAAGGTGGGTCTGCCAAATCTCTCCCACACTTTCTCAAGAAACATAATCACAACCGGGCCACTATCCCCAACTATCCTATGTAACTTTTGGTCTTTTACTCCAATGGTGATTTCAACTTACTTCCAATCCTCTATTTTAACCTAAAAGCATGCAAGATTGCATTTGAAAACTTTATTCTACCATCCACCAATAGAATAGTCCATTCAACATTGTATGATTTGAATTACATCCTTCAAAAAATATTGTCACATTAGTACTCCAACCAATTTAAGATGTCCATCTAACTTCAAATTGGATCCTACCTTGCAATCCATTAAGATTTTCCAAACGTCACTCTAAACTTGTATAGCTTGCAACTTCACTCACTGTTTACGGTTAGGATCTATTGAGCACTACCTCCTTTCCTGTTGAATTTATAGCATGTTTGTCCCCCAATTTGGTACAACCCAAGCTTGCAACAACATGGATACCATGCCATGTTATGAAAGTTTGCACACTTGTTTGTACTACAGCCACCATAATCCACTAAGAATCCTTTGGTACTAGATCACAATCTCCTTGGAGAGCAAGCTTTCTTAAGGCCACATTAACTCTATTATGCCACTCTACCAAATCTCTCCCACACTTTCTCAAGCAACATATTCACAATTGTCCCCAGCTATACTATTTAATTTTTGGTCGTTTGCTCAAATGGTGATTTCTATGGACTTGATCCGGATCAATCAACAATCTGGTGGACAACACACTAAATTGTTGGAACTTATATGTGTTATAGGCAAAAGCAAATAATATCAAAATTGTAGCACCAAGATAATTGCAAAATTGTAACTAAAATGAACCATGAGAGAATAGGGATAAAAATATACACAAAACAATTTATGAATAAAAGAAATTACTACATTAATATGAGAGGTATGTATGGCTATCTCTAAGAATAGATGTAACTTATTTCTCCCACATTATTATAAATAGAATGTAGCAACCTCTGAAAAGAGATGTTAAGCTATATTTTACAAAAGGGTAGTAATCTCTAAGAAGAGATGTAAATCAATAACCCTATCTCTCTCTTATCTTTACATCCAACTGACAATTCCTTTATAGCTATTTTTAACACAAAATGAATGGTCTAGAAATAGAAAGTGAATTGATTCACCTTGGAATCTGAAAAGCCATATGACAAGTGTTCCCTAGGAAGTTAAGGGCATCTATCACAATATAAGACTTGTCAAAGCATTAACTTTCAGTTTCCCAAATACTCAGGGTTTTCTTTTAAATTCGTTATATTTTGCATTTTTGGCGCCCTTTACAGCAGATTTCAAAAAATATGGCATCCCTAAGAGATGAGGAATGACTTAGAGAAAACCGTATGTAATGTCCCTTTCTTGGACAATTCATTGCAAACTGAAATCTTCCAAGAAAAACCCTTAAAGAAAGAATATAAATTCCTAAGATTTGAATTTATACCCAACCCTCATGGCTGTAATAACCCTTTTGGGTAGAATTAATGAAATCTGAAAAAAAAAATTATTGAACAAATACTGACAAAGGTGATTCAGCAGCACGTCCCGGACGTCCAGGACGTCTCGGGGACTTGGGGACGGGGACGGGACGTTTCCCTGCCGTCCCCATTTCCAAAAAAAAAAGGGGACGTCCCCTAAAAATTGAAACGCACCCAGGACGTCCCGGGTGCAAACTTGACTTTGGGTGCGCCGTTGGGGACGTCCCCGGGACGTCGAGGGACGTCACGGCGTCCCCAACGGCTTTCACGCGGCGGCCAAGGCGATTATGCCTTTTTTTTAATCATTTTTATGTTTTTTAAATATTTTCTTAAACTTTTAATGCTTTCTAACTAAAACTAACATGACCTAACCCTAAAAGCAACAAAAAAACTTATAAAAAGAGCATTTCATACTCATTCTAATCACACCAAGCAAGAGCAAAAAAAAAAGAAGGAAGGAGCAAGAGTAAAAAAAGAGAAGGCAAGAGCAAAGAGCAAGGAGCAAGAGCAAGAGCAAGAGGTATGTACATACATTACTAATTTACCACCATTCTTTGTTTTGTTTTTTTAATTTCCAAATGCAAAGTTGAAAGTGAAGGCATTGCATTTGCTTGTATTTTTTTTCCTATTTGGATTAGCAAGTGATGGAATGAGATAAAGCATAAAGGGAGGGTTTTTTTATTGTTTGTTTTTTTTAATTTTTAAATGTATTCATCGCTGTTTTTTTTTTTTAAATGTATTCATCGCTGTTTTTTTTTATTTTTAAATGTATTCAAAAATTGCATTCATTGTTTTATTGTATTGTATAGTTATATTGTTTTGTATTTTAATTATTGCAGCTTCAAAATGAGTTCCGATAGTGATTATCAAGCTGAATATGAGGTTGAAATGGGTGTGCAAGGAGAAGGAACACAATCAGAAACACCTAATACTGCTACTAGTTCACAGGGGAGTGTGGACAAGTTCAGTTGCCCCTCCGAAATGTTGAAAAAGTATGCTAGGGGGCCTTTTGATAAGAAAAAACCTTTGAAACAATTTGGTCAAATTATGCAAGGTCCTAGATCAAACATTTCAGGGGGCACTAAAACATGGAAATGCAACATTTGCTCATTATCTTGGTCAGGCAGCATTACTAGGTTGAATGCACATTTATTGCACATTGCGGGGAAAGGTGTAGGCATGTGTGGACAGCTATCACTTGAAGAGAGGGCAGAAATGGTGAGGTTGTATAATGGAGATATGGTGGAAAAGGTTCCAAAAGTTCGTGGCCGTCATGTTAGTGGCACTGGCACCCCTTCTAGTGCTGTGAGAATTAATACCGGTAGTGTTACAGGTGCATCTTATGAGGTGTCTGAATTGGATGCTTTTGGTAGTAGTAGGGGGAAGAGGAAGGTTGTGGCCTCCAATCCACTTGTTGATATGTATGATACAAAGGCTAGAGAGGAGGCCGATGATGCCATTGGAAAATTCTTTTTTGCTACTGGCATTCCATTTCATGTTGCTCGCTCTCCTTATTTCAAGGAGGTTGTGGCTAAGATAGCCAAAGCAGGTGTGAGTTATGTGCCCCCAGGAGACACGAAGTTGAGAACCACAATCTTGGATAAGAACTATTCCAAGGTTAATTTACTGATGGAGGAAATGAGGTAGCACATGGGTCTCTCACGGTTGCAGCATCATCATGGATGGGTGGACAGATATCAGACACCACCCACTCATAAATATCATTGTTTCATGCAAAGAGGGTCCTTACTTTTTGAGGGCAGTTGATTGTTCAGGGAAGAAGAAGGATGCAGAGTTCCAATTCACCATTTTGCGAGATGCTATTGAGGAGGTTGGCCCTGCCAACGTTGTGCAGGTTATTACAGATGCAGCATATGTGTGCAGGGCAGCAGGTAAGCTTGTCAAGGCTCATTACCAACATATATATTGGACCCCATGTTGTGTGCATGCCATGAACAATGCACTAAAAGATATTGGAAAAATTGATTGGGTCAAAAATGTAGTGGCTGATGCTAGAGATGTGCAGATGCTCATCTGCAACCACCATACGTCATTAGCATTCTTCCGTAGCTTTTTCGAGGAAGGAATTCCTCAAGCCAATGGACACACGTTTTGCATCGTATTTTATTTTGCTGGATATGATGGCTGAGTTGCAGGAATCATTACAATGCATGGTCATGACATCAGAGTGGTCTAGGTGGGATGGGTCAAAGACAGAGCAGGGGAAGAAGGTGAAAGCAATTGTGTGGTGAATGAAACCTTTTGGATAGATGTGAGATATATCACATCTATAATATCTCCAAGTTTTCAGTGTGATAAAATATGGGGATTCTGAGAGCCTTAGCCTTGGTGAGATATATGAATGCATTGATAGTATGCTTGGCCAGATGAAGGTTGTTGTTTCGAGCAAGGGACCCCACCTTGGAGTTCTACCATCACCATATTCAGCCTATCATTGAGCGGAGATGGGAGAAGTTGAACACTCCTTTACACATGGCTGCATATGCACTAAATCCGAAGTGGTATGTTGAGAGGCCTGGCAGAGTTCTCTCAATAGATGATGAGGAGGTGAGGAAGGGTCTCTTGAAAGCCCTAAAAAAAATGTATAATGCAGAGGATGCTTCATGAATCAAAACTGATTGGCTCAGGTTCGCTTATCTGGATGGCTACAAAAAATCATCAAAGATAGACATGACCACATTGGCACATGAGAGTCTAGTTAGTTGGCGGCGATTGTATGGACATGCAGGATTGCTACGTACACTTGCTATCCGTCTTCTTTCTCAGGTTTCTAGTTCCTCTGCTTCTGAGAGGAATTGATCAACATATGGGTGGATCCACTCTCTTAAGAGGAACAGACTTACCTCTAAGAGAGCAGAGAAACTTGTTGCTGTACATAGTGCCTTGTGTCTCATGGATCGCAAGACACCTACGTACAAGGAGAGCCCAACATTGCGGGTGGGATGTGGATCCTGAGGATGCAAGGCAGGTTGATGAAGATCAGGAGCAGCGAGGACTGGTTGATGTCTCCTTTGCAGATGCAGATGACATTGATACAGATACTCCTAGTGAGGAGGAGCAGTTTTGCAACTGTTCCTTCGGAGGGGCTCTGATAGTGATTTTTGAGTTGTACTTGTCACTTGTAGTTGTCATTTTGGTTATGTAATTTCATTTTGGTTATGAGACAGACATAATATCGTAGCATATGTAATGCGGGTGTAATATTTCGTAGCATATGTAATGTGGGTGTAGTTGTACTCTTCTCATGTTGATTATTGAAGAGTAAGACTAAGACTTGTTTTACATTTTCAGCTTTACTATTTACTATTTAGTCTTTCATTGTCATGTTGAAGTTTTGAACATTGAATATAATATATATAGCTGTAGCATTTTGGGGCCTTGGCTTATGTGATGAATAATTAGATTAATCATTAGTGGTTACTGGTTTCAATCTTCAAACTTTCAATGTATTAAGTCATTAGGTTATTGAATTATTCTTTATTCATGTCATATTTGTAAAATTAATAAAATATATATATATTTTTTATTAGCCGTCCCCCCGCCGTCCCGAAATTTTCAAAAAAAATTGTCGTCCCAGAAACCCCGTCCCGACCGTCCCGGAGTCTTAGGTAACTATGAAAATACCTAGACGGTTCAAAGCATTTAGAAATCCTCTAGGAATATAAATATGGAAGAAAATGATTTTTCCAACAAAGATCTGATTTTTATTTATTTAATTTTTCACACCCAAAAACCAAGAAAATACCCGTGTATGATTACAACAATTTTTTTGATAGATGACACCCCAGGTGGCATGAAGAGGCCAAATGATGAATATGCAACCTGGAATCAAAGAAATCTGACCACGGATGATGCCTTAAATGCTGGTATGAAATCCCAAAAGGGTGTAGATAACCCTAGATATGGCTGCAAATCGTGCCCTAGTTGTCCCTGCTTGAAGTCTTGGCAGATGTCTCTCCACTGGCTGAATTTCTTCACTTGAGTTGCAGATCTGATGGGGGAAATGTAGAAAACGTGCCCAAAAAGTGTACCCTAGCTCTGATAATTCTGATTTGATCTTGCAAATTGGTTGGTTGTAATCCCAAATGTGACCTCCTAATTGAAACTACCTCAGAAGATTAGAGGGTTTTCGTCCACAAAATCTGAATACACCGGAGGGTTTTCATCCTCAGATGTGGATTGCAAAGGAGGGTTTTCGTCCTCAAATGCAGAAGTTGTAACAGCAGCTCAAAACTTCAATGTCCAAATAGATGAGAGTAAAAAGATGTGTCCAAATGACCCCTCAACACTCTTATATAACTTTATTTTCGCTTTTTCCAAGGAAAACAAAAGGAACTTTCCATTTCTATTCCTTTGTTATGACTTTTGCTTTTTCAAAAGTAACTTTTTTTATAATAATAAAACTTTATCAAAAAGTTACTTTTTTATAATAATAAAACATAAGTGTCTTTTATAAAGTTACTTTTTCAACACTTAAGTTATATTATTAATTTATCATACTTTATTTGAAAAGGGGACATGACAATCCACCCATCCCAAAAATTGCTTGTCCTCAAGTAATGACTGATCCAACTCTTCAATTCCTTTTGACGAACCTACTCTACAAATTCCAGAATCCCAATTCAATATCAAGAAATGCTTCCGTTGCGCCACTCTAGTATAATTGAAAACTGAAGATTCTAGACCAGAAATCACTTTTGCCAAACTTCCTTGTGCAACAGGATTAGGATCATCTGGTTTTTCTTTGAAAACTTTATCATTCCTATAATTTTATTCTGAAATTTCAGCCAAAATTGAAAAATCTGATCAATATATGTTTGTACCTTAACTTGGCCTTCAAATGCTTTGTATTGGAAATTTTTCTCTTCTGTTGGTTTCTCAAGTTCAAGGCTTCCCAACTTAATTGCATCTTGAAAACCATTGGAAAATTCCAACTTTTCTTGCTTTCCTCTGGCTGAAAACTTTTTATGAAGTCCAAATTTCAGATCCAAAGTTGCAACTCATGAACCCTATAGTATTTACAAGTTCCTTATATTCAGCAATAATAATTTGGCACTTACCTTGACCCTGTTGATGTCTGGAAATATCTCCTGGATTCATATTAAAATGTGTAAACACCTTTGGGCAATATGATCTTTGTGTTGGCTCATATCAAAATGCTCCTTAAAGTGTCCTTCAATCCTCAAATTCACTATCTCTACTTGTCCACTTGTTTGTGTGTAATAACTAATTCCAAAAGTGAGCTTGGTGCTAGATAAGCAAAACAACTCCTTCCAAAAAAAGTTGAGAAATCTGCCATCCTTATTATTGAGAAAATTTTCACGTAAACCATCCAACTTAAACTCCTCTCTAAAAATTAACTCTGCCACTTGATGTACTTTGAATTCCACATAAATAGCAAATAAGTATGCATACTCACTTAGCTTATCCACATCATGAATGCAAACTTTATCATGTACCTTGGGAATACTGAAGTCCATGTACACACTTTTACAATCTGTAATTGGGAATAAGCAAGGGCTGAAACAAGTTTCCCAGAAGAACATGCTTTACCTCATTCTGTTGGTGGTTGATGTACTCCCAGACATATTGGAGATCCTCCTCCTCAAAGCTCCTCCATGAGAATCGCTCTCTTATATATCTGCCAATACTGTAGGCTCTAGAATGTCCCATCATGGGTGTATCATACAAGATCTTCCACATTTTTCTATTTCATCTTTGATTCAAGCAATGGAAAGATTCTATCCTTATACAAAATGGGTCCAACTGCTGGCATATACTTGTCATCCTTCACGTTTCCTTTTAAGATCTTAGCAGCAAATGTTTTCTTGACACATTCTACCATGATAGAGACCTCCCAATTATCATAAATGACAAAACAAAGAATGGGCATTCTAGAAAAATCATTAACAACTACATTCTTTTCCCCCTCTATATCAAAATCACAATCTGAGACTTTCCTTACCCCTTTCTGTTGTTGATCATGCAAGTCAAGTTGTCCCAAGAAGAACTTCAATCTATGGTAGTCTATCTCAACCACACATCCACCACAAACTAGATGTTTTCTGAAATTTTCCAAAACATGCATTGTGGCAAGAATTTCCTTGTCATATATAGAGAAACTATTTTCTGAATCTTTCAACTTTATGCCCTTAATTTTATTGGAGACCCCATTTTGCATTAAATTACCTCCTCTTGAAACACCACCTTCTACCACAAATAGTTGTGAGAAATCTGAAATGGAAAATACAAGACATGAGCTAAAAACCTTCTTAAGCTTATCAAAAGCTTCTTGAGTTCTACCCCTCCATGCATGAGCTCCATTCTTTGTCATATTTGGTCAAGGGTGCTTCTATATGTGAACATCCCTTAACAACCTTTCTATCATAGCTGCATAAGCTAAAGAGTCTCCTCAACAGAGTTAGTGTGATAGCGGATGCCCAAACTAGACAAACTTGAATCCTCTTATCATCCACCTGCATACCTTGGTCATTAATGACATGGCCCAAAGATGGAATCTTTGTGACCACAAACTCACACTTAATTTTCTTTTACAACCAGAGTTATGTTGCTCTAGAATTCCCATGATCAATTTTAGGTGCCTTAGATAATCCTTCCCTATTTGGCTGCATATAAAAATATTCTCAACAGATATCAAAACAAATTGTCTCAAGTGAATCTTGAAAACCCAATTTACCATAGATTGGACAGTAGCTGGTGTATATGTCAAATTGAATGACATGACCAAGAACCCAGTGTGTCCAATAAGACATCTAAAAATTGTCTTGTGCACATAATCCTTGCAAACAGAAATCTAATGGTTGCTAGATCTCAAATCAGTCTTTGAGAAATGGGGAGTAATAATGGCATGCTTACAGCCAATGTTCAACTCTATGGCATATTGGAAACGTCTATCTAATAGCAATCCTCGGGGACATATTATTGAACACCAAACTATGTTGTATTGGAAGCCTTTGAATATCAACATAAAGACTATGTTGCTTACCAAAAGATGAAATAGTTTGCATGCTCTCCACCACAAAGCAACTTGTTGTCCAAACAACTTGGAATTGAGAGAAAAGATCCTCTTTCCATTTTGTACCCTTCAAAAGATCACCCGGATCCCATATACAAAAACAATCTTGAATCAAAGAGTCCACATGCCCCATATTGCACATTGTATCCCTTACGCTATCACCCATTTTAGCATGCTTTTCATGAGAACAAGAATTTTGTAGTGATATAGGATGAAGCAACAAATCTGAATTATGATCATCATTTCCATACCTTAGACTGCCAACAAGGAGCTCACCTTTTGGAAATTCGAAGGATGGTGCATGTTCCTCCATGGTTTGCTTCCTTTCAGTTTCTTGCTAACTCCAATTTCTCTTCTTTCTCATGCTGCCCTAACACAATTTCTTCCTTGACCTTTGGAGGTCTATTGTATCTAACTTTTTTTTGGTTCTTAGCATCTGAAAACACTTCCCCATGTCCTTTGCCTAAACAACTGTGGTTTGGCTCCCAAGGTTCTTTGTTGTCCTCTTTCTGAGAGTTCTTGTGCAATTCAGCTATCATTTATGTGGTTAAGTACGGTTTCAACTTTTCTTCACATTGATTAACCACACTTTTAGCCAATGCACTTGCAATTGGTGATACTTTTTGCTCAAAACCAGCCATTAGTATGGATAACAATTGTTGTTGAAGTCTCATCACTCTCATTCAAGACCAAAATCATAATGGTCTGCATTGAGGCTACTACATTTTCCGTATGATTTTTATGGACAGCAGCAAAGAAATATTCAAACATTTGGAGAATAAGATCATCACATTCTAGATCTAACATTAGAAACACAAAATCTGGTTTTTGCCATAGTTTCTAGAAAGTCACAAGGTTCGTGTTTGTGTTCGTGTTCATGTTCGACCATGATAAAATTCGAAAGAAATTTGCCAAGGATAAAAATCGCCTAAAAAAATTTGTCATTAAGTTCGAAAAATATAATTTAATAATAAAATCTATTTTAATAATTGATAATTTTAATCTAAAATAAAAACTTAATCTAATTAAAATACTTAATTTTTTAATCTAACTATCAATTAAAACAAAATTTAATACCTTAACTATATATACTAATAACTTAATAGTTAATAAAATAGGTTAATAAAATACTTAATAGTTAATAGAAAGATATTCATTAACTAAATACCTAAAATATTCATTAACTAAAATACCTAAAATATTCATTAACTAAAACGCCTAAAATATTCATTTAAAAGTTAAAACCTTAGAAAGTTAAAAGTTAATACTAAACAAAAAATAATAAAAACTTAAGTAACTTTAAATTGTATATGCTATTGCTTTATAACAAATTAAGATAACCTAAAACCTAAAATATAATGTTCTATGAAAAAAACGAAAAACCTAAAACTTAAAATATAATTTTGTATTTAATAAACCTAAAACCTAAAACTTAAAACATAATATTTTATTAAAGAAACGGGAAACCTATTGACTGAAACCTAAACTATAATAGTGTCTGCCGGGTACGCGGTTGAAGAAATATGAGACAAGCACAGCTGCATGTTTCTGTCGAAGGTGTATTGAAATCCAATGAAAAATACAAGTGCGAGTGCCATCATGGTCGTCTGTGTAATCTTGTAGTTTCCCTTCTCGTGTCATCCTGGTCTTCCCCGCCAGCTTTGTTCGATTTTGAAGGCTCGTCCAGTTCATATTTTGAAACGTATAAGTGGCTAGGGCACAAAAAAATGTGGGTTTTTCGTTTCTACCTGTCTGAGGAAAATTTTAACGATTTCTAGATTAAAATAAGGGAAAATGCATTCCATACGAATTTATTGATGATTTTGAACGAGTTTTGATTGTTTTAAAAATTTGCTGAATTCCGAACTTTCCCATTGAAATTCGGCGAATCCTGTGACTTAGGTTATCTAGGATAGTGACCCTCCTTGCAAAAGAAGGATTTTTGATGTCATCCAATACCCTCAAAACTTTCCACAAATCAGCTGAAATATTTCCCTCATCGTGTTGTGCGAGATTGTATGGTTGTTTCAAGGTTGTTACCCTAGTAATTTCACTAATACAAGTGATAACTACAAGTCTTACAACCGGATTTGAGTGCCTTCTTAGAAGCTTGGGCCTAACCAAATGAATCACCAATGGATTCATTGCCCAAAACATAGATGGATGTCTTCAGAATATTGAGAAGAACATTTTTTGAATCTAAGGTGGATGCTCAAGTTCCTTCCCTAGCCTGCAAAGCTTTGTTCTCAATTCATCTTTACTCATTAACTCCATGATTGAAAGACGATGCATCAGATAGTATCTACAAAAAAATTAATTCTTCCCACAACTGGCAAAAATTATCAAAACTCTGAAGCCACTGTAATGTCCCTTTCTTGGACAAATAAGATTAATTTGGATTTTTCTAGCAAACCCTTTTTCAATAAATTAATTGCAAACTGAAATCTTCCAAGAAAAACCCTTAAAGAAAAAATATAAATTCCTGAGATCTAAATTTATACCCAACCCTTACCGCTGTAATAACCCTTTTGGGCAGAATTAATGAAATCTAGAATTTTTCCTTTATTCAACAAATACTAACAAAGTAAAAATACCCGGAAGGCTCAAAGCATTTAGAAATCCTCTAGGAATAGAAATATGAAAGAAAATAATTTTTCAATGAAGATCTGATTTTTATTTATTTAATTTTTCACACCCAAAAACCAAGAAAATACCCATGTATGATTACAACAATTTTTCTGATAAATGACACCCTCAGGTGGCATGAAGAGGCCAAATGATGAATATGCAACCCAGAATCAAAGAAATTTGTCCACGGATGATGCCTTAAATGCTGGTATGAAATCCCAAAGGGTGTAGATAACCTTAGATATGGCTGCAAATCGTGCCCTAGTTGTCCCTGCTTGAAGTCTTGGCAGATGTCTCTCCATTGGCTGAATTTATTCGCTTGAGTTGCAGATCTAAAGCGGGAAGTGTAGAAAACGTGCCCAGAAAGTGTTCCCCTAGCTCTGATAATTCTGATTTGATCTTGCAAATTTGTTGATTGTAAGCCCAAATGTAGCTCCTAATTGGAACTACCTCAAATGATTAGTGGGTTTTTCATCCACAAATCTGAATACACTGGAGTGTTTCGTCCTTAGATGTGGATTGCAAAGGAGGATTTTCGTCCTCAAATGCAAAAGTTGTAGCAACAGCTCAAACCTTCAATGTCCAAATAGATGAGAGTAAAAAGATGTGTCTAAATGACCCTTCAACAAGCTTTCAAACATAGATTACAGTTTCAGATTCCAAGCACCGATTAATGAAACTACAAACTCAGTAACGTCGCCGTCTTCAGTCGGGTTGGCCCCTCTTAAGGGTAGGTAACCCGAACTGCCAAGTGGATCTGGGCCTTATCATAACTTTATGAACTATTAATGAGAATACTAACGTCATCTCCCATCATTCATAGTGTCCACACTCTCCTTGCTAGTCACTACTAACCAATTTCAGCGATTAACAACAGTGGTTGGGTAAGGGTAGAATCCCATGACATACTTCTTTACTCATGCTAAGGGTTAATCTGTGAAAGGAATTTCCCAAAAATCTCAGAATTTTGTTCAAGCAGTATTCCCTAGGAACAGTTAAAATAATCTTGCCAGAAAATAACTCAAAGTTCTATATAAGTTTTCAGGCTCATTCAGTTTAAGCAGAAAAGTTTTCAACATAAAACAAACAGGGACCAACAAATCCTGCTAAAGTGTATATGAATAGAACAACCCCTTTATACTGAATTTTGAATATGATTGGATAGGGTGTAAAATTGAACCTGGCCTCGCTTGCAATTGAAATATGTTTCCCTTAGGCCCACACATTCACTTGGAATTGCAGGATCCTTTTCCCCTGCAACATTCTCTATATGACCGTTTCCTCTTCCTGAAATGAAAGATAAAGCATTTATAAAATTAAAAGGGCCAGCTGAAAAGACAATAATATGGCTGGGAAGCAACTAACAGATTAGAAATGTGTTAGCAATACAAAATTACAACCCTAAAAATAAAGAATCAAAGAGAATGCTAAACTGTCAAACATAAACATCTGACTCCCTCAATAATATTTTATTTCCAATAAAATCAAGTCATACATAAATTTTTCTTAAATTTCAGGGTATAAAACATGTACTCTTTATAGATGCACATGTCTCTACAGAAACTGAATTATGTCCTCCTGTTAAGATTGTTGTTTCTTAAGCATTCCTTCATTTTTCCAGTCATCACGTCAATGTCTTAGAGCAGTAACTTTGAAAAATACCAATCTATATATGCAGGGGATTTAACCTCCCAAACATACACACACCCACTATTTATCCCAATGTAAATTTCTACTGTGTTCTTCATGTGGTTGACAAGCTTGGTCATGACTGATTTTGTTTTCCATGTCAAACAGCCTTGGACAGCAATTAAACCATTGCAAATGGAAGGACTTTCTGGAGTGCTGATTTTCATCTGAATGGCTTCCTAAAATTTATTACATGTGGTTTCTTTCAAGAGCAGGCTGAATCTTATAACAGATAAAATGGCAAAAAAAGGTTTAATGGTGATATTTATTGATAGTTGACATGTAGCATTTCTCATTGCAAACATCCTATGATTCTTGGAACACCTGTTGGTGTAGAAATCCAACGTCTGTTGCAGAGTTTTGAAGGCAAATTCTAAACGAATAATGGAATTCTAGTTATCCTCTGTACCAGATTGCAGATTTTCTTGAATTCTGGGAGAAATATTTTTAATAGATTTGTCAGGAATCCAAGCGTATGCAAATTGTACATCGTTTCTCACTTTTATGCATCATATGTCTCTGTCAGCACAGTATGGATAGTCACTCATTGCTCTCAATAGAGATCTGTAAAGTCACACTATGATAACACATGTGGGCTAGCTGCAAGGTCTTGTTCTAGTGCCCAATACACAGGGCCCTTCAATTAAAAACAACAAAAACATAAGTGGATGATACAATGCATCTTAGATCACCATCTTATATATAGCAGTCTTGCAGAGGTTTAGTTGAGCATTCCCGATGCTTGAGTTTTACAAAAAAACATTAGGGTTTCTTATGATATCTAGGTATCACAAATATCATTTTGGGACTAACATTACTCATATGAACTACCGAGAGCAACAATTATATAGGACCCCTAAGAAAATACATGTACACCATATAGTTCACCAGAGTACGACAACATGAGAAGAAACTTGGACCTTTTAATATAGAAATATTGTGTTTCATATAACATGAAGTATGGCAATGCTAGGCAAGAAAATCATGAGTAATAGACTAGTGAAAGAATATCTAGATATACTACTGAATTCAAACAAGCAGGAATTCTATCGAAGGAAATATTTTGGTGCAACTCGTACAATAATACCTATTAAGAGACATAAACCTGGGTGAAGGCTAACTTACAATATGAAGGAGGACAACAGATTTACCGACTGCTAAGAAACTAAAGATCCAGAGTAGATATGGCCAAGGCAGAATAGGATAGGAGTAGAGGTAGCATTCCACCACCATCCAGTGGGGAAGAGCCAAGGGTTGTAAGAAAATTGTGGAAAACGTACAAGGTAGGTAATTTGGACAAAAAAAGGGGGGAGAAGCTGACAGTAGACTGGCCAGATGCATATATGCATTTGGCATCCCATTTAACGCGGTTTGACCACCATATTGGCAGGCCACAGTTGGGGATATTAACACTTTCGCGGTGCTATAAGATTCCCCATTTTTATTAAAGTGAGAGTCAACGTGATTTTCTCAGCATAGGGCTTGGTGGAGGTATTAGAACCGTAGTGTGACCAGATGACTACACACTGTTCTATGAGCTGCAAGATCCCCAATTTTCAGAAGTTGGGAAGCAACTTGGTTTCTCAGGATAGGGACTTGGTGGAGAGGGTGTAAGAAACCATAGTTTAAGCAATTGCCTATACACATGTCATGTCTCATCCATTGTAGTCTGACCACCATATTGGCAGAACATGGTAAGAAATTTTAACACTTCTTTGTGGAGTTATTAGATCCACAATTTTCAGGAGGAGGTAAAGATCCAACTCAGTTTCTCATAATAAATGATTAGTGAAGAGGGTGTTAGAACTTAGAACCAATTTGATACTGAGTGTGGTACCCCTCTTACGTTCTCTGGAAATACGTCTGAATTTATTTATTTTATTAATTCTTCTCCCCGTAATCATCCATCACAAGAGGAGTGCCACTTAATTTACTCGCAATTACCTCACCTAATAAATTTGTTAAAGGCTTGATGTTACTTAACTCTCGAATTGCTCATCTCCTTAATTCTTGACTATGTATTTGTTAGTCTTTAATTCATGTGGAGCTCTTGTGGGTTGGACCCACTTCAACACCATTGTTGCACAACTCTCATCCACTACTAGGGCTGCTCCGTCTTAGCTTGTTTGAATAATCCCACATGAGCTTCAGTCTCATATATAAATCTCTGGCCCCAATTTTCCATTAGATGAATTGGGGTGTTTAGTGATTCACACTTCCCTAGGGGTCCAGTTTATTACCTAAATATCGTACATACAAACGTGAGCTCAACCAACTTACACGGCTAGCTAGGGCTCCATTAGACTCTTGGGGAGAATAGAGGTGAGGGGTTCAATCCCCACCCTCTTCTCTTCTATTGTTTTTAAGAGAATATGAGCTTCATTTAGAACTTGCATATAAATTTTTCCATATATAGTATTGCTTAACCCGTGAAACCTAGAGAGCTATTTAACCTTTTGATACGGCACAACGGACCGAGACGATCCAACACCGTTTGCAGAGTTAACACAGCAGAATGAAACACAATGGTTTCTTCTACTCATTTGAATGGCCTTGATAACATCTACATGCAGTTACTCTCTATGGAGCTTACAACTTGTCTCATGGAGCTTTTACAGACTTTGGTGTTACTCCTAAGGACCTAACCTAGATTGGTTACACTCTCTTGACTCGGCTCTAATGGCCTACAATGGGGGGGGCTCCTCCTACTATCTATCGAGAGCCGACTCACGCCCCCTATCTAAATTTGTCGCCCCTTATCTCTATTTGGTTCTCAATCAATAGGTCAAGCCCTATCCCTATATATATGGACTGGACCAGTGGAGCAGAGCATAAAAGCAGGAGCCTACCAACTCTAACTAGATAGAGCCGATAGTTCCACGAGTTCGGGCGGTTGGATCTTGTTCCCTCCTCCTAAGAAGAGCCTATATATCCATCTGGGAGTGCCCCCCAATTGAACTACATAGACTCGTTGGATCGCCCTATCTATTTATTTTATGGGCAGTTGCCCTATCTATATATGGGTCGATCATATCTACATATCATCAATCATGAATGAATGAGCTCTCTATGCTATGTCCAGTGTCCGACTCGACCAACCGGGCCAAGAAAGTATTCTCCAAAGAAAGGAGGGGTGAGCGAAGCGTAGCGTAGTGAACCACTCCTCATATATATATGGCGAGGGGCTCCCTTTCCTTTCTATAAACCCTAAAGAAAATAGAGGGGAGGTAGCACACCTCTCCCCCGAGCCCTCTCTCTCTATATCTGTTTGGTCGCACATCTTTTATTAGCTCCCGAACATCGGAAAGAGAAATACCCAACCTCGGACCGGCTATCCTTGTCATCGGGTTGGGGTATTCGGAAGTAGATTTTTATGAATCTATCCCCCGAAAGAACCGGATATGCCAATTTTGATCATCCGGCTTGAGCAATAGCTTAATTAAAAATGTTGAAGGGTGTATCGTCAAAATAAGAAAGATCTATACCATTCTTTATAATTTGGTTATTTCGGATTAATTAAGTGCCCAGTGTCTAAGTAACCTCACAAATTCAATCATGGTTAATATGCCTTTTACACCATCTTATTCCTTGTAATCCATGTTTACCCGTAAAAAGGAGTCAACACTTATCAACTCAACCACTCATAATAATATCACGAACAGTTACATTCTTGCTATAGAATGTAACTTACCTAGGAATCTCTCTCTCACACCTCATTATTTTAAGCAACTATCTATTACAACATGTAACATCAATGAGTTGTTATTTCAACTCTTCACACCACATAGCTAGCTTTCTTGTGACTTGCATACACATTCACAACTTCGGTTCTGCCTTCCTTGGCCACCCCTTCCAACTCCAAAATGGCGAACTTGTCCTCTATTTATAGCCGCACATTCCTACTTCTCTCTCCTCGTTTTTGAGTTTCCTTTGGGCGGGATGGTCCCTTCTAGACACATGCTCTAAGTTACCTCCATCTAGACGTTACCTGTTATGTCATGTCGATCTAGTCGTTGGGCTCAAATGACCATTGAATCCAAGTCAACCTCCTTCCCAAACACCTCCTGACATCTCTTTGGTCTTTTTAGCCAACTACCAACTCCATCGCGCACTCCTTGCTCGCAATCCTTTGCCACAACTCTTCTCCATTTTGTCATGCACTCTTATTTATGTTTGAGCTACACCTTCACCTTTCTTCTGTGCATTATCTCTGGACTTTTGGGCCTTCTCCAACACTTCCACTCGCCTTCTCCGCAATCCAAGATATTGTGCAATCCCTTCATTCAATTTCCAGTGCCTTTCGCGCACTCTTTCTCGTTGTGCATAACTCCTTTGCAATCTACGCACTTTTCCAATCAGCTAGGTTGGGCCAAAATCCTACTTCGCTACCAAACCTCCTCTGCACACCACTTTGCATTATTCTTTTGTGCCTACTCCACAACTTCACGCACTCCACTACTTTGCGCTTTCCCAAACCTTTAACGCACTATTGTGCGCCCTCTTCTAATGCACACTCACACAATGTGCTCTTCCTAGCTAGCCATTGTGCAAAGTCCTCTCGTACTTCTACACAATTGCCACTTGACTATGTTTTGTTTCCTTTCTTCATTTCATGCACTTTTTAACCTCGCACGCACCCACACTTCACCAAAATTGGTGCGGGATTGCTTCCGACCTTGGATGCTCCTACACCAAACCCCTGAGGTACTTAAACTTGAGTTCCACCTCAAGTAGACTGAGTGAGTGGTAGGACTACCCTCGGATTATTAGAGCAAATAGTCTTGGCTCCTTCATCCAATAAGCCTTGCTTTGGCCTTGGTGCTGCTTTCGGCGTCTCTTCCAATCCTTTGTCAGCTCCATGTGATTCTTTCACGCCATCTTACACATTCTGGTGAGCCTCTACCCACTGCAAATTAACCACCTTCTCAAAATGGATCTCTTTTGTCCATCCTTTGCAAGTCTCTGCTCACCTTGAACCATCTCCTTTGCCCGCCACGAACCGCCCACCTCCACCTAAGGCTTCTCTTCAGCTTTATCTCTTGCGAGTCTACGCTCGCCTCTGTTCGTCCATCTCCACCAAAAGTCTTCAAGACTTTTCTTCTTCCTTACCCATCTCACCTATGGGCCCTCATCCTTTGTATGTCTTTCCTTCGCACACTCTTTCTATGTGCCTTTTGTAATCCTGTCGTGATCTTCCTCGCGAACTTCCTCTACACACTTTTTTCTTCCTTTGTCCCCTTGTTGCCTCTCTACCACAACCTATCTTCTCTACACTCTTCTTCACGCCATCCTCTGTGCATCTTTCTTTTGCGCTATTCACTACACTCCTCTCCTTTGTGTGTCCATCTTTTCACACACTTGTGGGCTTGGACCCACCTTTGGTCATCCTCCTCTTCTCTCCCTTCGCCCTTCTATGCTTTGGGCTTCCTTATATTGCACGATTGCCTTTTCGTGGTGTACCCCTTTACACATTTCCTCTATGCAATCTTCTCCTTCGTGCCTGATATCTTCTCGTGATAAAATAATAAAAGAAAAAAGTCGCTTTATTTTTTATTTCCCCCTAGTGAAAAAATGTGACCCGTATGGGGACATAAAGCAAGGGGATAAAAATATTAAATAAAGTAAAGCAAAAGGAAAATATTAAATAAAGTGAAGAGAGCTTATTGGGCCTTTGTGTGGGCAAATATGCCTTATCATCTTTTAATTATTAATACACATCTTTCATTATTACTTTATCATGTAAAGATGTGTATTGAAAGAGGAGATTCAGGATAAGTCTAAGGAGCACATGAAGGACCCGCTAGAGACCACATGGGACCAATTGCTATTGCAAGGGATATGGTGGTCGACATTGCACCATGATGCAAAGGAATGGGTGATGGGGATGTGACACTTAACAGCATATGGGGGAAACCATTACAAAGAGACTTTGTGCCCCTGTGGTTGTCGCAGCCTCAAGAGCTTTTCGAAAGGTGGGGCCTCAATTTCATTGGGCTTTTGAAAGTAAGGAAGTTACACCATTGGAAAATACATTGTAGTGGCCATTGAAATACTTAACTAAGTGGGCCCAAAACAAGAGCATTGCCCAACAATGGTTCCCCAAGTACAACGAAGTTCATCTATGAACAAGTGGTCACCAGATTCAAGTCGTCAACCATGCAATCTGGTTGATGACTTTTGGGAGTTCCACATCTTTCATTCTCTCTTGAGCCCCATACTATACACATGTGAATGACCAAGCAAAGGCCACACACAAACTTCTAGTATTTGAAATCAGAAATCAAGCAACATAGAGGGGGGTGATTGGGAAAGAACACTTACTTGTTGTACTATGGGCCTATCGAACAACATATGAAGTCACCACCAACCATATACCCTTCCCAACTAATATACAATCAAGATGCAATCGTCCGCATGGAGAATTTAGTACCGAGTGTAAGGGTAGTTGAGAATAGATTGGGGGATGATGAGAGTTTAGCAAAACAATTGATTCAATTAAATAAATTGGAAGAAGAACAGGTGATGGCCCCACTAGACAATGGAATTGCACGAAAAAAATATTGGCACAATAAACACCTCTGATGGATGAACAATCAAAACCAAAGCTCTAGTTTTGAGATTTAACGAGAGGCGCGACATTAAGTCGGGCGTATTCAAAGTGTTGTAGCCCAATCCATTTAAAACAATTGGAGATGTTCGAGAATGGGGGTAGTCAAATTAGAGCACTTAGGTAGGAATCCGGTCAAAAGACACACTAAATGTCCTTAAATTAAAACTTTACCTAGTAAGGGCCAAATATGTTCCATAATGATCAACATCAAAATTCCTTATATAGAAGCACGACTTGCTAATGAAGAAATATGAGTTGGGAAAAGTAAAAATGAAGAAATCAGAAGTGATAAGGACATGTACGACCAACACAATGTCCAAAGTATTGATTTCGTCAACGATTTTAAAAATGTACGAACAAATAAATGGGTTTAAATGACTAACACAATCAAAAAGATAACTCCATCAATGCTTTAAAGATTTGGTAATCATACGAAGCAAAAGCTCCACTTTGTTCATTATTCGACCTCCTTTCCAAAGACAACATGTTGCCAAAATAAGCTCATGACCTCATTTTGAGCAACAGAGCTATGATTCGCCTATTTTCTCATGCTTTTGAAGCTTTCACGGTCTCTTTTTGGATGTTTTTGTGATCTGTAGGAGCTTCTGGCCATTTTCCACATAGTACCTTGAATAGTTTTGAGGTATGTGTAGTTTCACAAATGTTTTGGGGAAGATCAAAGTTTCTACCATCACCACAATTAGTTTTGGGAACGTTTTGGATTCTTTCCATGGTGATGGCGAGCGTTTTGGAATGTTTCATCTTTGTGGAGTGTTCATAGTTGGATTTGGGAGCAATTACGGCCTCATAGATCCTTAGTCTACCACCTGGTTTGCGATAGTCACACTCGGACCTCACCGATCAAGCAATGTGCCCCCTTTGTTTTACACTAGGGATATTATCCCACATTTACCAAGACAAGCGGATCGGTCTAGTATATATACAAAAACACTTCAATGTTAAGTGTAGTAAAGGCCCCACTTAATTGAATCTTATGTTGGTCACCAAAATCAACTAAGAGAAGGGGCGCACAATGAAGGTCAGGATTGCACCACATGGCACAATCCTTGAAGATCAAAGGTTGCGAAGGTTGAGCCAAGCACAAAGTAAAAAATCAACTAATGCATGGAGGAAAACCCCGAATCCCGTAGCCAACTAGAGCTCGCCACATGGCGCCAATCACAGAAAGGAGTAACCTAACACCTGTAACCAATCAAGGAAAGGCACAACAAAAACCTTGTAAACCAATCACGAACTGCCACGTGGCCCAATGTTGGGTGATCGAATGTCAAGAAGATCTAGAAATTGGCCAAGGCAAAGGTGCAACCCAAAGTCCATAACCGATCACAATTTGCCATATGGCACCAAGTCATGAGAGCCTGTTACCAATCACGGCTTAACATGTGGACCAATCATTGGAAGTCAGGTCTCAGGCAAGCAAAGATTGAGCGGACTAACGACCGAGGATGTAAGAGCCCGTAACCAATCACAGATTGCCATGTGGCACCAATCACAAAAACTCAGGCGTCGAGAAGACCAAGGGATGTGGGAGAAAATGGAGGCAAAGCTCGGACCCTATTACAAATCACAAGCCGCCACATGTCACAAAGTTTGGCCCTAAAGGATCGTTGAGTTAGCAAAGGTTTGGTTGGAAGTCATTCGAAGCAATGGCCAGCCACAGGGTAAAGCTTTGAGGTTGAAATTGACAGCCCCGTGGCCGTCAACTATCTCAAATGACATGAGCAGATTCAGACAACCATAACTTTTGCTCCACAACACCAAATCAAGTAAAATCAGGTCTCGTTGGAAAGCTCTTGAGGAGTACTTGTAGGGTGGGTTTAAGTCATTATCTGCCGTGTTTTGAGACAAAATTGCAATCATCACCACCAGCTATCATGTTCCCTCTGTGTTTCAAATCATGACTATTAGTGGGTCTCTTTTCCAATGAGCATGTTTGTTTCCAACTAAGCAAAAGTTCCAAAATATGCTTTGAGGTGGTTTGAGCAAATATTTTCAGTTGACCATCTATATAGAGTTCCATGATCATTGTGAAGGGGATAGACATGAGAAAGGGAGATATACTTCAACATATTCCTTATCCTCTTCTCTCTTTCTTCCCCTTCCCCCTTCTCTCTTCTCCTTTTCTATAAATGCAAGTTGTGCATATTGTAAACGGATCCTCTCCTTGAATGCAAAGTTACTCTACCCATTTGGGTTTCCAAGCATTTTAAGTGTTCAAACCTCTAATTTTGAGCTTGTGTAATGCACCCAGAGCCTTTTTTCATAGTTGTAGCAGATTGTGCATCTTTCCAACAATAATATCGTGTTTATTGTGGCTCATATCTTCCCTTTGGCTTGTGTTATTGCTATCTTGTCTTTCTGTTTTGTTATGTTATAATGTGTGTGGGTTATATTTGCATGGTTCAATTGCACTGTGTCATTAATGGATGAAGGGAAAGTCAAATTTAAACACAAGTTAATTGTGGCTTATATGTGTCTTTTGGCATTGTATTTCGTCCTTTTGCCTCTTGTCTCAATATAAGGTGTGTGATCCCCTTACTTCTTGGTGCATCACCATGTATATTTTCCATGTTTTCTTCCCCTTTTATTTCCTGAAATTGTTAGGTTAGATTATTGTACTGGTAGCATAAATAAGTTTGAATAAGAAATTGATTTTCCTTGGAGGTTTTGTCCTAAGGAGCCAAGGTCCCACACCTTGGGGGGCATTCCCATTGTTGTTGAGACACCAATCTTCATTTCATGCTCTTGGGTGCACACTTTCAGCAGCCAAATGCAAGCATGTGCTTGCCCTTCATTGTACAGCCCCCTACCCGTATGACTGTTGCCCATACAACCACAAACCAAGAGCAGAAAAATTGTTTGTTGCTGCTTCAGTCCATATGACCTATTAAAGCATACAAACTTCCTACTATCATTGTTGCTCAACCAGAATGACCTATTGCAACTGGACCCATTGTATGACCACTTGGCATCAACAACACTATTCAATCGCCCTACACCAACAACTTTCTTTGACCAACCTTCTTTGACCACCCATGCCAAGTACATCGATCAAACCTCCACAACCAAATGCACAATTCAAACCCCTCCTATTGGCCGAACAATGCTCAACGTATTGTGCGATTCTCAAAAACTTTGTAAATGCACAACAAGCAAATTGACGTCACCTTCAAACAACCAATTACCGTTATATGCTCCATTGCAACTCCTTAAGAACTCAAAGTAGTTGAAACTAGATGGTATATTTAAAAAGTGGACATTAGGTGAATGTAAATTCAGTTTTACCATCACATAGCGTTGTGAACACTGGAAGAGTTTAGGTCTCTATTGTCGAAGCCAAATCAAAGTTCAACAAGCCTAAAATCAACACTAGCACTAGTTTCATAACACAGTTCCAAGCTTGGAATCAATGGAGCCAATAAAATTCAAGAACAAGAAACCAAATTCCAATTAATCTCAACAAGTTGGGTTTAACAAGTATTCCGTGGGTTAAAATTATGGGTTTTTTGTAGCAAATAAGATGGAAGAAAACGCAAACCTTCCTCCAAGCATAATACAACCAGTAGTACAACAGAAATATGTCCTAGAGATGGCATTGGAAAAATTGGCACAGCTAGAGAAGGCCGCCTAATCCCTAAATAAAACCCTACTCCTAATCCGAAGATGGTGCAAACCTTTTTGATAGCAAGTAGCTCAAAATAAGAGGTAACAAAAGGCATCACGAAGCAGAAAGTGGGTGAATCTAGGCAGAAGAATAAATCTAAGAATTTACCCTCTCTGAAAACACTTAGTTGGGAGAGCCTGCCAGCTACATATTCCCCCACACATGGTAGTCAAAATAAACTCAACAATCATGAGCTAAAAAATAGCTTAGCAAAAAGCAACTGTAGATAGAATCTTGCAAATGCCTTATTTCAATGCGAGGGACTTTGAACCCTAATTGGTTCGAATAGTGTCAAGCTACAACTATGACATTTGATGTTCATTTGCTCACTACATGGAAAATGAAGTCAAAGTCACCTACAATCCACTAGATTTCACACGGGTATCCAGTGTGCCCTTCACATGGGTTGTTCATTAGCAAGGCTATCAACCCTCACGTGACAACTACTAAAAAGAACCAAGCTATACAATGTCGTTAAATATTTAGCCAAGAAAGAGTTGGCCAACATGTGAGTGAAGGGGCAACATGGAATAAAAAAAAGAGTATTTGGCTTCAAAAGAGTGGTGGCGCATCCTGAATGTGATCTGATGCCAATTAGTAGCGGCCACTTGAGCATCTGACATTGCTAGTTGGATGGCATAGTACATGCTCGGGTTACATTGAAGTGAGATTTACAACCAAGTAGAGCTATCATCAACTCAAATTCACAAGTTTCTATCCCTAGCATGTACAACTTTTACATGACAGCATGTTTACGGTCTATTTTTGGATGCAGTGTATACACAAGCAACATTGGGAGAGGAATTTCCCTTAGACATTTTCTATGACCCAAGTTAGCTATCCATTTTTAAATGGAGGCATCTTGGCATTCTGCTTATTGAGGCTAGGTTGGTGACAAGGAAAGGAAAAGGAGACCCAAAATAGAACTTGCCACTTTGGAAGAGGAAGGAGAGGACCCCAACACTTCTGAGAAAGAGGACAATACACACATGGTAGGATCCGCCTCACCTACACTAATGATTCCCTCTTCCAAACAATTGGCCCATAAATAGATAAGATATATAGGGAGGGGGGCTCCTCTCCCTCAACCCTGTAGATATATATGGGGCGGGGGCACATAAATGACCTCAACTCTATATGGTTTAACAAGGTTACTGGTCGGGGGTGGCAGCTATGGCTATATAAGGGGTTGGGATTGGCCCAAACTCAGGCTCCCATAACTAGACTTTCCGCTCTGCTCTACTAGCTCGGGGCCCTATTTTTACCTAGCACAACCCTAAGGATATTCGCAGTAGTATTGTTGAATCCTACTAACGTTTTCTAAGTCTTAACAATAAGGGTAGGGCCAAGCACCCCATAGAGAAATTAGATAGGGGCCTCCATAGAATTATAGGGGCCGACCCACATTTCAATTTATAGGGGATAGGGAGGCCAAGCCCCATATCTAGATAGGGGCATATAGATAGATAGGGGCTCCTCTCCCCTCTCTAGTAATAAAATAAAATGAAAACAACCTATCACAAAGGATCAGGAAAGAATGGTAGATAGAAGACTAGTTGAACCAAATTGGGGAGCCAATTAATCTTGTGTTGGAGGAGACCCCGCATAGCTCATTGACCATGCGCAAGACCAGCCCCGAAAGTACAAAAGGTGAGAAAAGGTTTAGTTTGGGATGGATTCTGAGTTCCACTCCAAGGCAAGGCCCTTGGAGATGGGATCCATCAGGGTTCGGGATGAGACTTTTCTTTGATTTTTACCCAATTCTGATATTGCAAATCCATATGAAGTTGTCTCAATTTATAAGAACTATGGGTCCTGGTCCAAGCGCTTCAGGAAATTCCCAGTGTAGTTGGGCATTCGGATGTGATAGGAGGGCCATCCCAAAGATTGATGAATTTGAATGAATTCACTCCATCCAAAAAATTGTACAAGAAGAATGCCACAGAGTTTGTGTGGGTCTATGTCAACAACGGATGGCCTCAATGGAATACTTCAGAGATGCATGGGGAACAGTTACCCACAGTAGCTCCTCAAGGTATTACTTCCCCTTTGCAAAACATTTTGGGTTTTTAGCGTAGCATTAAGCATACCAACAGATATCAGTATTTGCTCCTGCAATCTTTTTTGTGTGAGAAACAAAAGCTCGGAAATGAAAAGGGCAAGGCTACAACTGAGGATGTGGCACTACCAACTCAGTTGGAAGAACATAGCTGCTTCAAAGAACAACTCGCTCAGCAAACTCAGACTCGGGCTCAGGTGCTGGAAGTTGTTGAGTATGAAGAAGAAGTCAAGGAACTTAATGGCAAGCTTCAGGCAGCTGAGGAGAGACCAGCAAAGTAAAAGGGAAGTTGCGGGAAGTTGCACAGGTGGTCAAAGGTTCATGAGAACGTAAATTGATGGCTGCCAAACAGCTGCAACACTATCCCACTAAGATTTATGCTCTCCGGGCTGAACTTCAACGAATAAAATCAGAATTGGCAGCCTTTTCTGGTTCTCTTCCAGCTCATCCCTCTATGCCTCCAAGGACGTCTTCTTCTTCCCTTCTCCTTCTTGAGCTATTTTTGTATGTATACTGACGGATGGGACTCCGAATTTTTTATAAGGGAGGAAAAGTGTAGACTGTCTTTATAAATAAATGTAATTCATTTTCTTGTCTACATTTGGTAACAACGGCCTAGTGTTCGGTTGAGCAATTGACACAACTGCTACCCGTTGCGTCTTGAGATTAAACTGTTGTTGCAGGGAGGGGTAGGGGCACTTGAATGAAGTCTTCCTTGTACTGCATGAATTGTACAGAGTTCTACCTTTTATTAATGAAAATATAAAGTTACTGTCATTGTTGTCTATACATGTGCTATGCTATATTATCTGCAAGTGTCTTAGTAGTATAGGTTCTCAATAAGCAATTGACACTTGTGGATTTGTAGCTTTTGAGATTGCCTTGGAGATGTTGTCTATCTTGTTGATGATTGGTGGATATTCTAGATGCTGTACCTAGATATGTCTTAGCGTTTCAGATTTCTCTCTAGAGCTGTTTCGGCTTTTAAGTTGTCCCAATTGGTGATATTTGGAAACTACACATTTCAAGATTGTATATCTGGTCATTTTCTTTAATAGATCTCAGGATCTTTGGATAATCAGGGTTTGTTGATATTCAAATCAGTAGCTAATACATCATTTCAGTTCAGGATTTTGGATACAGGAATGCAGCTTTGCTGTGCAGACCATCAGTTTGGTTGCAAGTTATAGACAAATGGCATGCCCATACCTGGTTGATCACATTGTCAGGTACTTCTTTGGCACATCTTTTCTACCATGGGAAGTTTTTGATGTGTCAACCTGTGCCAGCATTTCTTTGGTTTGAAAGCTTGGTGGACATTTTTCAGTTCACATTTTTATTGCCTTCAAGCTTCCTCAAGGTAGTTTGATGGAGTTTTTCTTGGAGTGTCAGGCATTATTGTGCAGCTGCAGCATTTTTACAGGATTTTGCAGATACTTGTGAGATAGTGACTTATCTATTATTTGACAAGGATTTACTTGTTTTGCTCTTTTATTGGCACATGATTGGATAGGATACACACTTCATGTACTTCCTTACAAGTTTTAGAGATGAGTCATGCAATAGTGATATCATTGAGGGCTATTCCAGGAACAGTTCTAGGCTCACATGTGGACTTAGGTTTAATGGGGGGTATGTTAGCACCCTACTTTACTAAACCTAACTTATATTTACCACCTCATTATTACTATTTACATGTCTTGTTATATAGAATGCTAATCTAACTGATTAGGTATGCAGATTGGCATATTAGTGTTGTCATGGTTAGCAGCATAATTACATATTTTAGTTTGTAATGACTCTTGTTGGTTGTGTTCGGGTGTTGACGGTTGTATCAACTGACAACCATAAGTCATTTGTCTTACAAATAGAGGGATATACATTGGGGAAAGGGCACTTGTATCAGATCCTCCCTGAACTCTCTTTTTCTGGTGTATCTCTAATATTTATTGTTTGTCTATCTTTTGAGATAATACCTCGTTGGATCCATAATCGTCCCCGTTGCCAACATCCCCTGCATAGGCATCTACTACTACTCAATAAGACTCAAAGTTCAACAAACTCTTATTCTCCTCCCCGTCGTCATAATCCTAGTCTCAATAATAATGCTTAGCACTCATTATAGGCTCAAACAAAACATTAATTGTGGTATTCCTTCATTTCTTGTAATGCCATAATAACAAAAATGTCTTATTTTATCTATCTAGGGGTAAACCTAGCACCGATTGTTACTCATTATCTTGTTCCTGTTGTCACCCAGAAGTGTTCCTCTTATGTTGACAAAATTGGAACACCTCAAGGTTGTGGGAACCTATAACTGAGGAGAACCTCCAGAGTGGGCTGGTTCCCCTGTGAATCACCTGAAAACTAAAAATTGACAAAGAACAGGAAGGAAAACGGAAAATGTAAATTGAGGTTATACACCAATGATTCGACACACGTACTACCGCATATAGAAAATATAGAAATCCACACACGTGCACAACTCTAGGCTAATCTGTAAAATTAATTCAAAGGTTTAGGTAAGGGACAACAGTATAAAAAAGAAATTCGACAACAAAGCAATACAATACCCTGATAAACACGATGAATACTCAGAAAACCAGCGATATGAGAAGACAAAATGGAGCTTTTCTATTCACAAATGCAAGTACAAGATAAGATTGCCAGAGCAAAACAGCTGAAAGATTGTGTATGTCTTTTTCTTTACAAGAATAAAGCCTTTAAAGGCTGCTTCCCTTTGTTTCAGACCTCTGCTGCATGCAAAAATAAATATATTATTTTATTCATCTTCCTTTAGCCCTGCTAGCAGCATGCGTGAGGTGGAAAATAAATAAATAATATACTGTTATCAGCTGCCCATATCTGCACTTCTGCTGCTAATTTATTAATTAAATTTGAACATCTTACTTCACCTTTTAGCGTAGACCCTAAATCAGCATGCATGTAATTTTAATTAAATTGAATAAAGGTACCTCCTTTATCCCTTGCGTAGACCCTTGGTCAAACATGCAGTTTGCTATTCCTTTTGTCCTTTTGCTGACTGTTTTTGTCTTTTCCTGTTTTTGGCTCTTTGTGCTTTTCTTTTGGCCTCTTATCCTCTTACGTAGACTTTAGGCATGCAAAAAGGTGTTTGAACAATTTTTAACTGTTCTTTGACTGCTGCGTGGAAGGAGGAATGCTGTGATGAAGACTGGCATGCAACTGCCTGATAGAACAATTAAATATAGCCTCCTTTGCTGTTGGAAATTGGCGCCACCTTTAGGGATAAATAGCAGGCAATAAAACTTATTTAATTGACCCTCAAAGTTCCCATTTTGGCACAGAGTTCTATGCTAAAACAGCGTTCATTGTGGGCCACAGGTTTACTTTTAACTGCTGTTCTAACTTCTTATTCTTAGCTGCCTTTATTTATTTAAAAATAGAACAACTTTATCTTTTAATTTCTCCATGTTTATTTACCTTCAGCTGCCTCTATTTTTGGCACGTATTCCCATGCATTGGATTTAATTCTTTGTGCATGCAAGCACTCTATTTTGGGCACGTGCTATTTTTAGCATATGCTAAAAATAGCAATTTTTCCATTCACCCAATTTTCATTTAGAACACTTTATTTTTAGCGAATACTAAAAATAGCATACCGCTAAAAATAGCCAACTTAAAAAATATGGTAACAGTTCCAAGTGCCAACGAGAGATCCATGGGGAGATATTATCCAACATTTTAACCCAACATGTTTCTAATGATCCCATCTTATGTTTTTCTTTCACTAATACAAGTCCATTGCATATGAATTGCGGTAGATGATGTGTTCTGAATCATTTTTTGTGACCAAAGTTTTGGATGTGACGTGAATGAAGTGTTGAACTAATTCACAAGGCATCCTCATTTTATAACCCCGTTGGAGCTATCAGATACAACATAATCACTAAAACTCATTTTGATAAACATAAACCAAAAGTATGGTAGTGTCACCCAAGTTAATAGTTACTCCTTATATACATTTTCCTTTATACTTTTGGCATTCTCCTTGCATTCTTTGTTGTATATGTTCTCAGCTAAGATGTTGAGCTTATCATAAATTCGGACAGATCACAAATTTACCCCCTTCCAGGAGTCCATAAATTATATGCTCAATTCAACATGTTTCGACTGTGAAAACGAGTAGGGGGAATTAGGCAGGAAGCTGTGAAGGTTTAAGCCTTCAATCTGACAAAAAAACTTCCAAGAATCTTACAAACAAAACACCCAGAAAATTATTATTTTATTCTCCAAAATTTGACTACATCATTCTACAAGCATGCCTATTTAATAGGCTTTACAAAGAGGTTATAATTAACAACTTCATATTTGTCCAAACTAATTTAGTTTGAAAAATTCATACATGCTCCATGTTTTTCATATAGGGATATACACAAGCTTACCAAGTGTGAACACAAACCAGATTAGGATAGAAAATAACTCAAGACTACTTCTTAGTGTACCACTAGTGTGAACACAACTCTAACACCCTCTCTTAAGCAAAGGTGTAGGGAGAAAAAACATGAAAGTGGGTCTTAACTACTAAGCTTGATACAGTACCCATCTAAAAACATGGAAAAAGAAGGAAATACTGAACCAAAATCCCCCCATGTACAACTTCCTACAACCCAAGCAACACTCGCAACTAACGGTAACAAGGAGAAGCCAAGGGCTTAATGAAGATGTCAACAATATGATCAGTTGTAGGAACAAACTCCAAACAAACAACTCTATCTTGAACTAGTTGCATAATGAAGTGCATGTGAGTCTCTATATGCTTGGTGTGTTGATGCTCAATTGGGTTGCGTGCAATCTCAATAACACTTTGGTTATCACAGCAGATCAATGTGGGATCCTGTTGTGGAAATACGAACTAGCCAAGTAACTGTCAAAGCCAGAGCCTCTTGTTCAGCCTTAATAATACCTTTGTAGTTTGTACTCTACCTCAGTCAAATGACAATGCAACTGCAGTCTGTTTCTTGCATGCCCATGCAACAGGACCAGAGCCAAGGTGAAAAACAAATCCAGATGTAGATCAATGGATATAAACACATCCACCCCAAGCCAAGTCTATGAATGCTTCAATGTCAGAAGATCCTTGTGGTGTGTACTGAATATAGCACAAAACGTGACCTTAATATAGCGCAAAACATGTTTGGTTACTAGCCAATGACTCTCATGGGGCTCGTGAGAGAACTGAGAGATGAGGTTTACAAAAAAATAATATCGAGGCAAGTACATGTCACATATAAAAGACTACCTCCCAACTGTCTATACAAAGTGGCAAATATAAACTTAGTTTTGCAATTAGTAGTCAACTCAATACATGACTAATATGGTGTGTGAGAAAGCTTGCAACCATCCATGCCAAACCGATGAAGATTTATGGAATACTTTTGTTGTCTGAGAGAAATACCTTTAGGAGACTGATGAACCTGGAGGCCTAGAAAACAGTGCAATAATCCTGTGTTTGTCATGTCAAATATTTCCTTCAACTTGTGCTTTATGTCCTGAATCAAGGAGTTTAAGCTACCTGTGAGGATGAGGACATCAACATACAACACCAATATCAAGAATATCATCACCTCGCTTCAAGATGTAAACATTGTGATCAGATTCACAACAATAGAAGCCAAAACTCAATAGAAAGCTATCCATCTTCTCATACCAAGCTCTAGGAGCTTGTTTGAGCCCATAAAGAGAGCGACGAAGTTTGCATACCTTGGAAGAGTGTTGCACAAAGCCCTAAGGCTGCTCCATAGAGATCTGGTCTTGGAGAACACCATGCAAGAAGGTTTTCTTCACGTCCATCTAATAGACTGGCCACCAATGTGATGTAGCAACAGGGAGGGAACAAGGCGAACAGAATCTATCTTTGCAATCAGCGCAAAAGTCTCAAAGTAATCCACCACTTCGACTTGTGAGAAACACTTAGCTACAAGACGAGTTTTGTGCTTATTTACATAACCATCTACTGCATATTTGGTCTTATAGGCCCATTTACAAACACAAGTTTTCTTACCTTAAGAAGAGGCACTAATTCCCATGCACTATTCTTCATGAGTGAAAAATACTCATCTTACATAGCAGTTTCCCACTCAAGTTTACCTATCGCCTCAAAAACAATATTGGATCAATAGAAATTGTTTGGCTCGTAAGAGCAATACCAGAAGTCTTAAATCGAGTGTGACAAGGATCAGAAGGATCGCCAACCATAAAACCCAGCTGCTTGCAAAGTGGATTTTTCCACTTGGGTAACTTCTACGCAAAAGGAGGAAAAACATGACTATCAAGCATGTCATCATCAATATCAAGAAGTACACCCTCCCTATCAAGAGTAAGAGATGAAGTCAATGATGAAGAAGGCTCAAAACTTGGCTCCGAAAACATGAGATTCTCGTCAACTCTAACTCTCATCACAACTAGACAAGATGTGTGATGGGATCAAAGAGGTTGTATGCCTTCACATCCTCGCAATGACCAATAAATATAAACTCTTGGCTCTTCTTCTCCACAAATTTGCATTTATCATCAAGAAAAAAAGCAAACGCTTTCCGAAGACACGAAATCTAGAAACATCAGGGTTCTCACCTGGCCAACCTTCTTCAAGAATCTTGTCTCGCATTGCCTTATGGAGGATGTGGTTCTGGATGTAATTTGCACAATTTACTGCTTCAGCCCAAAACTCAAGTGCCAAGTCCTCAGACTATATCATACAATTCACCATTTCCTTGAGTGTTTTGTTTTTTCGTTCAGCTACTTCATTTTGCTGAGGAATGTAAGGTACTATGTATTAATACAAAATACCATGATCAATACAAAAATCTTGAAAAGCATTACTTATATATTCTAGCTCATTCTCTATCACTACCCTGCGTGAAGTTCAAAGCTGCAATATTTTTCTTTTCTTTTTTCCTGTTTTTTCCCTTCCACAAGTTGGGAGGAAATTCGGTCTAATACCACTGTAATATCCATGTCAAATAACTTTAGATAAATTTGGATATCTGCACGAAACCCTACGGCAACAGTATGAAATACTAACTTTTATGGCAGCTGCAATAATCTGATTTTTTTAATAAAAAAACAACCACAATATGTACGAAAACCAAACTTTATTTATTTATTTCGAATCGGCTTTAGTAAAAAACAGTACAATGTCTTGATACAATTTTCTCACAAAAGATAAAAACAAGCAAATTGCTTTGACTAAAAATTGCTTACAAATGTGGTGTCAATACTGAAATTTGTTCCCAAAGGGGGACGTCCTGCCTATACTTGTTTTGGATGTTAAAACAACCTCAAATATGATGCCCTAGTTAAACTGGATGAACACCTGTACCCTGATTGACCATTGCAACCCCTGAATGGAATTGTCAAGTTTAGATATGAGGGTTTCCGTCCTCTATTGTTGATGCAGAAGTAGAAGCTACTTGCAAACAATGAAGTAGTTGATAAATTTTCAAGATGAATGTAATAATAAACACCAAATATGCCTTTATAGCTTCAAAGACCGTCTCCAAAGTTGGCGCCCCCCCCTAAAAATACAAATAAACAATATAAAAGTGTTTTATCCTCTCTCCCATATTGGCACCCCCATCCTAAAAATATGAATAAACCATAGTTACCAGGTTCGGCCGGATTTGTATGAAATCCGGTTCAAACCGTATTTTTTGAAGCAACCGAATAAATCCGGTTCGGTTCGGCCTTGTTTTTGCAGAAAAAAAAAAAAAAAATCTTTTTTTGGCATATTTTTGTTTTTTGGTGAAAAAATCGCAAGAGGGTCCGGGAAGATGTAGTAGCAAAAAATTGCATGTGCCATAACTTTCATTCTGTGGCTTCGTTTTAGGTGTCGTCTTCTCTAAAAGTATATATTTTCTCGAGCTCTACACATTGATGGCAATATTTTTCTTATTTTCATAAAATCCATTTTTGTACCTTTTTGGACCAAGCAACTTCTTGCAATCTTTTGAAAGAATCATTATGATGATGATGATTATGGTAGATGGATGCTTTTTTGTATAATTTGTCTATATATAATGATATAAGTATACAATAATATAAATCTATAATAATACAAGTATATATATTCCGAACCGGATTTTTCCGTATTTTTTCGGATTTTTTCGGAGAACTCCGAATTTTCGGATTTTTTTGCCCTTCCGAATTTAATCGGATTTCTAAACCTGGTAACTATGGAATAAACAATATAAAATTGTTTTATTCTCTCTCCATCATAAAAATAGGATCTTGATGCTCATGCAGCGCATTCTATCTTTGGCACCCCATAATAGAATGTTTTATTTAATTATTATTCTATCTTTAGCGCCCCATAATAGAAGTTCATCGTTCTAGTATTATTTTATTTTGTTTTTGTTTTTTGGATTAAAAATATAATTTAAGTGTCATTTTTCCAATTAAAATATAAAAGTACCCTTAGACCACTTAAATTAATTTATTTCCCTTTTTAATTTCCTGTAGCCTACAAAAAATAATAAGAATAGGCTTCGGGTATCCAAAATAAATTAATTTTGAAAGGGGTCATTACAGTCCGCCCTTCCCAGAATTGCTTGCCCTCAAGCAATTGTAAATCTTCTCTGCAAATAGTTGGATCCCAAACTCTCATGTTCACACAATTTGGAACTTGTATGAACGGATCTATTTGCCCTTTGCCACTCAAAGTGTTCTTCACTCCACCACCATTCCCACTATATTGTCCATGATGACCACACACATCTGAAATGACTTAGTAGGAAGTAACAAACCCACAACACTTTCATACCTTTGGCTATCCTCAACTTGTTCACCTTCCTTTGTTGAATGAAGCTTGGTTGAAATATCTTTAGCATCACCAACCTTGTGACTAGGAACTTCTCGGTTAAGATCCGCATTCTTCTTCACCTTGAACTCTTCACATTCAACAAGTGAATCTTGTTAACGCATGCAAACATTAGAAGTCAATAAAACATGATTCTTGCTAAAGTAGTGAACACGTTCAATTTTCTTCCCATAGGTTGTTTTGAAAATTCCAACAAACTGAAAATCAACATTAGCAACCAGTGAAGTCATTTTTTCATGTTCATGCCCCTCAACATGGTCTTCATGGAACTCCACCCCAAAACCTTCTTGTAGATTTGATTTTTCTTTCTTCAGTTCATAGCCCCACGATTTCTTCCTCTCTCCTCATCACTAAGGAAGAACTCTCATTAGATCCATCAAAAGTAGGGAGTGACAACTTCCCTAAAGCCTGTTGCAGGTCTCTCTAATTAGTTTTTGGCCTAGGTTCAACTCTTGGTCTACCTCAACTTTCATTCAGATTAATAAAATTCGTGAGGGTTATGGCATCTCTAATCTCACCAAGAAGCACCCTGTACTCATAGCTAGTAGCAATATCATCTGCTATGGTAGGTTGAATTCCTGCCTCCCAAATTACTTTCTCTCTACGTAGGAAGTTAGGCTGGAAGGGCCTAACAGTAGAACCAATGGTTATCCTCTGATAGGGCTGGTTATGGTTCACTCTTGAAGAGCTTCCCTCAACGTTTGAAGCCCTTTGCATATTTGTGCCCTGCATAACTTGAATTAACTAACCCATCATATCAGCTAACAAGCATGTCAAAGTGTGTCTCATTCGGATCCTTGTTACCCATGACTTATGGTTGTTCTATACCTTTATTTTTCTCCCTTTGGTAGTACCTGACTTCTTTGTCACTACCCTGCATGAAGTTCAAAGCTGCAATTTTTTTCCTTTTTCTTTTTTCCTTTTTTTTCCCTTCCACAAGTTGGGAGGAAATTCACTATGATACCACTATAATATCCATGTCAAATAACTTTAGATAAATCTGGATATTTGCACAAAACCCTAAGGCAGTAGTAAATGAAATACTAATTTATATGACAGCTACAATAATCTGATTTTTTAATTAAAAACAGTAACCACAACATGTACAAAAATCAGACTTTATTTATTTATTTTGAATCAGCTTTAGTAAAAAAACACTAAAATGTCTTAATACAATTTTCTCACAAACGATAAGAACATGCAAACTGCTTTTGGATGTGGCAACGGTACTGAAATTTGTTCCCTAAGGGAGATGTCCTAGTTGTACTAGTTGTTTTGAATGCTAAAACAGCCTTGACTATGACATCCTAGCTGAACTGGATGAACACATGTACCATAAATGACCAAAACAGCCCCTAAATGGAATTGTGAAGCTTAGATATGAGGGTTTCCGTCCTCAGAATTGTATGCAAATGAGGGTTTTCATCCTCTATTGTTGATGCAGAAGTAGAAGCTACTTGCAAACAATGAAGTAGATAAATTTCCAAGATGAATGCAATAATAAACCCCAAATATGTCTTCATAACTTCTAAGGCTTTCTACAAAGTTAGCACCCCCTCTTAAAAATAGGAATAAACAATATAAAATTGTTTTATCCTCTCTCCCATGTTGGCACCCCATCCTAAAAATAGGAATAAACAATATAAAATTATTTTATCTTCTCTCCATCATAAAAATAGGATCTTGATGCTCATGCAACCCATTCTATCTTTGGCACCCCATAATAGAATGATTTATTTAATTATTATTCTATCTTTAGCACCCCATAATTCATCATTTTATTATTATTTTATTCTATTTCTGCTTTTTTGGACTAAAAATATAATTTAAGTGTCATTTTTCCAATTAAAATATAAAAGCACCCTTGGACCACTTAAATTAATTTATTTCCCTTCTTAATTTCCCCTTAACCTACAGAAAATAATAAGAATAGGCTTTGGTTATCCAGAATAAATTAATTCTGAAAAGGGGAAATTACACCTGTAGAGGTATCAAACTTATCAAATACATAAGGCGTGAGCAATGGTCCACAGCACCTGTAGCTACAACACCCTGTGGATCAAATAATTCTTTAATTACAACCCTCTGTGGAGTGAATTCCACAATTTTCCCAAACCAGAATTACAAATTTGATAAATCAACAACAAATTCGATGAAATTTTAGGTACTAAGAGTACATTAATGCACCCATTTTGCATTTACACAAAACCAAATCTCAAAACATCAACTTTTGAAGAGTTGCCCATGATTATCTAAGAAGTGTTGCAATCAAAAAGAGAACTCAACAAACCAAGTGAGTGAGTTAGATAATGGGAAGCACCAGAATCAAAAATCCATCTATCTGACGTAGAAGAACAAGCCCTAGCAGAAAGAGCTTTTCCTTTCCCTATATTTGCAAAGGAGGGAACATCAATTTTATGTTGCTCTAGTTTTGCTTCCAATGCTTTTATTCTCGTATGGTATTTGTAATTAGGATGATTAGTTTTGCTACGATATGGAAAAGGGTCATAAACCTTCTTTTTTCTGAAAACTTTTGAGACTTGCCAAAATTTGAAGGTTTAGAGGTCTCTATGATGGTTGTAGATAAGATAAGATAAGATAAATATATTAATGTCCAACGAATGACCACAAAAGTAGGTCAATGGGACTGCAGCCCAAACAATATACAAAGTGCGAGCGGGGACAACTTAAAACGAGTTCCCAAAAACAGAAAAAATGAGAAAAGACAAAGCAGAAAGGAAAACCGAAGCCAATACCCCCACAGGCGGGGGCAATGGAGCAAGCGGGGGAGAAAGACGAGAGAAGCAAAGAAGGGAATGAGGGAGGGGGCAAACGAGGACCAATGGTCTACTCAGGAATGGTAGCCACACCCCTCCTAACATTAGAGGCTGATGAAAAGAAGCTCCTGATGGACTGACAACCCGAAGAGGAGGGCGAAAACCTCCTCCCCTGCTGAGCTCTGAGACTGAAGCGACGGCAAGGGGGACGAATGGAGTTGGGCTGCCCTCTGGTGCGTGTGTGAATTTGATTCTGCTGGTGGTGATCGCGGGAAGTGTGAAGGTTCAACCAGGGACAAACTGATCTATGCACTGTATCTGGGTCAGAAAGGCTCTGTCGTTTAGTTCCTCCACTTGCAGGTAGAACCAGAAAGAAGGTTGTAATTCGTCTCGTGGGGATGACTCTCGAAGGGGGATGAAGAATCTGGTCCCGGAACAGCAAAGACTCGCGGATGTAAAGGGCAAGACACCGTTGGTCAATATATTTGAAGACCGAGAGAGTCTGAATCCCTCTGAAGAGACAATGAAATTGTCCTCTGATCTCATAGTATATGGGGCAGCAAAAGATGAAATGAGTCTCGATCTCCACCTCTTGAAGGCTACAGAGCCTACAAAGTCTGTCCTCCCGATCAACGTGGTGATCAGTCTCGCACCGAAGTGTCAAAGATTTTTTTGACTATGTTGGAGGAGGTCTTGATTTAAGTCGTGGCTTCCATTTTCCTTTCGAAAAATTTGCCACTAGTGCATGACTTGAGCTAGGTAAGGCATCCAGAGCTCATAATTTTGTTTGTTCACAAGTGAGCCTTTCACAAAATAGCTCAAACGTAGGCATTTTGAAATTCTCTTATAAAGCATCCATTATGGAGTAAAATGTGGATGCAAACACACTATAAGGACCTTTTAATTTAGACAAAATCAAAATTATACATCCATCGTCCTTCTTTTCTCTACCACTAGCTTTCAGTTGTAATCTAAATGACTTGAATTTTAGCAAAAATCTGTCAATAAACGGAAAATCAGAGGGCAAACAAACATTCAACTCTATATTTAACTAAAGCATCTTGAATTCATTTACTTTACCAAAGATTTTTTCAAATATTTCCCATACCTCTTTTGGAGTTTTGATTTCCTCTATGTGAAACTGCAAACTCTCAGACACATTCAAAGCAATCAATCTAAGCGCTTCATCCCGCTTACACACATAAGTGTACTTATCCTTCTCTGAGGTGAAAGTAGGAACATTTTCTTGAAACACTCTCCATAGGCCTCTGGACTGGAGCAACTGTTGCATCTTCGGTTTGCAGGCATGATAGTTATACAAGTTTCGGGGTTCAAACAACCTGTTATCCGTTGTAGACGAGGAAGCTAGAGAAATCGCGACATCGTAGAGAAGACATACCTAGACATCGCTGGTTAACAAAAAACGCCCCCCCTAAATGGTTATCTACTTCAAATAAAATACCCCTTTTGATCAAATTCCTCTTTTGAAAAAATAAATCCCTTTGTTTTTTTAAATCCTCTCCCCTCTCTCAAAAAAACTTCTTTGCAAAAAAAATTACAAAATTCTTGCAAAAAATAGGGAAATCAATTTTACTCTCTTAAAAATTTTGCTCCTTTTAAAATTTTCTTTCTCAAAGTTTTGAGCAAAAAAAATTTAGCTTTGATGTGGACGGGTTTGGAACCCCTCGCCTTGCCAACTTAAAAGTGCCCTACTTGTAGGGATGCTACTAACTGCGCTCCACACGTTTCAATTATAGTTGTGAGCAAATATCTATTTAAACCTTGTAAAACTTGTGATCCCTTTGAAAGAAATTTGAAGCAACGGGTGAGCTACCATACGTCTTCAACCCGAGACCTGTGCTTTTCAAGGACTATGTGCCAACCAACTGAGCTACCTTTCACTTCAATCATATGTATGAGCAAACTTTGTTTTAGTCTATAGAAAACTCACAATTTTTCAAAAAAAATAAAAACTCTTACTTGAAAGGGAATTTTTAGGTTTTCACTTATTTGCATTGAGTTCGAAACTATCGCCTTGTCATTTGTAGGGACAGAGATGAAATTTTAGGCACCGCTTGAACAATTGCAAGGAGAAGTTGAAGGTCGGATCAACTGAGGAGTCTTTAAACAAAGCCAAGTTTAGAAGATTCAACTCGTCGAGACAGGGAAATGCACTCATCGACTATATCAAGGGAAAATCACTATGCATTGAGCCCCCCGAGGAGTCAAGATGGGGCAGATCGGCTTGCATAAGGTAAGTAGGAACTCGCCAACTCGCCAAGGTGAGAGCGCTTAGGATGAGAGCCCGTAGGTCCACCAAGCCAATGTAGAGATCACTGTGAAGCTGGGATCTAAAACCTTGCCTGATGTATGTGCCGAAGCAACTCGCCAAGAGTAAAAAACAAACTCGCCTAAACAAGTCAATGAATTAGATAGGAGGTGGAGCTGCAACCAATAGGAAGAGGATGAGTTTTTCCCCTCTACAAAAAACTTTAATGCAGTAATCTAGATTGGGCTTCTTCTGCCACTCCTAAGTTCTGAAACCATGTCAAAACAAGCAGCCTAAGCAGGAACCTGTGAAGGTTTACGCCTTCAATCTGACAAGAAAACTTCCAGCAATCTCACAAACACAACACCCAGCAAATGATTATTTTATTTTCCAAAATTTGACTGCATCATTCTATAAGAATGCCTATTAAATAGGCTATACAAAGAGGTTATTATTAACAACCTCATATTTGTCCAAACTATTTTAGTTTGAACAAATTCATAAGGCTGCCAAGTTTGTCATATAGGGATGAACTTTGTTGCAACAAATCAACAATATAACTCCCAATAACAAGCTTACCAAGTGTGAACACAAAAGAGATTAGAATAGAAAATAACTCGAACTACTTTCTAATGTACTACTAGTGTGAACACAACTCTAACATCAACTATTTCTATGTCTAGCATTTTTGTGCTTGTCATAGCTCTTAGACAAGCACATCTGCCGTACATTGCCATATAGTTTTATTTTTTTATAGTTATCTCTTGAAAAAGAAAATTAAGACAAGCGTGCACCAACCCTCCAATAAAGATATGAACGGTTATTGACTAAGTTCGAGTTCAAGAATCAGTCACAAAATGCATGCATGTTTTCTCTCATCACTAGTGTCTAAAACATCAAAAGAAGTGCTGTTTACAATGGAAACATGACCCTCTGAAACATTTTACTCTTACTCAATTGGTTTGGTAATAATCACAGAACTACATGGATGGAAACATAGTAGAATGACACTTACACGGTAATGACACAGCATGCCCAGAGTATAAGTGTTTTTCAATTACATGGGTTTATAATGGTAAAAACTCAAGCAAGATGTGAAAAATTAAAAAGAAACAAGAGATAATACTAAAAAAATACCAAACAACAAATTTATTTATTTATAAATCGTATTTTATTCATTTTTTTTAATTTTCAGATCTGTCATTAGCTCATATTTTATTTGTGTTTATTGCAATTGAACATCATTTTGCATTTGAACAAATGTTTAACTGATTTGTCGTCAGGCTTGATCAGTATGCTAAATAGTGTGTCTGAACAGAAAGGGAAACAAGCTGGCCACAAAACACGTTCTAATTGAATGTTCTCCTTCTGTGAATGGAAATCCTAAATTACAGCCCAGAAAGTTGCACTGAGGCCATGTTGCCAGCCCACAAGTGCCAACTCTGGGCATACTTGGCCATGATTGTGGAATTTGACTTTGTAACTCAAAACTAAAATGTCACTAAGTTCAACGAAATTGTTAAAAGGTAATAGATTATTGATGTATATGCTATACAGGGCAAATATTAGTGACTAATCTTCCCTAGCTGCCTATATTTTTCCATTTTTCCAGGAATCCATATGTCAATTGAAAATGAAGACTCGACACAATGTTCATGAAACAGTATTTTTTGTTGAAAATTTCCCAACATTTTGTATGCCACACAAAATGTTATGAAAATTAAAGTCATTTGTCAAAATTAAAAATATGAGAATTCAATATAAAAAAGAATTCGACAAGATCCCTAAACTTCTGAAAACATATACTTGATTAAAAAATTCCCTGATGTTGTATGAAAACAAGGGTTTGAAACTTTGCACATAGCTGACATGATATTTTTGAATCCTGCATCTGTATTATCATCGGATAATTATCATCAGATTGCCACTTTGAAAGAGAGTACAGTAGGTTTAAATGCAACTTTATTTTCAATTTTTAAGTATGATCTATTTCTGCTTGTAATGCACTAATCCATTTTTGGAACTTTTCAGCCTGAAAGAGCCTTTTAATGAGTTTATTAGCCTGCCCCAAATTTGTCCAATGCTTGTACATCAAACACTTTACCTCTGTTTCTTTCTCTGTTCAAAACATCCTATAACTCAACCCAACTTGGATGGTATGATTCTAAATGGGTGCTTGGTCTAATTATAAATTAATGACTTACCACTCTTTGCCCTAGAGATACATTTTGTAATTTTCATCAGAAATTCAATTGATGTAATGTTTCAAACTGATGCCTAATCTGGTAGAGCAAGAACTCTTGTCAAGTATGCAGAGGTGAGACCATTAGGCTTTTGCCATTGGATGGCCAGGATGATTCCTACAGCAATCAGATCTAATCTCTAGATCACCAGGATACCCTGGCCTTCAGTGACTGATGCATGTATGGGGTGACTCCTACTAGGATTAGGTTTAATCCCCAGGTCACCAGGATTACCTGCTCTTCAGAAAATTAATGTGACCCCTTATTGGAGAATTTCTCCACGAGTTTTGAACTTGGCCATCCTAATAAGCATGGGTGAGCATTTGAGACCCAAGCCCAGTTAGCTCCCATAAAAATAAAGTGCAATATCCCTCATTCCTGCTGACGATTTTCAGTTTCTTCCCTTTGGTATGTACCTATCCCTTGGTGAGAAGCCACCTCATCGTCTTATGCTCCAGTTGGTCCATGAAAACCTGCAAGCGATGTAATGATAATCTGTTCCTTTAATTGTGGAGCAGTAATTGCATAGGCAGAGTAAGTGCCTTGGGGGCTGAGAGTTTGCGGAACATGTAGATATATTTCAGGTTTTCTTTTTGAGAAATGGAAGCTGGAGGTAATTTAAATTCATTTACTTGTTTCAAATGAAAAAAATCAGTTGGAAAGAGATTCTGAAAATGCTGTATTGAAGAATACGAATTTAAGAAACCAATTTCCTGCAAAAAACTCACAAAATCTCGTAGACCATAAACAATCAATATATGGAATCCATTGGCCATAAGATTTCTTAAGAAATTTAAAAATCCTGTCAACTCTGTTAAGAGGGGCGGTTCGTGATTCTGATCAATAAGTTATCTGCCTTTCTATCCTTGACTCTTCAAATAATTCCGACATGAACGAACCGAGTCTTTTTAACTATTTATGCTTGATATCAGATTGAGAACAACCCACCCCATCATAAAACTCAAACGCTTAACCCTAAACCCTAAATGGCCTAAACCCCACCGTTTTTTCAAGTACTCCTCCATAACGAAAATATGAATAAAAATGTTAGAAAAATAAAACAATTCTCGATATTTGAGAATTTCATTCAAGGCAGAAATGATTTTAACAGAATACAACAATGCGTTTACAGCTTACAAAAGCTTGTGGTTAAGTTCATGCATGAACAAGCATTTAGTAATGATAGAGCTCTTGAATAAAAACAGATAAAATGAAATGAGAATTATGAACTAACCTTGACGCAGGGAGAGTCGCTGAGACATTTGACTAACTCCATCGCTAAACCTTTGCACGATTTCGACATTTTCCCCTCTGCTTTATACTTCTAAATGCTTACTTATTTGCTCTCGACTGTGTACAGTGTCAATTATTTGAATACATGATGAAAAGATACGAGAGTGTGATCGCTCTTCCTCGTTGTTCTGAATTGAACATGCTAAGTACATTTATTTTTTAAAATTAAGAAATTAAAATACAAAATTTAAAGAGTGGATCCGCCTTCTAATTTATTTTGTTCGTGCTTTATAATGTGATCTTGTAATTGGTTGATTGCGTGCGGGCTTATTTATTTTGGTCTCTCATGCCTTTGAGTTGGTTTGAAGGCGTGCATCAACATCGCCTACCTTTTTTGTGAGTAGTTTTTAGTAATATAGTCATTATTTCATTAAAAAAAAAAAACAAAGGTTTGCTATGTTAAACAAGATATCTAGATCTATTCATTAACAATTATAATTTGAACATCGTAAAAATTTATGTGAGGCAGTCCGTAGATTTTGTTGTTGCAGTTGTTTGAGGCAGTTTTTGATCTTACCAATAACCACAGTTATGTCATGGCTCTATGATTTGATATGCTCCAATTGCAAAGAGATACAAGTGCGGATATGAGCTTGTTGAATGGCTAAAGTTGGACCATTTCTAAAGTATAATTGTTTGCATCTATTTTTTCAAATTTAGAAGAGTATGAGGAGTCTATTAGTATTCCAAATGATTAAGAGGGGGTGGGGCGGGGAATAAATCATAGGAGGGTTAATTTTCTGTTGAAATCTGTGGAAAACAAATCAATAAGTGAGAAGAGAAGAGTGAACCATGACTAAGAGGAGTAAGGGTGGTGCCACAAAAGAAGAGGAATAGTGTCAAGAGCGGGGCAGAAAGGGAAATTTCTTATAGAAGTGTCAATTTTGGATAATGTATAACCAACATGTAACATCATATAGAGAATACACTAACCTAATAATTGACATTTGGCTTTGGTGGGGGATTGAATGGCATTGACAATTTAACATTAAAACAGTTTTCTAATGGAAGTGGAGGTAATATGAGTTGATACAGATGTCTTGGCGAGGCGGAGGTTATAACTAGCTGGTTTGGCCAGAGCCAATCTTCTTGTGGGCATGTAAGATTGGCAATGACTTTAAGAAGGATTTTAAGGAGGAATCAATTCAATGAGCAAAACAAATGTTGATTAAGAATACATTCTGGGTGGTCAAAAGTTCTCTATTTCTCCATAAACCATTACAGTATGGAAGAGCATTTTGATAGATTTCCAACGCCTATTAGAATGCATGAATCAGACAGTGTAGGCTCCTGGTATCGTTGGTCAAAGTTCATGGTCAAACTAGGTCAACAGGGAAGCACATGTCTACAATACCCTGGCTCATGCACGGAGTTTATTTACGTATTTCATAATTGGTCAAAAGTGATCGTGGACATGTTTGTTCTATTTATCGGTATTAATCGATTGTGTAAAAATTTTGGTTTCAACGGTGAGGTCCACTCTTGGTTCAAAAGGGAACCCGATCGCCATGGTATATTAGTGTAATTTTGATTTTCCCAATTATATTATAGTTTTATGCCATATTGTGGCGTGTATTCTGGTGTTGACACATGGCAGGATAGGAACCTCGGTGATTTGCTGGATTTGGAGTACTACCACCTCATTCTTCACGCCCAACCTAAGCACTTCATGTTTGCCACATTACATGCTACATTTGCCACATGGAATACATGTTATAACTTAAGCGTTTCACACATATGCCATGAGTGCTTCACATACTTGCCACATGGAAGTCTAGCGATCCACACATACATAACAACGCATAGCCTAGCCCAACAAAATCAGCCCAATGGCCATTTAACATATGCCACGTACTTGCTTATAAATTACCTTCCATATCCTCACACGCCCAATGTGGGATAAAGAGGTTAAAAAAACAAAGTGCATGGGATGAGGGCACCCAATATGGGATTCGAACCACCCACCCCATGCAAAAGGATAAGGTTCTTAACCGCCACACCACACCCTTGCAAATAATATAAAATGAGCATTTTGGTATTTGAATATAGGTTGGTCTATGACTGTGTAAAGTCCCTTAAGGGGTGGTTTTTACATTTGGTCATTTTTGGCCCACCTAGAGGCATTTTCATGAGTTTAATAGAATTATATATATGTTCAAAATTTATAGGCGATCAAGCTGAGCCTTTTATTTTCCCGATTGGTGTTCATATGATGTCACTTTAAAGTATTTTTCCACCATTTTTGACGTAGAACATGGGAAAATGGATCGTGTAAATGCTACAGGAAGGTGGAGAACATTGTTGATTGAGTTCAGAGTTCTTTGAAAGTATGATAAACATATTTTTGCAGGTTTCTAATCCATTATTCTTTGTAAGTTTTAATCATTATACTTGCAAATTGATTTTTAATGATCCATTAGATGGTGTTATAAGCTATCCCGGAGACATAGCCCGATTAGTGGGTAAACTCAATTATCAATTTTCAGGATGGGTGTTCAGTATGCATCAGTTTATTCTAATTATTTGCATTTTTAACTCATATTGTAATTGATTGGACACAATTATAACACTTTTACAACATTTTTGAAAATCATATTTTGATCCTTTTATCGTGCAAACTGGAAATGATTAATCGTTTAAAATCATATTTTTTATTTAGTTTTGGGCACATTTCAAATCAATCTTGGAGATCATATTTTAATTAATTGTTGTTTGATAATTTGGGAAAATGATTCATTTGTTAAGTATCTGTTTTGCAAACTATTTAAACATGTGAACAATGTTAGTTTACAGATCAAAGGCCCACTTAACAATAGTAAGCAACCCAAATATATGGTGCACTAAATTCCAATGAATCCAATTATAAGTGTCAAGATCCCATAAATCATCAATTATGATAATGTCTTTGTTTGTAAAGGAATGGGCATCGTATTCAAGTTAGACAACAAAATCAAGGTTGTTATCTTATATAAATTTATTCTACCACATACTAGAATTGGGGATACCCAGTCCATGTTAAAGGAAATGATGTCGTCACTATAACAAGGGAGTCATTTCTTGTCAAACCACCCATTTACCCCTGAGAGAAAGAGAGACTAAAATGTTAAAAAACCAAGCATTAAGAATTTTATCCTCCCAAGGGGTGGAGGCCCATGAGTGTTTATGAGTATGCAGTCTAAAACGTTCCATGACAAGGATCTTCCATGGTTCAATACCTAGAACAACTCTTGTAAACCACTTGGCATCAAGACAAATCCCTTATTGTAAAAGGTCAATAATTCCAAGGCCACCAACATATTTAGGCTAAGTACAAATATCCCAAGCAATTACAACCATCCCTTTTTATCTAAAAATTGTTAGTCCAAAGGAAGTTATAGACCAGTTGAGGAATTTTATAGTAATTTGATTTAGACAGAAACCACCAAGATGAGTAATAAGCAACAAAAATGTGTTTGATAACAATCAAATTTCATGTCAAGGAGAAAAACTTACAAGACCATTTTCCACTTTTTGTTGAATTTTCTTAAGCACCCAATCCCCCGTATCATAGGGTGAGAGGTGGATACCAAAGGGGATACCTAGAGGTAACAGTTAATTTCCCCACGAGGTACTATGTGTCACATTGGGATATCCATATGGTTTTAGTATCACATTTTATGAGTATGAATTCACCTTTGTGATCATATAACTTGGCCCCATACACTTCACAATAAACACCAAGAATTTGTTAGGTATTAACAATCTCTTTATTTAGTGTTTTATAAAAATAGCATGAAATCATCTGCAAAATGAGATTTAATAGCATATGCACCACATAGGAGGGAAAAAAATTTCAAGTATCTTTGGTAGCAAGCTTGGTGAAGCATTATTTGTTATCGCATACACAAATAGGGCTAGTGGGCATCCTTGACGAATATACCATTGACCAAGACCCGAGCTTGTGCTTCCATGAAAATCATTTGAATTCACTTCCTTAAGCAAGGATTGAATCCCAACCACTAAATAATTTTGAGAGTGAAGTGTTGTTAGATATGATCATGTATTTTATAAAAGTAAAGCTTCAACAATAATGCACCTTGGTCAGTGCCTTCAGCATATTAAGTGGTTTCCCATGTGAAAATGAGATTATTAAGGATCTATCTTCTTTTAAGTAATTTTGTTTGTTACGGAGAAACAATATCTTAGGAAATAGATATAGCTTCAGGGAAAGTTGACACAAGCCAAGGTATAGTTTATTACATTTTGGTACAGAATGTAGGGGCATGAGTCCTTTATTCCCTTTTCAATTTATGAATCTCAAGCAACTTTGCAATACACAGTATGGGGGCATGGGCATCCTCCTCATGTATTAATATTTTCATACTTGATACATTAGGACATCACACGGTAAGGACATGATTATACTTCACTCCCTTTCAACTTTATGTTATTTTGCAAATTTAGCCTTGGATCCATCTGTAGTGGTGTGGTCTATGGGTAGAATAATTTTAGGGTGACTAGAAATTCATACAACACTCTTCTTCTCACTCTTTTTGGGATGTTGTGGGATGGTTTTACATACCTTGACACCCTTCCTCTATTTCGAAGGTTCTTTGGAGTGACTAGAAAGTGTGTGACACCCTTTTTGGGTGTTGGTTTAAGTGGACTCCGAAATCCTTTTGGCTTTGGCATCTCCATTAGTGAATTAGGAAATGATCAACCCCAATCCTCAAGTGGATCAATTTTAATCCATCTCTCCAAGAACTTCATTGAGGAGATTCTCCTTTGATAAGACAAATAAGTGTTTCACTGTGGAGATCGTGTCAACACTCAAGTGAATTAAGCACCTCGAGTGAAGACAAAGTGTGCCTATACATTGAGGTTTATTTTCCTTTAAGTAAGAAAATTTCATTTACTATCTTAAGGAGGGGAAATGAGACACCTAATTTTGGTAATTTATATGTTGATAATGTCAGTATTGGCTTAATCCCTAAATCATGAGTTGTGCACACATTCTGAGCTCAATTGTTTGTCCTTAGCCCTATTGCATGACCTTCTCCATTGTTATGATGCTCAATCACTCACATAATTACTTTTATTAGTCCATAATACATCATTGCCTTCAACTATACCTCATTGCACATATTTATGGAATTGCCAAACAAGGACAAAACCTTCCAATGATTTGGTCAAAAAATGGCGGTTTTTTTCCCAAACCATCCAATGGTCATTTTTTAAATTTGATATGTTTTATGGGTTAGTACTTTCCTCATGGGTTGGCCTTAATGCAAAATTATACCTACAAACTCTTATATAAGTAAGTCAAATGCACTCATTTACTCACATTGTACATTCAAGAGCAATACTTGCAAATATCATTCCAAAAGTACTCAAATCCCTCCTAATTACCTCAAAGTAGCAACACACATTAGGAGAAGTCCCTACACAGGTTTCAAATACTCCCAACCAAGTTTAGGAGCCTATCTTCCCAAGTTACAAGTTTTTGAAACCAAGTTAAGTACAAGGTTGTCAAACCACAACAAAACATTATCAAGTGTACATATTCAAAGAGAAATGCATCCATATAAATATAACATCTCTAGGTAGATAACAATGTGTGGTTTGAGGTCTATTTAGAATAGTGTGAGCATATATTGTATATAGAGTCCACTTCAACCCAACCAATAACCTTTTTGTAGGGTATCCTACCCATGGTTAGCATTTGAAGATATTTTGAGTCATATAAACAAGGTTTTCACACATTTACAAAACTTAGGGTTTCGCCAAAGCATATTCCAGTTGACCGCATAGGCACAAAAAGCTAAAAAACACCAACTTTCCATACAAAACTTTTGAACAAGTAGGGAACTTCTAGATGGATTCATACATAACTAATAGTTTCATCCTTTCTCATTTTACACTTCTAGAACCAAAAATTAAGCACTTGAAAATCATGTCTAGTTTTCCCACTCTTCTACCATAACCAAAACAACTTTCAGATCATTAGAATAGCGACGGGCATCTCCCTTCTTGGGTCTTGTTTCATTTATAACTTTTCTCCATAATTCTATCTTATTTATTACTAATATATGTTGTAGACACCAAAATTCAATAACTTTCCCTTTGCAATGTCAAGTTTGGTTATGCTCCCTTGATAAGACAAATGCTCATATTCAAAATCCAAACAGTATATCTCTCTATCTCTTTCGTGAATTTCTCATCTTTACACACTACTCTATCGTTAATTTAGGAAATATTATTTAATCAAAGCTATAACCTAGGTATGTGAATCATTATACAAATTTATGTCTTCATCACATCTCTCATATCCATGACCATACCATTTTATCAAGATGTGTTATACAGTTTTGGCTCATTTGTATGGTCTTGCCATCTTTGATCTCTTGACACTTTTTTAATATAAATATCTTTATTTTGTCATTTCATCTTCTTAGGGCCAACATTATTGCAATATTTCACCTATGGAAGACTATATAAGCAAGTAAATATCACTTTATAACTCACACAACACTCTTACCAGATCCTATTGAAAATATCATTCCAAAAGAACTCGAGGCTCTCCAAAAGCTTCCTAAATCAATGGCACATCAATTAGATCATCCCCTACTACAAGTTTAAAGCACTCAACTAGGTCAAATAGTCTTGCTTCCTTCATTTTTAAGCATGCAAAGGTCCCAGACCCATGTCTTAGCAAGATAAACTTCACTCTGATCATTTTCAAATGATTTCAATAAACAAAGGGTTGGGTCACGTACCTGAACCACGCCATATCACACTACTACCATGTTGGGTACATTCTATATTGTATATTTATCCCATTATTCTTTGTGTGAGGAGACACAAGGGCACCCATATAGGGTTGTCTTAGATCACACTCACACTGACATAAACATCAAGGAGAACTACATGAGGATTGATCCCGCATGAAGGTATATAGTGAAAAACTTAGATTGGTTTAGTTAGGCCGACCACTAAGGGTAGTCTAGCTTCATCACTCACATAACTTATCTTTTTGGTTTGTTAATCCTTCAATGAAGGGTATTATAGCTGTCTAGGATTTTTACTTTTTTATAGGCGGTTACAGGTCTGCTCGAGTTTGTGAAAACAAGAACAACATATGACAAAAGGAATTTTCAAGAAAGAAGCACATAGGAAGTTCCAGATCTTAATTGTCAAAGCATTCATAACAATATAGATCTAGGTCTAGACCATATAGAATATCAACAGTCCCCCCCCTATTTAGTTTCAAGTTCTATAGTTCAAAATGAATCATCTATATTTTTTTATCTGTCTACCCACCTACTTGCATATTTGTATATTCTATGTTAAGACTTGTACAACTAAGTCTTCATCTCCTCTTACGTATTTGAGCTATTATTTATCGTTTATCAATCATTACAAGTATTGACACATTATTTTGGTTAGGAATGGTTAAGTTTAAATTGATTAAATTAGAATAATTTATTATAACAAACCCTTACATCCTTTTTATAGTTGTGTAATTCCATAACATAAATTAATTACAATGTAAACATTCTATGAATCTGACTCTTAAATCAAATCTATTTTTCAAAATCTAGTGGAAAAAGGTTTTCTCTAGATGGTTATGATGTGTTCTAATTCAAAATATCATGGATCATTATCATTATCATCATCTCTATCTCAATCTAAAGGGTTCCCACCCTTTCTCTAGTAAAAGTTATTATCCCTGCACCCAAGTCCATGATTTTCTTTCATGTGAGAATGGGGAACCATTTTCTAATCCCACATATTTTGACACTAAGGTTTTTCATTCTTATGAGCATGTACCCGCACATGCTACCATTTTAGCTCTCACAAACATGCATATTCTATTGTTGATCTTTTTGCTCAATTTGTCTTCACAATTTTCACTAATACTATAAAAGGTGAGGGGTCTCATAAATTATTTGACAATCACGCTCTATTGAAAGATGAGGCACAACTTTTTGCACAATTTTTTAAAGAGCATCCTAATAATATTGATATTATTATTTATATTGTGAGGGGGGCAACTTAAAAACATTGTTAACACAACTAATCCCAATCCTCAATCATCTAGTGTGCATACATCTACAATACCTATTTCATTTGAGTCACATAATCCTCCACTTCAAAGTTTTGTTATCTATTGTTCCTACATATCTTATCTACACTCGTAGTTCCTTGCATGTTTCTTCCTCTAACACATGGCATCCTGAATCCCTACTTCATACTTTGCAAGCTCAAATTCTACAATTACAACAAGGTGTGTTTTTTTTCCACTCATGTTATGGACTCTACTCAGCTGCTTAGTAACTCGCTTACAGCCAAAGTGGCTTCCTATCCTTTCCCTATCAGTTTTTTTGTTCATAAGATTCCTACCTATGATGGAAATGGTGATCCCGAAGAGTGCCTTTGTACATTTCATTTCGCTTATTTAGACTAATATTCAAATCATACATTACTTACCACAATTTTCCCCTTGGAGCCTCAAATATTTTTCCCCGCAATGGTTTTACAATCTAGCCATGCATTATGTTCAGACATTCGCTCTCTTGGCTAATCAATTTCTTACACAATTTTCTATCAACATTTGAGGTAAAGTATATTACGCTCGAATGGTTAAAATAGAATAAGGTTTTGATGAGCCCATCAGTGATTACATTCTACACTATAAGTGTAGTCACAAAATATATGCACTTGGGTACATTCCTAGGTCATAAATGCAAGCTGGCATTTACATGATTCCTAATCGAGAAAACTAGTAATTGACAACTCCCTTTAGCCTTTTATTGGGTCTTCTACACTTTTATTGGCTTTGCAAATATTGCACTCTTTCCGGCATTTGACCATTTTATCTTTATATGGCCTTAACACTAGCGCCCAATTAGGACACTAACGTTAGGCGCTCATGTCCTCTTAGGCACTCTTGTCCTTCTTTACCTTGTTCTTACCTTTTTAGACCACTTTTTCTTTTTAATTACTTTTTACTACCTTGGGTCAGTCTTTCAATTGTCAATTACAAAATTCAAACAAGCAAATCATATAAATACACTGTTATGTTTTCAAAATGAGGGACTAAGCACTAAGCATTACATATCATCACCTAAGATTGCATCCAAGGAACAAGAGCGTCAAAGGCATCCATCTAGCACTCATTCAAGGGACAAGGGTGCATCACTCTATATACATATCATAAGAGGGGAATTTATATTTTGTTCCATCCACACATACTATACATTTGGTACATTCTAGATCTAGACTGCTATAATTGTGCAAAATTGCACAAGGGTATCTTAGGGGTATCATTTCTACACACACACAAAAACTACATGGAATTTAATATGTAGTGCAGCGCTCGGTCATAATTTCACTCTTCGAGTGACATTCGGGATCAGTCTAACTCCTCATTCTACATCTTTCTTTTTTAGGATTTAACGTGGTTTGTGGGTATGTGCAGTTAGCCATCTATTTTTCAAGTTACATGTACATTCAAAAATTAATGAACAAAGTTAAAGTGACAAATAAAAACCAACAACAACACTTATTCTGCACAGAAAAAACTAGATCTGTAGCACCTACCTAGACACCAATACCCAGATCTAGTCACCAACATAAGGTGTTCTTGTCCTCTCCCAGACGCTCCAATCATGTGCAATTTAAGAGTTTAGAACCTCGAGAGAGCCTTTGTGACACTCTTCTTAGTCTGTTCTAGTATTGCATCAACCCAGATCACTTCATGTTCATTCAAAAATCAGCTTAAGTCCCTTTATCTCTCTCTTGCATAGGGTTTCAAACCATTTGCTTGTTTATTACTTGTGTCACATTATATATTATCATTAGGTATAATTAGTTACTCTAAAAAAAAAATTTAATGGTACATTTTTATTAAATCATTTGGTGAACCCCACTCATGATCAATCATTCAGATCCCTATTATATCAGTTTATCTTTCATGGATCCTAAGGTTTCTCAAGTCTCCTTGCATCAGTTACTTCAAATGCACCCACCTTACAAAGATGTTCTCCAAAAATCCCTAAACACTATGTACCTCCCTAGAAATATGCCACCTACACAAGTAAATGTCATCTTCAATCATCTCTCCAATGATCTTATACGTCTTGATACCACAACCAATCAATCCATTTGCAAGTCAATAAAGGCTTTACATTGTTTATTTCAAGATGAAATTCAAGCTATGAAAACTAAGATTACATCACTCACAACTGAAATCCAACATCTTAAGGTTGCTTCTCAAGCCTGTGCTAGTTCTTCTTCTCCACTTCATTCTAATCCTATGTCTACTACATGTGTTCATATAAATAATTCCCAAGTCTTACTACTCCCCACACTTGTGAAGTTTGATCTAAATTCTAAGCAACATGATATTCTTCTTTAGCTCCTCACTCACCGGTTGATTAATTTTCCAACTACTCGTTGTTACCCTCCTTATCGGCTTGCCAAATACATAGGACTCCCATTTTGCAATTATCACAAACTTAATGGACATCATGATAATGATTGCTATGCTTTTAAATGAAGAATTAAACACTTTGAGCATCAAGGTTTTATTTCATTTACTACACAACATTTTGTTACATGTTCATCTCCAATTATTAAATCTCATTGGGCTCCCAAATATGATCCCCTCTATGTCTAATGAGCATCATGCCATAATTAATATTGTTCCTTCTTTGGTAAGTCAAGGAGCCACCTATCCAACCCAATGTCATACCACCTCTCATAATATGTACCCCATCACCTCCTCCTATTAGTGTTCTATAACATTTCCAATTCCAACTAAGAAACCACCTCTCAAAAAAATTTCCCCATCACCTCCTCCTATCAAGCCCTCTACAACATTACCCATCCCAAAAAAGCCACCACCAACCAAGCAAGTTCAATCAATTCACCATGTGATATCTAAAGTGCCTCCTGTCAACCCAAAATCCCACCCCGGTTCAACTCTTGCTTCTACCCCCTCATTGTGAAAAAAATCTACTTTGTTATGATACATTTCAAACCCCATCACCACCAAAAATATATCTCTTGCATCATCACATAGATCTATTTCATTTGCACGCTTGGGGGCAATAACACTTCTTCCCTCCTTCCTATGACCATCATATGTCCCTAGTGTCTACTACTACACTTCACGCTCTATGTTTCATGTCTACATTTTCTAAGCATAGTCACTTAGTTGGTACATACATTTTACTGTCATTACCCTATGATGCACTCACATGCTACAGTTCACACTTGATTGTTGAGGGCACACTACTTCAATAAACCTTACCTTATATACACTTCACTCTTTGCACTTCACAATACATCTTTCTAGCATCTGCTTACACGCGACAAAACCATTTCTCGATGATACACTCTTGCTCTATGGTTCATTCTTGACTATTGTGGGGGCATTTATAAACTAATCTCATTTCATGTACATCCAATGGGGCAAACACAGGTCCTTCCATCTTCACACTTTGTATACCACACCACCACACTCACACATCATTTGCATATCTTGGTTGCACTTACTCTCTTTTTCTTATACTACTTACATGTTGCACTTTGCTTACTATGCTAGCCAAATTCTTAGTATGTCAATATATTTTTCTATATACACATGCGAGTTCACTTGGTCTCTGGAAGTGAATGCAGATCTCTTACACCTCATTCCATGTTGCACGATGCTTGACATTATATCCATTGTCAGTCCAGTCAAGGCTCCTAAGGGCATCTACATTTACTACTCTCATATGACACATATTACAGGTTCTATTGTTACATTCTTTACTACTTTTCATTACTATCACTTAACTTTCCACTATTGTACACACACTTTAACATACTACTTATCTTTCTAACATGCTAACGAGTGCTTCATGTGTAGTATTTTCCTTATAAGGCTTTATACAACCATGGTTATCTGGTACACTTTGTTTGTTATTGTTTACTATTATATGCTATTGTTTGCGGGCTATGCCCTATGTCTTATGTGATCATTGTACGCTTTTGGATGCTTCTTCCCTAATTGTCTTGTGAAATTATGAGTGATGTCATGTGTTTGAAACCCACTTTTCGTGGTCCATCATGTTTGCACACTTGCTTGTTACATTGTTTGCTCTTGCATGTTAGCTTTTATACTAACACTTGTTCTAGCTTGCTTTGTTTGCACGTGCCTTGGTTTTCTACCAAGAACATACCCTACCCTCTGTAGGTATCCATTTAAAATCACCATCAGGTCCTCTCCTTTAGACAACATTCTCCTACAAATGTCACATGTACCACAAACAGGGGGTATACATTGGGTGAGAAAAACACCCCTACAACAACTCAGAGCTATAATTTAGATAATTATAATACAAAAATAACACATACATGCAATCACATAACAATCTAGAATCTAACTTGGACTTCACATGCAGTATAAACACTAGTGCCCATACCCAGACACTAGCGCCTGGGTGTTCCTATCCTCCCCTGAGTGCTAATGTATTGGGAATTGGAACAATCACTTTTATCATATCAACACAGTCTTCAACAATTTACAGTACAATTCTCTAGTAACAGGCACTTGCCTCCATGAACAAAATATATTTTATCATCAGTTACAATACAAAACAACACGGGGATGTACCATCTATAGTGGTGCTCATTTGGGAAGTAATCATGGAAGGAGAGTAACACTAGACCTCTCTCCCTAAAACTCACTCTTGATGTGAGATCACCTAGAAAACTCTTACTTGGTGTGAGATCACCCAAATAAACTCGTTTTTGGCATGAGATCACCTAATAAATTCATTCTTAGTATGAGATAGTCCAGAAAACTCATTCTTGGCGTGATGATCTTCCAAAAAAACCCGCTCTTGGTTTGAGATCGCCCAAAAAACTCTACCATCAACAGTAAATTCAGCAAATTGGGACAATCTTTCTATCCTTTTACACTCATATTCATTAGGTGCACACTTTCCTTTTACATACTTTCATGCTTTTTACACTCACTTGTTATATGCATTACTTTGATCTATCATATACATGAACTTTAATTACTCTTTTGCTCTTCTTTTGTAGGTTTTTCCTTAATACACAATAATAAACAACCTTATATTAGTACAATAACAAGTACAAGCAATAGGTATAAATCAGTGCATATGCTTCACCCCTAGGGTGCACTTCCTCTTTATCCTAGTTTCACATGCTTCGCATTTTTATTACTTCATGCTTTCATTTGTCCTCTTCGGCATGTTAGTCACCACCACACTCTACAAGAACAAAAGGTACACATATTCTAACTACTTTATGTTATCAAGTATTCTCTCAACAAACATAAAGTGGGGGTAACTGTAGATCACAAAATCTATGCACTTGGGTAAATTTCTAGGTCCTAAAATCATACTAGCATTTACATAATTCCTAAATGAAATAAAACTAGTAATTGATAGCTATCTTTGGCCCTTTATCTGTGTTTCTTTTATCACTATTTATTGGCTTTACGCACCCTACAGCCCAGTTAATGACATCTGACTTGTTTTATCTTTCTATGACTTCAGACACCAACGCCCAGTCTAGCACGTTAGTACCGTTAGGCACTCCTCATCCCCTGCTAGGTGCCCCTGATCCTTCTTTACCTACTTTACTCACTCTTTTTGGACCCCTTTAACTTCTTAATTACTTTTTACTACCTTGGGTCGGTCTTTTAGTTGTCAATAATGAAATTTAAACAAGGGAATCGTATAAATACACAATTATGTTTTCAAAATAAGGGACCAATCACCAAACATTACATATCATCACCTAAGCTTGCATTTAAGGCACAAGAGCATCAAAGGCATCCATATGGCACTCATTCAAGGGATAAGGGTTGCATCACTCTACATACACAACATAGGAGGGGAAGTTCTATTTTGTTCCATCGACACCTACTTACATTTGCTACATTCTACATCTAGCGCACTATCATTGTGCAACTTGCACAAGGGCATCCTAAGGCATGATCATTTCTACTCACACACAAGAACTACATGGAGTCTGAGATGTAGTGTAGTGCTCGATCATAAGTTCACTCTTTGGGTCACAACCGGGGTCAGTCTGACTCCTCATTCTGCATCTTTCTTTTTAGGATTTAATGTGGTTTGTGGGTATGTGCAACTAGCCATTTGTTTTACAGGTTACATGTACATTTGAAAATTAATGAGCAAAGTTAGAGTGATAAACAAAAACCAACAACGAAGCTTATTCTACACATAAAGAACTAGATTTGTAGCACCTACCTAGACATCAACATCTAGATCCAATCACTGGCATCATGAGCTCTTATCCTCTCCCAGGCACTCATGTCCTATGTAGTTTCAGAGTTTATAACCTCCAGCGAGCCTCTGGGATATTGTTCTCAGTCTATTTCAGTATTGCATCAACCCAGATCACTTCCTGTTCATTTGAAAATTATCTAAGTCCATCTATCCCTCTCTTTCTTAGGGTTTCAAACCATTTGCTTGTTTATTGCTTGTGTCACACTAGAAGTATATCATTATTAGGTATAATTAGTTACTTTGAAAATAAAGATTTAATTTACATTTTTATTAAAATCAATAAGACCATGCTTATTACTATGAACAATTTTTTGGTCAATGGTGCATTGCAAGATCTTTTTACATGAATTCTTATTGTCCTTTTCCAAAAATAAATTATATTTGATAAGTTCAACTCATTTAATCAGCTATGTCATAAATGAAAGAATGTGAACCTAAGTTCTATAACATGAATAAGCTCAAATACGTTGTTAATCCTCCAAGCACTTCTAATAAAAAAGTTTCAAGGCAAGTCTAATTTTAAGAATAAAAATAATGATGAAAAATATGAAGCTAACACTATTTTCAATGTTGTATCTCAACACACAAAGCTACAGTTGAAACCTTTTTAATGGTAGTTCACTCATTTTCCTTGTGCACCACAAACAATGCTTAAACAATTACTTGAGTGCAATCTTGTATATGTCCTTCCACCGACTCACAGGTTGATACAAGTGAACCTCACAATAAGGAATTTGATTTTTTAATGCCCATTTTGATTATCATCAATGTGTTGGTCACTCCACTAATCGTTGTATTAGGCTTTATCATGCTTATACAAGATCTTATCGATATTGATGTTATTGAATGTGATGCTCTCACTAGTCTAACTACTAATAATGACAATGCAAATCTCAAAATATTTAGTGATCCACTTCATGAACATAGTATAGCTAAATCTACCATAGACCTACCCCTTGTTCATCACCACTAAAATGCAATGATACTCTTCATTAAAAGAGTCACCTGATCAGAAAATATGAGCCAGTCATCATTCCTAGTACATCTTCATCACCAGTTATTACTTTTGATCAAAAAAATTCATGGCTACATAAAACCATTGTGGCTTAGTCACTTTCCATCCTCTGTGATTTTAATGATATTAAGCGACATCCCACTTTAGGCACAATGTTTTGATTGATAACACTATGCCACATAATAGGTGTGCAATTCCTCCACAGTTACTATATTCTACTCAGATATACTAAGAAGGAAAATTATATTTGATCCTAAGGACATACTATTAGGACATCATTAGATCTACACCTCTAGCATTGTGTCCCTTTCTACCTTTGACATCTCAGTGCTCGGTAAATACTTAACATAGCTTAGGTGAAAACAGTTTATGGTTACTCCATTGATCCTAAAATCCGTTGTAATTGTCCTTGTCATTACTGACATCTATAGGGAAAATGACATATTGTTTCCCTTAAAAAGCAACTGGTTTTCAATTCAGAGGTCCTCCATTTGAAGCTCCTATGTCTCAATATTTTATCTAAATTACCCGATCGATCACTCATTCAAAGGTATGATGCAACGAATCTCATTGGGGGGAGTATCAAATTTTGATCTCTCAATGATTATACCTAGTAGGAATAAAACCTTCTATGTGGATACCAAATAAATAAGGTATCCATAAACCTCACATGATTGGAAATATCCTATTTGCTTTGTCACATACCCCTTTCCTTGCAAACACAAATTTTATATGGATGCATCGATATCCCCTCTTCACATCTCGATAATCATCCACACTCTCAAACCATTCACCTCCTATGACCTATCATTATTAGATAAGCCTCGGTTCACACAAACATACCTCCATTATTGTGACATGGAATGGTTTTTTCCTGTAGATACGAGAAAGGTCCACACGAGTTTCCATTTGAGAATTTAAGATCCTTTAACCTCACGAGAAATATGGACTTATCTTCAAGAAACATTCAGATCCACCACTACATATTTCGAAGCCTAAGCCCCCCCTCACTATCATTTGATGATCATTTTTTATGTAGATGAAACTATATCTATCCCCCTGAATTTTTTAATCAACATGATTACACTTAGACCACTAACTTATAAAGCCAATGGCAAGATTGAGTCCCTCCTATTAACATTACTTGACATGATAGAAGAGGATTTTTTGATTAACTAAAAATGTGGGATTTTTCTATTATTTTAAGTTAATCTAAAATAGTAACAATAATGAAATATCTAGTATGAAGTATAATGTCAAATGCTGAATAATTTTATTTGCTATTTAAATGACAATGAAATAATTGAAATAGTAGGGATAAGATACTAACCTGAAAAGGACTCAAGTTCTTGGGCTATTGATGAGTTATAAGTAGTTTGTAATCATCAACGTAAGTTCCATTCCCATTGAGTGTCATTAGATGCTTTCAATATAGTGGTCATGGGGATCACCTTGAGGTAGGGGTTGATACTTCTCCATATGACACACAAGTGTTCACATAGTGGGTATACTCTAAATGTAGATGGCTCAACAGACATTATAGGACCCAAGACCACCCCCCACTCCATGTTCATAGCTCTGGTATAGTAAAAGTGTTTACCATCAAAAAATTGACACTAATGGAGTTTGGGTGGATCGGTCCTAAGACTAGACAATTGATGTCGATATCCATACAGGTTAAATCTCACTGGGAACAATCCCTTCGAGGTGGTTTATCAGTGGTGGCATGTGTATGCACCACTAGTGGTTACGACTGGTGATTATTCTCAGTGGTGGTGGAATTTTCATCGACCGACATTGGTGTTCACGTGAGGTGGCAAAAAATATGTATCATCGGTGCAGGACTCGGTGGTCACAATTCTGTGTTGGATCTAAATTGTAATATCAAAAGTGCAATAGGACAATTGCAAGCTAAAATGGGTGGGGTCTCATCAACCCTATCTGTTCATAGCTCTGGTCATTAAATGAAATGTAAATAATGAAAATAAAAGGGATAGGATACTAACTTGAAAGAGGATTTACCTCACTGTGATGTCGAGTTGAACAAGATGATGTGTAGATAAAGCAAAGTGTGAAGGTAGCTACCCAGAAAATTATAGCATACTGAATATCTGACCAGACTGGGGTGCACTTGGAAGATGACTAGGGCACCTACGGGCACCCCAGTCTACAGTCTACACACTATTGTCTATACAGAAAATATCAGGGACTCTGAATCTAACAGTTGTCGCTAGATCTTCGCAATATCTGAGTCTTTCGTGCACGTATTTGTCGCAGTGGCTTTACTTATGTAATTGTAAACTAGTGATGAATATCTACCTTGAAAAACCCCATACAAAAGCATCAAATCACTAAAAAAATAAAGATGCATATGAAGGGGTTAGACTGAACTTAGCTGCCACAATGGTGAACTTATAACTAAGTGTTAGCACTACATTCTAGACCCAATGTAGTTTTGTGTGCTTGTGTGTGTAATTGTGTTCCTAGGGTGCCCTAGCGTCAATGACACAGAAGTAAGGGGAAAATAACTAGATGTAAAATGCTAAATGGTGGATAGAATAGAATTAATATAACCCTTTCCCCCTATGCTTGTGTGATATAGATGTAAATGATGCCCAAATGTAGTCCTTTTCCTTAGTAGATAGTTAGCTCTTGATAGTAGATAGTACATGCACATAAAATAGTGAGTATGTTATGTTTATATAGGGATCTCGTGTACTCAAATTTTGACACTAATGACACGACATGACAATGTCAACTAGTACCTAGGGGAATGAGACAACAAACCATAAACACCAACATCAAAAATCTAAATGAAAATAACGTGCAACTGGGACTAGGGCACCTAAAAAGAGGACCGAGGTGTCGACGGGCACCCCAGTACCTTTCTAGGTGCCTTAGTCAGAGACTAGAGACAATAAATGAACCAAATAACAATAGTTGAGACTCCCTGAGAGACAACCAAAACTTTACAAATAAGTGACGTTTGTATAAGAAAAATGATGAGGATGACCAACTAACCGACGATAGAACTAGGGAGATGAGTCATTAGTGAATACTTTTCTTATGCGAGATCTATATATATAATAACATATTTGGTGGTATAAATGTAATAGCAAGTGTGTGATTTTGTGACTAAGTGTGTGATTTTCTGACTACATTTTCCTCCACTTTATGTTGGTGAGCGAAAATCTTAGTAACATACAAGTAGGTAGAGCTGCGTACCTGCAAATAAATCTGGAGAATCCCATGTTGTAGTAGAACATGCACAAATGTGGTAGATAAAATTGTGCCATTGAAAGAACCATAAATTATGTTGAACCATAGATTAGTGGGTTGATCCATGAAACATAGTAAAAAGCATACTAGTATGATGAATTTTTCTAAATAAGAGTTATGATTAGTGATGTATGATGATTTCAAATGCGTGTATGATGACGATAAGATGGGGTAGGGAGTGATCAGTTCCCAACCCAAACACGTGTATATGCGAACTAATCGATCAAAGGATTTAGGAATCTTGCTACCAGAGGAGGAGTGTAGGGAGATAAGTGTGTTATTCTCCTATCTCTAACTTCATCCTCAAGATCTAGCTGCTTTAGACGGACATAGATCAAAAATGTGTTATTTCCTAGATCCAGACAATTTCGATCAAACAATTGACCCGTATAGGAGTGGTTTAGGAAAGGCACTCTTGCCCCCACTCTAGGGGTGTCACCGTAATGTGATAGCTTCCAAGTTAGGTCATCTAGAAGCAAATGTGCAATATGAGAAGGCTTTTAAGTTAGGTCATCTAGAAGTGAACGTGAAATGATAGAACAACTTCCCAAGTTAGGTCATTTGGGAAAGTAATGAATGTAATCTCTTAATCTAGGTCATCTAGGAGGCCGCATGTAATTCCCAAGTTAATTTATTTGGGAGGTCAATTTTTTGAAACCTACAGTGGTAATGTGATTTCGATTGTTAGGAATGTTGAACGCTTTGATTAATTGATTGCTTGGTTTATTTGATTTATTACTCGTAGAGAGATTTTACGCTAGTTGCCCCTAGTTTTAGGTCATTAGGGGGAATCAACAAAAATCGACGAATGATCATGTGGAGCGATTTTTGATCACTTGTTGCCCCCAAATTAGGTCATTAGGGGGAATTGGTGGAATGTCATATAGAAAAAAAATCGCATATATGTTGCCCCCAGATTAGGTCATTATGGGGAATTCATAGTGAAATGTTGCATAATGTGTTAGTAAATATTTGTAATTGTTGAATCGGTAGTGTTTTAAATGTGTGATGATACAAGGAAAATTATAGGATGACCCCAATGATATGCCCCCCCTTTCGGTGAAAGGGGAAGTGATGAAAAGAACTGAACGCTAAGACGAAAGTATAGCACAAAATAGATAGAAAAGTGATAGAAATTTCACAAAAATGTGTATGAAGTGGATGGAAGGATAAATTCAACAAGATCTAACGCATACTGTAATGTGGTCATAGTGTGGTGGTAGGCATGGGATTATAACAGGAATTCCAAAAATGTGGTGGTAATTCAAAGTAGAAAATGATTAAGATATGGTGAAAAGCGGTGTGGTGTGTATTAGCAATGTGTAATAAGTACAAAATAATGACTATTAGTAAAAATGTGTGATGAAAAAGTAACTATAAGTAGCCAAGTGAAAAAAAATTTATTCACTTCATTTGTTGTTTACATCATTTTGAGATTGAGTTCATGAAGCGAGTGAAAGATGCTGTAAGTGACGAGTAATGTGTCCTAGTCATTTTGAGAGGGTGACAACCATCTTAAAGTCACGCATGACTGCAGAGTTGGTAAGTGCATTATTTTTCTAAAAATGTAGGGTGTAGTAGTCATTTTCAGTGATTTTTTAACAAATTTGATATTTTTGATTTTCTCGATGTTTTAAACCTAAACGATAGCGGTGAGGGCACTAGTGACCCTTGGGACAAAAATGCCCAGATCTGGGTGCCGTAGTCCAGAATGTAAGTATGTGGTATGGAATGAAAAAAAATGAGATTTATGATGTATATGAATGTGAAAAATGAGTGTGTGTGTATACTTGTAAGGTGTTCTAATGCAATTTTTGTTGTTGGTTTGTGTTGTGCAGAGGGATATCCACTTGAGGGAGTTCTGCGGACGACGTCATTTGAGTATGTTGCTTGGATTGGGTTTATTAGATGGTGATTGGGATGTTATGGACCGAGATGGCCTGCAACATATAGTATGGATGGTGGATGTGCCCCATAATATGTCTATGTTGACTACACTATGTGATAGATGGTGTGTGGATGCATGTACATTTTAGCTTCCTACAAGGGAGATGATTGTTACGTTGGAGGATGTGTATTGTATATTGTGGTTGCCAGTTATTGGTGAGAGTGTATAGGTGATGCCAATGGAGAATATGGAGAGGCAGGTGTGAGCCACTAGGTGGTATTTTGTGGGGACCTGAGTACCTGTTGAGGCTCATATTAGTCTAGATGTTATTCCGAAGTCTGGTGTTTCACGTTTGCAGAAGTTCATAGCAGTTGTTATTGCTTCATTTATAGTGGTGGAGGGAGGTGGTGTGGGAATCTTGTATAAGATGCATGATATATGTCGGCGTATAGAGGAGGAGAATATGAGATATGCGTGGGCGCGGTGTGTGCTAGCCCACCTATATAGGGATCTATACCAATTTACTCATGATGAGCATGGAAGGGGGATAGGAGCTACTACATTGTTACATGTGTGGGGCTTATGAGCATATAGCAATGTTGAGGCTAGTTTAAGGCCCACGAGCAGAGTGGGCGAGACCTGAGATATATGCGAGGAGGTGGATTAACATTCGAGGGCATAGGATGGATACATATACCTATAGAGCACTGATAGATATAATGGGGTCCGATGGAGTGACATGGAGGCCATACTGTGACTATGGAGGATGGCCTGGCGGTAGAGTTATGATGTATTTAGAGGACTATGTGGTTTGAGGATAGATTTCTAGGTGTGGTAGATCTATTCCATGTGGATACGGTATCACTGAAATAAATGTCATAGATCAACACAATAAATATGTTTAGATCAATACATGGAATAATGATATTCTATTACATTCATTCTGGATACATTACATAATGAACAAGCTTCAAATATATAGGGAGATAGTTTCCTATTAAGTAGGAAACAACTCAACCACAAATCTATATATCTGTGAGTTATTATAATTCCCAAACAACTCACGTATATAATATACTAACCTGATATTATGAGTTTGTTTATTACAACTCATAATATATTACATAATATTATTCATCCATATATATGAATAATGTGAGCACTATATATGATTTCCTAACATTCCCCCCTTAGTGCAAACATGGGAGAAAAATAATTGCACTTCCTTCTGCAGCGTGCTGCCCGTGCGTGCTCATGATCTGGATGGTTTTACAGGACAGCCAACAACCTCAATATGGATGGTTTTATAGGACAACCAACAACCTCAACATAGATGGTTTTACAGGACAACTAACAACCTCAATATCATGATGCTGCTTTTCTTTTGTGCTTTCATCTGTCCACTATGCTTTTACATCAGGGAATTATGTAGGAAACACAACTGGCATATTACAAAACCACACAATAGAAGATATATTATAAAAATTTCACATTACTTCCTATAAGAATTGTAATGTTCTTAATCGTAGTCTTTGTCATTGATCGCTGCCACTCGATCTCGAATAGCACAGAAAACTGCCACTGCCACTAGAAGCTTTCCTTGACTAAGTCGTTTCGAGTACAAAATGGGAATGGAACATTGGTATGTATTCCCCCCCACAATGTGAAATTCCACTCATATAGATACTGAGAAGCAAAATGCATCGAAGAACATACTCCTGAATGGATCTTGCTGGTTAGGTCTTGCTGCACATGGTCACTAATGCTAGTGAACGTATTCTTCTAGCTGACCATCTTCCAAAGAAGTACGGTAGTCAGAGGGACCAAGTCAGTCAGAGGATCATTGACAGTCATCTGCGCTCCAACACAACTCTCTTTCCAACATCCATCAAATACCACACAAAACAGGAACACAACAAACTGAGAAAATGGAAACCACACTGAAAATCATATACTCACACCATACATATGCCACCACAGCTTCTGCGCAGCCCCATCGTTGGTGACTGACGAGAGGTCATTGATCAACCTCCTGCCTCACCTGTGCCTCCGTCCTCCATTATACGTACCACTTAGGTCAAAGAAATGTGCTCAGACTTCTTTTCCGAACTTCTCATTTTTCATAAAAGATGGTCTTTGTATTCTTTAGCTGTCAACCTTTTTCTTCTTAGAGATCTAGGTGGTTCAAATTCATCGTCACCTTCATATCCTTCTTCTAAATTTAATATAGCTGAATTTTCTTGATCTTGTATATTTTTGATGTCTCTCTCCATGGTAATTGGTTCCATGAGAATACATTTTTTTCTTCTTTTCTTGACCATTGTGAGATAGGTGTCGGATACAACCGAAAATGCACCCTTTTTACAAATAATTAAAATTTTAATATAGCTAAAAGCTATTGATTAAAATTTTGACATATACTATTAAAATAACAAAATGACTTAAATTTTGAATAGAAACTAGTGACTAATACAAATAGAACTAGCATTAGTGAATTCACAGGTTAGAATATCTGTAGAAAATACACCAATACTTATGTGGTGGAGAACTTACAAACTGATTTACATGTCACCTTCAAATTGCCTTCGATTGAGGTCTTCGATGCATGAATTTCTACCAAACCGTTCACTATGCTGCATACTTGCACATGGATGTATAGAGACACCATGGCACCCAAATGACATGGCTGCACCCAAATGACGTGGCTTTACTTGCTATTATTGTCTCAGCTGATCAGTTTCACACATAATCTGCGGAAATTATGTGTAGATGAAAACTTTAATTGTAGGTAGTGACATGTTCAACATGCAATAATATGAATTTACCCCTTTTGAACAAAAAAAACTGTGGGCTTGAGAATATGTGGTGAATTCAAGTGCAAACTAGTCCGATGCAAATTCCAAAGTCTACACAACTTGGAGACGGCGTCACCTTTGTGGAAATCAAGGCGAGGAAGAGCTTATGGAGATGCTGATGTGAGATTCGCAGATGAATATGCAAAGCCAAAATACCACATAAAAAATGAATGCCTCATATATGGTACGTGGAAATAGTTGAGTTCATTCTTAGTTTTGAACCCAGTGCAAAGAAGAACAGGAGATTCACCAGACACATAGATCAATATGTAGAAAAATCCGTTGGAGATCTCTGAGGCAGTAATACTGTCACAATAGTCAATTTACCATATGCCAATCTGATGAGCAGATCTGATACAAGTTTTATATTTGACTATAACAGTCGTGGAAAAGATGTCTAGATTAAAATGAAACACAAGAAAATCCCCTATCACATAAATGCACAGAATAAATCTTCAAACCTTCTACCAATTAGTAGATTTATCACTTGTCTCTCTCATTATCAAGGGCAGTCATATCTTTGGAGAAGCCCCTTAATCATTTTAGATATTCACGTAGAAACAGAAAAACCTCGCTCTGATACCAAATGAAATAAATGTCACAGATCAACACAATAAATTTGTTTAGATTAATACACAGGAATAATGATATTCTATTACATTCATTCCAGATACATTACATAATAAACAAGCTTCAAATATATAAGGAGATAGTTTCCTATTAAGTAGGAAAACAACTCAACCACAAATCTATATATATGTGAGTTGTTAAAACTCCCAAACAACTCACGTATATAATATACTAACCTGATATTATGAGTTTGTTTATTACAACTCATAATATATTACATACTATTATTCATCTATATATATGAATAATGTGGAGCACTATATATGATTTCCTAACAATCACGTTAGTTTGGTATGGCTCAGGATGTGCCCCTAAAGATATATATATGGCTGAGAGCTATCAGAGAACATAGGAGGGTTGGGGCCAGATCAGGGCGCACAATAGAGAAATTAACACCTCTTATTCCGGATGAGATAGATGCACTCGATAGATGTGATAGACGTAGACGATGCTAGTAGTATAAAGGAGATACCACACATGGTGGGAGGCACATTTATGGGTATTATTGTTCCCATTATTTACAAGTCCAATGGGGTTTCCGCATGTAAGAGGAGAGGGGGAGGCACATGCCTCTGACCCTGTAGAAGCAACTGTAGTGGAGCGTAAGTATCTACAAATGGCTATATTATATATGTTTTTTTTGCTTATGTTATAGTAATGGTTGTATAATGTGGTGTGGTTGTGTGTTTTAGGTGATGCGTATTAGTCCTTGATAGTCGACACATCCATCCGCACCTTGACACGAAATGTGCCAACTGACATTCTTGGTGGAGGTATATTGGAGCACGTGGATGAGATTGCAGGTGAGCATGCCCATCTATTTGAGTCAGTGGCCGTAGTGGCAACCACATATATTTTATTATTAGCTGAGAGGGACGAGGCACGCGAGGAGACTCGATGATCCCATGAGGTGTTGGGTGATGGTCCTTTGACACAGGAATGTGTTTGTATGGTTCTTGGAGTTGTAGTGTTAGTTTGTGGAGTAGTTTACGAGAGAATAGCTTATTGTGTAGGGCAATTAGAGTGATATCGAGGCCACAAACAATGACAAAGAGTTAGTGGGGAGGCCTCTAATTCTAGGGCTCTTACAATACCTGAGAGTGATAGTGATGATGAGGTTTGATGATCATGATTGTATATGATGTAGGGGAGTTGCCCCCCCAATGATGATTATATTTTCTACCTATGTATGGACATGTGTGATTTATATGAGATGATTTTATTTTGTGTTGTATCGATGTTGTATGAGTTGGTGATTATTATTGGAATGTATATGTGTGTGCAAGTGTTGTTTTTTAAACTAATGTTAATGTAAACAAAGACTAACACCTAAATAGTCTTAATTAACAAGAATTAAACAACATTATGAACACCATCATGATAAGAATTAATCAAGGGTTAGATGCTAACATTTATCAATACAAAAACTATGAAATCAACTATGTTAAGCACCTAAATATCATGTATTCTCTAACAACATATAAATGAAGGAACCTAGGTAGGGTCCATGGCTATCAAAAATAGTTGTCCTTAATGTTCCAAGAACCTCGGAATGGGGGCTAATCAAAGTTGGGCTACAAGACCCTTTTGATACCTCCCATATGACCTAAGAACTTTAGGCTAGAATAGGAAGCAGCTTAACTCTTCAAGATGATGAACTCTCAAGAGGATAAAGTGCAAGCTCTTAGTCTCTTTGCTATATGCCTTGCATTTGCTCTCTTAAGGAGTTTAGGTGTAGGTATAACGGTAGGAGGGGCTCTTTATATAGCCCAAAGGATAAAGGATTCAACACATTCTCATGAATGTGGGATAAAAGGTAAAAACATTATTAGGAATGGATAAGGTTGCTTTATTAAAGGTAACCTTACTTTAGAAGGGTTTTAATTTATGCTTAGCAAGTCATGGGAGTTGGGGGGTGCTTTAATTAATCAAATGTGATTAATTGATAGGTAGATGTGAGCTTATAGAAGCCAATTAGAGGAATATTAATACGATTTAGGCTATTATGAAGGGATTAAATCAATTAAATATTGATTTGCTAGTTAAATGAAGGGGAAGACCAATTAATTAATAATAGTTAATTAATCTAGATAGAGGAGGTGATTAATTAACAAAAGGTCATGAATTAGGTTGTTAGCTAGATAGGCCGACTTAATCAATTAGCATATTGTAATTGATTAACGACAACAAGAGGGAATATGAGCACTTTTAACGATAAGTCATCAATTTGTGAGAAAGGGGACAATTAGCACAATTTAAGTATTTAAATTGCTTAGGCGTAATCATAGGTGTCTACAATATGATGTTTTTGTATCTTGTTAGTGTTGATTGATGTAATGTTTGTGTAATGATGACAAATAGAATGTGATGAGTTAAGCACAATGTTTGTTAAATGGAATTTGTAATGCGTAGTTAATATGATAATGATAAAAAAAATTGCATGTGAAAAGAGATGATATATGATTCTTGACTTAACATGTAAGTATGTCGTAATAATGCAACATAATCGTAATATGTTAGTGAGATGCACGGGAGGGGGAAATTAGTGATGCCCCCCAATGTGTAGATGATTAGGTTCATTTGGTTAAGATCCCTCAACAGTCAAGAATGAACCACGAAAAAGCAAGAGTGCGTCATCGAGAAATGATTGGAGTGCGCTAGATGAACGATGGAGCTCGTGATGAAAGGATCTTAAAGCATACCCTCAATAATCATGTAAGAGCTACAAGAACACAAGTGTGTCATCAAGAGGTAACGTGATAGTAATTACCTACCAAATACCAAGGTGATGCGAAGTGGTGGAAGCATGTGGGATGGAAGCAACATGAGTGTATGAACTTAACTGAATGTCATATGGAGTGGTAATTGAATACGCAAGAGTGAAGTGTTGCTGAATCCAATGTGAAGGAGCAGTGTGATGCAGTGGATAACATAAGTGAAATGAATGAGATGGAGGTAATGGGTGCAATGGATGTGATGATGCAATGGTGTATATACGCGATGGAGAGCGCACGTGAGTAACAAAATGTTGTGAATGTGTAAGGGCCAGAGCATGAGATGTAGGAGATGACTCAACTATAGTAGAAAGTCTATGGCAGGGTAGATGAGATATTGATTGTTCACGTGAGTGAGAATCAAAGGAGATAATGCCCTTATCCTCTAGTTGTTGCAATCGATCATGAAGGGCAAGACAATCATTATCCCTATGGCCATTGATACGATGATAGTTACAATAAGGTTGGTCACGTTGCTATTGTAATTGGTGTTCCGAATGATGTTGGTTAGACAGTAGGTGAATTAATCACTCTTCAAGTAAAACATGCAGCACATCATGTGGTCGAGCGTGATGAGAGAAGTGTAAAGGCTCACATGATCGAGGTGGAGTGGTAGGAGGAATAACCTGTCACGGAGTTAGAGAAGGAATATGCTTTTATAGTTGGGTGGATTGAGCTTGTTATGTTTTTCTTGTGAGGCAAAGGTGGAGATTGTTTAGGATGCTCAATTGGAGGCAATGGCAGAGAACTAGATGAGGACATAGTTGTAGAAGTGTGTGAGGGATCTATGATGTGTGTTGAGAGAAGATCTTGTTCTAGATCGATAACCTTATAACATAGAAGAATGAATGACTCACATGTATCATGTTGTAGTCTTTTCTTGAGTGGAGGAATGAGACCACAATAGAATATGAATCATTTCTCAAGATCTATAGGTTGGAATACCAACAGATGCATACAAACATTGAAGCGCAAAATATAATCCTTGATAGGCTTCAAAAGAGCCCTGATGGAGAGTACATATGTGATCATAAGTAACTGTAGGGTCATTTTTAAGTATAAACCAATGGAGGAAAGCATCCTCCATGTTATAGAAAGTACTAATGGACCTAAAGGGAATATGAGAGTACAATTGTAATGCCTCATCCATAAGACTATAGTGAAAGGCCTTAATTAATAGGCTATCATTGGAATAAGAGGCCATATCTGCATGATAATGTAAGAGATGAGCATGGAGATCACTAATACCATCAAAACATGTGAAAGTAGGCATGATGAAGTCCTGAGGGAATGTAGAGTTATGAATCTTCTTAGGGATAGGGTTACCATGTAATGAATTGTTATCAATGGAAGTATAATAAGCCCTACTTTCTAAAGTGAGGGACTAAACCTGACATTGTAACTGACCTACTAAATGCATGAGAGAGATGATATCTTCTGAAGGAATGGTTGAAGATAGAAATAATGTATTAAAGGGTTCTAATTTTCCATCGTGAGTGATCATAGGAATGTCCAAAGGCGATGAGGGAGATTTTGATGCTAAAGGAACACTAATAATAGGTGTTGCGGAAGCTATAATAGGTGATATATATGAAATATCCATAGCAATAGTAGGACTAACATTAGAATCTCCCTTAACAGATGAGGAGACGGATGGAGACATATCTATAGGTGAAAATGGACTAGGAGACGTAGATGATTCCATAGAAGGAAATGAATCAGTAGGAGAAGCAGAGGCGATAGATGGTGGTGAGTCATAGATAGTGCTAGATGCAAACTCAAGAGAGTAAAACAATGGAGTAGGTGAATCACACTCATCGATATGGAAATAAGTAGAACTAGGACTATCAACCACCTCATGTTCATCAAAGAGAGTCTTAGATATGAGAAATATTGCCAAGAATGCTATCAATAGGATCATCAACATAAAGTGAAGTAGTGTAAAAGCTAAGAGGAGATGTATCATGAGAAGCAATGTCAGAAGGGGTAGAATCACGAGAAGAAAATTTATAAGTGGTCGTAGTAGAAGAGGAATCACTATGCATAGGTGAGAGATTGTCAATAGCAAGCAAGAAATCAATAAGAGAATCATCTAAAATCTCCTATGAAATATCAAAAGGAGGATCACAAGTGGCAGTATAACATGGTGTAGAATGTGTAAAGGTGATTGGATCCTCAACAATACTAATGCCTATAGGGGAATACTCAAAATGAGTAGAGACATATTATTGGCCATCTAGAAGCTTTTGTTTGATATGATCGGGTGTAGTAACAAGGGTACTATATAGAGCTTTGAGCTCAGCTATGACAACCTCATCATAGATAACATTAACGCTGAAATGAGACATGATGGGTGAGGAAGATGAACTGTCCTTAGCCGTAAGGGTTTGATTGGATCCTAAGGCAATTTATTTGAAACGTCGGGTTCACTAAAATGAGTAAAATATATATATATATATATATATATATATATATATATATATGAAATTTAGGAATTCTATATTCTAAGTTAATCTAAATAGAAACATAAATGCAATAAATAATGGAAGTTGAAATATTGGTTCTAATTTTTTTGTTATGATAATTAAATGAAATGAAATAATGAAAATAGAAGGGATAAGATCCTATCTTGGATATGAATTACCTCGTTGTGTGATGGACTTGAATAGGTTGATGCGCGGACAGGGCACAGTGTGAAGGAGCTACCCAAAAAATCACAACAACTAAAGATCTAACTAGACTGGGGCACCTGCGGGTGCCCTAGTTTGTATTTTGGGCGCTTTGGTGTACAAAAAAGATCAGGATCTAAAACTAACAGTGTCGTTAGGTATTCACAATATCTTCATCTTTGTTGTGTGGTTGTCGCAGTGTCTTCACTTATTTCGTTATAAATTAGTGCAGAATAGCTACCTGTAAAACCCCATACAAAAGAATCAAATCCCTAAAAAAAAGATGCATGTGAAGGGGTCAGACTGACCTTAGCTGCCATAATGGTGGACTTACAACTAAGTGCTACACTACATTCCAGATCCAATGCAGTTATGTGTGTTTGTGTGTGCAATTATGTGCCTAGGGTGCCCTAACGTCAATGACGCAAAAGTAGGGGGTAATAAATAGATGTAAGATGCAAATGGTGGATGGAATATAATGAATAAAACCCTTTCCCCCTATGTTTGTGTGATGCAGATGTAAATGATTCCCGAATGTAGTATTTTGCCTTAGTAGATAGCTAGCTCTTAATAGTAGATAGTCTGCCTGTTAGTGCTCGATTTGATCTCACCCTTTTATCTAGCATACACCTTCAAAAAAATTACTTTGACTAGTTTGCTCATATGAAAAACGTATATTACAAGGTGTAATCATGTTGAATGTGAATGAAAACCCAATGTTTAGGGTGTGAATCCTCTTTACAGTTGAGGAACGTTTTAGTTGTGTTGCCTTTGAAAATTCCTATAAAAAGTTGGCCATGAATCGGGTGTAATCTTGAAAAATATCCTTGTATATCATCCTTTCTCTGTTGTTACAAATTTCATACTTTACTCTACCACCCGAAGATACGTGGTGTGTTCCCATTGGTTGTGGTGTTGTGGGCTTAATTTGTAAAGTTGTAACAATTACATAATACCTACAAAATGCAAACTCAGCCTCGAGTCCTGACAAATATTCATGGGAATATTCGAAGTCAAACCCCACTCTCGAAGAGGTATACGTGTTAAAAGATGATTGGAGCAGGGAATTGGGGCTGATGATGTTCTCTTAACATTAATTTAATAAAAATGTAAAGCGCAAAAAAAAATCTGAGACCCACCAAGGACGTGTGGCATATTCTTAAGCAAAGGTCAGAGGAGCGGGGATTCAGGTTGAAATGGTAGTTTTGTGTTTGATCAAGAAAAAAAAAGATATGCAAAAATGGCCCGTAGCTCTGCTACCTTCAAGATTTAAACATGTGTCAGGATCGCAATAAAAGTCAAGGGTGGGTGATCGGGTCAAATGTGTAAACTTGTTTGCAGTTAAAAAGTAGTGTAAAAATATAAAAAGACTCCTCGAACCCACATAACATATGATTGCTCCACGTGGACGACCCACATTTAAAAAATGGATGCAGGATAAATGGTCGTGATTCAATGCATTTATGGCTATTGCCAATAATGCATTTTTTGCACAAATCAAGGAAAAAATGTTTGAAGTATTCAAACACTTTGACCTTTTTATTATCACATATGAGGATTTAGATACCCTTGCTATCGGAATTTTCAAAAGAACAAAGTGAAATCAATTAAAGAGCATCGACTGGGAGCTGAAGGCTTGAGAATATAAGAATTAAAGGAAAAATACATAGACATTTACACAAAAAATTGGTAAGAATTGTACTACTATTGTACTTTCATTGTTTTTATTCCAAAATTTGTAAAGAATTTGAAAGTAGAAGCTAGGGAATAAAATATGAAGACATTGCCATCAGATTTTCATGTCACATATGTAATTACTAGTGACTTAGATAAGATTACAAACACAAACTTAATAAATGTTGATTTGAAGGAATTCCTGCAAATATTGAATAGCCCGGACAAAAGTGAACTCATGAAGGCAATCGAAGCCAACGACATTGCCTCAACTGGTGCCATACCTCCCTCTATGCATTGCTCTGAATTGGTGAAGCTTTGTGCCATGAACTATAATACAGAAAGGAGAGAAGTCTTAGATGGGAGTGGTGAAAAACTATTGAATTTAGCACCCAAGGCCTTTAGGATAATGTTGAACTTGCCAGTAATCAAAACTCCCATAATGACTACGAAGCCAAGAAGAGAGACTGTGTAAACTCATAAACACTAAATGGATGTTGGCAGACAAGAAGGCAACCGCCAAATTTCCCAAGAAATTGGTTAGGGCACAATTTGTGGAAGAAGCGAAAGATGTAGTTGTGTTGCTAAGTAGGATGGCCAGTTTGGAAACAACAAATGGATTAGAATAATGGATGTGCCCATATATGTGGATTGTTGTAGAAAGGACAGGGAACATTTGTTGCGAAACCCTTATTGCTAATTCAATTCATGATAATATTCTAGCACTGGCTGCAAAGATCAAAATGGGCGGTATTGGGGAGCACGAGTTTTACATGATGACATATCTAATTTACAATATTGCAGGCCATAGACATTTCTTTGGCCTTATACCACATGCCCATTTCAAAAAACACAAAATGCATGAGGTTTATCCCTAATTACAATTGAGTAATTGGAAGAGAAATGTAAGATTGGTGAACGATACATTTTTTGCACTTGTCATATGCTTGTTCAAACTCGAATGACAGCAATATAAAATATCAGAAGAAGCGATAAATACAATAATGGAATATGGTTACTTCTTTATTCAGTATGGGAGATTCATTTACATAAGAACCAGTGGGTTTGAGGGACAACCATGCAAATTACCAAGGTATTTAGATGAAAAGATGGATTTATGTGAGTTGGCAAGACAATTAACACCTGTTTATAAGATGACTGCTGGGAGACATAAGAAAAACATAAAAATTTCCCATTAGGATTGGAAGGTATTCCTGACCCTCTATTATAAAATCTAGGTTGATGGAGAAGGAAACGGAAAGGTTTGATATAGAGAAATTTGAGGTGAGGTCTAACTATGACATTAGATGAGTGGTCAATACTTCGGCAAATTATTTTGAGCGTGAACCTCACTTTGAGGACTATTGGATGAATTATAGAGATGAAGAGAAGGTTAGACTAAGGGATTTCTCAAGGATGACACTCACACAGATCATTTATTTTAAAATTGTTGTAGTGCCTAAGGGAATTATGGATGACTAGAAAATTGTGATTCAATTTTATACTGATGAAATAATAGAAGAAAGCCAATGACCCCCATAAAATGGAATGAAAAAGAATCAGATGATCAGTATGACAGGATTGCTCATGTGATGAGGAGAACTTTCACTTGGTTAAAAAAAATAACACAAATTTATCTATTCAGAATACAAGGGTATTTAATAAATTCAGGGAATTAGAGATTTTGAAGGAAGATCTCCCCCCTTTGACGGAAGGATCTGATAAGATGTATCCTCTAGGAGTGAAATCCTCCCTATTACCTTCAAAAGTACCTACTATAGGAATTATTGATGAGTGGACCACTGTTGCTAGTTGGCCATGAACCTCCATGTCTACTATGAAGCAGAAAATAGAAAAAACACTTCTAAAATCTATGGAAAATGCTCCTATAACTTTTTCAATGCCAATCCAAACAAAATGAAATGGTTTGGCTACATAAAAGTCCCCTCCAAAGGTTTTACTAGGATCCCAGGGTATTGAAAAGATGATGAGAGGAGCCATGAAAAGTGCTAAAATCCAATCCAAGTCACCGAGTGTGAAGGGAAGGGTGACACCAAATATCAAGCAGTTTTAAAGGACAAAGAAGTGATACAAACTTATATTTGAACAACCCTTGGTAAGAGAAGGTGATCTTGCATTTAAGAAACAAAAACATAAGAAGGCGTAAGTGATTGATCCTCCTATGCTCATTAAGGAACAAGGAGTAGCAGTTTCCATGGTTCATCATGCAACTCCATCACCAGAACAAAAGGATGTTCAAGTAAGTCCAAGTACACAACCAATGTTTTCAGCTTCAACTTTATCTCTAGGAGGAATAATGGCTTATATTAATCAAGAAAAGGTGTCCCCAAGTAATGTCCCACCTAATCCACTAGATAGTTCTATGTTAGAACAAGAATTGAAGGAATTTGATACAACACCAGTTAAAAGTGTGAGTATACCTCTTATTGATCAATTACATGAATTAAAAAAATCCCAATTGACATAATAGATATAGACACAAATCAAAAGATTCATCTTCTTGAGGAATTTGAGGTACCAACTGAAAGACAAGTGGTGGAAGATGCAGTTATTCTCCAGTCAGGTGAAGGACTGAAGGAATCCACCATGTACCAATTGTTGAGTTAGAAATTCCACCGTTAGAAGTAACTTTCTCATGTGATGAGGAGAACTTTCACTCAGTTAAAACAAAATAACATAGATTTATTTATTCAGAATACAAGGGTACTCAATAAGTTCAGGGAATTAGAGATTTTGAAGGAAGATCTCCCCCTTTGAGGGAAGAAGCGGATAAGATGGATCCTCTAGGAGTGAAATCCCCCCTATTACCTTCAAAAATACCTACTATAGGAATTGTTGATGAGTGGACCACTGGTGCTAGTGGAACAGGAACTTCCATGTCTACTTTGAAGTAGAAAATAGAAAAAACACTTCTAAAATCTATGGAAAATGCTCCTATAACTTTTGCAATGCCAATCCAAACAAAATGAAATGGTTTGGCTACAAAAAATTCCCCTCCAAAGGTTTTACTAGGATCCCAGGGTACTGAAAAGATGATGGGAGCAGCCATGAAAATTGCTAACATCCAATCCAAGTCACCGAGTGTGAAGGGAAGGGTGACACCAAATATCAAGCAGTTTTAAAGGACAAAGAAGTGATACAAACATGTATTTGAACAACCCTTGATAAGATAAGGTGATCTTGCATTTAAGAAACAAAAGCATAAGAAGGCTAAAGTGATCGATCCTCCCATGCTCACAAAGGAATAAGAAGGAGTAGCAGTTTCCATGGTTCATCATGCAACTCCATCACTAGAACAAAAGGATGTTCAAGTAAGTCCAAGTACACAACCAATGTTTTCAGCTTCAGCTTTATCTCTAGGAGGAATAATGGCTTATATTAATCAAGAAAAGGTGTCCCCAAGTAATGTCTCACCTAATCCACTAGATAGTTCTATGTTAGAACAAGAATTGAAGGAATTTGATACAATACCAGTTAAAAGTGTGGGTATACCTCTTATTGATCAATTGCATGAATTAAAAAAATCCCAATTGACATAATAGATATAGACACAAATCAAGAGATTCATCTTCTTGAGGCATTTGAGGTGCCAACTAAAAGACAAGTGGTGGAAGATGCAGTTATTCTCCAGTCAGGTGAAGGAGTGAAGGAATCCACCCATGTACCAATTGTTGAGTTAGAAATTCCACCATAAGAAGTAACTTTTGAAGGCCAAACTACTTAAGAAATGAGGAAGCCAGAAGTTCAAGGAGTTATTGGTGGGGAAATTTTGGACACTGGGGTACTAGATTAAAAGGATCCCCAAAAGGAAACCAAGGTTACCAAAAGTAGTGAAATCACCTAAAAAAGAAAATTCTACCGAAGAAAAGGTGATTGAAATTGTAAAAGACACCACTAAAAAGGAAAAGATTGTTGATAGTCATAGTGTGTAGGGTTTTTATAAAGGTAAAGTATCAGCTACTGAGAGCCAACACACAATGCCACAAAAGGAGGTATCAAAAGAACAAAAGGAAATTGGTATACCCAGTTCATGTGGATATCTCCACCAAACAACAACCTTTAGAGGAAGTAGAAACTGTAGAAGGAAAATAATTACCTAAGGGAACAACACCAACCCAAGAGGTTCCCAAGTAAAATTTAGAAGTTACAACTACATCATTTGAGGAGATAAATAGAGAACATGTTCCAAAATGTTGATATGACTTAGAAGGAAGTTGGTCAACCCCAAGTTCAGGATCAAGGAAAGAAGCAAGTGGGGGAAGTGCCAACACAATATGAACATGAGAAATCAACATTGGAAGTGGACAAAGTGAAACATAAGGGTCCATTAGTGCAATATGTTCAAGAAATGTCTAAACAATTAGTCGTTGTCCCTAAAATACCTCAATAGACACTATAAGAGATAAAGGTGGGAACTACTCTTATAAAAGGTTGGATAGGAGAATTGCTTTCAGAAGAAGAAAAAGAAGAAGTGGTATTACTTGTGAAAGCCATAGATATTAAAACCTTGGCTTTCCCAAAACCCACAAAGGCTCTAAAAAAGGTTAGGGTCATCACTAAAATGGATCCCCACAATTTATTCCTTTGAAAAAACCCTCGAGAGATGCACTAAAGCAAGAAGTTTCAGAAGTAGTCCATGGTTTGTTACACAAAGTGGACAAAGACAGGATATAAAAAATGCAGTTAAAAGAACAGGTCAAATCATTGTGTTCATGTCTATAATAGTTAGTTGGCCAATCCAATGAATTGCAAGAAGATATCTCTATTGATGCTCCTGAAGTTGTGGGACATATTGAAAATTAAAAAGGTTAAAACTGTTGATACTTGGGTGGAGAAGTTAATGGAAAAGGGGAAGAAATCCATTGAGAAAGCTAGGATGAAATATGAAGAGCTTAAGAGTAAGCTCAATGAAATCAATGAGTTAATTGAATAGTGTGATAATGAGCTTTTCTATTTTTTAGGGAACTCTCCCCAAGCTAAATCGTGTTACTCAATTAGACAAAGACTTTGCTGAGAAGGAAGGAATTGTGCCAATCGAACACATCGGAACTCAGTATGCACTTGAATATTTGGCCAAACTCAGAGTTGAGGTTTTGAATGGAATAAGAGAAAAATGGAAATAGAGAAGAAATGGGTTGAGAAGAGTATGGACACTATTGATATAAAGCTAGAAAACATGGTATTTGATAAACTCAAAAAGAGTTATGGTGATCTGAAAACTGACTTCTTAATCAATTCTTTTGATAAGAATATCCAAAAAGAAAACTTTTCTTATGAAGTCATTGAGACACTAATGACTGTGGAAAACAAAATTTTAGAGTTAAAATCAAAATCATGAGAATATAAACAAAAGATAGATCAATTCGTGGATGCACTGAGCAGGCATGCCTTGATATTTCAACACCATACAAGCGCAGATGAAGATAATATGAAAGAACTATTCCAGAAGTATGATGCGTATGGGGATAGGCAACCCAAGGAAGAAGAAGATGAAGATACAAACATGAATACTGATGAACAAGCATAGACTTTCTTTTCCTTGAAACTTGTTTTTCATCTTATTTCAATTATTACTCTAGTTTCATAAACAAACTGAATATCACTTTGAAGTTGTTATTTTCATATATGTATGTAATTTGATATAATGCATTAGACTTTTATATTGCTTTGATAAAATTTCAAATCCATCATGAAGCATGTAAACTAATGAAATTGTTTCTTATTTTTTTACTATGGAAAAATGCAAAATGGGGTTCTAAAGGGGCCCCGATCCATGAGGAAAAAGTTACATATATTTTCAAGAATTACATCAAAAATGGGCATCAGGAGAATATAAATATTCAATCATTCTTTACTCCCACCTTAAGATATTCTCCCAAAAGAGGCTATTTTTTCAATAGTCTGTTCTTTCTTGGTATAAATTCCCTTGATCCCTGAGCTGATTGAATAAATATGATTGTCCCAACCAAATTGTGAGACATCCCTGTGTCCTTGAATGTGTTCATGTCCATCCTGAGACCATCCAAAGTTCTACCCAATTCTATCTTCTTCTAAATAGAAGATACCTAATCTAAGAGATCTAAAACACCACTAAGAAATGTTGTTTTCCCTTTTATCTTATAAGGAATATAACTAGTAGAAGCAGGTTGAGCAGGAGCAACTGAAGTGGCTAGAATAGAAAGCACTGTGGGTCTTAGACCCAATGGGACAAAATACCTAGAGCTTAAGTCACCTTTGCACCTTCTTGTGAAAGGTGGATGTTCCCTTGGAGGGGGAATAGGTTGAGGTTCTGACAACTTGTGCTCCATCAAAGAAGATTATTTTTCTGAAATGGATTGATTTCTATAAAATGGACTTGCCTTTAGAAGTTGATGCCCTGAGGTGCTGAAGAAATGAAGGCCTTGATTCCTCTTCATCTAAAATGATAATGGGAGGCTTAGAACTGGATTCTCTCCTTTTCATTCTTGCTGAAAGTGGTGGTGTTGCAGATGGTTGAGATGACATAGGTCCCATTGGAACTTTCTCCAAAGAACAAAAATGTTTCTCTAATTCACCCATATTACAAGCCATGGCAAGCACAAACATTAGTTAGAGTCTTATCATAGAGCACATAAGACTAAGAAGGAATCTCTTTTTGAACAAATTTTTCATCACACAAGAAAGGACATTCATATTCAGTTGTTCCTGCTACAGCAGGCCTTCTCTCAATCCACTTTTTTTTCAACACCTCTGGATTTTTCTGATTCTCCCATCAAAATAAGTGATAATACATATATTTTAATGCTAAAAAAAAGGATTAATCTTGATTAACCTCAACATGAGAGATAGTTGAACTTCTTGGTGTGTCAAAAGCCCTTTGTTGTCCCTTGGGTCAGCTATCTCAAACAAAGCCCTAATGAATGCTTCATCTAGGACATACAAGTCAAAAATTTGATTTAAGTCCTCTGAAGATATTTCCTTCAAGCTTGCTACTACCGCTACCCTTAACATCACACCACCTAAGAAGTCTGCAAAAATCTATCACGTTCAAAGGTAAAGAAAAAATGTATTTTAAAGGAGAGGCAAATGAGCCAAATTTATAGAAATAACTATACATGGGAGCTGGACTAGACATAATCATTACCATTGAATGAGTAAATATTTCTTACTCAGCTCGCACAAGGGAGATAAATGTGAAGCAAAACAATATCTTGCAAAAGGATGATATTCAAATTAACATGACACAAAATAGGTAGAAAACGTCCAATTCTAAGCAATGCAGAGAAGAGTGTGCATATCCCGAGGGAAATTTGTGAAAACTAAGAATGATTAACAATCACATTAAGCCATTCTGGGGGCACCCAAGAGTTATGGAAAGGAAGTTCCAATCCAACCCAGAAGAAGCAGAAATTGATGATGTCTAGATAAATGATATAAGCATTTTATTCGCCACATAACAATACAATAGACACCTGTCAATATTTGCGACACTTTTCTCCACTTAACATAACAACAGATAAGATACTCCAAAAAAAGAATCAAAAAGTATTCCTTGGGAATATCCGGTAGAAAATTTTAGATTTTGGGGGGAAAAACTCAACGAATGAAAAAAGAACTTGTATAGATATGAGAGGCATGTTCTCATATCGGAGGGGGATTAAATTTTTTCTAAAATTTTAGAAAAGAAAGGCTTAAACTAAGAGAAACCATTTTCCAAGAACTTATTTTAGAAACCTGTTAATTTCTTTAGCTTTCAAATTGAATCATGTCAAGATTGTCACAAATGTACGACCATTGACAAACATTGAGAGTGTAAATGAAACTTTCCCTTGTTGATGAATTTGATGAGTTCTGAGTTAATTGTGTTTGATCATTAACATTGACGAGTCTATTTTTAAGTTGAGATATTTCCAAGTGGTTATTCATGTTCCTCCTGCAATCTTATGTTGGGAATCCCTATGAATCACACAAGACCTCATTTTTATGGCAACATTGTGGTAATTACAACTGCGTTGTGAGGAGAGCTTTCATTTCATTATGCAATAAAAATTTTTAAATTCAATTTGTTTCCATTTTGTTTATGAAGGTTGTTTGTAAGTCTATGAGTGTATCTTAGGTGTGATAGATCAGGGATCATTGATGTTTTATTGAGTGTTTGACATGAGATTTTATGTTTAAATTCTCAGAGATTGTGTAAACCGTGTATTCTTGGACTTCCATGGGTGCACATATTTTGGTTGAAGGTTCAACGCTAGTTATTTGAAGTGTTATTATCCTCTCATCTAACAAATCTGACATTTGTTAAAAGTTCTCAAAGATTTGGTATAATCAACTTTATCTTTTTTAATTCCCCAACAAAATACATCCATAATTGATAAATCCTACATGAACCACCCCTATTTGTACTTCTTATCCATGAATGCTAAGGAGATTTGTTGAATTTACCCATCCTTCACCCAAAATATTTAGGAGCAAGTTGGTTTTATTGTTGTCTTTAGTAACCTGAACCTTGTCTAGGAGACATCTACATTTTATAGGGTGACAACTCACGAGAGTTAGATTATGTAACATTGACCATGTTTTCTCAAGGTTATTTCTCCATGTCTTAAAAGGATGCTCAATTATTATTGATCCATTCTCTTCCCTTACAAACACAGGTTATAAAACGGGTCCTCTCACCCTGGTTGAAGGCAAAATCTAAAGTAGTAGGGTATGTTAAACCCTTAGCATGGTGATATCAATTTTTTTGCAAGCTCGAGTAACAAAGAGCAGTTAGATCCCTCCCCGGCTGCAAAATGATTCAAATTTTGATCTATCTTTCTCTAAGCATCCCGCTCAGCCTACTGATGCTTTTGAACTTCAAAGGGAGAACTGATTTGGGTACCAACAGTGCTCTAGTGCCATTTCTATGGAATATTTGTGCAAATACAGATAAATATCAACCTCTGGTAACATATTAAAATGTTTAGATGCAAATACATGGTCTAGACATCATCCTTTGTTGAGATTTATGAAAAATGAGCTTGATCAAAAGTTATTTGCTTGATATTTTCCTAGTTTAAGAAAGCTTTCCATTACATTTGATTGGCAAGGGGTAAATACTGACAAATGATGCTTAGATTTGTTAAGCTTTAGTTGACATGTCATTTGTAATGATTTACACATATAAGGCACAAGACCTTAGTGGCGACTCCTCATTATTCAGAAATTCTGATTAATACCAATCCCTCAAGTTTCTATAATTTAAATTTGTCATTAAGATCTTTAAATATGGAAGGAAGAAGGTCCTTCTTCAAGACAAATCCATCTAGAAAATTATTTCCAAAGCTAGGAAGGAAAAATCCAAATAAGAAAAAAGTCTGGAGAGCTTTGGGAGATCAAAGGTTAGAAGAGAAAGTGGTGCATGTGGTTGAAAGTGATCAGCCTTTGATAGAGGAGTATTTTAGGTCCTCAAACAGTTCTGGATCAAGAAGTCCTTGCACGAATTTGTACACTCCAATTGGTGAGGGTCCTTCATTTACAACTGGTATAGGTATTCCCCATCTCCCTCCATTGCTACTCATAAGTAATAGAGTTTTCTGTGAAATTGAATCTTTAAAGGATCATTACTTTGAATACCATACACCATTTCCTGAAAGACCCCCCTATCCCACACCATTTTAATCCTCTTATAGGATCACCTCCTCACAATAACATGGCTCAACCTTCACCTAGACCTCTATTTGTTGTAAATGCCTTTAGGCCCATAGATTTTCGCAGTATAGTGGGTTATCCTAATGTAGTTCCACAAGAAGTAAGGAATATATTTCCCCAGTTTCAGGGAAATAATGTTGTTACTGGTGATAAACACCTAAGACATTTTGTGAATATTATGGAGGATTTCAAGATTGAACATGAAGATGTCTATGAAAAACTATTTATTCACACCTTAGAAGAGGATGCTCGGGATTGGTATAAATCCTTACCAGACAATTCAATTGACTCATTGCTTGAGATGAAGAATGCATTTAGATCACAATATGGGGATAAAACTTTAAAGAAGAATCCCATATTTCTTCTATCTAAATTTGAGAACATAAAGAAGAATCCCAATGAGCTTGTTTAAGACTTTAACACTAGATTCAACGAAACTTTAACTAGACTGCCCATAATTTTGAGGCCAAGTGATGAATCATGAATAATAAATTATTATGATAATTTTGATAAGAAATTTGCATATTATTTGAGGGATAAAAACCCTAGGACCTTAAGGCAAGATTTCTCTATGACAGTCCAAATTGAAAACAATATAAAGGCAGCTGAACAACTTCATATGTAACATTCCCATTTTAAGACTTTAGAAACAAGGGAATTTTTTGTACACAATGTTCTCTGTTCTAAATAAAACATAATTTAGAACACACATTCCATGCCAATCAATCTCATAAAAGATAACCATATGCAGCTATAAATGACTCAGTAAACTACCGATCTCTCATCTCTCATGTTTGTCTTTAAGTATTGAATACTTTAAGTATACTACGTATACTTGGTTTTCTTACCCTATTCTGGGTACTGAGTGATCTATTTAAAGAACCTATCTGAATATTTGTTACCAATATTCATCTGAAATCATGTTCCTTAAACTAGGTGACATAGGACAATGTAACCAGCAGCTTGCGATACTTTGGCCAAATATTTCCAACATATTGTTCATGTTACTATTCCTAGACGACATATTCGTCAAACGGAATACATCCTTCACCTCACTCTTCTGTTATCTAGAATGGTCTTTACTGACTTCTGTCAGTCCACTTGTCCTAGGTTTGACCCTAACCTAGGTTAGTGACATAATTTGGTATAGGGAACCACTCATGATGACTTAGGGTATATGAGCATGCTCAACCGACCTAAGTCGATCGAATGTGCCTAGTTACCCTAAGTCATAGAGAGCTACTTCCTATTCCAATTCATACTGACTAACTTGACCTAGAGAGAAACTAAGTTCAAGTCTAGATGTGTGTAGATCTAGATGAACTAATGTGGAAGGGTGTTGCAACATGTCAACTGCAACACTGTATCCTCATGAAGACCCTAGTCTTCACGAAGGTATAGTTCTGTAGTTGGCGTGTGCCAACATCTGACCAAACTGCTTCATCATGATGTACATACCTCTAGGAGGTCATTAACACATAATTAATTTTTGGATTAAGATTCATAATACAACAACCATGCAAAACCCTAAATCCAACAATCCTTAAGTTCTTCATCCAGATTGATTTAATTAAAATTAAAGAACTTCATTAACTCATGATTGCTTTTATGTTCATTAACCTTGGCTTGATAAGTAAATAATTGAGAACAGAACAACATACATCATAAGGTTAATTTAATGTAACTCAACTGTTCAAAGAAGGTGTATTAACCCAACAGGTTCAGTTAGAGTATACTTCATAGGGATTGAAGTCTAAATGATTAATGATCATAAACATCATTCATTTTCTTTACATTCTTTTGAGAGAAGAAGAATCTTCCTCTTTATGGTTAAGTGTTTAGGGTTTATCATACCCTTTTATCTTTCACACCTTCTATAATTTAATTGTATGTTCATTTTACATCCCATTACTATATTATATTTGTTTAGATAAAGAACGTCATCTTATGCAACTTAGCAAGTTGCATCCTAGTAAGGGAGATTGAACTATTTCCCTTCATCCAACTTATTAAATGACAACAAAAATAAGGATACAAATAGATATAAAGAATATCAACAAGATAGTATTCCAATTTCCTTCATAAAATGTACAAGAGAAATTACACAACAATTTGAAGTAAATCTCCAAATTTTTAATTCATAATGATAGAAATACACAATTTACAAGACTATGCATTTCAGACCTAATGCATGTCAAACAACATCAAGATCATTAAAGAATACAACTTTCTTTTTCATTACAACTCAAGAATGAATCAAAGTACTCTATAAAAGAGCCAGACTTTAAATCAACCAATACATCATAAAAGTTATTTCCTTCCTTTATCACTTACAAAGTCCATCTGCAAAAATTGCTAGCATGGGTCAGTTCATTGAACTGAGCATGATAAGCACTAAGCATTAAAATGAAGTGCCTTCAACTAATTGTTTCATTAAAACAACTCTGCTTTTATGAAACAACAGGTGTAATTATACAAATAAATCCTAAGTAATAACAACCATAAAAGAAGCACAAATAATCAATCTGAATTCACTTTTTAGGAAAAGATCATAATATAATCAGCAAACTACTGCATTATATCATATAAGTATTGCCCAAAACAATTACTTATTCATATCAAATAACAGTTCCTATCAATTAATTATTTCATAATTCTTTCTGAATTTGAAATACAGAATTAACTTCACTATATAAACAAAAAGAGTTACTTTCTGAAGCAAAGACCTTCTTGTTCATCTTTACAAAGTTTCAAGAAAACATGTACAGTCAAGTTCATTCCAGCATCATAACGTTTTTAGGATGAATCATCTGACAACTTAAATAAATAAGAGATTCACAATTCAGATGAGGTAGCCTAATTCTAGGACAAATATATAGCCTAGGTTCTTAGATTAGGCCCCTTATTAACATTAGAAAAGTATTTCCCAATAACAATGTTTCACTTCAATTAACTAAAACAATTATTAATTTCCTTAAATATAATTTAAATGGAGAAGTAAGTAGTAACAATTACTACTCAATTACTTTAATAAAAGTAATGCAATTGATTCAATTAAACCTATAACATGGTTTATATAAAGAAAGGAAGAACGAACTGAAAGGTAAATAATTTACAACTTCCTTTATCATTCGGTTAAACTGAATTCCCATATGCATCTTTAGAAAAGAAGAATCCACATCCTACCCTACAGTTTCCAAAAAGAACAATGGAGAGCTTATCTCTGAGAGTGGAAGAGGAAAGAGTTATGCATTAGAAGGGATTTCTAATGTTCATTCAAAGAAATAAGGTAGTAACAGAATCAGTACAAACCATTCACAATGCCCACTATTCTTTCAAGAGATAGAATCAGGTACAGAAGATATAGAACTGATTACATACATAATTGTATCATTCAAATAAACCTACTAGGAGATTCACCTTAAAGAAAGAACAACCGTTAACATGATACTTAATTCATTCCAAGAAGGATGCATGAAACAAGCATAGGTTAAACAGTTATCAACTCACTACCACCTTAATGAATTATTCTACATCATTGAAGATTCTAGTCAGTGATCCAAAAACCATTCAAAGAAGGAAGAAATCATCCTTTGAGTGTACAGAAAAGAGTCCATCCGAAAACAATTTCAAATGATGCATCGAAAGGATAACATGACTCAGCCATTGAAGAAAATTTAGCCAAAGCAGAGGTTAAGATTTCCTTTCTAAAGGACGGGCTCAGCTGAACACCCCCATGAAATCGACAAAACATTTGATTCCTCCCAATCAAACAGAGATCAAGAAATCTTACAAACAGGAATGATCTGGTTTGTTCCACATACTAAAATAACAATCCAAGAGTTGATTATACATTCAATGAATCCCATGAAGTTACAACAGTCGGATCTTAACATGTTACGTTAACAAGTTACCAAGAAGTTTCTCAGCTCTGCCGAGTAGGTTTACATCACCACATCCAAGTCCTAAAATTTTAAGGATAGAAAAAAAATCAAACTTAAGAAATTCAAACAGAGCTAAGAAGTTAATCACAATATCGACTTGGAGAGGGCCGACTACCAATGTATTTTAAAACAAACAGAACTTCAACAAAAGACAACCATCTCATCTTCCAAATTCCAATTAATCCAATAATCATTTTACAAAGTTTTGGGAAAGAGAATTCCAGTACAAAACAACCAAAGTTTAAGTCAAACTTTCATTCTCATCTCCTCCTAAGCTCAAACCATATCAGTAAATCCAAATACCATAACTTACTCAGCTCCCATTGCATTTAAGGTTCGAAGAGTGGAGATTTAAACAGTATAGAATAAGAGAAATTTATTCATTCATGGTTTTTATACAAGTTTGAGTACAAAATACAGATAATTTCATAAATCCTCATTCACCCATTAATCTTTTATTTTTACACGAGTTCGAGCCCATTCCATAAATCAAAGTATACAAATACAGTCCCAAAAAGGAGTATTTTACTTCTACAAACAAGATACGACATAGAAGGGTATAATTCTACCTTTCAAAAACATTCAAAGGCATTCAATTTGAACAATGCAAGTTTACCCAGTATGGTTGAAAACAAGATATCTATTCCTTTCTTTCATACAAGTTTGAGTTCATGCAAAGATTTGAAATATATACCCATACAAACCAAAAAGGAGTAATACAACTTTAATAACTCAAATATGCATCATATAAGGGTATGCATTTAACTTATAATTTCATTTAGAGACTTCTAGTTTGAAGCTCAAGGCAAAAAAAACTTACTTAAACCCTTTTTTAGCAAACAAAGCATAATACAGATTCAATAAAAAAATACTCAAGTCTCAAACAAACCTAAGTGTATTTCTCCATTGACTCATTCAGAGAAAGCACCCAATGATAATATTATCATGAAAAGGTTCCATAAACCAAGAAAATAAGATATTCTTCAACAAGAAAAACAAGTACCCATAACAAAATAGAAAGCCATTTATCTCATGAGAACAGAGTTCCTTTAATGGGAACATTTTGAGAAAAGAAAGAAATCTTAATGGATAGAGCCTATCATGCCTAATAGTGCTTCTGTCGATTCAAAGAAGACTTCCAGCTGAGCCTCCAAAACTCATTCTTCTCCAAGCGAGATCAACAACCAAAAAATTATTTCTCAAATGTCTCATATACTTCCCTTAAATCGAAAATAGACCAAGGGAATCAAAAATAGCCACAAATTGAAAATAGAACTGCTTGTTCGAAGAACCAGATAGCTCCATGCAGAGAAAAAATTAGAAAGCATGAATGACCAAACAACCTCCAACAAATCCACCCGCATGATTTCCAAGGTGGTTTGCTCGCCAAAAATGAGGTTCATAAATGCCATTAATTCCCAAACTCCCGCCTATCTCTCCATGCCACCGCCATCCAAAATTGGCGAATCCTAATTCAACTTCTGCATGCATTACTAAATTTTAGTGATGACTCCACATAGACTTCCACTAAATTTACATGCCTCTGCCTAAACTGGCAGTACGTTGTCCATTTATTTCAAAAATCAAATCAAATTAATAACTTAGGAACTGTCGCCAAGCTTCCAACTTTCCATATGACCCTTAGGTCCTCTTCCAATACTTCGTTAGTTTCGAATAGATACCATTAGCTTAGGATATGACCATAGGATAGTTTAGAATTATTTACCATAGGTTTACAAACATTACAATAGGTAAATTTCCATCCTAGGATAGGTCATACTTCACAACAATTTAGTATTAGGTATTAGGTTAGAAATAGACCTAGCATCACCTTAGGTTATTCCCCACATCCCAACTTAGAACATGCAACTTAGGATAGGATGCTATCCCAAATAAAGTAGACATAGATAGAAAATAGGTACATTTACCTTAGTTTAGAATCCCGTTAGGATAGATCTCATAGGTCTAGGACTTAGATTTTTCCTCAATAGTCATGAAGCAGGTCTCGTTCCACTTAACACTTTTAAGCATCCTGAAGAGATCAATCAAAAATATCCGAGCACATAACATATAACAAAATGCAGTCATGATATTTCAAGAAGATAAAATAATTTGTAAACATACAAGAGTTCATTCCATTATGTCCTCTAACCTCTGAATGTTAGTTTACCATTCAGGTAAGAAGATTTAAAACATACCTTGGATCAATGGAATTGATCCAAGGATTTGTTAATAAATAGAGATAAGTTTGCAAACATCATTACCCGATTACAACTTATCTATCATTAAGAAAAAATGGATTCTTTGCAAGCAACAACATTTCAGCCTAATGAATCCAAGAGCAGAAATGACTTATCCATGACAAGCGTGATTTCCAAAAATCAAAGGAACACACCTTATCAAGAAAAATCACATGTCAACGCTTGCAATGCAAAAGAGGAAAGATAAAAATTTGTCAAAGGTGTTCCATCCTAAAAGGGAGGGTGTCAAATTAATCAATCCTGAGAGGCCTCAAACAAGTAAGGGAGTTGATCTGGAAGAAGTAGTTAAGACTTTAGTAGGAGTAGTCAAGGAAATTTACTATAAAGTTGGTAGAGAAGAGAAAGGAATATGACATAGTTCTCAGGGCCATCATAAAACTCAAGGCCAAAATAGAATTGGAAATCATCCTAGAGGTGATCACAAATTAGATGAGAGAGGAAAGGGGCCTATGGGATCAGGAAATAAACAACAATAACCAAGAGAAAAACAAATTGGTCCCTGACCCTTTAGCTGCTAAAGTTTCTATAATAGAAGAAGATCATGTTATTGAGTGGTGTGATAAATATTTTTTACCACATTCCCCATGTGATCTTAATGAATAAAGTGAAGAGGTTGGTGATGATGATTCTTTTGGTGATGTGTGCATGATGGAGTTGCGCTAATATTCCACAACAATGAAGCCACTTCTACTAAATTATTTAGTGTTATGACTATGGAAAGTTTATGGAACTGCATAGACTAGGTATCTCCTCTTCCTTCTACTAGTGATCTTTATGTTGATATGGTTCAGGATTTTGATTTACCCAATCATGATTTTGAGTACTTAAGGGCATTGATGATTAAGAAATATGATGGTGGAATCACTTCTGAGGAGGATAGACAATTATTAATGAATGCAGTGGTGGCCCAAGAGAAAAAATATAATCTAAGAAACAAGATTGTTAAAATGGGAGGGCCACAACCCAAACCAAAAACTCCTCTCTTCACTAATATTCCAAAGGATCCCCCCAAGAAATATGTGTAAACCAAAAATCCAGCTAATTCCAATAAACCCAACAACCCTACCCAATCCATGAAGAACCTTATACCACAAGAAAAGGAAATTACCCTACCTCTTAATACAACCTTACCCAAGTATACCCCCTATGATATGGCCCAAATTTTGATTCAAATCAAGGTCACTGTACCTATTGTTGAGTTGTTTAGGATCCTTAAGCACAGAAGAAGAGAATTTGAGTACTTGGGATTTAAAGAGGAGGTAATAGCCCCAGGAAAAGATGTTAACATTACAGATATCCCTCCTGTCATTGAAGAAGTGGAAGTGCCACAGGCATTGGAAAATTTTGGGGAATCCCCTGAAGTATATCTAGGCACTTCCCTTGTTGAATCCCAACTTGATGTTGATCCATTTTACACTACTATGATTATTAAAGATAAAATTGTTCACAATTATATGTTTGATTCAAGGGGCTTCATGTAATGTGATGCCTCTTGAAGTAATGAATGAATTGAACATCAAGGTAATAAATCCTTTGGAAAGTGCACTACTATGGATTCAAGGGAAGTACCAATGATTGGGTATGTGAAAGGTTTAGTGGTGCAATTGGTAGCTTATCCTGGTAAGTTTTTAACCATGAATGTAGTCATTTGTGGATTTCCCTGTTAAATGGGGTATGTTACTGTTAAGAAAGTGGGCTGCTAGTGTGGGTGGAAGTGTGCAGATGGATATGTCATATGCCACCATACCAATAGAAGGGAACCTTGTCAAGTTGTATGGTGAGAAAAAGATGTTGCATCTGATTGAAGACCCTAATAATGCTTCTTATGAAGTTTATATGCAGATGTAGATGTTAATAAAACTTTTTGGCTATGCATATTTTGAGGAACATGGTATTAATGAAGAGTAAGTATCTTGAACAAGTTGGTATCCCTTGGACTTTGATGTTTGATGGAGCTTTCTCCAATTTGGGAAATGGTGTTGGAGTTGTCCTTGTGTCTCCAAACCAAGAGATTTTTAATTTCTCCTTTAAACTTAAATTTGAGTGCACAAATAATATTAAAGAGTATGAGGCATTACTTTTGGGTTTAAGGATTGCATGGAGATATGGTATCAAGGACATAGTTGTTAAAGGAGACTCAGAGTTGGTGGTCAAACAAGTTAGAAAATTGTATGCTACAAAGAATCAAAGGATGAAACAGTATAAGCATGTAGTGTGGGATTTTATTGAAATGTTTGACTCCTTCAATATATTGTATCATGACAGAACACATAATTTTGAAGTAGATAGGTTGGCAGTGCTTGGATCTAGGTTTGAAAATTACACTATTTCTCCTATTGTGATTATGATATTGAAGTATTGTCAAGACCATTTGTCCCTGATAATGTGAAACATTGGAAATTTTTTGAAGATGATGCCCAGGTTCAAAGGTTTTTTTAGAATGAAGGAGAATTTACCAACCAATGTATGGACTAGGAACCAATGGTTTCTATTTGTGATGGTAAGGAAACCATGTTTGGAAAAGATATCATTCAGTTAAAAACCAATACCATTCCTAGAGGGTTGGTTACTTTAGAATCAAATTTTGATAATGTTGATAGGGTGGTTCATAGACACATCTTTGCTTCAAGAGATGTTGAAGAATTTAATTTGGGAACTAGAGAAAAACCTAGAAAATTATGGCTAGGAAGTAATTTGAGTAAGGAGGAAAATAGTCCTATTTTGAGTTGTTGAAAAAGTACCAAGACTACTTAGCATGGTCTTACTCAAAGTTGAAAGCATATAGGGAAGATATTTTTCAACATGAAATACCTTTGGAACCTAATGTTAAACCATTTAGGAAAAATCAGAGGCCAATTAATCCACTCCTCTCCCTCAAAATGCAAGAAGAACTTAAAAAGTTAAGGGATGGAGGGATAATACAACCAACAAGATATTCTTCATGGGTGGAAAATTTAGTGCCAGTAAGAAAGAAAAATGGAGACATAAGGTTTTGTGTGGATTTTAGGAATTTGAATAAGGCCTCAATTAAATATAGCTATCCATTTGCCTAATATGGATAACATGTTACAATTGGTCACTGGGTCTGAGTTGTTGTCCACATTAGATGGATTCTCAGGGTATAACCAAGTGGTTGTAAAAAATTAGAAAGAATCAAAACTACTTTCACCACTCCATGGGGTACCTATGTATATGTGAGAATTCCATTTGGTCTGATGAATGTTGGGGCTACTTTTCAAAGAGCCATGGATGTTGCATTCTCAGGTTATATCAATGATTTTATTGTTGTTTATCAGGATGATGTGATAATGTTTTCTAGGAAGAGGAGTGATCACTTGGAACATGTGGAGAAGATGTTGATGAGGTGTAAAGAATATGGCATCTCATTGAATCCTAAAAAGTGCCATTTTGGGGTTCAAAAGGAAAATTTTTTGGGGCACATTATGTCAAAATAAGGGGTCATGATTGATCCTGAAAGGGTGGAAGCAATTGGTAAAGTTCCTATCCCAAAAACTAAGAAAGGGATCCAATCCTTCTTTGGTCAAATAAATTTCATTAGGAGATTCATTTCTAATTTAACTAAAATGACTATCCCCATTACAAGCATGTTAAAGAAGGACCAGATTATCAAATGGGAGGAAGGAGCTCTCCAAGATTTCACTGGAATTAAAGAAGCATTGAAAAATGCTCCAGTATTGGCAAGCCCTTGATTATAAGAAGGTTTTTCAAATATTCTCCTTTGCATCTGAAAACACTATTGCATCTGTACTATTGCAAAAAGGATGAAGAAGGAAATGAAAGGCCCATTTCCTTTTTTAGTAAAGCATTGCAGGGAGCTGAATTGAAGTATACCATCATGGAGAAGCAGGCCTTTTCTTTGGTGAGAGCAACTAAATTTTTTAGGCCTTATATCTTGAGCTCTAAAATTGTTTCCTATGTTCCCCACACTATGGTCAAAAACATTTTATTAGAAATGGATATTTCCAGCAAGATATGTCGTTGGGTGAATAAGCTGCAAGAGTATGACATGGATATACAAACCACCAAGCTGGTTAGAGGTCTAGGCCTTACAAAGCTAATGGTAGAAAGCAACCTGTAAGGTGATGGAAGTCAATGAAATTGAGGAAGGAAATATGGATTTCCATGAGAAGTTAATCAATTCCACATGGTATAAGGACATAATATTCTACCTTAGGAATTTGGAGTGTCCAGGGTATCTAGATAAAAATCAAAGAAGGAAACTCAAACTAGCCTCCCAAAAATATATCATAACTAATTATGGGTTGGCTTGGAAGAATCCTGAAGGGGTTATTTTGAGATGCATCACAGAGGAAGAGGCTCCCAAATTGATTTCAGAATTCCATGGGGGAGTATGTGGAGGTCACTTTTCTGGAAGAGTAACTACCCACAAGATCTTAAGGGTAGGTTATTGGTGGCCCACACTTTTCAAAGATGAAACCTTGTTGGTTAGAAAATGTGAAAGTTGTCAAAGGTTTTTAGGAAGAATGAAAGCTTCAGGTGCTCTACCCCTGCAACCAGTGTCAATAGAAGCTTCCCTTTAAACAATGGGGCATGGATTTTATTGGAGAGATCTCAGATCCCTCAAGTGCAGGGCACAAATGGATATTGGTGGCCACTGATTATTTTACCAAATGGGTTGAAGCTATCCCCACTAAAAAAGAAACTCATCAAATTGTCATGGATTTTATCCTGAATCATATAATATGTAGGTTTGGAGTACCTACAAAAATAGTTATTGATAATGCTTTGAATATTTTGAGCTAAGCCATTAGTAACTATGTGCCAAGAATATGGGATAAATATGACATATGCATATAACTACAATCCTCAGGGTAATGGTCAAGTTGAATCAAGTAATAAAAATTTTCTTAAGATAATTAGAAGAACATTGGAGGTAAATAAAAGGAAATGGGGTGAGCAGTTGAAGTTTTATTTATGGGAAGATAGAATCATTACCAAAAGAGCCACTGGAAAGAGTCCATTTGAATTAGTTTATGGATTCCAGGATCTTTTACCCCTACATATGCAGTTATCTTCTTATCAATTCCTACAACAACTTGAGGATGAAGAGGTGAACCCCTATGAAGCTAGGATTAATCAGATAGTTGAGTTGATAGAAGAGAGAAGGGAGTCTCACCAAAGACACCTTAGGTTAAGAGAAACTCAAGAAGTTATTTGATAAAAAGGTGACCCCTAGAACTTTTAATGTTGGAGATCTTGTCTTACTATGGGATAACAAGGCATGAGGATAAGGGGAAACATGGTAAATTTGATGCTTTATGGATGGGTCCATATTCCATTGACATAAGAATTGGTGAGCACACCTTTTTCCTAAAGGACCTGGATGGAGATTTTGCTTGAATTTCCTATTAATGGAAGACATTTGAAACACTTCTTGGATTGATTTCAAACAAGGTATGAATCATTGTATAGTGTATAGTATTTTTATTTTTTTTTTTCTTTTTTTTTTTGTTTTTTGTTTCCCTTTTTGTTTTCTTGGTCTACAGTGACCAGTTTCCTCAGTTTCTCAGTTTGTTTTTGTGAAGTGTGTTGTTGTTGTTTGACCTAGTGTGTACTTTGAATGACTCGTAACCCAATGGATCTAGGAACTTGGTTTGTTATATGTTTGGTTTGTATGGTTCTTGTGGCACCCACAGGGGGTGCCCATCCCCGAGTGGGAGCCAATGTTAGTGCTTGATTTGATCTCACCCTTTTATCTAGTGTATGCCTTTGAAAAAAATTCTTTGACTAGTTTTCTCATATGAAAAATGTATATTTGAAGGTGTAATCATGTTGAATGTGAATGAAAACCTAGTGTTTAGGTGTGAATCCTATTTTTTGGTCAAGGAACGTAATTTTAGTTGTGTTGCTTTGAAAATCCTATAAAAATTTGGTCATGAATTGGGTGTAATCTTGAAAAATATCCTTGTATATCATCCTTTGGCCATTGTTACAAATTTCATACTTTTCTCCACCACCCGAAGATACGTGGAATGTTCCCATTGGTTGCAGTGTTGTGGGATTAATTTGCAAAGTTACAAAAATTACATAATACTTACAAAATGCAAACTTAGCCCCGAGGCCCGACGAATATTCCTAGGAATATTCAAAGTCAAATGATGCAAAACAAGAAGTTGACCCCACTCCCGAAGAGGTATACGTGTTAAAAGATGATTGGAGTGGGGAATTGAGGCTGATGATGTTCTCTTAACATTAAGTCAATAAAAATTCAAAGTGCAAAAAAATTTCTGAGACCCACCAAGGACACGTGGCATATTCTTAAGAAAAGGTTAGAGGAGTAGGGCTTTGGGTTGAAATGGTAGTTTTGTGTTCGATCAGGAAAATAGACAGATATGTAAAAAATATCCCATAGCTCCGCTACCTTCAAGATTTAAACACGTGTCAGGATTGTAATAAAATTCAAGGGAAGGTGATCAGGTCAAATGTGTAAACTTGTTTGCATTTAAAAAGTAGTGCAAAAATACAAAAAGACTCCCTGAGCCCGCATAACATGGAATTGCTCCATGTGGATGACCCACATTTAAAAAAGGGAGGTAGGACAGATGGCCATGATTCAATGCATTTATGACTTTCCATTAATGCATTTTTTGCACAAATCAAGGCAAAATTGTTTGAAGTATTCAAACACTTTGAGCTTTTTATTATCACATATGAGGATTTGGATACCCTTGCTATCAAAATTTTTCAGAGGAAAAAAGTGAAATCAATTAAAGAGCATTGATTGGGAGCTGAAGGCTTGAGAATCTAAGAAGTAAAGGAAAACTACATGGACATTTACACAAGAAAACTGGTAAGGATTGTACTACTCTTGTACTTTCATTATTTTTAATCCATAATTTGCAAAGAGTTTGAAAGTAGAAGCTAGGGCATAAAAGATGAAGACATTGTCGTTAGGTTTTCATGTCACATCTAGAATTACCAGTGATTTGGATAAGATTACAGACATGGATTTAATGAATGTTGATTTGAATGAATTCCTGAAAAGATTGAATAGCCTAGACAAAAGTGAACTCATGAAGGAAATCGAAGCCAGTAACATTTCCTCAACTGGTGTCATACCTCCCTTGTGCATTTCCCTGAATTGGTGAAGCTTTGTGCCATGAACTATAATCTAAAAGGAGAGAAGTATTAGATGGGAGTGGTGAAGTAGTATTGACTTTAACACCCAAGGCCTTTCAGGATAATGCTGAACTTACCAGTAATCAAAACTCTGATAACCCTAGGTGTTGAATTATCCCTTAAATACTATGAAGCCAAGAAGAGAGACTATGCTAAACTTATAAACACTAAGTGGATGTTAGAAGATAAGAAGGTAACCACCAAAATTCCCAAGAAATTGGTTAGGGCACAATTTGTGGAAGAAGCGGAAGATGTAGTTGTGTTACTAAGTAGGATGGCTGGTTTGGAAACAACAAATGAATTCAAAGAATGGATGTGCCCATATATGTGGATTGTTTTAGAAAGGAAAGGGAACATTTTTTGGGAAACCCTTATTGTTGATTCAATTCATGATCATCTTCTAGCACTGGCTGCAAAGATCAAAATGGGTGGTGTTGGGGAGCTCGAGTTTTACATGATGACATATCTAATTTACAATATTGCAGGCCATATATGTTTCCCTAGCCTTATACCACAAACCCCTTTCAAAAAACACAAAATGCATGAGGTTTATCCCCAATTACAATTGAGTAATTGGAAGGGAAATGTAATATTGGTGAACGATACATTTTTTACACTATCATATGCTTGTTCAAACCTGAATGGGAGCAATATAGAATATCAGAAGAAGCTATAAATACAATAATGGAATATGGTTGCTTCTTTATTCAGTATAGGAGATTCACTTACATAAGAGCCAGTGGGTTTGAGGGACAATCTGTGCAAATTACCAAGGTATTTAGATGACAAGATGGCTTTATGTGAGTTGACAAGACAATTAACACCTGTTCATAAGATGATTGCTAGGAGACATAAGACAAACATCAAATTTCCCATTAGGATTGGAAGGTATTCCTATCCCCTCTATTATAAAATCTAGGTTGATGGAGGAGGAAATGGAAAGGTTTGATATGGAGAAATTTGAGGTGAGGTTTAGCTATGACATTAGATGGGTGGTCAATACTTTGGAAAATTCTTTTGAGCATGAACCTCACTTTGAGGACTATTAGATGAATTACAGAGATGAAGAGGAGTTCAGACTCAGGGATTTCTCAAGGATGACCCTCACAAATATCATTGATTTTAAAATTGTTGTAGTGCCTGAGGGAATTGTGGATGACCAACAAATTGTGAGTCAATTTTATACTGATCAAAAAATAGAAGGACAACCAATGACCCCCATAAAATGGGATGAAAATGAATCAGATGATCAGTATGATAGGATTTCTCATGTGATGAGGAGAACTTTAACTTGGTTAAAACAAAATAACATAGATTTATCTATTCAGAATACAAGGGTACTCAATAAGTTCAGGGAATTAGAGATTTTGAAGGAAGATCTTCCCCCTTTGAGGGAAGGAGCTGATAAGATGGATCCTCTAGGAGGAAATCCCCCCTATTACCTTCAAAAATACCTACTACAGGAATTGTTGATGAGTGGACCATTGCTGCTAGTGGGACATGAACCTCCATGTCTACTTTGAAGCAGAAAATAGAAGAAATGCTTCTAAAATCTATGGAAAATGCTCCTATAACTTTTGCAATACCAATCCAAACAAAAGGAAAGGTTTGGCTACAAAAAATTCCCCTCTAAAGGTTTTACCAGGATCCCAGGGTACTAAAAAGATGATGAGAGGAGCCATGAAAAGTGCTAACATCCAATCCAAGTCACCGAGTGTAAGGGAAGGGTGCACCAAATATCAAGCAGTTTGAAAGGACAAAGAAAAGATACAAACTTGTATTTGAACAACCCTTGGTAAGAGAAGGTGATCTTGCATTTAAGAAACACAAGCATAAGAAGGCTGAAGTGATTGATCCTCCCATGCTCACTAAGGAACAAGGAGTAGTAGTTTCCATGGTTCATCATGCAACTCCATCACCAGAACAAAAGGATGTTCAAGTAAGTCCAAGTACACAACCAATGTTTCCGGCTTCAGCTTTATCTCTAGGAGGAATAATGGCTGATATTACTCAAGAACAAGTGTCCCCAGGTAATGTCCCACCTAATCCACTAGATAGTTCTGTGTTAGAACAAGAATTGAAGGAATTTGATACAACACCAGTTGAAGGTGTGAGTATACCTCTTTTTGATCAATTACATGAATCAACAAAAATCCCAATTGACATAATAGACATAGACACAAATGAGGAGATTCATAGTACTGAGGCATTTGAAGTGCCAACTAAAAGATAAGTGGTGGAAGATGCAGTATTCTCCAGTCAGGTGAAGGAGTGAAGGAATCCACCCATGTGCCAATTGTTGAGTTAGAAATTCCACTGTCAGAAGTATCTTCTGAAGGCCAAACTACTTTAGAAATGAGCAAGTCAGAAGTTCAAGGAGTTATTGGTGGGGAAATTATGGACACTGGGGTACTAGATGAAAAGGATCCCCAAAAGGAAACCAAGGTTACCAAAAGTAGTGAATCACCTAAAAAAGAAAATTCTACCGAAGAAAAGGTGATTGAAATTGTAAAAGAAACCACTACAAAGGAAAATATTGATGATAGTCATAGTATGCAGGGTATTGATAAAGGTAAAGGATCAGCTACTGAGAGCCAACACACAATGCCACAAAAGGAGGTATCAAAAGAACAAAAGGAAATTGGTATACCAGTTCATGAGGATATCTCCACCAAACAACAACCTCTAAAGGAAGTAGAAACTGTAGAAGAAAAATAATTACCTAAGGGAACAACACCAGCCCAAGAGGTTCCCAAGGAAAATGTAGAAGTTATGACTACATCATTTGAGGAGACAAATAGAGAACATGTTCCAAATGTTGATATGACTCAAAAGGAAGTTGGTCAACCCCAAGTTCAGGATCAAGGAAAGAAGCAAGTGGGGGAAGTGCCAACACAAGATGAACCCAAGAAATCAACATTGGAAGTGGACAAAGTGCAACATAAGGGTCCATTAGTGCAATATGTTCAAGAAATGTCTAAACAATTGGTGGTTGTCTCTGAAAAACCTCAATAGACACTGTAAGAGACAAAGGTGGGAACTACTCTTACAAAAGGTTGGATAGGAGAATTGATTTCAGAAGAAGAAGAAGAAGATGGTTGTACCTGTGAAATCCATAGATCTTATAGCATTGGCTTTCCCAAAACCCACAAAGGCTCCAAAAAAGGCTAGGGTCATTACTAAAAATCATACTAACCCATATGGATCTAGAACCTTGGAGTGGAAATCCACATGAGGGAAAATCAAGAAGTGATATAACAAAAAGTGACTATAATGTTCAATTTATTCCTTTGAAAAAACCCTCAAGAGATGCACTAAAGCAAGATTTTTAGAAGTAGTCCATGGTTTGTTACACAAAGTGGACAAAGACAGGATATAAAAAAGCAGTTAAAAGAACGGGTCAAATCATTGAGTTCATGTCTACAATAGTTAGTTGGCCAATCCAGTGAATTGCCAAGAAGATATCTCTATTGATACTCCTGAAGTTGTGGGACATATTGAAAATCTATTAAAAAGGTTAAAGTTGTTGATACTTGGGTGGAGAAGTTAATGGAAAAGGGGAAGAAATCCATTGAGAAAGCTAGGATGAAATATGAAGAGCTTAAGAATAAGCTCAATGAAATCGATGAGTTAATTGAATAGTGTGATAATGAGCTTTTCTATTTTGAGGGAATTCTCCCCAAGCTAAATCATATTACTCAATTAGATGAAGACTTAGTTGAGAAGGAAGGAATTGTGCCAATCGAACACATGGGAACTCAGTATGCACTTGAATATTTGGCCAAACTCAGAGTTGAGGTTTTGAATGGAATAAGAGAAAAATGGAAATAGAGAAGAAATGGGTTGAGAAGAGTATGGACACTATTGATATAAAGTTAGAAAACATGGTATTTGATAAACTCAAAAAGAGTTATGGTGATATGAAAACTGACTTCTTAATCAATTCTTTTGAGAAGAATATCCAAAGAGAAAACTTTTCTTATGAAGTCATTGAGACACTAATGACTGTGGAAAACAAAATTGTAGATTTAAAATCAAAATCATGGGAATATAAACAAAAGATAGATCAATGTGTGGATGCACTGAGCAGGAAGGCCTTGATATTTCAGCACCATACAGGCAAAGATGAAGATGATATAAAAGAACTATTCCAGAAGTATGATGCATATGTGGATAGGCAACCCAAAGGAAGAAGAGGATGAAGATACAAACATGAAGACTGATGAACAAGCATAGACTTTCTTTCCTTGAAACTTGTTTTTCATCTTATTTCAATTATTACTCTAGTTTCATAAACAAACTGAATATCACTTTGAAGTTGTTATTTTCATATATGTATGTAATTTGATACAATGCATTAGAATTTTATATTGCTTTGATAAAATTTCAAATCCATCATGAAGCATGTAAACTAATGAAATTGTTTTTTATTTTTTGTATTATGGAAAAAAGCAAAATGGGTTCTATAGGGGCCCCAACCCATGAAGAAAAAGTTACATATATTTTCAAGAATTGCATCAAAAATGGGCATCAGGAGAAGATAAATATTCAATCATTCTTTACTCCCACCTTAATATATTCTCCAAAAGAGGCTATTTTTTCAATAGTATGTTCTTTCTTGGTATAAATTCCCTTGATCCATGAGCTGATTGAATAAATATGATTGCCCCAACCAAATTGTGAGACATCCACATGTCCTTCAATGTGTTCATGTCCATCCTGAGACCATCTAGAGTTCTCCCCAATTCTATCTTCTTCTAAATAGAAGATACCCAATCCAAGAGATCTAAACCACCACTAAGAAATGTTATTTTCCCTTTTGTCTTATAAGGAATAGAACTAGTTAGAAAGTAGAAGGTTGAGCAGGAGAAATTGAAGTGGCTAGAAGAGAAATCACTGTGGGTCTTGGAACCAATGGGACAAAATACCTGGAGCTGGACTCACCTTTGCACCTTCTTGTGAAAGGTGGATGTTCCCTTGGAGGGGGAATAGGTTGAGGTCCTGACAACTTGTGCTCCATCAAAGAAGATTATTTTTCTGAATGGATTGAGGTTTGTAAAATGGACTTTCCTTTAGAATTTGACACCCTAGGGTACTAAAGAAATGAAGGCCTTGATTCCTCTTCATCTAAAATGATAATGGGAGGCTGAGAACTGGATTCTCTCCTTTTCCTTCTTGTTGAAAGTGGTGGTGTTACAGATGGTTGAGATGACATAGGTCCTATTGGACCTTTTTCCAAAGAAGAAAAATGCCGCTCTAATTCACCCATCTTACAAGAAATGGATAGGCACAACATCAATTGGAGTCTTATCATAGATAACATAAGACTAAGAAGGAATCTCTTTTTGAACAAATCTTTCATCACACAAGAAAGGGCATTCATATTCAGTTGTTCCTACTACAGTAGGCCTTCTCTCAATCCAAAATTTTTTCAACACCTCTGGCTTTTTCTAATTCTCCCATCGAAAGAGGTGATAATACATATATTGAAATGCTGAAAAAATAGGATTAATCTTGATTAACCTCAACATGAGAGAAAGCCAAACTTCATGGTGTGTCAAAATCCCTTTGTTGTCCCCTGGGTCAACTATCTCAAACAAATCCCTGCCGAACGCTTCATCTGGGCCTGACAAGTCAAAAAATTATTTAAGTCCTCTAAAGATATTTCCTTTCAAGCTTGTTGCTACCACTACCCTTACCATCGCACCAGCAAAGAAGTCTTCAAAAATCTATCACGTTCAAAGGTAAGAAAAAATGTATTTTAAAGGAGAGGTAGATGTGCCAAATTTATAGAAAGAACTATACATGCGAGTTGAACTGTACATAATCATTTCCATTGAATGAGAAAATATTTCTTGCTCAGCTCGCACAAGGGAGATAAATGTGAAGCAAAACAATATCTTGTAAAAGGATGATAATTAACTTGACATGACACAAAATAGGTAGAAAACGTCCAATTCTAAGCAATGCAGAGAAGAGTGTGTGTATCCCAAAGGGAAATATACGAAAAGTAAAAATGATTATCAGTCACATCAAGCCATTCTAGGGGCACCCAGGAGTTATGGAAAGGAATTTCCAAACCAACCCAAAAGAAGCAAAATTGATGATGTTAGGATAAATGATGTAATCATTTTATTCACCACATAAGAATAAAATACACACTTGACAATATTTGCAATGCTTTTCTCCACTTGGCACAAAAAAGGATAAGATACTCCAACAAAAGAATAAAAAATTATTCTTTGGAATATTCGGTGGAAAATTTTAGATTTTGGGGGGAAAAACTCAAGGAATGAAAAAAGAAGTTGTATAGATATGAGAGGCATGTTCTCATATCAGGGGGGTTAAAATTTTATGAAATTTTAGTAAAGAAAGGCATAAACTAAGAGAAACCATTTTCCAAGAACTTGTTTTGAGAAACCTGTTAATTTCTTTAGCTTTCAAATCAAATCATGTCAAGATGGTTGCAAGTGTACAACCATTGACAAGCATTGAGACTATAAATGAAACTTTCCCTTGCTGATGAATTTGATGAGTTTTGAGTTAATTGTGTTTGATCATGAGCATTTATTGTGTCTATTTTTAAGTTGAGATATTTCAAAGTGGCTATTCATGTTCCTATTGCAATATTATGTTGGGAATCCCTCTAAATCACACAAGACCTCGTTCTTATGGTAGCATTGTGGTAATTGCAATTGCGTTGTGAGGAGAGCTTTCATTTCATTATGCAATAAATAGTTTTAAATTCACTTTGTCTTCCATTTTTTTGATGAAGGTTGTTTGTAAGTCTATGAGTGTATCTTAGGCATGATAGATCGGGGATCCTTGATGTTTTATTGAGTGTTTGGAATGAGATTTTATGTTTAAATTATCAGAGATTGTGTGAAACCGTGTAATCTTGGGCTTCCATGGGTGCACATCTTCTGGATGAAGGTTCAATGTTAGTTATTTGAAGTGTTCTTATCCTCTCATCTAGAAAATCTTTTGACATTTGTTAAAAGTTCTCAAAGATTTGGTATAATCAACTTTATCCTGCTTAATTCCCCAACAAAATACATCCATAACTGATAAATCCTATAGGAACCACCCCTTCTTGTACTTCTTATCCATGAATACTAAGGATATTTGTTAAATTTACCCATCCTTTACCCAAAATATGCAGGAGCAAGTAGGTTTTATTGTTGTCTTTAGTAACTTGAACCTTGTCTAGGAGACATCTGCATTTTCTAGGGTGATAACTCGTGAGAGTTAGATTATGTAGCATTGACCATGTTTTCTCAAGGTTATTTCTCAATTTCTTAAAAGGATACTCAAATATTTTTGATCCATTCTTTTCCCTTACAAACAAAGTTACAAAATGGGTCCTCTCACCCTAGTTGAAGGTAGAACCTAAAGTAGTAGGGTAGGTCAAACCCTTAGCACGGTGATATCCAAATTTTCCCAAGCTCGAGTAACAAAGAGACAGTTAGATCCCTCCCTGACTGCAAAACAATTCAAATTTTGATCTATATTTCTCTAAGCATCCCACTCAACCTGTTAATGCTTCTTGACTTTAAAGGGAGAACCGATTTGGGTACTAACACCACTCGGGCGCCATTGCCGGGGAATATTTGTGCAAAAATAGATAAATATCAACCTCTGGTAATGTATTAAACATGTTTAGATGAAAATACATCATCTAGACATCATCCTTTGTTGAGATTTATGAAAAATGAGCTTGATCAGAAGTTATTTGCTTGATATTTTCCTAGTTTAAGCAAGCTTTCCATTAAATTTGATTAGCTAGGGTGAATACTGTTAAAGGATGCTAGTGGTACGATGTTGACCTCAAAGGATGTTCTTGGAAAGGGGGCATATTCTCAAGAATTTTTTAGTTTTATCATATTCTATCATGTATTCACAATCTTCTCATACAGTTTAAGACACAAATCTCTCAGTTTAGAACATGATATAAGGGGCATGAAACCTCATTCCTTCTCCTCTACACTACTCATACACACAAGAACATGGTTTGGGGGATAAGCCTCCTTCTCGTCTATGATATTCAAAAATATATATAGTCAATTTTAGTTGTATATAACATTGTGGGGGCACACTATATCCATTCCTTTGTGTGGTTTTATGTTACTCAACAATTACAACAGTTAAAAATTTGAATCTAGATCCATTTGTAGCAGTGTGGTTTGTGGGGTTAAGGAAGGTATCAATGTGGATAAGTCATTTGCATGCCATCCTTCCTCTTATCTCACAATTTTATAAAGAGGAAGATATTAGGGATACTAAAAAAATTGATATGTTAGTATTATCTATCTTGGCGAGGTACTTCATTTCCTCTTTATCCTCCAGTGTTGTGTTGTATGCACTCAACACTCTAGTTTTTCCTTCGAAACAATTGGGGATTGATCATCCTAATCCTCCAATATCTCAACAAAAATTCCAAATCTTCATAATATGATAAGAGAGGGAGATCCTCCATATCTAGAACAAACAAGTGTATTATTTCTATGTTTTGCATCTCCTCTACTTTACTCTATGTATGTTCAAAGTTAAAAAAGTTAGAATTATTATCTATACTTTGAGTTATAGTTCAATTTATGTCATAAACATTAACTACACTCTATGTTACATGTTTCATTGGGGAGTGTGCCAACACCAACACATCAAAGAACAACCATCAAGAGAAGATAAAGTGTGTATGCACACTTAGGTATGTTTTTCTTCAAGCATGCAATTTTCAGTTGCACTTTTAAAGGGGGATGTAGACTCTACAATTTTGTAACTTGTTTTTTTGCAATGCCAAGTTTGGTTATGATCCCTTGCTAGGAAAAATGCTCACATATATAATTAATATATCTTTCTAGCTCTTTCTTGATTTAATCATCTTTACAATTTGTTTTTTCATCATTTTAAGAAATATTATTTAATCAAAGCAGTAAAATAGCCATGTGCATTATTCTACAACTTTATGTTTTGCATCACATATATCATGTCTAAGACCATAGCATTTTTTTAGGATATGTTATATGGTCTTGGAAGACTTATACAATCTTGATCTCTTTGATATCTTGATTTTATTTTTTATTTTAATATATTTATTGTGTCATTTAATCTTCTCAGGGTTGACATTATTGTAAATTTTCATGTATGGAAGGCTATATAAGCAAGTCAATATCACTTTGTAACTCACTTTCTACTCTTACAAGATGTTATTGCAAATATCATTCCTAAACCACTTAAGGCTCTATAAAATATTCCTAAAGTAGTGGCACATCAATTAGAGTATATGATGAGTCCATAAACTGACTCTTCATAACATATATATAACTATAAACTTTACTCCAGAAAACACTAATCAAAGGATGTGAATGTTCTAAATAGTTATATCTAAAGTAAAAAGTAACACATTTCCCCTTTTTCTGTCTTAAGTGAAATAATGTCCAATGAAACTCCCACTAACTAATTTTTTGAGTAATTTTGTGACATATGTAGGATGATGAGGTACATTTTCTACCATTTTGAACAGTTACGATCAAAGGAGACCAAGTCTACAACCACTACACCATTTTGAAGACTGAACCATAACAAGCTATAAAGTAGGACCCCTGTTTCCAGCAAAGTGATGTGGTGTTATGGGAATTTTATGAATTTATAATTGATTTCCTGTAGCTTTGGTATGTGTTGTAACCATTTGTGTCTAAAATACACCTTCTCTTGACTATTTCTTACTTAGTTTTTTTAGTATTATAGTGGATAATAGATAGAAGTTATTTTTAGTTGCTCTCTGAAGTATGTAACAGGCTCATTTTTTTATCAATACAATATATGATATTTTGAGGATATGTTTGTGTTAATATTTTCAATCCCGAAGTAGAGCAAGGGCCCACATTGGAGGACTAGAACTTCATGCAAAATCTTTACATTTACTAAGTTCCAGTTTTAATATCTTGACTTGGTGATTATCTGAAAACAATCTTATATCTCTTTATTTCAGCGAATTTACTTTACTTGTCATTTCCTTTAAACAAGAATTTCATTTCAGTAAAGCCTTTCCTTTAACAAGCATTTCATTTAGTAACTCTATTTCAGTAGAATAGATGCATTTAATACACTTTGTTTTCCATTCGATAGTTTAAATTTTTTTGATATTCAGTAGTTTAGAAATTTACTCACTTTCAGTAGTTAAGTAACATGGAACAAGAGAATCGATACCAAACGAAACCCCCTAAAGAGAGAACCACCATAGTGTTAGGGCTACATATCAACTTCTCTGCGTACAACCTTGAACACAACCTTGGTCTATAATGACATCAACACTTGAATAGGTTGATTAAATGATTGGAAGTTACAACGACCCATCAATAGCCCCTACTATAAATTTGAAGCACTTTACCAGGTCAAATATTATAAATTCCCCCATTTACAAGTATGAAAGGTCCTAGAGGCATGTTTTAATAAGACAAAATTCACTCCAAGCATTGTCAAAGGGTTTCAAGGAACAACGAGTTAGGTCACATAGTTGAATCACACCACATCACACTACTACCATGCTAGGTATATTCTATACTATAACTTTATTCCACTATTATTTATGTCAAGAGACATGAGGGAACACATAGGGTTTGTCTTAGATTACACTCACACTTGGAAAAACACCTAAGATAACTACTTGAGGTTTGATCTTACATGATGACATGTAGTGAAACACTTGGATTGGTCCAGCTGGGTCAACCACCAAGAATGGTCCATCCTCAACACAGATAGTTTCTCCTTTTGGTTTTCTAATATTTTGACGAAGGGTGTTGTAGTTGTCTAGGTTTTTTACTTTATTACAAGTGATTACAAGTCATACTAAGTTTGTGTGAACAAGACTGATATAAGGTGAAGGGAATTTCTAAAGAAGTGAAGAAAACAAGAAGTTTTGAATCCCAAATTTTAAAAGGTCCAAGACAATAAAATTCCAATAAATATCATACATATCTAGGTCTAGATTGGATACTCCATTTATATGGTCCTACCCTATTTTGTTTACAGTTCTAGGATTCACAATGAAACATCTATAGTTTCTTAGCTCCTTTTCCGCTTGTGTGCACATTCAGATCTTCTCTGTTCTAACTTGTACACCTAAGTCTCATCTCTTCTTATGTATTTGAGCTATAATTTATCATTCATTAATAATTACATTTATTAATGTAGTATTTTGATTATGAATGCTTAATTATAAATTAGTTAGATTAGAATACTCTTATAACAAACCGTTACATCCTCTTTATTGTTGCACACTTCTATAACATAATTTATTTAGGGTGTAAACACACACACACACACACACACACACACACACACACACATATTGATTAGTACATTGATGTAAGTTAGTTAATCTATATACATATCTTATTTAATATCCTAATTCAGAGTGAAATAACACCACACACTTATTTCATTTTGGGTCAAATTATTTGGTGAACTTGCATATTGATGTTGCACAAACTTCCCCTACTCTAAGGTTTCAAATTTATTGTATTTTTGGGTTTTTATTCAAATATTACTCCATTTTCTATCTATTTCATGACCTGAATATGATTTTCACATTTTCTCGTAGGGTTTCATGTTTGGTCCTCCTCTTAAGGCCTCTTTCTAGGGTTTTATATTGGCCAAAGTGCCTTTCAAGACACATCCAAAAATTAATGAATCTATTTTTTAATTCCTTAGAGTCTTTTGTTCATTTTAACAAAGTGAATAAATACCTCATTTCATTTTTTTTTATCATTTTTAGCACACAAAAGTCTTTTCATTTTTCATCATTGTTAGCACAATTTTTGGAATTCAAAATTCTTTATTTTCCTTAACAAGGGCATAAAAAACAAAAGACAAAGTTATTTTAAAATCCCTTGGAGGTTTGTGTCCATCGCATTGAGGTCCTAAAAATTATTTATTGGTTTCATAAAATTCATCATCTATTTTTAGAAATAGTCATCTTATTTATCGGACAAATATCATTTTTTTTTCTAAAAAAAACTTTTGGGCCTACCTCTCTTATTAACTTTAGCATTACTCTTATGTGTATTTCTACATCAAATTTTTATCTTTTCCCTCTATGAAATTTGGCCTTCCATTTGCTACTTGATGCATTATTCCCTTTTCTAATCTTAGGGTTTATTATCCTTCATGTTTTAATGGCAGTTGTTACCAATCCTAATATCTCCCTCCTTGAGATACTTCGTTGCACCCCTTCATCTAAACATAATAACATATTCTCTACGAGGTATTATATTAAACAATAATTCTCACCGATATGAATCACCAATATGTGGAATCCATTCTATATACTTTGTGATCCACCAAAGATAACATGTCATTTGGTACAAATGATCTTTCCTATAACATGTCATAGATAATGGTATCCACTTGTATATTCAAGTAGCAATATACAACCACTTGGTTAAGCATGTGATTTTTTATAATGGATCAACACTCAATATTTTATGACATACTTTCTTTAATATGTTGGGCATATCATCACATGATATCACCCCATACAATATGAGTATTCATGATTTCAATAATATACCTGGCAAGGTGCTTGGGCAAATCACATTGCCAATTTCCTTGGGGAAGGAAACCATTTCTATTATATATCAAGTTATGCCTAAAAATCTTGATTACAACATCCTCGAGGGATGTATCTAGATAAACATTATGCGTGTTGTCCCATCCTCTCTTCATGTTTGTTTAAATTCTCTCAAAACAATTCTATGTAAACTTGCACAATTGATCCTAAACCTTTTAAGTATTATGTTGTGACATAATATGAGGATGTGTATATTCCTCACATACAACCTCATTCCTCTAGTAACATGAAAAAATCCACATCAAAGTCTACTCCTTTCCATGATATGTAATTGGATATAAGTATTTAAAAAAATGGGGTTCATTAGACAAGAGATTGATTTGTATACACAAAGTATTCATGAGCCCATTACGTTACCTGTCATCACCCCATGATAGGGTCTTGGTTACAAATCTCATAAAACATGTAAGGATCTTTGCACTCATCCATACTTCAAAAACACCTTCACAAGATGTGTAAGAGGTCCATAATGATTATGTTCTTTAGCTCATCTGTCCTTACATAATTGATAATAATGTTTTACCTAATGTCACTACAATGGATATGTTTTCTAATAAAGAATCTATTCTAGATGACTATGGGGCATAAAAGGATCTCCCTCCCTCATTTAACAATAATAAGTTTCTTCATACAACACATTCTCATGCATGTTTCATTGTAGGTGATATTCCTAACATCACATTTGATGATTCTAACACTATTCCTACCAAACCATCTATCAAAGACTACTATACTATTTTGAATGAAGAAACCACTAATTTCAATTTTGGCACCGATGATGATTCACGATCGGTAATACTAGTGGCATCACTAAAAGACGATACAAGAAAACCATATAGTAAAAGTTACAATATAATGCATATTGTGACTTCTCTATATATATATTGGAAATTTTGTTTATAATAGCTCCAAGATTCACCATGTTATATAAGAGTTAACCAAAGTAAACACCAATGAATTTTAATCTCATCCCTAACAACCTAAACCTCCTATCAATACCAACTCTAAACTTAATATATTTAATGTTCCACTTCCCAACCATTATAATTTTTAATCTAAGAGTACTTTAGAGGTGCATCATACTTATAGATCTTAGCCTCCTCCTACTACAGATGATCATCCACTCAATTCAATTATTGGTACAGTGGCCAAGCTATCATGCCTCCCATGCCTACTATTACATTTGATGACATTGATATTATCAATGATGTTATTTCTTATGTGCTTTATATTAGAGCCTTTATTGGTCAAATTCCTACCTATAGTTTCTTGGTTGACAACATATCTAAACACAAATATGTGCACTTTCAAATTGCTTACTTCTTTAGGATTTACTAAACAACATATGAAATTCGATGCAAAAACGTATTTTAGGAGCATCATCCTCCCTCTTATAATGGGATCTACTACTATGACTATAAATTTATCGATTAATAATTCTCTTGGCTTATGTGACATGCTTTTGCGATGCCCTTGGCTTCATCAACTTAAGACATACATCAATATGTTAAATATATCTATTACAATCAAATTGTTATGGCTAAGGGTGTCCCATATGAGACTAATTTTCCTAATTCCTTTACTAAAAAAACACTAGCTTTTGCACCCATGCATATTGCACCCATTCATGCCACGCTTAGATGATCTATACCTCACAGGTCCTCTCCTAGGCCTCCTATTGCAAGTAATTAATCACACCTTAAATAAATAAACAAGGTTTTGTATGGATATTTTGTTCTTATTTATTCAAAGGTGTGAGGGTTAACAACATGTTTGTAAGTTTAGATTAATTAATAAACATTAATACAAAAATCAACATTCTCCTTGGTAACTTGTAAGATATAAAGATAGATACAATTTCTCAAAACACAATAGGAGAAGTGTACTTAGTTGAATATAGAGATAAAAGTGTGATTTGGGAGAGTAGAGTGACTGTGCAAATTGGAAATGACATGGAGGTGCTTCATTTCTAGAATTGTAGCTATAAACTAGGTTAGTATAGAACTATACAAATTGTCCTAGAGCATGACATGGTCTAGTCCCATGTTGTATAGTTTTGAATGGGATTTTTTAGCACTATGTAACTTTCTATGTAGCTACAACACTCTATTATGACCTTCACAATGAAACTTTAGGTGTTGTATATTTGTGAAACCCTTTGTATGATGTAAAATACCCTTGAACCCATAACCATAGGTAGGAGGCCCTATAAACATGTTAGTGTTTGGGCTGAAGCACCCCTACACCAATTTTGCCAAAACTACTCTGAAGAGGCCTCAAACCATATGTATTCTCCACCTAACATGTGATATCTATATAAATGCAACTACTCTGGCAACTTGAACACTTAATAATGAGAAATAATGGCTTGAAATGCTTAAACTTGGTTTGGTTGGTCTTTGAAACTCTTCACGATGAAAATATTGACTCTTTAAACTAGTTGGGAGTGCTTCAAACCTCTGTGTGGGTTGCTCATAGGTTGTGTCATTGCTTTCAAGGAATTTAGGAATGTATTTTGCAATGAATGATCTTGAAAGTCTAAGATGATTGTTAAACAATGTAAATAGGTGAGATAAACTTGTTTTGATAGGAATTCATAGTTTATTTTTTTGCATTAAGGATGGTTATGGGGTATGAATTAACCTATGAAAAGATATCAAATTGGAAAATTGAACGTTGGGTGGTAAGATGATAGAGATCATATAGAGTATGGAGCTAGAACATAGTACATGGTTTGGTACTTAGTTAAGTTGTCTCCAACTAAGTACTTCAAGTGAATTATGTAATATTCTAGGTGCACGATGCCTAGGGGACAATAGTAGTATTGTTCTGATGATTGTCAGAAGTAGTTTATGTAAGAAATTGATTTGTGTGAATAGATAATAAAGTCATGGAAAAGAGATAAGGATAAGTCGTGCATAGGCTTGGAATATGACACACAAGTCATGTTTTAGGTGTAAAGGACAAATTTTTCATTGCTAAATGATAAATTACCCAAATAGAAGTGTCTCTACATTTTCCCACCTTTTACTTATGAAATTAAAATTGCATTCCTATAAGCAAAAATACATTAGTTGTTTACACACATTTTGTTTTCTCTTGGAATATATCAAATCAAACCTAATGAGTTTTGACACGCTCCATGATGAAACATGCTACATATAAGTGTAGTCAATATCCATAAAAGGAATTGAACTTTAAATCATACTTTGAAAATGTATATTTTTAATTTGAACATTGAATTTGTAAGATAGAAAAGTAAAGAGGACTAAAACATGAAGGAGGGAGTACACCTATTTTATTTTTCTAAGAGAGACAGCTCCTGAATCTTATCACACTTGAATAGTTATGATTTAAACTGAGTTTTCTAAAGGATTAGTGGGTGATCGTGTCCCTAATTTTTTCTAAAGGAGATGTCAAATCTATAGAGGAATTGATTGTCACTTGAACCCAACATTAAAAGGTGTCATGGGACTTTTGGCCCAAGAACCTAAAAATAAGGAAGTATCTCATAGGGTTTTCTAGTCACCGGTATCTCTTCAACAACAAGTGAGAAGAAGGTTTACTAAAATGTTTTCTAGTCACCTAGATATTCTTTTAATCCCACAGACCACACCCCTGTAGACATGGATTTGGGTCTAAGTGAAAAATAACACAAAGCTGAAAGGAAATGACTGGTATTATGTTCCCATTGTGTGATGTCCCTATGAGTCTTAGATGCAAAATGTTAAATATAGAAAAAATAGAACTCCAATGCCTCCAAACCTTGTATTGAAATTATGATTGAGTTATAAAGTGTCTAAAAGGAATGAAGTACTTAATACGCTCACATTTGATACAAAAATGTAAAAGACCCTGCTTTGAACTATGTAATATGTTCTTGAACCTATAAATATCTATGAGAATATAGAAATATTGTAATTTGTTGAAGATATACCCCAATAATGAAAATTCTCATCCTAGACCATAATGTCTATTTGTTTCATTCTTATTGGACAATTGAATCCCTATATATAGTTTGTTTTAATGTTGTATCTGAATTTGTTCTTGATTATTAGTACCATGTGTCATTATATTCCTAAACTTTGAATTATGTATGTGTCATAGATATATGAGCATCAAACCCCACTAAATGTCCCCTCTTTTTGAGGTGAGCGAGATGTGTAAAAATAATTTTGGTCTCAAAAAAAGTGATGCATATCCATGTCAGAGATATCTGATAATAAGTGTTCAATCACAAGGAGGGTTGGTTTAATTGGCCACTATTGAGATCATGTTCCTACAAGGGTGTGCATGGTATGAACCATAGAGCAAAGAGAAAGTAAATAAACAATGTGATTTTAGGTAATCATGTATAAAAGAAAACAAGCACAGAGGAAATCAAGTATAAAAAACAAACAATCCTAGAGGTAATCAAACATATAAGTAATCTAGCGTATATGTACACTATAAATGTCATGTATTGTTCATATAAAAGGAAAGATCCACAACCAAGGGATGCAAGAGTGTCACACTCACAAGAATCATAAGTAATAGGTTTCAAAAGATGGACACTAATGTGTCATAAAGATAGTCATCACAAAGGCCATAAGCTACATGCATGAAAATAAACATACAAGAAATTAAGCAAGTGAATATAGTAAAATAAAGTAGCCCATCGACACACAAGTCAATATAATTTAGTGTTGCACAAGACACATGTGTTAGGCATAGTAGTTCTAAAAATAACATATCTCCCAATATAATAAATTGATCATAATAAGGAAGTGAAAGTAACTATATTGAACTAAAAATCACCTGAATAGTTTATGAGTGCCCCTAGATTAGTAAAGCCACTAAGAGAAACTTAGGAAAACACCTGTTGGCATGTATAGTCATATGTGTGTCCTATGATCTCGAGATACCTTGTGAACACATGTGTGTAAATAGTATATATAAAATATCCTATACATCAAACTATATGACAAATAACACATATACAATTAAAAGCTAGCAAATAAATTCATATATAGGTCATGATTTTTTATTTTGAAAATATTTGACTATTTTTGTATAATATGTTTCAAACAATATTTATGAGGTGAATAAGTGATCCAAAAAATCTTCACCGGGGTCAACCAAAATAGAGCTAGGATTAGCTAAGTAATATAGTCGTCGAAGGATATGGGTATTAAAGTGTCTGATCCTTCAAAGGTGAAACAAGGCTATAATTTACTCCTAATTAGTAACAAGGATAATATGTGGTGTCAAGAGAGTGTACAATTGCATCAAGTTTTGTGTACATATAAAATAAGAGTCACATAAAATTTAGATAAGTGTGTCATCACTATGTAATAAAAGATAGTGTCGATTAGTATTAAAAATTACCCCTATATGTTGGAAACATGTTGAGCCTTAATAAATTTTATTTGGATGATCAAGTTTGATCACTCATAATGTCATTTACATTATGTGCATGCCACAATCAATAAAGATATCAATAGAACCATGATATAGAGGTAGTTGATAGTCATATGTAAGGTGTGACAAAGTATAATCAAGTTCCCATAATGTTTTAATGGTACATGTGTTGTGCGGCTCAAGTTGATTGATTGAGACATATTCTTAGTACTTTCTATTGATGTAAATTATATTTGTAGGAATATAATGATGATGATAGGTGGGCATGTTCTACAAAACATGAAAATGATGCCTAACAAGTAATTAAGGTGTTTCTATACGAGCCTTATTAATTTGATTGCACTTTTATCCATTATTTTTTAAATGTGGGATAGTAATGCTTGGAAATAATCAATGTCATGTCAAGATATATGATGATAATCTTAAAAGGGTTGTGTGAGGCTGCCAAAATAGTTTCCTAGTGAAAATATGTCATGTAGTAGGAAATGTTAATAACTTATGATCAAGAATATAAACAAGAGTTATTGTGGCGTATCTATATGTTTAAGAATAATAATAAATCTAAAAAGATGCATGTGATCAAGTGCATTAATAGTATGTTACATGATGTGATGGCTATCAATTGTGGGTGTCTTATGATCCACACAATCAACATCAAATAGACTTAGTTGCATCAAAAAGGTTTCAGGATGAGTAATATTATGCATATCATAAGCATTCTTAGTTGCATTAGAAGTATCTAACTCTATAAGAAGGGTATTTTTAGTATCTTTCATCAAGTATTTAATTTAGTAATGCCTAGGTATAGTAGAGACAAAAGGAGAATGAAACATGGACTCGTCCTCATCCATGGATTAAAATTAAGTTTTTGTAAACTTTCATCAGTAAGTTCTATAGTATCATCATCGTTGTTAAAGTAATTTGTGATGAGGCCATATTTTGTTCTGAATTAACGAAAAAAGGAAATCTAGGATGAATCATAAGAGATTATAGAAGTAAGAAATGAGATAATATAAATTTATATTGATAAAATTTGATCTAATTTATATAGTGACAAGGTGAACTCGAGGCTAGCTCACTAAGTGGTGAAACTAAATGTGTAATTTATAGAAATGGGTTAGGATGGAAGGGTAATAATGGGATCACTAAAAACAAAGGAAATGATCTTTCAATCTTTCAAGGGTTTTTCATCAACAACAATAGTGTACTCATAACCATCATGTATAAATTTGACACATTGATGAAAAATGATGGAATCACTTCCATGACATGGATCTAAGGGCATATTAAGAGGAGATTGTAATGAAGAGAATAATCCTTAATGTGAAATGTAGTAAGGAGCCTATTAGGACCAATTAAGACATCCAAATTTATTGTACAAAGCATAGATTTCAATATATTATCGAAACCCCAAACAACAATACTACCTATTCATTGTAGTCATAAAAATACACATTTATTAGAGTAAGTAGCTAGGGAAAATATTTAAAGTGGATCTATTATCTATTAAAACATGCTTGACCAGAAATCCCTAAATGCAAGTGGTAATAAGTAGTGGTGGGCATTGATCTAAAATGTGATTAGGAGGAACCTTAAAGTGTTTACACCCTAGTTAAATTTTATTGTTATGTGAATACATGACAATAAGAAGGATGTAAGGGTTTATAATAGGTAGAATATTTTGATCAAATAACTTGCAACATTGACCATTCACAATTAAAATAATGCGTTCAAACTTGTAACAAATGATAAATGATAAGTAACTACTCAAATACTCAAAAGGAGGAAGAAAATTAGTTTTCCAAGGATGAAAAAGGAGGATGTGGATGTGTATGATGATGAAACAAGCAGATCAGAGACTGAAAATTCTTTGGTACTGAATATAGAATTAGAAACTAACCAAGGACGGGATTGTATAACTATTATACTATCGAGGATGGATTTTTCCGGTCTTGACCTAGATTTATATGGTCTTAGACACTTTAATAGGTTGGATAAAAAAAAATTGTGTGCCTCATTTGTCCAAAAATTAAAAAAATTGTATTTAAATCTTGCTCACACAATTTTAGGATGAACTATAATCACTTGCAACAAAGTTGAAACCCTAGAAAATTGTTAAATCCTTCATTAGAGCATTAGAAAACCAAAAGGAGAAAACATGTGTGTGTGGTTCAGGCTAGACTACCCTTGGTGATCAAACTCCTAGTTATTGAACCAATCCAAGTGTTACACTACATGCCCTCATTGTAGGATCAAGCCTCGTGTAGTTATATAAAGTGCTTGTGCAAACATGAACAACTAACCAATCCCCTAAAGGTTCCCTCATGTCTCTTGACACCAAGATAGCAAGCTAATTACATAACATAATTTATTTAACGCCGTAATAGTGTGATGTGGCATGCCTCAGTTATGTAACCTAATCCTTTGCTCCTTGAAACCCTTGAACAATGTTTGGAGTGACTTTTGTCTTGCTAAGGCATGGTTCTATGAATTTTAAATGCTTGGAAATAGAGGAATATAGACTCTTTAACCTGGTTGAATGCTTCATACATGTAGTAGAGATTACTCTAATCAAAGTGTATTTGATTTGGGGAAATTTAGGCATCCTTTGAGTTCTTTTGAAATTATATTTTCAATAGGATCTTGTAACCATGCTTAGTGAGTTATAAAGTGACACTGACTTACTTCTACAGTCTTCCGTAGATTAAATATTTTGAAAAGGACAACCCTAGAAAGATTAAATGAATCAAATAAGATATTCAAATTAAAAATAAAGTTGATGAACTTGAAGAGCTAGGACTGTATAGGTCGACCAAAGAACTTAGTTTCTTAGATGCCTTCCACTTTTGGGAATTTGGTGAGAGAAGAGAAAGGAAACACATTTCACTAATCTAATAGGCCACACTGCTACAAATAGATCTAGGTCCAATTTATGTTATAAATACTTATTAAGATCAAATCATCAACGAAACGTACATTTCCATGCCCCCATGAGGTGTTATTACTCTCAATACAAATCATATGTATTCACATGGGAGAAGGAGGCCCATGCCCCTAAAATTTATTTTTATGATTGAATTTGAATAATGTAGTGAGAAAGAAATGAAGTACTCATGCCCCTTGTATCATGCTCTGAATTGAGTCATATGTATATAAAACTGTATGAAAATATTGTAAATAACTAATAAAATTTGGAAATTTTTAAAAATATAGAGAATATGCCCTTGTTCGGGAACATTCATCATGGTCAAGACCAAAATGTAGTCTTAATTGTACTATATGGTTTTAACCTTGTCTTAATTCTCCCACATTTCAGTATTCATGAACTTTTTTAGAGATCTAAACCCTGTAAAAAATTGTTCTTGTATCCGACTCTCTCACGATCTCTCATTACAAAATACTAATACAAAAGGCACTAAAGGCTCCATAAATCTTTCTAAAAATGAGGCACATTTATTAGTAAATCACTACTATAGTTGTATAATAATCAGCTAGGTCAAATAGTCCAACTTCATTGATTTCTGAGTATCCAAAGTGTATATGTTAAAATGATTAGATAAAATTTAGAAACCAAAAACAAAGCAATTGATTCCTAAAACTAATCTATTTAATAATACCTCATATTGAGCTAGATGGAAGGGAGAAAGAAATGAAATACCTTAACTTACCAAATGAAGAGCTTTATTGATGCTTTTATGTGCTCAAGATGGTGGATTAAACTTGGTTGCTTCAAGTTTTGGAGACACTTGGGCAACAAATCCCTTTGATTTGATGAATATTTTACCTAATGAAGAGGATGATAGATTGATTGGATGATAGAATGATGATAAATTCAATTGATTGGATGAATAAAAGAGAAGATATTTTCTATGGATTTATAATACGTTCTCTCATGGAGGATGAGAGTTCAATTTATAGTTTGTGGGTGGAGGATTCAATGGCTAAGATGAAGCCATCTTGGATTTGGATCAAGGGTGGAGAATTCATGTGAGAATGGAGAATTCTAGAATGGAGATTTATAGAATTTGAGAGAAGTCTCCATTGAATTAAAAATTCAATGGAGAGAGGGAGATATATTTGAATTTTTAAATATGAAAGAGGGAAATTTAGAGAGGCTTCTAGAAATAGAAGCCTCTAGATTTAGAGGTGAGGACGTGATTAGGATTATGATTAGAATAAGTTAATAAATGATTATTAGAGGTGAGGTTACATGGAAAGGATAGGTGTAGGGATGTGTAGATTAGGTGGTAGGTGAGATGTAGGAATATTAAATTCCTATAAAATGTTAATGAAGGATTAGAATAGGATAATAAGATATAATAAGGAATTAAAGTGATTAATGTTAAAATGGGATATATTAATGATTTAAAAGGATTGATTATGGAATGGAAAATAATGATAAAGGGTAAATAAGATAAAATAGATTAATAATAATAATTAATCTTGTGATTAATTACTATATGGATGATGTCGGGATATTTGCGAGACAGATTAATCGTAATTAATCATGTCAATATTTTAAATGTCAACATTTTCCCCCTCCTTGAAGTGTTATTGTGGAGCAATGACAGTTCAAATAAAAAGAAGAAAAGATGTTATGATGGTGATACGATGCCCCCTCAAGGGGTTAGGCGAGGAATGAATGAGTCGGGTAAACACTTAAAAAGAGGAGAGACCCAAGTTAGTAGATGATAGAGGATTAAAGGATGAGAAGATTTGAGGATTCAAAGGATTAGTATACTGATTGGAGGGGTTGGAGTAGAGGATGCCCCATTTAAGGGGTGAGATTAAGGATATTGGATTTAAGGATTAGAGATTAGAAGGAGATATATGATGAGAGGATTAGAATATGGGAGAGAGGATGAGAAGATTAGAGGACTAGGAGAGAAGAGGAAAAGAGGATAATATTAGAGGATTAGGAGAGAAGAGGAGAAGAGAAGAAGATTAGAGGATTAGGAGAGAAGAGGAGAAGAGTATAAGATTAGAGGATTAAGAGATTGGAGGAGAAGAGTATAAGATTAGAGGATTAGGAGATATTGGATGTTGGATGCCCCTATCAACGATGTATGACAAGGGTGAAGATTTAGTATTTTGGATTATAGGATGCCCCAGTTAATGATGAATGACAAGGGTGAAGATTTAGGATTTTGGATTAGAGGATTCCCATAGTCAAGGAGTTATGTTTTTAGGATTTGATGTGAGGATTATGGATTTGAAGATGATAGATTTGAGGATGTTGGATTTATATGATTGAGGATGTTTGGTTGAGAGAGTAAGGATTGGTTTTTGGATCAATTTGAATGATAAGACATGATTGATGAAGTGATGAGAATGATTGTTCTAGTTTGATTGATGAGAGGATGTTAGATGATGCCCCAGATAAGGGGTGATGATGTTGGATGTTATATACGAGATGATAATATTTGGATGTGGATATTGATCAATTGATAAATGATTGGTTAGATGGGAGGATGAGAAGATTAGATGATGATGAGGATTAGGTGTGGATGATGATAAGGCTAAAATATGATCGTAGAAGGGGGTGTGCTACCATAAAGTGCCCATTTTTATGATCATTAGCAATGTGATTAATTTGTCATAAAGAAAAATGCATCAAGGTATAAAGACCAGGATGAGTGAGTTTCCAAATGTCATTATCCTCATATCATTGGACATGTTAATATGAAAAAATATGGTCCTCATTTCATTGGACCATGAAAAGAAAGAGAAACAAAAGCGGCCTCATATCATCAGCCAAAATGTAAATGTAGACAAGCAAGTAAACACACAAAACCAAAAAAACACACACATTGCATTTTTGTAGTTTTTGAAGGTTTTAATTTTTTTGATTTTGTATTTTGGATGTTTAAATTTTGGATTTTGGATTTTGGGCGTTTAGATTATTTGATGTTGGATGTTGAGATTTTGGGATTTGGGATGGGGGGAATGGTCGAGGATAGGTAAGATGAAAGGATTTGGGATGGGATAGTTCGTGGGGGGTGGGAAGGGATGTAAGGTAGGATGTGACTTTTTCCTATAAGTCCCAAAGTGTGTTTGGGTAGGATGAAATGGAAATATTGAGGGAAATTGGATAGGTTGGATATTTTGGAGGTGATAAGGACTGAGGGGGGTGAGAATCAGTCCCCAATAAAACCTTTTTACACTTATACTTCAAACCCTAGCAACACATGCTTACATACAACTCATCAAAGCATTAAACCTTTTCAATGAAGTAAAATTAGTGCAAGGAACATAATATTATCTCAAATAAACATATATTGATGATAAAAATAGATCTGTATATATATGCTCAAAGTAGATCACAAAAGTAGTGTCTTCAACAATGATCCACACGATATAATAAAGAGCTCTCAAGACATTATATGTCTCATGAATACATATGATGAGATACAACTATGATAGTGTTTTCAACATTAAAAATAAGATCTAGAAACATTTAAATATCATCAGCATGTTATGAGGCTAGCATCCAAACTCAAGCACCAAAATTTGTCTTCCTTCTCTAACCCACTTTCAAGGAAACAACACCAAATTTGCCTTTGCTCAAATTATCCTCATGAAAACTCAACCAATAGTTTTCCTATAATGAGATTCCAGGTTTTTTATGCTAGTCCCAAAGGGTTTTGATTTTCAGCAAAAGGGTTCTTCAAAAGAAGATAAAAGGGGTTTTCAAAAGCTAGAACCAGTGTACCCAAAAACTCTATTTTATACCCTTTCCATGATTCAAAATCAAAGTAGGTAAGTAATACACCTTTGGTTCAACCAATGCATCACTAAAAACACCCAATAAAATTTTCATAACGGCTATAAGTGACCCAAGTATGTCGGCCTAGCAAAACCCTTCATTTCATGATCCAAAAATCACTAAAACACATGCATTAGGATGCCAAAATTCTCCTCATTCCAAAACCATGCTTATTCAAGCTCAAATATTCATAAAAAATGAGTAATTCATCACTTAAACATTAACCATGGTCACAATTTTTGTGAACCAAACATATTATTTCATTTAATGGGCCCAACGTCCTTTTTTTCTCAAAAGGGTTATTTCTTGCATCCTTAAGTACCTTGGAAACTTCATCTGATCACCAAATCACTTATACTAAACCAAAAAATGTTATGTAACCACTAAAACAAAATATAAGAACATTTAGAACACTTATAAGCATGTTATAATTCATGAAACATCTTTTAATTCAAACCACAACAATATTTGTCTTCACCAAATCAACTTGCCAAAAAGGTTGTTTCCAATGGTTAGCTCATAAAAAAATCTATACATGGATTAAAGATCTGAAAATGGATTAATTATATGTAAAACTCATCTATATTCACATTTTAGGTGATATGAAACATCACCCAATCCATATCATGCTTCAGACAACCTCAGAAATGCACTAAAATTGATCCTGTCCTGAACTACCAAAAACATTATTACCGAAATAATGCCCAATAAATCATTTCATATGACCTAATAATGAGGAAATAAATATATAACTGGAGATATATCTGAATCTAATTTTCAACACAACTTGAATCACCTCAAAATTTTACATGTAGCTCAAGTTATGGCCAAAACACTGGACCCTGCTATTTGACACCCCTAAATTGCCCTTTGACCAGTCAACCTGTTTGAATCTCAAAACACCATCAACCTACAAGATCATGTCCTTAAAATTCATGGAAATCAATAATATATTTCATTCATAATACCATATCAGTTTTACATGCTACTCCTTCGGACCGTCTTGTCCTAAAACCTTCTTCTCCAGAAACTACTATTTTTAGGTGGGGCCCACATATCACCATGACCTCAACCATACATTTATGGAAATCCCAAGGAGTCCTCTATGATAAAAAATCATCATTTTTTCATTACAAATAAAAACTTGGTCAGTATACCTCACCTTTTACAAATTGCTCCTAGCTGGGGTTTAACTAGGGTATTTGACCTCTTTGCCTTCTTAACATTCATTCATAAAAACGTGACGATCAAATGATCTCATTATTTTTTTTAAACCTTATAAATTCACCTTATAATAATCGATGAAAGCCACAAGGTCCCATGCAAAACACACTATTCACAACGAGCATCAGAAGTTCAAATTCAAGCTTGATTTTCACCTATTCTTGACCATGTCTTACAACATTAGTCATATCTGACAAAATACACAACATAGGAAACTAAATTTTTCTGAGAGCATCATAACCCATCCCTCTAACATCTCAAATCATCATAATGTGAATTCCATTTCCCAATCTCTCCAATCATTGAGACTTACCTATGCTTGCATGCTAGATCCTCATAGTACCAACTAGGGCCAACTAAAATAATGCAAGAACTAAACATGAAAACATTGAAAATGATCCAAACATACCTCAATTTACATGATATACCTATTTTCATGCTTTCATGAGCTCAAATGGATCCAATCCACACTGTCACACCTTCAAGCTGCCATACCTGTTCCCAATGAGCACCTGTAACATGGTGAACCACTTGTACCTACACTATGCCAATGTTGTGAGTGCACAAGAACCCTAAAAACCTACCATACACCATGTCAATATGCTTCCTAGGAATCCAAGAAGCTCAAACTGCCAAGCAACACCTCCTAGGCACTTGTATGGGCTTGATTAAGCAAGCATCCATCACTGAATCCCACTGCAACAGTTGATAAACATTTGAACCATCATGTTAGCACCATAAAAAACATCATGACATCATCGTACATCATCCACTTTGTCATTAATGTGGTTTTTCATCAATGAAAACACCTATTAGGCCTACATGCCAATATGATAGGATAGGGATGGGTTGATTGGTTATGATTATATGGGATATGGGATGAGACATATATATGATGAGGTATGTGGTAGAGGATAAGATGGGGGATATGACAAGAGATTCCCCCAAGTATTATTGAAGATGATAAGATATGATCCCCAGTATAGGGGGATAGATTGAGGGATAGATGTGGTGTGCCCCCAAGTGTAATGTAGGGTGGCCTGTATGGATCAATGAATGGGTTTTATTTTCCCCCAGGTGTAGGGTAGGGTGGGAAGTGAGGTATCTAAAATGGATGATGCCCCTAACGGATGGTAGTAAGGCTGCCCCTGATCATGATGATGACAGTCAAAAAGGACATGAGGAGGATTGGATGAAAAGGAAAAGATCATTCGTTGCCCATGGATATTCAATCCTAAGCAAAAAAGGACGTGGAGGCGATGGATGGAAGGAAAATAACATCAACAGATAATCCTAACAGAACATGTTGTAAAGAAAGAGTTGGATTAAAACAAAAGTGTGACCAAGGTCTAAGCAATACCTAGCAACATGTGAGCCCCATGTCTCTACAAGATCAAAGTGTGTGAGATTGTGATGGTTAATCACCGCTTGAAGTGAAGACTTAATGGGTAGTGTGTGAAAACAAACTATCCAATATATAGGGAGTGATTAAGTCAAATAGGTGGATGAAATGCTAAGCCATGTAGTGCTCTACTACCGGCCAGGTGTCTATAGCCTCGACATAGATACATTTGATTCTTGTCACAACATTGCTCTATTGCCAGCCAGACATCCATAGCCCCGGTAGAGTTGCTGGAAACACCCCTAGAGAGAGTATTGAGGTGGATTTCATTTGATTTTTTTAATTTTGATATGATTTTTTGATTTTTTTACTGTTAATATTTGGGATTTTTTGTATAAATAAGTTCCACTCTCTTGAGAACTCTCAAGGGGATAAGAATCACTAGTGGCTTAATAGGGGGATGGTAATAAGGGTGGAGATGACATCAGCTAGAGTGTCAACAGAAATGCCCAAGGGTATTCAACACAAGTTGATTAAGTGGGTTAAAGTGTGTAGATCTCTAGGACGACAATGGGGCTTGAATGTTGGAGGTAATGATAGACCAAGGTCACACAATTGTAGTAGGTAATATTGTCTTACAACATGTGTGAACAAGTTGATCAAGTGTTCAAATGAATGGATTGGAAGACAATATGAATGGATGTCATGATAAGAATGAATTAGATGTAGATGTTAAATGGAAAAAGGATTAGTGTGAAGGAAATATTATTCGTGCACATGTGACGAAGTATGTTCTCAATCCATTTTTAAGTGTTTGGTATTTTTAGGGGGATTAAATGATTTTTGAGTGGATTGAGTGGTTGGGATAGTAGTATCAACAAGGTTGGTAGAAATGGATTGTGATGGAGTAGTGGGAATGACGTTATTAGTGTTAGGTTTATAACCTAAGTCTAAACTACCTAGATTTTGATGAAGTGAGATAGGTTCACAGATGCCTTGTTCATGGATACCTAAGGCTTTTCCTCGATGTTTCATTTTAGCGAACATATTTTTGGATATAGGGTATGAAGTGGATGGGGAAGATGATGTCATGTGTTCATCATGAGACTGGGGGGTTGTAGTATTTTCATCCATTAAGAGGTTAGACTTAACAAAGGATGGGAGGTGAGATTTGTTTTGGTTGTTCGTTGGTGAGGGATGTTTGAATGTATAATGAGATTTGGATAGCTGATGATTTTTGGATGTCAAGTGGGGTTTGGATGATGGACGATGCTTAGAGATAGGATTGGGATGGAAAGGTGATGGATAGAGAGGTAAAAGGATAAGAATTCCTTGGTTAATGAGGGTTTGGACATGAGACCTAAAGTGCATGCAATGATTGGTCAAATGTCTATGGGTGTGATGGAAGTCACAATAATAGTGTTCCTGATACCGAGATGGTTTGGGAAGGTTTTGATTGCATGATTTTATTGGGGGATGGATGATCATGTCGAAGGTTTTTAGACGATGGAAGGTAGTGGTTGAGGATTATCCTAAAGGAGTTAAGTGGTTTGGGTTAAATGGTTTTTGGGGAGTAAGAAGTAAAGGTATGGGATTGGGTGGATAATGATATGTTTTGGTTGATGTGCATTTATGAGTTAGAGTAGATTGGTGTGGATTAGAAGATGGAGGGGATGGTTTGGGCTTGGAGGCAAAAGTAGATTTAGTTGATTTTGGATTGGTTTGAGTATGTGGTTTTGAGGTAAATGGTTTTGGCTTAGGATTATATTATTTGGGATTATTAGATGTAGATGAAAGGGATGGGTGTGATATGGGGGTCACATTAGATTTTGGTGATGTTGGGGATGGATGGGATTAAGGAGATGGGTGTGGTGTATGAACCACATTGGATTTGGTCGATTTAAGAGATTAATTAGATTAAGGTGACATAGAAGTCATATTGAATTGGGTAGGAGATGGCATGTGGAGAGGTTTGGTATTAGATTTGTTAGGTTTGGGAGTTGGTGACTTAGGAATCACGTTAGATGTTTTAGGATTGGGGGACGGTGGGTTTGAAATAGGATTAGAGGATAGAATAGTGTTAGGTTTAGGTGATGAAGGGGTTAAGATAGGATTAGTTTTAGATGAATAGGGTGAGGTTGGCGTAGGAGCCACATTCGATGGTTTAGGATTGGGGGTAGAAGGGGATAAGGGTGACTTAGGATTCATGATGGGTGAGATAGTTTTGATAGGATTATACATAAGTGATGAAAGGGGTGAAATACACTTAGAGGTTGAATTTGATGGTGGATTAAGGGATATGAGACTATCTAGGAGAAAGTAGTAGGATTATATTGGGGTGATGAAGATGATGAGGATGGAGGACTAAGATGAGATGTGGGAGATGATTATTGTGAATGAAGTTGTTGTGGTTGTGGATATATGAATGGGACTCGCTGATAGGTTTTATGAGATTGTATTTAGGAGTTGAGGTTTTTTATGATGGTCAATTATTTGTATTGGTTTTGATAGTAGGAAGGTGTAGGTCATGATGATTGATAAGGGATTTATGGGTTGGGATGGTTATGTGGGTTTGGGATTGGTGGCTAGATTAACAAAGACATAAAGAAGGTCCTCTTTGTCTAGGTCAAAGTTAGTGAGGTGGTCAAAGTAGATGTAATTTTCTTATTGGGATAGTGGTTTATGTTGTTTAGGTCGAGGTGTGGATTGAGATGATTTGGGTTCCTCAAGGAGGAGGTCAATGGGGTGAGGGGTAGGGATCTTAGGAAGATGAAATTGTGTATGGGTTTTGTTAGGAGGTGGTTGGTTGATTAAAGATTGAAGATTGAAGATTGAAGATCATATATTTGTTGATTTAGATGTTGGATGGTTTTTAGGATGTTAGGATCAATATGAGATGGTTGATTCGGATGACGATTATGAGATTGGTTAAGGTAGGATGTGAGATTTGAGATTTGTTTGTTAACATGTTGGATGGTGTGTGGGACTTCATGGTCAAAATAATATGGTTGAATTTCATGGGTGGGGGATTATGGGATAACTTGGTTGATGGATTTAGAAAATAGATAGGGGTTTGGATGTTGGTTTGAGATGGATGGGGATTGAGGATCAAAGGCCATGGTTAGATAAGATGTATGAGGGATTAGATTTGGATTATGATTGATGGTGGTGGGATTTGGATTTGGATTGTGTGATTAAGGATGGTTAATTATGGTGATGTTTGATTGATTAAAATTTAAATTAATGGGATCGTTAAGGGTGTTCACAAGCAAAGAAAAAGCATGAAACACACACCCTAACTAGTCAAGTGGGATTGTAATCAAACTATATCCCGCTTTCAATACAATACACGAATGATGGTGCCATAATTGAATCTCCACCTATGTGTCAATAGGGGGTCGAATAATGAGTGATCTTAGGGAGTGTGGCCTTCTTACACTATAGCTTGATATGTGGCCAAAAGGTTACCTAGTATAGGATACACAAGCTCATTAGGGGCGTTTCTTATATACCTTACGGTATATGGGGCCCAATTCCATGTTACAAGGATGTTTTCTAAGGCCCAAGTTTTGGGACATGGAATCCCTTCACTTCATTTTTGCCTTAAAACAAGCATGCACTTAGCCAATAATGATAGTTGTCTAAGAATTTGTATACCCTGCCGGAACACGGGGTGTGTCTACGTGCATGGAGGTGAATTCCATGGTCACGAGACCCCTAGGACTATGACAAGTTCATGGATATCACTTTCACTTCACGTTGCCCCTACAAAAGAAAAATGGGAAGGATAACTGCTTTTGATCCTCAAGATCGTCCTAGGATGGGAGAGGAGAGCATACATGGTTTTTCCTTTGGGATGAAAAATAAACAAAGGGAAACACGCAAGAAAGATAATGCAAAAAAATAAATGCTAGATGATGAAATGAAATGAAAAATATTAGTAGTTTAATTATTGGGTCTTCAAGAGGAGGCCCTAAAAAACAAATATTAGTATTTTGGTTATATCCCCAAATGTCTTGGATCAATCATGCTACAAAACAAAGGGTTAGTAGTTTAGATTGATTTTTTATATTTGGTAAGTGTAGGAAGCTACACACAAAGTGTTAGCAGTTTGAACATGTAAATATAACTCAATGTATAGTTAAACTTACAAGATTTACGAAAATGAAAACCACAAATAAATTATCTTATAAAATGCTAAATTAACACTTTCATTACATAGATATTTTCGATACCTTTCTGAGAAAAAAATGGATTTGTTTCTAGTTCGGGATCAAAATTTATGTCTTTTGGATGGTAGGCAAAAAAACAAATCAAAGGTGCTAAAATAGAACTAAAGCGTCTATTCGAGACATAGGCGCTAAGTGTTCAATGAAAAGTTGTAAAAGCCATGGATTTGGGGTAAGAATCTCTAAAGAAACCCCAAAGGCTTTTAACAATCTGATCAATGGACCATGTGATAAGAAATGAGCAAGGTTTCCTTCTTTGCATACATTAATTTGAAATAAACATGCAAACTAAGCAAATGAAGTTAATCTCTATTCTTTGAAAGCTTGAAATAATGAACCTAAGAGGATCTAAGCATTCAGTTTATGTGTTAAGAGAAAGAGATCTCCCCATTAATGGCTTCAAGGCCAATGGATCTTCCCTTTTACTCTATGTTAATGCTATGAAATACAAGATTAAATGCTTTTAGCTCAAATGAAAGAAGATGAAATACAAACTAAAGCCTAATCAAATTGCTATAATTTGTGCTAGGAAGAAGAGAGAATTCTTAGGAAATGAGGGAGGGGGTATAGCCCTATTTATAGTTTTTGGTTTGGAAGAAAAGGGAGATTTGGGTGCATGTGGGACAAAGGCTAAAGTCCAAAAAGCACTTTAGCAAGTCAAAGTGTGATTTGACTATGTTAGAGGGTAATTAACCTAGGTTAGACTAATTAATCTCTCTTAGAGAGTAATTAGGGTTCTGGAAGGGTTCTGAAGGGCTTAATCAATCCAACAAAGTGGATTGATCTTCTGGGGAGCTAATAGAAGTGAGCTAGAAGAGAATAAGAAGCTAATGTAGTTAGAACGAGGCTATAACTACCTATTTAAATGGTTTATAAGAGGAAAAATGACCAAAAGGGTGTTGTAGGAAGGGAGTTAGATAGGCCTAACTGGCGGTGTGCCGTCAATTTGCAAAAGGAAGAAGCGTTAGTGCACCATTAGAAATAATAGTGTATTGAGAAAACTACAGGTGTCTACATTTTCCCCTCTTTGAGGTGACATAAGCGACGTCACTTCAAAGAAAGTAGACAAACACAAGCAAGTAGAATTTTTTTGAAGGGGTAGAAGAAAAATTAATAGGGTGAAGGATGACGAATGCCCCCTCGAGTGTCGATGGGGTGACGAAGAAACTCGATCGATGATCGAAAAAGAACAAATAGAGAGAAAAGTGTTCAGAGAAGACGAGAGACTAGAAGAAAAGGGATTGTGAGCTATCCGCAAATCAATTGCTAACAATATTTTAATCATCATAATGCTTAGAATCCTCCTCATGGGTCCTTATTAAAATGTGAGCATGCGACGGAAGCGTAAAATGACATTAAAAGCCAAGATACAAACAACTGTCCTCTGCCAAAAAACCAACTCCATGCAACATACACGAATGCAATGCAATACGAGAAATAAACCGAATCACCTGACAGGGAAATAAGTACAATCACACACACTTAAACCAACAACGTTCAAGATAGTTGCACAAATATTTTGTTATCGAGATGAAGTCCCAAATGTTCTGATAAATGACTAGGGTGAAGAATGATGCCCCAAGCAAGGTGTATTATGCAAGGGGGAAGATGGAGGACACTTCCGTCCTATGAAAAAGCAATGTGCACGATGAAAATAGTACCAGGAAATTGATAGTGCCCCAGTGTACAGACGAAGTAAGCAACATAGCTTGTTTAGGTGATTGAAGATTTTGGTGATGCGCGAGTCGTTGTTTCAAATGATTTTGAGAATGTCAGCAAGATCTGGGATGAGTGCCATGCAATAGACACAGATTTCAGCCGTAGATGATTGGTTTAATCAATTTTAAGCCATTTTGCTATTTTCCAATATTTTTGTGGTTTTTGAAAATATTTTTTGGATTTTTTTCATTTTCTAGGTTTTTGATCGGTCAGAAGAATTTTAAAAGATCAAAGATCTTCCAAAAACACACGCGTAGGTGGTAGTGGGAAGGCCAAGCTGTCAAAAAGCTCAGAATATGTGCCCACAAGAAGAAAAAGACGAGTTTAAAATAAATTAGTAAATAATCATCACGATGGGGAGAAATAGATGAAAAATAGAGGAAAAAGGTGGGAAAAGGTGCCTGAAAGGTTCGTAAATTATCTCAGTGCGACGAAGAAGGGACCGTTGGATGGCACGAAGTGCCCCAACATGTGAAAATTAGTAAAAATAATTATTTTAATATAAAAAATAATTATCACAGTGGATAGAAGAAGGTTAGAATGATCACGGCGGAGAAAACATGCCCCAGGGGCATCGCGATGGGTTAATATACTCACCCGGGGTCGGTAAAACAATCACGACCAATTCATTTTGACCAGAGCCTCTGTAAATTTTTACCATGAGTGAAAACAAGAGCCCTAGAGTGAGATGGCGAGGATACCGAGGAGGACGAGGCACGCGCGGATCACATCTGGGAGTACATGCGGGACCCGACGGATGGACCATTTGTGAGTGCCCTAACCCCCCCATTAATTACACATTAATTACACTTTTTAGGGTTTCTTAGGGTAGGTAGGAGGAATTTTGACGCATGCGCGTAGGCGTATGTGTCGGATTGATAGGTATGTGCACGTGCATGCGTCAAAACTGACACATGGACGCACATGCGCATCCATTCGCGGGGGACAGGGACACGTACGTGTACCTATTCGGTAGAAGTGGGTACACGCACATGCGTATCCATTGGGAAAGATGGGTGCATGCACACGTACCCATAGAAAAGACAAAAGGGGGGTGCATAAGCGTTGGTTGGGGTCAGGACGGACACGCGCATGCGTGTGCATCGAAAATAGGCGTAGGCATCATGGAGGGCGCGTATGCATCCTATATGGCCAGCGCCAAAAAAGGAGGAGAAAGTTAGTGTGTGTATGCATCCCCAGGGGCGTGTATGCATTGGTTAGGGTGCACAGGTGCCAAAGGAGGCGCGTATGCGCTAGAAGCATGCGAGAAAAAGACAACTGGCTAGAAAATAGCCAAGTTATAGAAGAAAAAGGTGAGATTACCTTAGAAGAAAAGAATAGTTAGTAAATTAGATGTGTTAAAAGCTTTATTTTTCCTTAGAAAAAATATTATAGAAATGTTAGACGTCTAACACTTGCATTGATTTTGCAGCGTATGTTACCTGTTCTCCAGACTCGCGAGCGCTACGGCCGCTTGGCTGTGATAGAGGCATAGTTTGATGATGAGGATAGAGTGACCTTGGCGAGCCTTTTACACGTGATGGGACTATCTTATGTGGCCGAGATGCCCCAGATCACTTTAGATCATGGCCTCTTGACGGCCATAGCAGAGCGGTGGCACAGCGAGAGCCAGTGCTTTCACCTCCCGACTGGGGAGATGACTATTACATTAGAGGATGTATGGCACATCCTGTGGGTCCCGATCCAGGGACAACTTATCGAGATGACGAGCTGCTGGAGTGACATTCAGTGTCACATCACACATTTGTTCGGTGTTCCCACCATACCATGGCGTGGGATGTCTATCAGACTATCTAGATGCATAGAGGATCCAGAGCTAGACCACGTAGTGGTCTACATGATGGCTCTTGTCAGTGGAGTTCTACTCCCTGACAAGACTGGTGCTTCATTTCCGCTGGGACTCCTAGGAGTGATTCTGGGCTTGGTGGAGGGACAGACTTACTGCTGGGGTCAGTGCATTTTAGCACATTTGTACTGGGATCTCCATCTGATCACCTACTACCGTCAGAAGATGGTAGGACCTACTCGTTTATTACAGATTTGGGCATGGGACCACATTGCTATTGGTCACCCCCTAGGTGTGCTGAGAGGTCGGGCTCCCGACGAGCCTTCTACTATGGGTTGGGTCCCGACAGGGGATGATGTGTGACCCTTCATGGGGGTTACATACCATTACAGGCGTGAGCTAGATGAGCTGCTCCAGGCTTCCATTGCCTGGAGACCTTACAGACATTTTCAGTGGCCAGAGGATGGTCTAGAGCTTAGCACCGCCACTGTTGAGCATTTTATTTTGGGCAGCCGCAGCTATATGCGGGAGTTATACAGAGTGGATCGATGTCAGTGGAAGTTTGGCCTTACCCAGGATGTTCCTAGGCCAGATAGATGGTACGCTCGCAGAGCCAGAGAGCACTTTGATATGGGTCCACAGATTGCTCGTGACAGAGCACTGGCTAGCTTTCGACAGGTGGCACCTGCTATTTGGGTGCTGCTTAGACAGATCAGAGATCCAGGCACTACATTAGAGTATGGGCCATGGTACCATGGTGTGCTCCCGTGCCATTTGAGCATTCCCAGAGTGGCATATGATGCCGGCTTGAGGCCTCCTCTAGTGGGGCCTCCTAGCGGTGGTGAGGGTGGAGATGACAGTGATGATGATGATGAGGGTGGGCCCGATGTGCCCCAGCATGTCAGAGGTAGGGGACAGGGTCCCCTTCCATAGCAGCCACAGGGACAGGGCCCCAGGCCCAGGCCGAGATAGATATACAGGGTCGTGGACATAGAGTTGCCCCCAGTGGGCATTCCAGCGGGGATCTATACCCCTCTTCAGCAGGTACTACCAGCGCAGGGGCCACCTTTTGATACCCCAGAGAGTAGCAGCGCAGGTGGGCAGCGAGCTACTCTTCAGCACAACAGTTACAGGCAGCCATCGTTGTTCAGTTACAGGTGGCTGGTGAGAGAGATACAATGAGGACCCAGGTATAGGCCCTCACATTAGAGCGAGACCAGGCTCGGGCACAGATATAGATTTTGACAGCAGAGAGAGATTAGGCCCAGGCACAGGCCACTCAGGGCAGCGATAGTGTTGCATGGCAGAGTCAGGTGTGAGAGATGGCTGCACAGGGGGCTCAGATATTGAGCCTCCTACACCAGTCCCAGACTCAGGTATGGATGGTTGTGGCCCAGAGGGACCATGTATATAGATGGTCACAGGCTCTCCTAGCACAGAGGGATGAGGCCCGAGCAGAGGTGCAGACTGTTACTGCAGAGCGGGATCGAGAGGCTGCCTCTTCGAGATAGGCCGAGGCTGATTTAGGCAGAGTTACAGGTGAGTGAGATGTTTCCCTTCAGGAAGCCCTCGCTTCAGGAGATGCCGACTTGATCTGTGATGCCACGAGGCTTGGTGGTGAGGTGTTATTCTATAGGACTGCCTATTTCAGGGTAGTTCCTCCAGAGCAGTGAGTGGTACTCCCTCGACAGTCAGGGATGAGCATGACAAGATCCAGGTCACATAGATCAGGCCACTCGTCGAGATCAGTTAGGCAGCCCATGCCAGAGCAGCCGGCTGGACAGGGACCATCTAGTCAGCCTGGTGGTCCATCTAGTGCAGGTCCTCCCCAGCCACCATTGTTCTGTCGACCAGGTGACAGACCTGGGAGCCCCGATGAGGGCAAGAGCTATGGTTGAGCTCCACCTTCTTCTTTTGTACAGACATTCTTTATACATGCCTCTGATGAAGGTTGATTTTGTTGTATAGCTTTGTATATTTATTCATTGTGATGATGCCTCGTGATGAAGGCCCGATTCTTTTTGATGCATGCCCCTTTTTGATGGCATATTGTATCGATGATGTATTATTTTGATCACTGACTGGACATTTTATACTTGTATAGATATGTGGACATTTTTGATGTATCATCTTTGTATGCCTCAGCTGAAGGCATTTTTGATATAGAGTACCGATGTATATCCATTTTTGTTGATATAGATGTATATGACACACATGTATATAGAGGATTACTTTTTGGGCTCAGATACATGTGTTTATGAGATGATGTACTTTATTGTTTTGTTTCCTGATGTATGTGACACGAGTGGGCATAATTCTATGACGTAAAATACCCTTTATCAGAAATTACTCTATGTTGAATCTTATCACATGTTGCTTGTTTTGATTCAGCACTTATGGATGTGTTATGATGTTGTCTAATCTTGTACTTGCATGTATGTGGTATATCTTAGATTCAGAAATGTGTATACTTTCTACTTTCATATTTGATGATGTATCTGTAGATGGCACCACATGTTTTTAGATTCATGATTTAATTCTGAGTTTTTATGCTAGCACTTGGGATGATACTAGATGATATTGGTGCGGGGGGGATAGATTAGTGATTATGTGCAACCCCTCTTGCCCCCATTGATGATACGATATTTGATGATTAGCTTAGCACACATGCATGATGTAATACTTAGCATTTTTGTATATATATGATGTAGTGAATGATGTTATAAATGTGATGAGATGATAGATGATAGATGTGATAACAAACAACTGTGCAAGAACACACAAGCAAAAGTTAACAAAACTAAACAAATATACACATACTACTACTTAAACAAACACATGCACAAACCTCTAACAAGAGATAAAATGAGATCTAATCTAAGTAAGCAAAAATGAACCCTAAAAGGAAGCACACTAACAAACAAAGAAACCTACAACAATTTTTTACAAGCATGATAGTTTTCAAATGTATGTAATGCAATGCTCAACTTAAATCAAACAAGATTCAATTTTTGATAAGCAAATGATCCATTTTAAAGAACTAACAATTTACATGACTAAGTACACCAAAACTATACAAACCAACAACTAAAAGTAATTAAAGCACTACTTTGTTTTTGCGGGACAACATTGACATATTTTCTAATGTTTTTGGGTTTATCTAAGGAGATAAGTTTTCGCGGCTACGTTTGTCACTATTTTGTCTAGGTTTCCCAAAGATAGCGTTGTGAAACGAAAGTAGCCTTATCCCTGGAAAGGGGATTTTTCTAAATGTTTAGATTTTTTGTGTATTGTTTTCTACATGTTTTTGTATTTTCCAAGGTCATGTTTTGAAAGCAATGTACAAGAATGATGAAGCGTGGATGCCCCCAGCGTGATGTGGGAATATACAAAGGGTAGAATGCCACGTGCGTATGTGTAGGAAGATGGCAACGGGATTTTCATGCTCAACGTTAGATAGGCATATACAAAGGTAATGTCCTTCATGCAGATATAAGAGCAAACAAACCAGATCATGGCAAGGCAAAGGTGATCCTAGTAGGGTTCCTAGACCTAGCAGAGAAAGTCGTATCTAAAGAAGTGGTATCGATTACCCGTCCTTCCGTAAGAGTAACTTGTGTCCGGTGAATCCTCCTTGAGTGCCAAAACTGGTTTTCACTCAAAGACCTGCCCCCTGTGCCACAATTGTGTGGTTTTCACATGAGGATGACCTGCTTTTTCTTTACTATTTTCTCATTTTTCCATTTTTTTGCTTGTTTTTTCTTTGTTTTCCAATTTTTAGTTTTTATTTGATATTCCCGTCATGCCTAAGCGTAGAACCGCTTTAAGTGCATGGCGTTCATGGGTTCCAGAAGCTCTTCACCATCTGAATATGCAAGTTTGTAGGCCCCTGATCCATATTTTGCAATTACAACATAAGGACCTAACCAGTTAGCCTCGAACTTTCCTTTCTTTTCTCTGTCTTTAACAGTGTTCTTCTAATTTTCTTTGAGAACTAGATCTCCTACATCAAATTCCTGATGAATGATGTGTTTATTATATCCTCTGGACACTCTGTTCTGATAAAATTTTAGGTGATTGAACGCTCTGATATGCCTTTCATCTAATAGTTCTAACTCTGCTAGGCGAGCAACTCTGTAGTCTTCATCTTTATCAAGATAGTCTCTGAGAGATATTCTCAGGGAGGGAAGCTCCACTTCCAAAGGTATGATGGCTTCAGTGCCATAGACAAGTGAATAAGGGGTCACACCAGTAGGAGTGTGGATGGAAGTATGATAGGCCCAGAGGGTGGGATGTATCTGCAGATGCCAATTACGGCCGGTTTTACTGACCATTTTCTCCATAATCCACACAAGGGTTTTATTGGTGGCTTCCGCCTGTCCATTACCTTGAGGGTAATAAGGGGTAGACCACTTAAGTTGGATATGGAAGCATTGACACAATGTTTTAACCATTTTATTTTTGAAAGATTTACCATTATCAGTGACAATGGCGGAGGGGATCCCGTAACGGCATATGAGATGGTTCATGATGAATTTTGAAATCTGCACACCGGTGACATAGGTAAGAGGAACAACCTCTACCCATTTGGTAAAGTATTCGGTGGCGGTGATGATATGAGTATGACCGTCTGATGAAGAAGGATGGAGCTTCCCTATGAGATCCAGGCCCCATTTAGAGAATGGCCAAGGCATTGCAATAGGCTGTAAGGCTTGCACCGGTGCATGTATTAAATTCCCATACTTCTGGCATAGTTCACACTTCTTTATGAAGTTGCAACAATCGGATTCCATGGTAGGCCAATAATAGCCTACTCTCAATAGCTTCTTAGCTAAGACCATACCACTAGTATGTGCTCCACAAATACCACTATGTACTTCCTTAATTGCGTGGATAGAATCAGTGACATCCAAACAACGAAGCAGATTCCCGTCATAGCCACGACGATAAAGGGTACCTCCTAGGAGGGTATAACGGGCTATGCGGTGAATAAGGGCTTTCTTTTCAGAATGGGTGATGTCAGGGGGAAAGGTGCCATCTTGTAGGTATTGGAAGATAGGGTCGTACCAAGGGGATAAAGGACCAACAACTTCACATGCCAAACATGACTCCGGCATATCATATGCAGGTACTTGTAGATGTTCCACGAAGAAAGGCATTTTGCTTTCTTCAGGCGCTATGCGCAAGAGAGACCCAATAGTAGCCATAGCATCTGCGGATCTATTATGCGACCTTGGTTTTTGTTCAAATATGACTTGTGTGAAATATTCCTTCAAAGTTTCAACCATCTTCTTATATGGAATAAGCTTCTCATCTTTAACCTTATACTCATCATTAACCTGTTTTATGATAAGTTGAGAGTCCCCAATGACTCGTAGTTGTCTGATATTCCATGTAATAGCTAGCCTGAGGCCGGCGATGAGTGCTTCATACTCTGCAATGTTATTTGTACATGGGAATCCCAACCGGAATGCTCGTGGTATGACATCGCCATTTGGAGTGATGAGGACCACTCCTGCTCCAGATCCATGGAAGGTAAAAGATCCATCAAAATGAACCTGCCATTCTACGGACTCTTCAATATACATGATGGATGCATCTGGTAAATCTAAGCACAAGGGTTCCATTCCTGGGAGAGGAGCTTCTGCCAACTGATCGGCCAGTACCTGTCCTTTTAAAGACTTCTGATTTACAAACTCAATGTCAAACTCACTCAAGAGAATGATCCAATTAGCCATTCGGCCTGTGAGGGCGGGTTTGGATAAAAGGTACTTGAGAGGGTCGACTTTGGATATGAGCTTGGTCTTATTATTCAGGAGATAATGGCGAAGCTTTTGAAATGTGAATACAACCGCCAAGCAGGCCTTTTCTATTTGGGGATAATTCAGCTCGTATGCGATCAAGGTGCGGCTAAGATAGTAAACTGCTCTCTCTTTATGGGCTAAGTCATATTGGGCAAGTAATGCACCAATGGAAAACTGGGTAGCGGAAATGTATAAGAGGAGAGGTTCACCGGGGGTAGGTGGCATTAGTACAGGTGGGTTAGACAAGTACTATTTGAGTAGCGCAAAGGCCTTTTGACAATCAGGTCCCCAATTGAATGTGACATCTTTCTTGAGCAAATGAGTAAAGGGGTGGCACTTATCCGCAAGTTGTGAGATAAAGCGACGGATTTCCTGAATCTTTCCTTGTAGACTCCTTAGCTGCTTGAGAGTGGTAGGTGGTGGCATTTTTGTGATAGCCGTAACCTTTGCAGGATCCACTTCAATCCCTCTTTGTGAGACAATGAACCCTAGGAGTTTTTTGACAAGACACCGAAGAAGGATCCACTTCAATCCCTCTTTGTGAGACAATGAACCCTAGGAGTTTTCCTGATAAGACACCGAAGACACATTTCTTAGGGTTCTGAACCTTATAGTCTCTTAGACGCTGAAAGATACGCCTCAACACTTCAGGGTGTTCTTTTCTACTCTTAGATTTTGCTAGGATATCATCAACATAATCCTCCATGATGTCACTTATCATATCATGGAAGATAACCGTCATGGCCCGCTGATAAGTAGCCCCAACATTTTTAAGCCCGAAGGGCATGACTTTGTAGCAGAATGTTCCCCAAGGGGTGATGAATGTTGTCTTATGCTGATCTTCCTCCGCAATTCGTATCTGGTTATAACCTGAAAAACCATCCATCAAGGATAACATTTCATAACCAGCTGTTGAATCGACTATCATGTCGATGTTAGGTAGGGGAAAATCATCTTTAGGACATGCTTTGTTGATGTCATGGAAATCCATGCAGATCCTTATCCCAACAGGTTTTTTCTGTACTGGGACTATGTTAGAGATCCATTCTGAATAGTCAATAGGTTTTATGAAATCAACAGCTAACAACTTTTCTAATTCTTCTTTGACCAAGAGCGCCACTTTAGGATGCATCTTTCTTAATTTTTGTTTGATTGGTTTGGCCTCTGGGTGCACAACGAGGTTGTGCACAACTAGCTCAGGGTCTAAACCCGACATATCTGCATATGTCCACGTGAATATGTCCACGTATTCTTTTAAGAGTTCTGCAAAGGTCTTTTGTTCCTGAGCTGAGAGTGAAGCTCCCAACTTGACTATTCTAGGTTGCTCCTCTGAGCCAATGTTGACGCTGATTGTTTCCTCAATAAGCATTTTAGAAGCATCTTCCATCCATGTAGGATCAGGGGGAAGAGTAAGATCGACCTCCTGTGGTAGTTCATGATCATCTTTGAATGGATAAATCACTTCATCTTTAGACTCTTCATTTTGTTTGTCTATGAGCTCACCAAAGAGTTTGTCACTATGGGATTTCCGTTGAGCCTTCTTGCTCGGTTTCTCAGAGGTAGGTATACCTTTAGTTACAACCTTTTTATTCAACCATCTGCACATCTCTGCTTCCTCCCCAAAATAGGCACAAGCGTCTAGTTGAATCTTAAATCCTTTCTTGTGGTCTCCAGCGGGAATAAAGTCCCTGAGTCCCATGAACTCTGTGAATGCCTCATCATTTTCAAAGAAATCCAATGGCACATGAAGTTGTTGATCCCAATCTATAAGCTCAGGATATACAAGGGCTATTGGATATTTATCTAGGGGGATGGATTCGGATAAGGTAAGGACCGACGAATCTGGGAATAGGTTCGTGGAGGCAAGATCTTCGTAAAGGCTACATTGGGAATCTGCGTCACTATCAGAATGAGGTGAAACGTCCTCACTTTCAGAAGAAGTAGTGTTGTTCTCAGAAGGTAGAGTGTCATGGGGCCTTATTCCAAGGCCATGTTTATCAGTTTTGAAACGAGGGATAGGGATAGGCTCCAACCGGCCTTGTGCATTAACGCCACATCCAAACCCATCATAGCCCATGACAAACATCATGCGAGGACCTTTGACGTACTGAGGCGCTTGATTGCATGAAGCCATGGTGCCTTCTGGTACTCTGCTGGTAGGGTCTTCTAACATTTTCTCCTCAGACAAGAGGCCACTATGGACAAATTTCTCCAAAGGTTTAGGACATTGCTTGCGGGTGCTCTTGAACTGAAAGTAAGGCTTACCCCTTGTCCTGGGGGATACTGATAGGTCTGATATCAACAGAGCCTGCTCAAGAGTGAATGGCCTACTTGGGCCATATTTTGCTGATGTGGCCTCCCATGAAGCAAATGGATTGACCAGCGAGGGAAAATCTTGATTGAAAGGCGTGAGAGATTCTGAATCCACTCGGTTCTTCATGGCCTCTGTTTGTAAAGGGACTACAACATCCGCAGAAGGACATTCATAAGCTACACGAGAAAAATTGTGCAAAGCCCTACAATGTGTGAAAGGTTCTGGGTCACCCAAAATGGTAACTACCTGCCCTTCATGATATAACTTGATGCACTGATGAAACATTGATGGAATAGCTGCATGGCATGGATCCATGGGCGTCCCAAGAGCATGTTGTACGGAAGGTCCAAGTCAAGGACATGGAACGTTGTGTCGTGACATGTTGGTCCTACCTCCATGGGGACCACTATAGTCCCTGCTGACTCTCTTTCTTCATTGTCATATGCCGTGATTGTGATAGTTTTAGCACCCAGCTCTGTTTCTGACCGGCCCAGCTGCTTTACCAGCTTCAAGGTGCAAATATTCAGACCAGATCCCCCATCTACAAGTACTCTTTTGATCTTGCGATGGGTAACCACCACTTTGAGATATAATGGCAAGTTATGCTCTGGGTTATTATGTGGGATTGCAGTATGATCAAAAGTAATCTGATCGTTGGTGTCTAAGCGTGCAATCATGGCTTGAAGGTTTACGGGATCTATTTCTGTGGAAACCCCTGAATTTTGCAAAGTTTTGAACAATATGTTTTTATGGGCATTGGAGATCTTTAGGAGATCGAGGATAGATATCTTAGCAGACATTTTTTCTAATTGCTCTATCAAGTTATACTGACTTTCCTCAGGGGTAGGTACAGGATCTGGTATGATTAAGCGGGCACATCTTGTCCCGACTGCGTAGCTCTTTTCTAAGATCCGAATGGTGTTAATCTGTTCGTTAGATGAGTTAATACATCCAATGAGGGAATCATAAGGACTATCATTTGTAGGGTACACATAGGCAGCAAGTCCTATAGTCATTAGAAGTTTTCCCTTGATCTGTTTTCTTTTTCTTTTTATCTGCATGGTCAGGAAAAGGTTCCTTGTAAATACCCATTTTTTCATTTGAACTTCTACCGGCCTCCGGGGGAGACTCTACAGCAATCTTCCCTTCCTCTATGAGGTCTTGGATATAATGGCGTAATCTCAAACATCTATCCATTTTGTGTCCTTTGACACGGTGGAAGTCGCAATATTCATTGTCTTTGAACCAAACCGGTTTTGGAGCGTCTTCTGGGTAGGGCATTGTTGCCGTTGGATATTCTACCATCTTTGCACCATCTAACTACTTTAGGATGGTAGATAAGGATTCTGTCAAAGATGTGAACGTACGTTTTGTAGGCGCTTTGGGATGAGGCCCTTGTGAAAGTTTCAAGAGTGGACCTGTCTGTACGGCCTGGACTCTCTTGGAGTCTGTAATGCCATCACCAACAACATGTTTATTCTTATTGAAGAATTTAGGTTTGTCTGTGGATTTGGCTTCATGTTTGTTTTTAATAACCGGTTTAAGTGTGCCCTTGGCAATAAGCGCTTTCTCAATTTGACTACCTTTCTCTATGACTTCTTCAAAGTTCGAGCCACAATGCATTTGCAAGTGAAAGGCTATTTCTGGGTTCAAGTTAGGAATGAATATACTCACTAACTATTTTTTGGGTAAGGCACAAGGAAAGCGACTAGCTAACCCACGCCATCATTGTAAAAATCCTGCAAATGTCTCATTGGGTTTTTGTTTTGTGTTACATAGATCGTTCATCATGATGTCACTCTCCATATTATAGGAATAATGTCTTACAAATTTCTCTGCTAGCGCGGGCCATGTTGTAATGGAGCCCTTAGGTATGCTATAAAACCATTCCAATCCCACGGCTCCTAGGCTGCGAGGAAAAAGTCGTATCAGGAAATTATCGCTATACGTGACCTCTTGGCAAGCCATGTAAAAGTATTTTATATGATCGTGAGGATCACTTTTGCACTTATACTTATCAAACTTGGGGACAGTGAAATGTTTGGGGAAAGGCTGTTGTAGCATGTCCTTATCGAAGGGGTAAGGACATAGTTCTTCATACGAGTATTTTCTGTTTTGGCCTACATTTCCCTGTTGTAATGTTGTGAGCGTATCTTTCATAGATTTCAATTCATCCTGAATGAGTTGCTCCTTAGTAGGTGATATTGACCTTTGAGCCTGAGTTTCTTTAAAGGTATAGTCTGTATGCAGATCAAATTGAAACTCGTTAAGTTTGTTTTTGTCTTTGTCTTTACCTATGTTTCTTTTTGAAGCGCCTAGGTTCGCTAATTTCTGACTCAACTTCAAGATCTGTTTTTGGAGGATTTCCTCCTCAACTAGGGGATCCTCTTCTTCATCAAATTTTGGAGGAGGGGAGGCCTTCCGCTCAGTTTTTACCTTACACGAAGCCTTAAAGTGAGGTTTACGTGATGTTTCACCTTCGACAGTGGCCTTATGTTGCCCAAAAGTGGATGCATATCCCACATCGAAAGGATTATCTGTGTCTAAGACGAATCTTCACTCTCCTAAGTTAGGGTCAATGACCTTTGCTTCTTCTTCACGCTCGTGTGAAAGTTTAGCTCCTAACGCCAAGACTCTCGCGAGTACTTGATCTTTGTTATAATATAAGAGCTCGTCAAATCTGTTTAGGTCTAAACTTTTTTTGTTCTCCCGAAGAGTCTGACTCTTCTCCACTATGATCGATTAACGTCTCCATATCTTTGACTTGAGAGAAGAGCGGTCCTAAATTATGACCACTGAATGGGAATGTGTCGAAAGGGTTTTCTCCCATATGTTGCTCACTTGATTTGGCTGCCATTTTTATGATTTTAGGCATCACTAGAAGACACTTTTATGTAGCTAGTGTAACCCCTAAGTGTATGGTTTTCTGCAAGCCATTTAAGGGGATGTTGGAATTATATCACAGTGTATCGTAGATGTAATTTTATGCAATCGTTTTTACCAAGAAACATTCATATACACATCTTATGTTATGATCACTCAATTTGTTATTTGCCAAACCTATACCCTAAGATAGTGACAAAGATGTACCAATATGTAAGCCAAGTTAGAACCCCAACAAGGTCTAAGCACTGACGTGATGTTGTCGCAGTCCCTTGACAAGGTATACTTAAAACTAGTTTGAATACCGATGAAAGCCAAACCTTCTGAAAAATGGAAGTCACGAATAGATATAGCGTAATAACGTCACCATGATACATTAACCAAGCAAGCAAGGTGTTAGTACCATGGTAACTTTATTATGATATATGTAAAGTGTTATCAACACTTTTCAAGAAGACTAAGATGATGTCGAGAGTGAAACCAAGTAATAAGTATAACAAGGAGTTTTTAATCATGTGAGTAGCGTAACCGCGCAATAAGGGGACTTATACCGTTTCCTCACAAAAAATGAGAATACAATGTAAGTACCGAGATTGTACGTCTAAGATGCAAACAAGACTATTAACTCAAGAAGAGACAAAAGATGAACCGAATACACGGCGGTGAAGATGATCTTGAAATCAAGATGAAAGGACTTTTATCAATGATGCAAAAAGTGCACCCGCACACTTTAGACGTTTAACAACCCAGCCGCAAACATGGATGGGCGTAAACGGACAAAAAAGTGACGAGCACTATCTCTGATAAAAACGCACGATGTATGCACCTTTCTCACCCCGAATAATGGGTGATGAGAATGCAAGGGTACTGATCAAAATATGGACACAAGCTAAGCAACACTTGGGCAGAGCTTCACCTTTTCTGAAGACAAGAACAAAACTAAGCAAAAGTGGGATGTAGCTTAGGTCCGTGATGAAAAGACACTCAGTTCAAACTCACAAGGGTTCTTTGCCTTGTTTCAACAAACAAGGTTTAGATTCTAGATGAGCCATCACTTTGTGATGGCTTGACACAACAAGGACTAGTAAAGTGGGCTCCTTGACAAAATGGCTTTCCTAACAAGTTCTCTCAACTAGGTGTTACAATATTGTCTAAGAGCGAGGCGCGATTTACCCAAAAATTCACAATGACTAGTTTGGGAGTATCTCGGCTTTATCCCTTTTCAATTACAATGGGTAATGAATGCATCCATTGTGTACTTATACTAAGGTCGTGATATGGACAACTTGCAACTCTAACTCACAAGGCGATACTAGTCAAGTGGGTAAGCGGAGCGCTTCCTGTTTCATCCACGAGGTTACACAACGGTGGACTACTTTAGGGTTCCTGGTAACCACCCCCATTGTTGTAGCTTAAGGTGTTATGCCAAAGGGGTTATGTTCCAGTTGAGTGGATAGGGACGTACCCTTTTCTGAAACCTGCAATACAATGTTTTGAATATGGTGTGTTTTTTATCTTGCTTAGCTTAATGTGGTTTTAAGTAGCACACCATTTGGAAACCTGTAAGAACACGTGTATTAGAAGGTTTTGTGTTTTGTCTTAGCTCCTCCTTCCTTTGACAATCGTTAGGTCCTATAGACAACAAGTTTTAGTAATTTTCTGATTGTAGGTTGATGTTTTTAAGAAAGAGAGTTTTTCACTTTGCTTTTGATTCCTAAGATCACCAAAAGGCATGCAAAGGAAGAGCATACACAATGTGAAAAATTCCACTGAAATCACATGAAAGTTTTACTCCAACCTTTATAAAACAAGTGTTTTTTGAACAATTTATATGTAGTTTTGTATTGGTGTTTTTGATCTCCAAGATCGTCTTGGAAGATGTGAGGAGAGAGCATACACACTTCTACAAAAACTACTTCTAAGTCAAAAACAAAATAACACTTTAATCTATGCAAACTGAAATGTTTCAAGAAGGAACCCTGTTTTCAATTATTTAGTCTTAAAAACCTGCAGTGATGGATTAGAAAAAAAATTTGTAGACTGTAAAAATTTTCAATTTGTTAACATAGACACATGTGCGCCTATACTAACACCATCACTCCCCAACCGACGGATACATGCCCCACCTGACAGGTACTCATGTAGTCAAAAATTAATAAAACTCAAAGAAGTAAACACAGATGCTCACAATATGATGGAGACGTGCCTATATTGACATGGATGCTTAGGTTACGACGTGTACATGCCTAAGCCTAAACAGAAAACTGTAAAAATTTCTACATAGTCAAATCTTTTACACCTACACATCCAGAGAGACGTATACGCACCCCATATGATGGATACGTGTGTGTGTTTGTGTATGGGTTATTTCTGATTTTTACTCAGTCAGGGCATTTACGCCTGCACGTCCAGAGAGACGTATACACGCCCCAGATTATGGGTACGCGTGCACCTTTGTGAAGCATTTTAGTTTGAAAATGATGGGGACCTTCTAATAGGTATGTGCCTAATATGACGGGTACGCTGGGTTTCCTACGTGTATGCACCCCTTTCCGGACACCTATGCACACCATGTGAAAAACCTGCAAAAAACATTTTCAAATTTTCAAGGGCAAACAGGTTAGTTGTTAGTCAAAGTATCATATTTCTATATCAAACCCACAAAATGCATATAAATGATGGTCATTTACCTAGGGTTATAAATAAAAATGAGGAAATAATTAGTGATTTAAGTAAAAAACTTGAAAATGAACTTTGAAAAACCTAAAAGACCTCCATTAATGGGGGTGGACATAAGTGTTTCACTGGGCGTGCCAAATATGTTCAATGAAAAGTTGTAAAAGCCATGGATTTGGGGTAAGAATATCTAAAGAAACCCCAAAGGCTTTCTTAACAATCTAATCAATTGACCATGTGATAAGAAATGAACAATGTTTCCTTCTTTGCATACATTAATTTGAAATAAACATGCAAACTAAGCAAAAGAAGTTAATCTCTATTCTTTGAAAGCTTGAAATAATGAACCTAAGAGGATCTAAGCATTAAGTTTATGTGTTAAGAGAAAGACATATCCCCATTAATGGCTTCAAGGCTAATGGATCTTCCCTTTTACTCTATGTTAATGCTATGAAATACAAGATTAAATGCTTTTAGTTCAAATGAAAGAAGATGAAATACAAACTAAAGCCTAATAAAATTGTTATAACTTGTGCTAGGAAGAAGAGAGGATTCTTAGGAAATGAGGGAGGGGGTATATCCCTATATATAGTTTTTGGTTTGGAAGAAAAGGGAGATTTGGGTGCATGTGGGCCAAAGGCTAAAGTCCAAAAAGCACTTTAGCAAGTCAAAGTGTTTTGACTATGTTTAGAGGGTAATTAACCTAGGTTAGACTAATTAATCTCTCTTATAGAGTAATTAGGGTTCTGGAAGGGTTCTAAAAGGTTTAATCAATCCAACGAAGTGGATTGATCTTCTGGGGAGCTAATAGAGGCGAGCCAGAAGAGAATAAGAAGCTAATGTAGTTAGAATGAGGCTATAACTGCCTGTTTAAATGGTTTATAAGAGGACAAATGACCAAAATGGTGTCGTAGGAAGGAAGTTAGACAGGCCTAACTAGCGGTGTGCTGTCAATTTACAAAAGGAAGAATTTTTAGTGCACCATTAGAAATAATAGTGTATTGAGCAAACTACATTTAAATATTAAATGTTATTAAAAACAACAACAAAATTGGGGGGTAAGCCCCACGGTGGGTGCCAAAATTTATATGTTAAAAATATTAGGTAAAATTTAGAAACTAAAAACAAAGCAATTGCTTCCTAAATCTAATCTATTCAACAATACCTCAAATTGAGCTAGATGGAAGGGAAAAATAAATTAAATACCTTCACTTACTAAATGAAGTGCTCTGTTGATGCTTTGATGTGCTCAATATGCTGGATTGAACTTGGTTGCTTCAGATTTTGGAGACACTTGGTTAGTACCTCCCCTTGATTTGATGAAGATTTTACCTGATGAAGATGATGATAGGTTGATGATAAAATGGATTAATTGGATGAATAAAATAGAAGAGATTTGCTATGGATTTCCAAGATGTGCTCTCATGGATGATGAGAGTTCAATTTATAGTTTATGGGTGGAGGATTTAATGGCTATGATGAAGCCATGTTGGATTTGGATCAAGGGTAGAGAATGCATGTGAGAATGGAGAATTCTAGAATGGAGATTTCTAGAATTTGAGAGAAGTCTCCATTGAATTAAATATTCAATGGAGAGAGGGAGATATATTTGAATTTTTTAATATGAAAGAGGGAAATTTAGAGAGACTTCTAGAAATAGAAGCCTCTAGATTTATAGGTAAGGATGTGATTAGAATTAGAATTAGATTAGGTTAATAAATGTAGATTAGAGGTCAGGTTACATGAAAAGGCTAGGTGTAGGGATGTGTAGAGTAGGTGGTAGGTGAGATGTAGGAATATTAAATTCCTATAAAATGTTAATGAAGGATTAGAATAGGATAATAAGATATAATAATGAATTAAAGCGATTAATGTTAAAATGAGATATAATAATGATTTAAAAGGATTAATGATGGAATGGTAAATAATGATAAGGGGTAAATAAGATAAAATATTTTAATAATAATAATTAATCTTGTGATTAATTATTATATGGATGATGTTGGGATATTTGCAGGATAGATTAATCATAATTAATCATGTCAACATTTTAGATGTCTACACAACGATCCCAATCCAATGTCTTGGCAAGAGAAAAATCATCTCAAACATTGTCTAAGTGGTTTAAGTTGTCAATCTAGCTATATCCATATAGATATCACATGCTAGGTTGAAAATTATGTGTCGTTTGAGGCCTCTTCAGAGTAGTGCTGACATATGTGGTGAAAATTTTTCTCTTCAACCTAAAAAAATAACCTTGTTGTAAGGTCTTCCATCTATGGTTAGACCATTTCATATGGTTTTGCAATTGTGCAACATTTAGGGTTTGAAAGTGACTCACATTTCCAAGTAATCAAAGGGCACAAGAACTCACAAATCCATATTTTGAGTAGGTATAAAACCATATAGAAAGTTCGAGACTGTATAATTGATCCTAACATAGTTATATGGTTTCAAATTAGGGAATTTTCTAGCTATAATCTCAATAATGAAGCATCTTTGGGTTTAATACCCATAGTTTATCAATTTTGTGCACCCATATCTATCTTATTTCACTTTGTACAACTAAGTTCATCTCTCCTCTTTTGTTTTTGATCTTATAGCACATCATTATCACAAATTATAAGTATTAATGTGTTGTTTTGATATTACATGATTAATGTTAGAAGTTGATTAATCAAAATAACCCAGTGTAATAAACCTTGCATCCTTTTTATTATTATGCATCTCCATAACATTATAAAATTAATTAGGATGTAAACACCAATAACAATCAACAACCTAAAAAAGAGTAGGTTAATCAACCATTATTTCTTGCTCAACCTATGGAAAATCCTAAAAATGTTAAATAAGGAAACCCTTGTATATATTGTGGAATTGAGAACTTCAGATAATTTGAATACTATTAGTTGTGCCAACATTCAAATTTGTTCTAGAAAGAATCTACCCCAACTTTTTTCTCCAGTCATTTAATAAATAACTAGTGAAAAAAGGAGTTACAAGAGTCTCCTGAGAAACCTTCATTACATGATGAGAAATAAATCAAAATACCTGATTCCCCATCAATACCATTCTAGAAAGACTAAAAGATAAATTAATTTGCTAAAAGACTAATAAGATCATTGAATATGACCTTGTTTAAGAGCTTAAACGTCTTAGGATTGGGATAAAAATATTACGATCCATTAGGGATGTTTCTGAAATTAATAGAACCATTAAGGATTTATGTATCAAAAATCCTAGACAAAAGAAGTAATACCATAAAACCATTCAATTAGACAAAAAAACTGTTGAGTTATTGCAAGAAAACTCCTTCCTCCTAAATATGGGTATCCAATATGCCTTATTGTGACTGTCTCAATTAGATACATTAGTATACCAAATATTTTTGTAGATTTAGGTCATGTCATTATTGTTATGAATGGTGACATGATTATACCCTTGTCCTTAACCAACATATACCCAACTGCTACAATTTTACAAATGGTTGATCAAATTATTGCAAAGCCAAAGGGTTAGACCTTGAAATTGACTAAGTTTTGAGGTAAAGAAAGAGTACATGTATGTAGGGAAAGCGAGGTAGAAAAGAACTCAAGGAAAGCCACGTGCTCAGGAGAAAAGGTTAGTTTGCGCAGAAGTTGGAAATGGTTTAGCGACTCAGCTGCATTTCTAAGGTGGCATCGTAGGAAAAACACGTGAAGGTTTGAGTAGGCGTGATGAGTGGATAAGGTGTCAGCCTGGAGTCTTGGAGCTCAAGGAAAGAATATTCCATGAAGGGAATATTCCAAAGGAGGATCATTACCATTAGTGGAGGATTTTGCAAGCTAGCATAAGCACTCGAGCATGGAGGAGCAACATTTCCACCTAGTATGAGATCTACTCGTATGGATGAAGCTATGGAGGTGAAGGAAAGATCCAGAATTCTATTTAAAGGAGTGCTTTGGGTCTGAAATAAGAGAGGTTTTAAAGGTAATGAAGTGTTGCAAGAATGTTATGGGGAAAAGGGGGGTTGTGATGTTGGGGTCATTTCCATTGTTGTGGTAGGTTGATGTTGTTATTGTTAGTGCTAGAGAGAGGCTAGGAAAGGATGATGCTATGCATATATGTAGGCACGCTCAGGTCTGAAACCTAGAGTTGAGATGGAAGAACATAGTTAGGGACCTCTCTATGTAGAGTAGTTTTATAGGGTTGGGATGTTATTCCTTGATGTATATGGTTTGATATGACCCTTTTTGATGTAATATGGCTACTGTAAATGATTATAATCAATATATGAATCTTTGTTCCAAATATATGTGTTTATAGACCAAACCCTAGTGTGTTTTCATGTTATACTTGGTTCAGATCTGATTCTATTATGTCGTTGTGATGTTTATGTTTATCTCATGGTGCATTTGTGCTTAGATCTAGTTCCACTACCTCTGTATTAGATTACATGCATGTTTCTGTTCTCTGCAAACCATTCCTCCATTAATGGTGAATCATTCTTACAAGGCTCACATAAAAGAGGGGCTTGCACCCATGCGTGCCTCAGGTGAGCACCCCAACTTATGTTGGGTGATAGGCCAACATGCTTGGGGTTAAAAGAGGAGTTAGAGGTAAACAATGACTACATTTTGGTTCTATTGTCGAGACATCTTTTGAAGCTGTTGTAAGAATGGTGTATGATGACATAATGCTTGACCTTGGACAACATTGAGGCTTGGCTTAAAATCATGAAGGATGAGTTTTTATCAGTGATTTAATATTGGATCTGAGTTTGATGCATGTAAATGGGTGGAGGAGAACCTATATCATGAGCTCTATGAGACATTCTTCTGACTGTTTCCTAGTAGAGTTGTATGAATGGCTCTCAACATATGCATCAAGGATGAGTTGGTACTATAGACCTCATGTTTGGACCCAGGAGGAATATCAAGTGGTTGTATAGATGCTTGATTTGACCTAGAATCATGTTGTTGATCACTGGTGGAAAGGTGTGTTAACCAGCTATACATTGGAATACAATATCTACATATTCTTTCCCAGAGATTGCTGAGTTTGAGTTCTTAAGGGAGCCAAGAGGATCATTCTTGTGTGTTATACCATTAGCCATCAAGATCTTGATTATCACTTTGAGTTTGGAAGCATTTCCTATGGCTGGCTAAACTCTCACTAGGCGTGGGGCATGGAAGCTATGGTGTGGTGGAGATGGAAGACCTTGCGGTGGAATTAGATAGAGAGAAGAGGTGGATCAAGTACAATGAAGCATGAGAAAGGGAGTTGGCGAGACAATGCAAAGTTTCTGGTGTGATGGAATTATGGAGGTAGACATTGTAGGAAGGATTTGAGGTTTCATGTGGAGGGTGTGGAACCTGAGCAAGTTTGTGTTACCCCATCTTAGAAAGCATGGGAGAAAAACCCCCTCAACTTCTAGAGAGAGCTCATCATGTGAAGGAAGAAGAAGAGTCGTAGGCACGCATCTTGACCCACATAGTGACCAAACCCTTGTGCTTAGTTTTCCAGTTCTTGAGGAAAGTTTTATTCCAGTTGGCATTGGTCTTGGTAGTCGAATGACACCTAGGAGGTATAATTTTTTATTTAGTACATCTATGGCCGCACAGACTTTCCCTGTGTTTGGAGGCATATTTTCTGCACATCATTTGGGAAAAGTTGGGGTACACAAAGTTTGGGCATCATGTCTGGAAGTGGTTTGACATCACAGACTGTCAGTGCACACAGTTTAGTGCACGATAGTAGGGACTCAGGGTGTAAATGCTTCAGGACCCTTACCTGCTATGAGAGGAGGATCAGGTGGGTCCGGGGTATAGGAGCTAGTGGATCTAGTGGATCAGTGGTGGAGGAAACACAGAGAGGAAATCAAGGTCTTAGATCTGGCAGACAAGGGCCTCAGCCACCTCAACAAGGTGTTTTATGAGATGTCACTCCACTTACCTGATTAAAAGGGTGTTGAGGATGCTGCAGAGCATGTCCATAAATATGAATTGTTATGGTGTGCTAAGGGGATCACTGCCCTAGAGTGGAAAGTAAGTCAATTTGTAACTACATTGCAAGGGTGCACACATAGCTGGTACCAAAAGTATGACCCCCATCAGACGGTGGTGGATTATACCATGTTGCGTGATGAATTCTTGGATAGAGTTCCACATTCCTGAGTTCAAATAGAAGAGCATCAATGCATGTTGAAGGAAATCTAACAAGGTATGGTGGAAGAGCGTGTGGGAGTATGACACGCATTTTAAGACTCTCCTGTCAAAGTTATCCTATGATATCCATCCATCCCAGCATGCACAATGGTCCATTGGGGGCTTGATCATGCCCTTCAGGTGAGCCCTTTCACACAAAAAATTTCATGGATCCACATGAGGCCTTGGAGGTTGCTTTGCATGTTGAGGCCATGGGGAGTGTTGAAATTGGCATGAGTCCATTTTTGGAAGCTCATATTGCTTCCATGGCTAAACAACTTGAGAAGTTGTCTGTGAATTTAGGCTCATGAAACATGCGGTGGACTTTGGTGCATGGATTGTGAAGTGGAGGGGCACATGAAGGATAATTTCCCTCGAAGATCAGTACGTGCCATATCATTGGATTGTGAGATCTATCATGGAGATCATGATCCTAGTAGATGTCCTTTGTTGTAATTGCACTGCAGAAAAATGTGTCCTCCTATTGTAAAATTTGCACATCCACTACTCACGATACGAAGGACTTCTGATTGATAGACCAAATCCATGATGTCATTGATCTCGGTGTGCACCATACTAGCATTGGGAGTAGTTCTAAGGCCAAGGATCATCAGTATGAAGGGTGCATGTGGATGGAGGAGGTCAAGGAAGAGGTTTTCATAGAGGCTTCAGAGGTCGTAATGGTCATGGAGGAAGAGGTGACTTTCCCCATGGGACCTGTTACAATTGTGGATCAACTGAACACTACAAGCGTGAGTGCCCCAATTTGTTGCAGTGTCTCATGGTGCGGGAAGAAGCACAAGTATGAAGAATTCCCATAGTTTTATGACCACATGAACAAGAACCAAAAGAAGGAAAAAGGTGCAAGGATGGTGAGTGTAAAGAGGACCGACCCATAATGGATGTTGAGGGTAGCACTTAACTCCGAGCTAGAGCCTGTTTTGGTCACTACACACGCTGAGGCTGCACATGCACCTATGAGAGGTACCAAAGCAGAGGCCTCTTATCACAAGAGAAGAAGTGTTACATGGGAAATATCTTGATCCTACCCACCAGAAGGAGGTGTACCAAGAAACCATGGAGGTGATTAGGAGTTTGCTAAGGAGAAATTCAGTGTCTGAAGGAACAATCACACAAGTTGGAGTAGAAGAAGAGCACTGAGGTTCCTCAACAGGATATGGATGAGGTTAGGGAAGTGTGTCAGATACTGTGGTAGGAGAAAATTATTCCTCTATTTGGGAGAATGGCTGAGAGGAAAGGTACCTGCATGCTAGAGGAGATTGTGAGAGACAAGTCCTACATGCTAACCTACCTCCTCACAACATTGATTATGATAAGGAGATCACATTGAATGCAGTTGTTGATGGGTGGCTCCTAAGTAATATATTGATTGACATAGGTCGTGAAGGTCAATGTCCTTACTCTAGATGCATGGAATCAAATGGGGAGGACCCCATTGCAGCCATCTTTGAATGTGTTGTACATGGATAACAGGACAAAGGCCATGCCTCTTGGAGTGTTGAAGGGTGCATCCATAACTATTCAAGGGGCAAAGTTTACTGGAGATTTTGAATTTCTAGAGCTTGTTGAGGCTGATAGTTTCCCAACATTGCTTGGGAACCCCTGGTGTTACATGAATAACACTGACCTACATTTCAATAAGGGGTATATCAACTTTGAAAACAAGAAGGAGCACGTGATTATCCCACTAACTGATGGAAGGTCTGCACCTTATGTGTAAACCTTAGGAGAAGAATACCTAGATAGAATCTATGTGCAAACTATCAGGGACCCCAATGTCATTCATCCATCAAGGGAAGGAGCATTCATTGGGAAGACACTCAGTCTATAAGTGACACAACTAGTATTGCATGTGATAATTGGGTGCATGGGACATACGAGTTGGTTGGAAGGCATCTGAAGGATACTGAGATTTGAGTTGTTAGAGCATGCTCAATGAGGCACTCTGGAGGAAGGCAGTTGCCACAATACACTGGGGAGGAAAACCCTGATGTCTTTCTATGTGAAATGGAGATCTAATGGAAGTGTCAAGTGGAGAGAAGGAATATTCTTACCTATACCTTGTGTGGAATAGACACATTGGTGGGTGACCCATTGAGACAATCTTTTAGAATGACGCGAGCTGAGAATCACCCTCTCTGTAAGGTTTCTCTGAAGCAATGCACCATCTCAAATTTGTGACTATGATGGGAAGGGATCCACCTCATGCCATGTTCAGGATTGTGAGAAGACTTGGATGGGAGGCATGGAAGCTTTACCTCCTTCCCTATGGGTGCAAAAATTTTATTCCACCTTGCAGGGTTTTACGCATACCTGGTACATCCATTCGGAGTTACATCATCAGATGGGAATTGGCAGGAGATGAGGATGGGTATCATCCAGAATTTTGAGTACCAATCCCCTAAGCAATCAGTGAATGAGACATTGCAGGTAGTCAAGCACCTTACCTTGGGAGATTGTGCTATGGCCGAGGACTGAATTTTGGATTTGATAGGAGAACCTGAGTTGGGGGTGCACTTCATTGAAGAAGAAGTGGAAGAATTACAACTTGAGCATGCTTGCATGGAGAAAGAAAAGGGTAAGTTGGTGTACCTAGTGGATGGTGAGGAGATGGAAAATTTGGATGTTGACCATATTCATAGGTACGCGTGAAGTATTGGAAAAAGCAAATGAGAAAGTGTGCGCCTACCATGAACCCTTGAAAACAAAGAAGGTTAACATTGGTACTGAAGTAGAGCCCAAGGAAGTTGTTATTGGAGACTACTAGACAGACCAAGAGGTTTCGAAAGTGGTTGAACTACTACATGATTTCCAAGATTTGTTTCTGCGCATGGGTACCATGAATTAAAGGGAGTTCATCCTTCATTGGGTGAAATGAGAATCAAGTTGAAATAAGGTGTGCCCCATCTAGAAAAGGCCCTATAGGATGAACCCAAATTAGCACGTAAAGGTTAAGGAGGAAATTGATAAGATGATACAATCTGGGATCATTGAAGCCATTGAGGAATTTGAATGGGTGAGCCCAATGGTCATTAGTATAAAAAAAGGATGGAATAATAAGGATATGTGTAGACTATAGGGATCTCAATGCTGCATGTGTCATAAACCCTTTCCCAACCCCATTTACTGAAGAGATTCTAGAAGGTGTAGTTGGGAAAGATATCTATTCTTTTACAGATGGGTTCTTAAGTTATCACCAGGTGAGAATTGCAAAGGAAGACCAGGAGAAAAAAAACTTTCACCACTGAATGGGGAATTTTTCTTATATGGTCATGCCATTTGGATTGAAGAACGCACCTGATTGTTGTGTTTTCATGCATTATTGTGAAGGCCTTTCAATACTTCATCCATAAATTTCTGTAAGTTTACCTTAGATGACTGGATGGTGTATGGGTTAGTCAAAGATCATTGTGACAATTTATGGTTGATTTTTGAAAGATGCAGACAGTTGAGCATCTCCCTGAATATTAAGAAATGTGTTTTTTACAACTCCTTTTGGCACATTTTTGGGACACATTATTTGCAAGGAAGGCTTATTGGAAGACCCCGTAAAAGTTGTTGTTATAGTAGGATTGGAGGAGCCTACCAGTCAAAGCACATTGCGGGGTTTCCTAGGGCATATAGGGTACTACAAGAAATTCATTGAGGGATATGCCTAGATTTTCACACCCTTGGAAGAGTTATTGAAACATAAAAGTAAGTTCTATTGGGGAGAGGTGCAACAGGTGGCTTTTGACACCTTAAAGGAGAAACTTACTACTATGCCCATTTTGCACTTTCCCTCTTAGGAAAGGCCTTTTCACGTTCACGTAGATGCATCAAGTATGGTGATTGGAGTGGTCTTAGCATAGCCTGGAGAGGGGATTGTTGACCATCCCTTGTGTTTTTCTATTAGGAAGTTAACTCCAACAGAACAAAATTATACCACCATGGAGCTTGAGGCATTGTCTATGATCTATGCACTGCATAAGTTCAGGAAGTACTTTTTGGCCACTCCATTTATCTTTTACACAGATCATATGACACTTAAATACTTGGTGACCAAGTCTGTCTTGCAAGGGTGCATATGTCTGTGGATTTTGTTGTTTCAGGAGTTCAACTTTTCGGTCATAGTAAAATTGGGTAAAAGTAATCTGGGACCTGACCATCTATCACGAATTAACTCAAGCAAGGACGCACAAAGCATCAAGGATATAATTCAAAATGCATAATTTTTTAGATTATAGTATGCACCCCTTTGACTTAGAGGATATTGTTGTTTTCCTACAGACGGGTGTGGCACTAGAAGGAATGAAGACCTTGGAGAAAAAATAGTTGGCTATACGTATCGTGCCCTATATGTTGATCGGGAGGAGACCTGTACAAGTTAGGTCGAGATGGGATCTTGCGGAGATGTGTGTTAGAGCATGAATGTTCCACAATCATGGAAGAAGCTCATGGTGGCATTACAGGAGGTCACTATGCTGGGAATACAACTGCGCGTAAGATCCTATTGATAGGCCTTTAGTGGGAAACAATTTATGAGGATTGTATAGAGTATTGCAAGGCTTGTGATTATTGCCAATGCCTTGATAAACTATGGGTGGAGAGATGAAATGCCATTAAGACTTATTACTAGTGTAGAGCCATTTGAAAAATGGGCAATTGACTTTGTGGGCCCTACTTCCCCAGTGGCACGTAGGACAGGTTCACGCTACATTATCACTTGCAAAGACTATCTTACAAGATGGGCAGAAGCAGCGCCTACAAAGAATTGCTCAGCAGCTATGGCAGCTAAGTTTTTATGGGAGAATATAATCAGCAGATATGGATTTCTATTGAGCTTAACGAGTGATAGGGGTACACATTTCTTAAATGAGACTCTTCGAATCTTGTTGGCAGAATTCATGGTGGTGCATCACAAAACTATGCCATATTACCCTCAGGATAATGGAACTGCTAATGCATTTAAAAAGATATGAAGTCACACATTGACTAATATTTCTAATGTTGGAAGGAGGGACTAGGATGAAAAAGTATCTGTAGTGTTATGGGAATATTACACGAATTATACAAAATGTTGAACAAGGTCATACCTTTTCAATTGGTGATTTGCGTAGAGGCAATTCTACTTGTGGAATTCATGTTTCCATCCCTACATATTACATGCACAAGAGGATTGGCCCAATGAATAAGCATTAGAGGAGCGCATTGATAAACTTATGGAGTTGGATAAGAGGTGAGTCATTTCCAGATGGAGTAAGAGGACAGAGAAAACATGACAGAAGGCATGACATGATCGTCATATTAAAAAAAAAATTTAAGGTTGGGTAGATGGTCTTGTCGTATGATTCTAAAATTTGTGTGCCACCTCAGGAAGCTCAAGTTGCATTGGTTGGGACCATACACTATCACTTACATACTTGATCCAGGTGATTTCCAGTTACAAGCGTTGGATGACACACGGTTGCCCCGGTTTCTTCAACGGTAGTAGGTTGAAGCCCTACTATAAATAAGTCTTCAGTGTCCTTGTAAATAAGGAAGTATTGTCATGTAGCATAGGATTTCCCTTAATGCAATTTCCTTACTATGTTTTTCCCTTCTTTGTCACTTTGTCTTGTCTTTTCGTTTTGTTGTGGGTGCATTTGCACACCAGTAGCCAGTTACATTTTGAAAGGGTTTTTATGCGTAGAGGACCACACATCTGTTTAGTGTGGGGTAGGTGTCAAAGGAGAGTCTCTGTGAAGAGCCTGGTAAGAAGCAAGTGTTGAAAATGATGTGGATTGGCAGCCCTAAGGAGAAGCGTGTGGGTTCGGAGGAGCACATCTTGAGGACGGGTTAGAGTTGCAAAGACCAAACCCAAAAAAATGCTAATAATCAAATCATAATAATTTATTGTCATAATACATTTACATATTACACACACACACACACATATAATTCCCTATATTTTAGGATGTAGGTACAACTACACCTCCATGAATATCTCTCCCAAACTATATACATGCGAGTGGTTAAACTCATACAATAATATTTGTTATAGTTGTTTAATATAACAACTTATAACAAATATTCACTAACTTACCATTTACATAATAATTACCAATGTAATTATTAATTTACTCACATATTTACTACCACAAATTAAGATGATAATAATTACTCTCATAATTATTATTTAAACACACATATATGTGGAACACTAACTATGGATTTCCTAACATTCCCCCCCCTTAGTGCGAACATGGGGAAAAACCTGCCTTATACTTGCACTTGCTCATGATCTTGTGATTTTCACAGGATGATCACAAACCTCGAGGATGGTTTTGCAAATGATTTACCAAAAACTGAGAATGGTGGTTTTGTAATTGGTTTACCACAAACCAAAAAGTGATGGTTTTGTGAATGGACTAACACACAACAACCAAGAATGGTGGTTTTGTTATTGGTTTACCACAAACCACAAATGAAGGTTTTCAAGTGGTTTACCTACAACCATATCATGATATGCCAAGTAATATTCTTAGCCCTCATCACATCTCACTGTAGGGAATAACATAGGAAATTCTACTGAAATCTACTGCTCATACATACATAGAAAAGGCTGACATAATGGAAATGGAACATTGGATCATGTTCCCCCCCCTCAATGTGAAATTTCCACTTATTGAAAACATGAACACTGCAAATTGAATCAAACACACAACTAAAAAAAATGCCACCAAATCATCTGTGTGGCCCCATCGTTGGCGATTGACGAGAGGTCGTTGAAATACCTCCAACCTCCATTTGCCTCCATACTCCAGTGTCATACTGCTAGGTTAGCTATATTTGATCACATAGCTTAAGAAGAATCCCCCACAAATTAGACGTCGCATTCTAGTGATAATGTGTCCTTTACAATTTTTGATGTTTGACATTTATTACTCAATAAGGCTAAAAAAGGGGTACAAAAAAGAGGGTATTTTTTGAACTTGGAATTTTTCAATGAAATTGAAACCAATGTGATGGGGATGAAAAAACAAGCACTTTTGTAAAAATTGGCACTCTATTTTGAGTTACCGTGCAAAAGTTATTAAGGTATTTAATTTCTCGTAAAAAAGACCCAATTTAATTAAAATTGGCTCAACCGATTAATAATTTGCTCAAGATGGAGAGAAAATTTATCATGTGACCACTCTCTTTGGAATCGAGAGGAAATGTAGATTCCAAAAAATGTTTATAAACCTCAAGAATTGGAGCCAAAAAAGTATTAATTTGGCCAAAAATGTATTATTTTCCCTCAATTTGCAATTATTTAAGCAAAAACTATAGAAAAAAATAAATATTTTCAAACTATAGTTTTGCAAAACTCTAAAATAATTAGCCAATCAGAAATGGTTGTGGGAAGGCAAGAAACTCGCGGCTAATTTTTGAAGTGACCAACAATGATTTGTTCATAACTTGAGAAACAGAGCTCCCGATTTGAAAATTGTTTAATGCGTCGGAAAGCTTATTTCCAGAGCTTTGCAATGGTACTCATTTTGTTTTATTTCATTGCATGATATGAAAGCTGTTATTGATTGAGTTTGACGCCTAAACTGGCTAAAAAAATCAAGCTTTGTTTTAACAGCTACAAGAAGTTATACGTGGCCAAATCCTTGTTTTGACTGCTAGAGATAAGAATGCACAACACTAAATATATGGCCAAGATAGAGGAGACAAAGTTTCAGGAAACAACAATATTCCAAAATCAATGAATAGAAATGCATACACAATAGCAATTACAACACTGTTCCCGTAGTTACACTCAAAAAAACCATCACTGAGAGAGGATTAAAACGCTGCACTGATACCAAATCTTGAGGAAGGGTCAGAGTTGCAGAGATCAACACCCAAAAAAATGCTAATAATCAAATAATAATAATTTGTTCTCATAATACATTTACATATTGCAATACTTATATATGTATAGGAATATAACTCCAATATTTTAGGATGTAGGTATAACTGCACCTCCACAAATATCTCTCCCAAACTCTATACACATGAGTGGTTAAGCTCATACAACAATATTTGTTATAGTTGTTTAATATAACAACTTATAACAAATATTTACTAAACTTACCATTTACATAATAATTACCAATGTAATTATTATTTACTCACATATTTACTACCACAAATCAAGATGATAATAATTACTCTCGTAATTAATATTTAAACACACATATATGTGGAGCACTAAACTATGGATTTCCTAACAGTGCACGTAGCATAAGTGTATGTGGGTGGAGATTGGTGTCAAAAATATTTATAAAAACCATGTGCAAGGATAAAAGCGCAGAGCAACATGAGGTAGGGCGGGTGACAAGGACTAGGTTTGATTGATGCAGTCTCTCGCGCCAGAAGGTTGCGAGGGTTTGGCACAAGATTAGGCACGGAGGAAAAGTGTTGGACAAAACATGTGGAAGGATGGCATTGGAAAAAGAAGACTTTAATGCAGTTGTACATTAGTAGGTGGCATTGGGAGTTTGTGCGGGAAAAGAAAAAATCTATAAATAGAAGGTCAAGGTAAGTTATTTCTTTTTACCTTGTGTTTTTTGTTAAAGCTCTTACGAACTAGGGCATCCTTATGAAAATAAATTTATGGAGATTTACCGTGTGTAGCGGAAGATTTAGTAGAGTTGTGAACTAGAGTGGAAAGGGAGTACATGGGCGTGAGCGAAAAAGGTTGTTTGGAGGATTCCCATGGATTTTACGTTGTCTTATAGAAGGAGAGATTTCCAAGTTAGGGTTAGCAGAGCTAGGGCACATGTTGTGGAGGAATTTCACAGAGGAGTGAAGCTAAGGGATTGAGTAGAGTTGAAGCAAGAAGAAAGGAAGAACTTACAAATAATGGACGAGGAAACTGGCACCAAGGAAGGGATCGAACACTTCACCTAAGAAGGGAAAGGGTAAAGGTAAGGGAAACCTAGTCACTTACACTAGTTTCAATGAAGAGTGGTACGTGGAGATGCAATACCCCAATGGCATTCTATCAGAGATGGAATGGGTGTCTCATGTGCAGAAGATGGATGTCAACTATTATAACCATAGGACAAGCACCGTGGAGAAGGAAATGGCGTTGAAATTAGTTCACCTGACGGGAGAGAGGAAATTGAATGATAAGTTTGTTTATGATGACTCGATAAAAACCACATTGGAGAGGGTTGGACTCTTGCAACTCTATGAGTTACCATATTTATGTAAACCTGACATGTTGTACTAGTGGTTGATGTTGCGAGTGTGTGAGGATTATTTTTACTTCACATGAAGGAGAATGTGCTTGACTTCCCAATTGATTTCTACGTACAACTGGACTTATATGCATGGGAGAGTCATTAGATGATGACTTGGGTGACAAGGATGCAATCAAGGAAACAACCGCATAATATGAATAAAAGAAGGGTTTGCGCTACTTTGATATCACCAAGATCACCAACCCATTTATGAAGATGGCTACACACTTGCTAATGAATTTCAATGGACAAGAGTGTTGGATGCAAGTAGACAAGAGGTGGTTGTATGTTTGTAAGAAAATTTTAGAAGGGACAACATACAACCTCTCGGCCTTCATTACAAAGGATATCATAGATGTCACGCATGATGGGGACAAGATCATGTATAGTAATGTCATTCTTACCATTGTTTTTTCAGAGATTGGAGTGTCTGATGGGCCAAATAGCTATGTCTGGGAGTACTCTAATGAGGACCCTTCCCCCGCGAAGAGGTTTGAAGGATACACTTGTGACACAAAGACTACTACACATGAGGCATTCTTAGAGAAGTGGTACAAGAGAATGCATGATGCATTTTGGGGAAGAATATAGAATCCCTGAGAAGCCACTAGCCCTAGTGCATACTGAGGTTGAGTTCGCAGTATACCAACACTTCTGCGTAAGAAGATTTACTTTGGCATATGGCTTTAAAATCCCATAATGTAAATTATCATTTGCCTTCACAATGTAATATTTTCAGAGCACCGTCAACAGGTTCAAGGAGGATAAGAAACTTAGATTTTATCTATGTGAGGTAGAACAAGAGTACCGCGCAGTACGCACCATGTTGGTATACCCTATGAAACACGTGTATGTGGAGAAGTATGTCTCCCATGACATATATATGGTGAATCTCGTGTCAATACCTATTGCAAGAAAAATGGAGGCAAGGGTGTATATAACACCTAAGTCCCAAGTTCAAGAAGGTCACATACATCGAGGATGATGTATCCATTCCCGAGGACCCTCCCATGAAGAAAAGGAAAAAGAGAGAAAGGAAAGAGACTACAACAAACAGGGCGCCGAGCATGCCTATAGTTCAGACCACAGTAGCACAGGAGTCAGGGCACTAGCCCAAGTACCTACACAAGGAGGAAGAAATCTCTTGTTAAGGATAAGTTACCAGAAAAATAAGAGTCTCTTGTGTTAGAGGAGCCACTAGTAAAGAAGAAGCAGAAGATGGCACAAAGTTTAGACTCTGAGAAGACAAAAAGTACAAAAGGATGATGACTCCGAAGAGAAGAATGAAGAGTGTGATGAATGTAAACGTCCCCCCTGTGCATGATATAAATGAATCTGATGAGGAGCATAATGATTATGAGGAAGGAACTCATGATGTGGGAGGAAGTGAAGAAGAAGCAGGGACTAGTGCGCAGAAGAGCCCACACCTGTCCAGAGGACAATTAGAGGATATAATGGAAAGGGAAGTGGAAAGAATCATTCAGAACTTGGTGGAGGAGGAAGTGGATCACAACACTGAGGAGGTATTGAAGGAAACAAAGGAAGAAAGAAAGGAGTATGGTAGCATGGGTGAAGATCCCATCTTGGCAGTGAGCTTCCCGACGACAACGTGCACCGGTGGCAAGGGTGTGACTACGGCACAAAGACACATGACTTATGTCAATGACCCTAACAAAGTCCTTCACACGCGCTTCTAGAGCATAGTACTGATAGATCAACTCTTTTTTTGGTTGTCGTTTGATAGTGGTAGCTTGTACACATGCACCAGGAAGATGTTGTCATGGACTTTCGAGTCTCATGTTGATGAGCCCGAGTTTGAAGTTGGTGTAAATGCGATAATAGAAATAGATAACCTCAGTGAAGTGAATCCTATTTTGGATACTCAGCGGTTAATGGATGAACATGTATGTAACGTGCTCAACAAGGTATCGGTGGAAGTAGAGGCATGGTTATTTGGGAGGAATAACAGAATCAAATCCCTGGAGGATGAATTGGAGGAGAAGAATAAGGAGATAATTAAGAGAGACTGGAAGATAAAAGGGAAGGAGTCCATAATAGTGTAGCTGAAGGCTGTGTTGAGAGATGGGAAAGTGAAAGTGTGTGAGGCATATAATAAGGCAAAGACTATCTTAGATTCCATCATTCTAGCACACCCCAGATTTGGCCCCTCAAGAGAAAAATTATGAGTCAACTTTTCACTACTTGAAGGATTTGATGTGCTTGATCACAATGGAGAAGCAACCACTTGTGTTGGAGTTAGCAGAGGAAGTTTTGGTGCGACAGAAGGCCGAGGAGAAATCCAAGATTGAGGAAACCTTAACTCAGTACTCTGAGCTCCTTACCTCAGTAAAAATCATGATGCACATGGCCGAAGTTTTCTATGATAATTGTGGGGATAGGGATAAGGTGATAGCTATATTGGTTGCTACTCATGAGGCGGACCTGAAGGATTTCCAGGAGAAGAACAAGAATAACAGGTCAAAATGGGATAAAATAATTATGGAGGTCGAGAAGAAGTCTGAGGAGATTGAAGGCCTAAGGTTCTCAATTAAAATAAAGTGAAAGATCTGTATCCCCATGTCACTCACAGGATGGACGCATTGAGTGACCTTAACAAGTAAATGGAAAATATTGTTGATACACTGAAGGCTAAGGGCGAGGAGTTATCATTTGATGAAGTCAATGCATTGATAAGGGATTTGTTTTCAACAAACATAGAATGAGGTGGATGCCTGGAGTAAGATTGAAGTAGGCTCGAATAAAGACTTCCCAATTATTCTTCAACAGTGATGAAATTCTTTCATTCTTTGGCGTAAGCCAAAAGTATGTTATTCTTTCCTCCCATTCTTTATTATCTACAGAAGATTAGGTTATTTCTGAGGACGGACAAATTTTTTAGTGTGGGGGTGATGTTAGACCCCTAAATTGACTAAGTCCCAAGGTAGAGCAAGAGCGTGCGTGCGCAGGGCAAGTAAGGTAGAAAAGTGACCAAATAAAGACGCGCAGGAGAAAAGGCTAGCACATTGAAGCATGAAAGGGTTTAGGGACTTAGCTACCTTTATAAGGTGGAATTGTAAGAAAAACACATGAAGGCTCGAGTAGGCGTGATAAGTGGATAAGGTGCAAACCTCCAGTCTTGGAGGCTCAAGGAAAGAATATTCTACGTAGTGAATATTCCAAAGGAGGATCATTATAGTTAGTGGAGGCTCTTGCAAGATGGCATAAACACTCGTGTATGGAGGAGCACGTTTCCACCTAGATTTGCTTGTGGGTGAAACTATGGTGGTGAAGGAAAGATCCAGATTCTATTTAAAGGAGTGCTTGGGTCCAAAACAAGAGAGGCTTTAGAGGTAAAAAAGTGTTGCAAGAATGTTGTGGGATAAAGGGGTTGCGATGCTGGGGGTTTCCATTGTTGTGGTAGGTATATGCTAATGTTGTTAGTGATAGAGAGAGGCTAGGAAAGGATGATGTTATGCATAGATGTAAGCACTCGGGTCTAAAACTATAGTTGAGATGGAAGAACATAGCTAGGGCTCTTTTTGCATAGTAGTTTTGTAGGGTTGGGATGTTATTCCTTGATATATATGGTTTGATATGACCCTTTTTGATGTAATATGGCTATTGTAAATGATTATAATCAATATATGAAGTTTTGTTCCAAATATCTGTGCTTATAGACCAAACCCTAGTGTGTTTTTCATGTTATACTTGGTTTAGATATGATTCTATTATGTCATTGTGATGTTTATGTTTATTTCATGGTGCATTTGTGTTTAGATATAATTCCACTACCTCTGTATTAGATTACATGCATGTTTCTATTTTGAAAACCATTCCTCCATTAATGGCAAAGAATTCTTACAAGGATCACATAAAAGAGGGGATCGACACCCGCATGTGCCTCGAGTGAGTGCTTTGCTTATGTTGGGTGATAGACCGACATGCTTGGGGTATAAAAGAGGAGTTAGAGGTAAATAGTGACTACACAAAGGAAATTTCTGTATAGTCCCATGAAAAACCTTGTTTCAATATAGGTAACCTCGCTTTGGGAAGATGAAACTAATGAAGCTGACATTAGAGAGATTTTATTATTTTTTGGAAGTATCACAATCCAAAAACATATGAATGAATTAAGTGAGTATCACAAGGAAGAGTATGACACTCAACAATAGACCTTAACATCCTCTCATTTCCCTTACTGTTCCTTTAAACAATACATAATAACCTTGTATCTGTTACAACCGCACATATGTCCATTAAACTCACTACCGAGTTAATTTCCTTCAATTAACTCAATCCACCTAGAAACTAAGAAAATTTCAATACAAACAAGAAAACTATAAATATCAATAGCTGGTTGAAAAATGAGGAAGAGTCCAAGTTGTTTACATTTTTGCAACCCCAATCATATTTTTTCCTTAGAAATATAGTGACATGAGAGAAATTCATTCTCGTGTTTACACGCACGATATATATATATACACATACATAAAATGTGAAACCTATCACACAACCTCAGTCTAAAATAAACCATGTGCTTAAAGACATTGTCAAAATAGGAATAGAATTTTTTTTATAAGTAGGATTCATATACCCCATCTTAGACAACCAATGAGCGTCTTACTTAGTCACAACACCAAAGAAAAATGGAAAGTGGAGAGTTTGTATAGATTATAGGGAGCTAAACAAAACAACATGGATGGTTTGCTTCCCTTTACCTTTTGTTGATATATTTCTAGATAGTTTGGCAAGAAAGAAAATTTTCTCCTATCTAGGTAGTTTTATCGGTTATAACCAAATTAAATTAGTATGAGAGGACCAAGACAAAACAACATTTACTTGTCCTTAGGGTACATTTTCATAAAAATTATTTCCCTTTGGACTGTGCAATGTACCTACTACATTTCAATGAGAAATGATAGTTATCTTTGTAGAATTAACTAATGAGTGTGTGGAGATATATCTGGATGGTTTTATAGTTAATAGAAGCCACTTTGATGAAGCTTTGACTAAACTAGATAAAAGTTCTTAGAAGATATGAAAAAGACTAGTTATCACTAAATCATGTGAAATAATTGATCTTGGTAGATCAATGAATAAGTCTTGGGACATCACACCTCATGTGAAGGAATCAAAGTAAATCCCAAGAAAGTAGAAGTGATTAAAAAATTTTCCCTGCCTACAACCCAAACTGATGTAAGAAGTTATTTAGGAAATTTTGGTTTTTGCAGAAGGTTTATAAAGGACTTTAGTAAAATAATAACACCTATGTTCTCCTTGATTACTAAGGATTGTGAATTTTTATGGACTTATGAATGTCAACAATCCTTTGCAACCATAAAGGAAAAGCTTGTTTCTGCCCCAATATTGAGAGGACCAAATTGGAAGCTCCTTTTTTATATTCAAACTGATGCATCCAATAAAGTCATAAGAGTTGTTATTAGTCGAAAGAGTAAGGGGAAGAAATGTATGCTATTAATTGCATCAAAGAATATGACACCAACTAAACAAAATTACACCACTACTGAAAAATAATTTGTTATTGTAATCTATACTATAAACACATTCCACCATTATATTACTAGTTATGAAGAAATAGTGTACAAAAATAATGGTGTTATTAAATATTTAATGAATAAAATGGTGGTCCATGGCATAATTATTAGACGGTTATTACTCCCACAATAATTTAATGTTATAATAGTTGACAAACCTAAAAAAGATAGTGTGGTTGTATATTTTATGTTAAGAATAACTATGAAAAGTGATACTGAATCAGTGGGGGTGAATTTACTAATGAACATCTATTTGTCATTTCTGGTACATCTCCATGGATTTACTGACATGGCCAACTATCTGTCCATAAGGAAGTTCCCATTTACCTTAACTTCTAAGTAGAGGAAACATATTATGAAAGACAATTAAATGTTTAAATGGGTTAGTGGGATATTGTTTAAATGTGGTCCCAATTTTGTGTTATACAGGTGTATTAGAGATGATGAAACTTATGACATCCTATGGGCTTGTCATGAAAAACCATTAGGATTCTAGTACTAAGCTCTGAGGGCTATTAAAAAAGTCTTAGGTGTTGAATATTATTGTCCCTCCTTGCACAAAGATGTAAAAAGGTATGTATGACAATGTGACCAATGCTAAAGAATGGTAAAACCAATTCTTTCCAATGAAATTCTACTTCATCCTTAAGTGGTCTTGGAATCCTTTAAAAAATTAGGATCATATTTCATTGGTCCTATTGATCCAACATCGCAAGAGAAATAATATATACTGGTATGTGAAAATTATGTTACCAAATGGGCTAAAGTTCAAGCTTTGCAATTTTCATGAGATGATAAGGTAGTTGATTTCAAAAATGACATTTTTTCTGAGATTTGGAACACCTAGGTCTATAGTTTAATATCAAGGGCCACATTTTTTGTCTAATGTGATCTACACATTTTTGGAGTTTTATTAAATTAGGCATCAAAACTATTCACCTTATCATCCTTGATCAAATGGGAAAGTATAAGTCACCTCCAAAAAGTTGTAGAATATTTTAACCAAAATAATTGCCATCAACATGATGGATTGGGTACTCAAATTTCTAGAAGCATTATGGGCATATAATAAAACCCAAAAATAAACCACTAAATTCTCTCCATATGAGATAGTATATGGGAAAAGATTAATATTACTTACTGATTTTGAGCTTCAAACTCTGAAGATAACATCTGAGGTAGGAATAAATCTAACAACATCATAACATAACACAATATTGTAGTTGAATGAGTTAGATGAGATATTACTATAAGCACTCTAACACATAAAACTAATTCAACACGAGAGAAAACTATGTCATGACTGTCATATCATGGAAAGGAAGTTCCAAGCTGGGGATTAGACATTATTATCTGATTCAAGTACAAAGATTTCAAAGGAAAGCTATAGACTCACTAGATATGGCCATATTAGATTGAAGAATTCTATGAAAATGGGTATGTTCATCTTATGCCTATTGAAGGATATCAAAGCACATTGTTGGTTAATGGCCATATGATTTAACTATATAGAAAACTAGCCACAAAGGAACAATTTGCAAATCAAGTTCCATCACATCCAGAATTTTGTTGTATAAAGGAGATTTCGTCCTTCAAACTAGCTAACTTCTAAATGGTGAGTTGAGAATAAATAAAGGGAAAGGGGATGGAAACTAGAAATTGTTGCCACTTTCTTGAAAAATTCAATATATATATATATATATATATATATATATATATATATATATATATATATATATATATATATATATATATATATATATATATAATAAATAAAACAAAATAAAATCTAAATGGATGGGTGGAAAACATTTTTCTTTCTACCTTAGGAACAAAAGGACACGTGTCTACAAAAAGAACATTCATGTATGTACTTTATCATTGTATTCTTTTTGACAATTTAAAAATCCTTTTCAAATAATTTTAAGTACTTTTCATAAATAACACTCAAAATGAAAAGAAGTTATGTTCCCCATGTAAATCTAAGATGTGACAATCCAAATCCTCCTCATGATTGACAATAAGTGGTGGGTTAATTCTACATGTGTGGAGAAATAAGGGGGTATACGTGATTACATATAGAAGCATAGGAAATCATTGTACAATGCCTCGTCACCTCATTGCATGCTTTATCTTTCATTACCATTTTCATTGTAAAACTTACCATTATTTTTATTTACAGACAAAAAATATTATTTTACATTCCCAATACAGTATGAAACCATGGATTTGAAGAAACAACCTGATCCAAATTATCTCCATGACCTATAACAAGATGAAGCAATGGTAAAAATCTTTAGAGATGTTGGGTATTCCCAAATTTTAGAAAAAAATGAGGGATTTGAAAAGGAAATGGTTGAAGAATTTATGTAGTCTAGAAGAAGATAACTCCATAGTTTGTAGAACGAGAATTAAGGTAAGTGCCTCCATTATCAAGTCAATTTATGGTATTGATGATGACAGAGAAGAGTTTGTGAACTTCAGGGTTCCATACAATGAATTAATTTCTACTTTTCAAGTTAAAGGTGTATTGAAATTGAAATTGTGCCAAGATAGTACTAGAAAAACTAAGTGGATTATTAGAGATAACTTCCATGAATCCCAGTGAACTATAATGAAATGGGTAATGAATTATTTTAATTGTGAAGGGAAATACCGCACCATAGTCGACTCTTTTACGAGAATTTTAAATAATCTTACACATAGAACAAAACATCGTGATTATAGGGTTAATCTAGCTAAATTCTTGTATAATTCATTAAATCTATGACATAAAAAATTCAATGATAAGGAGGCCCATTAAAACATCATGAGCTAATTCATTTTATTTTCAAACATCACTTCTTGCAACTATGAAAAGGAGAGGTTTTATCGCAAATATTTTTAAATAAATTAAGAAAGGGTGAGACTAGTTCAGAATCCTCAATCTTCATCCAAGCCCCTATTAAGAAAATGAAATTTAAAAAGGATATATATAAAAGATAAGTGCTCTAACCCAATCTAGAGTTAGGATGCATGTTCTTGTAACTTTGAACTCTGACTCGAAAGGGCCATCAAAGGAAGAGTCACCCACTACAAAAATTAAAGTCTCCTCTCCAAGGAGATGTAAAAGGAGAAGGCTCATACTATCTAGATAAGATGATTTCGTTTAAAATCTCATGGTGGCAGAAACCCTTCAAACTTAGGCCAACCAATAAACTTCCCGTCACAAGAACATTTATACATTGTGCCTAAGCATGAGGTGGTTGAAAAACTAGTGGATGTGCCTAAAAAAACTATACCTTAAATGGAAGAAGTTTATGAATATCACCCAAAACAACAAATTGTGGATAAGTGAAAAACACCTCTACAAAAAAGTAAGAAACTTCCATCCCACCAATGTATTAAACATATAAGACCTCTTTTCCATCATATGAAGAGGATAGACAAACCATTTAGGCAATGGTCTTATCTCATATTGAATTTGAATTTCATTGCAATTACAGAAGTAATAAATTGATAAATTAATTCAATTATGAAAGGAAAAAGAGACTACCATACAAGGCTTAAAAAAATACATTGAGCTATAAAAGTAAAGGTTGTTGATTTTATAAATAAGTTCATACAACTAGAAATAGAGTTAGGAAAGATTAAACAAGAATCTCAAGGAAAGGATGTTCAAGTTATAGCCTTGAAATATTATCACAAAGAAAAGTAATTTACTGTTGAGACAATTGCATAAAATTTACAAGATTTTGTTTATTAGAAGCCACATGTTAAAAGGGATTGTAGACAACATGAGATAAAGAGTCACAATTTGAATTCATAGTCTCCAATATGCAAATTGTGGTTGTTAAAGGAATGCTTTCATGGATGGCTAGATGCTATGAGTTGAGAAATGTGTAAGCTCAAAATGAGGAGTTGAAAACAAAGATAAAGAATTTGAAAAAGGAAAATGTAACTTTGGAAGACATATTAACAACTTTCCAAATAGGGGAAGTCTTATTATCTTCTAGAATTACCTCTCATTTCTATGCCCTCTTTCTTAGAGAGTAATTTCTTAAATGAAAACTATTCATATTATCTCATAGGCAACCCCATGATCATGTTGATGACAAGGAGTTTATAGAAGCATGTACTACCAACAATACTAAACTACATAACCTTTTGTGTGAGTTCTTTCTACATATATTTATCTCGGGTATGAAACAAAATTCATGATCAACTTATTCATGGGAGAGGTTCAACTCAAAGCATATACCTATGTAATGAGAAATCAGAAATTTTGGGTGGATAAGTTAAAGGAATTTGATGTTATACATGTACCTACATGGCTCATGATGAGGCATGGATTCCCTACACCAAACAATCTCATTGCAACTTTAAGAGTATAATTCAAATACCTTAGTTGCAAGTGTAATATTTGGCTAGACTAGAAAAATCCATTACATATTTTTAAAAATATACTGACAGGACTTTGTGAAACTTATAGGGCCTGTAAGGGTGGCGGATAGTCGAGTCAGTGATGAAGGTGTGTTGTGAGGTGTCATGTTAGGCTTATGATCTTGGTGCTATGTCTCTAGTTCGACTCTCACCATGGTTACCAAAACCCTTTTTAAGAGCCATTTGTCAGCATGGTCTCCACCTTAGGGCTTTATAACTTTTTCCCGCTCAAATTTTTTAAATTTTCAGGTTCTTGCTTCAAGCCTTGATGATGGACCCTTTTGGTCTAGCCTCTTATCCCCCCTAATGGATATGACACTTCTCTTCCTCGTACCCCCAATTGGTCCTAGAAATAATTTGTAGTTGTATCACCCAAGGTGACTCACTTTGTCAAGTTACAGCCTTAGTTGTTGGATGGGACATTGACGCTACAAATTCCTTCACAAGTTATGGATGTTAATCTTACCTCGAGGGATTTGTTATTGATTGGAAAACCGATGGGACCTTGCCCCCTTGGAATACATTCAAAAATGGACATGCATTAAGTGGCCCCCTTGTGGCCCTCTAGATATTTCTACAATTCCAAATGGATTTATTTTGTTTACCTTCAGTCTCAAGGAAGATTTCACCTATGCACTCCTTGTTTGTCTATGGTTTTTTGGTAGACAAAGCTTCTATCTCCAGAAGTGAACGCTGGGTTCTAATCCTCGCACAGAGACAAGACCCAAGTGTCGATTTGGGTTTTCCTTCCTGGTCTTCCACTTGTTTCTGGGATACCTTTGTCATTAAAGGTATAGCTCTATCTCTAGGATATATTATTACTATTGACTAGGATACTAAAGATAAATCCATATTTATTCATGCTAGATTTTGTGTAAATGTTGATGTTAGTTTCCCTCTCCCCAAACCCATTGATCTTCTGTCATATTTTGGGGTCTGGACTCAACCCATTGAATATGAGTATGTTCCACAAGGTTGTTCTATCTGTAAGGGCGTTGGACACAGGGCTCTGACCTGTTTTTCAAAAATGGTCCCTAAACAAATTTCCCTTGTTCGTTCTCCCAAGTTGAAAAGCAAATATATCCCCAAAACCATGCCATAAGTGAGCACTTCTAATCCCTTTGTTTCCTTTTAGGAGGAAGGTGAAATACCAACAGTTGAGACTCCCCTAGACAACTGCCTCATGTCCCTATGGTAGAGACTTCTACTCCTCCCTCCTCACCTTCACTTCATGCTCTCCCTGACCCCCAGCTTGAGGTCGGCATCCTCCTTCTTCCCTCTTTCTCCTTTGAGGAAATCGTTTCCTCCCTGCCTTCTTCCCCAAACCATCTATTTGCTTAGATATCAACTCATCCTTTCCCTCTCCTTCCCCTTTGGTTATTGAGGATGGTGGCCCTACTAGGAACACTTGTAGCAACTACAAGGAAAATGGGGATATTGGTACCAATAGCAAGAAAGGGATACCTACTAGCCAAACTAAGCTCCAAATAGAGACAACTCAACATACTGCTCAAGGTGTGCATGGTACTTTCACTTTGGATGGTGGGGGTAAACTAAAATCCAAAAAATGAAGGTCCTCTCCTTAAATATAAGGGTAATAAATTTTCCCCTGAAGAAAATATTCCTAAAGGATATGAGGATAATACATTCCTCAGACATAATCATGCTTTAAGAAACTAAGTTAAAGGAAGATCAAATCCTTCCTAAGATATGGCATGTTACATCCTTTGCCTCTTCGGAATCCTCTGGAAACTTGGGAGGTATCTATATTTTTTGGAACCCAAAAGTGATTTTTGGAGAATGTATTATCAAAACTCCCTATTCTATGGGAATGTTCTTTCAAGAAATTGGCTCTAGTACAAGTTGGATTGTGATAAATGTGTATGCGTCCAATCTAGAATCTTAGAGAGAAGTCATTTGGAAAGATATTTTGGACTTCAGAAATAATAACAGACATTTGCCCTGGCTTATTACAGGGGACATTAATTCCCCCTATATCCATCTAAAAAACAAGGTGGGTACCCCAACAAGTTGTAGTAGTATGGAGTCCCTTACTAGCTTCATCTGTCAACATAAGTTATTTGGTTTTGATCTTCATGGTGCCTTGTTTACTTGAATGATAGAATAGGTAGTAATCACATTCAAATTAGGCTGGACAGAATGCTTGGTTCTATGGATTGATTATCTCATTTTCCTAATTTATTTCTAAGCTCTCTTAACAAATCTACATCAGATCACAACTCTTTACTTCTAAGTGCAACAACCTTTCAAAATCCTAAAAACTTGCAATTTAGATTTGAGCTCTCCTGGCTCAAGAATCACAATCCGGAGCCACTTATTGAGGAATGGTAGCCAAGGAACATTCATGGTTCAGTTATGTTCATGTTTGCCAAGAAACTTAGCTTTGTCAAGAAACGGTTGAAAATCCAGAAATTTAAATTTTTTGGGGATATTAGAGAAATTAAACTTCTTCTCTCTCAGAAGATATCTTAAATTTCTTCCAATATTGAAAGAGGTGGAAGAAATCCTGAATACCATCAGCAAGAATTAAAACTCCTTAGTGATTTCCATAATACTCTTGTTGAGGAAGAAATTTATTGGAGACAAAGATCTAGGGCCCTTTGGTTAGAGCAAGGAGACCGCAACACGAAATTTTTTCATGCTACAACTTGCAAACAAAAAAGTAGAGATAAAATCAAAGAAATTTTATTATTGGATGATAGACTTATAAATTAAGAAAATTATATTACAACGCAACTTGTAAATTTCTATGCTAGTCTCCTTATAAATGAAGGGCCTCTAAATGATTCTGACATGTCTGTTACGTTCTAGCACATCTTGAGGATTGTTTCTGATGAAATTAATGTTAGGATTACTCATCCTTTTACTGTTGAAGAAATTTATAAAGTTGTCTTTTGCATGAAAGGATATAAATCCCCAGGGCCCGATGGTTTCCCTACAACTTTATTTTAAAGCTTTTGGGGTATTATCAAACAAGATTTGATTGAGGTTGTTAACAATTTTCAACCCACTTACTCTCTGTTAAAGGAATAGAACAACAAATTAATTTATTTTTCCCCCAAGTCTATGGGATCCAAATCTATTTCAAACTTTCGTCCAATTAGTCTTTGCAACACTACTTATAAAATTATTACCAAAAACTTGCAAGGAGGCTATAGCCTTTTATGAACAGTATGATCTCCACACAATAGAATGGTTTTCTTAGTAACAGGTTGATTCAAGGAGGAGTTATTATTTTTCATGAAGCAATCCACTTAGCCTTTCACTCCAAGATGGCCGGGATGATTCTAAATCTAGATATGTAAAAATCCTTCGACATAGTCAACTAGCCTTTTCTAATTAGTGTCCTAAAAAAAATTGGTTTTTGTGATAAAGGGTGTAATTGGATTTCTAGCTACATATCCACCCCTCACTTCTCTATTTTGGTAAACGATGTCCGGACAGAGTTTTTTACAAATAATAGAGGAATTAAATAGGGAGACTCCTTCTCACCTTTATTATTCTTACTTATGGCTAACATTCTTAGCAGGGATCTTGAGGCTGCTAAATTTTCTAACATTATTTCTGGACTTAAGATAACGACAAAGGTTTCGAATACCACCCATAGTCAATTTTTTGATAACATTCTTCTCTTGGGTGTAGCTTTGGTAGTCGAAGCTAGAGCATTGAAAAGGATTTTGGACTACTACCAAGCTTCCTCACAACAACTCATCAATTTCTCCAAAAGTTTTACAACTTTTATTCATACTTTTACAAGCAGTCAAAGAAAGATAGCTGATATCTTTGGTTGTAGCATAACAGATCTCCCGTATACCTACTTGGGGCTTCCCCTCTTCAAAATTAGGAAAACTAAATCTCTGTGGTCTCCAATTATTGAACGTTTTCAAAAGAAATGGATAGGATGGAAAGGGTTGTAGACACCTAAAATTAGCACCGCTAATTGTTGGGAATTCGTGACTACGGAATAGTGCTATGATTTAATAACAAACAAAATCATGCACACAGGATCTAAACAATTCCCCAAAATCTACAACATTGGAAGTATAAAGTAGAATAATCCAAATCAAGACAAAGTACACACACATAACACAGCATGTACCATTGTTCACCCAATGTGGGCTACATCCACCAAAGATAGAGATCTCATATATATAATACAACAAGAGTACAAACCAACTCTTCAATACAAGAGTAAAATGCATCTCTCTAAGAGTATCTCCTCTCCTCCAGATCTCTAAACTGATCTCCATGAGTGCACTAAAACTATGCCTCTAAACACCACCAACATATCTCACATAACTAGGAACTACTGCATCTATGAACTGCTACCAAGTTCTCCGTGGATCTACAACAAGACCTCTTGCATGGATCTACCAATGTACAACCATGACTATGCACCAAGAAGTAATTCTGTCACTCCATCACTGCATAACCTGTGCAAACATGAAGACAACCTCCTCTACAATTTCTAGATCTGCATGGATCAACAATACAATATGATCTCATTGATCTACAATACAAGACTAGATCTACATGGATCTATAATACAAGATCTCACCAACATGTGGATCTACAAGAAGAAACTCTATGTGCTTTGCATACTATGCAATCCATTACAATGAGACAATAACTATACAAGGGAAATGCAATAGAAGATGTCACCCTCTTCTCACCATTCAGATGTACTTGCTATTTCCTTCTGTTCAGCTCCTTTCATGGAGACTTTGTCTTCATGTAACCTATTATTTCTTTCTCTTCTTCTTCTTCTTCCTCTCAATCTAGGAGAATCAAGGATCTAATTCAATCCTTCTCTTAATTCTCTTACTAAACCCTAGCTTTCATGCTTATATAGGCATATATAAACTTAGGGCACTTAGTCATGCAATTACAATCAATAGATATACTTTAATGCTAAAAATAGATCTAATTCTCGAGAGTTAATTAAAACACTCCCACACAAGTAACTGACATCGGTTTTTCCTAACCGATGGCGGTTCATCTGCTGACCAATGGCGGTTCTTATGTTGACTGATGGCGGTTCTTATGCAGACCGATGGTGGTTCTTATGTTGACTGACAATGGTTACACCCTGACCGACGCCGGTTACTGTCAAAACTAGTAACGTGTAAATGCAAGCTATTTCTGAACCAATTCAACTCCACAATCCTAACACTATTTTCCCTGACCACATACACTATCTTCACAATAATATTTAATCAAATCAAGTCATTTTATCACATTACTTAATTTATAATCACTTATCCTAAGTCTAAAATCCTTTACAATATTTACTCCATGTAAATATCTTCACATACCCTGTAAATACTACTTACAGCTGTAAAATCTTATTTTATCCCTCTTAAATACCACCTAACTATCCAAAATCTATCCTAACCATTTCAAAACCATTCAAACATATTTTCTTACTACATTTTAAATTGTATACCTTGTCCCCAACCTCCCCTTAACCATTTACCTATTGGACTCCTGTCATTATCAGTAGTGTTCTCATTGATGTCAAGTGGTACTGATGGCAAAAAAGGGTTGACTGGTGAAGTGAAGAAATCATGGACATGAAGGTTGATTGGTAGTGCCCTTTCAGGATAGTTTATGGTTAGCTTTTTGCACCTGATGAGATGTCACATGTTAGTACAATTCAAGGAAAGGTATTGTGAGTATGGGAGAAGCTTAGGAATAATGTCTATAACATGTGTGAGCTAAAATAAGGCTCAGTTTAGCTCCTGGAGTCAGAATTCAAAAGTGCACAGAAAGTGGCTTTGAGAACTAACATTGTTTTCTAAGGCAAACAGGATTAGTCAGAGCTTCAAAGAAAAACATATGGTTAACCAACACTTGGAATGTGTAGAGGGATGTCTTTCAATGTTCCATGTCAAATTTCATTAGATTTTGTAATGGGTATTTTGAGTTTTTTAAGTTTTTCTAAAATAACCTCCTTGAAAAATACATTTTAAGCTACCTGGTTTCTTAGGTCTCAAGAAAAAATATGGGGGCTTCTCCGGATATATCATAGAATAAATTTTTGTAGTATACTTCAATCTTGAAGGGTTGTAAAAACTTTCAGGAAAATTAGACAAGTATCAGATAAGCTATGAGCATTCTCCTGGCCATGATTTTCTTTCTCCTAAGCACTTTCCCGAGTCTGAAATGGGAAAATTGGTTGGTTTGTCCTAAAATCACTAGGACGATCCTCCTTAAAGCTTTTCATGGTCTTTTAGTGATGTGTACATTTTTCTTGTATTATCTTGGTTTTCAATCTTGCCTGTCTCAGTGTATGGTATTCTTAGGGCATGAATGAGGTATGTTTGTAGGGTTAGTGTGAGATAACAAGTCTATAAAAGTTATGGCTACATCAAACTCTGAGAATGGAATTGAAGCCTTCTTACCTTTAAATACTTGCTAAATGGGATAGTGTATGTTATATGGAAAATAGATGGTATGTGGTTATAATCTCAAACTCGGCTCTCTAAGAACACCTATCATGTTTGAAGCTTCAGTATCTAGAGCTATTTTTTTTCAAAAGACCTACTAATTAGTCTCAGAGGTTATGAAATTGAAAGATGTACCTTAAGTCCTATCTTCTATCACCAAGAAACATAAAGCAGATTAGAGTCTAAATTAAAGGCTAATAAGTTTATTGTGGGCATAGTTGCACAGTTAATCCCTTGTACATGGTTTTGCGCCTTGATATTAAGGAGTTTTTTCAACGTTATGGAGTGGATGATATTATAATAATCACAAATAAATACTACAAGGAATAATATCAAACCCCAACACCAAAAACTCAAGGTATAGATACCACTTTCATCACTCTGTAAACTGAATCCCGACAATGCAAGATAGGATATCCATGAAAAGGTGATTAGTTAGTGCTTAATGTAGTGATAAATAATTCAATGAAGGTCAAGGGTGCCTCATTTTCCCACTATGACAAATCAATACTTTGCATACAACCTTTGAGTTCAATAAGGAATGCACATTAAATTGTTTTAGGCTACTGTGTTGTTTTTTTAAATTTCTAGAAGTAATGAAGAGAATTTCAAATGCTTGGAATGCATCAAAAAGATTTTGAACTCTCCCAAATGCCCACAACAACTAGAATTTTCGAGCTCTATTAATAATTGTGTAAGAAATACATTTTTAAAGGTTCTCAGGTATGTACAATTGGAAAAACCCTGATGTTGGGGTTTATCAGACAAAAAATTGTTTTTCTTGAAAATCCATTGATCAAAAATCATAAAATTTTGGGGACAAGTATGTATAATGAGTAAAGTGCATTTGCAAAAGGAACTATTTATGTTTTCATCATGTATTAAAGGAGAATTCTCTTACTGTTTTCTCAAAATTCATCCTTCAACTATGCAGAGTTAGAAAAGAAGGCTTGTGATGGATTTCTAAAATCTATTTATGTCAAATCTTCTTCCAAAGGTTTATATAACAAGGTAATGGATCATTTGAACTTGGTGGAGTCCCACATTATCTTGAAGAGATGGAAAATTGTGGTAGAAGGTAATTTACTAGCATGAAGTCTTGTTTCAGTCATCATAGTCAACTAAGTTATCTGATCTAGAATGCAGTGAATATTGGTGCAAAGTGAACTTCACCTCAAAATGGATCAATGTTTGAAAAATGGTAATTGAAAAGACACAATCAAATTCACACATATATCTTGCCTTTCAAGCCTGAACAGAAGATCAACAGTTAATGCTTGACTGTTTTTTCTCTTTGACAAATATTGTTGATGTCTTGAGTTGATGTGAAGAGTCATATGGTCAAAGTTTTGAATGGAAATGAAAAGTTGTTGAATATGAAAAAATATTAAGAAGCAAAAGGTTAGAAGCTGAAGAGAAAATGTTGAACTAAAATTCAAGGTATTGCTTCATGTGAAAGGCCAAGGGGTGAGGAATGTCATTCAAAGTTTTAGAGCTTGAAGTTGAATATATGAGCAGAAGACTAAATGATGACTGTAATTTTAAAAAAGGAGAGTTATCAATTTTTTATGTGACCAACTTCTTAAAGTAAGACTATGTTTAAAAGAGAGTTCTCTTTGTCTTATTCATTTGATGAAATATCTTTTAATACAAGATAGATGAAAATTCAAGGGTCAGTGCAATGAAGCCAAAAAAATTGAAATGGAAAACAAGGGGCTATGATTTTGCTTTATAAGGAGAGACTTAGATGACAACGAGCATGCATGAATTGTGAAGAAAAACTAAGAATTCATAACATATAGTGGATTGATGAGTGTAAAAATAGTGAACAGAAAACTAAGATGATTGTTATAAAGGTAAATTGAAAAAAAGTGATGGATGATATATAAGGTTTTGATGGAAGGACTAAATTGAAAAAGAAGACATAAATACATAAAGTATAACAATGTCCTAATAGATCAAAAACAAAGGTTAGAGTTGATTTTGATCAATAAATCAGTGATAAATGAAGATCCTAAGTTAGTGAAGGTCAGGACAGGGTGCTATACAAATAAGAGGAAGAAAAAGTTTAGCATACAACTAGTAGAGTGAATTTGAGGTAGGGGCAGAGGTATGCATTCTGAGAAACAAGTGAATTGTAAATTGTTGAATGAAGTACACTAGTAAGGTATCTATAATCTGTTGATAAAGCAACGAGTAACTAAATGGTCAATTTGTACATTGTCATTCTATTTTCCTAAGTGGGTGCTTAGGTCACATGATTAGGTGCTTCTAGCAAGTTGCAGCTTGCTAAACTAGCTGAGTGGGTGTTTGGCTACCTTCTAGTGGGTGCCAAAAGGATTTTGAAGTAGGTTCTTCATAGGTTGTGTGGGTGCTAAACCAAGGTGGAAATCATTGTATACTAGGAACTGGTGTTCCTAATAAAAATCCTTGATTTCAAGTGGGTTTTCTCCCTCTATGGGTTTCCCACTATAAATTTGGTGTCATGTGTACTTATATTCTTGCATGCACTTTAATTTGTTCATGGTTTGATGTTTGCTTCTAGTCAAGAATGTTTAAAGGTTGTAAAATTGATCTACACTGATTCACCCCCCTCTTAGTGTCTGTGATACCCAACATTATCCGTATCACAAACCAAAAAACTTTGTTTAGAAGTGGTTTCAACCACTTTCCAAGCACTTTCCCTAAAAAAATTGGATCACCAACAATTGTACCTAATCTCCAGTGATTATAAATAACACCTTTGTGCTCTCTCACTAGGATCTTTAGAATTTCGTCATTTGTGCCCACACTTAGCTCTTAGACTTCTCAGCATTCAAGACATACTCAGACATCATCAAGCATCAATATCAGTCATTTACAACAACAGTTTTTGCAACCATTTCCATCATTCAGCCTCTAGGGAGCATGACAAGGCAACATAACAACTTTGGTCATTTCCACTTAAGATTTGAGGCATCTTCTAGCCCCTCATCTATCCCAAGGTATTCTTGTATCTTTGTTTATCTTTTACAATTCATAAGAAGCATCAAAAGTAATCAGAAACATCATTTTAGAGCCTTAATCATCATTTTTAGCAAAACTATCAATTTCCACAGTAATCGCCAGCGATTAGCCAAAATCATCGATGATTCTTGTCAAAATTTATCTTTTTATCATTTTATCAGCTTTTCATTATTTTCATCAATCTCTGTGCATTTAACATGTTGTTTCCAAGTATGGCTCTCTGTTAGATGGTAGTTCCTAGACGTTCATCCTTATTACAAGCATTTATGATCTCCCCATAGTCGAACACCCCTTTTTCTGGGAACAGTACAACATTCTTCACGAACTGACATTGAACGCAATCTAATTTACCAATAACGAACAAGACATTGAGGATCAAATTGAGTTCCTCCATTATATCCAACAAGAAACTGGGGACTTTTCTTACAACTACTTCAAGTTCTTTCATATCGCATCTACACTTACTTGGGCAGGCTTTGAAGTTGGATAGGATCTTCGTTTCAACGTTGAATTCTAGAACTCTACATCCATTATCTATATATTATTATATATTGTTATTGTTATCTTTATCAATTCACTTAATTATTACAAAGTGAGTTGACATTCTCCAAGGAAGTACCTTTGGATTTTTGGAATCGTCCTTTGCCGAGAAACTCATTTATCCATTTATTTAATCCTTTCTCTTTAGCATCTTTGATCGTAGATTGCTTTTAAAGATATATAAAGTTGTACACTCATTCAAACTCGGCAGCTTCAATCAACCATCAACATCAACATTTATCCTTGTGGGTATCAGTAAACCCCGCCGTATTCTGAGGTTAGTTTTATTTTTGTTCTTTCGCTTCATTAATTTAAAGTAGAAAAGAAAAAACTTCTTTAAACAAGGGTTTCTCCTTAGCCAAGCAGGCACGCTTTGATTGGTTAAAACATTGCTTCAAATCCTTCCTATCTACTTTATGTCTTTTCTAAAAATGTTCAACTTTGGTAGCCTCCTGCATAGAATAGATTCAAAAGCACTTTCTTTGGTCAGGTACTGAAGCGCGTAAAAGGATCCATTTAGTCTCTTGGAACAAGGTATGCAAACCTATGGATGTTGGTGGTCTGAGACTTTGAAGAGTTGCTGATATGAATGAAACCATGTTAGCCAAACTAGAAGGGGCTATTGTCGTCTGGGGACCACTCCCCTTGGGCTCAGCTACTTACCTATAAGTACCACCCCCCATTTAGAGGCTTCCTAACTTCAGAACTTTCAAGTGGATTGGCTATATGGAATTTCATTACCAGCTCTCAATCTTTGCTTCAGTCTGGTACTTGGTGGCGCCTAGGGGGATGGTATGTTTATTGACTTCTGGCATGATTGGTGGTTAGGAGACAAGCCTCTAGCATGGGACCCTTTCTAGAATCTAATAAAGAACAAACTTTCTGCTTTATGTGGTTGTAAGGTCAGAAATTATATCGGCTGGAAAGATAATAAACCTTACTGGCATATTCCTTCCTGGGAGGGATGCAGCTTTCATTCAGTTGCAGATGCATTAATTGTCTAAAAACGGTCCTCGATTGTTCAGTACATTCCCTTTCCCCACAGCTCAGGACGAGCGTATTTGGCCATCTTCCCCCACCAGCGACTTTTCGGTTAGAGTTGCCTACCTTTCAAAAACTCATCCCCCTTGTGGTCCTCCTCTTAAGCTTTTCTGGTCCCCTCAGGTATTGCCTAAAATTGGCTTCCTCTCTTGGTTATCCTCCCATGATGCTATTCTCTCTGGGGAAAATCTTAAACATAGGGGTTTCTCTCTCCCCACCCGCTGCATTCTCTATCTCAATGCTATGGAAAGCACGGCTAATTAATTACTTCATTGCACCTTCTCCCAAACCCTTTGGGGTATGCTTCTTGTTAATATGGAGGTTTTATGGTTCTTTCCATCCTCTCTTGCTGAGATTTTTTTTATCATTGGTGTTCTCCCTATAAGCATCCTATAATCTCTCTTGCTTGGACTCTCCTACTTCCACACACTATTTGGGGAATTTGGAAGGAAAGGAACAGAAGCGAATATTTAAAAAGCAGGCTTGTGACTTGGGACAGGTTTTCACCAGAAATGTATTCCAATCTGCAAGAAAATTTGAATAGCTACATCTGGATGAAGCATAAACAGAAAATCAACCTAGGTCCTTCAGCTCCCTAGGTAAAGCAACTGATGATACCAATTGTAGCTCCGGACTCAACATCGGCTAGAGCGAACATTTCTTGGTCCCCCCTCCGACCGGATGGCTTAAACTTAATACTGAACGGCGCTGCCAAGAGTAACCCTGGCAGCTTCCGATGGGGGAGTTATCCTAAGAGATGATATGGGCCAGCCTTTAGCCTGCAATTGCAACCAACTTTGACTCTGGCACCAATCACAGAGCTGAAAGCCTTGGCAATCCTTAAAGGAATTGGAGCTAACTCTCAACATAGGCACGGGCAAGATCATTGTAGAAAGCGACTCCTCTAAATTTGGTTAAAATTTTGAACTCTGAGGGAGCCTGGGCAATGGTCCATCAATAATATTCTCAAGGACATTAGAGCTTTGCAAGCTCGCTTTCAACAAGATAAAAGTTTCAACATATATATCGTGAAGGCAACAGAGTGGCGGATTTCCTGGCAAATTTGGGCGTCCTCCATAAAGGCCAACGATCTTAGATTGGAGACTTTCCAGGTGACCTTCTAAATGTTATTGCTAATGACTTTCCATTGCAGGATTAATTCTCCTTGGAGATTAAATTGGTGTTAAATCTGGTTGTTTTGGGTTGCCTCCGATCTTAGCTTTGATAAGATTGAACCCCCTCTTTTGTGGTGGCGGCAAAAACAATTTTTCTCTAATGACTGAAGATACTAATTATGGCTTTTTATATTTAGCGCTCATGCGAGGGTAAGTCTCTCTCTAGAGTAATTAGGCGAAGCGGAAGCTTAATTATTGTCGAGTCCCCACTATAATTTAATGTTGGCACGTGCACGTCCTGCAAGGGAGGAAGTGCTTATTTTTCCTATATTGAACATCAGGTCATTGTGGGATTTCGCCACTTTTGTTTGTTTTCTCTCAGTTCAAAATGGGTGGGACAATTCGTAGGATTGAACCTTCATCCTGAGAGGAGGTTAAGGGTGGATAAGGATGTTTGGGACATCTTACATGCTGCGGGAATTACCGTTTTCATGGAACATATGAAGGGACACTCTGTCAGGGTTTCTAGTCAACGTGTTTGTTACTTAGAAAAAAGGAAAAGTTGAGGTGGGCAGAACCAAGTTTACCATTTCTCCTGGAATTAATTACAGAGGCTACTGGTCTATCCTCTAAAGGCAATGAATACTTCAAGAGATCTTTGCGGGTGGAAATGGCCATGATTTTTTAGGCCAGGGGGAGAAACTGAGAAAATACCAGATCGGGATACAAGCGGGCTTCTCTCCCTCCTCCATGGGATCACGGTTGTAGAGCAACTTATGCGCTACTTCACGTTGGAAGGCAGATACAAGATGATTTACGGTCCACAACTCTTCCTTCTTTCTCATTTGCGCTACGACAAACAAGTGAATTTGGCTTCGTTTCTGTTTCAGTCTTTAAAGCTCTCGAGCTTTAATTGGCTCGCAAGGAGGAAGGTCCTCTACTTCATCATGGGCTATGCTTTATCTTCTCTTCTCCTTTTTTTTTATGCTACCACGTTAATATCAAATGTTTCCCTCCTAAATTGGGGAAACAACGCCGCCAGCTTATTGCTTCTGAGATGCCTTAGCACCCTGCTTCATCCTTCGCCCCTTCATGCCGCCTGCACCGCCACCTTGACCTTCAGCCTGACTTTGATTCCGATGTCCTCATCATGGGTCAAAGTGTTGCGTCCCCCGCTTCCGCTCCCCTATGTCGTCCCCCTCCTCTCTGCAGCCTCTCCCCGGGTTGGGGCATTTTGTGCACTTACCCTGATTGCCTCGGCCCCTCCTGTTACTTCGGCCTCCCCCCAGCTGGCTCCTGTTGTTGACCCTTCGTTGTTACCTTCAGTGCTGTCGTTGTTATCTCCAGTGCTTGCTCCTGAAGACTACATTCATGAGGTTCTGCTGGGGATTTCGTCGGTCTACCCGGATTTTCCTTCTCCGGAGCGCGGGCAGAACTCCCCTGACACTGTTGTTGAAGATAAGAATGTGGAGTCCGCTAATGTGTTGCACCTTGATTTAGACTCTCAGTAAGACGCAGGAAGTTCATGACATTGTTCTTAATATTCTCGGGAAGCTTAACAGAGCTTTCGAAGTCATTAAAAGTTGGACGCTGCACACTGATAGGACCTAGGAATGTATCAGCTCAGACTGCCTCAACTTGATCACACTTGTTGATAATCTGGCTGAAAGACATGGCTCATTTGTTGCCAAGGAGGCAGGTAACTCTCTAAAGAAAATCTACTCGATGTAATTGGGTTGGTCGCCCTTTGTTTTTAGGTTTTTTTGGCGTTTTGGCCGTCTTCGGGCTTTCTTTCTTTGTGCTTAACTGTGTTATCTAGCCAATGGGCTTTTTTGTAAAAGGATGTGGGTCCTTTCAAAACCATCACTTTCACCCTTTTCAAAAAAAAATTACGGGGCTTGCATAAGAAGATGGTAATCCTTTCTAGATGACCTTAAGAAGAGAGAAATCATCTTCCTAAAAAACTAGATATGGGCATATCAAAGAGCTCAAACCTTGGTCCCAATATTTAGATAAATTAAGCATGAATGGATAAGAAGGTATTATAGGTCACCCTTGATCCTAGTCCCTATTTCTGTATGGAATTCATATGATGAGCATCCTACTGTAACTTTATAGTTCATTGAGAACCTGGGTTGAGAAATAAAAAAGATATATTGAACTTGAAGATGAAACTTGGGATACTTTCATTTAGGATTATGATTGTAGTAAGAAATTGGAGGCCATGAACTTGAATAAGGAGAGACAAATTACAGGGGGTTCTATAAGATCTTAGTTTGGGGGAGATGATAAGACTATAAGTATCTCATGTTTTTAAACTAAAACTTACAGTTCTCCATTTTCGAGTAAGTTTTGAATGGACTTAACTGTGTTTCAAGGTTTTTGAATGATCTAAAGTTAAAACATAAGGTACATAATGAATTAATTTTTCACAAGACATTGTGCTTTGATTACTTCCTAACATTTAATAATGCTTGTGAGATAGATTTGTTCTTATGAAAAATAAGGCATACTGAACAGATTTGAAGAATGATCAAGGAACTACAAATTATCTTGGTTCACAGTTTTTGACATGAGAAGAATCTTTGAGCTATAAAATAGTAGCTCTGGACCTGTGAAAAACAACCTCAAATTGAAACAAATAAGTTTCAATCTATGACATAAGGGATTTTGACTGCATAGAGACAGTTCTAGGTCACTGTGCACATGCCAAAAGAATATTAAAGGATGTTTGGTGGTCAATATTCAAGAGATCCTAAGATCACGATTTTTTTGAGTAAATGTACGCATGGCAATAAGTGTAATTTAATTATCAAGTAGCAATAAGCTATAAATGAATTAATCTCCCATATTTTATGTGACGAGTCTCAATTACTAAGTCTTAGTTGTTTTGTAGGAGTAGTGAGCCAATATGTAATCTTCAAACTTGTCATTCAATAAGGTGGAAGTGTAGTTGAGTTATGTTAGGAATTTTGATGTAATAAAACTACCCATGAATGTTGAAGACAATTCTACAATCATGGAAGTTGGAAAGGTTCAAAATTTGAGTACTTTTTATAAATATGCCATTGTAACTCTAAGTGGGGGATCGTAATCTTTCTCTTTTTATAGAAACATTAAAGAAAATAATACAATTTAAGTTTTTGTATATTGGTGTTAACGATTATTTGATAAAGTTATAAGGAGCTAAATGTAAGGGAAGAGCAAGGACCACTCTCACCCAAGGAGGAGGACAATTTCGACATTTTATAAAGTAACATTGTGTTTTGTTTCTTTTCAAGAATTTTACATTTCTTATTATTAAATTTTACAAAATTGATGAAAAATGTAGTTTAGTATTCATAATTATTTAATGTTGTTTATTTGGTTGAGTGGCTTAGAATTATTTTTCACATTCATAGTATAGTTGTGAATTGAATGTTTGTTTGCTTTAAATTTAGTAAGAAGATTTTTTAGAGAAATGTTTCTCTCTCTTTCCTATAAGACATAGTCATTGGATTCTACTTTAGTTTGATAAATGATGAATTAAAGTGAAGCAAAAATTACCCTTGTCACAAATGTTCCCACATAGGCACTAATTAATGTTTACCCAAAAGTTCATAAAGGTGAGACATTGCAATACATTATAATGAATATAAACAAATAATAAATATGTAAAAGGAAGGACATAAGGTGTAAAAAATATATATTGATTATCAAAATGATAATATCTACTTATTAAAATTACAAGGTGTATTTTGGGCAGTTCTACATGTATTTATGGTTTAAAATATCATAATTGTTATTTGGGAATTGTAAGCATGACTATGATTATGAGGAGAGTCATAACAAACAATATGATTTTGATGAATTTAAGCCAAATGACTTGACTGTATCAAAACAAAGCACAATTATAAATGTAATAATGAATAGTAAGTCATACCTAAATTGTGAACTAAAATGAGACTCCTAATTTCTTTAAATTGAGAAGGGGAAAGTGCACAAGAGTGTGAGTAATAACTTACAATGAAAATCATACTTGAATTGATTGTGTGAAGACTCATAAGCTCAAAATAGACTCATAACCAACTCAAAATTAGGCTTAAAATTTTTGACTTCTTATCTTGTGTTTGGGACAAATTTGGCAAAAAGATAGTTTCAGTGGTTTATTACATCCCTGTGTTGATGATTATATCATGTATTAACCTTCACCCATATAATTTAACTTGCACTCTTTTTGGAATATTTTATACAAAAAATTTCTACAATTTGTGTGATGATGTGCGGAACTCTGATTATGGCTTCTCCCTTGTAAATCACTCAACAAAACACAAATGTAAGAACGTAGACTAGACCTATTTTTCCCTATAATGGATTCCAAAGTAAGTGTTTCTTTATATATCTTGTGTGAATCAACATTTACATAGTTCCATGCTAATCTAATTTCTATTTGAGTGAAGTTTTGGTCATTCACTCTTAAGTAATGCAACAATATAAATCCTTCTCTCGACACAAGACATTTGAGAACATCGAATTTGGATAAATTATACCTTCAGATTTTATTAGATGATTTGTGGATTTTTTTGTGTTCTTTGGAGTGTTTAAAGATGTCTATATCTCTATAATAAATGATCTCCAAGGTGATATATGCCTCTTTATAATGATTTACAATGCATAAATGGCCTTTATGGTTATATTTATATTGGATTCTCTAGGTTGATCTCCCATGCAAGATGAACCTAATTAAACTTAGACCAACCTTTAAAAAGTTCCCAAATAGAAAATTGATCATTTCAATAGAGGGGGATGGTATCAAACACTAAATTTTCTTTAGTCACTATCAATTATTGCTGATCTTTCCCCTCTTCAAAAAGTGTTGTGAAAATATTAGAATAAGAATGTATTATTTTGTAAAAGTGCCCCAGGAAAGTGTGAGTTAATATAAAGAGTATCTATGGGAAATCAAAGGTGAAAAAAGTGATGTGAGACTAGTAAAAAGGGGGTAAATGATTCCAGAAAGATCCCAATGTCCACTAGCATTCCAAGTGTGCTAAAAGGTGTCAAAATTGATGTTACTACATCTTGCACTAGAATTAAGTGTCCATAAAATTCCCCCATTTAATGTAATGTATACACGACTTAAAAGGAAAAACAAGTAAGCACACACCTGAACTCACCTTAAAGTGTATTATAATGACAAGAAGGGAGAAAGTTATAATCATTCCATTATGAATGTAAAGATGTACATGTTCTATGTATACCTATGATCCAAGGTGAATGAATTCAAGTAGATCAATGTTTTGATGGTGTAAAAACATGATGACCGATTTAGCAAAACTAAAAAAATGAAAATTTGGAATGATAAATGAAATGTATATAACCATGTTACCTCTTATGTATTCTATAGTGATTGTCATGGGGATTTTCCCCAAATGGTAAAAAATACGTGACATTGTTTTTATCAATCATACAAAAATACCAAGGATTACATTTAGCCCAATTGAATGGAGAAATATTAATGCCGAAAAGTACTCAACATGCAATATTAGTGACCAAAATTCCCAAAATCCCTACTTATTAAATAAAGACATAAACCAAAAGTTGAATACGTAGGTGTCATAAACACCAAAAGTACATCAAAAGTAAAATAAACACATCCTAAATGGAAAAACAATCAAAATATTAACATATAGGTGCCATAAGTCTATGATTACACCAAGAATTAAAAAAATGTGTGTTCATATTTAAATTTGGATTAAAATTAGAATAGGAGATGTAATTAGATTAATTAATTCAATATTAACATGCAAATTATATACCTATATAGCCATGCACAAGATAGATTGATCGAAACATGTGCTAAATAAAATAAGACACAAGAGGGGAGATGCACTTAGTTGTTCTATTGATATGGAAGATGATCTAGCTATGGCAGAAGGGTGAAAGGACTAGAAATGATTTGCAAATGCTTCATTTATAGTTATGCAGGTATGAGATGAGCATGAAAAAAATTGTTACTTAGGTAAACAACCATTTGGTAATTTTGTACCTTTTTGGTGGTTTTGTACGACGAGATGTTGTCCTTTTGTAACATTTTGTGTATATGTGAGCTACTAGAATGTGTCATCATATAAAATCCTAGGTCTCACAAATGTGTGAAATCCTTTATATGACCTAAAATAACTTCAAACCCTAACCATGGGTAAAAAACTACAAAAAGGTTAGCGTTTGGGGTGAGTGTAATCCATACATTGTCTACACTTGAGCTACTCTAAAGAGGCCTCAAACTACACATAGTTCTCTACCTACACATATAATATCTATATGGATGCAACTATCTTTGATAACTTTTTCACTTGATAATGCTTTGTAAATGGCTTGACATGCTTTTGATTGACTTAGTTTTGGAGGCTTGTAACTTGGGAGCTAGACTCTTGAACCTAGTCTGGAGTGTTTTAAACCTATGTAGGGGGTGATCCTAATGTGTGTTATTACATTAGGAAAATTCATGAGAGCTTTGAGTTCTTTTTGGAAGATTATTTCTTGAGGAGTGCTTGCAAGTACCAAGTGGAGGATAGGTAAGTAAATAAGTTTATTTGACTTGCTTATATAGGATTTTGTAGGATTAATTTTTCATTCAGGTTGACATATAGGAAAATTATCGACCCATAAAAGATATCAAAATGACCATTTGGGTGGATTGGGATGAAACCAAAAATTTTATCCCAAACCATTTGGTGGTTTGGTCCCTATTTGGCATTCCCATGTGGACAAGGAGTAAGGTGTTGGAAAATTTTTGCCACGACACTTGGGAATACTAGACTATTTTGTAGTTTTGTAAATATTTTTTTGAGTGACTAAGAAGTGAAAATGAGGATAAAAATTAATGCAATATGGCTCAAGGATAGGTCGTTGAGATTGAAATGTGTGCACAAGTCATGATTTAGGGATTAATATAATATAGACATTATGAAGTGATAAATTACCAAATTTAAGTGTCAACATTTGGTCCGCCCCCTCTAAGATAGGGAATGAAATTTGCTTGCTTAAAGGAAAAGATACCTAAGTGTGTAGACAATCACTTGTATCTTCATTTTACGTACTTGATTAACTTGAGTGTTGACATGATATCCATAGTGAAACTTGTGGCAATAGATCATGTATTTAATGTCCATAAAAAATAATTGAACTTTAACTCATAATTGAAAATGTATTTGAAACTTGAAATTTATAATTGAAACCTACGAATTTGAAAAGTGAACATAAGACGAGGAAGGATTATACCTATTTGTTACTTGTTGAATGAGAATCTCCCTGATGAATCTCTTAGAGAGATGGACTGAAACTAAGCCACTGGAGAATTGAGGGGTGATAAGTCACCAATTTGTTGACAGAAGAACCCAAAGCCAAAAGGATAATTGGATGTATCACTTGATCCTAACACTAAAGAAGGGTGTCACAAGTGATTTCTAGCTCACCTAAAAGAACCTTCTAAAAAGAGGAGTGGTGTCACAATATGCCTATCCTTCCCTAAAACGTCCTAAAAAGTCGTGAGAAGAAGAGTGTCATAGGGATTTCTAGTCAGCCCTAAAAATATTTTACGCATGAAACCGTGCTGTTTACAAATTGATCTAGGACACAAATGTGTAAAATAGTGCAAAAATAAAAAAGAATGGAGTATACTGCCTACCGCCATCGTATGCATTGTCCCAATGTATCATAGTATGTGAAAAGATAAATATACAATAAGGAGGAGGTCCATGCCCTCCATACCATGTATTGTAAAAGTACTTAAGATGCACAAAATTTGAAAGGGAATGAAGTACTTGTCACACCCCTATATTATTTTACTAAAGTATAGTAGTATTTTTTTCTCTACATTGTGCCAACTATCCCCGAATCATGTATCAAAATCCTATAAAAATATGTTTGTATTTAGAAAAATTGAACTTTTCCACTAAAAAACTACCTTAAAAGGAACGATAACTAGATCGTACCAAGCCAAGAACACATGAGGATACATAATCATCCCACCATGCTTCAATAGACCCTGAAAGCAATTTGTCTAGAATAACTTGCACATAAACCTTTGCAAACAAATGATCAACAATATCATATATTATTATGAATGTCAATGAAATAGAATGCCGAATGAGCCCCGGCTTATATGGGCAACGAAATAACCAATCTAAGAACCAGTCAAACACGGGTCGTTGATCGAAAACCATAAATCAAGGAAATGAACTAGTACACTCAAACCTTGAGGCATTAGTCAAGATTCATAGATTTAGGAGAGAACATAGACATCCACCAAGATCTAGTCAATAGCCATAGACCTTAGAGAAAGAACTACGCCCATATAGCGGGACTAGATAATATCTCCTAATATCTAAATAAGATAAAAGAAATATCCACACACATAAGTGGCCGAGGATAAATACTCGTAAAGGTAAATAAACTACCTAGGTGGTCGCTTTGATAGCTAAGGTAACGAACCGTTACTCTAACATACTTCGAGGCGTTAGTGAAATTGTCCATCACTATGATAATAACGGATAACAGTATTTCATCCCAAATTGGATGAATTTTTCCCAGTATAAATGTTTGAGACTAATATATATATGTTCTTATTCTTGTGACAATAATGTACCTATGGTTCCATCTCCTTTTGGAAAAATGAGTTTTGTATCTAAATTCAATGTCATCCTAAATTGCATAGATTTCCATGTGATAACCCTTTTGAATTCCCCCTCTTTTGAAGTGAGTGAGATGTGCAATAGATCACTTGGCTCAAAATAAGTGAAGTGTGTCCATGTTAGATGTAGCATATACTCAACATTGGATCATACTGAAGGCTATTGTATGTGGCCACCATATGAGATCATTGTTCCTACAAAAGAGTGCATGGTAGAAACCAATGACATGAAGAAATAGTAAAACAAACATACAAATCATATATGCATTGAAGCATACAAGTATATATAATCATATAAGAATATACGTACTATACATGTAATGTAACATAAGAAATCATTAGAAAAGGAAAAAGGTTGCCATAGACAAGGGACATACATGAGTGTTACACACATAAACAAACGTGAGAAATGACAACAAAGGTCACGTAAATAACGGACACCAAAGTATTGCACACATACATGCACATAACAAATTTCCACAAGCCACATACATGAAAAAATCATATAAGTAAACAAGTAAATACAATAGTAGATAATAAACCAGAAGCACAAGGATTGAAAGATACATGTTTTGCATAAGGAACATTAGCTGCATTAGTCCAAATAAATAGCATATATCACAATATAATAAGCATAATGAGGAAGTGAAAAATAATGTGTAATAAAACGATATCACTTAATAGTGTGGAAAATTTCCCCAGATAAGCAAGACCATTGGGAAAGGGACTAGGTCAACACTTGACATCACATGTATGTCTTGCACCATGCTCAAATACCTTGTGAAATGCATGTGTGTAAAGAGTATATGGAATATTATATCTATCAAATCGTGTCATAAATGACATGTGTAAATTAAATAACTAGCAAATCAAGTCATATGCACTTCTTAAATTTGTATTTTGATAATATTTGAATGTTTTTGTACTTATTGGAATATTTTGAATGCTTTTGTAGTTTGTAGGTTGTGTAGAAACAAAATTAAATTCAAGAGTATTGTAATCAATGAGATATTGTAATCACAATATGAATCGTAATAGAAATACTTGCAATGAGGGTTACTTATATCAACCTCAACACTGGGAGGGAGAGATCTACAAGGTCACACTAAAAAATTGTTTTATAAGAATGCATATGGAAAAAAGGTAAGTAATTAAATCAATATTTTGTTTTGGTTGGTGTGTGTGTGTGTGTACTGAATTTTTATAGCATTGAGATAGCGTGAACATGTGTTACTTGACATTGAGTAGGTAATATACATCGGGATCATTACTTATTGGCCCTAGATTAGCCATATGATAAAGCTTATAAAACCAAGGGCCACTTAATTATCTTTTCTAGTAGAGGTGATAGAGACTCATGATATATTCCTTGTCAGTATAGATTAGGCCCTTTCAGACATAATGAACTTCCAACGTGTCATATTGTGTTGATAATCAGGAAATCAATTATGCTTAATCATAATTGGAACATGGAGTATGTGAAAGTAATATTGTAATTAATCTCGTTAACAATGCCTTTTAAGCACTGCAATCATGATAGTCCAAAACAAAGAGGAGTGGGTTGAGGGTCAAGTTCTACCATTGATTTAACCCTAAAAATAAATAAATAAGTGGATAAGTGCTATCATTCTTATTCATCTAAGGGTTAAAGGGGTTAAAAACATGTTGGTATATTTAGATTAATTAATATACGTATTCAATCTAAGGTTACTAGTTGGGTTGAAGTGTGATCCTTGTTTTTCCTATGTCAGCACTATTCTGAAGAGGCCTTAAACAATACATATTTCTCCACTGAGCAATGGATATCTATATGAATACAACTACTTTGGAAACTTGATATCTTGAAAATGAGAAAACATGGCTTCACATGATTAGTTTGACTCTGCTTGTGAGGTCTTTAGCTTGTGAAGTGTAACTTTATAACTTGGTTGAGTGTGCTTCAAACTTGTGTAGAAGTTTCTACTAGAGTGCATTGTTAGTTTGAAAGGATTTAGAAAAGCTTAAAGCACTTTTGGAATTATATTTGCAATGAGCACTCTTGAATTTTCTAAGTGAGGTAAATATGTGAATTAAACTTACTTATATATGTTTTCATAGGTAAAGTTTCACACTAAAGCCGACCTATAGGATATGAAATGACCCATAAAAGATATCAAATTGGAAAATTAAACCATTGGGTGGTTGTGAACAAAATCATCATATTTGGACTCACCCATTGGACGACTCGGTCCTAGATGGATGGTCCCATACATGTAGTCTATTATGGGATTCTACAAATTTTCAGGAGGAATATACTGTTGTGTACTGATGTAATCAGTTCAATGAGTGACTAATTAGCGTGAATAGAGGAGCACACCATGCAAGAGATATAACGATATGCCACCTAAGTTATGCACACAAGTCACACATTTAGGTGTAAAATCCAATATTGTCATTTCCAAATTTAGGTGTCTACACCATACCTATGGCCATGATCATAGATTATTGCCTACATATGGGAAAAAAATTTCCACTTTGGGGTCATATTTGCACTAGATGCATCTTACCAATCCTTTAGGTTTCATTATTCCTACTTTTTGTGAAAATATTTGTAAATCCATGATTACATGTATGGGTATGATGCAAGAGCATCATAAGAAATTTGTATAAATCTTGTAAATATGTCTTCAAGAGATGGAATAAGGTCTTATGAGTATTTAGAAGTTAATGAAGAGTTAAATTTGTCCATCTTGAATTTATACGAGTCAAAGCTCATTTTCCCTCCAAAATGAGTTGTTTGAAAATTTGAATTAATTAACATGAATTATAAGGATAATAAACATTTTTAAAGGATTTAAAAATTATGTTATTATGGTCCTAAAGAACTATTATTATATTGTGAATGTGTTTTCACCTCCATCTTAATACAAACTCACTTCAAGAGTCTTATAAACTTATCACCAACGTAGGAGGAGATAAAGATAATCATATCTCATGATTTTAGGAAAATTTAAGAGATTTTCCAAGTCAGGGAGGTTGATTGAGTCTTCTTAGTGTCTAATAATCCTTAGCAGAGCCAAAAATAAGATATAAAAATATGTAAGAAGGATGAGAAATTAGAGAGATGTGGGTAGATTTGGAGGACAAAGGTTGTGATCAAGTAAAAGAGCTAAGAAGGCTCCAAGAATCAATATGAAATCAAGAAGAATTTATAAATATAGATAAGTCATGAATTCTAATGTATGATTTTTTTATTTTGAGTCATGAATCAGATATACAATGTCATTGAATATTGATGTTGCATTTGTTTACGATTCTTTTGTGTCAATTATAGATCAACATTGTATGAAAGTTCCCATATAAGTTAATTAGTTTGACTCCATATTTTAATGTAGTGTGTATTTCCTGTGAATACAGAGACATGAGGATATGTATGAAGTAAAAGATACAAGTGTGATGATAAGATACATGTATGAAGGGTCTCAATGCAAACCTCGGTTGTAAGTGTGCATTCTTGAGACACTCTACCCAAACAAGTTGCAAATGAAGAAAATAATGAAAATTGGTTGTAACTCCATTTTTTCCTAAGTTATTTTGATGGTTTTGATGTCTATTAAGAAATATGAGAATGGATTTTCATTGAGAGATCACAATATCAATCAATTACCTTAAGATTTGCCAATGTTCTTATCATATCTCAAGTTTCCTAAGCAAAATCCTATAACACAGACATAGATAAACATTTTCAAGCCTAGATTATTGAAGAAGTAAGTTTCATGTGAGTATTATAGAGCCTACTTGAGTGGTTTTGGGATTTTAAAAACTCAAGGGAGAAAGATAAATCGATTTTACTCCTATCGCGTTCATTAAAACCCTGATCTATGGTTTTGAAGAGAATTCATCACATCTCGATAAATTCATGGCCTTAGGAGCTAAGATTTGGAAAAAATGACATGTGGTTAGTCCTCTTTCAGATAAAATAAGTCTCGTGAAATTTTAAGTCCACCAATGAAAGTTATAGCTAATAATTTACATGGAGAATAACATTATTCGCTTAAGACCTAATTGGTCTTACACAAATATGATCTGGGAAGAATCTATAGTGAGTTAAATCATAAAAATTTGGTATATTCTTAAACATGATAATAAGTACTATAAAAGTTTAAGAATGTTTAAAGAAACTGAGTTTAGAGAAAACTAGACCTAAATTGGTCCTAAAATAGACCTAATTAGGAAAAGTCGAGATATAACACAAAGTAAGGGAGCAATTACATGAGAAATAATAAAATGGAAGAACATTGATATGAAATGCTAAGAGTTCATGTAAGAGAGAGGGTTGAAGCTTCACAAGGTCATAAAGAAGGGTATCATCAAAGGTCCACTATGATAGTCCTCTTTTATTGATTTATTGATAGAGGGACAACGTTTAGGATGTGTATATAGTTAAATGAAGGGATAGTTTAAATTAGTAATTGAGAATTCCAGGGAAGCCAAGAAAATTAATTTCAAGGAATAATTTGTGCATGTCCAATACATGACAAATTCTCAGTTTGTACTCATATTTGGGTTTTCATGATCACTAATAAAAATTACTCAGGATATAGGATATGGAGAAGTTGTACAATGGGTGAACTTAAGAACAAAAAGTGAATAGTAACCATAATTAAGTAAGAAATATCTCAAACAAGAGTCAAGACCTGTAAGAAGAGTATTTAGACATGCTAAAGGTGAAAGTGTAAATAGGTGACAAGAACAATTGATTTCTTACTCTTTGATGTTGTTTACCATTGGAGAAAACAAACAATTTCAAATAAGGTGTTTTGTTGGAATAGTGAACAAGGAAGGAGATAATACTTGATGCCATTGGTTGGAAACATCAACCAAATGTCTTGCAGGACCAATTTTTTTTTATGAAATACTCAAATTGAAGCATGACACTGTGGAAATAACTCTAATATGACATTTGATTAATAGAAATCTTGATATGGAAGGATTTGAACCCCACTAATGAATATTTCGTTCTCATTGAAGCAGATATGGACAGTAAACATGTTAAATTAGATTTTAAGGTGTAAGTGTCATCATTTTTGGTATCAAAGATGAGAAAAAAATATTAGATAAAGGATAACAAATAGAAAATAAATTTATTATTTTTTTTTTGGATTAGTAAGAAGCATTTTCCTATGATTATCTTGAATTAGTATGGTGATTTCTTTTCAAGGTTGATATTGAACTAAGTTAGATACACATGTCTCCCATCAGAAAACTCCAAGCACATGAGATTAGAGGTGTGAAGACTAGATGAAATAATTAAGGAAAGAGATGTTTCCCTAAGTAAGCTCATAGTCATTTGAGGAGGAAAATCTCATCGAAGCTTGTATGAAGGATAGTTCATTGGAACTCAATAATAAGGTTTGATAAATCATTATAGAAGACCAAAAGACTAGGGTGAACATGACCTATGTGAGGTATTGAGAAGAAGACAAAATGAGAGGGTTGAAGGGAAAGAAATGGAGAGTGTGAAGAAGAATTGTAAGAAAGAGATGAAAAAGGAAGAATTAGAGTTAGAAAAAGAAATGATCGAGCTGGGAGAAAAGATATGTGGAGTGGATGGAGGATGAAAAGAAGAGTAAAGTGGCCTATAGATTTTCTTGTTCAAAGAAATAGAAAAAAAAGATTGGTTTCCTTCATAAAAGGAATAGAGAAGAAGATAAAATACCTATAATGTCATGAATGAAAAATATATAGTGAAGGAAATACTTCTAATGGAATATAAGAATGAGCCTGAAGAGGTCACCAAATAATTTCTAACCTCTCTTAGAGAAGAAGTAGAATCATCAAAGGAAGCACCAAGAGGGAAAATTTTGCCTCAAGTTTATGAATCTAACATTGTTTTGGAGTGTGTGAATGTGACTTTAGAAAATGAATTGGCAAAAGAAAGAGAAGTGAGTGATTTATTCACTTATGTGAAGTTAAAACAATTGGAGATTGAGATGAAAGTTTTGGAGAACTTGATTTTCAATGGAGGTACAACTAAAGAGAAGAATGTGAAATAGGATTTTGAAATAGTGAAGACTAAAGAAGATCAAAAAGATATTGAAGGAAAAAAATAGTTGCAGGAAGAACTTGATGATACTCAAAAGTCTCAATGTTTTATATTTGATGGTTCATTTGATTACATGTGTACATGTTTACTGTTTGTAGAAGTGAAGAACATAGAGAAAAGATATCTTGAGAGAGTTTAAATGAAGAAGCTACAAGAATATATCCTCATCTTGGAGGAAAAAGCTATGAAGAATAAGAAATAAGATAACAAGGAGGAGAATACTAATGAAAGCATAAGAAATGTACCAATACAATACAATTAGAAAACAAGAAAGAAGAAATTATATGTTGCATTTGAGCAAGAGCTCAAATTTCAACCCATATAGGGATTATGATGTAGAAGTATCATAAGCACTCTATATAAATCATGTAAATACATATTCAAGAGATGGAATAAGGTCTTAGGAGTCTTTAGAAGTTAGTGAAGACTTACATTTTTCCATCCTAGTTCCATATGATTCAAAACTCATTTTCCCTCCAAAATGAATTGCTTGAAAATTTGAATTAATTAGCATGCATTATAAGGATAATAAGCATTTGTAAAGGATTTATAATTATTTTGTTATGGTCTTAAGGAACTATTATTGTATTGTGAATGTATTTTGACCTCCATGTTAATACAAACTCACTCCAAGAGTCTTCTAGACTTATCACAAATGTAGGAGGATATAAAGATAATCTTATCTCATGATTTTAAGCAAGATTTGAGATATTTTCCAAGTCAAGGAGGTTGGTTGAGTCTTCTTAGGGTCAAATCATCCTTGAAGGAGCCAAAAATAAGATATAAAATTATGTAAGGAGGATCAGAAATCAAAGAGATGCAAGTAGATTAGGAGGACATAGGTTGTAATTAAGTAAAAGAGTCAAGAAAGCTTTAAGAATACGTATGAAATCAAGAAGAATTTATAAGTACAGATAAGTCATGAATTCTAATGTATGATTTTTTCATTATGAGTCATGCATCATATATATGGTGTTATTGAATGTTGATGTTGCATTTATTCACGATTCCTTTGTGTCAATGATAGATCAACTTTGTATGAAAGTTCCCATACAAGTTAATTGGTTTGACTGTATATTTGAATGTAGTGTGAATTACATGTGACTACAAAGACATGAGTGGATGTATGAAGTAAAATATATAGGAGTGATGATAAGCTACATGTATGAAGGGTTTCAATGCAAACCTTGGTTGTAAGTGTGCATACTTGAGATACTCTACCCAGTCAAGTTGCAAATGAAGAAAATAATTAAAATTGGTTATAACTCCATTTTCTCCAAGTTCCTCTGATGGTTTTGATTTATATTAAAAAATTAGAGAATTAATTTGTAGTGGGAATTCATAATATTAAGCATTTACCTTAAGATTGTCCTATGTTCTTATCAAATATCAGGTTTCCTAAATAAAAGCTTATAGCACAGACTGAGGTAAACTTTTTTAGGCCTATATTATTTAAGGAGGAAGTTTCCTAAGAATATTATAGAGCTTACTCAAGTGATTCTGGGATTTTAAAATATCAAGGGAAAAAGATAAATCAATTTTACTCTTATCAGGTTCATTAAAACCATGATCTAGGGTTTTAGAGAGAATTCAACATATCTTAGTAAATTCATGGTCCTAGGAGCTAAGATTTGGTGCAAATGACCGTTTATTAGTCATCTTTAAGAAAAAATAAGTCTCATGAAATTTCAAGTCCATGGTGAGAGTTATAGCTGGCAGTTTACATGGAGCAGAGTGGTACTCGCTTAAGGCTTAACTAGTCTTACACAAATCTAATCTGGGCAGAATCTATAAACAATCGAGTCATAACACTTTGGGATTTTCTTAAGCACTGATACCAGGTACTCATAGGGGTATTGAGGATGCTGCAAAGCATGTGCACCAAGTTTTAGAGATTACTATGGCACGTGAAAGGGGTCACTACCCTAGAGCCTGGATTAGGCAAACTTCAAGTTGTGCAACATACATTACAAGGCATGCACATTAGTTGAGAAATAGGAAGTATGCCCCCCATCACACAATTGATATGAAATGCTAAGACACCACGTATGAGAGAGGGTTGACACCTTCAAAAGGTCATAGAAGAAGGGTATCATCATAGGTCCACTATGACGGTCCTCTTTGAACAGATAGAGGAATAGACACTCTAGGATGTGTTTAGAGTCCAATGAAGGGATAATTGACAAAGAGTAATGTGGGAGTATGACATGCATTTCAAGAAACTCTACTTGTCAAAACTATCCTATAATATCATCGCATTTTTAACATAGGACTTAATGGTTTGTTTGAGGATTTGATAACACATATTTAGAAGGTCTCTCATGATCACTACATGAAAATTGTCACAGACCTGTACGAGGCATATGGAGAAGCTGCCCTGCACACTGAGGCCATTGGGAGCATTAAAATACTAGTGTTAGTCCTTTTCTGATAGGATCAATCATTGCATACAATGGCCAAGTATTTAGAGAATCTATATGCAAGCTCAGTGCATGTAGGTTCGTAGTGGGCTTTGGTGTATATAAAATGTGAAAGTGTAAATAGGTGACAATAAAAATTGATTTCTCACTCTTTGATGTTGTTTTCCATTGGAGAAAGGAGACAGTGTCAAATAAGGTTTCTCGGTGGAATAATGAACAAGGAAGAAAATAATAATTGATGCCATTAGTTGAAAACATCAACCAAAGGACCCATTGGACCAAATTTTCTTTATGAAATACACATTTGGAAGCACAACATTGTGGAAATAACTTGAATATGACATTTAATTAATAAAAAGCTTGTTATGGAAGGATCTCAACTTCACCAATGAATCTTTTGTTCTCATTGAAAAAAATGTGGACAGTAAACATGTGAAATCAGGTATTAAGGTGAAGGTGTCATCTAGGTAGCATAAGTATGGTCATAAGTATGACCTTACTTTGAAAAACATACCCAAATTGACTAGAAAAAGGCTCAAAAGCTAAAAATAGACTCTTAGAATAGACTTATAACCCATTCATGATAAAACTCAACAAATTTGACCACTTGTGGACATGATGGGGACAATTTCGACGAGGATAATAATTTCAACCACTGATTTTGTCTTCCTATTATTGATTTTATTCATGTGCCACTAATTTTGTCCTATGTTAATCAAGCTTCCGTGGAATTTGACATGGAATCTTATTGGTTTGTTCTTTGCAAAAAATAGTCCCTGATATGTGCAAATCTTCAAATATGGGTTCTTCCACACAATTCACTCAACAAAATGTGAAGAAAAGACCTATATTCACCTAGACTATCCTCTAATGGATTTATAAGGAGGAAGTGTTCTATGTGTCCAATGTGAGTTGTGGCTTATATAGTTCTATATAAATCTACTTCCCATGTTAGTGAAGCGTTGGTCCTTCACTCTACCTATTATAGACACAAAATCACACACTTGGGTACATTTCTAGGTCCTAAAAGCATGCTAGCATTTACATGATTCCTACGAAAGAAAACTAATGGTTAAAAACTATATTTGGACTCTTTTGTTTTGTTTCTTATTTTCTCTTTGGTCTTATACACCCCACATCACATTCAAAACTTTACTGATTTATCGTCCCTTGTCAAATAAACACCTTGAACACATTCACCTAACCATGGCCCCTTTCATCCCACTCTAATATTAATTTAATTTTAATTAAATTAATTCATTATCCTCACAATATTTATTATTTAAATATCCTAATTGAGATAATGCCCACATATCCACCTCATCTAGCCACCTCACCCTAAGACCTATTCTTAGTATGTTGCCATAACTAACTAAGACCTACCTAAACCCTAAAAATCAAAGCCTACATTCCCTCTAACCACATTCCCGCATGTTAGAAAGGAAGCTTCCATTCTAATCCGTGGAGAAAAAATGAACGAGATCCCAGAAAATCAAGGGGATCTGCCTAGTTTAGTAAACCTAGGAAATCCCACCCTAACCGATGCCAGTTACCCTAAACCACTGCCGGTCAACCCGAACCACCGTCGGTTACCATTTAACCCCCAAAACAACCTTATTTCGAGGTTGGCACATTTTTAGAGGTTGACACATCTTCTGAGAGCAAGAGATGAAACCAAGAGCTACATGCAAGTAGAACCAACATTCGTACATGCATCAGAGCACCCATAGCCAACACCAGAAGCAATCACAGAGCCATTTGCCTTCACGGGAGCATCCAGGGAAGTGCCAGCACCACACCAAGTTCCTTCCATTTGATCACCCACCATTGCCAACCAGACATCAAGCTCATATAAACAGTAAGTGCTTTGTTAACCAACACTTGTCCATTTTCATTTAGGTAGATTCTTTTACTTCTGTTATTAGTTTCTACTCCCATTTCCATTCCCCCACCATTTTACCTCCATGCAAACTTGACCATCCCTTCACCCACACCCTTGAACTGCCCATACCCAGATTTTAATCATTCCTGTGCATACCTAAGACCCACACGAACCTTGCCATTGCCCTTCCATTTTCATCTAGCCTCAGATCTACCCTCACCTCAAGTTTTTATTGAGTTTCCTGTACCCCGACCATACCGACGCTGGTTACCCACAACCATCACCGGTTAACCTAAACTGACATCGGTCATACCAGACTGACGTCGGTCTCTGTGTTTTTGACCAGAAACCAAGAACAAAGCTTAAAACCTCCACCAAATACCCAAAACAGCCCAGAACCTTACCCTGACCAGTACCAGTACCCTGACAGAGACCTTGACCTTCAGATTCAGTCATAGCTTAGCCTGTTGTGAATGAATTTTCTTATTGTAGATGAATGAGATACCTAAATCATTTTAACTACAGTAGGATTTCCTTTATTGTTAGCATTAAGTTGTTTTAAACAGTGGATTGACAGCCGTCTAGGAAGTATCACACTTCCGGATCTAGCATACGCTAGGTAGTCCACTACATATATTGTTTAACTTTTATTTGGTGGTCTTGTTTTCCATTTCAGGTAGTTCCTCCAAGAAAAAAGGAAGCTCTCATGATCAGCTGTGGATCAAGAAGTCATACGCGTGCAACAACCTACAACCAACATTTCAACAGGTATTCCTCCTAGCCCTTTACCCTTATCTGTTTCATCAACATTTGAAGAAATGATCTAGAATCAGGTGAAACATTTTGGCACACCCGGTGGGACCCATTCGGGGTTCTTTGCATTCTTTCATTTCTAGGTGAAAATTTGCATGTTTGTTTCCTTTCTAAAAGGTTCTTACATTAAAATTTCTCCCCTGGAACCTTCTCTTCTTCTATTGTCTAAAAGCAATCATATTTTGGTGCTTTAAAAAGAACATTTCTTCCCTTTCATTAGTATCGCATTAGTGAAAGAGCATCCCTTCTCTTGTTCATCTTTTTGTGTCATTGAATTCAACATTTCAATTTGGGTTTAAAAATCATTTCATTTCATTCTACTTTTCTGCATTAGCTCACATTAATTGAGGGCAACCTATACGCTGGAAGTCATTCCCAGCTGATGGTTGACAAATGAATCATAGAAAAGCACTTCCTTTCTCTTTCTCTCTCTCTGAGTCTTACCAAACATCACAAAATTGAAAATATACACATTCTTAAACAACATCTCTCCTGGAAGAAGCTGTAGGTGATCACACGATCATGACACATAGTGGGCACCCAGCTCGCTGTTTCTGTCGAGTCATACTTTAGAGAAAATCCCGCCCCCACCATAACATACCTGAAACCTCTCCTTGTAGATCTCCTTCTTCGTAGGAAGCCATCCTCACCAAAAAATTCTATTCTAAAGTTCATGAGTCAGTCCTTAAATAGCATAAGCTAAACAAACATAATAGAAAAGGCACTCTTAGGATCATATTTTTCTTAGTGTTTCTGCTTGGCTTGTGTTTTGAGGTGAGAGGATTTCATTCTTCATTTTCTTATTTCCCCTTGCATGCTCCTCATCACAGTTGGTGTATTCCAGCTTCATCTGAGTGTGCCTGGACCATATTCTCATCATTCTCAGAATTATGGGTTTGATTCCACATCTAATTTTAACTCACAACCACATTTTCTTCATCGTTGTTTCAATTTCATAGTAACCGGTGTCAGTCCAATGACCGTCGTCGGTTACCCTCTGACCGTCATCGGTTTTACCCAACTAGTGTCGGTTTACTGTTCTTTTGGTTAACCTACCCAAAAGGACACCTATTCACCTTCTTTACTGTTCAGAGTCTCTGTCACTCTTATCATATTCACTTTCCTGGTAAATTCCATCAGCATCTTGCATACTTGGAAAATTATTGGCCTTTTACCTTGTTTTGACCAACTGTCCACTTTCCACAGTGACCGACCGCGGTTACCTGTGACTGGCGTCGGTTTACCCTAACTGGCATCAGTTAGCCTGTGTAATTTTCCAGCTGACATTTTGTACCTAATTCACCTACCACCACCTATTTATCCTATCTCTGCTGTATTTCTGTGTCATTTACAGAAAGCAGTCCTACCACGTCAGTACCTGTTCACATGGTGCTGATGCATCACCAAGGAAAACACCCTCATATTCCATGCCAGTTGTCAACCACTCCCACCTAGTCCTTCACCACCTTCCATTCTATCACCACCCATGGAGCCTATCCAACCTATCTCTATCGCTACTGGAGATGAGGAGTTCACACGACTCCTTGACCAAAACCCTGTCACCTTGTAGTTTTATCTTTCCCACTCATCCACTCGAGATGCCTCGGGTCAGTTGATATACGACATGCCCGTATCTATCCCCCGACTCTCATTCCTACTTCTGTGTCAGCCCCCTCTAGGTTCTGTGCTACCCTCACCTACCTTGCCCCCAGTCATTTCGCAGCTAGGCCCTATACCTGCTATGACTACCGTGTCTGCCACATCTGTTGCACCCGCCACATCCACTATACCTTCGCCAACCACCCAGAACATAACCTCATCCACACCTATTGTCTCACATATACCCGTAGCTACACAACCACCCTCAGTGTCGGTGACCCCTACCCCTTTTCAAAACATTGTCCTTTCTATTCCACAGTCCTTAGCCCCCATTGCCACTAGGGTCACCATGACCCTTCCACCTCCATATACGTACTATCAGCAGCCTCCCATTTCATCTATCATTCATTCTGGGTATGTACCCCCTATTTCACTCCCTCCTTCTCAATCTACCTATACGACAGTGCCATATACTGGAATGCCACCCCCATCATATGCCCAACACCAACCCTCTTATGCTACAGGAGGCACCCAACCATCACAACCTACCAACGACCTAATCAAGTTAATGATGGACAAGATGCAGACATTGGAGGCATCAGTTTCTGGCTCCCGCAACACTCTCACCTACGATGAGATTTGTAATGAGCCTATCCACCCATCCATTCCTATCCGTCCATATCCCATGCATTGGGAAATGCCTAAATTTAACCACTTCAATAGCAAAGAAGACCCACAACAACATTTGCGGTCTTTCAAACATGGGTGTTATCTGATCACCCATGATGACGCTTTGCTTCTGAGGACCTTTCCCATGTCTCTGACCTGGGCCTGCATTAGATTGGTATAGTGGGTTACCTAGACACTCTATCTTCTCATTTAATCAGGTAGCCCAGGCCTTCTTGGATCACTTCTCCATTAACATTGTTAAGAAGGTTACCATGACTGACCTCTACTCTACGCGTCAGTATGACGACGAATCTATCGCAGATTTTGTCACTCATTGGTGTAGCCTGATCAATCAACTCACATTCCAACTACCACAAACTGAACTCATCGAGCTCTTCACATGGGCTTGTGCTAGACATATCTCACCGACCCTGCAGGTCTAGACTTTCTGAACCTTCGATGAGGCATTCACCATGGCACGAAAGCTAGAGATTCGGGCCATCGAAGAAAAGAAAATCCAACTACGCAATAAGAACTCGGCATTCAAGTCGAATGATACCTCTTCTTCTTTGAAACCACAGAACAATTATTCAAAAGCCAAGGGAACCGCTAACACAGTGGTACTCAAGGCTGGCCCAGCTCATCTGTCAAATCAGGCTAACCCCTCATCTAATCTCTCACCCATTCAAACTTTTCAATTCAGATGGGAACAACGGAAATACACCCCAATTGGGGAGCCTTATTCTTCTGTCTTAGAAAATCTCATTAAAGTTGGGGCCATCACCCTTCCTCCTGTAAAACCACACACTGGTTTTGACCCTACTCGCCCCACACCCGCGTGGTATAAAGAGCATGACTTCTGCAACTATCATCGAGTAAAGGGTCATAGTGATGACAATTGCATCACTTTCAAAAACATTGTCCAAGAAATGCTCGAGAAAGGTGAGTTAACCTTGGATAATCCTAACGCACCTGCCAATCAAAACCTACACATCTTCAAGAAACCATTTCCTAATCATGCCCCTTCTTCTGATCAAACTGGAGAGACCTCAACTCATGATAGCCATACCCACGAGGTCCATGCTATTTTCAGTGATGCACCTGTTGCTTCCCAATTACCTCATATTCCTTCCATAGAGGAAATCCTAGCCCAAAGTCCTCCACCTACACTTGAACCCACTTCACCTATTCCTCCACCCACAGAGGAACACCCTTCACCTTCTTCCTCACCCATGGAGGAGCCTTCCGTTAACATCGAAACCATTTCACCTTTGGCTTCTCCACCTAGAGAGCTATCACCCGCAGTACCTCTCCATGCTTGTTTACCCATGGAAGATCTTGTTTATCTCCTCCACCCACAGAGGAGCACCCATCATCTCCTCCACCCACAGAGGAGCACCCATCATCTCCTCCACCTATCAAAGATCCAGTAGAAATGCCTTTACCTCTAGGTGACCATTCTCCATCAGTTACCCAAGATCCTGTGGACTTACTTTCGGCTCTCTTACCCACAGAAGCTGAAGCTAGAAAATTCCCCATTTCTAAGACACATTTTACGGGAATCACCATTGGATCCTCATCAACCTCACCTACAGTAGTGTCATTCTCACACTTAGCCGATCACCTAGATTATGTGGATAGAGCCTTACTTTGGGGGCGTCTTCTACTTCCTGTCTCAACACAAATGCAGATGTCACTTGACTGACACTTCCACTATCTACCCAAAAATATTTCGGCCAATTGAACCAAACACAACCACAACTATCAAAAATTCTTCCACGATACCACTCATGGCTCAACTCACACCCCTACCCATAACCCAACATGCATCTAAATCCAAACCCACACCTACATCATCTTCCTTACCTAAACCTATTACTACCTTAGGGGTCATCCCAACCGCCAGCCTTACTCATCCACCCATCAAATTAGATTTAGCTACATCCTCCAAAGCCAACACCAAGCTTAATCTGACACCCAAACAGAAGAACCAATCCCATAGATCTCATACTCCAACCTCACCAATCACACCTCATCACCTTCACCCTTCCATCCATCTTAGGACCTCACCCTTCCAGCATGGTTAAGAAACCTCCACCCATCGGTAAACCAAAAACACATCAGCCCATTCCTCCCTCGCAGACCTCTAACATACCCAAGTGCCCGACATGACTTCCACCCACACCTACAACATCTTTACCACCCATACCTCCAATACCATCGATCACTTCTTCACTACCCACGACACTTCAGTCTCTTTCCCTCACACCTCCTGCATGACCCAGTGCCATCTACCTTCACAACACCTCAGTTATCCCCATGGGTAACTCGCCCTCTTCCACCATCCACTTTTCCCTCTAGATCTTGTGTGCACCCATATCACCTTTACCCAAGAAGGTGCAACCTAAGAACAAAAATCCGCTACCCTCCAATAAGGTAGTCAAACCAACCACACACTTCTCTTGCCAGTTCATCTACCATACCCCTACCCAAGAAAACATGACCAACACCTAAGACCACACTAGCACCTAAAACCATAGCTCAACCTACTCCCCCTCATGCAAAGACCCTTCCTCTATAGTCAGCGCACACCTACACCCAAACCCACTTTCACTTCCCATTGTGATCCACTAGCGGGATCCTATGCCAAAATCTTAACCAACCTCCTTGAAACTTTTGTCATCACATTACCACCTCTCAGACCTTATGACCCTCTCAAACCCAAACCAAAAGGGTTTGATGACACCAAAATTTGTGCCTACCATCGTGTGCCAGGGCATGATGTGGAGAACTGCAAGGCTTTGAAAACTGTTCTTATCCAGTTGTGTCCTCCTGAAGAAAACTTTGATGATGATGACCTTCTCGATGAGGACCCCATTTCACCAACACCCATTCCCATAGTTCTTCCCTCATTGCCTACTCAACGACCAAGACCTCCACCCCCACAACTCCTAGAGCCACCCCCAAGATTCAAAATTAACATGGTTCGCATCAGAGAACTCACCAAACCTCCACCCAAATGTCGGTGTGCTCAACTCATCTCACAAGGTTCCTTCCCACCACTTGGCTTTTTCCCTTCTTGTCGCTATACTTTTCATGGCTCACCTACTTCACCTACCTCCCCACCTCAAATCAACATGATCCACATTGCTACCCATGCTCAGAAGGAAAAGGCAAGGAAAAGGAAACCGACCCACCAACCAATCCTATACCCAACATACCATCTGCACCCACACCTAAAATCACTATCCGTGGCCCCACATATCCTATTTCTAATGGGGTTACACACCGCACCGATGCTCAAACAACTACACCAATCCCCCCTCAAAATGTCCCTATATGACCTCATCCAAACCTCAGAATCCCATCGTCAAGCTCTCATGGAGGTCCTTCAATCTATTGAGGTCTTACCCAATGACCCTACACCCATGGCCTCCATTATTACACCTCATCATGTAGCCTCTCTCACCAAATTACCACCTTCATCTACACCTCCACCTACTCACCAAGTAGCCTCCCTTAGCTTCTCAGATGAAGAGATCGCACCGCACCAAACTGATGACCCAGATCCAGCTCTCTTCATCTCTGTCCACATCGATGATATACATGTACGATGTGTTATGATCGATGGGGGTGCTAGCATTAATATCATCTCCTCCCATGCATTCACTCAAATGCGCATACCTGACAATTACATGCATAAACATCCCATCATGTTGCGTTCATTCAATGATGCTATCACCTCTACACTTGGCACCATCATCCTCCATGTTCACGTGGGCCCCCATACACTGTTCCAGAGTTATTTTACGTCTTGGAGGGGGAATTTCAATATAACTTGTTGCTTGGTAGACCCTGGATTCGTGTCATGGGTTGTGTTCCTTCCACTTTGCATCGTTGTGTAAAGTTTGAGCATGAAGGACACACCTATACCATTCTGGCTGACCCATCACCTTTCAAAACTTGCAACATGCTTTACTGACCCAATGATGTGCTTATACCCATTAAAGCATCTACCTCCACAACCACTGCCTCTTCACCTACACCTCCACTCACCAGTGCAGCCGCTACCTCAACCACACCTACATCCTCCATTCCTACCACTGCCACAACCTCCACGGCCAAACCGTCAGCCTCCCAATCCATTAGCTCCACCTCCGATCTGACCTCTGACACATCGTCTATTCCAGCTACCCACATACCAACCACCGATCCCTTGGAAGGCATTTTTCAATGCCTCACTCTGGGGGAGTATCACCTATATAGTGTCAACACATTCCTTACTCCACAAGAGTATGGAAGTCTTCACCAACACCCTCGCTATGATCACCGTATAGGAGAGCACCTCCTTTATGGTCCTCCCCACCTTCGTACCAATCTCACCTATGGGGGACTTGATACTACCACTTACACACCTGAACCACCATCACAAACCCGCCCATTTTCTGCTGACCTCTAGTCACTCACCAATCGCCGTTTCACCCACACCTTCCTGCACCGATGTGCATGGAAGGGTTTTGGTTTTGGCTTTTATGAGCAAGGCCATCCATACTGTTATTCCATGTACTACCTGCAAACATAACGACCGTAGTGGTATCGGCTTTGCTGAACCACCTACCAAGAAGGCCCGCATTGAACTCATTGAGGACATCAGCCCTTCTCCACCTTCTTCACCGCTCCACCTCACCACCTTCGCCGATGGAGTCGATGGATCCAGAATCCATTCCTCCTAACTTTTTTTTTCATAAACACCATTTCCTTGGGGCCTCTGACTTATCAACGCGAGGGCGAGGCTCCCTCTTCTCTTCCCTTCCTGTATCCTGAAATGATTGATGATGATACACCTTCGATTAATGTCATTCAATGTCAGGATGATGAATCTATACTCACCTACCTTGGTGCAGAAGACTCATATATTCATCGGTCGTTACCATCTGAGATGCAAACCATGTTGAATGAATCGACTATCAAAATCAACATTCATACTCAGGATGACCCGCACATTCTAAAGATCGGTCAATCTTTAGATGCTGCTGAATAGGAAGCCATCACTTCTTTTCTCAAAAACCATAACCACACTTTCACTTGGTCTTATGCAGACATGCCTGGTATTGACCCCACCATAGTGGTCCACAATATCATAACCATTCCTGATGCCAAACCCGTAAAACAAAAGCTGAGGAAAATGCACCCTCGCATTGCTCTTCTGGTCAAAGAAGAACTTCAACGCCTCCTTTCGGTTTCCTTCATCTTACCCATTGATTATCCTCATTGGATTTCTAACATTGTCCCTGTCACTAAGGTGACAGGGGGACTCGCATTTGCACAGATTTCTGTGACCTCAACCTAGCTTGCCAAAAGATGACTTTCCCCTACCTGGTATTGACCAACTGGTTGACCTTACTGCTGGTCATGAGATGCTATCACTCATGGATGGTTTCTTGGTTATAACCAAATCTTACTTGCCCCAGAGGATCAACACAAAACCGCATTCATCACCCCTTGGGGGACCTTCTACTATCGAGTCATGCCTTTTGGCCTTAAAAACGTTGGTGCCACATATCAGCGGGCTATGACTTACATCTTCCATGACATCATGCATCGTATATTGGAAGATTATGTGGATGACCTCCTTGCCAAATCCAAACACCACTCCGAGCACCTCACCATCCTAAAAACCATCTTTGACCGCCTCATTAAATATTGCATGTTCGCCTTCAGCCCAAGAAGTGTGTCTTCACGGTTCTCTCAGGAAAGCTCCTGGGATTTATCGTTTCCCTACGTGGTATAGAAGTTGACCCTGCTAAATTCAAGGCCATTCTTGAAATGCCTCCCCCACTAACCTTAGACAACTCCGTAGCCTGCAAGGTAAGTTGCAGTCTATTCGCCATTTCATTTCACAATTGTCTGATCGGTGTCAACCATTTCATCATCTTCTCAAGAAGGATGTCTCCTTTAAATGGGATGATGACTGCCACAAAGATTTTGAGGCCTTAAAAAAATACCTTCTCCAACCACCCATACTCATTCCACCTAAAGATGATCAACCCTTCTACCTATACATCTCAGCTACCGATCACTCCTTGGGGGCCATGCTCACTCACCACGATGAACAACATAGGGAGCAGGTGGTTTATTACATAAGCCATACTCTTTTAGACTACGAAACCTGATACACCCATGCCGAAAAACTTTTCTTAGCCTTAGTTTTTGTTGCCACCAAACTCTGCCATTACCTACTCAACCACAAAACCTATGTTGTGACCAACACCGACCCCTTACACTTCATGTATGCCAAACCTTACCAAAATCAACGTGCCACACGCTGGCTTATGCTTTTGGCTGACCTCGACCTTGAATTTATCCATCAAAATTCCATCAAGGGCCAAGCTATCGTTGACCAATTGGCCGACGCACCTATTTCCAGGGATCAATCCTCTAACTTTGACTTCCCAGATGAGTCAATTGCTACCCTTTCCCTGGACGAACCCACTTACCAAATGACACTCTTTCTTCGATGGTTCCAAGTGTCAGCATGGGGGTGGGGCTGGTGTTATCCTCATTCCACTTGATGGTGAACCCATGCCTTTGTCTTTCAAACTCAATTTTGATTGTACAAACAATATTGCCAAATACGAAGCGCTCGTATTAGGTCTCCAAGCTGCCTATGCCTTGGATGTCAAGTCCATCAACATCTTTGGTGATTCTCAATTGGTCGTAAACCAAGTCAATGGTATATACCAATGTCGTAATGAGACACTTCAAAAGTATAAACATCATGTGGACATACTTTTGACCACCTTTGACCATTATGACCTTCAAACCATCCCCCATTCAACCAACAAATTTACAGATACCATGGCCTGCTTGGCTTCTCAAATACCCACTTCGCCCGCCGATTCTAAAATATTTGTCATTGTACAAAGACTCCAATCACCCTCTTATTTACCTCGTGAAGTTTACTCTATCGGAACCGCTGCCCCCGACCTGAGTGACCTTTGGTATAAACAATACTCAGACTATCTTTCTCTCTCCATCTTGCCTCCCAACCTCACTCGTAATGGACAACGTGCCTTTCTTAAAAAGGTCTCTCGTTATGTCATCATGGGTGGCCTCCTCTATAAGCGTGGCTTTGATGGTATTCTCTTACGATGCCTTACTAGTTCTGAAATTCCTTATACCATTAAGGAAGTTCATGATGGCATATGTGGAGGTCACTTCAGTGGCCTTGCTATTGCTAAGCGTATTCTTCGCCTAGGCTATTACTGGCCGACCCTCAACCATGATTGTTGTGACTACGTTAAGCATTGTGTAAAATTCCAACAACATGCCAACCTTCATCATACACCCAGTCATGCCTTACAGGTCGCCCGTGACCTTTGGCCCTTCTCTCAATGGGGTTTGGATCTTGTCGGAGAGATCAATCCCCATTCTTCCCAATGACATCAATGGATCATCACCGCTACCGAATACTACACAAAATGGGTTGAAGCCATACCTCTCATCTCCATGAAAGCTGAGAAAATATGTGAGTTCATCAATCATCACATCATTTGTCACTTTGGTGTTCCACATCACCTCATCACTGATAATGGAAAACAATTCAAAAATAAAACCTTGCGAAAAATTTGCGATGCCTTCGGCATTCAGCTAAGTTTCTCGTCACCTTATTACCCACAAACCAATGGCCAAGCCGAATCCACTAATAAAACCCTGAACAAAATTCTCATGAAAGTGGTTAACGATACTGGGAAGGACTGGCATACGCACATTCCTTTCACCCTGTGGGCATACCGCACTAGTATTCGCACTTCCACTGCTGCCACACCTTTTTCTCTGGTCTACGGTACAGAGGTTGTTCTACCTCTCGAAGTCCAGATTCCCTCACTCCACATTTCTCTCCATGACATGCTCAATGATGATGACTTTCGTTAGGACCATTTAGCACAACTTGAGTTATTAGATGAACATCATCTTAATGCTCTTGACCACCTTCAAGTTTACCAAAAACGTATCAAACGTGCCTATGACAAACGTGTCCATGAATGAACCTTCCAAGTCGGTGACCTTGTCCTGAAAGAAAATCAACATGTAACCAAAGCATAAAAAGTAAACGGGGAAAATTTTCTCCTAATTGGCTTGGACCATACATCGTGACTCATACTTATGGATCAGGTGCTTATCGTTTATCTTCACTCGATGGTAAACCCAAACCTGAGCCCCTTAATGCCTTGCATCTTTGACCATTCTATTATTGACTTTTAGTCCTACCTCATCTTCTGCCTCTTTCCATGCTCATCCCTTGAGTGCTATCCACTTCCTACACCATCACCAATGATTAAACAAGAATCATGTGCGTACCCGTCACTTTTTATCTTCTCTTAAATATGTGTACCACGACACTACACATAGCATGATTCTCATGGATACTTTTCATCTACTTTTAGATGAGATCCCATGGTTGTTTCACAATGCTTTCTAAACAAGAATCCTATTCTTCACCTTAGTCTTGTCCATGACTTAAAATCCCTCACATGGGATCCAACTCCTTGAGTCAAACTTCCAATAAAAAGATGACTCCCTCAAAAGGACATCTTTCTCTCTACAATCGCTGCTATAAATAGACTACTCCCTCGAAGGACAACTATGTAAAGCTCTTTCCAAAAAAAAAAAGAGACAAGAATCTGAAGCTTCCAGCATCGATCAGCTTCATGAAGACCTCAAGGAGTTAATTTCTCATCCCATATAGACTTCCCGCATCAATCAGTCTATCCCAAATATCAGTCAAAACAAATAAAAACTTTTTCGTCATGGACTTGCCCATTGTGACCTTGGATCTCTTGCCAAAAGGCATGCTACCTAATACCATATAAACTAACCACTTTTCACCCTCTCACCATTCACACTTTCATTTCCTACCTCCTCAAGGGACCTCGTGGAACTGTGACATTTGGTGGTCATGTGACTACTTTTCACCTTTAGAATAATCAATCATGCAATGTCTTTAGGGTCTTACGTTCATCCACCTATCTAAGGTATGACCTACCCATTGTGATCCTTACCAATCAGGTGGCTTTCTTGCCTCCTCTTATCTTTTAACCTTCTTCATTACGTATTGATTACCTTATATAGGACTCGATCCTCGATGCTTATCTTTGGGTAATTTTCCTCTTTCACCACAATCAACTCAAAATCACCTATACCAATGCACCCACAATTCACCCATACCTAACAGACCTAAACTCAATCATGCCTAAAACCTACCAACTCATTCTCATACCTCCTCACATTCTTCCCTAGCTTATGGGAGAACTACATCGGCCTGAGGTCCCTTTTCGCTGGGACTATGTAGGCAGCACTCCGAGGGCATGGGGCCCTTGGAGGTTAGCTCGACCACTCTCTACCCTAACCAATTCATCTTTCATTTTCCTAAATCACATTCTACCCTAGTTAGTTTCCTTTTTATATCAATAATTGGAAATTAAAACCAACAAACAACAAATTGCTTTCCACCTTTATCATCATCAAACATACATTCATTATGTCTACCATTTCTTTACCATTATCATGCATGTACTATAAAACATCTTAAACATGACCCATATCATCATTAATTGCACAAATTAATGAATTACAAACTCAACCACTTTTGACTCAATCCATGCCTAGACCACAACCATGCCTATGACTGACCATCATGCCTAAAAACTAACTCCACCATGCCTAGACCACAAACCTAACTCCATCCATGCCTAAAACCTAACTCCATCATGCCTAATGACCTATCTGAATCCATTATCCATACCTATGACCTGACTCCATCATGCCTAAAACCACAACCTAACTCAATCATGCCTAACACACCTATCATGAATCCATCTATGCATAATAATAAAATGCTATCAACACAAACACATAATGACCATAATCATCATCATCTCTATAAATAAAAATATCCAAACATGTGTATCCATATACATAACTTCTCAAATATCTTCGTGGCACTCTCTTCAGCATGCAAGCCAGTATATATCAAAAATGACTAAAATACATCAAAATGGAGGGATGTGCATCAGGCATCATCCTCAGATATCCTCCATATCAGTATCTCCTATCTCCTCCCCAGCTCCTATCTGACAGCCTGTGGGCATAAAAGTAATTTCTATTTCCGGTATTATGATGTTGTTAAAAAATATACAAAACTCTCAGTACATCCTCACTCTCTTCAAAGTTGGGATAAGTAGAGAAGTAGGGCACATAGGCTGGTATATATCAAAAATGACTAAAATACATCAAAATGGAGGGATGTGCATCTTAGAGATAAGAGGCATCATCCTCATTTGGCATAGAAGGAAGTAGTGAGAAGTATTGTATGATATCCTCCATATCAGTCTCTCCCATAGTATTGGTGGAAGGCAAGTGTCTCCTCCTCATGGGTGAGATTGTCCTGCTAATATTATAATTTACTCTGATTTCAGCCTGATAACATCTCACCACCCTAAATGTTGTGCCATAGGGTGAAGTGGCCGGATTGGGATGACACCCCTACTGGTACATCACCTGAAGCTGGCCTCCGTGAGCTGCTGGCCTCACCCTGATCCCTGTCTTGGGGCTCGATGGCCCCCTATGCTCTCCACCCTATGAGTCTGAGATCTCATCCTCTCACTCGAGGCCTGTTGTGCCCTGTACTCTCCATAAGATAGAAAATCTATCCCAGCTACTATCAGCTGATCCTGGTAGTATCTGGCCTCACCTAAGGCATCCCGTAACCTGGATAGGGGTATTGTCTTTGGTGGCCCCATCGGCCTCGGCCCCTATACTTGTCCTGTGGGACCCTGTCCCACCTTTGCCTGTGAACTTGGACCCTATCCCGGTATCTGTGGAGGTGCCATCGGCCTCGCACCCTGTGCCTGTACCTGAGCCTGTAATGCTTGAATCTGCACCTGTGCAGTGGCCAAATGGCCTTATAAACCTATAACTTGCACCTATAGGGTGGTGAATTGCTCATCATCACCCTCTTCATCTCCACCTTAGGCCATCTGGGCCTGTAGACTGGCCACCTATGTATGCAATGTAGCCACCTCTGCCTCTGACGCTGCTAACTACCCCTGTATCATCCCCAACTGTGTAATCAGGGTCGCCACCTGCCCCTGTAGGGCGTCTCTCTACATAGTGATGGTGGCTAAATCTGACTACCCTAGCCTGGGAGGTACTACTCGTAGATGGGCTGCCCACCACTGTCTATACCTGTTTGTCACTCCAACATCATCAATCCGCTGGTCTATAACCTGCACCTCCTGCCCAGTAGGTACTGTCGGCTATGGAAGTGGTAGTGGTCTCTCCACATCATCCCTCCTGTACTATGGGAAGGGTGGTGGTATATCCTACAGTAATCTAAACTGCAGTCGAACCCTATTTACGGGGATCATCTTATGCTCCCCTACACTATGCCCCTCAATCCATCTCAATATTTGCAGGTCAGCTAACTCATCGGCCATCTGTCTGTATGAGGGATAGCCCACATACAGTCTCCAAATAATGTCCACGCCAGACAATCCCTCCAGTAACTGCCTATAATAGGCCACATTATGTCTCACCCTACCTGCTCGGCGCTCTCTTATCACAGGCACCCATCACCTGTACCCCACCTGATTAAAACTAGGCTCAAAAGCATTTACCCAGGGCATACTAATCGAATGAACACAAATAATGTGCTCGTAGGCCCAACAATGTAGAATAAAAGTGCAACATAGACTAAACCTGCGGAGCCACCCATACACCCATAGCTCTCTATATAGTTATACCAAGAATGATGACGCCCAGGTAAAACATGTCCTGTCCATCATCATGTCATGTAATACCCCCATCAGGGATCGCGGGAATCTCCCACCCTTTGCATTCGGAAGTGCAAAACAACAGACCGCCTCCATCAGTAATACTACTAGCCTCGTATCCTCTAGATGGGCTAGGTACATCTCTCCATAGCTCAGATTGGCACTGTGGAATGTCAACTCCGTCAGTCCCTCCCTAAACATCATTAGCATCAACTCCTCAGACGCCTCTGAGGAGATCGAATATACCTGCATCCCCAATATGGGTAATCGCAGGATCCTATACATGTCCTCCAGGGTGATGGTCATCTCCCATGTAAGTAGGTGGAACGTGTTGGTCGTAGAATCCCATCTATTGATGAGAGTGACCATTAGAATCAACTATCGGACCACATGCCAGTAGCACTTGACCCCACTCAGGCCAACATCGGTGACATGCCTCCACTCCTCGACTGTCGTCACCCCACGAACTGTCACGATCAGGGGTGGCACCCTATCTCGCATCCTCAACTGATCTCTCACCTGCATCCAACAAAACCATCACATTATTAAAACAAGACCATATCTACATTCACTCATACCCATTACCCCACCTCTTTTACTTCACTACTTACCCAACCCTAACCCACCGACCTACCTACCCTAAACTTACCCAACCCTAACCCACCGACCTACCTACCCTAAACCTACCCAACCCAATATCACCTTACCTACTTGCCTCACCCACCCAACCTCGGACACCTTTCGGCCCCTTTTTCCCCAAACCATGACCTATACCGGTTACCCCTAACCGACCGCGGTCCCCCTTCAACCGACATCGGTCGCTTACTTCGTGACCAATACCGACATGCTAATACCAACGTCAACTAACCTGTAACTGATGCCGGTCACTGTCATGTCCAAATCCGTGACGCCTAAACCCCCGCTTTTCCTTAAAATCCCCTTTTTGCTCCCTTCTACCCACCCAATCCTACCCAAATCCCCCCTACACCCTTCACCACCCCTTCTTCCCCCAATTACCTCTCTCCCCATTATTATTTTCATTTATTTTCCCTCCCACAAATTCAAAATTCATGTTCCCCCCAAAAAAATAAAAAACTTGTTTTCACCCACCTAACCTCTAATTCCATCTAATAAACAAAACAATGATTCAAATTGAATCCTACCTCATCACGCTTATGTCTACGTGGTGGTACCTCCAACCGCTACACTGGTGGTCCCCCTGATCCCTCTCCTACCTCTGTCATCACCAAATGACCTCTCGCTCTCTAAACAATCACTCAAATCAAATCGATCCAACCTAGCTCGTGGATCCACCTATCGACCAACTATCACTAGCCACGTGGCTCACCAACTTAGTCCTCAGTCTCACTCTGTCACTTTCCACCTTCTCTCTCTCTCTCTCTTGTCATTTTCCCCAATTCGGTACGAGACAAATGATTTGAAAAATATGACACTTTTTCTTTTTATAACTTACCCGAATTGGCCGGTGATGGTTTCACCTTGACCGACATCATTCCTCTGCCCTAGCTTACCGTGGTCGGTCCATCTTGACCAGCATCGGTTCCTCTCAACCCTCATCAGTTTACCTGCTTAGTCTTTTTCCTACCTCCCTACCCCTAATTTTTAATCTAAATCTTTTTTAACCTCACCCACATCTCACTTGGAAACTTCACTTGATCTTCTTGACCTTATCCTTTACCCCCTCACCTCGTCCTCATTCGAGGACTCATTATTTTGCCCATACCTTGGCCCTACCTGTGCCATGACCTAGATACTTGGACCTAGAACATCGCTAGTGACCTTTGACCTCATGTCTTTGCTATACCTTGCGATACTGTTACTTGTGTTGATGGACATACTGACCTTACCTTGCCTCTTGCCATGACTGTTTATCCTGACCCAACCCTTGGTGTACCGGAACATACCTAAATGTTCCTGTACCTGACCCGCTTCGTGTTTCCTAACCATATCCTATACCTTGGATACCAAACTCACTTCGACCTTGTTTGGATAAACCTATTGACCTTAGACAATGTAGAGTTTACCTACTCTTCAACCTGGTACCGTACTGTAGTTTATATGTGTGCGTACATTTGACTGTTACTACCTTTGACCTTGACCCATTACCTAGATTACCCGAGTAGACCTTTTCCCCTTTTTACCCATGTCACCCCACCTCCCCTTCATCACATTCACCTTTCATCAACCCACTCACCGATTCTGCCTTTTTGCCTCATCAATTCCTGGTTTGAGGGGGATCACCTTCACCCACACATGGGGCAACCACATCTTATTTTTGTCAGCGTCGCTTACTAATACAAGCTACGCACTAAAAAGAGGCAAAATGTAGACACCTAAATTGGGTCACACTCCCCTTGGTCCCTCGTCAAATAAACACCTTGAACACATTCACCTAACCATGGCCACTTTCATCCCACTCTAATATTAATTTAATTAACTTAATTAAATTAATTCATTATCCTTGCAATATTTATTATTTAAATATCCTAATTGAGATAATGCCCACATATCCACCTCATCTAACCACCTCACCCTAAGACCTATTCTTAGTATGTTGCCATAACTAACTAAGACCTACCCAAACCCTAAAAATCAAAGCCTACATTCTCTCTAACCACATTCCCGCATGTTGAAAGGAAGCTTCCATTCTAATCCGCAGGGCAAAAAAATGAACGAGATCCCAGAAAATCAAGGGGATCTGCCCATTTTAGTAAACCTAGGAAATCTTGCCCTAACTGATGCCGGTTACCCTAAACCACCACCGGTCAACCCGTAACTGTCGTCAGTTACCATTTAAACCCCAAAACAACCTTATTTCGAAGTGGGCACATTTCTGAGAGGTTGACACATCTTCTGATAGCAAGATACAAAACCAGAGCTGCATACAAGCAGAACCAACATTTGTACACGCATCAGAGCGCCCATAGCCAGCACTAGAAGCCATCACATAGCCGTTTTCCTTCACGGGAGCATCTGGGGAAGCGCCGACACCCCACCAAGTTCCTTCCATTTGATCACCCACCATTACCAACTAGACATCAAGCTCATACCACAGTAAGTGATTTGTTAACCAACACTTGTCCATTATCATTTAGGTAGATTCTTTTACTTTTGTTATTAGTTTCTGCTCCCATTTCCATTCCCCCACCATTTTACCTCCATACAAGCTTAACCATCCCTTCACCCACACCCTTGAACTGCCCATACTTGGATTTTAATCATTCTTGTGCATACCTAAAACTCACATGAACCTTGTCATTTCCCTTCCATTTTCATCTAGCCTCATATCTACCCTCATCTTGAGTTTTTATTGAGTTTCTTGTACCCCGACCATACCAACGCTAGTTACCCACAATCACCACCAGTTAACCTAAACTGACATCGGTCATACCAGACCGACGTCGGCCTGTGTCTTTGACTAGAAACCAAGAACAAAGCTTAAAACCTCCACCAAATACCCAAAACAGTCCAGAACCTCACCCTGACCAGTACCAGCACCCTGACAGAGACCTTGACCTTTAGATTCAGTCATAGCTTAGCCTGTTGTGAACGAGTTTGCTTATTATAGATGAATGAGATACCTAAATCATTTTAACTACAATAGGATTTCCTTTATTGTTAACATTAAGTTGTTTTAAACAATGGATTGATAACCGTACAGGAAGTATCGCACTTCCCGGATCTAGCATACGCTAGGAAGTCCACTGCATATACTGTTTAACTTTCATTTGGTGGTCTTGTTTTCCATTTCAGGTAGTTCCTCCAAGCAAAAAGGAAGCTCTCACGATCAGCTGTGGATCAAGAAGTCATACGCGTGCAACAATATACAACCAACATTTCAACAGGTATTCCTCCTAGCCCTTTACCCTTATTTTTTCGTCAACATTCGAAGAAACGCTCTAGAATCAAGTGAGACACCAAGCACTAAACATTATTATCGTCACCTAAGCTTGTATTCAAAAGGCACTTAAAACATTCTAAAGCATTCATCTAGCATGCATTCAAGGGACAAGGGCTACAACAACTCTACATACACTAGATAGGAAGGGGAGGTTCATTCTATTCCATCCATACATTCTACTACATTGCTACATTCTAGCTATAGCCTGTTATCAAGTGCAACTTGCACAAGGGCATCATAAGGAACAATTCCTACACACACTCACAAGAACTGCATGGAGTCTGAGATATAGTGCAGTGCTTCAAAGGTCGGCCTTCCAGTTGTCAATTACAAAATTCAAAAAAGGGAATCATATAAATAGATATTTATGTGTTCAAAATAAAAGACCAAACACTAAGCATTACTATCATCTTCTAAGCTTGCATTCAAAAGGCACCTAAAGCACTCTGAAGCATCCATCTAGCATCCATTCAAGGAACAAGGGCTACAAAAATTTGTATACACTGCATAGGAAGGGGAAGTTCATTTTATTCCATCCACATAATTTACTACATTACTACATTACTACATTCTAGCTACAACATGCTATGAAGTGCAACTTGCACAAGGGCATCCTAGGGCACAATTTCTACACAAACTCACAAGAACTACATGGAGTATGAGATCTAGCAAAGTTCGCTCGGTTGTAAGTTAACTCTTGGGGTGACTGCCAGGGTTAGTCTGACTCCCCATTCTGCATCTTTCTTTTTAGGTTTGATGTGATTTTGTGGGCTTGTACAGGTGAACATCTCTTTTACAGGTTATAGGTACCTTCAGAGATCATAGTGTGAACAACATGTGATCAACAAAGAATAAGTGTGACATTATTGCGACACAACATAAACTAGATCCAGAGCCTATGTGCAATCACTAACGCCCAAAAGTAGTCACCAGTGCCCAGTTGCCTTTGTCTGATATTATTCTCAAGTTGTAGAATTTACAGAGATCAATTATGACACTATTTACATCTTGTTCATCACTTCCTCCTGTCCATATCAGTTCCATATTGCACAGATATCAGCTAAGTTCTTATGTCTCCCTCTCTTTCTTAGGGTTTCATATTTTATATCTTAGTTTGCTTGCGTCAATACTATATTGCAACATTTTTACACTATTTATTTCAATAATGACTCTACAATTAGATTTAATTAATTTTTTACTAGACATTTTATCGCCTCTTGTATCTCCCCAAACTCATGTTACACCATGTCTTGATCCCTTCACACACACCCTCTTCATTCGTAACTCTTATTGGCCTCATATTCCATTCAACCCTACTTGCTCTGAGACTGTTTGTACACATGATGGCTTAGGCCAACTAGGATTCAAACTTGTTGATCTCCTACCTCCACCTCACTCTCCTCATATTTATCATGGATGTGTACTCATTACTGCTGCTTATGGCCTCTGCATCTTTCTTTTGACAGTCTTCCTTGCATGTACTCCTCGTTCCTCTCCACTCACACTTGGGAAATCTTGGCTTGATTACATTGGTGGCACAATGGATCCCAATCATATTGATATTACATTTCCCATCTTTTTTGGCTGCACCTCTATTTGAAATGATTCATTCTTCGGCTATTCTCAAAATCTAATTCGTTGGTATGCACACGATTGTCTTGAACCTCCTTTTGTTGATGAATAATATGCAATGGGCTTGTACAATTTACACTGTGCAAGTTCTTTATATGATCAACCCCACACTATTGCTTACTAAGTCTCTAATCCATATCATATCGGCTTTGATCTTGACACTGATGATCTTTTAGATGAGTTTAGTTAATCCTTCTCTACATCACACACTTGGGGGCATCATGTTTTCTTCTCCCCCCTCTTAGCATCATCAATTTTCTATAGTGTCTACTATCACACTATGTGCTTCACACTTCACTTTTCTCAATGCACTTACACATCTTGATACACACCTCATATTGTCATTACCCTATGATGCTCTCTAGTTCCATGATTCATGCTCAACTGCTGAGGGTCTAATTCTAAAATGAACCTCACCACATTCACTTTTCATGGTTTGTGCTTCATGATCTATCTTTCTAGCACACATTTTCAAACCATTTCCCAATGATGCACTCTTGTTCTATGGTTCATTCTTGACTGCTGAGGGGGAATTTATAAATGAACCTCATGTAATACACATCCACGAGGGGGCACATTATTCCTTCTATCTTCACATTTTGCATATAATACCATCACACTTTCACATTGTTTGCATATCTTGGTTGCATTTACTGTTACTTTCTTATACTACTTACATGTTGCACTTTACAATTTATGTTACATGGATTCTTATTATGCCATCATCTTTCTATATATATACACATGCATGTCCACTTGATCTTTTGTGGTGAATGCAGAACTCTTACAGTTTTTTACATGTTGCAATGATGCTTGGCACTGTACCTTTTACTAGTACCACCGTGGCTCCTTAGGGCATCTACTTTCACTACTCCCACATTCTACACACTTCAAGTTATATTGCTACATCATTCACTACTTCTCATTTTAGTTACTTCCTTTTTCACCGATATATACATGATTTAACATACTATTTATTTTGCTAACATGCTAACAGGTGCTTTATGTGTAGTGTTTGCGTTGCAGGTCTATTTACAACCATGGTTATCTGATACATTTTTCTTGATCTTGTTTGCTACTATTTGCTATTTTTTGCGGGCTATGCCTTATGTCTTGTATGATCATTGTATGCCTTTGGATGCTTCAACCCTGATTGTATTGTGACATTGTGAGTGACATCCCATGTTTGAAACCCACTTTTCGTGGTCTATCTTGTCTGTAAACTTGATTGCTATATTGTTCGTTATTGCATGCTTACTAATTTTTACTACTAACACTTTTACTAGCCTTCTTGTTTTCATGTGCCTTGGTTTCTACCATACACATCTCTACCCCCTGCAGGAATCCACTTCAGCTTAGCATTAGGTCCTCTCCTTTGGACTGCATTCAATTACTATCGTCGCATGCACCCCAAACAAGGGGGGCATATATTGGGTGAAAAAATCACCCCTACAGCAGCTTAGAGCTACACTCCAGATCAACAATGTACAAAAACGACACATGAGCACAGTCACAGAACGACCTAGAATATGACTCGGGTCCAAAACACAGAGTGAACACCAGTAACCAGATTCAGACACTAGCGCCTGTGCACTCCTGTCCTCCCCTAGGCGCTAATGTCCTGGGGGTAGACACAATCATTTTCTTAGTACAACACAGTCCACAATAGTCTACAAAGTAGTTCCACAATAACTTGCACTGGCCTTCATTCACATAATGCATTTTATCTCCTACAATCAATACAATTGGAACTAATTTGGGACAATAGGAACAAATCAGGGACATACCATTTGCAGTGGTGCTTAATGGGTAGAGTCATGGATGAAGAGTAACACTAGACCTCTCTCCCCAACACTTGTTCTTTGGCGTGAGATCACCCAAAAAAGTCACTCTTGGCGTGAGATTGCCCAAAAAACTCGCTCTTCACAACATTACAAGACAAATTTCTATCCTTTTTACTCTTTTACGTTAGGTGCACACTTTACTTTACTACTACTTTTACACATTTCTACATACTTTTACATATTTTGCTAAGATTTTTCATATACAAGACTTCGACTACTTTTTCACTCTTCATTTACAGGTACGTCCTTAATAGGAAATAGGAAGCAACCTACAATAACACATACAAGCACAACAATAGGTACAAGTAAAGCATATGCTTCACCCCTACAGTCACTTTCATTTCCTAGTCTCCATGCTTCACTTTTGCATCATTCCATGTTTTACTTGTCCACTCGGTACACATTTCACCGCACATTCTATAGGATCATAAGGTACATATCTCTTATCTACTTTATGTTATCAAGTATTCACTCAACAACATAAAGTGGGGGCAAATATAGACACAAAATCACGCACTTGGGTACATTTCTAGGTCCTAAAAGCATACTAACATTTACATGATTCCCAAGCAAGAAAACTAGTGGTTGACAACTATCTTTGACTTCTTTTGCTTTGTTTCTTATTTTCTCTTTGGTCTTATACACCCCACAGCCCAGTCAGAACTTTATTTATTTATATTTCATGGCCTTAGACACCAACGCCCAACTAGGAAAGAAGTGCCCAGGAACTCCTGTCCCCTTTGGGCGCTCCTGACCTTTTCTCACCTTACTCGCTCCTTTTGTGTCTCTTTTATCTTTTGAGCATCTTTTTCACTAATGGGTCGGCCTTCCAGTTGTCAATTGCAAAATTCAAACAAGGGAATCATATAAATACATAGTTATGTGTTCAAAATAACAGACTAAGCACTAATCATTATCATCATCACCTAAGCTTACATTCAAAAGGCACCTAAAACACTCTAAAACATCCATCTCACATCCATTCAAGGGCTGCAATAACTCTGCATACATTGCATAAGAAGGGGAAGTTCATTCTATTCCATCCACACATTCTACCACATTGCTACATTCTAGCTACAACCCGCTATCAAGTGCAACTTGCACAAGGGCATCCTAGGGCACAATTTCTACATACACTCACAAGAACTACATGGAGTTTTAGATGTAGTGCAACACTCGATTGTAGGTTCACTCTCGGAAGTGAACACCGGGATCAGTCTGACTCCCCAGTCTGCATCTTTCTTTTTGGGTTTGATGCGGTTTATGGGCTTATGCAGGTGAACATCTCTTTTGCAGGTTATAGGTACCTTTGACGATCATAGTGTGAATAACATGCGATCAAAAAATAATAATCGTGACATTCTCGCGACATAATAGAAATAGGATCTAGAGCCTCTATGTAGTCACCAGCGCCCAGGCGCCCCTGCCCGACATAATTCTCAGGTTGTAAAATTTAGAAAGATCAATTATGATGTTGTTTGCATCTTGTTCATCACTTCCTCCTGTCCAGATTAGTTTCTAGATTGTGCAAATATCAACTAAGTTCTTCTATCTCCCTCTCTTGCTTAGGGTTTCATATTTTATATCTTAGTTTGCTTGTGTCAATACTATATTACAACTTTTTTACAATATTTATTTCAACAATGACTCTGGAATTATATTTAATTTAGTTTTTATTAAATCATTTATATATGCTCATTCAACACAAAAATATGAATCCTTCTCTTAACACAAGACACTTAACAACACCAAATTTATATAAATGATAGGCTTCATACTCTATTAGATGTTTTAGGACTACTCTTGTGTACTTTAGAGTGTGTGAGGATTATATATATATAGTAGAACCAATTTCTAAGGTGATGTGTAAATAACATATTGAGTTTTGTTTTTATAGGCATCTATAGGTTGATTTCCAGTTCAACCTGATCCCAATTCAAACCTAGGTTGACCTCATAAGAGTGCCCGAATAGAAAATTGACCGTTTTGGCAAAGGGAAATAGTATTGGCCTTTGGGTCATCATTGATCACTGCTAATATTGTCCTTCTACCAAAAATGACGAAAAAAACTTAGAATAAGAATGTGTGAGTTTGTAGAGGTGTCTTGAGTGTCCTAGGAAAACTAGAAATGATCTTTGATAACATCTTAGGGAAATTTGAGGCGACAAAAGTGACATAAGATTTGTTGAAAGGGAGGAAAGTATGTTAGGATGAGCCCAATGTGTACTAATGGTCTAAGTGCTCTGAAAGGTGTATAAGTTGACAGTGCCACACGCCTTATACTAGAATTAGGTGTTTAGAATTGACAATTGAGGTTGGTGGAGGATTGCAATGTTTGTAGAATGTTTACGATTAATGGTTAAATTTAAGGTTGACTTCTCTTTTTGACCATCATTTGGTAGTTTCAACCTAAACTTTGACGTCTATTTCATTGTCATATATAAGTTTTTTCTTCTTACTCAAAGAAATTAATCAAAAAATTGTAATACATTAAACCCACACCAAAGTTTAAAACCTATTTTATTTATCAATAACATTTTTAAAACCTAACACAATGAAACAAGCTATCACTAGTCAACAAAAAAAAAATTCCCAAACAAAACTACAAATTTATGAAAAAACCAGTCTGTGAGATATTGTACTAATTATTCAACAAATACATGATGCAACGGTTGTGAGTTACCTAATAATATTTTACCACGAGTTTTAAAGCAACAATACAATCCATATTAAACTTCTGGTGCCATAAGAATACAGAGCCAATTTAGGAATCTGGATATCTCTTCCCCCAGGGGAGGAGCACAATGTTGAGTGCAGGTGGGTCAGCGAGAATAGACCCAACACTCAGAGTGTCCAGCTCAAGGCTTCTATCCGCTACTTACCCACCTGTAACTGGGCTTTTTTCCTGTAATGCTATACATCTGTCTTGTGCGAATCATCAAAGAAACCGTTTCAGACTCTCCAGCCAATCCATGTTGAAAGCCCATGGCAGGTTCAGTTTGCACTCTTTCACTCCATTGTTGAAGACATTCAAAAGGCTCCTATTGACAGGTATGATAATTTCACTCTCATCTACTATATAAAATAAAAGTTTAAGCAGAAATTAGCTATAACAATAATTGATATTAAGACTAGTTTGTGCAGAGTTAAAAACATTAATAGCACAGAAGAAAATGCTTGCTTGAAAGAAAATGTTATTCAATAAACTAGCAGACAAAAAAAAAAACCCAAATTAAATTAGGATTTGTAAGAGAGCTACCAATCCAAAACTTCTATTTGAAAATCTTCTGAGTGGGGTAGACCTTCTTTTTGAGTATGCAGTTGCGAGACTTCTGGAATCTTGCTGTTCACAGGGCCAGGGTGATTTTATTTTGCAAATGTAATCTACAGTACACTTTGCAGGGCTGGGGTGATTTTTTTGCAATTAAGTGTTAGCTCCGGCACACTTCATTGGGCTGGGGTGATTTTTTTTTGCAATTGAGTGTAATCTCTGGCACACTTTGCAGGGCTAGGGTGATTTTTTGTGCAATTAAGTTTAATATCTGGCACACTTCGCAGGGCTGGGGTGATTGTTTTTGCAATTAAGTGTAATCTCTGGCACACCGGATTGATTTAGTACTCACTTCCTGCTGAGAATTTCTCTGTACTTGAGTTTTGAACTTGCGCATCCTCATCCATGAGCTTGGAGCCTCAGCCAGTTGAAAATCAGATTTAGTCTTTTAGAATAACACAGCGATCACTGACGCTTTAATTTTTTTAGTCCCTTACAACCTTATTTGTTCAACAAACACTTGCAGTAACGGTGCAAACAATTTCCTCCATGTTGTGAAGTTCTGAACCTGGGCTTCCTAATATGTGCTAGTTAGTGCTTGAGTCCTGAACATACCTAGATCAAAAGAAATCTACAACAATATCGTAGCGAGCAGTGCCACTTTCAATTTCTTAGGTCTCCCATGTCTTTATTTGTTTGACGAGCACTTGCAGTAATGTTGCGAACGATTTTCTCAGCTGGTTCGAGGAGAATGCAGGGGAACATCAGTCTTGACTAAATCTGCGAATCATGCTCTTTTTAGCCCTAATTGGGGAATGTGGTAACTTTACATATCTTCTCAGAGATTGCTACATTCTTGTAAGAGATGGCTTACATCTCTTCTTAGAGATGGCTGTACATACCTCTCACATTAATGAATTAGATAAACCTTTTACTAAGAAATTGTTCTCTTTGGTTGTATTTTTATCTCCATTCATTAATGGACCATTCAATGACAATTCCACAGTTATCTCCATGCTACAATTTCTGTGATTAATCATGTTTGCCTTTAGCACATCTAAGTTCCAACAATTTATCTTGCTCATCCCCAGATTCCCCATCAAATCTGGATCAGTATTATCAGAGCAAGTTTCACATCATTTAGGAATGGTATCAGAGCAGGTTTTCTACAACCTAGCACTGGTATCATATTAGGTTTCGTATCACCTCGGAGTGGTATCATATCAGGTTTTGCATACATTTTGCAGACATCTTGCAGCTATCTTGGGAAAGGTGAGCAGGAAGCAGCCCCAAGAGGAATATATCCAAGATGTAGATACACTTTCAACAACCCAAAGTGTTTACGAGTGATTACACGAAGAAAACTGATAGCTAAGGGAGGAGAACTGATGGTTTCAGAGAAACTGAGCCTTATTATGGACTAGATAATAGAAATAGATTAGAATTCTTCCTGAATCAAAAACTCTATTGTCAAAGAATTACATTGAGCTAAGCAAAGATGCAACCAAGCTATGCACAAGAACTTGTGGGAAAAGAGGTAGACTGTGACGAAATTCAATAGGACCTGGTCATACTTCAGGATGAAGTTGAAGAGATAAAAGAGAAAACACCGCAAATCCTTGAAGCACAAACAAAAACAGAAGAAAAATTGTATGTTACGCCTATTCTTCACAATCTGATCATTCCTCCAATTGATTTTTCAGTTTTGAAAAACACACGAAAGGAATCGGTTTCAATTTGTTAAAGAAAATGTGACACATTGGTCAAAGTCATGGAAATTATGGTCAAGGGATTCAAAAACCTCTTGATGCAGAGATGAGGCCCAAGAATTTCAGTCTCAGGTGTACTGACGAATCTTCTCAACCCACCACGGGTTCCACTTCCATTAAAGCATACTTGTGTGTAGATTTAATAGATGTGGAACAACCTGCTCAACTGCAGTGCATACATATTGCCTACACAATTAGAAAGTACATGTTTAATCCTATCACTTGCAATTATTGTGCTAGAAAAGGTCACGAGTCTAGTTAGTGCCAAAATTTTTATCCTTGAGAATTATATCGGATTCACACCACAACAGTTTTATACGTTGGTTTGTTGACATCCCTACTTAGAAATCTTTGTAATTAGTGAAAACGTAATGTCCCCATTTACGAGCAGGTGACCTAGGAGGCCTTTCATCTGTCTTAGCCTTGGTCATGCCCAAGGGGCTAGTGACGTTGATGGTTATTGGGTATGGTTTGCCCCTTCATTTCACTTATATATTATGTTTTGATGTTGGACACATACTTTGAGGCGACTTAAGTGAAATAAGGTTGCGTGATGCTCCCCTAAGGTACTTTATGTTATATTTTGTCGATGACTTAAGTGATGGGTGAATATATGGTACTTTATTTTCTATTTCTTCGTTGGGGGTAACTTAAGTGTACTTTTGGCATAGTGATGATAAAGTAACTTAAGTTATTTTATTATTATGTGGTTTTTCCCCCAAGGAGGTCGATTAGAGTTCTTTTGGGCCCTTTGTTGCAATGAAGAGTTATAAAAGGGAAGCACTTGGGGAGAGTGGGCATTCATTCATACACTCACCTATTTTGATATTGGAGCGATTGCTGTTTCCACTTTCTTTGCTTGTGGAGTAAGATCCGACAAGAACCCTAGCTTTGGTGGTGAAAGATCCACACCTAGCTAGCAGAGCACTCTTCGGTGGTGAAAGATCCTCCCTAGTTTGTTATTTTGGAGCTTTATTTAGATTTTTGGATCAGATCTAAAGAGTAATCAGAAATTCAATTTCAGAGTAAGAGGACAACCCTTCTTCATCAAGGGTTTTAGTTCAGATTTGGAACAACTATTTTCTAGGGTTTAATCTACTCAGTTCTAGATTTGTAGTAGTGTTTTTTAGGGTTTCCAGGTATCCATTTTCAGATCTGGAGGTTGAGATCATTTCTATATATTTAGTAGATGTTATTTCTAGAAAATTAGATTTTTATCAGTCGTATTCACATAGTTATGAATTTTTGAAGTTTTTAGCAGTTTAGGGCTGTCTAAAAATTACTGGCAGTTATATATTACTCAGAAAAGTCAAAAAAGATTTTTGTAGTCTTTGTTTTCACCTTAGCAAGCTCTCTATAAAATTTTGTGTGATTTGGGTAAGTATTTTGCAAGATATCTATAAATTTCAGTTCGCTGCCCTAGTTGGTTCATTTCCAAAAAATTCAGAATATCATTTGCTGCAAATTTTTATTAAATTTTGTCAAATTTTAAGATTATCCCACAAGGGATATTTCAATGGTATTAGAGCCGGCTTTCCTCCACCGTGTTGGGTAGCAAAAAGGTCAGAATATTGCAGATCGGAAAGATCTCAATGTGGGTTTTATGAAGAAAATGTTCATCAACATGAAACCACTAACCTTTACTTGAGCCAACTCACTCAAAGTTTGAATCAAAGCAGATTTGGGGACAATAAGGAAAAAGGGCAGCCGATAGAGGTGATTGATGAGGATTCTTGTTGGAGGAAATACCAATCTTTGAGTAAGGGTTTTAGAGATAATATGTCATTTCTAGATTATTGCATGATGAAGATTGGTAGCAAGCCAAAGCAAGATCATCATATGCTGGTACCTGAATTACAAAAGAACTCATTTGAACAACCAATAACAACACCACATGAGGTAATTTTAGATGATGGAGATAATGTTGATCCAAAGATGATTGAAGACTAAGTGAAAGAAGAAGAAACTTCGAGAGAGAAAGGTATGACTTTTAATGAGCAAAATATTTGTGGCAAGAAGGAACAAACATAGCTGGTTGGTTGCAAAATTGAAAAAGATATTTCAGTCCAAAAGGTACCTATCAATCCTCCAAAGAATAAATCATTATCATATGAGATGGATTTACCAAGCAGTAATGAGCATAAATTTGTGAAAGGTGTTGATTCTTGTTCCACTTGTTGTCCATCAAAAATCATGAATCACAATAGGGATGGTGCTGTTTTGGAGGTTTCTAAATCAGCAATAGAAGGTGAACCTTTTGATGATATTCTTTATAAGGAGGTTAGTAATAGCATGGATTTATTTCATCATCTTCATCCTATATCATTACAACAATTTTATCATGATGGTATTCAACCTATTGTGGATAAGAATGCTAAGAATTCGGTATATCAAAGTCAAGTCATCATGAAGACAAAGAGTGATGATCTTCTTTATGAGGAGATACAAGAGAAGCAAAGATGGAGGCCTTGCATGGTACAAGGGTTCATGGGCATTATAAGGTATGTGATCCTGGTAACATGTTGCAATTGTCCAAAACTATCAATTCTGATTTCGAAAACTTTGTGACTGATTTCACAAGGAAAAGAAGGAATTCAAATGTGTCTTTTAGGATTACAAGTGTTGGCAAGCATGGTTTCTTCATTGGAGACTCCAGTGCAAGAAGAGAGAGTACCTCTCAAGGTACTAGTGCTGATTTTCTAATTGCTAAAAAGGGTAAGAAAATATTTTTTAATTATCTTCATCTTGCTGGACTGTGTATAACAATAGTCATAAAGAGATGAGAAAATGCTTTATTAATAGAGCCCATGAATTGATTTTTATACCAGCTACATGATGGAACCCTTGGAAGGGTTAATGGGGGCAATTTGTCCTCAAAGTGCTCAAAGAATCAATGTACAATCTGCTGTTAAAAAGAGGAGTTGAATTCAAAGGGCATTCATGACTTTAGCATCCTAAGGTATGAGAATGGTTACCATTTTTCTAGTTTGTGGAGTTCTCCTATGTTGTTGACATGTTTCCATCATTTGGGACAATGTGCACATGCTTGGATGATCGAGGAAGACTTTCATAATCAAGTCTTAAGTTATGCTAGATGGGATAAACACATCCTCCTTTCACATTGATCTTGATTCAGCTAATGAGCATATGTTGGCAAAGAAAACAATGCAGCAACCCATGATCTTGAAAGGACATGAGGTATGTGGTATATTTATTGTGGTTGAGTTTGCTAGAGGTAAGGCTGTTTTTGGGATGCAATGGTTGCATGATGTTAAGGAAGACAATGATGCATGGGTTGAAAAATCAAAGAAGAATGAAGATGCTGATCCTATATTAGAAATTTTGAGTTGTAAAGATATGATGAGCAGCCCCACTTATGCTATTTCAGATGTGTTGTCGTCTCTCATGACGAGAATCAATGGGTACAACAAAAGGTATGAAGTTCCTTATGATAAAGTTTATGGATGCATGAGTTCTAAAGTTGATTTCCCTTTCTCTTGCATTTACACGATGAAATGAAAATACGGGGAAAAAGAATAAAGTATGATGAGGGAGCATGCATGTATATTCCCAACATAGAAGGAATTGATGAGTTATGTCCATGGAAAGACATGTCTTGCACAAAGAAGGTAACTCATTTCTTTATTGTCATTAAGATATGTGAAGTACTTGAATGTGTTTGTACATTTGGGTTACTTGAAGTTGGAATCATTCATTGGACATATTGGCTTCCATCTTTTGGGAAACTTACATTCATCCCTCATGTGGATACACTGAATTTTTTTGAGGAATACAAAGAAATCAGATTTCATGGTATACAAGGGTAGATTGCAGAAGATGTGATTGGTGAAGAAGGAAGCATGTCGTTGCAACGATTGAATTGTGAAGGAACTCAGCCTCTTGGTGACATCACAAGGTATGAGACAAGTGGGATATTTAATGACTCCTATTCTGATGGATTGTTGGCCGTAGACACAGAGCACACCATGATGACTTATGTGGAGAGTGAATCAGATGATGTTGAATTGGGGAGTGAGTTAGGTATGATGGAGACTTTGACTCTAGATGGAGTGAGTGGAGTCATGGATGTGGGTGTGTCTAGTAGTGTTGCACATGAGACAGTTACAGACATTGGGGTTACAGGTTCAGATCATCCGAGTTTATCATTATGTTGGTTATGTGAGGTTTCGGTGGACTGGACTCATTTGCTTGTGGAGTACTCCAAGAATCGACACATTCGTGAGATTCTGGATGGTCACATACATGATGACAACTACAGATTGGAGGATGAGATGATCTTCTATCAGGGAAGATTGTACCTTGTCCCAGATTCCTTGTTGAGGATGGAGATACTGCGACATGTGCATTGTTCTTCCGTGACTGGACACTTGAGCTTCGATGGGACCTATAGGTTCATATGGGAGAGGTTCAAATGGCATGGGTTGAGGGAGGATATCCTCAACTTTATACAGGGATGTACGGTTTGTCGTTATGAAAAATTGGAGCTTATAGGTTCATCATTTACTGAGCCCACATGGGATAACACTCCTATGTATTTTACTGTTTCTATGCCCGGTGAACACTTCACCTATGTGCTAGTTAGTAGCGGGAAGGAGTTGACTCAGTTCTTTGGTATTCAATAGGTTCACATTCAACACAGGAGGTGGACTATGTAGAGTTGATATTGCCGGTTGACCGTTTACTGGAGTCTTGGGACTTTTCCCCCACAAGACACACTGAGACACATTATGAGGAGCCTTGCTTTCACACGAGTGTGGGTCATGTGAGAGAGTTGGCACGCTTAGTGCTTATACAAGATGTTTCACAAGTTGATACAGGGGATGCTATAGGATTCAGAGTGGACTTTCGTAGCCATGGGTTGACTGGAGAGGCAGTGATTGTGACCACATGATGGCAACTTCACATTGGCAGAGACTGGATAGATTGACAGTTTCAGTGTGGGTAACAGTGGAGAGTTGGTGTGGGTATCATACTACTTCAGGGGCAGCATTGTTCTCTACACAGCATGGAGAGCAAGATGACTACATGGGGTGTCTTGGTTACGTCGGATCACACCGATCATTGGGTAATTGCAAGGTGAAGTGGAGGAACGAACTTTGTGGTATTTAGCTTCTGCAAGATAATGCTTGGGGTCAAGCATTTCTCGGGAGGGGAGGATTGTAATGTCCCCATTTTCGAGCAGGTGACTTAGGAGGCCTTTCATCCGTTTTAGCCTTGGTCATGTCTAAGGGGCTAGTGACGTTGATGGTTATTGGGTATGGTTTGCACCTTCATTTCACTTATATATTATGTTTTGACGTTGGACAGGTACTTTGAGGCGACTTAAGTGAAATAAGGTTGCGTGATGCTCCCCTAAGGTACTTTATGTTATATTTTGTTGATGATGGGTGAATGTATGGTAATTTATTTTCTATTTCTTCGTTGGGGGTAACTTAAGTGTACTTTTGGCATAGTGATGATAAAGTAACTTAAGTTATTTTATTATTATGTGGTTTTTCCCCCAAGGAGGTCGATTAGAGTTCTTTTGGGCCCTTTGTTGCAATGAAGAGTTATAAAAGGGAAGCACTTGGGGAGAGTGGGCATTCATTCATACACTCACCTATTTTGATATTGGAACGATTGCTGTTTGCACTTTCTTTGTTTGTGGAGTAAGATCCGACAAGAACCCTAGCTTTGGTGGTGAAGATCCACACCTAGCTAGCAGAGCACTCTTCGGTGGTGAAAGATCCTCCCTAGTTTGCTATTTTGGAGCTTTATTCAGATTTTTGGATCAGATCTGGAGAGTAATCAGAAATTTAGTTTCAGAGTAAGAGGACAACCCTTCTTCATCAAGGGTTTTAGTTCAGATTTTGAACAACTATTTTCTAGGGTTTTATCTACTCAGTTCCAGATTTGCAGCAGTGTTTTTTAGGGTTTCCAGGTGTCCATTTTCAGATCTGGAGGTTGGGATTATTTCTATATATTTAGTAGATGTTATTTCCAAAAAATTAGATTTTTATCAGTTGTATTCACATAGTTATGAATTTTTGAAGTTTTCAACAGTTTAGGGCTTTCTAAAAATTACTGGCAATTATATATTACTTAGAAAAATCAAAAAAGATTTTTGTAGTCTTTGTTTTCACCTTAGCAAGCTCTCTATAAAATTTTGTGTGATTTGGGTAAGTATTTTGCAAGATATCTATAAATTTCAGTTCGCTGCCCTAGTTGGTTCATTTCTAGAAATTTAAGAATATCATTTGCTGCAAATTTTTATTAAATTTTGTCAAATTTCAAGATTATTCCACAAGAGATATTTCAGAAAATAAGCTTTGGATAGATCACCCCCCTCAAGTGCAAAAGAATATTTTTTGCATTGAGATGTTCTTATGTTCGTCAAAATCAAAAATAGAAGCAATGGAGTTGTTCTTTCCTAAGAGGGATGATTAATCCAGGTTGCGGTTCGAAGCTAGCTCCCTTAAAGACCATCACCTTGTCGGGGTCATAATTTCTTTATTGGTGCTTGGAATTTGAAACCATAAGATGTGTCAGAAAGCTTTGTTGTTTCTCTTAGCTATTCTTCTTCGGTTTCCTCTCGCTTTGAGAGATTCGATGCTACTCCATCTATGGAAAAAGAATTGTTGTATGCCATTGTTCAAGCAATTAAGCAATGATGCCACTACATGATACATCATAGGTAGGAGACAATCATCCACATTGTTCATAAGTCATTCCAGTATTTGCATACATAGATCAAGCTGGAGAACGTGCACCACATGTAGTGGATGACTTGCTTGCAACAGTTCCATCTGGTGATCAAGACAAGAAGGGTAAAGACACCAAGGCAACAAATTGCCTCAAATGCCCTCTAGAGTAAGCGCTTATCATAGTGTTTGACACACTCAACAACTTTGCTGTGTATCTCTCTACTTAGCAGACCACGACTTTGTAGAAGCCTTTGCAGATTCTACATGTCCTACAAGATTTTCTATAAGCTTGAACATATTTGTGTTCCTAATGGCGCACCATGCAAACCAATCATTTGGGAGGTGCAATACTCCAAGATAGCAAGACAATTCCACATTACCAAGACACTAGCGACACTACAACAATACTTCTAGTGGCCTCCCATGCGCATAGACATTGAGCACCACATAAAGTATTGCAATCCTTGTTGCATTGCCAAGCCCATGAACAGGAAGTTGAGACTTTAATACCATTGTTGGTTCCATTCATGTCTTTGGGATCTATAAGCATGGCTTTCGTGACTGGACTACATATGACGAAGCACTACATAATGACTGTGTGCTTGTTGTAATGAGTAGGTTTTTAAAGATGGCTATCACGGTTGGCTGCAAGAAGAGCATTGACACACAAAAATCCATGTCCTCCTTCAACCATGATTGTGTCAACTTTGGACTACCAACATCAATTGTGTTTGATCGCGACCCACAGTTTATCTATCATTTCGGGCATGCCTTGTGAGAAATGATGGATACACAAATGGACCGGTCATTTCATCCTTAGACAGATGGACAAACAGCAGTTGTCAACAACACACTTGTTCATTTGTTGCACATGTACAATAGTGCACATCTGCACACTTGGGATGACAATTTGCTCTACGTCCAAGATGCCTACAACAGAACTCTGAACAATTCTATGGCGCATAGTCTGTTTCAAACATGTCTAGGGTTCCAACCAGCGGCACCCCTAGACATATCCTATCGTGCACCATCCAACATAGAATCACATACATAGGAAAAAGATGAGGACAAGGCACAAGTTTCTGCAACGTATCCACACTGTTCACCAACAGGTTCAACAAATACTCTCCTGCCAACAACGAAGGTACAGAGAGCTCCATGATGCACATCACATACCTCATGAGTTCAAGGCAGGTGATAAGGTCCAATTGCATCGTCAGAAGGAATGCTTGAAGGGTCCACATCGGAAGATCAAGCCTTTGCGCTAAGGTCTTTACTTCATACCGCGCAACTAATAAAATATATTTGTCCTTACTCTGCTACAATACTTGGGTCTCCATCCAATATTCAATGTGGAACTCCTTACTCCATATTTTCCACCTTTGCTTGAGCTGGAAACAACTCAACATCCTTCAAACTTGGATTTTAAACACTTGCAAACAACGGCAAAGGATCAAATCATAGAAATCATAATATGTACCTGCTAGGGAAAACATCAGTTTTTCAGAGTGGTCAAGGTAGGATAATATGCTAATCAGGTTACGTGGTACAACTTCAGGTTCAGTTTCCACAGTTAACTAAAAATGCAATGTGGACCATTGCTCCTTATGAATGATCTAAGCATATTTGCATCAGTTTACACTCTTTTCTCAAGGAATTTGAGCTCATCGGCCTTGTGGCACTTACTGGAACTTGGCTCCATGCGTAACACCTCATAGTACCCCTGCACGTACGTACAATGCCCTATGGCATACTGCACAAGACTCTTAAAATTCCGCATCCTTGTTGCAGCTCCTTACTTCTCCGTGGCATGCCAAACGACACTTTGCAGGCACCATCATGTCAGAGCACTTGTCAACACTAAAAGTCGAACCATCACTCCTACAAAAAGGTTAATTGTCACTCAAACAGAAGATGGACTGTTTTGTAACCGTCCTCTTTCATAATCACCATTTCTTGTAACTGCCTTCTTGTAATGATGTATATGAACATGATTTCTTCGACCCTAAGGGGTGATCACACAACTATAGATAGATAGTAGTGAATGCTACTATACCCTAAGTATCTAGTATCTCTCATATGCATCTATAGCTCATTCCAATATAGACAAATCAATAGGAAGTGTCTTCCCCCTTCTGATCATGGAATCTTCATCATCAACATTGTTGAACATTGTACACCATTATACTCTATGCTATTCTTTCTCATTGAATATAAGTTGCACTTCTGTATTTGAATGTGTTTCAGTTTACTATTGTGATAGTTTTCCATCGCATGTTCTATAACCCGTAGTTTACTAGCCAAGTTACGAGGTGGTACCCCACACCGGCACCATAGGGCTTGTGGTGTGGATCAAATTACAAATGGAACACAAGATTTAGGGGTAGACATCAAGCAAAAATCATATCATTTGACAAACATTCTCTTAAATTCATTGGAGAACAAAAATAAGGCAGTTCGAGTTCAATTGATGGACATGGCGCACAAACATTAATTGTTGCGAGTACTTTGCAAGCCAAAATTTATTATGTAAGGTGAACCAAAAATTTGAATAATATTTCATTGCCATTGTGTTATTGTTTATTTTATTTTCAAAAAATGTTTCAGACATTTCTATGTTATTGGGACTTTATTACTGTTTTGTTTTGTTTGTGATCAACAAATGATTTTACCTTATAATGAAAATACTAGCCCAATATTCACAATTGAATGCCAAATATTATAGTAGATGTGCTTGGAAATTTCAAATTTTAATAAATGAGATATGTTTCAATAGATTAAGAAAACTAGGTCTCTATGTAATTAAAACTATTTCATTCATTTATTCAATATGCACTGATGTTCCCATACCAAAGACGTGAAAGATCAGATGTTGTGTTGTTGACAGAATCTTGGTTTTCATACAGAAATGTAGATGTCTTTCTCCATGGAGTAAGGCATCAAATTCACTTTAGAAAGATAAACAAGGTTAGATTTCAAGAAATTTTCTTTACTTGATGTTTTTTGTAAGCTTCTCATATGATTGTATTAGTGGTATGATAGAAGTGAATTTCATATAATTTTGTAATTATTCATCCTATTTGTGCAGCATAGGGCGTAATTTCTGTAGTTTTAGATGATTTAAAAATTGGTAATATGTGCCCAGAATGGGGATATATATATAATATATATATATATATATTTGTTCCCACATTTATTTCTCCTCTTTTGAAACCATGCATCTTATATCACATCAGAAAGAACAAAAATTTACATAATGGTGTCACATTGAGAACTAATCTCGCCCTGATATCCTCAACAAGTAAATGTGTTCACCCCTTTTTTCTGAAGGAATAAAATTGCAACAAGTCTCATAGTTTGCAATATTTTCTTCCCCATGGTCCCTTTTCATTGAGGTATCATCTAGAAGAGCTATTTGCCAAGACAAAGGACCCACAAAAAGACTCCCATACTCTTTTCTGTACTAATAGAAGGGATGAACATTGTTTCTTTTTGTTGGCATGAAACAGAAGCATTGTTTATAAATCTGGTTTTCTTCAATGTCGCCTTTAGTGCTAACTGCTATGCTTTGGTGAAGAATTAACCAATCCAAAACTTCTGGTCTCTTATATACTTCGAGAACTCCACAGCCATCTTTCTTATGGCTCCTGTACCCACCTTTTATTTATTCAAAAGGAAAAAATGGAATTTATGCCTGAACTTGTCATAGAAATCTTTAGTTTCATAAGAGTAGAAGTGATCCTCTTTGCTCCTCTTACAATCTCTACAAATATCACCTGGAACCTCCATTTGCATTTTAAAAATGTGCATTTGTGGGATAACCTTATACACTGTTAAATATTCCATTCTCAATTCATCTACACGAATCTTCACAATCTTGATTCTGATATAAACTGGTTTGAATTGCCGTTTCTTAAATACTTTGCTTATAAAGTATAATTATAAACATACTTGCCATCTAAGGCCTGAAATTTATGACAGCAGTTACAAAATATCAAACGGAGCTAGTAGATGACAAAAATCAATCACACGGAGAGAGATAAGACAGAAGATTTGTCCTAGATAAACCCAATGTAAGTAAACTCTAGGAACCTGTGGTTGTGCCTCTTATTTCAACCAAAACCAGCAACAATTACAAGCTAATTGCTCCCATGGAGCCTCCGAAGAACACTGTGGCACTATTATAGCACTTCTACAGCACTCTCAATCTGGCCTTACTCCGAATATCACTAAAGACGACTTACTTCACTCCTACACTCAGTTGTCCTAGATAAATCCAATGTCACTAAACTCTAGGAACCTGTGGTCGTGCCTCTTATTTCAGCCCAAACCAGCAACAATTACAAACCAATTGCTCCCATGGAGCCTCCATGAACACTATGGCGCTATTATAGCACTTTACAGCGTTTTCTCAATCTGACCCTACTCCAAAATTCACTAAAGACGACTTACTTCACTCCTACACTCAGTTGTCCTAGATAAATCCAATGTCACTAAACTCTAGGAACCTGTGGTCGTGCCTCTTATTTCAGCCCAAACCAGCAACAATTACAAACCAATTGCTCCCATGGAGCCTCCATGAACACTATGGCGCTATTATAGCACTTTACAGCGTTTTCTCAATCTGACCCTACTCCAAAATTCACTAAAGACGACTTACTTCACTCCTACACTCAGTTGTTCAAGTATTCTACAACTCTAGATGATTTTACACCATCCCAATGGGCATATTTATGCTTCTACACGATCACCCAAACAACACAGAAGCCACAGAATGAATCTTCACCTCAAGATTGAAAGTTAGAACACCATGGCTCCCATTGTGAGCAGTTTGAGTTCCTCATTTGTCCCATCCCGGAATTCAGCAGAGCAGAGCAGATTCATATGGATCCGAATATGCCTGCTTCACCCTGTTTGTACTTAATGCATACTGTACAGATTCAGCTGGAGCCAAATGTGCCTGTTATTCTTGTTCTTTGCTGTTGGAAGGGCTCCTGAGGATCCATACTAGCACAAGGCCGGCCTTATATTCAATTCACTCTCAATATTATACTGCACAGTTTGTACATCTGCCATTATCAAGTAGAGTGTGGGTGAGAACATGCCTTCAAAAAATGATTGGTCACGCAAACCATGTAGGTCTCTGATACAACTAAAACAAACTGAATTACATCAAACGCGAAAGATCCAATTTGGATCATAACGCCTAGGTAGATAGGTTTTTCTGCTCCACTCAATCTTTGGCTAATGTTCAAAGCATTATCAGGTACAGTGTGAGTGAGAACATGCCTTGAAAACATAATTGGTCACGCAAACCATGAATAAATCTGATACAACTATAACAAACTGAATTACATCAAACGTGAATGATCCAATTTGGATCAAAAGGCCCTAGGTGGATAGGTTTTTCTACTCCACTCAATCTTTGGCTAAAGTTCAAAGCCCTATGTTTTTTGAGGAGTTTTTCTTTGTCTCAAAGGCCCTTCCTCTGAAAGAACCACTCTCACGACAGCCACTTCTATATTAAAATACTGGTGAGAAATGTTCATATGGGCTTTCCAAATAGATCCCACGTATTGTGCCAGCCATCAAATTCCCAGTGCAATTGATCAAAAATGAGTTCCCGTGCTTGCCAAATTCTATAGACAATTTTTAAACCATCAATTCTAACTGCACTAGGTCCAACAAGTATATCACAATGGAAAAGGGCGCTCTAATTCCGACAATGTGTGAAGTTGTTATGAATCTGTCTCTGATCAGAGTTTTCCATGGAGTATTTGCATCCAAAATATAAACCATCCACTTTTTTAGCTAGTATTGCTCCTTGTGCTCTAGTGTCAGTTATACTAAGGCTTTCCTCTAGATGCAGGAGCATCCCAGGCAAATCAACAACCTTGCATCAACCAAAAAGAAGCTACCTATTTAAGAATAAATCCAACTCCTAGTGTGTGCATGGATACCACAACATAACAATTCATGAGCTCTTCAAAATGGCACAAGGGTCCACTTGCACAGAGGAGAAATGTAGCTCATAGTGCAAATGTTGGAAGTTGGATTTTGTAGTTTTTGTCGAGGCATGGAGAGCACAGATCATCTTTGCGCTAAAGGTGGAAGTGGTGCACAACATGCATAAGGAAAGATTTGCAAAGATAAAGTGAGATTCAATAAAGCATGGAGGTGAATGAAAATGAACGACATATGATGTTGTATTTGTATGTTTTTTCACCAACAAGGGAATATTCAAGGTCAACAAATTGGAGGGTGGTTTGAAACCTATGGAAGAGACCCTACAATGACGCAAATTGTGTCAAATGATAAGGATTATACAAGTACAATATAGAAAACCCAACCAAGTAGTCTAACCATTATGAATTCCCACCCAATTGATTGTTGCAAGCAAGATAATCGTGAAGCTACCTAAGAATGGACAAAGGTTGCACTCAAACCAGAGGATAATGATAAAGATGATCCATAATCTATAACTTGAATTAAACACCTAAACAAAGCTGAATTAAACACCTAGAAACTAAACCAAAGGGATAAGAGACCCAAACCAAAAATGGCCAAGCTGAAAGATCTTTGGTTAAGTTGGAAGAGGATTTGATGAGCAAATGCTTCACCAATTTATACAATTTAGAAAACATCCAAATCTAGAAATAGAGGGAATTGATAGCCGCTAAGACCCAATGAGAGGGGGGAAATAGTATGCATGGATCATCCATGGATCAAATGATAGTTGAAAAGCAATCATGAAGTCACAAAAGATCCAAGGGCTCCAGTTGAGTTCTTTGAGCAACATATAACATTTGAAGAGCATTTGAGAGGCCCAACCCACGAACAAGAGAGCAAATTGGAGAAATGAGATAATAGATGGTGGCAAAGGCTTGGAAACTTTGTCAAAAACTCTATCATCAAAATATCCCAAGTCTCTCCAACATTTGCTCCAAAACTAGAACCAGTGTGCAGCCTTCTTCATAAGCTTTCCAAATGTACCCACTTGTAGGTGAAACGAAGCTATGTATCAAAAGATATAGCCAAAAAGCCAATCCTCTACTTTCTACCATTGTTGTCTAACCAAGACATGCCTAAGCTCATTTAGCCAAAAACATTTGAGGAAGTCGTCATTTTTAATTTAAACCAGTGAAAACATTTACAACCAAACACTTAGCACCATGTAGCCTCCCCTATCCATGCCTTAATCCTTAGCTCTTACCAATGAATTACACTTGACCACCATCGAAACCACCATTCCTCGCAAGCCTTTGAAACCTCGAGTCATGTCTTTTGACACGTGTCCATTGACAAATGTCCATCATTGGCTTATTTCTCTTCTCAAGGCTCAAGACTATCGAATACGTTATTGCCTACCAAGTGTCACCCATAGCGCTGAGGGTGAATAAACCAGTGCCACTTGTGAGAGGTTGGTGCAATAAGAGACCAAGGCAAAATGAAAGTTTGTGCCAATGTATGCCATGTGTATACTATTTGTATCATGTGAAATTAAAGCCAAAAAGTTAAGTCCAAAGTTTGTCTCGAGCACAAAGACGTCAATGGGTGCCATTTCCTAAGGATCCGCCACATATGCCAAAGTCAATTTAGTCAAAGTTTCGAAAACACAATTTTCTACCGAGTGTATCATGTGAAATTAAAGCCAAAAAGTTAATTTGTTCGCTTGTTTAATATTGATAGGTTTGTTCAACAAAGGAAGTGAACCAAACCGTCAAATGAACGTGCCCGTGCACATTCAAAACAAAAAGGGGCAAGTGTTTTCAATGTGTTTTCAGTTATAAGGTTACCCAAAAATGCCTATTGATCACCAAGAGAAGCTATAAAATGCCAAAATTTTAGTCACACGGCAACAAAATGAAGTGGAACCAATTTTGGTGCCAATAGTGACATTAGTCCAACTTTACTAAAGTCAAACCTGTGGGCACCTACATCACTAGGGTTTTTTTAACCCAAAAAATGAGAAAATGAGTGTTCGGAAAACCTATGGGCACCTACATCACTGGGGGTTTCTTTAACCCTTAAAATGAGAAAACGAGTGTTCGGAAAGGGGGAAATGGTTTTTTTGTCATTTGCTTGAGGAGTGTTGAAAGTCTCATTTGCTTGGGGATTTTGATGGGAATGTCTTACGTAAACCAGGTATTGTTTTACTTTAAGTATTATCATATTAATGGCAGCCGTGGGTCATCTGATTTGAGGGGAATTTCTCATTTGCTAGGGATTTTCAGATTTAAGGCATGTCTTCAATGGTGATGTGATGGGGACCGTAGATGTTTAGACCACAGTTTATCCTGGTGTGATTAGTTTCAAATTTGTGGGCTTAAGCTATGCCCATACTAAATGGACAAAACCTTTCCCTAAGTTGTGAGATATTTTGAGATGACGCTGGAAAAATTGATGAATCTAACTTCACAACCGCCAGTGGCACACACCTTTCAAATCATCTTTGTTTAATCCTCAATTGTTACCAAGTAAATAAAGTTTTCAAAAGCCAATCCAAAAATTTTGGCATGGTTATTCCTTTTTTCTCCGTTTTGTAATTACTCTGAATCACCATATGCATTCATTAACTATTTTCCAACTCTGAATCACCATTGTTTATTTCCACTGCACTCACCTTGCACAGCAACTGCGTGGCAGTTTCTCTTATGAAACAATAAAATAGCACCCTTTGTATCATTTTCTTTTTATTAATGCTACTGGTCACATGAAATTTGGAATGATAAGCTCAATGTTATAAGCCATACTAATACATTACACAAGGTACCTTATGTGGGAATAAATTAGCAAGGGATAATATGCAGCAATTGAAGATAGAGTAAAAGAAAAAACAAATGTGCAGATGAATTCATATACAAGATAATTGGTAAAAAAATGTCAATGCTGGCAAAAACACTTTTGCTAGAAAGTTTAATGCGGAACAATAGCACTCTCCATCTATTGTGCTCTAAATGTTGGTGCACATAAACAATAGAACCAAGATCACTTTAATGTCCACAACTAATTGAACCACGACGAAACTTTTGATGCCAGTTTTGGCATTGAGGACCTAGAGACAGACGCAAATTACCATTTTTTCTCTTCTACCACATTTCTTCAGCCTTGGAACGTAGGAGAGACTCTAGTGGGATACTTGGCTTCCTCGTAGGATTCTCCAGCGTGGCCCCCTCTGCCTGTGACATTCCCCTATAAGCATTCTCAGATCTTGTTTTGGCCCTCTAACCATTATAGGTTAAAGGTAACACTCAGACCAGGAGAAATTCATAAACATTATACCTATTACAATCAAGATACAATTATTAACAAAGAATTCTTACCATTTCCAATCCAGTGAACCCTCTATCACATGCACTGATTTCAAATAGTAAAACATATAAAATAGCAGCCTTCTTGAAAGAAATATAACTGACAAAGAACAACTAATAATGGTTTACATAAAATCCCCCATCTTATAACAAATATGACGATGTCAAAGGAAATCTATTTTCAACAACTTAGACCAACATCCACAATGGAGGTATAAGTAACACCTCATTATAGTATTGGCAATTGCACAATGGATTCTCATCCACTTTCATCCAGGCAAGCATTCATCTAGCAATCCACTTTAACCTGCAGAAATATAACCAGCTGCCCGCCAATTATCCACCATGCAAGCATTCATCGACCACCATGCAGGCATTCATCCAAATACATTTCTCCAAGTATCTACATGCATGTATTAATCCATCTACACATGTATGTTTTTCGATATGTAGTGAAGCACGTCGATGCTTGCTTTGGATGATAGAGAGAAGGCAAACACCAAATTTGCTAAAACTTTTCCCACCAAACAATAGCACCCTACATCTATTGTGCACATAAACAATGGAACCAAAACAAAACTTCAATGAGCATAAACAATTGAAACACGACAAAACTTATTCAAATAAACAATTGAACCAGGACAAAACTTATATTCAAATAAACAATTGAAACAAGACAAAATTAATGCACATATCCGTATTAACCATGACAAAACCCTGAGGCCCATAAACAATTAGACAGAATTCTAATGCCAGATGTCAAAACTCTAATGCCAATAAACAATGAAACTGTGACAAAACCCTGATGCCCATTAATTGAATCATGACAAAACTTTGATTACCATAAACAATTGAACAAACATTTGTTGTTCACATAAAGGATTGAGGCAAAGATCAAGGCCAGAATGGTGAATTATTCCTTCAATATTGGCAGCTAGTAAACACTGCTCACAAGAATGACAGTAGGTAAACTCTGACACTGAAAGAAAAGCCTCGAGACTAACACAAAAACAAGATACTAAGATCTGAACCAGAAGAAAGGACAGAAACAAAGGAGATATAGAAAACAAACTACTTTTGCTCCACTATTAACTAGGTAGCCGGTACGGCCCCTAAGGGCAGCAGGTCCGGGTCCGGTTCGGCGCGGGTTCGGGCAGGGTTCTCCCTGCAGGCCCCGGGTACGGCTGGGTCAGACATACCCGGGGCCTGCAGGGAGAACCCTGCCTGAACCCGCGCCGAACCCGTCACTTTTTTGACATGTTTTTAAAAAAAAAAATTGTTTTTTGGTCAAAACAAAGGTTAAACCGACTTTCTAAACATTAAAATATTCTTTTCAACCCTAATTTGTGCGTCCAAACTCTATAACAACAACAATAACAAGTCATTTACCTCACATTTTCATTTTTGCCTCTTATTTGCATATTTGACTCTCACCTTCAATTTTTCCACTATTTTTAATTGCTTAGGGTTGATTTCAAGTGCCATATAGTTGAAGGAGCTTGCAACAAGTGACAAGGAGTTCAAGGAGCTTGCATTATTGGTGTTGGGTGTATTGAGGTAAGTATTTTGTGATTTTTTTAGAGTGTTTTAGTTTGTTAGTTGTATTTAATATTTTATTATTTTTTAGTTGTTTTTTTTGTTTGTTTTTTGTTATTGTTTTAACTTTTAAGCTTCATTTTTCTACATTTGATTTTATTTAAATTTAAATTTTAAACTTCCAACATTTTCTCAAGATTAAATTTCAATTTGTTTTCATTTTTTAAAATGAATTGTGCAGTTAAAAACTTAAAATGGCTGCGAGTTCTAGTTCTGTGGGTCAAAATAGTAAAGGTCTCCTTCACAAAAATGATTCATCCTCCCCCCTTTGGAGGCATGTCAAACAACTAGAACAATTACCAAGTGGAGGGGGTTTTGTTTGAGTTTGCTCACAATGTAATATGCAATTTAAGAGCTCCTACAGTCAGGTGAAAGCCCATTTGTGTGGGGCTATTGGCCACGGAATCAGAACATGTGGAGGGTTGGATGGAAAGGGGTTGCCACGTGCAAAGACCCTTGCATACATCAAAAAGCAAGAGGAAGTAGATACAACAATGGCATTAAAATCCAATCATCTAATGGCAAGAAAAGAAACATCACATACCATTAACAAGCCACCTGTTTCTCCTTCTATTGATGTTGTGGCCCCAAATCACCCATTTTTGTCTACATCTATTGCAACTGGAGGGGAAGAGGATTCACCTCTTTCTCGCAAAAGAACAAAAGATGTAGGCCCATTGGAAAGGGCATTCCAGAATGAAAGCAGGGACATAACTAACCAAAGTGTTGGACGCTTTATTTATGCATGTGGTGTCCCATTTAATGTTGTTAGATCACCATACTAGCAAGATATGGTGAGATGTATTAATGAAGCCCCTAAAGGGTACATTAACCCAGGGTATGAAAAGGTGCGCACCACCTTATTGTCAAAAGAAAGAAAAAAAGTTGAAGACTCATTGTTACCCATCAAGAATCAATGGCTCGAAACGGGAGTGTCCATCGTTTTTGACGGATGGAAAGATACAGCAAATAGGCCATTAATCAATGTGGTTGCCGTGTGTCCTAAAGGGGCAATGTTTCTCAAGGCTATTGATTGTGAGGGGCAAGTGAAGGATGCCCAATTCATTGCCAACATCCTCATAGAATCTATTGAGGCGGTGGGGCCTCAAAATGTTGTCCAAGTTGTAACGGACAATGCAAAAAATTGTAGAGTTGCAGGGTTGTTGGTTGAGGCACGGTATGGACACATATTTTGGACACCTTGTGCGGTTCATTCCCTCAACTTAATGTTACAAAAATTAGGCACAAAAATTGCTTGGATCAAACAAGTATATGAGGAGGCAAGTGAGATTCAAATGTTTATCAGCAACCACCACATGTCCGAAGCCATCTTTCGTAAATTCTCAACATTGCAGCTATTGAAGGTAGCCCGTAACATTCTTTTTTATTTTTAAAAATAATTATTAGTTTTTAAAATTCATTAAATTAATTTTATAAGTTTGTAATTTGTAGAATTTTGAATGTTTTTAAGTTTACTTGTCATAATTTTATTTCTTTTGATTTCTTATTAAGTTGTTTAGACTCGATTTGCCTCACACACGCTCGTCTTGAGACGGCTTGTGAAGGTGCGAGAGGCATTGAGTGGCATGGTTATCAGTGACCTTTGGAGTATATGGAGGCAAGCAAACAGTGAGAGGGCTAGAAATGTGAAATTATTGATCCTGGATGAAACATGGTGGGATCGTGTGGATTACTTGCTTAGTTTTACTGAGCCCATCGTGAGTATGTTGAGAGTTGTTGATATGGATCATCCATGCATGGGTGAGATTTATGATGGAATTGACTCAATGATTGAGTCAATTAAGACCATCATAAATGCCAAAGAGCAAGATCCTACAGAGACCTTCTTCAAGGAAGTGCACTCATATCTCATTGAAAGGTGGAACAAAATGACTACTCCATTGCATCTTCTTGTTTTTTGCCTTGACTCCAAAATACTATAGCGCAGAGATCCTTTCTTTGCCTAGGAGGGTCCCACCATATAGGGATGTTGAAATTAGTTAGGGGTATAAGGCAGCGTTTTCTAGAATCTTCCCAGATCCAGAAGTAGAAGACATGGTTAGAGGCAAGTTTGTGAATTTCATATCCTCCAGGGATCACTCCATTAGCGCTCTTCGTGACAAATACAGAATGGATGCTTATTCGTGGTGGTACCTCCATGGACAAACATACCCCTACCTCATGCCACTTGCAATAAAAGTTTTATCGCAAGTAAGATTTTAATTTTTTTAATTTCTTAACTCCTTTTTTACTTTATATTTATAAGTTTAAAATTTTAATTTTGCATTGACTTTGCGGCTTGCCTCAATAAGTTGCGAGTTCTTCTTCAGCTGAGAGGAATTGGGGTACATATTCATTTATCCACTCAATTAACCGCAACAAGTTGGGAGCAAAAAAGGTGGAGGATTTGGTCTTTGTGCATTCTAACCTGCACCTACTATCACATAAGAAGGATGAGTACAAGAAAGGGCCAACAAAGTGTTGGGATATAGACCCAGAGACTCCAAACTTGGATGTTCCCATTGCCCAACTTTCATTGCTAGACCCGGACCTAGATAGTACTCTTGCGTGAACTGCAAAGTGGGACTAGCGGGAGTGGCATTGCTGATAGTTCTGGTTGTACTCCTGGTGCTTGTGGTTCTAATGAACCACGTGATGGTAGTGATGCTCTCGTTGAAGACATTGGAGAAGATGCAGAGCCATTAGACTATTAGTCTATTACTAATTAGAATGTTGATGGAGGTCAATCTCGGTGAAGTACTATGCACTTCAGAGCTAGTTCAAGAGGTTGTGAATGCGTGTTAATGGATATTGATTCTTTAACGCTATCTTGTTGAGCGCACGATAGTCAATGCACAAGCACCATTTGCCATTTGTCTTTGGCGCAAGGACTATCTAGATGCCGCATGGGGAAGAGCTAGACGTGATCTTGCCTTGATCAAGAAGCTCTTGGATCTGGCGTCGGACTTCATCATTCTCCCAAATGTGTATGCGGCACAGTGGATTGTTTGAAAAAGGGGATCCAAGAACCGAATAGATTGATGTCTTATCCTTATCGCGCAATGTGTTGGGAGGCCTTTTGGTTCTTTGAAGATGCCCCCGTATTACTGTAATAACTTGTTGAGGTGATTTTGCTGCAACAATGATTGCGCAACTTGGCGTGTCTCCAATGCTCTCTTTCTTGGTTGTGCAGGTGCTTCTAGATGGATCATGAGTAGCACAAACTTTTACTTCTGCGAGATGAGCTTGAGGCATTGTTTTGCTAAGCCCAAAGTGAGGTTGGTCTTAGGTGATGACTCTTGAAGGTTAAAGAATTGATCTTTGACACGGATCGTCCATCATTGCGGCCTAGCTTGATATGTAGCATCATGGTCATATGCATATGCTCTTTCAAGCTAGATGTCACAAACCTCTAGTGGCGTGGCGTCACAAGTGACTGGTCCTGCATAGGCTTGTTTGCATGCGTGAAAGCATATATTGTTGTCGGACCTGAATATACTTCCCTTCCTAGAGTCATCCAAGAGAGTAATTCCATCTTGTGCAATATATTTCAGCTGTAAGACCAAGATGTTGGATTTCATCTTGTGCATTAATGTTTTTTGGCTCTTCACTGTCGTTTTTGCCATGAAGGGGCTGTCCCTTGACCCAACATTGGTTTTGAAAGAGGCGTTCTCATTCCTCCAAAGTGCTCATTGCAGAGGTAGTAGCGCTCAGCCAGGGAGCATTTGGATAAGTGCCATCTACTTGCACTTGCACAGGTCTGATGTAGGTTGTAGGTCAAGGATTTTTGTGTTTGGCATTTAGAATCGTAGTGTGAGCTTGTGCGGTGTGTGTGGCACCACTTGTCACCTGGTTTATTCTTGCCTTTGTGTGAAGCTGAAGGCATTGGAGCCTTTAAGTGTTGTGTGGCTTTCTTAGGCCGCTCTTCCTTGTGCGACATGTTTTCCTTCTGCATAGTAATGTTACTATTGTCAAGCAAGTGATAATTTTCCAGATAAAACATGAACAATGATCTTTTTTTAATGTTTTCTTGGCTAAGATATCACAAGTTTTGGAGAAAGGGTTATGCTGACATGCTCACCCTCACTATATATGAGGTTTTGGTTCCAGATTGAAATATAAAATTAAAGTAAAAAAATATGTTTCAGTGGGCCTAGCACAGACATTTATCAGCATCTCTTAAGCCTTGTGACTAAGAGCTTTACTGTTTTTTTTTGGGCAGTTGCAGAAAGTGAATCGAAGCTTTGGACTTCAAGAGTTGGGGCAGAAATTAACAAATCTTCAAATGACAGGCTTCTTCAAGTAGTTTTGTATTCGCCACAGGTATACGTCATTGTTTTTCTTACTGAACAGCCACACCATGAGCTTTCTATACGAAATATATGGATAATATAAAAAAAGGCATAAAATGATGTTTCTTTTGATCTAAGATTCCTTTTTGTGGGTTATATAAGGGGAGCTCTATGTATAAATATAAATAATGTGTTGAGTATGAGGGTCTTCTTGTAGACGGCAGAACAATGAATTACTGAGATTACTCTACTTATTGGTATTGGATGGATTGGCCGCCCATTTCTTTTTTTTATGTAAATAGTAGTGATCAATATTGCTAGTTTTCTTCATTCCATTTAAAATTCCATAGTTCATGTGTGAAAGAGCTTGACTCGTAGAATCTCTCCCTACACCTTAAGTAGGAGATAATCACCAACCCGCTTCTAGTAAACTATGTCCTCTAAATCCACTGCAAGAAGGATGATATTTGATGTGGATTGCTTGAGTATGAAGTTTGATTTCCGAACACTAGAATGCAGTTCATGAGTATTTGCAGCACTTATGATAATCTTACCCATGTAAAATGTCACATACCTCTTCTAGCGTGACATTACAAGGGACTTCATCTTGAAAAGGCTTGATTTTTTACATTGGTGACATTGATGAGTAATACGCATCTCAGAACTTGACTTGAACAATTCTATGGTGTATGGTTATGGGCAAGGCATCTGTGTTAAGTTCAATCTTTGAACTGTTTCAAGTGAAAGCAGGTTCTTATAACGCCCATTGTAAACACTGAAGTGTATCGGTTGTCCATTGTTCCACATTTGAAATGGAACAATTTTTTTGTTTCATTTGGATCTGAATTGGGAGCTGATGCTGTGGTTGCTACCATAACACAAGACTCAGATTCCATGATCTGTCTGCCTTTTTCTAGTGCCATTGTGGTAGAACTTTGATGCTTCTAATTGTGAAAGCAAGCCTTTCCAAGCTCGACATTACGTGGTAGAGTGACCAATGAAATTGTGTACACTGCATCATTTCCTAGTCTTAGATTGCTTCTTTTGGGAGGTCCTTTTCCTTTTTGCTTGGAATTTGGCTTTGCTCCAGACTTGGAGTTCTTATTTGTGAGTTGGCATAAGATTTAGAATCATCACTCTTGACTTATGCTTTTCTTTTGCTTCGAATTCACATGCATACTTCTAGGCTTCTCCTAAGGAAGGGATAAGGGGGAGTCCATATCAATCTGGGTTTGTGGTCTCAAGCCTAACCTATTCTCTATGATTAGATTTTGCTCAGTTTCTTGGACATTCAACTTGGAAGTCAAGGTAAGGAAAGATATTCTCAAACAGATCGGTCACGACCTTGACAAAGTTGGGAGAACTTGATATATTCGTCACCATAGTTTCCAAAAGGGTAATATGTTTCTTTCAAGGATTAAACAAAATCATTCTAGGTGTCTATAGGGGTAAGATTATCCTCGTGGTTGGCACAATAGTTATTTTACCATTTTTTCACAGAAAAGGAAACTCTCAGAAGTGCAATGATAATCTTTTCAAAATCAGAAAATTAATTGATGACATAGTAGAAGCATATGAGATTAAGCCAGCTATCTTGAGCATCAATGTCTATCTTGGCTTTTGAGTTGATAGAGACAACGGGTCTGAAGGGGTTTGAATGTGTTGCAGGAGTTGAGTGAAGTGATCAATTATCCCAGATTTTTCCTGTGTGTAGTGTTGCTCTGTCAAATCTTTGTCGCTACAAAACATTCTCTACCATCATCTGGAACCATTTTGGGTTCGGTATCTCTGGGGTTGTGGAAAATGATCAGGAAGGTAAGATGAAGGGTAGACCAAACTCACTGTAGTTAGACCTCATGTGAATGGGAATGCAAAGTAGAAAAAATCATGAGAAACTCGCTTAGATGCCACTGATTTTGGGCCAAGGGATGATCTGGAGGACAACACACTAAACAGATTCAATGTGTTATGAATGCTATAGTGCAAGAATAACAACATGCAAGCGTTGAATGAAAGAGAATACAAAAACAATAGAACACCATGCTAGACCTGTAATATAAGATTGTTTTATGCTAGTTCTGTGCAATGACCCAAGAGATCAGATGTATCAGTGAAACTCTATCATGATTCCTCCTATTTGATGTTCATTCCGAGAATAGATAGAATACATTAATTTACAACTGAAGGAGATGAAGGGACGACTTGGCAGTTACAAGAAACACAACTGATAGCCTTATGCCTGTTAACATTCTCCATTTTGTCGATTTTTGTAGATGCCATTGAACAAGTGTGCTGAACAAGACTAACATTGTGAGTTGTGCGGCATAGGATACGATGTTTCAAAACTTTGCAGTTTGACCATGTGTGTTTCGGATGAAGCCAAAGCCAGTGGTAAAGGCAGGATGTGGTGCGGAGTACTGGTGTTATACTGCGAGGTGATCAAAGTCACAGATCCTCCTAGATCTTTTGTATCAAAATATTTAGTTTTTTCAACAAAAATTTAATTCATTGGTCAATCGCAGTGAGATACAGTTACAAACAATACAAGTATTAGTTTCATCAGTGGTTCATGTACAAATAAAAGTTCCATAGTTCAAGTTGGATGGTTTGCTAACTCGAGATTTGAGTTCCATAGTTCTAAATTTGAGATTGACCTAGATAGTTTTGGTTTTGATTTAGATACTATATTATAGTTGACTCTAGGATATCGATCTACTTAAAGTTAAGATTCAACCTGAGTTTCGTACAATACCATTTTCAATTGTTCTAATAGATCGAATGTGACATTGTCATCATTAGCAATATTTATCAAGTAGTAGCAGATCTTGATATATGCTCTTTTTTTGGAGCTCGTTTTAAGAGGAGGTAATTGGAGGAATGAAACAAGGTCTTAACACATCTAGGTGTAATTCATATTGCACACCATGCACACATGCAACTTGAGTAGGCTTGATGGTGAAGGCATGTGTACTCCATATAGGAAGCACATGTTCGAATCCGTACATGGTCAGTGTTGTACATCTTGTTGAAAAATATATGAGGTAAATGAAGAAACAAGTTACGTGTGGGCTTCCACAAGGGGGTCCCATACATCAAATTGGTGTCTCGCTTGACCGTGAACTAAAAAACTACCTTTACCTTATACCTATTACATTAATATTAAACATACATTAATCATGACCTTACAAGTTACTTGTTGTGGATGCAACCAACAAACCTACCACTTTTCCCTATTTATTGAGATATCATATGAACTGAAATGAAAATTAATATAAAACGTTATTTTCTGATGCCATCCTCGTATACCTGACATTTTATGTTATGTTAGTCTTTTGCTTATTTTTTGAACTCTGCATATCATATTCTATAATCTTGGGCCCTCCAATAACCCTACAAATTTGCTATGCAAATTTAAGGCCCCTTATAGGTGTCACGTGGTTATTTGCCAAGATTGTTGTGTCTATGCGGATCATAGTTATAGGGGATTGGTATGGGTATGGTGAGATGTGGATGGGTTTGCCAATTTTCATAGAAATAGGAGATGGGTACTAGGAGACGTGTGTGTGTAAAATGTACTGAAAAAATAGTATACAACCTAATATAGCCGAAGAAAAACATTAATAAATTATTTAAGTAATGAAATTAGATGTCGACAAGAGTAACTATATTGATATTTAATATTTATCTTTGGTATCTCATCGTATCTAGGGTCAAGAGTGTAAAACATATTTAAAAAAACACTGAAATGCAAGTCTCCAAGATGCGTGTCTAGTGGTAGGTCACGAGTCTTTGTGCAACACTGATGCTGATCCATGTGAGGAAATTTCTAGAAGTAAAAAGGATATTTTATAGAGCTTTATAAGTCATTTCCACATGTATTCAGTCTTATGCTTATTGTGGGGAAAAGCCCTTCATCCAATGTTCTAATAAATGAAAAAATATGTTTTGATGCTTGGAAGACAGTGTTAGAGAACATTGCCATCTTTCCTTGGTCTTTTACTTGCTTGAAGAATGGTGGCAGAAAAAATGTGAGACCCTTCAGAAATCGACTTCTTTAGAAACAAGGTTTAGGGTCCACCAAAGTCTATCAGTCAAAACAAGGCTAAGTAAGTACGGCTTATCTGACTTTTAATCTGAATGTTGTGGACAAGACAAGTCAATTGTGTGTATCTTATGAAAATATCCATTTGCCAGGACCTTTTGGGCAGGAATGCAGGAAAAATTTAGTTACTTATTTATCAATTGTCCTTTGACAAGATCCAATTTCAGGAAACATCTAGAATATACAGACAATTGTAAAAGTTTACCGTTGCAACATATGATAAGGTTGTCTGATATAAAATTCCTTTGGAAGACAAACTCCAGAGTGACTTTTTGTAAAGATAATTCCCACCCATCTTAGCGGAGTTGAATACTTGTAGTTGAATTTGGCTATGCATGTTAAAGAGAGAATTGATGGTTTCTGGGAGGATATTGATTCCTTGTCCCTTGTAGCATTGGCTCTGATGCTGGCTCTACTTGATTTTACAGAAAGTGGCCTTTTGTGTAACTCTGATGTTCAGCGGATGTAACTCACTTTTTGATGTAATATAAGACTAATTTCTATCAATGAAAGAAACACTGGTTCACCATTATAATTCACAATTTGGTCATTATCATGGTCATTTGAGTATTTTGGATTCCTTCAATGTGATTTAAGAAACAAAATGATATGCTCCTCTACAATACAACTAAAAATACTCCATATTTTCAACTTTTTCATTACAGGATTTGGAGTAGACAACAGGTTTCAATTGTTTCTTGTGGAACCATGTTTGTTATCTTCAGAAAACTACATCTTTTTTCACTTCTTGGAACAAATAATTACACCAGCCTAACAACTAGGATATAAGGAAAAGGAAAATCTCTTCCTAAGAAAGCTATAAAAGCTTACATTTTCACATGTGCCCCATGAGGCAAGGACTCAACCTCTTTATTGAAACACTAGAATTTGTCTCACCAGCAGTGTCAACTCTCCCCAATAACCCTCAACTCCCCAAAACTGATAGGGGAAATATCCTCATGAAATGTTGCCTTACACAGTTACACCTGAGTTTCCACATGGATCCAATAATAGTCAATCAAATTGTATGCCATAACCATTTACATTTGTCTGTAATTATCCAGTTGTCCCCAAGGAGAGGACCCTTCCAAGACCGGGGAAAAAATAGTTGAATTTATCCTAAAGTGAAGCCCAAAAGCTTTTGGCAGAACAACTTTTCCAAAAACATGCTGAACCTTTAATACCAACTTTTTGAAGTCTTATTTTGACCGCTAATCCTTGGTGCAAACCAAAAACTTTATGCTTGAAAAAAGATTTGGCTTTCCAAATGGATTGGCACTGCCACCTCCTTTTGCCAATAAATTTCAGGGTCCCTTACCCCCTTCTTTGGTTCAACCGCGAAGCAAGATCAACCTTGCACCTGACTAATTTATAAAAATACTTTTGTCTTATAATTGTAGAAGGCCTTCCTAGCATTCCATTTTCAATATCTCCAAATAGGTCCTTACCCTTAGAGTTTAATTCATAAAAATAACTTTTAGGGATCAATCCACGAAAGTCTTGATACGTCAGTTTGTCTAATCTTCTAAACATTTGAGTTGAAGTCTTGCTAGTTGCTCCACTGTTCATGGTTACACGTCTCCACAATGGAAAAGTTATAGACATTGGAAAGCTCTAGTATAGGGACGGCAACCATGTCCCTGTACCCATACCCACATCTTCTGATAACTATATTTATATATAATATAGCCATACCCTTACTCATTTACTACCATACCTTTGATTTGAATGGTATCCCCATCCCCTTTCCTATACCCGTACTCCCATGTCTCCAGTTGACTATGGGACTCTGAAATGCCCTTCTCATGAATCTTTTACCAGAAAGCCTTAGCAAGAGATCAAACTGCCCACTTGGAGACTGAAATTTTCAACCATGAGAGCCACAAGATCTCACACATCTTGTGGCTCCTCGAATTGCCATTGGCGAAAGTCTGGCAGTGGCACCATTTTCCAAGCAGCCCACACTTGCTTAGGCGATGCTGATCCTGAAAGCATGAAAGCCATTGCAATATCAATATTGTCACAAAGTTTAAAGCTCCCCTTGATACCTTGAACATGCTGGGCAGCTTGGATATGATGTTAGAGTAAGATTTGCCATGGCAGGTCTCCTGCTATGTTCTTACTACCAACTATAAGAAAGAACAGTTCCTTGAGCCCTTATGTCATCTATACCCAACCGCTTTTGATTTCTTAATTAGTTGTATCCAAGCCACAAATGAAATCCTTTTCACCCTGCCACATTTGGTCCAAAGAAAGCTTCTAAGAACCTTAAACTGCATTTTATAAGCCATGTTAGAGGGAAACGCACATGGAGAATAGTAGGTGTCCTCCTGAAAAATTCTGTCAACAATTGTAACCTTTTGAGCAAGGGGGAGCTTGCGGCTTTTCCAAACTTGAATTGTAATTTCAAACTTAGTGATTATCCACTTCCAGTCATCAACAATAGAAATCTGAATGCTACATTGACAAGGGATGCCCAAGTATTAGACGATTTCTCCTGGCTTTAAGAGCTTTAATTTTTATTCAGCTAGTTTGGGGGTTCTTCTTGACCACTAAACACCTCTATTTTTTCCTCACTCATCTCTGCTCCAACAGCCTCTGCAAGATTGTCTAAGCACAATAAGGGCTGAATAATCAACACAATTAACAATAACTGGTCATCCTTTGTAAAGATATACCTTTAATTGTCTCTTGCACTCTAGCTGCCTCCAATAAATGACCAAGAACATCTTCTGCAATCACATGTAGGAAGTGGGCTAGAGGACGACCTTGCTGAATAGATCCCTTAAGAAGAATAGGCTTTGAAATAATGCCATTCACATTAATTCTTGTAGTGCTTGTGGAAAAAGATACTCCACCAATGTGTGGAAGAAGGAAATAAACCCTAACCAATTCAACATATTCAAAATCAATGTCATTCAATTCCATCACATGCTTCATCAAAATCAATTTTCAAAAAGAGGGGCCTTTGGCCTAACACATGAACCTATTCAAGGCCTTCCATGGAGTTATCAGATTGTAAAGGATGAATCTATCTTCAATGAAACTGGTTTTCTCCCTTAAATCAATCTGGAGATATCATTTTAGCTTGGTTGTTAGATATAATGTTACTGTTTGCTTTGGTATCGTTATTATGCTGAATGATGCATACACAAAAGGATTTAAATCACAGTAGCAAAAAGCCTCCATATCGAAAGCACCACGTCTTCTTTCGTTTTCTTTTTGGTCACACGTATTAAAGCTTGTTTCCTGGAGAGAATGAGTCAAAGCTGGCTCAATTTCCCTCTATAACCTTAGTTGCCCTAATCGAGGATTCTATATGAAGTTTTACATGTTTTGGGATACCTGTGTGGAACTAGTTCTACATGTCATTTTTTCCCTGAATTTTTCTTGCTTGAACATATTCATTTTCTTTTGAACCTGTTGAACTTTGTTTTTTATGAACTATCTGTTATGATTTAGATCATATCAAGCTAATGGATATAATTCATTACAATGATTTATATCAGATGGTTTCTGTATGATTTCCTGCTGAATTACGTGTGCTTTTTCTGGATCGAAATCAGAAATACAACGACTCATTACAGCCAACATTAATGGAGGCTTCTATCCCATATAAACAAATCCAACGCCATCATATAATTTGCTTGCATTAATTATGCATGAAGCTGATACACTCCACCTCAAATGAGACTGAGAGGTCTGGAGCACTCCGGTAGTAATATGCAGAGCAATTCCTTGATATTAGCATTTAAATCCAATTATGCCAAAAACATATACATTATATTCAAACTTTTTTTATTAGAATGGGTTCTGCATCCAGGTCTTTCTATTGTTATTGTTTTGAAAGATAACACACTCTAATTCTTATAGGTGCTTTTTCATGACATTTTTGTAGTACGATAATGTATTTACGAGCTAATGCATTTGCATTAACTATACTGAATTAATATCATTTTGGAACAACTTGATTACAAAGATTCACTTAGTTCTGCTAGTAGGAATCAAACCAGGAGTAATGCTTGTCTTAATGGTTTGACTTTATGGTTTTAAAATTTGATGAGTAGGATTTTAATATGGGTCAATTCTTGTGCTATTTTATAGTTATGCCAAATATTCAACGAACTATGAAATTTTTCTAAACCTTGAAACCCTAGACTTGAACTTAATGGACGTCACTAGATGTAATGACGTGTGGAAGAGGTGCTTATCCATTGGAGAGTTGGAACTGAAATAAATGATTGCATGGTTGGCTATAAGGAAGCTATGCTGTGTTTATTTGTTAAGAATGTTTTTTACTACAATTTGCTTGTGCTGGACCCAGTCCTTTCATAAGATTGGAGAAGCTGAATCTCCATTCAAACTGATTTTGAAATTTTTTGTGATGTTAGGTTTGTGCTTAACTTTAGAAGAAAACTTACTCTATGTGGATCTGCGAACAGCTAGTTTTAACATGTATTTTCCATAGACAAATATGTCTACTGTCTTTTGTTGTGAATGTTTCCCAGAAAAATATTGTTCTTATTTGCTTGGAGGGTCAAGTTTTCATTGTGAGAGGAAAGTCATTTGGAGGTTCTGATGTTAACCTTGACAGATTCCTGGAAATACAGGGTGTATTGCCAGAACATGCGCAGCCTCAGCAGTTGGACTGCATCTTGTTGAGGTGATTTCATGCTTAGAGGCTACTATATTTTTCTTTGATTGCATGTTCTTCATATTCAAGGTGATTATAGATGAAACCTTTCCTGGTGTTTTATGCAAAGCTACTAAACTGTAGGTAAAACAATTGTTTTGTTCCATCATAAAATGGGTAGAGTTGTGATGTTTCTTCTTGCTCGTTTTGATGATCAGCCACTAGGCTTCCAGATTGATGACACAAAACTGAAGCGTGCTGGTTTGGACTATTGGCCGTATCCTTTCAGGCAATAATGTGGATGTCTTTAAATCTATAATCATGGAAACATAGCATATTTATCACCTGACTTTATTCTTGTAATATCTGGTTTACTGTGCAGTTTCTTGTCTTAGGGTTCAGCTCTACATAGACTAGAATGACAGATGATGTTCATTGTTAGGTTCTCTCTTAATTTTAAGGCTGGTTTATGCTTCACAAGATCATGCTTTAGAATGGTTTAACTTAATTTCATTTTTGTATCCACTCTCTTATGTTTGTAATTGTTTTGCCAACTTAAGCTTCTATATGTTACCATTTATGATTCTGTTAGTTTATAAGCAAAGGAAAGGAAATGAAAAAAAAAAGTCCTTTTAAAGTCCATGATGTTGTGTGACCTGGTTTGGGTCTACAGGTGTCTTGTAGCATATGGGGCTACTTCAGACTCCCTGTATGTAGGAGGCCCCCAACTGTGCTTAAAACACGAGGCGTACATACCCTACCCCCTGCAGGATTTTAACTTCTGACCTCTCTTTCAAGAGCAGAAGTTTTTCATCGTTAGGCCATCTCAGGCATATTTGATAGTTTGGGTTCGCTTTTAGTGTGCTTGGGTGCATGATAGTTTAATCTTATAATATTGTTGTTTGGGAAAATGGTTCACCTCCACTGACTGTGTTCCTACTTTGTTCTAGTGTGAATGGAACAGTCCTGAAAGGCCAAGTACAAATCACGAGGTCATCATCCATGTATTCAAAATTTCGAAGTAATGGAAGTCATTATTATTGCTAAAACAGTAACAAAAAAATATGTCAAGGGTTCTCAAACTGCTCGCTTTTGCTAACCGGATTGACTAGAGGAATTCTCTCAGAAAAGTCAATCCACTGAGAAAAAGCCAGGTGACTTGGGAAAGAAATCCTTAAAAAGCTATTTTAAGGGGGAAAAACCCATTAATTTTTCATTCATTTTGAAAATCATTCATCTTGGAATTTGTACCTGGAAAAAAGTTTTTCTGGATAGCCCGAGGGCTGCTATTAGTAAATACCATTGTGAAGGATAGTTATTGAAGATCTAAATATCATTAAGGTAGTTGATACGATTTTTGTTAACTTATCTATCTGCTTTTGGCCTCATCATGCTTAGATTTTAAGGAAAGACAATAACTAAGTTTTCCTCTGAATTTTTATTATCTTTTTGTTGGCTAGATTTTCTGCATAGCATCAAACCTAGGCAGTCATGAGATAAATCTCCCTCATTTAACCGGTGAGGCTCCCGTGTCAGATTTGTCAATAAAAATGTGTTATTATCTATCAGGGTTTTACTTTAACAACTTAGTTCATGAACCATAACTAAGAAGTTCTGCAGTAAGTAAGCAGCTGTTTAAGAAAGGAAGATTATAGAAGAAGGAAGTAAAGGAATTACAAAGAAGAAGTAAGGAAGATGTGCATCCCAATCAGTAGATATCAGAGCTAATTGCATGCACATAGAAGAAACTTAATAGATTTGAATACACAGAATTATAAAGCAAAGGCAGCTCTAGATCCAGATCTAAAATAACACAAAGTCTATTAAGAGATCTAAGATTTAGAAGCAAGAAACAAAATACACCGTGACACAAAGTTCTCCGGAAACCTGCTTCTTTGTATTCCTCTGCAACAAGTGGCTCTCAGGGGTTCAGCACAAAGTCTAGAACACAAGATTGCTTCTTACAAATTCTGATCGATCATTAACCCGTAGGTTCTTCTCCTACTTATAGAATGTAGGAGGGAAAGTACAAATAGAAGACTCAAACTGAACTAAAGTATGAACAAGTAAAGATGACATTTGGCAATCATCCTCAACTAACTTCTTCTTAAGTGACATATGTATCACTTAACTAATAGAAAGGTTCCACATGACTTCAAGTAATGGTTGCAAAACCAATAACTTAGAAGTTTACAATTTCATCCGGGAACATAGAAAGCAGAAGAAGAAAGAAATAGAAGAAGTCATGCCAGCTGTAACATCTACATCCTCTTCTTGTTCTGAAATCTGATATACTTGTCGAACATATAGTTCAGCATCTTTCCATCTGTTTTAGCTACTGCTTCCTTTTCTGTCCTGAATTGCAGCAATCCTTCATTCAACACTTTGCTGCATGCTTCCACTTCTTCCAAACTTGGCCCAAATCTCGCAATGTCTGCCTGCAGTGTCACCAGCTTACTGATAGAGTTCATCGTGAAAGGCTTGGTGGCTTTATCAATCCTCTTTTGCACCATCAGAAGAGAACCCTCCAGAGAATCATGCACCTCGTTAGAAACAATCCGCACGTATGAAGTAATACCTCCATCCACTCTTTCCTCAGTGAAAGAAATAATACTGTCCGGCAAATCTGATGTTCTACTCTCAAGCGCCTGCATCCTCTTTAGCAAAACTCTGCAGATCTCCAAACGGAAAGATACTGCAAACTCTAGCTGCTTCCCCTTCTCAACTGATCCATCCGGCACAATTTGCTCTGCAACCAATACATCTCCCGGCAGCTTGTTGATCTCGGCCAAAACACTCAGGTTACTCTCTGCAACTGTATTTATTCCTTTTATGCTTTCTATCAGTTGCTTTAGTTGATTTTCTGCATCGTTCATAACCTTTAGGCGGGTTGGCACTTCCCCAAGTTGCACAGAAGCTTGACGAATAATCAGATCCTTCCATTCGTCAATAGCCTTTACTTGATTGCTTGCATCTTCCATTTCCTGCATAAGATGATCACTCACCTGCGCTGAAATGGGCTGAACGGAAGATTTAGCAACCTTGGCTATGATCTCACATAATTGAGATATTTGCTTCTGTAGCTCTTCTTTCTCCGCCTTTTCACTGTCAAGCCTAAGGAACAAAGTATCCAGCAATGTCTGCGTGTCCTGCTTCAATCCTTCAGTGGTAGCTTGACCGAGTGGTATTTTGGTCACCGTCACATCTTCTGCCGTGAGTTCCTCTTCTACCTTTCCTTCCGCCGGGATTAATATCTCAGCAAACTTCTCTCCCGAATCCTCGATGATCAACCTAGAAGTTGCTTTAGCAACTTTAGGCCTTCTGTCTCTTCTGCTCAGATCCTGAAGTAGCTGCAAGTCATGTTCCTCTAAGTTCATCTCTATTCTTGCTTCCGGAACCAACTGCAAAGCTAACCATTCCGAGAAATTACTTCTCGGAGAATGAGAAGTTGCTGAGTGCGCTACTATCTCCCGCTCTGCATCCTCTCCATCAGAAAGTGCCACAGTATCATGGCTGCCATCCTCTGAAACATCCAAGGACAAAGCTCTTTCGAACTCCGTCATCTGCAGCTTCAACATCTCCTCTGGAACGGGTGCTGAACGAAGTGGCTGCGGAGAGAAGATGAACGTTGCTGGTTTTAATGAAGGCATGGAAACATCCTGCTGCTGTGGTGCAATAGTTGGTGATCCACTAGGTACTGGAGAAGTCGGAGTCAAAGCTATGGTCGTAGAAGTGGTCTTCTCTTTCTCTGGAGATCTTCTGCGTACTTTCAACTTCTCGGACCTTCTGCTGCTCTCTCCTTCATGCTTTCGCTTGAGGGAATCTCCTGCGCCGAAGTTGCCCGTGATTTGATTCATCAATACTTCATCAAGGCAGTATCCCTTCGTTAGCAGCCAGCTCGAAGTACTCACCAACAGACCTCGTACTCACTTCTGCACTTCATCTAGAAATCTTCTAACGAAGGCACATGTGCGTACTCCTGGGAGATTGTCTTCCTGGCTATTCCAAATGGATCAAAATTAAGCCGTGCAGGGAAGAACTCATGCTCATACTCGGACAACATTTGTGCTTCCATCCCTCGAGCTCTGTGAATGCTGATGCAACTGTAATATCCCACAGTGAGTGGGAAGTAGCCCATAGACTTGTGCCGCTTCGACTGAAGGTCGTGTAACTCCACAAGTTGCCTGCTTAGCTCCATGGCAATCAATCTGTCACTTGGGTACCTTGGCATCTTTGTTGGTTCACCTGAAAAGCTCGTAACCCTGAGGTATGTGAAATCTGCAAACTGGATGAATACACTGCCAATCTTGGACACTGCTTCCCATGCTTCCTTGCTTACTCTGTGAGTCTTCAAGTCTTTGTCTAACCTGCAGATGAAATCGTAGAAGAAACCATCGTTGATCACTTTGAAGTCCTTCTCGCACGCAGGTGCAGTAAGCTGTGGGTAGCACTCGAAAATGGGATCCTTGGAAAGAATACCACATCTATCCAGCTTGGAAAAGACACCCTGTGAAGCTGCAGCATATACCAAGTATGAAGTCATCTTGAAGCTAAAGGTACGCTTTACGTTCCGCAGTTGCTCACCGATGTTGCTGCTAATAATTTCCGACCAACTGATTATAGAATCAACCTTGTTGATTTCAATGGTCCTGATGAAAGCATACATCCATGTCCGGAAAGTGTAGGCATTCGCTTCACCATTCAACCTGCATAGCAATTTGACAATATCATCCGCCTCCTGCACCAAATTGGATCGTGGAAGAGTTCTCGGGAACCTGGAAGGGGATCTAGGCTTCTTCATGAACCGGCTATTCATGATGCTCACACAGTCAGCTCTATGCTTTTCCCATATACTGTCAGCATCCTGAATGCTAATAGAAGTCACCACCTTTCGTACTGGAATCTTCAAACAATAATCGAAGAATTCTGCATCCAAATGAATTATTGTCTTTCCCGCAACATCACGCACTGATCTGGATGAAGGATGATAAGATCTAGCACACTCCATCACAAACTCTGGCAATTGGGCTGTATACGGGAAAGCTGCAGCTCGAATAATTCCACTACTTTTGACTGCACGCATGAGTGAAGTCTTTCCAGCTCTAGATCTATCTATCAAATCAGAAAGAGGTTCTGGGCCTAGATCCATGTCTCCTATGTTTGTAAGCTTAGAAGCAATGCATGAATCCATCGTGCTCTCTTTTTCATCTCCTTTTGCCATGGCTTTATCAATCTTTGTCTGAATAATTCTTTTTCTTCTAATTTGGCCTGCTTTCTTCAATACTGGTGCAGATCTGGACAATTCTTCAGATTCGGAGGATATTTGCAATGTATTGGACATTGATAAATGCTCCTTTTCTTTTATAAAGCACCTGTAATGAGTTCCTGCAATTTATTCAGACAAAAATGGCCACCAGAGCATGAATAGTGAATTTGAATTATAAAAATCTGCACTTTTCAAGCCTGCTGCCCCAAAAATTGGTGTTTAATTTGCACATAAAGAGAGCATGAATCCTTTCAATCAACACCTGAGTTCCTTTAACACCTGTGAAAACAATTGTGCAGATAAAGATGAACCTTCTCCAAAGCATGCGCCAAATCTGGAAGCTTTTAGCCTTTGTTAGCAATTTGTCTGTGCAAAATCCTTCCTCTAAAGGGGGCGCACTTTTTCTCCTTGCTGCAATTCTTTACCTGTGTGTTGAATAATAAATCCATATGGCTGCCCATGCTTATATAACCTTCACAATTCTATAATTAATAATTGCCCTAACAATTAAAGGCAATTAATTAATTAAAAATCATGCTTTTCTCTTTTAAAAATTGCATGTTTAAGGACAGCCATCCAATAAATTAAATTAATCCAATTTAATCCTTCACACAGCACTTAACTTTAGCCTCACAGTGTGCTTTGACCATAGCCACTGAAAATAGAAATTAATTTAATGATTTAATGTATTTAAAATCATTAAATAACTCCTAAATGGGGCGCACTTTTCCAAGGAGAGGGGCAGCCACTAAAATAAATTAAATTAAATTAATTTAATCCCTTTCTTTTATTTCTCCTTTGACTTTTTGACCTCCTCTAGCTTGGGCGCACTTTTTCCAAGGAGAAAGATTATTAAAAATAATCAATTTAATCACTTTAATCCTTTACCAAAGGGGGCGCACTTTTTTGCACATGTAATTCTATTTTTAAGAATTTTCACCATAATGGGATTCTTTACCCTGCAAGGTAGGCACCACAATCCCATGATCCACTTAAGTGATTTGACTTTGACAATGGGATTCTTTACCCTGCAAGGTAGGCACTAAAATCCCATGATTTCACTTAAGTCACTTTCCTTTTATTATATCATGGGAATTTTCACCCTGCAAGGTAGGCAATAAATTCCCACCTGCCTGCGGCCTCTATTTTTCCCACTGCAGCTTAAGTGACTTTTATAACACGGGAAAAAGTACCCTGCCAGGCAGGTATACAATTCCCATCCTGCCTGCGGCTTATGTTTTTCCCATCGCAGCTTAAATCCTTTGTTTTCCAAAAATGCGCCCATCCCCGCAGGGGCTTTCCTGTGCACGACTTCGCTTTTTCCCAGTGATCCAGACCTCCGATGATGACTTCCTCCGGGCAAAATGTGCGTGTATGTTTTCCAGCTGCTCCAGGCCAAAAATCGGGCTTACCCGGCGAAGGAGTTGTTCCAGAGAAATTTCACAGAAAACAGAACGGGACACCACAAAAACACGAAAAATTGCCAAAAGTTACAAATAAAGCCCAAAACTTAAAATAAGTTAAAATCCTTCTGGTATACAGGAATAATAACATATTCGCTTATAACGGAGTTAAAACGGAGCGCAAATAGCTTCACACGGGGCTCAAAATAATTAAATACAAATTTCCCGCAGACAAATCCCGACGACAGAATAAAACAATTTTGGGCATCTGGGTATTTGGCGAAAAGGGCTAATATGGTTATTTAGGATTATCTTGATGCAATACAGGAACTTTCAGGCAATAAAAACAACAAATGACCCACTATTTTAAAAGTACGATTTTTTTTTGAATTGGGTAGTCTCAGATTTCGGGGTGAAATCTGAGTGACACCACTTTTTAACGTTTTATGATGTTGTGACGAAGGGAAGATGCTTGTATCGATAACTGCCATAATTCTGTCTATTTTAAATCTGGAGTATTTTCTCATTGCAGGGAACCTCTGTTTAACAAGCTGGAAGTTAACCGTAGTTGAAGCTGGGTCTCTATGTAACGATCTGGAAGTTCACCTTAGTGAAGCTGGGGCTCTCTATTTAAAAATTATAGAAATTCACCACAGTGAAGCTGGGTTTTCCATCCAAAATCCCAGTTCAACTTGTGGGGACTTTCTATTTCAAATCCAGAAGTTTATCATAGTGAAGTTAGCAATCTTTCTATGAGAAACTGGAAGTTTGCCGTTAGGCTAGGAATTTCTATTTCAAACCAGAAGTTTTTGTAGTCTGTTGCTACAAGAAGAAAATGGTTTAGTGAACTTGGAATGATTTGTTCCCATAATCATGCATTTGTGTCCAAGAAAGTTCTAAGGGAAAGAACACTCAAAATTAAAGAAGTTTAATACTCTTAGATAGGATTAAGCATCATGAAGATGGGGAAGGAAGAAAAAGTCCAAGCATAACTGTCATTATTGTGACGAATCAGGGCATCACACAATGAATTGTTGGAAGAAGCGAAGTGATATGAAAAACAAGCAAGGCATGCCTTCAAGTACATTTAACTAGAAGGGTAATGCCCTTCTTACCACATTGATAACAAATGTTTCTTCTAATAATGGGTGGATTGTTGATTTTGGCTGAACTCAATATTTCCCAAATAATTAAGATTACTCAAATTAATTGAACATAAGGGTAACTGATTCTTTTTTGGCTTCCCAATGATACCACTCGTGAAATGATAACACTCCCTTTTATGCAGAAGCATCCAATGGGTATGGGCAATCTTGCATCAACCAAAAACATAAGTAGTAATAAGCAGTGTATGTAGACCATGATGTTCGCAATGACTGCGGTACTTTAGAACCTCCTCAGAGGTCCTTGGTATCTCCCAAATCATCAAACCATCATTGTGGTCTGAGTGGAGCTGTAGGAGTGACTCATGTCCATGACTGGACTGATATTGTAACATTGCATATTTGTAGTCTGTAATAAAACTGGAAATATGTTGTAGGTGTGTATTTTGTAATTTCCTCTTTGAAATCAATAAAGAATAAGTCTGTTGTTTTCCATTTTGCACATGGACCGTGTGTGTGCCATTGTTGAGTGCTAAATTCCCATGCAGCATGGTCTAAAGCTGTCCTTCATTGAACCTTCTAATTGTGACTGCATCATGTGGTATCAAAGCAAGGTTTTCCTTGCTGGATTGTGTTTTGTGAGGCTCTAGTGAGTATGTTGCAGATATTAGAGAGTTCTGCAATTGCAGAGAGTTGTGAGAGGAAGAAATGGCACATAGAGGAGTACCTCTTTGGAAGATGAGGTAGAGCACCTAGAGTTGCAGACTTGGTAGAGATGTTGAGAGGAATTCAAGAAAGGTTGGATGTCATGGAGATCACACAGGGTAGAGGAGTTGTAAAAGATGCGAGAGAAGATGAAAGTGAAACACTCAAAGTTCAGTTTCAAGAGCTGGTTGAAAGTATGATAAAGGGAAAAACTAAAAGAGGAAAAGAGGAAAATTTGTTGCCATCCTTTTAAACCACCATTTCGTCCCCCTCCTGGCAGAGAGAATGTCGTTCATCCTGTTCTCACATAAATCTGATCCTTAGGGATCCACAATATACAAATCTAATTCAAGATTTCGAAAATGGATGACTGGGAGGCATATGAGAACAATAATGAGGTGTATATCAAATCCAATTCCAAATCTAATCCCATATCTGCCCTGGCAATCTCTCCACTATCCATCCAACCTCCTATCATAATGCTATTTCATACGCTGCTTAGAATTCAAAACAAAGTGTGTCCGCAATTATTCCAATTTATATAATCTCTTTAGCCCTTCAAATCCACCTACCTCCATTAATCTCTTTTCTGCTTCCAAGATGGGGAAACTTTCTAGGATCTCTGCTGCCTATATAAATTGGTGCAGGACCAAATAGCAGATTTCACAAAGAAAATCCAGCTCTCAGCCCTGAAAGTTTAAACCAGACAAAGATTACAGAAGGTACAAACCTACTCCATCTTCCTTCCAGCAGCCCGCTGCAAATCCCTCTGTCACCATGCATAATTCCCCTCAGCATCCTATTAAAGCAGCTGATGATGTTGATGCTATGAGCATGAGTGAGCAAATACATCCATCTAGGCCCCAACACTCGGCCACTTCTCAGAAGACCAATGAATGGGAGAAGGATCTTATAAAGTTCACGGAAACCAAGCCTCCACCTGCCTTCTCAACTTTTAGACCATATAATGCATGTATGTATTGTTCCGAGGCCTATTCTAGAGCTCAGAGGATGCATTTAAATCCTCATGTCACTTTGCCACTACCTTCTCTCAACCCTTCCTTCAGGAAACTCGGTATTTAATTGTGCTGCTGCTTTTTTGACTCCCATAGCAACCCCTTTTACCCACACCCCTTATAATGACCTTCCCAGTTTGCTCCATGGAGGCTCCATACTGAAACTAACCCTTATACCCTTCTTAGTTGTTATACATCTATAACACTCATAAAAATTAATTAAGGTGGAAACACAAACGAATGTGGATTTTTTTATGAACACGCGATTCTTTCAAATGCCCTAAAGATGCACAATTTTACAAGAATGGCAATATTCAAAGATCTAAGGCCCTAGGAAATGATAGAAAATAAGGGCATGCAACACTTAATGAAGGTCCCATGAGATCATCCATCTCTAGGAAAAATGAGTGGAGTAAACACGATAAAAAAGAGAAAATTCAGATCTGGGTAGAATCCCTCACCAATAATGTCAGAGAACTTGAAAGACAAAATGTTGGAGGTTAGTCGAATGTTGTTATGCTGAACAAACGGAAAAAACCAATAAGACAAGCTTCTAGCATGCAGGATCCTGTTACTTAAAGACCAAACTCCCAATGGTAGCGTACAACTAGGAGTGGAGCTCGCCAATAAGAGATAGAAAAATAAAAGGGGAACCAATGCATGCTGCTTGGAGGACACTTCATGCCTAGTCTACGCAAGAACTGGGCATATACTTATCCTAAATCCGAGGATAGTTTCCCTTACACAATAGAGTTGGTAATAATTAGTCTCATTGAGTTCTATCTTTTTAGTTCTTGCTGTTATATGGTCCACGGTATTGTTTTGTCCAAGCTGGGTTCTTTTCTTTCTCTGTAGCTAGTTCTGGTCCTTAAACATCTCTCCATGATGCTTTTTTTTGTTGTAACCTTCTCTGATGTTATATATTGCCTTTTTAAAAAAAGTACTACATATGTAGAGCCTAAAGTCTTAGGTATAGAATCAAACGGGACATGTACCAAAATGAATTGAATGTACCCTCTAAATGCTTCGTATAGATCGCACAATGATCAAGTCTTCATGCTAGTTTGTTCTTGTACAAGTTGAACCTCTTTAGATGCTGAAATTAGCCTATATATCATCATTAATAACATATCAATTTCCCTATAAATACAAGAAAAAGATTCTAATTAAAGCCATTCCTCTTTCAAACTAACTCTTAAGGAGGTTCTAAGACTAATATTAGTGCATCGTTTTGCTCTTTTAGGTTTAAATGGTTGTCATCATAACAACTCAATGTTCTTTAAGAGTGGATCAATCCTCGGGTTGACAAACATCATGCAATATTTAGTCCTCTATGTATCAAAATGTACTTATTACACAAGAAATTTAGTGGGTGACATGAATAGCTTTCTAAAACAATACTTAGTCTCTTTTGCTCATTAACTGATTGTAATATCCCCTTGTGAGATATTAATTAATTATTATTAATCTACTTGCAAAAGAAGAAACTTAAAGAGAAACCCTTTTAGGTTCACCTCAACTAACCCGAGTGTCGGCTTCAATACAACCCAAATGGGGTTGGAGTGAGCCAAGGTAAGGGTTTAGATGGGCTATCTAGTTGGAATTTGCACTCCTTTAACCAATAAACTTGCAAAAGTAGAAAAATAAATTTAATATGCCTGGAAATAGCTGAAAATGACTGCAAATTTTTAAAATTAATATCTCCCACAGTATTAACTCTTTTTGCATGAAACCAAAATCAAAATTTTTAATCAACCAAAACCCACTCAAAACAACCCCCGAATCTGTAGTTCAAGTCGCTAGGGTTAGGGCAAAATATGTAAACTTATTCCAGCACTTTCATTCACTCCCCAACCCAATAAATGCAATTTTTAGATCTGCAATTAATTAATTTATAACAACTTATAAATATTAGAAAACCCCTTTCAATGATTGCCAAAATCCTCTACACAAGTCGATTTAGTAAAGGTAATTACCAGCCACATTAATAAACATAAAAATGGTCAAATCATGGCCATATTGATTAAATACACAAGCTGAAAATGATCAGATTTGAACTTGCTTCAAATACCACCGATTTGCATCACAAACATCACCCACACAAGTCGACTTTGATGCACAATAGCCAACTATAAAAATCAGATTGAAACCCTCACATAAATCCCTCAAAAACCTTCATCAACTAGTTCACACACTCTCCCAAAAATGGCAACTTACATATATAGAAGAAAAGATGCAAATAACTTATTAATTCAAGCTCAAAGGGCATACACACTTCACTCAAAGGTGGTGTTGAAGAACACCTTTTGTTTTAGATCATTAGTGGGCATACATCCCTTCTTCAAGCATGAAGATAAGTTTCATAAACCATCAACATGCAAAAAAAGAGTACCCACATCTTCTTTTATATCTTTTGCCTTGCACATCCTCCAAAGTTCTTTCTCCATCTTTGGCGCCAAAAGCTAGGAGGGAATATCATTTTAAAAAGTGCCTGGAGATCACATTCAAAGCAAATATTAAACTCATATGGAATTTAAATCAAATGGGGCCCATATGGATCGACCCATGCCTAGAAGAAATCGATTTATTTTAAATACCAAACATTAAATCATTCCCAGAAAAATGCGACTTGCTTAGTCACTTAATTCACCTTTAAAATAAGAAATTATTGTCCCAAGGTGACATTGAATTTCTCTTTTATTTTTGATTTGCACAAAAAATATATTTTATTTTAAATTTACATGTGCAAATCGATTTTCTCTTCTTTTTAATTTTTAATTAAAAAGGGGGACATTACACTGATTTTCATTTTTTTAACTGACATTTTTTCCTAACTCTATTCTTATTTGTGAAACGTAGTTTAAGTGTCCATCCCCATCATGCCACCAAGTCCTCCAATTTACTGAAGTATTCATGAGCCCATCCATTGTTTCTTTCCTTAATGTGTCCTTCGTAATCCCATTAGAACCCAAACCTAGGAGTCTGATAGAAGAAAGTCAAATGGGCACTTATCATTGCCTTTGTGTGGTAAATGCATTTCATTTTTTGGACAAAATTTTGTATTGTAACATAAATATTTAATAATTTGAGGGAATGTTACGCTTCTGATAACATTGTGAGAGCTACAAAAATTTAATGTTAGTTGCTTGCATTTTATTTTTGACTGAAAAGCGTAGCTCTATTAATAGTACATAAAAAGTACAGTGCTAGTAGTTGCTTGCATTTTTGCTGCAATGGAAGGCACTTTATCTCCATATGTTGGTTTCCAGTTTCTACCTCAGATACGTACCCTTAATAATCAATTGCAGATATGTTGTTGTTAAGGTTCATAGTTCATGGGGTGAATTCATTGAATATTTTAAGCAACAGGCATGCTCACTTTCCCTTTCTAAATTCATTTATTTTCCCTTCTAATCACTTAGTACATAAAGCATACACTACATCTCTGTTTTGCACATTTTATTTTTCTTTCTAATCGCTTAGTACATAAAGCATACTCATATAGTGATAATGCAAAAGTGATTGATTTGGCACATAACCAATTACAGGAAGGTGAGAAACGACTGTTGGCTTTTACTAAGAAAGGCACAAGCTTACATACGGTATCCAGTATATCCAACTCTTAAAGCAAAGATTTAGTTTGTTCAATTTAATAGTTAAATATTTTGATTTAGTATTTCATCCTTGATTCGTCTAAAAATAAAGTGACCCCATATATCTTGAATGCAACTATAAGTTTAGCTTCAGATTTTGTAAAGTTCCATACCTAGTTTGATTATGCATGTTGTGCTATATGGTGGTTGTAATAAATTGATTTGAACAGCATTAAAGCTTGATCTGATGGTATATTCCATTTTTTTCTATCTGTAATTGAACTATATTAAGGGGGAATTAATTGCCATAAGAATTCAAAATATCAGGGACAGCTAATAGAATCAGCATTTAGAGAGGATAATGAATTCACTCTCATACGAAAGACAATTTACTTGCAAAAGAAGATCTATCGGACAAAAGTCTGGGAAAATCTTGATAGCAGTGGAAGATAACAACACAAGACAGTATTAAAGAGAAGCGATGTCAATAGCATTTGTCAATCAAAAATAGATAGAAGGGAAATATTAGATAACTTTGAGGACATGCAAAGGAAAATAAAAAGCACAAGATACTTAAGGAGCTCCTAAAAAAAGTGACCAAAACATATCAGAAGCACAGGGAAGTACCTTTAAGACCAATAACAAAGGAGTTAAAAGAAACTGTTTTCTCTTTGGAGAAAATAAGAAAGAAAGAAAGAAATTACATTAATGTCCACGAGTGAGAAAGATAAAGTGCTGGGACCTAGTAGATTCCTAGCTCAATGCTACCAGGAAAAATGGGAACACAATCACAGAAGATTTATTAGCAGGGGTGGAAGAATCCCACAAAGTGAGAAAGATCCTTTGTCAAATTTTAGGGAAAACATTTATATGTTCGACGGAAATCCCTTTTAGAGGGATGAGGAAGCTTGTGAGTGTGAAGAGGGGACACCTAGAAGTACCCCCTAACAAAGAGGAATGATATTTGAATAGGAAAACAACATGGGGATGGGGATGAGACAGTGGGGATGGGAATTAGACAGTGGGACCTGGAGGATGGGAATGGGGTACAGAGGAGTGGCGATGCGTCCCCGTGGAACATAGACAAATTTAGTACAATGCCTAAAAATCATAGTCAGATTTCTTGGCTCATACATGCCCATATCCATTTGCAACACAATATCTAAAATAATCGAAGATCATAGGAAATAGAATCCAGCCACTTAAAACAATCACATATCTAGTGCTAACATAATTTGTCAAATGAAGGAAAATGTTTGACAGTATAATAATAGTCCAAGAAATGCTTCATTCTCTAAACATGCAAGGGCATCTAGGCTGATCATCAAGCTTGATATATCCAAATTCTTTGATTGAAGCAATTGCAAATTAATACTGGGAAAGGATGGAGTCCTAAGGCAGGGATATCCACTCTCACTGCACCTATCCAAAATAAGGGCTGAACTCCTGAAGGGTTGAGCAAAGTGTTTCAAATACAAAAGAAGAAATAAAAGCATTGGATTGGCAATGATTTTAATTGGCAAGATGTTTGTTAGTCTAAATCTTGACTACGGTGTTGGCGCAATAGGTAAAGATCTTAAAACATATTCTAGATGTTAACCATATAGTTTCAGGACAATATAAAGATAAGGAAAAACCTCTATTCTTTTTCCGAACCATTACAATGAGGAGAAACTGAAACATTGAAAGATTTTGAAAATCTTAGGATCTGAGGAGGAAGAACAGCTAACACAATACTTATGATTCCCATTAATTTAGAGGCAATAGTAAATACCAAATAACAAGTTGGAAAGGATATGGACCATGATGCATGGCAAGTAATTGGATTACCTAATGATTATCACTAGACAATAGAGATTATATTGTTCTCACAAATGAGTAGCACCCTAGGATTTGCCATATCCCTACTTTTTGCTAACATGGGATGATCTCACAAGTGTGGGACTTGCAAAGTGAGATCAACCTCCAGAGAAGGCTGGTTCCTCTACCTAATCCTAATGCTAAACTACTCCCAAGGAAAGAAATGCAACTATTTAATCCTATTCTAACAATCCAAGGGACCAGGGTGAGAAGGAAATGCATAAAATGAACTCTTACACTAATGGGAGGTGATAGCACCAAGAAAAGGGTGAAGACACTATAATGAGGGAAAAGGGAGAAGGAAAATGGAGAAGGGAGAGGTCAAGTATGAAAGACACAGATCTAAAACAACATTTTACCTTCTATTCTCCATGAGACACAAACAAATGAATCTGCAAAGAAGAAATACATGCACAAAATACAACAAGAATGGAGAGACAAGTAAATGCAACAAAATATAAGTCATGGTTGAGAAACACCACAAAACCAAGATTTTATTACTTTCAAAGTATGCACAGACCATTACATGTGAAGAAGAAGGCACAATAACACATTGCCAAACTCAAATGAAGGTCTTCAACTCACAGCCGCTCAGGGAAAATTTTGACATAGTTCCTTGGGAGAGGTCAAGTATGAAAGACACAGATCTAAAACAACATTTTACCTTCTATTCTCCATGAGACACAAACAAATGAATCTGCAAAGGAGAAATACATGCACAAAATACAACAAGAATGGAGAGACAAATAAATGCAACAAAATATAAGTCATGGTTGAGAAACACCACAAAACCAAGATTTTATTACTTTCAAAGTATGCGCAGACCATTACATGTGAAGAAGAAGGCACAATAACACATTGCCAAGCTCAAATGAAGGTCTTCAACTCACAGCCACTCAGGGAAAATTTTGACATAGTTCCCTTTACATTTTAGAACATCCCCGCCTCAATTGAGAGATGTTTTACATTATATATCAGAATGGGAAAAAGAGAGGAGGGAGAAGAGAGGGAACTCGGATTTCTTCCTTCAACCACCAACAAGATGCATTGAATGCCTGAAAATAGGCATGGGCACCCTGCCAAGGCCATTCCCCCATGGTACTTGCTTGTAGGAGAAGGAATGGACATCATACCTCATAAAAACTTGGTGGTCGAGCAGTTAAATCATGCCTTTGTTGGGTTTGCGACCATGAAAAACACCCTTGGAAACCCGACACAAAGGGAATCGGGTTTCGGGGATCGGAATGCAAACGGCAAAATACATGCACTTGATCGGTGATGTTCCAATGTAGAAGAATCTCGAAAACCCGAAACACTAGAGACTGTCAGAAGTTTGACTTTGATTTGCACTTGTTGACCTCCGAAATACTAAGGGTGGAGCTTGGGACTTGCAAAGCAATCTTTGACTCCCGAAATGGTCTTTGGCAGAAGTTGACCCATGCAATGCACGGTGGAAAACCCGAAATGCTTATGTCGGAAGTCGACCACCTTCTTGCAATTCGTTGGGTTTCGGGTTTTGGGGTTCAAGTTGCAATTTTCATGCAAATTGCAAATCGGAACCTGAAATTCGAAATGCACTATTTTCTTTGTATTTCGGGAATTGGGGTTCGACTTGCAATTTTCATGCAAATTGTAAATCGGAACCCGAAACCTGGAATGCACTAGGACAGTCAGGTTTTGGGGATCAAGTTTCACATTACAATTTCAAACCCGAAACCCGAAATACACTAAATCCTTTGTATTTTGGGTTTCGGGGTTTGAGTAGCAATTTGCAGGTAAATTGCATTTTGATCCCCGAAACCCAAAATCCGAAATACAAGGGAAATTTGACACTTCGGCATTTTTGAGGTTTTTTAAAAATGATTTTTGGGGGCGGAAAACAAGGAGCATGGAACATGGAGATGCACGAAGAGCCCGAAAACCCGACATACTGGAAATTGAATTCCTCAGTTCCAAATCAATTGTGAATTCACCCAAGCTCAAAACTAAAGTTGCGGGTTGCTAAAATAGCCCCCCCGGGGGTTATTTTAGACAAGTATATATAATATAACATAAGGGACTTGCAGACTTTTAAAAAAGCTCTTGCCTTGAAACTAGCACAATGAATCTACCAACATCCAAAACAAGAATGGAACATATATAGTAGATAGAATACTTATGACGAGCAGAGTCAGTCAGAATATTCCCAATAGATATGGTACACAATGGATCATTAACCTGGAGATACATAAAAGTAGGGCTACAACATTTAAAATCCCATCTCTTTTGGGATATATGAAACAAAAGAAATGCAAAATATCGGATAGATAATTGAGATGGATACGAGAGGCTATCTGAAAATACAATATACAATTCATGTCAGTATGAAATGGAAGCCAAAGGACAAATAATAGTAAGAGACTACTTGACACTCACTAAGATAAGGCATATCAGAACAAATTAAATCTTGAGCTATTTAAAGACATCCAAGACATGGCCATTTCATCATGCGGTTGATAAAGGAGATAAGAAAAAGAATGCATTTTCAGAAAGAAGAGATTTTCTCAGATAGGAACCATGCAATAATGTAAAATACCTGGTTCAATCAGCATATTGATCACTCATTGGATGTCACAACGGAATGCACATATCTAGACAAATATGGAGGAAGTTATGAGATAACAAGGGCTTACTAAAATGTGAAGGTCTTAATGTGACTTTTATTGCCCAATAAGATATTAGCAACAAAGGAGTTGTGCAAAAAGGGCTCAAAAATATATCCATTTGTGATCTTTTCAAGCAGGCAGAATAAAAACTACCACAATCAACCATTCCATGCCCCTATGGTCACCAAACATGGGGGAATGCATGAATTAACACGACTTAAGGGGAATCCACATTAATCAGCAAGAAGACATCATTAAGACTTGGCCAAAGGTTAATTGCCAATTGGTTTTCATGCAATTAGCTGCACAATCGCTCCTTTCTTTTTGTGTTGGAACACATGATTAGAACAAAATCACAGAATCCTCAAGAACAAAGCTTAGCCACGAGATAAGACAACAATATTCAATTCAAGTTAAAGCACTGTATCGGTTCCATAAAGAATTACACCCTTTGTTGTTGATGATTTGTTTAATCACGCATTTCACCAAAAAAAGTGCTTCTTGGTCCATTTATATTTTCCAAAAAAGACTATGTACACCCCTCTTACTTATCCTTGCTATAAAGTTAAATCTGACAAAGCTAGTAGCAGGATTCCAAGAAGATCAGGCTTAGGAAGGATCATGTGGGACTCAAAGGAAAACATTGTTAAAGATTATGGGATCAACATGCGAGATTCAACAAAGAATTTAGTTGTAGTCTTCACTTTATTAAGGGGTCTATCACTTTTCTTAGATCACGGTCCCATGGATGGGGGCTACCTAAATTTTCTCATTGGGCATTGCGGAGAAAGTTTAGAAACCTTTTCAATGCAGATGATCCCATGAATAATATAATTTTTCTTAAGAACACAGTTGGGAAAATTTAGGGGAGAAAAAGGAATGCAAAGTCAAGGAGCTAACCAGAATGTAGAGTGTACATGTCAGGGTGTCATATGAACAGAAAAACCTGAACAGTAGGGGAAAACTTCTAGCCCCACCCCACAAACAATCTCTGAAAATAAAAGGGAAAAAATTTCAGGGCTCCTATTTTGTACGGAAAGATCATTTTTTTTCCTGTAGCGAGTTAAAAAGAACTTCAGGGTACCTGTGGCTGCATATTCTTTGCAACGGAAAATCCTCCATGGGATTGCACCCTTAGATACCTAGGGATTCCCCTCTCAGTGATAGAGGGGCACTGAAAAATAAATTAGGAAAATCAATGGAAATGGCAAAGTAAATTTACGAAATAGAAAATGTCAAAAAAGTCATCATGGAATATAGACTTTTTAATGTTTCTTATAAATCAAGAAATTAGATTCCTTGAAAAACCTAAAGTGGGGATTAAGTTTAGTTATATGAAGAGACAGGATTGTCAATCCTTGCATCAAAACCCTGCTCTCCTTCGATTTTTGAAGGGACTGTATATTTCGTTTGCCATTACTGCAGAGGAATACTCTGATATGCACCAAACTAGGTCTAAATGCCAAGGAGCAAGATAGGTTTCTGAGACTATTTCCACCGGTCCTCATTTTCAAAACATATTCCTAGAAACCACTTTATTCTATCCACTTTTCTTTTGAAACACCCGCAAAACACACACAAAAGACATGGGAAAGGTCGGCTAATTTTTTTTTTTTGAAGTCTAAACGACACCACAAGAGATCACAATAGGCCACAACTACTCATGATAGGTTGGGCAAAACATTGACCACATAGGTAACAAGGAAACATACCACACCCATCACGAACAATTCACTATTCTCTTCGACAAGGCACCACGTAATAGTCCAACCACAGTACACAGTTACAGTTAAGGACATCCCACGGTGTAAAATCTTGTAAGGTTATGCATTTACTAAAAACGTCTTTCAAACTTGACTTTTTGATCTAGAAGATTCATGTTTTGATTCGTACAGTTCTCCTTACAAAGGTGAACTTCTTTCTTTTGTACTAAAGACTAATTAGCTTAAGATCAAGTTTTCAGAACGAGGATCATCTATAATATGTCAATAACTTGCTTAATTCATTTGATTAAAAAAAACATTTTCCATTTCTCACAAGGTTACTTATTCATACTCAAGCTATTGAATTTTGTGCAAGGATCAAATGTTTAACGACAATAAAGAGAAGATTACAAAGAGCTTGGAAGAAGTTAGGGGAAGAAGATCGAATTGGATTCATCTTTAAGATCTCATTAGTTATTAACCAGGATTTGATTGGGCTAGGAATTTATCCAGAATGATTAAAGGTTTCACTTAGGCTTCACTTAGGCTTCATTGGACGAGTTTGACATAAATATACACATTATGTTTTCAATGGGTGAGAGAGATTGAATGGTCTCTAATCATTTTCCTCCTACTTATTATAACCTTATTTTTCTTCCAAAACCGAATCATTGATTTCACCTTAAGATCGTTTAAGAACTCACCATAAGAAGGATAATGTTCATTAGTTTAGCTAGGGTTAGCAAGGTATATAATTTTTTTTTCTTTAAAAAAGATAGTTTCCTCTTTGATCACTTAAGGACTCAAATGTTATCAAGTAGATCACATCTACATTAATTTATTCATATATATATATATATATATATTTTATAACTTTTATAAGGATTATCGAACCATTTTATTATGCTTAGAATTGCATTGTTACTATGTCCTAGAAGGGTTTACAATACAACATTTTATCTCAAGAGCAAAGTTTACCATTACTCTTTTGTGAAAAATATACATGGTTACATCAATTCTTTCCAACATGATGCACAACCCAAAGGGACAAAACAATTTTATGGAACTATGACTAGGGAACAAGAGAGTAACAACATTAATCAGGCAACACTATACTATTCTTATAATTCCTATAATACATTAAAATCACTTATAACAATACGGTAATCAAATTTTATATTTTTCCACAATAGTAAAACAAGCCAAGGTTTCAATAGTTAAGACAACATTACTCCACAATACATTATACTAAGGCATAGACCCTCTTCTAAAATTTCCATGGGACCCTTTTCCAGAGTTTTACAACATAAAAAGTATTCGTACAAAAGAACTTCATAACCATGATTGATGCAATATTCTACAAGTCTTTCCCTCATCTACTCGCATAAGCCACTTGCACAAATTATTAACCTGAGTCAGTTCGCGAGAATTGAGCAAGATAAGGCTACACATAGCAACAATAAGCTATTATCTAACAATATCAAGAAAGGAAACATTCTATTCCAAGAATTGGATCGAAGCTCTACATACTAACAACTCCTTAAGTTATAATAAAAATTTCCACCATGCCAATCTAAGAAGAAAGTCTTATACTTCAGTTATGAACATTGTCTCAAAAGCAACGAAAGTTTAACCACCAAACAAGTAAAACCATAGGCCTAGAGAGTTAGAAATAAAATGTCGAGTGCAAAAGAGAGTTTTGTTATACAGGTTAGCATTCTAAACATCCATCCAAGTTTTGTAACACTATGGGATTACATACCTCCTCAATAAGTCTATAGTTTCAGTTTAAATAAAGTGGATCACCCCTTTCCAATCACAAGTTCTTTTAATGTACCCCTCGTTACCAAATTCAAACCACTCTAAAAAAAATTGCATTTACATGAATCCCCATATGCCATTATCTTACAAAATTTAAGTCATAATTCAACAATGTATCTATAAAATATAAATACCTCCAAACGTCCCTAATAATCTTAACATTATTTCTATCATGATTCAACAAGATATCAATATATATATATATGTCATCCAAATGTCAATAACAATATTAACGATTTCCCACAAAAATCAGCGAGCTAAACAAATATATATACCACCGAATGTCATTCCGTATCAGAAATTAAGCCTTGGTAGTTCTAAAAATAAAAGAGTACTATCCATAAATGCACATAAGAACTTCAAACCTTGGTGACTACAATTTTAGCTGCGGTTCAAGCTTCATGAGGGACGGTCAAAGTGCCCCTTAAGGAAAGCCTTAAACGTCTTGGACCTATACCGATGGTCAACAGGCGATTGGGTAGATGTCAAGTACCATAATCAATCCTATAGTCATATCCATGGTGCAAAAAACTACTAGTAATTTGGGTACCTTAGCCACGATACCCCCCTTCATACATAAATCTAACCACTGTGGTCGACCACACAGTTTTTGTAAACCTACGGGATGGATTGAATATCGAAGTGACCACTTACTTAGTCCAAGAAAAGAGGACATGGAGGTCCAATAGACCTCAACAACCTCACCACTAAGGGTTGGGTACATCAAAGAAACAACTGACATTACGCAATTTGTTGCCATAACCCAAAAGGGTGATTAAGTGTCCATAAAACTATGGTCCCTCCCAACCCGGATCGGGTATCAATCTAGTAGCTGTCCGCTAAAGTAAGGTTGTCATAACCTGTGTGAACTGAGCTCAGCATACCTGATAAACATAAAGTAAAACTACACTGGTCTTGATTCCACTAATCTAGATTATTTAAGGAATAACAGAGAGGGGGGGGTTCATAAACCTAGATGACAAAACAACTCACACACCCAGAAGAGGCATTCTCTGATAGAGTAACTACTTGAGTAATCAAATCTAGAAGTCATAGAAATAGGAACAACTTGACATTCCATGAAGAAAATCAAATCTAATGATAATAAGTTTGTATGAAAGGCAAGAGGTTTAAAGTTACAGTAGGCTTGCTTTCATAACAAAAAACACTAGTTATAAACAACATGACAAACTTGATACTCAATCCCAGAAATGTAGCTAATAATGGTAGAAGGTCGATCATTCAAGCATGAATATGCAACAGCCAGAGAAGAGGGATACATCTATGCTGTCCACTTTAACACTGACAACTATTATTGCAAAACAAACAGATTTCAAGAGGGAACGGAGAGGTTTCCCAGCAAGGTGTCCAAACCCACAACAAAAGCAGCAGAGACAAAGCAATTTCAGGGAAGAAGGTTCTATTTCATGATATTTTTAAATTTTAGCAATTGTAGCAATGATAGGTTTATCTTGCATGATTCTCCAGCTTCTACAAGTCACCCAAACACCTCACAGGCCTGCAGTAGCACACCCCAGGTTGAATCTTTGTCCCCATACATGTTGGGCGCCAAAAACTCCACTCACTCCTATGTTGGCACAGGCAGGGAGCTCCAAGATCCACGAGCTGCATCTATTTGAAGAAATGTGGTCTCAAAGACTGGTAAGATTGCATAAAATACACAAAAACGGGTTTACATGAAGGCCCAAGAACTCCAAAAGAAAGTGCATTGATCGGAGGAAGGCCAGACTCCACAACCTTGCAAACATCCTCCCAGCCTGCGTCAAAATGGGATGGTTAGAGTAGGGCAAGGACATCCATCGAAGCACAATGGAAGTCGAATTTTTGTCAGATGTAGTAGCCTGTGCTTCAAAAGCCATGTATGCAAAGTGTGGAAGCATCCACGAGGCATGTAAATAGTGGACAAAATGCCTCAAAGCGATGTGGTCTCATGGAAAAAGCCACGACTGCAGGATATGCCTAGGAGGACCAACAACAAAAACCAGCATATGCGCAGCCAGTCCCAACCTTGGTGTAGCAAACCACCACTTAGAAACCAGGCAGACATAAAAAGAACAACCAACATGTGTCCAACCTTCTCAGTTTCCCATTGCCAACACACACGCATCCAAAGCCAAAATAACAACTTTAAAACAGGGTAAGGACACCCACCCACGCAAGGAGAAGAGACTACTATTTAATGTTACAGTTGCAGATGCCCTGGGAAAAATGCAAACAATATGCACAGAAAAGAGTATTTTCAACGGCCTCTTCCCTTCAACCTTCGTCTGAAGATCTCTCCATCTCATGCGACTAGACCAAAAAGCAAGATGCAAGACAACAAGGAGACAAGACAGATAAAAGAACCCGCTAAGCAAAACCAATGACCAAGGGAGGAAGGCATACGGTGAGGGGAAAAATTAATTGCATTAAACAAAACCGGTAGGAGCTCAACCACTTCTACCCGCCAACAAGGGATAGCTTCTCCCCCACGCCAAAACAAGGAATAGCAGATTGATGGGTAGATATCTGTACAAAAATTTACCAATAAATTGCCATTAATTTCAAGTATGCGTGGAGCCAGGGGGGGGGGGAACAAACTGGTGGTTGAAAGTTTCGAAAGCAACCACTGGACAACGATCAACCATGGCGCCACAACAGGGTATCTCTTCTTTTGCGCGAATCGAGGCTCGGTCTACGAGAGCGACCAACAAAACAATAAAATAGCTTAACGATAATTAATAATGATACTGATAACTATCAACAATAAAATAATGAAATAATCGCCGATCGGCAATTAAAAATATTATTATTATTATTGTTATTATTAACTTAAATATTTAACCATATAACAACTGACAGTCAAGCTTGACAAATAATAATAATAGCCAAAGATCGACAATTCATAATAATAATTATTATATGGATATTCCTTTTAACAGGACACGCCCTAACAACACCAAATTGTCATTCAAGCCACCTATAGAATTCGAAAACATGATTTGCCCTTAATAGGATAATTGTAAAGGACGCTATGGAGGCCCACAACTAGAGGCATCGACCACGACACGAGAAGGCAAGATGGAGAGGAAGGATGCTAATCCTTCTCTACGACAAGGTCGAAGTCAACTAATGGTCAACGGGAGCACACACAACCATTCCACGCTTAGCAACAGGGTCACCGAAGCAATAATTGGGGTAAACGTCGAACGGGGCATTGCATCTTTCTTTGAGAGATAAAATATCTAGATACTTTGGTGAAGCAGCTCTGAGAAAATGTACAGCCAGGCTGCAAAGTCCATTTGTTACTTTGGGATAAAATAGATACTTAACAAAGTTCCTCACCAAAATGGAAGATTTTAAATCCCTATTTTAGCTCAATTTGGTCAAGGGTTTTCCTGAAATTGAGTGCCGACAAACAAATCCCCCTAACCCTATGCTTACCTCTCTAGACAAAGGCCCAATGCCCCAACCAACACCAAGATAAAGCCCAATGCCAAGTTTTCCAAGCAACTAGCACCTTTCATTCACTTGTTGTCCAGCATATTTTCACGGAAATGGTCCAGTATAGATAATAGAGCGAGGGATCGGCATGACATTGGTTGAATCCCTCATTTGCTACCTAGCTGCAAAGTGTACAAACCATGGGAGCGAGGGCCAATGCAAATTTCACAAACTTTTTGTAAAAATCCTTTCTATGATTGTTCAATTTTTTTAAATAAAAGATTTTCAGATGCTTTCTTCAATTGTTTGTTCATGTTAGTCCATGCCTTCAAGGTCCTACCATAGTTTACAAATTACAACTCAATGTGTCTACTGGTCGCATTAACAGGGCTTTTAAGTCTGTTTTTGCATGCCATCAATGTCGCCATTAGTTTCTCAACTCTACAAGTCGCTGGTAGCAGATATAGCATGTAAACGGTTGACCAGTCGTGTTATTATCTTGTCCAAGTTTGCTTCTACCTGCCAGAGACACCATCTATATGGTCTCAGCCATACCATGCACTTCGGAAGGAAATGATGTGTCTTTTATTGCGATAAATGAAAAATGGGCAAGAAATGTCAATGCTTAATGAATACTGGAATATTTTGAAGTGTCTTGATTGTATTAGCTGATTTTCACAAGAATATTAGATGTATCCATAGCCTTTTGAAAATTGTCAGACCCTAAGTTAGTGTGTTTTTTTTCTTTTGGCATAAGACAAGGCCAACAAGTCTGCCACAGTGGATGAAAATAGTTTATTGATATAAATAGGTTATCATCTAAGTCTGTACATTCTTTAGATCAATTTCAGGTCTGGGATCTTGTATCTGTTTTGCAATTGTTCCAGAACTGATAGACAACGCATACTTTGTAGTTTTACCTTGTGGCCAAATTGTTTGAAAGTTTAATGAAATTGAGGCTTTTCTGTGTGTTTTACACTGGGTGTTCCCTATAATTATTTACCCTGATAATGTGATCATTTTTCTACTTTACATCAGTGCAGTTTCTCTGCTGTCCTACTAGCTTGGTTTGTTTAGGATTTCCCGGTTTCGTGATTTTTGACAGGTTCTGTTTTATACAGTTTGGCTCGATATACATAGTTCCATGCATTTGTCTTCTTTTTCCCACGTGTCTGCATTTTGCACGTCTCCCGAATTTATCCTGTTGAATCTGATGGCTAGAAGTTTTGGCTTTAAGTTGTCAAATCAGTGCTTTGAAATTGTTATATATATATATAAATATATACAGGAAAGAAACTCTCTGGCCCCATCATAATCTTTTGTCATCTATAGGCGTAATGCCTCAATATTGCAGTTATAGAGAAAAACTTGCTATCACACAATAACCTCTCTGTTTCAGTCTTTACATATTTGCATGAGAGTTTTGGAGGTTTGTATTAATTGTAAGCATTGTAGCTGAGTGGATATTTATTGTTTTATTAATTTAGCCTGTCTGATTCTAATGTTATGATCATCACTTAGTCCATTGAAATCTCCTCGTTTCTCCTATCTTATTTATTATCTTTCTTACAGTTGTTCTTTGTGAGTACTTCAAGTCTTCAACAATCAAAATCAGTCACTAAGTCCTGTTGTCTGATAATATAAATTAAAATCTCTGAAAGTTCTATAAGAGCACATATAACTGCATAAGTGTGCTTTCCAAGTTTAAGGTACAAATGGTTTTGGTTGTGTGGATCTCTTCAGGATATAGGCTACAAATCGGGGGATTGGCTTGTTTTTGGTTCAGAACCGTCGGGCCTGTCTGCGGAGGCTTTGGATGACTGTACAAATGAAATCTATGGTGGTGGAACTGTTCGGATTCCAATCTTGGAGACTTATGTTCGATGCCTGAATCTTTCAGTTAGTGTGGGAATTGCTATTTATGAGGCTTCAAGACAACTTAACTATGAACAATTTGGTGATGCTTCCAGCACGTTTGTTGAAAGTGAAGTCAAAGGAAAAGTTTTGACTTCCAATGAATTGTAGACATACACAGTTAAGGGGGATGAATTTTATGAAGAATATATCTCAGGCTGTTCAATTCTTTGAATAACCATAACCAATAAAGTAAAAGTATTTTTGGTATTTAATTGCCTTTACTTTTCTTAATAAAGCAGTGAGGGGAGTTAAATATTATTGGTCTTTGGTTTTGTTTTATGCACATGCATACTCCATTTTCTCAAGTGTTTACAACACAATATCAAGAAGAAGAATGAATTCCATATCATCCCATTTCCTCTATAGGATTTTATTTATGTAGGATCTGCAGTAGGGGTAATACAGATACTAGATTTAGTTTAGAGCAAGGTAGGCCTTCAGATTCAAACGAATGTCAGAAATAATTTAATGACATTCTCAGTATGTTATGAAACAGAGATAATATTGACTTCTTACGTTACAAAGATGCAGATTTTGTCACAACAGTTATTCCATGCTTGCTTGTAATTGTATAAGATGCCCCCATGATTGCCACTTGTCTGGTAATACTGATGGACATGTTGAACATAATTGCTGTTATTTTCCATGGACCAGCTAGGACTCGATCTAGTACCTTCCCATGACTATGCTCAGCATGCTGGGGTGCTCTACCAATTGAGCTACAGGACCTTTGTGTTTCAAGGAATGGCTTGTTTTCTTCCAACACCTCCCCCCTCATGGCACGCTTCTGGGCTTGGGGGTCCTATATCGGCTTTAATACCATGTTATTTTAAATGGACCAACTAGGAATTGGACCTAGGACCTTGCTATGACTATGCTCAGCATGCTGGGGTGGTTCACCTCTTAGTTAACGGTGGTTTAGGATGTGGCTTTGAATTCTTCTAACGATCGCATCTTATCTGTGGTTTTCTTTTTGAAATTTTAATTTCTGTACTTTTGTTTGCATTAGCTTATAGATGCCTTATGAACAAACACCCTTTACCATACTTCATTATGTGGGCATTAATATTTTTTTTCCTTTTAAAACTGAATTGTCTTCTCCTTTCATGTGATGAAGGGTGTCATGCTTTATTGTGTAACATTGTAAAGTCTTTGTATTACATCTTATTTCTTCCCGATAAGCACCTTTGATTTGGTTCTATGGAGATGCTATTAAAAAATTGTCATTAAAACAAGGTATGTTGATAATGATATAAGGTATTAGAACGAATATTACATTGATATGCATCTCATTATAAAGTCTTTGTCATGCTTTATTGTGTAACATTGTAAAGCCTTTGTATTACATTTTATTTCTTCCCGATAAGCACCTTTGATTTGGTTCTATGGAGATGCTATTAAAAATTTGTCATAAAAAACAAGGTATGTTGATAATGATATAAGGTATTAGAACGAATATTACATTGATATGCATCTCCTTATAAAGAATGACAAATAAGTTATCTAATAAAGAATATTACATTGATATGCATCTCCTTATAAAGAATGACAAATAAGTTATCTAATAATCACCCAAACACCCAATAATTAAGTAAGACTATTAAGTCACAAAAGTGACTTTATTTAAAACAACATTAAAGTAAGCCTTATATTCTACGAGCTATATGTGGGGAATATCTCCATGCCTTTTTAAACCTAGATACAAAGTCGTTACTTTCTAGAAATGGGAAGCAATTAGTGTGCCAGTCTATCTTCATTGCACCTTTTGGATGGATTGAATCTGAAAAAGGAATATGATATGCATATGATGCTTTGGAAGTTTGACTGTAAAAAATGTCATTGATTCACCTATGAGCACATCATTACGAGATTTTGCTTCCCAGTTGCAAAGACAAGCATTTCATCCACAAGGCTATTATGGCACTCATGAATGAATTTGTGATTGTGCACAACAGGACGACATCATGTATGCACTAGAAAAGTCTCTTTGAGCAAGTCTCTCTAACCTGATGAAACTTGTATATATTGTGCATTGTGCACTATTAAATAATTGTATACTATTTCATGAAATATTCTAGCTTTTAGATAAGATCTTTGAAAAGCTTTACATGGTATTCTCATTATGGTTTTTTATGTCAGACCCAATTTTTCATCTGTTAAACTTGATGTATTTATTAGCAGCCATCTAAAAGTTATATCCTAAAGTAGTATGTTGATAACCATAAGATACTCATCCACTCAATTTAGTCAAGTTCTTAGATTAGATCCTTGAAGCTTGTACCACATGACATTGTCAATTAACTACTCTCTTAACCAGGTGATAGCCATAAGATACTCATCCACTCAATTTAGTCAAGTTCTTACATTAGATCCTTGAAGCTCGTACCCCATGATATTGTCAATTAACTACCCTCTTAAACAGATGAGTTCCATGATCTTGACATGCTTTATAATATAAATGAGTTAGGATATATATGAATCCACTCAATATACAAGCCATAAGAGAGGTGTTTAAGCATTCAACGTCACACTAATTTTTGAATAGTTAACACAAAAGTTGTCAATTATTTCAAAGTGTATTTCTGTAATGGCCAAAGTTGAGCTTAAAACATCTCTATATAAATCACTATTGTTCCAAGTCATCTAATTCCAACATTGTTGTGTGCAATGCATCATGTAAACTTTTATTTTTGGGATCTTATATCGTACCCCTTGATACTCTTATGACATTAAACAAAAGATAAAATGCGAGGAAATAGAAGGTTTGTATTTATTGATAAGTGCTAGTACATTCAAATGTTTTTTCTTGACTTTTAAGGGAGGGTCTCCTTTTACCCTGTATAATAGCAAATAATTGTGGTGCTTGATTCCCTCATTGCAAGTTTCAATAGCATCCCTTTGATTCATCATTCAACATACTTCCACAAGTATGTATGAAACTTGTTACAATAGTATAAGTTAATTATAACTATAATCAAGCAAGCCGTGATCCATATTTGATCGTCCTAGTTTAAAGATTGGGAGACTTTGGTTGTGTTTGCATATATCATATAACTTCCTACATTACTATATCTAACCAAACATATAAAGTAACACAAGTCTAAAGAATATTAATAAAAAAATTTAATGGAGGGCATGCATATGCGTTTTACTCAGCTATACTTGACTCTTTGTTTTGTAGAATGTCCTATTTCTGTTAAACACACTTGCAATAAATGGCAAACAATAGAATCTAAGACATTACCGCATTTTATATTTATAGTTTTTTCTTTAGCATGGAGCTAATTTGCAGATTTGTTTGTTGATGATAATGAATAGTCTTGGCGACAAGAAATAAAATCTAATTTGTTGTATAAAATGTGATGGTAATGAGTATCTTGTTAGTGGTAGTCGGGTTATACAATTTTTTCCCTTCAAATCATGGGCAGGGAATGGGAATTTCTTATTAGTGCCCTTCCTACAGAACAAACTTTGCTTTGTTAGTGATTTTCTTTAATGAGAGACAAAACTTCCAGATTCTTTGATATGTATAGATATTCCAGAAGAGATTTCTTACGAAGATCTTCCTTATAAAGATAAAGATAATACTGTTGGAGAAAATGGTTTACTTCTAGATCTGAAGATTTTGTGACTCTGTGACTGATTACAATGTTCATGAAGCTACTACAACATTCTCTGATCATTGTGATTAATTGTTATGAACAAAGCTCTTTCCACTCTAGTTCAGCATGGTCATGGTGCTATGAAGAACGTTGAAGATCCTCTATTTTTTAAGGCATTGAAGATGTTATAAAGAAGATTTTTATAAATTAAACTATGATATTTTGAAGACTCTCTTTATCTTGAAATCTGTAGATCAGATGGATCTTTAGAAGACCCGGCAGGGACCAGATTTTTGTTTCAGTTGACATTTTCAACTTATTCAACCTTCCCTGATTTTATAGCAGCTTGGAACACGTCTCACTGTGGTTCTGAGTAAAGTGACAGCTTGTGATCGTAGCAAACTCGATTCTATTTTTTCCGAGGAGCTGTTTTCAACATTATCTTCAATGCAAAATGGCCAGGTCTTGATGGGTTACCTTGTGAATTTTACAAGGAAATGTAGGCCATTGTTGGAGATGATTTTAGTTGTTTAGTTGGTGAAATTTTCACTTCTGGATCTTTGTCTGAATTCTTAAATCAAGGTTTAATCTAGCTGATTCCTAAATCTTCTTCTAGAGATACCATTGGTGGATGGAGGCGGCCTATCACTGTTTTACGTGTGGCTTATAAATTTTTTGCCAAGGCACTAACACTTAGGATAAGGAGCATCACTAGCCGGATTGTCCATACCGAACAAACAAGTTTAGTTCAAGGGTGATTCATTTTGGACAGTCTTATCTGCTTCAGAAGCCATGGAATGGGCACAGGAAATGGGACAGCAGATTCACCTTCTTAAAAATTGAAATAGACTTTGATAAAGCTTATGATAGAATTGATTGGGCTTTCATTGCTGAAATGCTAGTATGTCTTGGTTTTGGTTCGAAGTTTGTACACATGGCGAGCATTTTATTCTCTTGTGCTTCCTCCTTCGTTATGGTCGATAATCTCCTATCCCCACTGCATTGCACTTTATCATTCCAATAAGGCAAGGCTTCCAGCTTGCGCCTTATCTTTATGTATTTTTTGCTGATGTGTTAGGTTATTTGCTTGAAGTTGCATGTATTCAGGAAATTGCTAGGGGCATCTATTTACCTAATTGTTCACAAATTCTTAGCAACCATTTTGTTGACAACTCTCTGTCTTTCTATTTAAGCAATCACAACACTATCTATTTAAGCAACCCAACATTCTATTGGGAGTGCCCAAGATTGTTTGGATACCTTCTGCATTGCTTTTGCCGCTATAGTTAGCCATCATAAATATGAGTTTTAGCTTGCTGGGAGTGATCTTTTACCTACTTACAATCTGCATTAGTGAACTTTTGTCCAACTTAGAGCTATTGCCATATATCTTGGCATTCCTTTTGGTTTGGATCTTTCCGCTGTTAGTATGTGGGATTGGGTTCTTCAACAACTGCAAAATAAACTACTTTTCTGGGATAACAAATACCTATATTTTGCAGGTAAACTATACGGTATTGAGTTGAATATTGCAAGCATCCCAAATTTATTATGTCTCCAGCTGGCTTCCTTCCAAAGCTCAATTTCTTTATCTTGGGAAAATATTGAGATCTTATCTCTGGTCCAAGTATGTCAGCACTCGTGGACTTCCTATGGTACCTTGGGCTGTTTGTATCTTACCCAAAGAGGAAGATGGTTTTGGAGTTACGTGATATTGTGTCTCAAGAATGTATTCTTGCAGCCAAATGGATGGTCTGGTGTTTAGAGGATTCATCTTCATAGACTGAGTTTTATGAGACACAAATTATTCTCAGCCTCATCATTTGGGCAAAGATCAGGGGATTATTTGGTCTCTGCGATATTATTGCTGATCCAAATAGTTTTCAACTTGACGTCTCTTTTGTCCTCAAAAGTATATAGGCTTCCTAGAGAAAAATTGCAGGTTTACTGACCTGGAAAGTTTTTGGTAGTTCAACAGAGATTAGGATTTGCCTAGTAGATTCCATCCGGGTGTGGAAATTATAGGGTATATCTATTGACCAATGTGCTATGCTTTCAAGCACGTTGACTACTCAGTAAGAAAGGCATCTTCTTATTGACGTGACTTGTGAGGAATTCCAATGCACATAACTGGAAATAATGGAGGTCATTATTCTGGGAGTTTGCGCTTTCCCCTGTAGATTAGCCTTCCATAAAAGAAATTAAGACTATTCTTGCTCAGGAAAACTTGTTTCAATTCAATTTGGTGACGAAAGGCCCTATTAGGCGAGATTGGTGATGGACCTTTGGGCACCCCATATCTCAATATGACGCACATCGGTTTACCATTTGTAACATCATAAATGCCTTCTTGCATGAATTTTCAATTCTAGATGGATTGCATTGATGCAAAAGCTTTGTGGGTTGACAACTTCATAGTGTGTGGAGAGTTCAGGTGTTAGAGTTTTTACCTGGCTTGTGATCTATCTAGGGCTTTCTAAAAAAGAGTTGTTTATCCAAGAGTGGACTTATAGATGGGCTTTGTCTTTATTGCTCTAAATTGGAAATTGTTAAGCATCTGTTGTGGGACTGTCCTTTTGCCAGATCCTTGTGGAAGTTTGTGAAGACCAAGTTGTTTGCTATTTTTCACGGACCTCTTCATTGGCGGGCAGTATTGTTGGGTGATTCCAATGCCCTTATACACAACTCTTTTAAGAGTATTTAGCATTGTGTGTGGATTTTTTCCTTGTTCATTATTTGGAAACTTAGATGCAATCATGTCTTCAGATATGGAGTACGCAATTTAGATGATTTTTGTCATTGTCGGAGAAATGTAGTTCGGCTACAATTAATTTCTAAATGATTTTTTTTGCTCAAGGAAGCCAAAAAGCTTGCTGTTGGGGATTATTCTGATTTCATTGCTGTTCTTGTTGATTTATGGACCAAGTTATAAATTTCTTTGTATCTTTCACTGTACATTTCATTCTTTTGTACAGTCTTTGTTGTAAATATCTTTTCTGTTAATATACGAAGTATCTATTCTAAATAAAAAAAGTTGTTCATATATTAGGTTAACACGAGGTAGTGTATTGAGGAAGCCATGTTTAGTTTGATCTGATCATGTGTTCGGTTTGACCTGATTGTGTGTTAAGTAGCAACTGCTGTCTGTTTTTGCTGTAAGGAAATATAAAAGATAATGAATTATCCTTCTGTCATTCATGTTAAATATAATCAGTAAATTTGAAATTGATGCTATGCTTTATTACATTAGACTCCCTTGCTGTAACATACAACTATTTTGTGAACCTGCCACGCCTACTAGGCTAAATATTTGCAAGTTGGCTGGTACACACGGTCAATTGACATGTGTACATTGCGTATGAATGAACGGGCAATCAACTTGATCCAAGCAACTCGGAATCTGTGTAGTAGAGACACATTACTTTCCCACTTATATTGTTAGCTAACAACTGTGCCATATCTTTCAGATGTATTCTCTCATCAAAACTTGCAAGTTGCTGTTCTTCATGGGTAAATACCTTTTTATACAAAATTTTATTGCCATAAGCATGGAAACTGCATTAGAGTCGAGAAACGTGTAATATGACCATCTATTTTCAAAAATGTGTGAATTCTATTTTAGCATGGATTTCACATTATAGTAGAGTGTGACAGCTATATCGATTTCATGGTGGAAGCATCCTAAACCTTTGAGTAGAAGCTATGCTATATGTTTGTTTGAAAGCAAAGGCAATGTAAAGAAAAATTGGATGACATGCATTAATTTATGATGTTTCAGATTTTTTTAATCTGCACCAATGACCTCCGTAAAACATTTTGCTTCAGCATTGTTATATCTCTTATGTTATGATCCATGTTAATTGTAGAGTGTTTATCATACTAGAATTGCAACTCTTTCCTTCCAAGCCTGGAATTGTATAACTCTCTGATTCTTCTAATGGAACTTGATTAAAACCATACACTTAAGTCAGGAATCATATCTGCAACATTTCAAGATGGTTTTTATGATCTTCTAACTAATTTTCCATGCAATATCCCCTTAACAATCCATTTTTTCTCACTGTTTTCTGTGTCAAGAGCTAATTTTTTAGTTCGTGTCAAGGCTTATACATTTCTAATTGTCAATACTACCAAAAAGCCATGTCCACCCAATACTTTGAAAGACATAAATAAACCCCACGTTCTTTCAGAATGCTATTAACCAAATCCTTATATGAGATAAGCAAAATGCAGGCCAACAAAAAAAGATACGATGCTCTGGATCCATTTCTTTTATATGGTAAGAAAGAGTAATTATGTTACTTACTAGACTGTCATAATTAATTGTGTTTGTGGCCAATGTAACATTTAACTGGTCCAAGTGATTTATATTACGATCATTTTCAAGACAATCCCTAAGATAACTGGTTCTAGCATATATATTCGGAAATTCGGTATGTTTTTCATGTGTAGGATATTTTATTTTTTTAAATAACAAAATGCATTATATTCTGATTCTTGTGGTTAAACAATTCTTTGGCTAAAGTTGTGTTTTTGTTTCATAACATTTCACAGATTCATCGAGTCCAATTAGAGTTTTTGCCACATTCAAAAGGTTGTCTTTTCTACCAAAGTGCCATGGAGATCTAATCATAGATAATTTAACTAGGAATTCAATAATTTAATCATAAAGATTTTGCTAAAGTAGAGTGGATCAATTTTGAAAAGAAGCATTAACAATTTTTTTATATATAACCAGAAATGATCTATTCATAGCAAATACAAGGAATCTTAATTATTATGCTTACTGAATTGGCAGAACGAAAGAGAGTGTATACTTTCTTTCCATTACTCAAGCCTGTTGAGGCATTTGATGCATACATGTCATACATTTCCTATTCAGTGTAGTGGAGGTTGAATGACTCCACATCATAAAACAGGGACGCTAGAATAATCATTAAGTATTTAACATAAACGCTGCATCCTTAAACATGTGGGGACTTGAGCATATCTTTTGGATTGAAGCAGAGTAGAGTACGTCTTTCGTGAAACCGATGATTTGAACTTAAACAAAGCAAATGACATCTTTTTGAGAAGATAGCGATTTGCATTGAAGCATAGCACATGGCATCTTTTGAGAAGATGACTTATTTGGGTTGAAGAAGACCAGAGAAGATGGACAGAGAGTAGATCTTGATGGTGTAAGGAATTAAATTTTCCAATGCTACCACTTGCAAATCAAGAAATGCGAAGAATTCGCACTCGATGAAAAAAATCATTGGTGCTTAAAAAGACTTTTATTTTAAGTTAACTTTCAATGGCATGATACTTTTTTAGGGTTCTATGACGGCTTCTCCTCGTTGAATATATACCGCGTTAAACATGGGGTATTTATTAATCATCGTGGAAAAGATATTAAAAATACAATGTGACCAGTCTTGTCTACCACAACACGGTCGTCAATGTATTCTTCTTCCCACGGAATCAATTAATGTAGCCATATATTCGAAAAATTGCCCCTGCGAATGGGAAAAACCACGGAATCAAACTATTAATTTTGAAAAAACACAGAACCAAACTATTAGTTCTGTTACACGGAGTGGAAAAAACATATAACTACAAACTATTAAATGAAGCATTGACATACCGGAATTTTTCATAAATTGAAAGCTCTAATACCCAATGGATCTTCCCAGCTCCTATACACGATTTGATAACTATTTTCTCAATCTGGTCCTGATTATGCAAAAAATACTTCTGAGAGCACTACAAAAACTGTGAAAAGGGGGGATCAAATAGGCACTTAAATATTTTATAAAGCCGAACTTACCTTGTCTGTAAATCTCTCAATAACTTTCTCTAGCATCTTCACCAATTTAGCCCAATACCCAAAGCCAAATATTGATCCGTCTCCTGCCATCTAACACACTGAATGTTAGCAAAGAGACTCCTCTTCGATTCTTCTTCTTCACATTACTCTGCTGTGAACAAAACTCATAAATATCCTCCAATTTATTGTTACACGCCTCTGATCATAGAATTTTGCAGCTTTAAAAAACTTCCAAAAAAAAAAATCTAGCGTAGGAATCCATTCTGCTGTCACTCTCAAAATACAGGAAGCAAAGAAATGCAGACCATCCAGTCCAGATCCGTCAGCTTTCACGAGGAACCCACAAACGTCACAATATCTTTATTAAAGTAAAGAATAAGATTCTTATCCTTGACTCGCTTTATTAAAGTAAAAACAATAATTATATTATAGACTTTTCTTAAGCCATTGTATAAAAATAATGTAACCTAAAAGATAGGTCCACATCAATTATGGGAATTTCGTCATTTAGTTTGTGCGAAGGAATCGTTTTCTTAATCAATAATGTAGAAAAGAGAGCTTTTGAAGTAGCCCACTAAGATTATTTATTTATTATTTTCATTGTTATATCTTAATGATGGGCCATAAAGTGTGATCCGAAATGCTAATCAATAAAGTTTTAGATAATTGTTTCCATAAACTTGCTTATTCTCATATGGGACTTACACCTGAGAGAAGTTTGTCCACACGAATCCTTCTAATAAAACTTACTTCCACAAACATTTATAGAACATTTTCGGATACAATGTTTTCACACTTTATAATATAAGTAAAATCTAGCTTCCAAAAACAATTGTGTAAGTTTTTTTAAATTATATGTATTGTTACATCTTGATCATAGATCATATAATGTGATTTGAAACAGGTTAATCACAAATCTTACACATTTTTTCCTTCAACTTCAAAAACTCTCTTCCTTGCATAAAACGTACTATAGAATGTATAATCTATTTAGGAGGAAGGATGAAAGTGTTTGGTGGGAAATTGGTTTTACATCAATATAGAATACCCATAAACCTTGCAATTAAATTTAATCAAACTTAAAATAGTAAAATTGGACTTAACTGCATAAATAATTGTCAGAACCTTATAATTGAGAAGACATAGTTTAAGATGTATATTGGACTTGTTGCAAATATAAAGACGATTGTTAGAAATTTATAATGCAAAGAAAGACATATAGCAAGGTGAACAAACCCTCATAAAAAGAGAACTGATGAAAACTACTCCCCATAACTATTAAGATACTCTTTCACGACTGTAATTTTATGCTTCCAAGATCATAGTTGCATGGTTATGGCAATTGTTGTGTAGGAAAAGTATGATTTGACAACTCTATTTGTCAAGTAAAGCTAAGAAAATCTCATGCATATTTTTGAAATCACTCAAGGATCTTTGGAAAATTGATCTCCTTCCTCCAAAACCCTAGCAAGTCAACACCACCTAAAAAACAAAACCATAGGGAAAGTATTCAGAGACTTGTGTTATCCCTCAATTATTGTCATGCCCCTAGGATTCTTTTCCCAATCAACACAAGTATAATGCATGTTAAATAGGCAAACCCAAAAGCATGGCCTAGTACTATATGCATTTTCATGCAAAAATGAATGCATGTCAAATAAATAAACATTTCACATATGCTCTTTCTCTAAATGTTTTGAATTCACAATGATGCCATCTTGAGTTGATTGTAGTTATATATCTCTTGATATATTCATTGATGGCCTAAATATACTAAAGCACCAGTGTATTTATAGGCTTTGTGAGTTGGAATAAGGGCCCTATTGATGTGCAAGATGACATAATGAATTAAAACCTATAATAATCTCTACATCAAATCCTTATCTTGAATATGAAAATGCAATCTAGAAAATGAATATGCAGGGAGTATCCTAACATAGTTAAAAAAAATGCTAAGTTGTGTGCAAACCAGAACTCATTAAGACGAAGTGATGCAGGAGCATCTTCTCACCAACATGGAAATTTTGAGATTTTGTACAACTTATGCAATTTTGGATTGAACCAGCCTAGATAAGGTTTAAGGGATGTTAATAGGGTCCTTGTAGTCCCTCTAGAATGATCAAGTTAGGCTAAGCCCTTACGAAATTTGAATAGTTGGTTTTCCCTCCAAAAGTATAAAATGAGTCATAAAGGCCATTTTTTGGTTTGTAATGGTTGTTTTAATGGGGTCTTGAAGCTTGTAAGCATATAAGATGATGGAATGAGGTGTAATAAGATGCCTTAGGTCCTTATAGGACATAGGAAGCATGATATGAGTCAAGAAGTATAAAACTTGGCATTTGACCTAAGCAATGTGATGCTAGACTAAGATCATCTCCATATGACCAATGAGTTTAGAGGATGTATTCAGTTAGGTTTATGTGGGAAGCATATAAATATGAAAAATGTAACTAAATCTCTCATTCCCATTCGAATGGAAATCCAAGAAGCTCCAAGGAAGAAGGAAAACAATGTTTTGTGTAAGTTTTGAGATTGTGTGAATGCTTTGATACAGTTGATTGATCATAAAGATCTTATGCATGTTTGTAAGAGATGTTACAAATAATCTCTGAAGAGAATTTTTTACAAGTTTTTGATGAGTTAGCATCGTGTGTATATTAGTATATTGTTTGAATTGACTGTGAAGCCTGAAACAATGGTGTATGCCTGGTAATTGAGAAAATCTGTGTGAAAGAAGCATTATATTTATTGGTGAGAGGTTTTGATTTGTCATTTATGTTCATGAGTTTGGAATGGAATGTATGAATCTTTTGAGTCCTTACAAGGATCTTTCAAATCATCTTTTGACAAGCTTGGAAGCCAAACTGACATATGCTCTGTTTTTAGCATAAGAATTATTGTTTTGGTCTTTGATCACTAATCACTGAGAATTAGCAAAGGAAGGTTTTTTTGTGGTTCAATGAGATCTCAAATAAGAAAACTTGGAGGTATTAGAATGACTCTACGAGAAAACTTGTTGTGATGTGTCATGCAAGATGAAATGACCAATCAAACAACTGTGACTGTGATTTATGAAGTTGTCCAATCCTTGTCTTGCTTAGTTCTTGTATTAACAAGTAATAAGACCATGGAAAGATTAGGTGGAAGCATCGAAAATATGAATAGAATGTTGTAAAATTCTAAAAAGGTCCGAGTCATTCACTTGCTAAGGAAGAGGGTTTCAATTCACTAAACTGTGCATGTAAACCAACCATTGAAACTTGCGGAGTTGAATATATCTTGCTTGAAAATATTCACTATTAAAATAGTTATGTCAAGGAGGTAAAGGAAAACCCTCAGACCTAATACAAAGTTTTGAATTGAAGCACAATGTGTATGGTGATGGATTAACTACTCTCAGACTCTCTATATGGTCAAGTAGGGTTTCAAGAAGGAAAGATCTCTATAAATTCATAAACATAGAGATAAGCTCCAAAAATATGAAGAAAACATCTTTAGGGAGTCCTCTACAAACTTCAAGAAGAATTTCTAAATTTTACTAGTGCATTTTTCCTAATTCTTTACCAGTCCTCTTGCATGATTGATTGCACAGTGAATAGACCTAGTGTTCAGGGCCAGTTAACAAAGGAAGTGCATGCTAGGAAAGGAGTTAGACTCTCAAATTTTAGGGACACCTAGAAATCATTAAAGGGTTCCTAAAAATCCTTTCATAATGTTTTGAAATTCCCTAGAAAATATTCTATGCCTGACAATCTTTATGTGGAAACTTAATGAGGGTTTATAATGCAAATATAAAAAGTGGAATTGTTAGAGTTTTACAAGAAGTCGAGTCTTTAAATTTGAGGAACACTTTGAGGATGATAAAATAGGTCTAATGAATATGGAAAGGTATTCTGGGTGCTTATAGTTTCCTCCAACCATTAATGTGGCTAAATACTTGTCTTAAGGGAGTTTAAAGGTGGTTTGGGGTCATGAAAGGTAATATTGTGGTTTGAGTAGGTTGAGATGACTTCTGTAGGTTGATCTAACCATATTTGTAGTGAGTAAGAAGGGAAATTGAGGTAAGGAACAATGGAGAAGGTTGAGAGACCAAATTTGCATTCTAAGACAAGCCCCAAGAAACTAAAAATTGTCAAGATGATGATGATGATGAATTCCAAAAAGGGAATTCTTGAACCTAAATAGGTAAGAGAATTGAATCAGAGGTGAGTAAAGGTGTAAACAAAATATGAGGGTAATGATACCTTTCTAGCTCCATATTATCAATTCAAGAAAGTTTATAAGCCTTATGAAACAAGGTAGATCCTCTAATACAGAGTATGATGAAAATGTGATGCTTGGGCCTTTTGAATTGTTGAAATTGACACTGTTTATGACTTTGACTAATGATAGGGTATAAGAATGATCAAGGTAATATTGTGTTGTTTATACAAGACTTGAGTAGATAAAGCAAGATTCATCAATCATAGACTTGAGGTGTGAACTTCTATGCAAGTAAGGTGAATGTTGATGGTATAAACCCGGTTATAAATGAATGAAAGTGTTGTGTTGCTCTGTGACTACACCACGAAGACAATGAAATTTTAGAAGATTCACAATCATCATAGACATGGAAATGATAAATGAACATGTAAGATTAATATGCATATAATACTATCAAAAGTCAAAGTAATCTAATACAACATAAAAATAGAGAGTGTTAATGTTCCAAGAGAAGACGTTGGTTAGTGAAAGTAACCAATAATGCTAAGAGTTTCATGATAATCATAATAAGATGATAAAGTGGAATCACTAATACCACTAGCAACATATACAGGGTGAGGATGAGCCCACAAGTTTAAGGATAATAAATCACCATCATAGTCATTTGTGATACTATTTGTTGTCTAACTAATGTCTCATATATATATTTTTTCTATTGATACCTAGGGAGAAGACTCTAGCTTGTAAAAAAATACATGAAGTTCCAGTCCATGATAACATTTCTCATCAATGGACTCTCAAAAGAGTAAGGTACCTTATCATGCATCCATGGGGGGAGAGCTGATATTTAGCCTCTATCCCACCCCATACCATTCTATTTTGAATATATAAACAAAAACATGCCAAAAATGGCTACATCCGAAACCTACTAAAAGATATAGACAAACACCAAAAAAATATACATTTGATCACAACCATGTGTCATCGACTAGAATACCACATTCTTTCCCTTTCTGTCATTGGGAAAACTTCTGCTATAATCTCGACCTACGAATCATCCTTTCTCTGGACCGAAGACTTAGGAGACACACAATAGTAGGGAAAACCCACCATCGCTTCCCTCAGAAGAGAAAATCCTAAATTAGCCGTTAGAGCTTCCTAGCCCTTAGCCACCACCTGAAGACCCTTGGTTAGAGCGTGCACATGAAACTGCAAGCTCATTAACCTTTCCTCCAAGCTTGCATGCTCCATGTGAAGGATGAATTGACTGGAAGCATTTCACAGAATATTTGCAGAGCTCAAACACTGGGCCATTTCAAAAATGTTGTACCTTTCAATTGACTGGTGTGGATCCAACATCAAGTTCTGCATGTGCTCACAAATATTAGTTTCTTCAACCTCATTAAATTCCTCTACAACCGACCATGTCTTCTCTACCAAAACTCTCATCTCCACATTTTTGATCTTACCATCCATCCAAGAGGCGAAGGATTTGCTAGCTTCTTCACTAGTAAATGCTCCTTTCTCTTCTTACACAGTCCTGCCTCTGAACCGCCCCAATTCTTCATCACTAAATTGCTGTAGAGCACTCAAGAGAAACCCGGTAGATATCAAACCAGTCATGCACCAAAGCAAAACTAGGAGTGAGAAAACGCGCAAGAGGAGTGCACTAAATAGACCTTGAGAACACATTGCATGGGGGAAGGGCCAGGTTTCCTGTACCCAAAATCTAATTAAATATTTCCCATGCCTTACCATAATCCTTCCAACCTATGATAATAAACACCCCAACTGTCAAAAGGGCATTACTCATTATCAAGGTATAAGGCCTTCTTTGCATTGAGTGATGAAAGGGAGATGATATCACTTGGAAAATTTCCTTTCCATTCATGGAGATTTTTATGAAATTCATCCCACACCTCTGCTCCTTTGTTGTCCAAGAAATCAGCTACTTGATTCCCTAATATTTTTATATAAGAAAATGGGTCTCTCAAAAAAGGGAAGGATTGACTTGATTTGTTGAATGATTGGATCCAACATCCATGCCTTAGGTTTATTTCCATTGATTGTTCCAATAATAATTTGGGAGTTCCTCTTGATCAACAAATGAAGCCAATTCTAATTTATGGATTCCAAAAGTCCATAGAGGAGAGCCATGCCTTTCACCACGAAATTAGAGGAGACACCACAATATACAACCTATGCCATCAAAGGATGACACTCTGAATCCCTGAAAATACAACCACATCATGCTCTAGTAGGATTTCCTTTCGATGCTCTATCAAAATTTAATTTGATCCATCCATCCCTATGAGGCCACCATAGACTTATTAGATCTTCCCTACTCCCATTATTAGGAGAACTAATCTCTTATACATTAATTTTCTTGTTGAATCCCTGAAATATGCTAATTATAATGGCGTGAGAGTTTTGGATGTGCAGCAGGTAGGCATAGATGCATGCACAAAAGTAAAATAGGCAGCATGCGAAGGTACGCACCTAGGCAAAATACTAGGACTTAGTCTCATTTTGAGCCATGAGATAAAAATAGATGATGAATGATTGGTGGAACGTTCAAGAAACATTTTGAGATTAGAGTAAAGCATGGAGACTTGGAGTTGAAGAAAATTCTATTTTGAGGAAGATCACACATAGAAGGAAGATAAAGTGTCATGCAAAGTTCAGATTAATAGGATTAGACCTAGAGTTAAAAATAGAAGATAACCTATTATTAGGTGAAGCTTGCATGCTTATGTAGTTATCTTGTAATGCACACATGGCTATTTGTAGCATACGGGCTATTTTTGAGAGTACACGAGAAGTGTAGGGCAAGTCCCCACCCCCTATATATGCATTGATTTTCATGGGTTAGATGACCATGATCACTGGATTGTAACAGAGTTATGCTGCTGGTATGCTTGCGCGCATGAATTTGTTGATACTTTTGGTGTATTCAATTACTATCTTTTATGGTGGATTAATATAATGGATCATTGTGGATGGCTACTAGTTATTGATGTCTCTATTCATGGTTATTGTATGGTAAATCTAGTCTTGATCCTTGTTTGATTCATAATGCACTATGGTTGTGAATTGATTTTTGTAATGCTTTGATTTAATCACTTGATATGGATATGGAATATATGAATGATCATGCTAACTTCTTGACAAAGCTGGTATAAAAAGAGGGACCTAGTACCTTTATAAACTTCAGGTGAGCCTTCAGATCTGTCTGAGTGATGTGCTAGTGCATCTAGGGTTTTGAGTGAGAAAATAAGACTACATTTTGGTTCCATTTTCGGGACCACTTTTCAAGTTGTTGCAAGGATGTTGCATGATGAAGACGTATCGGTTGACTTTGGATAACATTCAGAGTTGGGTTGCAGACTTAGAAGACCAGTTTTCTCATTTATATAATACTAGACCCAATTTCAATGCTCGTGTGTGGGTTGAAGAAAATTTATATCGTGAACTCTATGAGATGTTCTTTTGTTGTTTTCCTATAGAGTTGTACGAGTGGCTGGTAGCATATGCGTCAAAGAAAAATTGGAGGTATAGATCAATTTTTTGGACACAAGAAGATTATTAGACTTTGTATGATGCTGATGTGACTTGGACACACGCTGTAGATAATTGGTGGAGTGATGTTTTGCATAGTTACACATTGGAGTACATTGTTTCTACTTATTCCTGTCCAAAGGTTGCTGAGTTTCAGTACTTACGTGAACTTATATGATCTTATTTGCGTGCTATCCCTTTAGCAATCAAGATCTTCTTGGTAACTCTAGATTTGGAAGAATGACCTATGGCAAGCTAAATCTCCACTACGTGCGGGGGAAGGAGCATGTGTGGTGATATAAGGTGGACCCTACGATAGAAAAGGAAAGAGAGAAAATATGACTTAAATATAATAAAACATGGGATAAGGAATTAGTGAAGAAGCCTGATGTTGAGGAGTCTATAGAGTTGTGGAGACAAGTGATGTGGGAAGGATTCGAGGTTCACATGGAGGACGTGGAACCTAAGCAGCTGATATTCCCCCACTTAGGAAATCATGGAAGAGAATCCCCTTCATCTTCAAATTAGAGCACTTCAGAAGAGGAAAGAATAAGGATCGTAGGTGTACATCTGATCCCACCTGGTGACCTTGCCCTTGCACTTGGTGTTCCAGTCCCTGAAACATTTATTGAGAAGCAGACTAGTGTTGGTGATAGGGTAGTAATAGGTAGATTTCATTTCCCATTGAGTATAGAAGTGCATTAGATGACACATTCATATATGGCAGCACATACGTCTTCTTTGTTTGGCGGTATATTTTTTGGTGCGTCATTAAGACAGGGTGTAGGCACGTATAACGTTGGTAATATGTCTGGAAGTAGCACACATTTTTAGACTATGGGGTTTTAGTTTAATAAAATAGTTGGAACATAGAGAAACTCATCCTTTGGTCTAGTTCCTGCTATAGGAAGTATATTAGAAGGATCTAAAGGTTCAAGATCTAGTGGATCTGGAGGTGGAGGAAACACTAGGGGTAATATCGGTTTTGGGTCTAGTGGGCATGGTCTGCACTATCCACAACAAGTTTATTACGAGATGTATCTTCAACTTACAAAGTGCAAAGGAATTGAGGATGTAACAGAGCATGTGCACGTGTGAGATACTATGGCGTGCTAAGAGAATCAACACCTCCGAGTGTAAGGAAATTCAGTTTGCCACTACTTTACAAGGGTGCGCATATAGTTAGATAGGAAGTATGATCCAAACCAGACTGTTGTAGATTACAACATGTTGCGTGATGCTTTCTTGGCTGAGTTCCATATACCTGAGTTTGAACAGAAAAGAATTAGCATGCTAAAAAAGATTAAGAAGGGCATGGATTAGAGCGTAAGGGAGTATGATGCACACTTTAAAACCTTGTTATAAAAGTTGTCTTATGATATTCACCCTAGCTAGCATGCACAATGGTTTGTTGGTGGTTTGGAGGAAACTCTACGTGTTGAGGCAATTGGAAGCATAGACACTGGAGTTAGCCCATTCTTAGAGGCGTAAATTGCATTTATGGTGAAACATTTGGATAAACTATTGGCCAATTCGGCTTATGAGACACACAATGGAATATGGTGTACAAATTGCAAGGTTGAAGGACATACTAAGGATAGCTTGCCTTGTAAATCAGTGCACGCCATGTTATTGGATTGTGAAATATGTCACTTAGATCATGATTTAAGTAGATGCCCTTTATTGTAATGTGTGATCCGGAAGAATGTGTATTCATACTATAAGATTTGTAAGTCCCACACTCATGATACAAACAATTGTATATTGATTGATCAGATTCATGATGTCATTGAACTGGTGTGTGTTAGACTAGCGTTGCGAATAATTCAAAGGAGCAAGAAGGACAACATCATGAAGGGTGCTCTGATGGAGGTGGTAGAGGTAGAGGTTACCGAGGAGGATATTGAGGTTGTGGTCATGACGATGGAAGAAGTGATTTCCCCCAAGGAATTTTTTATACATGCGGATCCCTTGAACATTATAGGTGTGAATACCCTTAGAAAGTAGTCTGCTCATAGTGCGAGAAGCAACATAAGTTTGAAGAATGTCCTTAGTTATATTAGCACATGAGTAAGAACTATAAGAAGAATGATATGGGTGCATGAATGATAAAGGTACAATGTGTTGTGGAAGATTAGTGGATGCCGAAGTTAGCGCCTAATTCTGAGTTGTTTCCTGTATTGGTGACTACCTGCGTTGAGGCTGCATGCTCTCGTGAGATTCCAAAGTAGAATCCTATTATTACAAAAAAAGAGGTGATAAATGTGAAATATCCAGATCCTACCCATTAGAAGAAATTTTATTAGGAGATTATGGAGGTTATTAGTAACTTATAGGGTGAAATCCAGTGCTTGAAGGAACAAGTGCGCAAGATGGATCAGGCCAAGGCAATTGAGCTTCCTTAGAAAGGTGTTGATGACTTGAAGGAGGTTTGTAAGATGTTACGCCATGAGAATATCATTCCATTGTTAGGTGAATGGTTGAGAGAAAAGGTACCGCATATTGATGGTGGGCACGAGAGACATATATTGCATGTAAATTTACCTCCTCATAGTCATGAATATGATAAGGAAATCACCCTTAATGCATTTTTTGATGGGTGAGTTCTAAGCAAGATTCTGATAGATTCAGGTGTAGAAGTGAATGTACTCACCTTGGATGCATGGAACCAAATGGGGAGACCACCATTGCGGCCTTCTTCGAATGTGATGTACATGGAGAATAGTACTAGAGTTAATCCTGTTGGAGTATTAAAGGATGTCACTATTACTATATAAGGGGCCAAGTTTATTGGGTACTTTGAGGTCTTGGTGCTTGCAGAAGTAGATAGTTTTATAACATTGCTTGAATGCCCTTGGTGTTATGTGAATAATGTTGATATTCCCTTTAACAAAGGATACATCAGTTTTGAGAACAAATAAGAAAGAGTGATTATTCCTTTGAAAGATGCAAAGGATGCACCATATGTAGAACCGTTGAGTGAAGAGGATCTAAACAAGATATATGCGTGCATAGTTAACCCCCCCAGGGTAAATTTGATAACATGCATCAGGATGTCCAAATTCCAAGAAAAATGACTGATTCAGAGCAAAATCAGGTTTCTAGGGTCCCTTCAGGAATCTTTCTAAACTCCCCAGGCCGAAGAAGGAGGGAGCAAGCTTTGAGAAAGTGCGGAGAAGGTTGCAGAAAGCAAGTAGTTTGGGCCAGTAAAAATTGTGAAAATCGGCTAAGTCCTGGTCCAGCACAAGGTGGGACGAGTGGGACAAAGGTACGCGAACCGCCCGAACCGGCCGAAATGAGTCCAGGCGGCCCACAAAGCAAATGGGACAAGTGGGACAGAAGTACGCGGCGGGCGCGAAAAGCCGATCCAGCCGAGGAGAAAAATTGGCTAACTGCTGAAGAGGGTAGCATTCGGGACGAGTGGAACAAATGGACGCGAAATGCCCGAACCGGCCGGATCGCGCGAAAACAGTACAAGGAGCCCAAAAGCAATTGGGACGCGCGGGCCAGAAATGCCCGAACCGGCCGAACCGGCCGAAAAGAGTCAAGTCAGTCCGAAGCAAAGTGGGACAAGCGGGCCAAAAATGCCCGAACTGCCCGAACCGGCCGAAATGAGCACAAAGGGCCCAAAATCAAATGGGACATCCGGGACAAATGGAGGCGAAGTACGCGTAGGAGCCGAATCAGCCGAGGACCAATCAGAAGCTGCCACGTGTCCTCACAAGAGAAAAGTCAAAAAGTCAATGGGCGAGTTTTCGAGCACCGATCCGAACCAATGGGATAGTGCCACGTGTCCCAGCTAGGGCCCACAAGGAAAATTCAAAAGACAGCCCGCCGAAAAGTAGAAGAGAGAGAATTATTCAGCGAATCAGAGCATGCCACGTGGCATCCAAGTGGCAGTGCGCGGGAAAATATTTCAAAATCCGTTTTCGCCTGTTCCGTGCCCTAAATCTTCAGATCGACATATCTTTCGATCCAGAGCTCGGATTTGCACGTTCTTGATATCAACGGAAAGCTTATGAGATTCTCTACACGTTTCCAAGGTCAATCTTGCATTTTGGTTCAGTTTGGAGGATGAAAATTGAGAAACGCCTCTGGCGCGAAATAACAAGCAGAGGTAATGCTTCAACAACCACTTTAATGCAGCAAACAACCCGCCGCTTCTGTTAGACAAACCGCCGCTTTGCCAGAACCCGCCGCTTCTGCCATGATGGACGAATTAAATGCAACCTAGAGGTGGTTGGGGCAGATTTCGAATTCCTCTCTCTTTGCTCTCCCATTCTTCCTATAAATTGTAAGGAGGGGTTTCTTTCTAAGGTGGGACATTTCCGCTTTGCACCCTCCCTTCTCTCCTGTTCATAAGAAGATTTGTGGAGTTTTCAAACCTCCCATATAGACTGTAACACCGTTTTTTGCCTTTTGGCCATTGCAATGTATTGAATCTATCCTTGAGCAATATATATATGTGTCTGTGGTTACTTCTAAACCCTCTTACATATTTATTACTGTCATTCTTGATCTTTCATTGCATTTTTGCTATCTGTGCATGATGTTGTGTTACATCTACATGATCTGTGTTAAATTTGGCAAAGCATATGTTCTTCATTCCTTGGTGCATCACCTCTATTAGCTTAGATTTATTTTATGCATCTTCTTTCCTTGTCTCCTTGGCAAATTAGATTAGATTTTGAGGAAAACCCTCTGCATATTTCGTATGCACCTGAACAGAGGAATAGGAACCAGCCTTTCTCTGGAGATTCCTTTCTCACTCTTCAAGTCCCACACTTGGAGAAAGGATTCAATGTTGATGCAATCACACTGGATATTAGTAATCAACCTAGAAACCTGATCAATACCCAGGGGTGCTGTGATTTTGCACTAACAGTTTTGGCACGCCCGGTGGGACAGAGGTCTCATTTCTATTTGCAGCAAGGTTGATATGCATCTGCTGCAATTTTCTTGCTTGAAAAGAGCTATTATTTGCATATCTGGCGACTCCAAGGGGAGGAATCAACTGGTTCCAGCAGTCAGCCCTAAAAGCTTATGAGAAGAATCACAAGATCAAGAGCTGGAGAAGAGGAAGTGCTGTTTGAATACCTGCAACTATCTCCAAGAAGAAGGCAAAGAGGAAGAAGGATTCAAAGGTCTCCATCTCCACCAAACAGAACTCTCTCAACTCCTCCACCTGAGCGGCCTTTCTTTCAATATACAAGGATTTTAAGACCAATCAGAATGGCGCAACCAGTGAACCCCTATGTCAACTTCACAGGCAGCAGCCCACTTGCTCTCAATGCACAAAATCCAATCCCAGTAGCAGCACTGAAGAACATTCCATACTTTACTGGAGAAAATCAGACCACTCCTGGCGATCATGTCAAGGACATTGCTAACATTTGTGCAATCCATGAGATCGACGAGATGCAAGTAGCTGTCAAATTGCTGGCGTCTTCATTCAAGGGGAAAGCATTGCAATGGTTTAGGAGCCTTGGAGCTGGCTCTATCACAAACTGGAATCAGCTGTGTATTGCACTTCATAATCAATTCGGAGAGAAGGGAGACAACTTGTCTCTTTTGGAGCAGCTGACAACCATCAAGAGAGCTTCCAATGAGCAGCTAACTGATTTCAACTTCAGATTTCAAAGATCTTGGGATAGAATTCCAGTAGCAGTCAGACCAACAGCAGAAGGTGCTTTTCTATACTACCTTAAAGCTTTAAATTCTGATATTTCTATATTGATTCAATCCATGGGAGGCACAACTATCCCTGCTGCTTATAATATTGCCATTAGAGCTGAAAATTGTCTGATTCAAGCTGGCAAGCTATCTCCTAGGCCTCCAATGCCATTATATCCAAGCTTAGAGAGCCCAAGTACTAGTCAGGCACCTGTCTTAGCTCCTTCTCCCATTCCTAGAAATCAGAGTTCAAATGAAGCTTCCACTTCATCTCCAAGTGCCCCAAATGAGCTTCAAGAAGTCATGAAGCAACTGCAAAATTTAGGTAATGAGCTGGTCACACTCAAGAGGCAGCAAGCTCAAGGTTTTAGACCTTCGTATCAGCCTCAAGCTCAACCGAATAGGCAGCCATATCAGCCTCAAAGACCACCTAATCCAGCCACAAATATGAATCAAACAAGGCCTCCTGCCAATAGACCATTCCAGCCCTATAATCCAAATGCCATATCTGCCTCTAAGGCATTAGTACCAGCACAAAACAACATTGCCCAGGAGTATGATTGGTGTTTTCCATGTAATGAACCCCATAATCAATCCATGTGCTATAATGGTGCTCTAACCCAAGCTTTAATGGTAACAAGTGCTGGTGTGGAGGGTGAGAGTAGTCAAGAAAACAGCCAACAACAAGAAACATTCCAACAGCAATCAGCCCCAAATGATACCACGTTGGTAAATTGGCAAGCAGAGGATTTCTGTGGCATGAATCAGATAGTTTCTCAGGGTGTTGCTGCCAACACAAGGTCAAAAAGGAGAAATTTGGGTGAAGAACAGCCATTAGTCCCAGCCAATCCTCAACCTCCCACAGCTCCACAAATGATTGGCAAGCAAAACCCAGTTTCAAATGCACAAGGGCAGACAAAAACAGCCCCTAGGCCAAATCAAATGCCAGCTGTTGCTGCCCATATTCAAGGGGCAAATGTGCAAACCAAGGGACAGCAGAGAGATCCTTCATCACCATTCAGTATCATTGATCAGATGAAGAAGACAAACGTCAATATATCTATGTGGGAATCCCTATCCATCCCAGGCCAAAGAAATCTGCTGCAAGCTGCCATAAAGGATTGGCCAACTTCAAATCAGCAGGTTCAAAGGCAAGACAAAGTGCTTACAAATGCTGCCCAGCCTGAAGGAAATCATGGAACACAACAAGGTAGAATGCTGAAGCCCCCCCCTTTCTATGTTTCGTTAATTATTGGAAATCAGCTAGTGCATAACTGCATGATAGACTCTGGGGCAAGTAGCTCAGTAATGCCTAAACAGATAGCTGATCAGCTAGGGCTCCAGTATGAAATAACATCTAAGGGAGTAGTGCAGCTGGATGGGACAGCAATAGCAACAGTTGGAGTGATTAAAAATTTGAGTCTTACCTTGCATGCATGTCCAAATGTTGTTGTCTTACAAGATATATCAGTCATAGACCTTCCACCACTCTTTGCCCTCTGTTTGTCAAGGGACTTTACTGCCAAGATTGGGGGATATTTGTCCGCTGATTGGTCACACATGCTGTTCAGAACGAGGTATGGAACTAAAGCTACAATTAGGTCGGAACCTATTGCAGATTTCCACATTGAGCCCTATACTCCAAGTCATATTAATACCAATTGCTCAGCATTTGATCAAGAAGATCACCTTGGCACTGATGAAGCTGACACTAAGGTTGGAAGTATCCCAGATTTGACTCTTGATGAATGGGCAAGCAAGGTGCATGCTTTTGATCCTTATCAAGAAGTAGAAGAATCTGAGCTAGGGGTCTATTGTATACACGAAGAAAGTCAACCTATTCCTAACATCACCAAGCCAAGCCACAAGGATGACAATGAGGTATGGCAACTGTTTTTTGATGGATCAAGGAGTAGACAAGGCGCAGGAGGTGGAGCCATGCTTATTTCACCTCAAGGAGTAAAGTATTATTCAGCTTTTAGATTTCAATTTGCATGCTCCAATAACACTGCTGAATATGAAGCCTTGGTGCAAGGGATGCATTGGGCAATAAAGAGAAAAATAAATAACTTGCAAGTGTTTGGGGACAGTGAGCTGATTGTAAATCAGGTCAAGGGACAGCATGCTGCCAAAAATGATCTACTCAGATGCTACAAAAACAGGGTGTGGGACCTCATGGAAGATTTTGAGGCTTTCAGCATCAAGGCCATTCCCAGAAAAGAGAATCAAGCTGCTGACAGGCTTGCAGCAGTGGGGGCAACCTTTGACATTGTAGAAAACATTCAACAAGACAAGGTACAGCCAAACATCCACGTGATTGTGAGGCCTTCAGTGCCGGATAACGATGTCAATTGGCAAGTATTTGAGAATGACCAGCAAATCATCCACTTCTTGCAAGAAGAAGCTGAGTTCTCAGCTAAAAATCAAGAGAAGTTGAAACAGCAATATGGTGACCAGGTGATACAGCTGAGAACTGACAAGCTGCCCAAGGGACTTGTCACCTTGGAGTCCATTTTTAACCCCAATGATCAGTTTAGAAAGGAGAAAGCAAATATTCAGGTCAAGAGGGAAGATTCGGTATCCATCTTGGTAAAAGAGAACAAGCCATTGCAAATTGGAAAAATGACAACTGAGCAAGAGAGATATGAGTTCATACAGCTTTGTCAAGAATTCCCTGACGTGTTTGCTTGGAGCTATGAAGACTTGAAGGGCTTCAATCCCAACTTAGCTCAGCATACCATCGAGTTGGATCCAAATACTAAGCCTGTCAGGCAGAAACAGAGACCAGTCAATCCACACATGGAGCCTCTCATGAGGAAAGAATTGGACAAGCTGATTGAGTCAGCAATTATATTCCCAATCAAGCATTCTAGTTGGGTTGCCAACTTAGTTCCAGTCAGAAAGAAAAGTGGAGAGATCAGGCTATGTGTTGACTTCAGAGATTTGAATAGAGCCTCTCTCAAGGACCATTATCCACTCCCTTCCATGGAGCAAATATTGCAGGTTGTAGCTGGGTCAGAAAGGTTTTCGCTGCTTGATGGATACTCAGGCTTCAATCAAATTATGGTGAAGGAGGAAGACCAGTTCAAGACAGCCTTCACAACCAAATGGGGCACATATGCTTACAAGAAGATGCCATTTGGACTGTCGAACGCCGGAGCAACATTCCAGCGAGCTATGGATATGGCATTCAAAGGCTTGATTAACAAGATAGTGCTGGTATACCTAGATGATATCACTGTCTTCTCAAAGAATGCTGCAGACCATCTCTTTCACCTCAGGCAAGTATTTCAGAGGTGTAGAAAGTTTGGAGTGTCTTTAAATCCTAAGAAGTGCATCTTTCTTGCACATGAAGGGAAACTTCTTGGCCATATTGTCTCCAAGGAAGGATTAGCAATTGATCCAGAAAGGGTTGAAGCCATAAGAGCTCTGCCATTGCCAAGTCACAAAAAGGCTCTTCAAAGTTTCCTGGGAAGGATAAACTTTGTTCGGAGGTTTGTCCCAAATTTTGCAGCCCTTGTCAAGCCCATCACCAAAATGTTAAGAAAAAACATGGCTTTCAAATGGACGGCAGAAGGCAAGGAGAGTTTTGAAGCAATCAAAGAAGCCATCTCCCAGGCACCCACTCTCATCAACCCGGACTTTTCCAAGGATTTCATCCTCTATGCATTTGGGGGTGATGACACTATTTCTGCCATTTTGGTGCAACAGAATAAAGATAATGATGAACAGCCAATTGCCTTCTTTAGCCAAAGCCTAAATGACTGTGAATTGAGGTACTCTTTTATTGAAAAACATGTGCTTGCAGTAGTCAGGAGCTTGAAGAAGTTCAAGCATTTAATCTCAAACAACAAGGTCCAGTTGCTGGTCTCACATGCTGGGGTTAAGGACTTCCTCCTCAACAAGGATTTGAATGAGAAAAGGGCAGGATGGATCACCCGTGTCATGGAGTATGACATTGAGATCAAGATCACCAAGCTGGTAAGAGGCAAGGGTTTGTGTGAGCAGCTCGCTTCCAAACAACTAAACAACCCAGAAGATAAAGAAGACGCTGTCCTGCTTTTACAAAATGATCAAAAACAGGAAAATGATGATGAGTCCATTCCCTGTTGGACTCAAAATATGATACATTTCCTACAGACGGGCATGTGCCCTCTAGAAATGAGCAAAGCAAGAAGAAGACACTTCAGGTTGCAGGCTATTCCATATACCATCATTGATGGAGTTTTGTTCAAGAAGGATGTCAATGGAGTGCTGCTGAGATGCATTAACACAGGTCAGATTCAAAGGGTATTAAAGGAGTTTCATGATGGACCAGCTGGTGGCCATTTTGCACCAAGAGTGACAGCTCTGAAAATCATGAAGGCTGGTTATTATTGGCCTAAAATCTTTAGTGATTGCTATGCATGGATCAAGAAATGTAAGAATTGTGCATTCTTCACAGGAAAAGAGAGACTTGCAGCCCTCCCATTGCATCCAATCTCAGTTGACCAGCCATTCATGCAATGGGGTTTGGACTTCATTGGAATCATCAATCCCAATTCGAGCCAAGGGCACAAATGGATTTTGACAGCCACAGACTACTTCACCAGATGGACAGAAGCAGTGGCACTCAAAGAGGCGAATGAGTCTAGCATCTTGGACTTTTACGAGGGGATAACTACCAGATTTGGTGTGCCTGCTACAATAGTCTCTGATAATGCATTGGCATTCATTGGATCTAAAATTACTGAGTGGGCTGTCAAGAACGGGATCTACCTCAGCACTTCATCAAACTATTACCCTCAAGGTAATGGCCAGGCCGAGTCTACAAACAAAAACTTGCTGAGGATCATTAGGAGGACTCTTGATGAGAATCAGAAGGCTTGGCATACCAAACTGAAGTCAGCCTTATGGGCTGATAGGATAACTCCCAAAAGGTCCACAGGTAACTCTCCATTTAGGCTTGTCTACGGAAGAGAGGCAATCTTGCCCCTGTCACTTGAGTTGCCAACGTTGGAACTCATGAAACAACTGGAATTGCTAGAGTTTGGACCCATGAAGGTGAGATATGCAGAATTGATGGAGCTGCAAGAAATCAGAGATCAGGCATTCCAAGCAATGGAAAAGGATCAGGCTTTGATCAAGAAGACCTTTGATAGGAAGGCCAAAGATAGATCTTTTCAAGTAGGAGATCTAGTATTGAAATGGGATGTGGACAGAGCAAAACCAGGAAGGCATTCAAAATTTGATGCCATTTGGAGTGGCCCATACATGGTCACAAAGTGCAAGAACAACAATGCTTTCCAATTGGCCTCATTGGATGGTGAAGAACTGCAGATTCCAGTAAATGGAATCTATCTCAAGCGTTGCTTCTAGAGGGAGTTTCACTACATCTGTAAATACTAGATTAGATTTTCTTCCCTCCAAGTGCTTGTGCACATTGTTTTGCTGTAATTAGTTTTGTTTTCCCTAAGTGCCTTGGCACAGCTTACTGTCTATGGAGATGATGCATGTCTTTGCTAAATCAGGTCACATTCCATCTTTCCCTTTGCACATTCTAAGTCAGTTTGGATTCTAACAGAATATTTGATGACTCCATGCCCAATGGATGGCTTCAGGCAACTGGCCTTTTCATCTAGCAGGCAGAATGATCCCGCTGAGTCGCCAAATTGTTATCCAAAATTCACCCCCCCAGGGTAAATTTGATAACATGCATCAGGATGTCCAAATTCCAAGAAAAATGACTGATTCAGAGCAAAATCAGGTTTCTAGGGTCCCTTCAGGAATCTTTCTAAACTCCCCAGGCCGAAGAAGGAGGGAGCAAGCTTTGAGAAAGTGCGGAGAAGGTTGCAGAAAGCAAGTAGTTTGGGCCAGTAAAAATTGTGAAAATCGGCTAAGTCCTGGTCCAGCACAAGGTGGGACGAGTGGGACAAAGGTACGCGAACCGCCCGAACCGGCCGAAATGAGTCCAGGCGGCCCACAAAGCAAATGGGACAAGTGGGACAGAAGTACGCGGCGGGCGCGAAAAGCCGATCCAGCCGAGGAGAAAAATTGGCTAACTGCTGAAGAGGGTAGCATTCGGGACGAGTGGAACAAATGGACGCGAAATGCCCGAACCGGCCGGATCGCGCGAAAACAGTACAAGGAGCCCAAAAGCAATTGGGACGCGCGGGCCAGAAATGCCCGAACCGGCCGAACCGGCCGAAAAGAGTCAAGTCAGTCCGAAGCAAAGTGGGACAAGCGGGCCAAAAATGCCCGAACTGCCCGAACCGGCCGAAATGAGCACAAAGGGCCCAAAATCAAATGGGACATCCGGGACAAATGGAGGCGAAGTACGCGTAGGAGCCGAATCAGCCGAGGACCAATCAGAAGCTGCCACGTGTCCTCACAAGAGAAAAGTCAAAAAGTCAATGGGCGAGTTTTCGAGCACCGATCCGAACCAATGGGATAGTGCCACGTGTCCCAGCTAGGGCCCACAAGGAAAATTCAAAAGACAGCCCGCCGAAAAGCAGAAGAGAGAGAATTATTCAGCGAATCAGAGCATGCCACGTGGCATCCAAGTGGCAGTGCGCGGGAAAATATTTCAAAATCCGTTTTCGCCTGTTCCGTGCCCTAAATCTTCAGATCGACATATCTTTCGATCCAGAGCTCGGATTTGCACGTTCTTGATATCAACGGAAAGCTTATGAGATTCTCTACACGTTTCCAAGGTCAATCTTGCATTTTGGTTCAGTTTGGAGGATGAAAATTGAGAAACGCCTCTGGCGCGAAATAACAAGCAGAGGTAATGCTTCAACAACCACTTTAATGCAGCAAACAACCCGCCGCTTCTGTTAGACAAACCGCCGCTTTGCCAGAACCCGCCGCTTCTGCCATGATGGACGAATTAAATGCAACCTAGAGGTGGTTGGGGCAGATTTCGAATTCCTCTCTCTTTGCTCTCCCATTCTTCCTATAAATTGTAAGGAGGGGTTTCTTTCTAAGGGGGACATTTCCGCTTTGCACCCTCCCTTCTCTCCTGTTCATAAGAAGATTTGTGGAGTTTTCAAACCTCCCATATAGACTGTAACACCGTTTTTTGCCTTTTGGCCATTGCAATGTATTGAATCTATCCTTGAGCAATATATATATGTGTCTGTGGTTACTTCTAAACCCTCTTACATATTTATTACTGTCATTCTTGATCTTTCATTGCATTTTTGCTATCTGTGCATGATGTTGTGTTACATCTACATGATCTGTGTTAAATTTGGCAAAGCATATGTTCTTCATTCCTTGGTGCATCACCTCTATTAGCTTAGATTTATTTTATGCATCTTCTTTCCTTGTCTCCTTGGCAAATTAGATTAGATTTTGAGGAAAACCCTCTGCATATTTCGTATGCACCTGAACAGAGGAATAGGAACCAGCCTTTCTCTGGAGATTCCTTTCTCACTCTTCAAGTCCCACACTTGGAGAAAGGATTCAATGTTGATGCAATCACACTGGATATTAGTAATCAACCTAGAAACCTGATCAATACCCAGGGGTTGTGTGGGACAGCTGCACGCTGGTGGATTACACACAAAGATAACCTTTTGGAGTGGCAAGAGGTGAGAATCACCTTCTCTACTAGGTTTCTTAAAAGCAATGTACCTTCTCAGATATGTGAATTCCATGGGAAGGATTTTGCTTCACACCAAGTTCAACGATGTGAGAGACTCTAGATGGAGGGGTAGGAGGCCTTACCATCGTCACTCTAGGTACATAAGTTCTACGCCACCCTAAGTGGCTGTGTGCGTGTATGGTATGTTCTGTAGACACCTAGAATTCGGTCAAGAAATTTTAATACTTAAATTACACTAATTATCCTCTTTCCCGTAAATTGATGACACTTCGTTAATAAAACGACATCTTCCCTCTATCACCATAAATTAATTACATTTCTCTAATTAATTAACCCTCATATCATTCATGATGTCGATTAACGACCTTTCGTTAATTAACGTTTGCTTCTACCTAGGTTAATTAATTATTCTTAATTAATTACTACCGCTAATCCAAATCAATAAATCACCATTTATTGAACCAATTTACCCTCTTAAATCCCCTAAATCATACTAATTTACCTCTAATAAGCCTCTATAGACATACCCCTTCTATTAATCAATCACCTTTGATTAATTAAACCCACTTTTAACTCCCACAAAGTGCACATACTTTATTAAACATACATGGCCTTTGTATTTTCTCTTTGGGGTTTATCCCACATTCATCAATTTGCTAGCTTTGCATGAACATGAAAGCTATATAATAAACCCTCGTCTTTACCTTTCTTCTTACACCTTATTTTCCCTAGAGTAAACTATATGCATTTTGATCTTGAGCCATTCTCCGTTGAAGGAAATATATTCTCCATCTTGCATCCATTCTCTCAAATTGAAGAGCATGGGAAGATCCAAAAATGGCCTTGTAGCCATTTATTGGTGAGATTCCATCTTAAAATCTTGAGGAAACCACTCCATTTTGATTTCTAAAGTGATCTAAATAGGTTCATTTGTTAGCTAGTAATCTAGAGAGTAAGAAATAACTTAGCATTTAATTTGAGATTGTTCATGCATTGAAGAAGTTGTTTCTCATAAGATCTTATCTTGATGGTTCTATAGTAGGTTTGATTGTTTCTTTGAAGCTACTAGGTGTTAGCTTCTTTATATTAACATGGAAAATTTACATATGAGAAAATTTGGCATGCCCGGTGGGACAGATCCTTAGTCCCTTGAATTTGATTTTAAGATTTGTTGTTCTTTGTCTCATTTTAAAATAACCCTTATTATGCACATGTGAAATATTTTGAATTCCTTAGGGTATTTTTATAACTTTACATGTGTTGAGTCACTCGTATAGGTTTAATTGTGATGGGTTGTTAATTTTGGGCTAAGAGATCAAAGTTTTAACCTTTTTGAAGTTTCTTGCATCATTTTTCCATATTTTTGATGTCATTCTAGGTACACACGCAGGTGTGAACTGCCCCACGTATGCGTCATAAGGGCCGCACATCCGTTGAGTAGGGCACACTACTATCATTAGGTCCACATATGCATCTTCTATGCTGTGCAGGTGTCTCTATATCTGTGCATACATTACACTGCTGTCTGGTCCTCTACATCATTTTATTAGGTCCACACATACGCTGCTAGGTCCACATAGGTGTCTCTATAGCCACACATGTGTCATTCTGTGTCCATGCAGTCTATTCTCTTATTAGACCCACACATATGCTTCTAGGTCCACGTGCTTATCTCTCTAGCCACGTATATGTGTTTCTGTCTATTTTTTTATCAGAGTCACATTTTTGCTGTCAAGGCCACACGACTGCTATTAGGAGCACACAAGTGTTCTAAGGTCTGCGTAGGCATTGCAAATTCCATGCAGGTGTGTTTTATCAAAGTTTGGGCACTATTTTCCAAGTTTGTAAAATTTTGATTTCTGTTATTGCTAACATCTTATGGGTTTTTGGAAGCTAAATATTGTTTGCAAGATATATTGAGTCATGTTTTTGATAAATTGTTTGAATGAGTTTAATGAATGTCTTGTTTTCATTTTCTAGGATAGAGTTGTGTATGCTCTTCACTCACACCTTCTAGGTGATCTTGGGAATCACAAACAACTTTAGGCATTTTTTTCATGCTTTCAAAACACTTCACTAAAATTCATGGTTAAGGGAATGAACAAAAATTTGGTTAAAATGAGTTTCTTATGCATTTGAGTTACAAGTTTTTCCATTGGCAATATAGTAGGGTTAATCGTTGGGTATGCTCTTCTCTTGTGTCTTAGGATGATATTGGGAATTAGAAACAATGTTTAATCCTCTTTCATGATGTTTTGATCATTTGGAAAACTATTAACCTTTACATGCAGGACCAAAAATATGCTTATCAAAGAATCGGGATCTAAACCCAATACTAATATAGTGCGTTGCAGATTGCCAACGGTGTACAAAACCACACTAAGTTGAAAGATAAAAACACCACATTCAAAACATTGTATATGCAGATTTTTGTTAAGAGCTACAACTTGTCCACTTAAAACTGGGGGAAGTGCCTTGACATAAGCCGTCATAACCCATGACGATGCCCCCAGGAACCCCAAAGTTTTCCATGCCAAGAGGGAACCTTGTGGACGAAACAGGAAGCGCTCCTCTTACCTACTTGACTAGTATGCCTTGGATAGATTAGCATCAAAATTATCTTCACGTGACCCCAATGAAAATACAACTGAATGTATTTATTACTCATTATATTGAAAGGGCTAAAGTAAAGCTGGGATACTCCAAGGTTTAGTTAATGTAACTTCCTTCACAAACCACACTCGCAGAGATAGTTTGTGACACCTAGTTGAGAGAACCAATTGGGAAGCCATTTCTTCTTGGAGCCAACTTGAATGACTCAAAGCCAATTGTGTTTCAAAGAGCTTTTGTGAAGCAATAATTTTTTTTGATTCAAAACCTTGTTAGTCGAATAAGGGGAGAGTCCATTAAAGTTTGAGCTAAGCATCATTCATCATGCAATTTATAAGTATTACTTTGTCTTATTTTTTCACTTGCCGTAAGATGAGGTGAAACTTTTCCGAAGTGAAGCCAAGTACTTTTCAACCCCACTTGATCTACTCCTATTCTTTCTCGTTGAAATTTTGGATCAAAAGAAGAGAAAAATACGTTTGTTATTGATTGATTGTGTCCACCACTTTTGCACCTATTTACATCTGTCCTTACTTGAGATTGGATGGTAAAATTGAAAGTGTGTTGGTACGTATTCTCATCTTGATAACCATTTGATCTTAATACCCACATCAAGATATTCATCGTAACTAGGATTGATTCATCATTGACCTTCCTTTGAATCATTACATTTCTCACATTACGTTGATGCAATTTTGACACTTACGTATTGTTTCTCGTGAACTTGATCTAAGTTTCTAGATTGTACCATTACACTACTTGTATCTCAACAATTCCTTGGTATACTTTGGCCTTGTTTCTTTTCAAACATTACCTCAAACATTGAAAGGTGTTGTTGTTACTTTTTTAGTGTTGTATCATTACTATTTTGATACTTATATCTTTCTTTTCCAAAAAGCTTGGTTAACGTATCCAAGGGGTATTGTTGCATTGGTCGCACTGGTAACTTACAATTTTTGGGATTTAGGCCTTATTTGTATCTAAATGAGTTATAATATAATTTGATTGGAATTCACATCAACCCCTTGTTAATACTTACGCCTTGTTTATCTTTAACTTGACATAAGTGTTGACATTATGTTGATCATATTATGTCGAAATACCATGGAGAAACATTTGCCTAGGGAATAGTTCCTTGTTGATTGGATTGGTTTACTGAACTTGTGTGATTGTTCCTTGTGATTATTTATCATATTGACTTATTTTTATAGGAAAATCCTATTTGATCCCTTGATTCTTTACCATTCTTTATTCTTTAACCATTTTTGATATTCTTTTATGACCTTCACGATCATTGCGTTATAGGATTTTTCTTAGGTTTGTTATACCCTTGATCACATTTGACAAAAACCTTTGTGAAACAAACCTTGCTATGCCTCATTTAACAAGGATGACATCTAAAAAAACTAGAATGGGAAACATCTAACAAGCAAGGATTAAATCCTTTCATTGGTCACAATTTAGGCCCCCTATTCTCCTTAGAAAAGGAAACAAAGGACATGATTGATCATAGTGGGGATGAATTAGAATCACCATGGGGTAGTTTTGAGTTTGAATCCGCTTAGTTGGATGAATTCATTTTTCTCAACAAGGATAGAGTACTTGCACAAGTTGTAGAATTAGGTGCCAAAATTCCAAATGAACATGAATTCGTTCCACCTACCAACAAAGCTCATGAGGAAGAAGAGGCAAAACGTCCATTTATTGACATGTATGCCATTTTAAAATACACACAAGCTTCTACTTCAAACCCTCAAAATGAAAACACAAGTGGTTATAAATTACCACTCGTCAAAATACCCTACAAAGCTAGAGTGGACCACAAGCACACAGAACAACCTCCTCCACATGAAAACCAAGAAGGGCCTCAAAATGATTAAGTCACTATGCAACAGCAAATACAAATCCTTAGTAGACAATTTTCTCATTTGGATTCCCATGTTCAAAAGGAAACAAACAAAAATGCACATCAAGAAAAACCTAAGGCCATGAATAGTGAAATTCACACTAAAAATCAAGGGGGTGAAACATCAAAATATAGTAGGGTATACATGCCAACTTCCCCTACCAAAGATCAACTCCTCACACAAGAGTTACAATCCATGAAAAGTATACTTGTGACCCTTCAGGAAAACAATGTTGGACATAGTAAAAAGTACCAATACAAAGAGCTATGTCCTTACCCCTTTGACAGAGCTATGCTACGTATACCAATCCCTAAAAATTTAAATTGCCCAAAATTTGAAAAGTATAAATGGAAAGGTGACCCATGCGATTATGTCAAGGATTTTTACATGGCGTTCTAGGAAGTGGCTTATAATGACAACTACCTTATACACTTATTTCCACACAGTCTAGGGGGTTAAGCTTTGGAATGTTTCCTTCACATACGTAAAGGGTCTATCTTTACATGGAATGAATTAACAAAAATATTTGTATGAAATTTCTCATTCAATGTAGAAAGTGATGTTACCATGGTGGACTTGTGTAGCACTAAACAAAGACCTAATGAGACCTTTGCTAGTTTCTTACAATGATGCCGGGGGTTAGCTAGCCACTTCCCTTGTTCGATCTCAGAAAAGTAATTGGTTAGTATTTTCATACCTAATCTAAATCCAGACATTGATTTCCATTTAATAATGCATTGTGTCAATAACTTTGAGGAAGTTATAGAAAAAGGAAGCAAGATCGAAAAGGCTTTGATAGCTAAAGAGGCACTGAAACCCTTTTCAAAAGACTAACATGCATCCAAACCTATAAAAAATCAAAAATTTCGTTAGAGATGGTATCACATACTCTAAGTGTATACAAGCGGTTAAAACTGGTCTTCCTTTCAAACTTACTAAAAGGCCTATTCAACCCCTAGTCAATGTCGAGTGTTCACTCCTCTCACAGACTCCTTGTCCACGATTATGAAATAATTAGACACATTGAACATGGTCTAGTACTCCACAACCATACCATTTAGTGAAGACGCACCTAAAAAATCATGGTACAAAGAGCATGAATATTGTGAGTACCTTCATGTCAAAGGCCACAAAATAGACAAGTGCCTAAAACTGAGACACTTTGTCCAAGACCTCATTGATAGTGGAGAAATTGAGGTTGATTCACCTAAGCCCCATTAAACACCTAATTATAAAATGGGAATATTGAAGGAACCTTTCCCTAAGCATGATAAATAGATGGATAAGAAGCTGGATCAGGGGCAATCTTCCAAGAACTATAAAACTGCTAATTATGTTTATACTCAATCCAACAACCCATTTGACTAGCTTATTGGCTGTGTTCTTTCTGTTGATGCGAAATTGCAGCACCCCCGAATGGCCTGATTTTGGTTGGGGCATCCGGTGTAATCTACATAACATTGGACCATCTCTCAAGCTGTGGGACTTGCGGGCTTAAGATGATCCTCCAGAGAAGGCTAGTTCCTGATCTTAAACTACCTGCCACAATCTACTTTAATGTAGGAAAACCATCTAATCCTAATCTAAATTTCTAAGGGACCATGAAGAGAGAGTGCATGAAAACAAAGCCTACACTAAAGTGGTGATACACCAGAGAAGGAGGTTGCTGATAAAAAATAGAACTTCTTGAAATGGAGAGAGGTGAGCAATGGAGAGGATGGACAAGATGCATCACATTCTAAAGATAAAGTTGACACAGAACACCACTTCAAACCCATTAAACACAACTCCCAAAACCTACAATAGACATCAGAGATATGCACAATATACCCTGCAATGATGAGAGGCAAGAAGAGACAATAAAATAAGCAAAGGATGGACAAAATGCATCATGAAACAAATTTTATTTCTCCATGAGTTCACACAGTAAATCATTAATGGGAAAGATGCAAGAAAATACCATTACAAAGCAAAGAGAGGAGGCTTAAGTTATAAATTCAACCCTAGGGAAGAAGGAGAGAGGGGGAAGGAGATAAAAAATGACCAACACTTAGAAAAATGCCCCTCCTTACAATATATAGGAAGAATGAGAGAGAAAGGAGAGAAGAATTTGAATCATGCTTCAACCATCGCAAAAGAGCATTAAATTCACCTCATCATGGTGGTAGGTGAGAAGCTTGACAACCTAAAAAATGACGGACTACATTTAAAATTCTTGGTGGGCTTCATGATTAATCTTTCATTTAAATTGACCTTCCGCCAAATTTTTTCAAACTGCTTTGGGTTTGGAGTCTATCCGTGCAAGATCCACGTGGAAACCCCCACACATTCTTCAGATTTTTGTTACCTTTTTTCGCTCTTAAAGTTGGACAATTGGACACTTGGCATCATCCGTGAGCCTTCTTTGCTTTCTTTGTGCTTTGCCTTTTCCACCTATTTAGGAGAAACTATGTTGGACCCTAGACACGTTGAGGGCCAACACACATTTGGGGACTTGCCTTGGATTTTACCTTTGAAGATGCGTTGAGATGACACGTGGAGGCTTCCGCTGGCTCTTTGACTTGTCAGCGACCGGTTCTACCTTTTTGGGCTCTAACCATGTGGAGGCTTCCGCTGGCTCTTAGAATTTTCAACAGCCAGTTCTACCTTTTTGGGCTCTGACCACGTCGAGGGTCTGTACTCGTTTGGGGACTACCTTTGGATTTTACCTTTGAAGTTGCACTGATGAGGCATGTAGAGGCTTTCTCTGGTTCTTAGAATTTTCAACGGCTGGTGCAAATTTTGCGGGCTCTAGACACGTGGAGGGCCTACACTTGTTTGGGGACTTGCCTTTGGATTTTACCTTTGAAGTTGCACTAATGAGGCACATGGAGGCTTCTGCTAATTCTTCCCATGCTTAGAATTTTCAACGGCCGGTTCTACCTTCTTGAGCCCTGATCACGTTGAGAGCATGCGCTCGTTTGGTGACTTGCTTTGGATTTTACCTTTGAAGTTGTGTCGATGAGACACATGGAGGCTTCCGTTGGCTCTTAGAATTTTCAATGGCCGGTGTAACTTTCTTGGGCTCTAGACACGCGGAGGGCCTATGCTCATTTGGGGACCTTTCCTTTAAGCATCTTCTTCCTTAAGCTTACCTTCTTCGTCTACCAGTTTTTCTTTTCCTTGACAATACCGTCCACAACATGAATTTTGAAAGCGAATGCGAGCTCGCACAATTGAACCACCTTCCCACGACTCATGTGTAAGGACTTGCTTAATAAATTTTTCCTGAGGGGAAAAATTAGATAACAATTTGACAACTTTCGGGGTCACCTTCCTGCTAGGTGGAAAGATTAGTTGCCTTGTTGCATCCAATGGGCATGGAGTCATGAATGATAGCTTGATATTGATCTTGTGCTTGAAACCTGAACTCGAAGCTTGCACTCTTTGATCCTAAACCTGCCCCACTACTTGTGCTCTCCATTTTCATAAGAACATCCTAAAGATGAGATTTTTGAGAGTAGAAAATTGTCTTGACCTGGAGCCTTCACCTTCTCTAGAAATGGACTGTCTCAAAACCTAATTTTAGTTGCTCTGTATTTTCTTTCTTTTGAAATTAAAAACTGATTACATGTAAATATGAGGTTTTTTCTGTAACAACTGAAGGGTATGATGCACTGCACTAACTGAAGCAATACGAACAAAAGCAATGTACAAAAGACGAAAACATACATGCCTTAAGTAACACATGCGGGGTGTGCACAATCACTTCTTCTGCTAAAAGCAAACCTACCTACTCTACGCTAACAAGATGAAAAGGGAACTCAAACAAATCTTGCAGCTGACAGGGAAAAGTAACTTTCCTTTCTCAAAATAGGAATCCATGTATATGATTTGGAATTGATCATGGCTGTTATAATGAGTGAATAATCGACAATAGGCTGATCCTCCACCCAAATAACCAAAGTATCAACATCAATAAAAAATACCTCTTCAAGCTTATTGACATTGGACCCCTGGAGGTGTTAATGGTGACCCTTGGTGCTTTGATACTCATCCTCATGCCCTAAACTGGGAAGCCATTTTTGGATTCTCCTTTGGCTCCAATGAAGCCAAGTACCTGATTGGGTAAGGTTTGATTTGATGGATGCGCCCATTGTTCTGAAATTCAAATCCAAAAATAGAGTCTTCTTGTGGAACTTCCTAAAAAAGAGGCTACATGCATGCTGATTTTTTCTATGCAGTGCTTCTGTAAGAAGCTGATCCTCTGAATTGATGACTGGTATGCAATGTGTGTCATCTTTTTTCCCTTCCTCCTTATGTGGATAACATGGAAGATTCAGATCTTCCAACCTTAGTTCCATAGGGCCATTGTGAAATGGAGGCTTCTATAATTGAATGCTATCCTTCGTGATAAAAGGCTCGTGTCCCTGGAAGGTGGATAATGGAGGAGAAAATGATGTGATTTCCTCAGGCTCCTCTCCATCAAAGCAATCCTTCAAGTCAGATAGATAATCTACCTCCTCGTTGTCCTGTTGTGTGTGTTGGACCTCGTCCATGGTGTCCTCATAATCTGAAAATTTCTCACCATGGTTCCCCTCATCCTCAAACATGACGTTTGAAGGTTAAAACTCTTCTTTGACATTAGATCTCAAAGGAGATGAAGTGGGAGGAAGAATTGAAGGTTATTCTATGGCATTCTCTATGTTCAAAGCCTCTAAAACTGTATGGTTCTCCTCCACAGTTTGAATTTACTCCTCTTTTGGATTTGGAGTAGCTCCTTCTTCCCTCGCTTGTGCTGTAGCTGAAGCTTCCACCACTTGTGGCTTGAACTCAACCTCCTCCATGGGCTTGAAAATCAAGGGGATTTTATTAATCCCAAATCTAAGAGCCAAGCTCACCAAGCTTCTAATCATTTCTTCTTTTCTTGGCTCTTCCTCTTGGTGCTCTACTTGACTAGATTTTTGAGTCTCTTCCCTCCCTGGACTCAAGAAAGTAGGAGGAGTGGTGGGTGGGGTCTATGCTAGTTTTTTTATTTATTTTTGGTGGAGGGGAAGGTATTGCTTTTTGATTTTGTGTAGGGGACTTGTATTTGGAAGGGAAAAGGGCAGAGAAATTAAGATGGGATGGGAGACTAGAAGGTAGAGAAGGGAAATCAACACTTGGGGCTGCAAGTGAGAAACTAGACTCATGACATTGCTGCGATGATATTGATTGAGAAATAGGAAAAGAAAAGCTATGAGGTGGTGGACTTACCCATTGACAAGGTTGTTTAGCACCAAGCTCATAGGCCTCTATTTCCTCGATCCACTGTGCAAGTTGAGGTAACATTTCAACCATGAAGTCAAGATTCTCTTGCGGGCTATAGTGTCTTGGAAAGGGGCCTTCCCATGGACAAGGTGCCCTACAACCAATTTTAAATGCCTTTATTTGTGTTGTAGCCCGAGATCAAACCATGTTAGCCTCCACTCTTTGAATCTTCTCTAGTAGGTTAGCATTCTCCGTATAGCTGTTATCATCATATGCGTACCCTTGCTCTTGATAAGCTCCATAGCCAAAATGGTTTTGACACTGCTCATATGGGTAAACATGATGGTTGTGAATTTGATCATAATGCTGATTTTGAGGAGATGAGAAATACATTGGAGGTGGACTGCACCGATGTTGCTGTAAGAGTGAATTCCATTATGGGAATGAAGTCATGATAGCAAAACTTGTTGAAGAAAATGAGAGAGATGGAAGAAAAATGGGTGGAAGTGGATGCAAGGAAAGTATGCAACTCAGAGAATGGGTTGTTGACCAGATGGAGTCACCAGATGTGCTTTTCATGTGCCTCCAAAGGTTAGTTCTCACCAAGAACACATCAACTTGATGAAAAGAAGTGGTAAGGTGATTCAAACATGTCTCACCAAGTGTGCAAAAACTGTTGATTGTGGTCACACGATGGCTTAAGATTTGCTGTTTGATAATGAGACACCTTGGAAAGATGAAAGAAATTTAACTCCAACGTCCCACTGGGCATGCCAAAACTATTGATGCAAAATTACAACACCTCCGGATGGCCTTAGATGTGAGTGGGGCATTCAGTTTAATCTACATAACATTGGACCATATCTCAAGTTGTGGGACTTGTGGGCTTGAGATGATCCTCCAGAGAAGGCTAGTTCCTACTCTTAAACTACTTGCCACAATCTAATTTAATGCAGGAAAACCATCTAATCCTAATCTAACTTTCCAAGGGACCAGGGAGAGAGAGTGCATGAAAACAAAGCCTACACTAAAGTGGTGATACACCAGAGAAGGAGGTTGCTGATAAAAAATCCAACTTCTTGAAATGGAGAGAGGTGAGCAATGGAGAGGATGGACAAGATGTATCGCAGGCTAAAGATAAAGTTGACACAGAACACCACTTCAAACCCATTAAACGCAACTCCCAAAACCTGCAATAGACATAAGAGATATGCACAATATACCCTGCAATGATGAGAGACAAGAAGAGACAATAAAATAAGCAAAGGATGGAAAAAATGCATCATGAAACAAATTTTATCGCTCCATGAGTTCACATAGTACATCATAGTGGGAAAGATGCAAGAAAATACCATTACAAAGCAAAGAGAGGAGGCTTAAGTTCCAAATTCAACCCTAGGGAAGAAGGAGAGAAGTGGCAGGAGATAAAAAATGACCAATACTTAGAAAAATGCCCCTCTTTATAATATATAGGAAGAATGAGAGAGAAAGGAGAGAAGAATTTGAATCATGCTTCAACCATCGCAAAAGAGCATTGAATTCACCTCATCATGGTGGTAGGTGAGAATCCTAACAACCTAAAAAATGACAGACTAAATTTAAAATTCTTAGTGGGCTTCATGATTAATATTTCATTTGAATTGACCTTTCGTCAAATTTTTCCAAATTGCTTTGGGTTTGGAGTCTATCCGTGCAAGATCCACGTGAAAACCCCCGCGCATTCTTAAGATTTTTGTTACCTTTTCTTTCTCTTGAAGTTGGACAGTTGGACACTTGGCATCGTCCGTGAGCCTTCTCTGCTTTCTTTGTGCTTTTCCTTTTCCACATATTTAGGAGCAACTATGTTGGACCCTAGACACATGGAGGGCCAATGCACGTTTGGGGACCTGCCTTGGATTTTACCTTTGAAGATGCGCTAAGATGACATGTGGAGGCTTCCGCTGGCTCTTTGACTTGTCAGCGGATGCTTCTATCTTTTTGGGCTCTAACCACGTGGAGGCTTTCGTTGGCTCTTAGAATTTTCAATAGCTGGTTCTACCGTTTCGGGCTCTGACCACGTGGAGGGATTGCACTCGTTTGGGGACTCCCTTTGGATTTTACCTTTGAAGTTGTGCCGATGAGGCATGTGGAGGATTTATTCGGCTCTTAGAATTTTCCACGGTCGGTGCAAATTTTTTGGGCTCTAGACACGTGGAGGGCCTGCACTCGTTTTGGGACCTGCCTTTGCATTTTATCTTTGAAGTTGCACCAATGAGGCACATGGAGGATTCTTCCGATTCTTTCCATGCTTAGAATTTTCAATGGCCGGTTCTACCTTCTCAAGCTCTGATCACGTTGAGAGCATGCGCTTGTTTGGGGACCTACTTTTGGATTTTACCTTTGAAGTTGTGCCGATGAGACACATGGAGGCTTTCGTTGGTTCTTAGAATTTTCAATGGCCGGTTCAACTTTCTCAGGTTCTAGACATGCGGGGGGCCTATGCTTGTTTGGGGACTATAGTCAGAAAAGCGGCAAGCGAGCGTGAGAATCTACAAGTGACTCTTCTGCGTACCCGACCTCTCGAGGTCGTGTTGAGACAGCTGGTGGAGATGGAATACAGGTAGTATACGGATAGATTAGTTAGGAAATCTAATATCTTCGACACGCACTAATGGAATCTGTGAATCTAAGGCAAAGAAGGCCCTTCTAACCTGGACCGGTGCGATAGATCGATCAGCAAGGATGACTGCTCGAAGGCTCCAATCAATATCGAGCTCTGGCGTGATTCGATCTATGGGTTGTGGAATGCGTGGGAAATGACCCAGGATGGTTTCGTGTATTTCTCCTGATAGGGTCATATGGTGAATATAGTCAACTCTATGGATGATTCTCTGGCCTAGTCCAGAATTCTCTAGCTTCGTTAGCTGTTATGTCCAGTAGGGATAACTGTTGGATGATGATAGGTGGAATTGGAGTAGACTGAAATACTAGTGTGCGTAGACCAGTGTCTATATCCGATTCTCTTATGGATTCGTTAGGCTGTGGGATCTGTGGATCACAACCATAAACTCTCAGTTTTTGCGGTCCTGTTATGGTCATACGAAACAAAATGCAATCTAACTGTAATGAAACAAATTCTAACTATGTGAAGTAAATCTAACTGCATATAACCTTTATTCTTCTATGAAATATTTAACAATTTTAAGGGAAGCAAACTATTTTAAACGTATCTAGAAATAATAACTAAACAGTAATTAAAACAGACAAGATAACTGAGTGTAGTTATTTGCCTGTGTGAATTGATAGAATTCTAAATAGGTCTAATCTATCTACAAGATTCTTGATCCTACCTCAGAAGTGAGGAGTGAATCATAGTTTCTCGGAAACTATCAATCCCCACAGCTTCCCTGGCAATATTGAGAATAAAATGAAATGAAATAAAGTGATTAACTACTCTATTTAATATGATTCTGACTAGAACTTTGAAATTTAAAACCTGGATTCCGCAGAATAGTGGCGAATCCGATGGTGTGTATGTGATCTCGTCCCCTCAGTATGGTCTCTTCGTTCTTTCGTGTTCACGTGGATCCAGAAAAGCGTGTGATGCTAGCACCGATAGGAGTAGATTTTGGGATAAGGACAACTCAGAATGCAGACTGAGAATGCGAGTAGGAGAGGGATAGCGCAAGAGTACAGAGCTTGGCTTATGCGATTCCTAGCGGGATTTTACTGCAAGTCATGCAACATGAAGCGACCAGAACTTCTAACTATCCTATACGAAGAGCAAAACCTGCAACTTTAATGGCTTCCTAAGCTATTCCATTCCAAAATAAAGACACTGCTTGCACAAGTTGGATATGTGGCTTACCAACAGCTGAATAAAGCTAACCAGGTATATAATGAATTGAACTAAGAACTCTAAGTCATAGTAAAAAAAAATAAATCTACAACAAAGAGGAATTCAGAGGCAATCTTCTAACCGGATTGGATGGAACAACAGCACTGCTTGCACAAGATGGGTCTGTGGCTTACCAACATCTGAGCAATACTAACCAAGTAAGAAATGAACTATGCTATCAATCCTAAGCAAGCTGACAGACCAAACCACTGAAAATCAGAAGACTCTAACAAAAAATGGTGGCCAAAACTCCAGCTCAATTTCTTCACACAAACTCAGCCCAAATTTAGACCAAAATCAGACCATTTGTATGTACACAAACCATGCATTTATAGGAATTCCAACTCTCCAAAACCAAAACCAAATTGAACTCCTAAACAATAAACAAAGGAAAAACACTGTTCCAGGGGACCAAAAACATTAATGCATGCTCAAGTCGGCAAAGAAAAGCTGGTAAATCGTGATATTTCACGCGGGTCGCATCAAAAGAGTGTTCTGGAAAATGCGCACAGGACCGCCGCCTTGTTCAGGGCGGCGGTTTCGTCACTGAAGATCAAAAGGGGCAAGAAAAGAGGGAAAAAGGGGAAAACAAAGGACACGGGGGCTAAGTGGGGTATGCAGGATGTTAACGCATATCCAAAGAGCTCTTTCTAGATCCCGAACACCTTGCAAGGAGACCTGTATCATCATTGGGGCATTTATTACACCGTTCCGCAGTACAGTACCTTACAATTTTGGGTACGTACAGGGACCTTTCCTTTAAGCATCTTCTTCCTTAAGCTTACCTTCTTCCTCTGCCAATTTTGCATTTCCTTGACAATACCGTCCACAACATGAATTTTGAAAGTGAATGCAAGCTCGTACAATTGAACCACCTTCCCAAGGCTCATGTGTAAGGACTTGCTTAATCAATTTTTCCTGAGGGCCAAAATTGGATAACAATTTGACAACTTTCGGGGTTACCTTCCTGCTAGGTGGAAAGATTAGTTGCCTTGTTGCGTCCAATGGGCATGGAGTCATGAATGATAGCCCGATATTGATCTTGTGCTTGAAACCTGAACCCGAAGCTTGCACTCTCTGATCCTGAACTTGCCTCACTGCTTGTGCTCTCCATTTTCATAAGAACATCTTGAAGATGAGATTTTTGAGAGTAGAAAATTGTCTTGACCTGGAGCCTTCACCTTCTCTGGATATGGACTGTCTCAAAACTTGATTTTAGTTGCTCTGTATTTTCTTTCTTTTGAAATTAGCAACTGATTACATGCGAATATGAGGTTCTTTCTGTAACAATTGAAGTGTATGATGCATTGCACTAACTGAAGCAATACAAATAAAAGCAATGTACAAAAGATGAAAACATACATGCCTTAAGTAAGACATGCAGGGTGTGCACGAGAACTTCTTCTGCTAAAAGAAAACCTACCTACTCTACGCTAACAAGATGAAAATGGAACTCAAACGAATCCTGCAACTGACAAGGGGAAGTAACTTTCCTTTCTCAAAATAGGAATCCATGTATATGATTTGTAAGTGATCATGGCTGTTATAATGAGTGAATAACTGACAAGAGGCTGATCCTCCACCCAAATAACCAACAACATCAATCGAAAATACCTCTTCAAGCTGATTGACATTGGACCCATGAAGGTGTTGATGGTGACCCTTGGTGCTTTGATACTCAACCTCATTTCCTAAAGTGGGCATGGCCGTTTTTTAGATTCTCCCTTGGCTCTAATGAATCCAAGTATTTTATTGGGCACGGTCTAATCAGATGGATCCACCCATTGTTCTGAAATTCAACTCCAAAAATGGAGGCTTCCTGAAAAAAGAGGCTACTTCATGCTGATTTTTTCTTTGTAGTGCTTCTGTAAGAAGCTGATCCTCGGCCTTGATGACTGGTATGCAATGTGTGTCATATTTTTTCCCTTCCTCCTTCTGTGGATAACATGGAAGATTAAGATCTTCCAAACTTAGTTCCATAGGGCCGTTGTGAAATGGAGGCTTCTGTAATTGAATGCTATCCTTCATGATAAAAGGCTCATGTCCCTGGAAGGTGGATGATGGAGGAGAAAATGATGTGATTTCCTCGGGCTCCTCTCCATTAAAGCAATCCTTCAAGTTAGATAGATAATATACCTCCTAGTTGTCCTATTGTGTGTGTTGGACCTCATCCATGGTGTCCTCCTAATCTGAAAATTTCTCACCATGCTTCCCCTCATCCTCAAATATGAAGTTTGAAGGTTCAAACTCTTCTTTGACATTAGATCTCAAAGGAGATGAAGTGGGAGGAAGAATTGAAGGTTCTTCTACGGAATTATCTGTGTTCGAAGCCTCTAAAACTGTATGGTTCTCCTCCACAGTTTTAATTTACTCCTCCTCTTTTGGATTTGGAGTAGCTCCTTCTTCCCTCGCTTGTGCTGTAGCTGAAGCTTCCACCACTTGTGGCTTGAACTCAGCCTCCTCCACGGGCTTGAAAATCAAGGGGATTTTATTAATCCCAAATCTAAGAGCCAAGCTCACAAAGCTTTTAATCATTTCTTATTTTCTTGGCTCTTCCTCTTGGTGCTCTACTTGACTAGATTTTTGAGTCTCTTCCCACCCTGGACTTGAGAAATTAGGAGGAGTGGTGGGTGGGGTCTATGCTAGTTTTTTATTTATTTTTGGTGGAGGGGAAGGTATTGCTTTTGGATTTTGTGGAGGGGACTTGTATTTGGAAAGGAAAAGGGCAGATAAATTAAGATGGGATGGGAGACTAGAAGATAGAGAAGGGAAATCAACACTTGGGGCTGCAAGTGAGAAACTAGACTCATGACACTGCTGCGATGATACTAATTGAGAAATAGGAAAATAAAAGCTATGAGGTAGTGTAATTACCCATTGATAAGGTTTTCTAACACCGAGCTCATAGGCCTCTATTTCCTCAATCCACTGTGCAAGTTGAGGCAACATTTCAACCATGAAGTCAAGATTCTCTTGCGGTCTATAGTGTCTTGGAAAAGGGCCTTCCCATGGACAAGGTGCCCTGCAACCAATTTTAAATTCCTTCATTTGTGTTGTAGCCTGAGATTGAACCATGTTAGCATCCATTTTTTGTATCTTCTCCAGTAGGTCAACATTCTTCGTATAACTATTATCATCATATGCATACCCTTGCTCTTGATAAGCTCCATAGCCAAAATGGTTTTGACACTGCTCATATGGGTAAACATGATGGTTGTGAATTTGATCATAATGCTGATTTTGAGGAGATGAGAAATAAATTGGAGGTGGACTGCACCGATGTTGCTGTAAGTGTGAATTCCATTATGGGAATGAATTCATGATAGCAAAACTTAATGATATGGATGAAAATGAGAGAGATGGAAGAAAAATGGGTGGAAGTGGATGGAAGAAAAGTCTGTAACTCAGAGAATGGTTTGTTGACTAGATGGAGACACCGGATGTGCTTTTCATGTGCCTCCAAAGGTTGAATCTCACAAAGAACACATCAACTTGATGAAAAGAAGTGGTAAGGTGATTCAAACATGTCTCACCGAGTGTGCCAAAACTGTTGATTGTGGTCACACGGTGGCTTAAGATTTGCTGTTTGATAATGAGACACCTTGGAAAGATGAAAGAAATCTAACTCCAATGTCCCACCGGGCATGCCAAAACTATTGATGCAAAATTACAACACCTCCGGATGGCCTTAGATGTGAGTGGGGCATTCAGTTTAATCTACATAACATTGGACCATATCTCAAGTTGTGGGACTTGTGGGCTTGAGATGATCCTCCAGAGAAGGCTAGTTCCTACTCTTAAACTACTTGCCACAATCTACTTTAATGCAAGAAAACCATCTAATCCTAATCTAACTTTCCAAGGGACCAGGGAGAGGGAGTGCATGAAAAGAAAGCCTACACTAAAGTGGTGATACACCAGAGAAGGAGGTTGCTGATAAAAAATCCAACTTCTTGAAATGGAGAGAGGTGAGCAATGGAGAGGATGGACAAGATGTATCGTAGGCTAAAGATAAAGTTGACACAGAACACCACTTCAAACCCATTAAACACAACTCCCAAAACCTACAATAGACATAAGAGATATGCACAATATACCCTGCAATGATGAGAGACAAGAAGAGACAATAAAATAAGCAAAGGATGGAAAAATGCATCATGAAACAAATTTTATCGCTCCATGAGTTCACACAGTACATCATAGTGGGAAAGATGCAAGAAAATACCATTACAAAGCAAAGAGAGGAGGCTTAAGTTCCACATTCAACCCTAGGGAAGAAGGAGAGAGGGGGACGAAGATAAAAAATGACCAACACTTAGAAAAATGCCCCTCTTTACAATATATATGAAGAATGAGAGAGAAAGGAGAGAAGAATTTGAATCATGCTTCAACCATCGCAAAAGAGAATTAAATTCACCTCAGCATGGTGGTAGGTGAGAATCCTGACAACCTAAAAAATGATAGACTGCATTTGAAATTCTTGGTGGGCTTCATGGTTCATCTTTAATTTGAATTGACCTTCTGCCAAATTTTTCCAAACTGCTTTGGGTTTGGAGTCTATCCGTGCAAGATCCATGTGGAAACCCCCACACATTCTTAAGATTTTTGTTACCTTTTTTCACTCTTGAAGTTGCGACGGTTGGACACTTGGCATTGTCCGCAAGCCTTCTTTGCTTTCTTTGTGCTATGCCTTTTACACCTATTTAGGAGCAGCTATATTGGACCCTAGACATGTGGGGGGCGAACACATGTTTGGGGACCTGCCTTGGATTTTACCTTTTAAGATGCACTGAGCTAACACATGGAGGATTTTGCTGGCTCTTAGAATTTTTAGCGGCCGGTTCTGCCTTTTCGGACTCTGACCACATGGAGGGCCTGCACTCGTTTGGGGACTACCTTTGGCTTTTACCTTTGAAGTTACATCGATGAGGCACATGGAGGCTTCCACGGGATCTTAAACTTTTCAACGGCTGGTTATACCTTTTTGGGCTCTGACCACATAGAGGGCTTGTGCTCGTTTGGGGATTGCCTTTGGATTTTACCTTTAAAGTTGTGTCGATGAGGCACGTGGGGGCTTCCGCCAGCTCTTAGAATTTTCAACAGCTGGTGCAAATTTCTCGGGCTCTAGACACGTGGGCCTGCACTCGTTTGGTGACCTGCCTTTAGATTTTACCTTTGAAGTTGCGTTGATGAGGCACATGGAGGCTTCTACTGAATTTTCCCATGCTTAGAATTTTCAACGGCTGGTTCTACCTTACCAAGCTCTGACCATGTTGAGAGCATGCATTCGTTTGAAGACCTGCTTTTGGATTCTACCTTTGAAGTTGTGGTAATGAGACATGTGGAGGCTTTCGATGGATCTTAGAATTTTCAATGGCTGGTGCAACTTTCTTGGGCTCTAGACATGCAGAGGGCCTGTGCTCGTTTGGGGACCTTTCCTTTAAGCCTATTCTTACTTAATCTTACCTTCTTCCTCCTCTACCAATTTTGCATTGCCTTGACAACACCCTCTGTAACATGAATTTTGAAAGTGAATGCGATCTCGCATAACTGAACCACCTTCCCACGGCTCATGTGCAAGGACTTGCTTAATCAATTTTTCCTGAGGGGTAAAATTGGATAACAATTTGGCAACTATCAGGGTCACCTTCCTACTAGGTGGAAATATTAGTTGCCTTGTTGCATCCATTGGGCATGGAGTCATGAATGATAGCCTGATATTGATCTTTTTCTTGAAAACTGAACCCAAAGCTTGCACTCTATGATCTTGAACCTGCCCCACTGCTTGTGCTCTCCATTTTCATAAGAACATCCTGAAGATGAGATTTTGAGAGTAGAAAATTGTCTTGACCTAGATCCTTCACCTTCTCTAGAAATGGACTATCTCAAAACCGATTTTAGTTGCTCTGCATTTTCTTTCTTTTGAAATTAGCAACTGATTACATGCGAATATGAGGTTCTTGCTATAACAATTGAAGGGTATGATGCACTACACTAACTGAAGCAATACAAACAAAAGAATTGTACAAAAGATGAAAACATATATGCCTTAAGTAAGAGATGCAGGGTATGCATGAGCACTTCTTCTGCTAAAAGAAAACCTACCTACTCTACACTAACCAAATGAAAAGGGAACTCAAACAAATCCTGCAACTGACAGGGAGAAGTAACTCCCATATCTCAAAATAGGAAGCCATGTATATGATTTGGAACTGATCATGGCTGTTATAATGAGTGAATAACCGACAAGAGGCCGATCCTCCACCCAAATAACCAAAGTATCAACATCAATCGAAAATACCTCTTCAAGCTTATTGACATTGGACCCCTGGAGGTGTTGATGGTGACCCTTGGTGCTTTGATACTCATCCTCATGCCCTGAACTGGGAAGCCATTTTTGGATTCTCCTTTGGCTCTAATGAAGCCAAGTACATGATTGGGTAAGGTTTGATCCAACGGATGCACCCATTATTCTAAAATTCAAATCCAAAAATTGAGTCTTCTTGCGGAACTTGTTGAAAAAAGAGGCTACTTGCATGCTGATTTTTTCTTTGTAGTTATTGGCTAGATTTTCTGCATAGCTGAAAACCTAGGTAATCATGAGATAAATCTCCCTCATTTACCAGTGAGGCTCCCATGTCAGATTTGTCAATAAAATATGCTAGTATCTATATGGGGGTTTTACTTTAACTATTTAGCTCATGAACAATAGCTGTACAATTTTGCAACAAGTAAGTAGCTGTTTAAGAAAGGAAATATTTATAGAGGAAGAAAATAGTAAAACACAGAGAAGAAATGGGTAAGATGTGCATCCCAAAAAATAGATAACAGAGTTGATTGTATGCACATAGAAGAAACCAATAGATATCAACACAGAATTATAAGCAAAGGCAACTCTAGATCTAGATCTAAAATAACACAAAGTTTATTCAAAGATCTAAGATAGAAATCTAGAAACAAAATACACCGTGACACAAAGTTCTTTAGAAATATGATCCTATATATTCTTTTGCTTCAAGTGGCTTTCAAGGCTTTCAACACAAAGTTTAGAACACAAGCATGGTACTTTCAAATTCTCATCATTAACCTAAAGGTTCTTCCTCTACTTATAGAATGCAGAGGGGCAATTACAAGTCAGAAGCTTTTAGTTGAACTGGCACATGTGGAAGTGGGAAAGGAAACAACTAGGAATCTCCCTCCTAGAATTCCTCTTTGCATGAAATGCATGATTTGCAACTAAAAATAAAATCTTCTATTTTGCACGTCTACCACATATCTCTAAGTAGTTGACTTCTTCAAGTAATGGCTTTTAAACCAATCACTTAAGTTGTATAATTTAATTGACCGCTCAATTATTTTGTTAGAGGAAATAATAGAAAGAACAAGAAAGAGGAAAGCTGCAGTCTTATCCTTTTTCATATCCTGCATGCAGTTGATTCTTTTGCCTTTAATTCTCACCAAACTAGATATGGGAGCGGCTGGATCTGGAAGCAAGCTAGATCTAGAAGTGAGTGACTGCGATTTTCTTGCAGGTGTTGTTGCTGACATGTCTTCTCTCTTATCCTTGAAGCTTTTTCATTTCTTCTCCTGTACATGCATCAGTGCAATGTCCGCCGTAAATAACTCATCATTTTTATTTTTAATTGCATATGAGCAACTAAAAATTCTGGAAAGCACTCCGGGTGAATGCAACTTCAATGAAGGCTTCAATTGGAATATTGGAAGCATATGCACAAGATCTTGTAAGGAATTTTCCACGCACTGACTTCTACACAGGCTGCATCAGAAACAAGAGGATGAATTTTTGCCAGAAGCTTTTGCAATTATGAGATCTGGATCTGGGCTTAGATTTGTGTCTCTGATGTCAACAAATCTAGAAGTAATGCATGATTCCGCTGAGCTTTCTTTTTCATCCCTCTTTTCCATGGCTGGAGCAATCTTTGTCTGAATAATTCTTTTCCTCTTTATTCGGCCAAAATTCTTCACAAGTGTAAATCTAGATAATTATTCTGATTCAGAGGATATATTCAATGTATTGGACATTGATTTAAGCTCCATTTATCTTATAAAAGCACATGTGATGAATTTCTATAATTAATTCAGACAAAGATGGTAACCAGAACATGAACAGTGGATTTTAATCATAAAAATCTGCATATATCAAGCCTACTGCCCCAAAATTTGATGTTTTATTTGCATGAAAAGCAAGCATGAATTTTACCTTCTTCACTTGAGCCCCTGTATCACTTATGCAAACAATTATCTAGACAAAAATCAACCTCCTTCAACCTGTGAAGAATTTGATGCATGTTATAAAAATTACCTTGAGGGGTAAAATTTTGGATAATAGACATTCTGATCCATGAAGTTTCTTTCCCATTTCTCTTAAATTCAACTTCAAAAATGAAGTCTTCCCTGCCGACCTTATTGAAAAAATAGGTTGCTTTCATGCTGATTTTTTTCTTGCATTAGTTCTCCAAGAAACTTATCCTCTATCTTGTTGACTGGTGTGAAAATGAAGTAATACATGATTTCACTGAGCTTTATTTTTCATCTCTCTTTGCCATGGCTAGAGAAATATTTGTCTGAACAATTCTTTTCCTCTTTATTCAGCTGGAATTCTTCACAACCGGTGCAGGTCTAGATAATTATTCAGATTCAGAGAATATGTATAATGTATTGGACATTGATTTAAACTCCATTTCTCTTATATAAGCACCTGTGATGAATTCTTACAATTAATTTAGACAAAGATGGCAACCGGAACATGAACAGTGGATTTTAATCATAAAAATCTGCATATATCAAGCTTGCTGCCCCAAAATTTGATGTTTTATTTGCATGAAAAGTAAGCATGAATTTTACCAACTTCACTTGAGCATTTGTATCACTTATGCGAACAATTATCCAGGACACAAATCAACCTCCTTCAACCTGTGCGCCAATTTTGGAAGCTTTTAGCATTAATTACACCTTCTGAGCAAAAATCCTCTTCAAATGGGGCACACTTTTTGTCTGAGCTGCACTTCTCTGCTTTGGAATTAATTAATTCATCCTTATGACAACCCCTTCTTATATAATCCTCATGATTCTATAATTAATTAATGCCTTTCCTATTCTTGACAATTAATTAATTAATTTATAAGCTTCACTCTTCAAATGGGGCGCCTATTTTGTGCATGCTCATGGCTGCCATTAAATAAATTAAATTTATTTAATTTGAGACTTCTGCTTCCAGTTAACTCAAGTCTCACAGCATGCTTTGACCTTAGCCGCTGAAAAAAAATTAATTCAATCATTTAATACTTTATTAAGTATTATTTCTCTCCCAAATTGGGCCCACTTTTTTTGTCATGAAGGAGTTGCATTAAATAAATAATATTTATTTAATTTTAGAATTTCTAATTCCAATTTCCTTTTATCCACTTTTCCCTTGTTGACTTTTCCTCATGCTTGGGCACCAAAATTGGGTGAATAAATATTAATAAATATTTATTTAATGCATTATTATTCACCCAAGGTGGGTCACACTTTTTGACACGGGTGAATTCTATTTTTAAAAGTCAATTTCTAATGGGATTATTCACCCTGCACCGCAGCTCCAAAAATCCCATGATCCACTTAAGTTGTTTTGAATTTCATAATGGGATTATTTACCCTACAAGGCAGGTAATAAATTCCCATTAATGCCTTAAGTGAATTTTCTTTTATTTCATAATGGGAATTTTTACCCTGCAAGGCAGGTAAGAAATTCCCGCCTGCCTGTTGCCTCTAATTTTCCCATTGTGACTTAAGTGGCATTGCTTCCATGGGCAAAAGTACCCTGCTAGGCAGGTACAAAAATCCCACTTGCCTGCTGCTTCCAAAAATCCCATGATTCACTTCAAACCCTCTTTTTCCAAAAATGCGGCCAGCCCAAAAGAATCTTTTTTGTGCATGACTTCGTCTTTTCTAAGAGAACCAAACCTCCGATGGTGAATTCCTTTTGGCACAATGTGCATATGTGATCTCCAAATACTCCAGGCCAAGAATCAGGCCAAAATGACAAAGTAATTGATCGAGAGAAATTTCACAGAAAACGAAACGGGAAAACACTAAAAACACAAAACATTGCCAAAAGTTACAAATAAAGCCTAGGATCCATTCCTGGTTAAAACCCTACTAGTATATGGGAATATTGACATGTACGATCATAACAGGGTTAAACTGGAGCACAAATTGCCCCAAATGGGGTTCAAAATAATTAAATACAAATTTTCCATAGGTAAACCCCAGCGACAGGATAAAATAATTTTGGGCATCTGGGTATTTGGTGAAAATGGATAATATGATTCTCTGGGATTATCCTGACGTAGTACAAAAAATTTCTGGCAATAAAAACACAAAACGACCCATTATTTCAAAAGTACAATTTTTTTACATGGGGTAGTCTCAAATTTCAGGGTAAAATATGGGGAAACCAACAGTGCTTCTGCAAGAAGCTAATCCTCTGCCCTTATGATTGGTATATAATGTGTGTCATCTTTGTTCCCTTCCTCCTATGGATAACATGGAAGATTAAGATCTTCCAACCTTGGTTCCATAGGGCCGTTGTGAAATGTAGGCTACTGTAATTGAATGCTCTCCTTCATGACAATAGGCTTGTGTGCCTGGAAGGTGGATGATGGAGGAGAAAATGATGTGATATCCTCGGGCTCCTCTCCATCAAAGCAATCCTCCAAGTCAGACAGATAATCTACCTCCTCGTTGTCCTGCTGCATGTGTTCGACCTCCTCCATGGTGTCCTCCTGATTTGACAAATTTCTCACCATGGTTCCCCTCATCCTCAAACATGAAGTTTGAAAGCTCAAAATCTTCTTTAACATTAGATCTCAAAGGGGATGAAGTGGGAGTAAGAACTGAAGGTTCTTCTGTGGCCTTCTGTGCATTTGAAGCCTTTAAAACTGTATGGTTCTCCTCCACATTCGGAATGCACTCCTCCTCTTTTGGATTTGGAGTAGCTCCTTCTTCCCTCGCTTGTGTTGTAGCTGAAGCTTCCACCACTTGTTGCTTGACCTTAACCTCCACCATGGGCTTGAAAATCAAGGGGATTTTATAAATCCCAAATCTAAGAGCCAAGCTCACCAAACTTCTAATCATTTCTTCTTTTCTTGGCTCTTCTTCTTGTTGCTCCCCTTGACTATATTTTTGAGTCTCTTCCCGCAACTTGGAATCAGGAAAGTAGGAGGAGTGGTGGGTGGGGTCTCCGCTATTTTTTGATTTATTTTTGGTGGAGGGGAAGGTAATGCTTTTGGCTTTTGTGGAGGAGACTTGTATTTGGAAGGGAAAAGGGCAAAGAAATTAAGATGGGATGGGAGACTAGAAGATGGAGAAGGGAATTCAACACTTGGGGCTTCAAGTGAGAAACTAGACTCATGACACTGCTGCGATGATACTGATTGAGAAATAGGAAAAGAAAAGCTATGAGGTGGTGGACTTACCCATTGACAAGGTTGTTCTAGCACCAAGCTTGTAGGCCTCTATTTCCTCGATCCACTGTGCAAGTTGAGGTAACATTTCAACCATGAAGTCAAGCTTCTCTTGCGGGATATAGTGTCTTGGAAAAGGGCCTTCCCATGGACAAGGTGCCCTGCAACCAATTTTAAATTCCTTCATTCGTGTTGTAGCCCGAGATCAAACCATGTTAGCCTCCATTCTTTGAATCTTCTCTAGCAGATCAACATTCTCCATATAGCTGTTATCATCATATGCGTACCCTTGCTCTTGATAAGCTCCATAGCCAAAATGGTTTTGACACTACTCATATGGGTAAGCATGATGGTTGTGAATCTGATCATAATGCTGATTTGGAGGAGATGAGAAATACATTGGAGGTGGACTGCACGATGTTGCTGTGAGTGTGAATTCCAAGATGGGAATGAATTCATGATTGCAAAACTTCATGAATGGCAGAAGATGAAAGAATGTGGAAGAGAAATGGGTGGAAATGGATGGAAGGAAAGTCTGCAACTCAGAGAATGGGTTGTTGACTAGATGGAGTCACCAGATGTGCTTTGCATGTGCCTCCAAAGGATGAATCTCACCAAGAACACATCAACTTGATGAAATGAAGTGGTAAGGTGCTTCAAACCTGTCCCACTAAGCATGCCAAAACTGTTGATTGTGGTCACATGGTGGCTTAAGATTTTCTATTTGATAATGAGACACCTTGGAAAGATGGGAAAAATCTAACTCCAACGTCCCACCGAGGTTGCCAAAACTGTTGATGTGAAATTTCAACACCCCTAGATGGCCTTAGATGTGAGTGGGGCATCCAATGTAATTTGCATAATATTGGGCCATCTCTCAAGTTGTTGGACTTGAGGGCTTGAGATGATACTCTAGAGAAGGTTATTCCTGCTCTTAAAATACCTACCACAATCATACTCTAATGCAGGAAAGCTAATCTAATCCTAATATAAATTTCCAAGGAGACCAGGGAGAGAGAGTGCATGAAAAAAAGCCTACACTAAAGGGTGATACACTAGAGAAGGAGGTTGCTTATCAAAAATCCAACTTCTTGAAATGAAGAGAGGTGAGCAATGGAGAAGATGGACAAGATGCATCACAGGCTAAAGATAAAGTTGACACAGAACACCACTTCAAACCCATTAAACACAACTCCCAAAACCTGTAATAGACATAAGAGATATGCACAGTATACCCTGTAATGATGAGAGGCAAGAAGAGACAATAAAATAAGCAAAGGATGGACAAAATGCATTATGAAACAATTTTATCACTCATGAATTCACACAGTACATCATTAGTGGGAAAGAGGCAAGAAAATACCATTATAAAGCAAAGAGAAGAGGCTTAAGTTCCACATTCAACCCTAGGGAAGAAGGAGAGAGGGGACATGAGAGAAAAAATGACCAACACTTAGAAAAATTCCCCTCCTTACAATATATAGGAAGAATGAGAGAGAAAGGAGAGAATAATTTGAAATCATCCCCTTTAACCACCGCAAAAGAGCATTGAATTCACCTTAGCATAGTGATAGGTGAGAAGCTTGACAACCTAAAAAATGCCTCCATGTATTTGAAATTCCTTGGTGGGTTAAGAAAGGATTCATACTTTCATTTGAATTGTACCTTCCACCGATTCTACCCTTCCAAATTACTTTGAGTTTGCAGTCTATCCATGAGATTTCAAAAACCCCCTCACATTCTTAAGATTTTTGCTGCCTTTTTTCAGTCTTGAAGTTACGATGGTCTGGACACTTGGCATCGTTCATGAGCCTTCTCATACTTTCTTTGTGATCCACCATATATTTTCCAAATTTAGTTGGGAGCAACTATGTGTAAGACCCTAGACATGTGGATGGCCAACGCATGTCTTGGGGACCTGCTTTGGATTTTACCTTTGAAGATGTTGAGCTGACATGTGGAGGCTTCCGTTGGCTCTTGGAATTTTCAGCGGCCGGTTCTGCCTTTTTGGGCTCTGATCACGTGGAGGGCCTACGCTCATTTGGGGTTTACCTTTGGCTTTTACCTTTGAAGTTGTATTGATGAGGCACATGGAGGCTTCCGCTGGACTGCTTAGACTTTTAAAATGGCCCCGGTTCTACCTTTTTGGGCTCTAGACCCACGTGGAGGGCTTGCACTTGTTTGGGGACTACCTTTTGATTTTACCTTTGAATTTCATACCAATGAGGCACGTGGAGGCTTCCACTGGCTCTTAGAATTTTCAATGGCCGATGCAACTTTCTCGGGCTCTAGACACGTGGAGGGCCTGCGCTCGTTTGGGGACCTGCCTTTGGATTTTACCTTTGAAGTTGTGCCAATGAGGCACATGGAGACTTCCACTAACTCTTCTCATGCTTAAAATTTTCAACGGCTGGTTCTACCTTTTCGAGGTCTGACCACGTTGAGAGCATGTGCTCTTTTGGGGACCCTGATTTTGGATTCTACCTTTGAAGTTGCGCCGATGAGACACGTGGAGGCTTTCGTTGGCTCTTAGAATTTTCAACGGCTGGTGTAAATTTGGGCCTCAGGATTTAGACACTGTGGAAGGCCTGTGCTTGTTTGGCTGAGACCTTTCCTTTAAGCATCTTCTTCCTTAAGCTTACCTTCTTCCACCTTTGCCAATTTTGCCATTGCCTTAATAATACCGTCTGCAACCTGAATTTTTTTAAAGTCGAATGCGAGCTCGTACAACTAAACCAACCTTCCCATGACTCCTGTGCAAGGATTTTGCTCTAATCAATTTTTCCTGAGGAGAAAAATTGGATAACAATTTGGTGACTTTCAAGATCACCTTCCTGCTAGGTGGAAAGATTAGTTTCCTTCTTTGCATCCATTGGGCATGGAGTCATGAATGATAGCCTGATATTGATCTTGTGCTTGAAACTTGAACCCGAAGCTTGCAATCTCTGATCCTGAACCTACCCAGCTTGCTTGTGCTCTCCATTTTCATAAGAACATATTGAAGATGAGATTTCTAAGAGTAGAAAATGGTCTTGACTTGGAGCCTTCACCTTCTCTAGAAATGGACTGTCTCGAAACCTAATTTTAGTTGCTCTGCATTTTCTTTCTTTTTAAATTAGCAACTGATTATATGCAAATATGAGGTTCTTGTTGTAACAAATGAAGGGTATGATGCACTGCACTGACTGAAAAGCAATACGAGCAAAAGCAATGTACAAAAGACGAAAACATACATGCCTTAAGTAAGACATGCAAGGTGTGCACGAGTACTTATTCTACTAAAAACAAAACTACCTACTCTACGCTAACCGGAATGAAATGCGAACTCAAACAAATCCTGCAATTAACAGGGAAAAGTAGCTTCCCTTTCTCAAAATAGGCAGCCATGTATGTGATTTGGAACTGAACATGGATTGTTATTATGAGTGAAAAACCGACAAGAGGCCGATCCTCCACCCAAATAACCAAGGTATCAACATCAATCAAGAAAATACCTCTTCAAGCTGATTAACATTGGACCCCTGGAGGTGTTGATGGTGACCCTTGGTGCTTTGATACTCATCCTCATGCCCTAAAGTGGGCATGGCCATGGTTTTAGATTCTCCCTTGGCTCCAATGAAGCCAAGTATCTAATTGGTCAAGGTCTGATCTGATGGATGCGCCCATTGTTATGAAATTCAACTCCAAAAATGGAGTCAACCAGCAGAACTTCTTGAAAAATGAGGCTACTTGCATACTGATTTTTTCTTTACAGTGCCTCTGTAAGAAGTTGATCCTCTGCCCTTATGACTAGTATGCAATGTGTGTCATCTTTGTTCCCTTCCTCCTTCTATGGATAACATGGAAGATTCAGATCTTCTAACCTTGGTTCCATAAGGCCGTTGTGAAATGTAGGCTACTGTAATTGAATGCTCTCCTTCGTGACAATAGGCTCGTGAGCCTGGAAGGTGGATGATAGAGGAGAAAATCATATTATCTCCTCGGGCTCCTCTCCATCAAAGAAATCCTCCAAGTCAGATAGATAATCTACCTCCTCGTTGTTCTGCTGCGTGTGTTCAAACTCCTCCATGGTGTCCTCATGATCTGCAAATTTCTCACCATGGTTCCCCTCATCCTCAAACATGAAGTTTGAAGGTTCAAACTCTTCTTTAACATTAGATCTCAAAGGATATGAAGTGGGAGGAAGAACTGAAGGCTCTTCTGCAATCTTCTCTACGTTTGAAGCCTCTGAAACTGTATGGTTCTCCTCCACAGTTGGAATGCACTGCTCCTCTTTTGGATTTGGAGTAGCTCCTTCTTCCCTTGCTTGTGTTGCAGCTGAAGCTTCCACCACTTGTGGCTTGAACTTAGACTCCCCCATGGGCTTGACCATCAAGGGTATTTTATTAATCCCGAATCTAAGAGCCAAGATCACCAAGATTATAATCATTTCTTCTTTTCTTGGCTCTTCCTCTTGTTGGTCTCCTTGACTAGATTTTTAAGTCTCTTCCCGCCCTGAAATTGGGAAAGTAGGAGGAGTGGTGGGTGGGGTCTCTGCTAGTTTTTTATTTATTTTTGGTGGAGGGGAAGGTATTACTTTTGGATCTTGTGAAGGTGACTTGGATTTGGAAGGGAAAAGGGTAGAGTAATTAATATGGGATGGGAGACTATAAGATGAAGAAGGTAATTATACACTAGGGGAAGCAAGTGAGAAATTAGACTCATGACACTAGTGCGATGATACTGATTGAGAAAGAGGAAAATAAAAGCTATGAGGTGGTGGACTTACCCATTGACAAGGTTTTCTAGAACCAAGCTCGTAGGCCTCTATTTCCTTGGTCAACTGTGCAAGTTAAGGAAAACATTTTAACCCATGAATTCAAGCTTCTCTTGTGGGCTATAGTGTCTTGGAAAAGGGCCTACCCATGGACAAGGTGCCCTGAAACCAATCCTGAATGCTTTCATCTGAGTCATAGCCCTAGATTGAACCATGTTAGCCTCCATTATTTGAATCTTCTCTATCAAATCAACATTCTCCATATAATTGTTATCATCATATCTGTACCCTTGCTCTTGATAAGCTCCATAGACAAAATGGTTTTGACACTGCTCATCATGGGTAAGCATAATGGTTCTAAATTTGATCGTAATTATGATTTGGAGGAGATGAGAAATACATTGGAGGTGTACTGCATTGGTGTTACTGCTAGTGTGAATTCCAAGATGGGAATGAAGTCATGATTGCACGACTTCATGAATGGTAGAAGATGAAATATGTGGAAAGAAGAATGGGTGGAAAATGGATGAGAAAAGGTCTGTAACTTTAGAGATTGGGTTGTTGACCAGATGGAGTCGTTAGATGTGCTTTACATGTGCCTTCAAAGGTTTAAATCTCACCAAGAACACATCAACTTGATGAAATGAAGTGGTAAGGTGCTTCAAACATGTCCCACTGAGCATGCTAAAACTGTTGATCGTGGTCACACAGTGGCTTAAGATTTGCTATTTGATAATGAGACACCTTGGAAAGATGAGAAAAATATAACTCCAGCGTCCCACCGGGCGTGCCAAAACTGTTGATGCGAAATTACAATACCCCTAGATGGCCTTAGATGTGAGTGGGGCATCCAGTGTAATCTGCATAACATTGGGCCATCTCTCAAGCTGTTGGACTTGCGGGCTTGAGATGATCCTCTAGAGAAGGCTGGTTCCTACTCCTAAACCACCTACCACAATCTACTCTAATGTACGCAAACCATCTAATCCTAATCTAACTCTCCAAGGGACTAGGGAGAGGGAGAGTGCATGAAAACAAAGCCTACATTAAAGTGGTGATACACCAGAGAAGGAGGTTGCTGATTGCAAATCCAACTACCTGAAATGGAAAGAGGTTAGAAATGGAGAAGATGCGTCACAAGCCAAAGATAAATTTCACATAGAACACCACTTCAAACCCATTAAACACAGCTCCCAAAAACTGCAATAGACATTCGAGATATGCACAATATACCCTATGTTGGCTAGATTTTCTACATTGCTGAAAACCTAGGTAGTCATGAGATAAATATCCCTCATTTACCAGTGAGGCTTGCGTGTAAGATTTGTCAATAAAATATTCTAGTATTTATATGGGGGTATTACTTTAACCATGCAGCTCATGAACCATAGTGGTATAGTTTTGCAGCAAGTAAGCAGTTGTTAAAGAAAGTAAATATCTAATGAAGAAGGAAATAATATAAACACATGAAAGAAAGAGGGAATATGTACAACCCCAATCAAGAGATTACAGAGTTGATTGCATGCACATAAATAGAACCAATAGATATTAACACTCAGAATTATAAACAAAGGAAGCTTTCAGATCTAGATCTAAAATAACACAAAGTTTATAAGTAGATCTAAGACAAAAAGCTAGAAACAAAATGCACCATGACACAAATTTCTTTGGAAATTTTGCTCCTTTTCTATTCCTTTGCTTCAAATAGCTATCATGGGCTTTAACACAAAGTCTGGAACACAAGAATGCTGCTTACTATTTTTGATCTTTTAACTTGTAGGTTCTTCCTCTACTTATAGCATGTAGAAGGGAAATTACAAAATAGGAAGCTTTTAGTTGAACTGGCACATGTGGAAGTCGGAAAGGAAACAAATGGCAATATCCCTCCTGGAATTCCTCTTTACATGACATGCATGACTTGCAACTGAAGATAAAACCTTCTATTTTGCATGTCTAACACCTATTTCTAAGTAGTTGAATTCTTCAAGTAATGAATTTTAAACTAATCACTTAAGTTTTAGAATTTAATTGATCATTCAATTACTTTGTCAGAGGAAATAAGAGAAAGAAGAAGAAAGAGGAAAGCTACAATCTTGTCCTTTTTCATATTTTGCATGCAGTTGATTCTTTTGCCTTTGATTCTCACCAAACTGGATATGGAAGCAGTTGGATTTAGAAACAAGTGACTATGATTTGCTTGTAGGTATTACCTTTGACATGTCTTCCCTCTTATCCTCAGAAGCTCTTACAGTTCTTCTCCAGTACATGCATCAGTGCAATGTTTGCAGTAAATAACTCATCATTTTTATTTTTAATTGCATATGAGCAATTAAAAATTCTGGAAAGCACTCCGGGTGAATGCAAAGTCAATGAAGGCTTCAACTGGAAGATTGGGAGAACATGCACAAGGTCATGGAAGGAATTCTCCATGCACTGACTTTGTCACGAGATGCATTCGAAACAAGAGGATGAAGCCTTTGCAATTATGGATCTAGATCTGGATCTAAATCTGGATCTGGATCTGGATCTGGATCTATGCATGATTCTGCTGATCTTTCTCATTCATTCCGATTTGCCATGGCTGGAGTGATCTTTTTCTCAACAATTCTTTTTCTTTTTATGCAGTCGAAATTCTTTACAACCGGTGTAGATCTGGAGATTTCTTCACATTCGGAGGGATATGTTCAATGTATTGGAAATTGATTTAAGCTCCCTTTCTCTTATAAAAGCACCTGTAATGAATTTCTGCAATTTATTCAGACAAATATGGCAACCGGAACATGAACACTTGATTTTAATTATAAAAATCTGCATATATCAAGCCTGCTACCCCAAAATTTGATGTTTTGTTTGCGAGAAAAGTAAACATGAATTTTTTCAGCTTCACCTGAGCACCTGTACCACTATGCAGACAATTAATCAGACTTAATTCAAGCTTCTTCAAATCTAGGCGCCAAACTTTGAATCCTTCTAGCAGTAAAAAACACCTTCTTTTGTGCAAAATTCCTCCTTAATTGGGTGCCAAAATTGCATGGGCTGCACTTCCTTGTTGAAGAATTAATTAATTCATCATTATGGCAACCAATTCTTATATAAACTTCACCATTCTATAATTAATAATTGTCTCTCCTATTCCTAGAAATTATTTAATTAATTAACAGGCTTTTCTCTTCAATTTGTGTGCTTATTTTGTGCATGCTCATGGCTGCCATTAAATAAATTAAATTTATTTAATTTTAGCTTTCTACTTCTAGTCCACATTGACTTCACAGTGTGCTTTGACCTTATGCACCAAAAATAGGAATTAATTCCATTAATTAATACTTTTAAAAGTATTATTTCTCCTCAATATGGGTCACACTTTTTTGCATGAGAGGGGGCTGCATTAAATAAATTAAATTTATTAAATTTTAGAATTCTATTTCCAATCTTCTTTATCCTTTCATCATACGTTGACTTTTCCTCATGCTTGGGCACTAAAATTGGGTGAATAAATATTAATAAATATTATTAAATGCATTATTATTCACCTAAGGTGGGTCACACTTTTTGGCAAGGGTGAATTCTATTTTTAAAAGTCAATTTCTAATGGGATTATTCACCTTGCACCGCAGCTCCAAAAATCCCATCATCCATTTAAGCTGTTTGACTTTCATAATCAGATTTTTTACCCTACAAGGTAGGTAAAAAATTCCCATCAATGCCTTAAGTGATTTTCTTTTATTTCACAATGGGAATTTTCACCCTGCAAGGCAGGTAAGAAATTCCCGCCTGCCTGTTGCCTCTAATAATCCCATCATGACTTAAGTGGCTTTGCCCCCATGGTAAAAAGTACTCGGCTAGGAAGGTGAAAAATTCCCATCTGCCTGCTACTACCAAAAATCCCACTGTAGCTTAAAACCTTCTTTTCCCAAAAATGTGACATGCCTAGAAGAAGCTTTTTCGTACATGACTTAGTCTTTTCAGAGAGAACTAGACCTCCTGTGGTAAATTCCTTCTAACATAACATCCATAGATGATCTCCAGATACTCCAGGTAAGAAATCAGACTAAACCGATAAAGGAATTGACCTAGAGAAATTTCACAGAAAACAAAACGGGAAATCACCAAAAACACAAAACGTTGCCAAAAGTCACAGATAAAGCCCAAGATTCATTCCTGGTTAAAACCCTACTGGTATATGGGAATATTGACATGTAAGACCATAACAGGGTTAAACCAGAGCACAATTTTCCTCAAACGGGGCTTAGAATAATTAAATAAAAATTTCTCGCAGGAAAACACAAGCGACAGAATATAACGATTTTGGGCATCTGGGTATTTGGCGAAATTGGCTAATATGACTCTCTGGGAATATATTGACACAATACATACACTTTCTAGCAATAAAAACACAAAAATACCCGTTATTTTAAAAGAACAAAAATTTTAAACATGGGGTAATCTCAGATTTCAGGGTAAAATATGGAGACACCACCTTGCAATGATGAGAGGTAAGAAGAGAATAAAATAAACAAAGGATGGACAAAATGCATCACAAAACATATTTTATCGCTCCATGAGTTCACATAGTACATAATCAGTGGGAAAGAGGCGAGAAAATTCCATTACAAAGCAAAGAGAGGAGGCTTAAGCTCCACATTCAACCCTAGGGAAGATGGAGAGAGGGGGTAGGAGATAAAAAATGATCAACAATTAGAAAAATGCCCCTCCTTAAAATATATAGGAAGAATGAGAGAGAAAGGAGAGAAGAATTCAAATCATGCTTCAACCACCCCGAAAGAGCATTGAATTCACCTCATCATGGTGGTAGGTGAGAAGCCTAACAACCTAAAAAATGGTGGACTGCATTTAAAATTCTTGGTGGGATTTATGATTCATCTTTCATTTGAATTGACCTTCCACAAAAATTTTCCAAACTACTTTGGGTTTGGAGTCTATCCATGCAAGATCTGTTATGTTTGTGGAGCCTATTTTCATGTTAGAGTGTGGTACACCTTCTATGTGTTACACTCGGATATTTTTACGGCGGTCCCACTCGCCGGTGAGCGGGTCAAGGGGGTTCGGGGGTGAAGCCCCCGAAGAAAATTTTCATGGGTGGTTTATTAACCCATGGGTAATGGGTAACCATTATGGGTTGTTTTTGGGCCCATGGTTTTTCGGTACCCATTGTTTTAATACCCACGGTTTTTTGCCCATTGTTTTGATACACACGGGCTTTGCCCATGGTTTTGATACCCACGGTGTTGTATCAAACTGCTTAAGCAATTGTCTATTTATATGGTCTTATGTATATGATACATATATAAGCAAATGTATTGCAGATGTGCTTTGAATTCAAATGTAAATTATGTAGAGTTTGCTGAGCATAACTCCAAATGAATCTGGGTATTGTATTGAGAGAGTGGAGGCTTGTAATAAAATCTAAGCAAGTGATTCTTGGTGGACGTAGCCCAAAATGGGTGAACCACGTTAAATCTTGTCTCTCTATGATGTGTTATTTATTTTGCACTTTTATTTGAGATCTATAATATTTTCTGCATATTAGTTTTTACTATTGCGATTGGAAATCCCTACATTCTTAAGGGATTACTCTACATATTTTATCTTTTATTTCCTAACAAGATCCATGTGGAAATCCCTTCACATTCTTAAAATTTTTGCTGTCTTTTTTCACTCTTGAAGTTACGACTGTTGGACACTTGGCATTTTCCACAAGCATGCTTTGTTTTCTTTGTTTTTCTGCCTTTTCTTCCTATACTTTTTTAGGAGCAACTATGTTGGAGCCTAGACACGTGGAGGGCCAATGCACGCTTGGGAACCTACCTTTGATTTTACCTTTGAAGATGCGCTGAGCTGACACGTGGAGGATTCTATTAGCTCTTAGACTTTCCAATTTTGCATTGCCTTGACGATCCCGTTTGCAACATGAATTTTGAAAGCGAATGCAAGCTTGCAAAACTGAACCACCTTCCCAAGGCTCCTGTGCAAGGACTTGCTTGATCAATTTTTCCTCTAGGGAAAAATTGGATAACACATTCTTCTAACGAGCATTTGAATACTATTTGAATTAAGAGCATAGATTGTGATGTGGTAACACAGAGCACTTGTCTTACGATTCTAGAACCTCTTTTTCATACCCCTTAGGATAGTCAGTATGATCTTTTAGAACAAATTGAGAAGACTACTGCTAAGATATCGATATTACATCTTCTCAAGATATAAAATTTAGATAAAGACATCCTTTACAAAAAATTTAGGGGTCAAGAGTGTCAACGGATATAGATCCTTACCACCTTCAAGATGTGGTGGAAAATCTCACACCAAGAGAACACATAGACTTTAGTTATAATGAGATCCGAAACAAAGATCAAACACATAACTAACATCTTTACATCGAAGTATTTGTCACCCAAAGAAAGATAAAAATGGTGCTTGTGGACAACGAGTCTAGGTTGAACATATGTACATTGAGGATAATCAAATAGTTGGGATGAACAAAAGTAGATTTAGAATCCCACATCATCATAATCACAACATATGACAATGCGGGGCATGAATCGGCTGACACCATAACATTGCCGATGGAAGTAGGATCTACCTATCATAACACCAATTTCCATGTCCTAGAATTAGAGCTTCCATATAACATGCTTCTGGGCTACCCATAGATTCATGCCATGCAGGCCATACCATCATCCTTCCATCAGTGCATTAAACTGAATCATAAGGGACACACCATCAAAATTTAATGAGATTTGGAACCCTTTGCTCACTGAGAGCTTTTCACGCAATGGTGCTTATGAATGTCCCTTTTATGAAATTGCTATACCACTTCAATATGAAGCTCTCACCTCATGTGTGGATTTAGACACAATGCATTCTTATGAAAACTATGCTTCTACGTCTATTTATCCCTTTGCTTCATGGGAGATGAAGGTTCTTACATATGGCTATGGAGAGTATGATATCGAACAAGCCCTCTTGGTTTAAAATCTATCCTTGTCACCCAAGACAAGAGGAAAGCCCAACTATAGATGTAAATGACCTAGAAACGAGCAACCTATTGGGAAGTTCCTACCTGGTGGCATATTAGTAGAAGAAAAACTGTTAGACCCTCCCACCATTCAGGTCCTCGAAGGCACTATATCTTCCTACTATCAAACTCTAGAGTACGCCAAATCTAGCAGAATGATATACTCCATGGGCTATAAAGGACATGGGTGTAGTGTAAATAAACAAGGTATAAGAGAGCCTATTCCAACTCCACACTTTAAAACAAAAATATACAACGTCGACATTAGACATTATGGATCTCACCCCTCGGAGCGAGATACTACCTCTTTTGAATGTGAGGATATCTCTTTTCATTCAAATAACGACACAAATTCCTGTCATAGCCAATACAAGGATCTTTCCTTAATGAACCTATTCCTAGATACAACTATTTTTATCATGATCCCTGCTAAACCCAAAGTTGACCTTGTTTCTCCTACTCTCATTGATTAGGCCTAAAAACTTCATGTGCCTATAAAAATATTTGAAAATGATGAGGCGATTTCAGAATTCATGGGTATTTGTGACAACATTCCTATCGAGGACCATAAAAAAGGCTTCTACATTGACCTTGATACCTGTGTGTAATTCAGGGAGGAGGTTGAGTTACGTGGTTAACAAAATTTAAGAAAAAGAGATGGAAAATGTTCCCCCAAAGATCCTTGGCAAATACAAAAGTCCAAGTCACATAGTGAAAACCTCTTTAAGGCGCTGGTTGAAAAATAAATAAAAAAATCTATGGACATAAAAAGTGATTACACCAAGGGTGAAAATCTCATTGAGACGCCATTGGAAGAAGATCTCAACCTCCCTCCCAATCCCATGTGCATGGAGGATACATCCAAGATGTTAGTAGAAGAAACCATTGATGTCAACATTAGCACATAAGAGCAACCTAAAATAATTAAGCTGGGAGCTTCGCTTTCAATGCAAGAAAAAAATACTTTTTTAATGCTTCTTAGACATATTCTCTTGGTCCTATGCTGATATGCTGGGCCTGGATCCATATTTGGTAGTGCATAACCTTGTTGTGCATGCAAACAAAAAAACTATCAAACAAAAGCTTAGAAAAATGCATTTGCGGGTGGCCCTTCCTCTCAAAAAGAGATTGAAAACTTTTAGTAGCTGGATTTATTAGAACAATAAATTATTCAGAATGGATATCCAATATAGTCCTAGCATAGAAAAATCCCGTAGGAATCAAAATCTGTACCAAATTTAGAGACATCAACAAGGCATGTCCAAAACATGACTTCCCTCTTCCTAACATCAACGTGATTATTGATTCAACCGTTGGATATGAAATGCTATCTATCATGGATGGATTTTTTGGCTATAATCATATTAAGATCAAGGAGGAGGACCAACATAAGACTACCTTCACAAGCCCTTGGGGGACTTTCTACTATTAGGTGATGCATTTAGGCCTTAAAAATTCTGGCACAACATATCAACGGGAAATGAAAGTGATATTCCATGACATGCTCAATGAAATCATGGAGGATTATGTGGGTGATATATTGGGTAAATCAAGGATGAGAGAAGAACACCCTAAGGTCTTAAGATGCATATTTAAAAATCTCAAAGACTATAAAGTCAGGTTGAATCCAAAGAAATGTGTCTTCGGGGTATTATCAGGTAAACTATTGGGCTTCATTGTAACCAGAAGAGGAATTGAGGTTGATCCTGATAAGGTAACTACAATTACTGAAATTCCTCCTCCCAAAAACCTCAAGTAGCTACGTAACTTGCAGGGAAAAATCCAAGCCATTGACCACTTTATATCATAGCTTGCTGACAAATTCCATCCTTTCACTCATCTTTTAAAAAAAGATGTTGACTGATTTTGGGGACCTGAAAAACAACAAGCCTTTACCGTGCTCAAGAAATATTTGGCCAATCCTCTGGTCCTCATTCCACCAACCCCAAGAGAACCACTATTTCTATACATATTCGTGACCCAATTTGCTATTGGTACCCTGCTCACCAATACGATCTTAGTAAAAAAGGGGAAGCGATGTGTTATCTCAGCCGTAATCTGCTTGCTTATGAGCTCAACTACACTCAAATTGAAAAATATTACTTGGCTGTAATTTTTACCTTTAAAAAGCTTCGCCATTACCTATTGGAAAATAAAACCAAGATAATGTATAAATTTGACCCTCTGAAATATCTGTTGTCAAGGCCAACACTTATTGGTAGGATGGCTAATTGGATCATCCTACTTAGTGAGTTTGATATTGAATATGTGCATCAGAAGTCAATTAAGGGGAAAGTGCTTGTAGACCAACTAGCTGAGGTACCTTTACCTAGAATAGATCCAGTGTGCCTAGATCTGCTAGATGAATCATTAATTTATATCAAATACTATTTCATGTGGCAAGTACACTTTGATGGATCATTCACCTTCTACGGTTTAGAAGCAGGAGTAGTACTTGTCACTCCTTCCGAGGACTTTATAGCTTAGGATTTCCACCTCAAATTTCCATGTATGAACAATATAGTAGAATATGAAGCGCTCATTGCTAGGATGAAGATAATTATTAAATGGAACATCCAATAACTTAAGGTCATTAGAGACTCGCAGTTGATCATCAAATAGGTCAACAATGAATATAAGGTCAAAGATGAGAATCTCATCCCATATAAGAAGTTAGTAGAGAATCTCAAAGAATATTTTGTGTGTATAAATTTTGAGTAGAGCCCAAGATCAAAAAATCACTCCACAGATGCTATGACTAAGGTGGGATCCTTACTACAAATTCCACTAGAAAATAATGACATGCCATTCTTTGTTGAAAACTTGCGACAACCTGTATATGACATTCCAGAATCATGCATGGCATGTGAATTTGTTGGTATTTTATCCCCTGGTATGATCCTATATTTAACTACCTAAAAGACAGTACATTTCCCCCAAATATAACCCACTTTGAAAAAACAAACCTTATCCAAAATATATCTCGCTACACCCTCTATCGTCATGGCTATGATGAGAATTTGTTACGTTGTCTATATGTAGCGAAGTCAATCCAAGCAATCATGGAATTACACGAAGGTGCTTGTAGAGCCCATACCAATGGAATGATGGTCTTGACAAAGAAATTATTGAGAGTAGGATACTATTGGCCTACCATGGAAACCAATTGCTGCAAGTATGTCAAGAAGTGTGCATTGTACCAGAAACATGGGAATTTTATTCATGTGCCGACATAACCTTTGCAACCAATAATAGCACCATGGCCGTTCTCTAAGTGGGGACTAGATATTGTAGGGAAGCTGACCCCTACCTCCTCAGATGGCCATACCCATATCATAACTGCCACTTAATACTTCAGAAAATGGGTGGAAGTTGTTCCTCTCACGTATGTTACTGGGGCATAGATCTCAAAATTCATCATGAATCATCTCATCTGCCATTATGGCATCCCTTTCACCATTGTAGTTGATAATGGTAAGCCCTTCAAGAAAAATACTGTGAAATCTCTATGCCAACACTTTCAAATACACATAAAGTGGTCTAATCCTTATTACCCTCAAGGTAATGGACAAGCAAAGGCCACCAACAAAGTCCTTTTGCAAATTATGGAAAATATGGTAAGTAAGACTGGTCGTAATTGGCATTTGTAGACCTATCTTTCCCTCTAGGATTATAGAACTTCCATTCATACTCCTACTAGTGCAACACCCTACTTAGTTTTTAGCATTGAGTCCATCATCCCCTGGAAATTGAGATTCCCTGCTTGAGAATATCTCTTAGAGACTATCTAGACAAAGATGAAGACTACCATGTGGCTAGATTGGAAGAGCTTGAACTGTTGGATGAAAGATGCCTCCATGCACTTAATCACTTAAAAGTGTATTAGAATCGGGTGTCTCGGGGCTACAACAAGTGAATCATACCTCATAAGTTTAAGGTTGGGGATATCGTCTTGAAGGAAAATCAGTTCAACATGGTGAAAGAAAGAGAAAATAAGGGAGAGTTTGAACCTAATTGGTTGGGACCTTATGTGATAGTGGTAACATATGGATCATGAGCATACAAACTTTCCTATCCTAACAGAGGTGAGATGCACAAACCTATGAATGAAATACACCTCAAACGGTTCTATGCTTAAACATGGAGCAAAAACAAATAACAACAAAAATATAAAAAATAAGAAAATCAAGAAAAACTAAAGAGAAAACAAGTCGTCCAAGTGTGAAAACCACACAATTTTGGAATTTTGGATAGGTCCCTTGGTGAAAATTGGTTTTCGTCACCTTGGGAAAATTCATTGTTCACAAGCATCTCACATCTAGGGTGTACATTTGATTTTCCTAGAGCTAGTTTTTCACCTACATTTGAGATTCCTTTTGAGCCCATCCTTTCGAAGCCTTGATCCGGTTGATCCTCTTGTAAATCTATGAAGATATTTCCTTTGTACATTCCCATCTAACACTGGGGGCATCTTCACATATTCATTTTCCTGCACATATGCATGGCATCTGCCCTTGTACATTCCCATCTGGGGGCATCCATGTTGAGGGCATCCACGTTTCTCTCTTTTTTTTTTGTATATAACTTTGGAAAAATAGCTTCAAACTTGCTTTCTTGTAAATTTTTGTATAGTGTGTTGCTTAACATACTTCTTAGATCAAATTCTTTTTTATTAGATTCATTCTTTCTTGTTCTAGAAACATCCAGATATGTTTAGAAAATTCCAGAAACATTCAAATATGGTTAGATAATCCCAAAACATTAGAAAAACATCTCGTAGAAAATATAAAAACAATAGACTACTGTATGTACCCAAAATTATATGTACTGTACAGTCAAAAATTGGTTATAGAAACCCAATGATGATTAAGATCTCTTTTCAAGGTGTTCGGAATCTAGAAAGCTCGTTGAGTGTACATTTGCATCCCAAAACGCCTTGTCCAGCCTCTACATGTTTTATCCTAACCTTTTCTCTCTTTTCCTTGTTTTTTTGTCATTAGTTACAGGACCGCCTCCCTACCAGGGCAGCGGTCCTATAACCGTCGCCCAGCCAAGGTAGTGGTCCTGTAACAATAAAACGTATCGAGAACCATCCCACAAAACATAGTAGTGTTTTTCTTACTTGTTTGTTTGTGCGTTTCTTGTTTTGTTTTCTTGATTGTAGCATGTTTGCATAGTGTTTGGTCTTGGTTCTTTGGTCTAGCATAGTGTTCATTCTTGAGCATACTTCTTAGATTGGTGTATTATTTTCTTGATTAGATTCATTCTTGCTTGTTTATATTCGGCGTGTTTTGCATGCTTATATATGTTTGTACATAGTGCCTTCTCTTGATGATGTTGCTATACTCCTACTCTTTCTAGATTCATGTGAACACGCAAGAATGAAGAGATCACTCTGAGGGGACAAGCTACAAAAAAATTGGATTTGTCTCTGCTCAGTAAACTCCAGGTTTAAATTCAAATGTATGTATCAAATAGAGTAGCGAATCTTTTGTTTGTCAGTTGTTTGTTACTTGTACATTGTTTATTATCATGTCATTATATATATCATCACATCTAACATCATATTTTGTTTGTGTGTTTCTTGTTTTATTTTCTTATTTGTTTGTACATTTTCATAGTGTGTTACTTGACATACTTCTTAGCTTGGTCTATTATTTTCTTGATTAGATTCATTCTTGCTTGTTTATATCCAGTATGTTTTGCATGCTTGTTTATATCTAGTAATCGAGGAACACTCAAGAACCTATCTTTGGAACTCTTACTATATACATGCTATATCTGGCAGTTGCTATAGTAGCTCACAGCTGATATATCCACCTGTAGCTGATCTCAATCTAAGCTACAATCATCATGTACATAATTGTCTCAACATGATGCTAAGCTACTAGAAATCCTACCATGATCACCAATGGGGAAATGATGGACTACCTCTATGTCCCCCCTCCGAACCAGTATCAAAAAATTAAAAAATGTGGACAATCATAAGTATCTCATAAAAAAATTCAATATCATCTAATGCTATCTCATAAATGAAACACATGTGATACAATCATACACCATAATAATGGTCTATCAAATGCATGTAAATATGTCAAAGGGCATCAATGGTATCCGTATACACTGTCTCTATACATCTGTGTATGAGATACAACTTGTATGCCATCATAGGCATGGATAAAAAACTATGCCTTCATATCTAGGTAAAAAAAATACATATACGGTCATTGTGTAAAAATGTAATCTTATATCTGAGGATGTACATAAAAATGCATCATCTATCCTGTATATCCATCAATAACTGTTGAGTCTCGTAGCTCTCATGAGCTCTACCCCCAGGCTACCTTTGTAGCTATTGTCGCAACACCTACTGAAATCTATAGGCACCTTGTAGGATATTGATCTCCTTAGGAGCACTGTGATATACCACATGTGAGATATGTCTCCCAGAAATATGACTATAATCTGGTACCCCTCTGATCCTACTGGCATGGCTATTCATGATATAAATCTTGTAGTAGGTGACATCACCAGTGATCAAAGCACATGTCAAAAACTAGATCTAGGACTCCTACGAGATGGTGACCTACCACATGAAGCGCATCGCGATCTACCCTGAACTCGACCTAACTCCAATGTCAGTCAGATGTCTCTCCGCCTATAGCTAATCTCTATCAACTATAACTAATTGGCTACTACAACAGAAAGGTCTAAATACTACAACACTCCAAATACCTGTTGAGCATCCTGATGCCACTCTATAAACCTCTCTAGGGGCATCCCCCACCTGTATAACTATGTAACGGCATCCCCCATATATCTCATACCTCCATATCTCCTACATCTCCCTATACATCTCCACCTCCTCGATCCCACCCATCCGTGAGTGGACTGTGTGGTAGACTAGTTTTGACTCATGGTGGTGATAACCAACGGCACATATGGTGTCCATATATATGAGTATTTGGCACCACAATTTTCTATACCACAAGGACCAATCAGATGTACTGGGATCCTGTATAAATGATGTAATGGTATCTTATCCCCAACATTGCTACACGTTGGGTTAATCATATCCATTGCATCTAGTCTGGTGTCATGGACCCAATGGACATCCTGGACCTGTCCCTAGTCTTGGACACCATGTTGTAGTAATTGCTGAGCTTAACCCTATGAGATCTACCTTTAACCCCTATGCAGTTGCTGCGAGATAGTTGAAGATCAAATGGCCTACTTGTATAACTGAATTTCCAACCCTTCCTGGAGCATTGTGATGTCCAAGAGTGATAGTTCGTTGTCTCCCCTAGATACTGCATAATGTGTCGTAATGGTCCCCATGGCTGGGGATACCATCTACCTTAAAATCTATCTCTATAGAATATGCCACACGTTCTAATGTGAGGGCTCATGTCAAATGTATCTCTAGAGTGGCAGGACTGACTACCATTGTGCCATCATCATCTAAGGCTATTACCCTGAAGGCTGTGATCCAAAGTAATCTATCATCTGCCACGTAATCCAGTCAAATCTAGAGTCATCTCTGTAGATATAATCTCAGGCCACCAATCAAAAATTTCTCCACTGCTGCTACATCTAAGCTGTAACATCCTGAGGCCACTTATAGGCTCTATAAGGTTTTGCGGCGAAGGTGATTTTTATGCACAACTGCACAACATCAATTTTCACATTGATTTTTAATCTGGGATCTCCAATGTGACCCCGATGCGTCATCACCAATCTGACACCCATCCCATCATTGAGGGCTCATATGAAGCTTGAACTCAAAATAATCCTCAGGGATGCTACATGCAACAATGGTCCTTGTTGACATGTGTACAACAATGGTAGTTGGCACGTGATGAGGTTCGTCTAACCACGGTACGTAATTAGATGACATATCAACCAATATAAATGTGCTATAAACACTGTCTCTAGTAGTATCTCTCGCGCATGCAAATCAATCTTTGTGAATCACATCCAATCACTCTCAATGGAAATGAGGTACCCGTCTTATTAGGAAGAAAACTTTTGCTGATAAGAGCAAAAAAGTATACATATACACGAGATAGCTGAAGATCATCAGAGTACCTATATACTTGAACTTCCATACCCTTCTGGGGTATGGCTGGGAGGAAAAACATCTCAACAAAATACTGTGTAATGTGGGTGCCATCCCCATCATACTCTATAAGTTGGCCCAAGATCAGAACTCTAAGAATATGCCACAAGTCCTCTAATGTGATGGTCATCTCGCTACTAATGAAGCAAAAGCACTAAATCTCACTTTTATATCTCAGCTAAGGAATATGATCTAAAGTAATTTGTGGCATCTACACCACGCATGAATAGTTGAGTCACATCTAGGGTCATCTCCAGGTAGATTTACTCATACCGAGTAAAGGTTTCCTGGAAAGAGTGCAACCTCGCATGCCACTTACGTATCTCCAAGATAAGTAGGTTGATCTACAAGATCATGAAAAACACTTATTAACATCATTTATTATAACACATAACATCTAATTTTATTTCTATTCATCTATATGTTCTTCTAAAAATCCTCCTAAATTCTTCTAAGGTTGCATAAAACTTACCTTTTCATGTCGGCGCTTACTTTTAAGCACTAATGCACACCCTTAGTAATGCTTGTGTGCCATAGCACATGAACTCCCCTTTTCTACCCACTAGTGCACATATGATCACCATACACTGTGTGCCACCTACTAACACCACGTGCCCATTTGAAACATACCTATCCACTGTCCCTACCCTCACATATATGTGTTCCTTTTCATGTATACACATACCCCAAGTGCACATGTGAGGCCCTTCCACACATGCGTGCACCCTAGACAAACGGTTGTGCGCCCTAAAGGCTGCGCATTCGTTGTCGCATCAATTTCTAACTAGTACTAAATGCATTAAATGAGGTCGAAATGAAAAGTTTTTATTTCACATACCCGAAGTCCATCGCTAGGATGCCACATGTACTCTCGAATGAGGTCCATGTGTTGTGTGCGGTCCTGAACTTGAGCCATCTCTCTTGCACGTTAGAGAAAATTCAATAGAACAAACTGAAAGAGTTTGGTAATAATAATGAGCCACAATGATTTACCCCCATGGCTTGGTATATATAAGATGTTTTGACCCCCCTGGTGATTTTCACTTGTCATGATGGTCAAGGGAGGTAATATGATCACTGTGTTGCCTTCTGCTTTCTTCTACCACTTTTTGTGATGATTATTTTTATTAAATAATCATTTTCACTCGTTTTTGCTACGCTGGGGCATTGTTTTTCCTACCTAGCACCCCTTTCTTCTCCTTGGGGCATATTTCTTGTTTCCAGGTGATCTTTTCTCCTATAATTCTTCTAAAAAATAAAAAATCTATAAAAATTTGCAAAAAACAAAAAATCCTAAAAAATTTGTAAAAAATTAGAAAATTTTTTAAAATAAAAAAATAGTAAAATTAAAAAAAAAATTGTTAAAATCATTTTTTGGTAAATGACATGCACATAACTGAAATCTATGTCAAATGCATTGTACTCAAACATCAAAAATTATCCTACAAAAAATATTTCTTTGAATCTCGTATGTTCTTGTGCACGTCGCAGATCATTTAGATCTACTCTCTATCAACAAAATATGGTTTCTCACTATCTCTGTCTTTCTTTACACGAACACGTTGCTTGAGGTAGTTTCTCTAGGGAACGATTGCTTTTCCATTAGACTTCTATGTCCTTCAATTATTAACCTCTCATGTATCCTTTCTTGGGGTGCCATACTTAACCCTTTTTGTTAGTTCACAGGTTGGAATCAAAGCTTGATAACAAAAACATTTGTGCAATTGTCTTGAATGTTGTTTGTTTGAGTATGTGTGCTTCTACTTGTTTCCTTTTTAGGTTAGCTTGTTTACTTTCTTGTATTACATTGCATTCTGTATGTTGCATTGAGTTAGCAGTTTTAGCAATGAATTTTTTTTGTATTATAGCTTTTCATGTTATTATACATTTTTCTTGTATGCGTATATTTAATAAGGAGCTGATGACATAGATCACATGCAATATGATGAAATAAAGTTGTTTTTCCATCAGCTGGATGAAAGCTATTTCCATCCCCTTCATCTTCATTTTTATTCCATATCATTCTCTTCTATCAACACTATTCCTCCAACTCACTTGGCGTGAAATAGGGATCACCTTTTATCCCTCCTTTTCCCTCCTTATTCATCTATCCATTTCCTTCATCTTTTCGATGGTCAATCAACCTTTTTCATCACCCCATCGACACTCGAGGGGGCATCCTTCACTCTACTAATTTTTACTTCTATCCCTTCAAAATTCACTTATCTGTACTTGTCTACTATCTTTGAAGTGGCATCGCTTACGCCACCCCAAAGAGGGGCAAATGTAGACACCTAGAATTTAGTCAAGCAATTTTAATACTTAAATTGCACTAACTATCCTCTTTCCCGTAAATTAACGACACTTCGTCAATAAACCACCATTGTCCCTCTATCATCATTAATTAATTACATTTCACTAATTAATCAGCCCTCCTATCATTTAGGATGCCGATTAACAACCTTTCGTTAATTAACATTCGCTTCTACCTAGGTTAATTAATTATTCTTAATTAATTACTACCACTAATCTAAATCAATAAATCACCATTTATTGAACCAATTTCCTCTCTTAAATCTCCCTCAATCATACTAATTTCTTCTAATAAGCCTCTATAGATCATACCCCTTTTATTAATTAATCACCTTTGATTAATTAAACCCCCTTTCAACTCCCACAAAGTGCACATACTTTATTAAACATACATGGCCTTTGTATTTCCTCTTTGGGGTTTATCCCACATTCATCAATTTGCTAACCTTTCTTGAACAAGAAAGCTATATAAGAAACCCTCCTCCTTACCTTTCTTCTTACACCTTATTTTCCCTAGAGTTTAAACTATAGTCATTTTGATCTTGAAGCCATTCTCCATTGAAGGAAATAGCTTCTCCATCTTGCATCCATTCTCTCAAATTGAAGAGCATGGGAAGATCCAAAAATGGCCTTGTAGCCATTTATTGGTGAGATTCCATCTTCAAATCTTGAGGAAACCACTCCATTTTGATTGCTAAAGTGATATAAATAGGTTCATTTGTTAGTTAGTAATCTAGAGAGTAAGAAATAACTTAACATTTAATTTGAGATTGTTCATGCATTGAAGAAGTTATTTCTCATAAGATCTTATCTTGATGGTTCTATAGTAGGTTTGATTGTTTCTTTGAAGCTACTAGGTGTTAGATTCTTTAGAGTAGCATGAAAAATTTACATATGAGCACATATTCATGCAGAGTTAACAAGGGAAACAATTAATTGGTAGGAGATGACTTCAGGTACGGTTAAGAACTTTGAATATTTTTCTACTAAATCTTTAGTGAATGAATCATTATAGATTATGAAACACCTTACTTTGGGATATAGCACAAAGGCTGAGGAACTCATGTTAGATATAATTTGGAGAGTTATATTTAGAGGCGAGCTTCGAGGAAGAAGAGACAGATGAGGAACAATTTGGGTGTGCCTAGCTCGAAAAAGAGAAGGGTAAGATGGTTTATATGATTGACAACGATGAAGTAGAGAATTTGGATGTTGATCACACTGTAGGTACGTGCAAGGTCTTAGATAGTACTGATGAGAAGGTGCACACTTATCATGAGCCTATGAAAACAAAAAAGGTCAACATTGGGACAGTTGTAGGGCCTAAAGAGACCATTATTGGTGACTATTGGTCTGAACAAGAGGTGGAAAAGATTATTGAGCTGTTGCATGGCTTCTAGGACTTATCTCCATGATGCTATCATGAGTTAAAAGGAGTGCATAACTCTTTGGGTGAAACGAGGATAAAATTAATGTAAGGTGCATGCTTGGTTAGGAAGAGGCCTTACAGGATGAATCCTAATCTGTGCATCAAGGAAAAGGAAGATATTGATAAGATTGTGAAATATGGAATCATTGAGACCATTCAAGAGTCAGAGTGGGTTAGCCCCATGGTGATAAGCATTAAGAAATATGGTAGGATAATGATCTGTGTGGAATACAAAGAGTTGAATGCTTCTTGTGTAATAGACCCTTTTCCCACATATTTTACTGAGGAAATCTTGGAGGGCATTGCAGGGCACAAAATATATTCTTTCACTGATGGTTTTTGTAGATATCATCAAGTGTGCATAATAAAGGAAGATTAGGAAAAGATAAATTTTAACAATGAATAGGGAAGTTTTGCATACACGGTTATGCCTTTTGGGTTAAAGAATTCACTTGTAATATTTTTGTGCATTGTTGTACAAACATTTGAGGAATTTATTCATAATTTTTTACAAGTCTACTTGGATGATTGGACCGCATATGGGAGGGTAAAAGATCACTGTGACAATCAAAGACTTATGTTCGAGAGGTGCCGACAATTGAGCATCTCTGTTAACATTAATAAGTGTGTCTTTGCAACACACTTTGGGACTTTTTTGGGACACATTATATGCAAGGAAGGTTTATTGGTAGATCATGCTAAGGTTGTTGTTATTTTGGGCTTAGAGGAGTGTACCAATCAGAGTGAGGTGAGTGGGTTTTTACAAAAAATAGGCTATTACAAGAAGTTCATTAAGGAATATGCTAAGATTTCCATGCCCTTGGAAGAATTATTGAAAATTAAAGGAAAGTTCCATTGGGATGAGGTGCAACAACTAGAATTTGAGACATTAAAGGAAAAACTTAATTTTGTGCCCATTATGCACTTTCCTTCTTGGGAAAACCATTTCATGTACATGTTGATACCTCTAGTATGGCCATTGGCACAATGTTAGCACAACCTGGTGAAGGTATTTTTGATCATCCTATCTATTTTGCAAGCAAGAAGTTTACCCCAAATGAGAAGAATTATACTACTACAGAGCAAGAAGCCTTTTCCATGATTATGCACTACACAAGTTTAGCAAATACTTATTGGCAACCCCGTTTATATTTTATACAAATCACATGGTGCTTAAGTACTTAGTTAATAAGCCCCTTTTGCAAGGGTGCATATGTCGGTGGATTCTCTTGTTTTAGGAATTTAACTTTACAGTAGTGGTAAAGCCAGGAAAGAGAAAATCTAGACCAAATCATTTATCGAGAATTAACTCAGGTGAGTACACGCAAAGCATTGAGGACACAATGCCAGATGCATAACTATTTAGATTGAACCGCAAACCCTCTGAATTAGAAGATATTGTTGTATTTTTATGTACTAGTGTGGCACCCAAAGGAATGAAGAGCTTAGAGAAGAAACAATTTACAATACGCACTACACATTATATGTTAATCAATGGAGATTTATACAAGTTAGGCCATGATGAGGTTTTGCTCTGGTGTGTGTTGGAGCATGAGTGCGAAGCTATAATGGAGGAAGCTCATGGTGGGATTTTCGGAGGACATTATGTAGGTAATTCTACCATGCACAAGATTTTGATAGCGGGCCTTTGGTGGGAAAAAAATCAGGATTGTAAATAATATGCTAGGGAGAGTGATCATTGTCAACGCCTTGGGAAGCTTGGGCATGGAGATGAGAGGCCCTTGAGGCCTATTGTAAGTACAAAACCTTTTGAAAAATGGGAAATTGAATTTGTGGGTCCTATTTCCCCATCAACGCATAGGAGTGGGTCGTGTTACATTATAACTTATAAAAATTATCTGACGAGGTGTGTAGAAGCAACACCTACAAAGGATTGCATGAAAACTACAACAATAAGGTTCTTATGGGAGAACATTATCAACAGGTATGGACGGCTGTTGATATTGATCAGTGATAGGGGCACTCATTTCCTTAATGAGACTATCTAAATATTTTTGGAAGAGTTTATGGTGGCACACCATAAGAAAATTCCCTATCACCCATAGGCTAATGGGATTATTGAGGATTTCAACAAGATATTGGGACATACATTGACTAATATTTGTGACGTTGGAAGAAAATACTTGGATGATAAAGTCTCTGTTGTACTTTAGGCATACATGACTACTTACAAACGATTGAATAAAGCCACACCCTTTCAGTTAGTGTTTGGCGCGGAGGATATTTTACTGGTGGAATTCATGTTACCCTCTCTGTGTATTACACGCGTAGGTGGATTGGATGTAGAGAAAGCACTTGAAGAGCTCATGGATAAAATGATGTAGTTAGATGAGAGGCACACCATTGCACGATGGAGCCAAAAGACAAAAAATGCAAGGAAGAAGGCATGACATGGTAGGAATATTAAGAATAAAAATATTGAAGTGCGACAGATGGTTCTTATTTATGACTCCAAGTTTGTGCGCCACCCTGGGAAATTGAAGGTGCATTGGTTAGGACCATATGTGGTGACATATATACTGGATTCAGGCGCTTGTTAGTTGTAGGTGCTGGATGGAACACAATTTCTTGGTTATTTCAATAGGATTAGGATGAAGTCGTAGTATAAATAAGTCTTCTTGGTGTTTGTAATAAGGAAATGGTGCAAATTAGATTAGATTTCCCTTTAATGCATTTTATTTATATGTGCTTCTTTTCACCGTTGCTATGATTTGTCAATTTAGTTAAATGTTTTATCCAATAAGTGTGCTTGTGCACTAGTAGGTGATTACTATCTAAGTGAATTCATGCACAAAGGACCACACATAATTTTAGTGTGGGGCGGATCAAAGTGTAGAGATGTGAATTGCTAGCTCATTCTTGATACAAGTTGGTTTGGTTGAAGGTATCCTTTGGAAGGCTAGTGTGAAAGAGAAAAATGTGTTACAAGTGTTGTCCATAAAGTGTTCTAAAATAATTGAGTTAATTAAAGACCACACAAAAAAGATGATTGCACAAGGTAACATGAGGTAGGCAACAACATGGAGAACTACTTGGGATATGGCGTAGAGGTTTTATACTTCGCTGTATGGAGGCATGTGGAGGATGTCTATGGATAAGAAGTAGTATATCATGCCAAAAGGTTATAATTGAAGCACACAAAGTGAAGTCATGAAAGTGGAAAAAGGTGGAGAAATTACTTTATTGTAAAGGTGAATTAAAAGTGTGGGTCAAAAGTAAAATTTAGACCATTGAAAATGTATAAATAGGGGTAAGGGGTAGTCAATTTACTAGCTTTCCTTCAATGCAAAGTTTGAGAAAGAAGCTACTGAGTGTGTGAGTGAGAAGAGGATAAAAGTGAAAGTATGAACCAAAGGTGTGTGGAGACTGCATGTGAATCCTTGTGGAATGGAAAGTTGGAATCGACATAGCACAAACGAAGAGGGTTGTGTACGATTGAAGTAGTTATGATTCAAAGAGCTCAGACAGGAGGAGATATTTTGACAATGAGAACCTAGGGCACACAGTTATAGAAAAGTGGCATTGAAGGGATGAAAATTAAGGAAAAAATGTCCTACGGTTGTGGTAGAAGAACTTGTGGAAGAGATCTATTCATAAATGTAGTATCCCCTTGGTGTGCTTAGGGTGGAGATTTGGAAGTCAAAGCTCACTAGATGCAAAATTAGTGAATACAATCACTTTATGGAGAAAAATGAGAAGAAAATGAAGGTAGATCTAGAAAAGGTACTTCCAAGTGTGGATGTGGTAGGAAATCCTTTGGTCAATGAATCTGTTAGGCAACAATTAACGAAGATTGGAGTGTTGCAGTTGTATTAGCTCCCCTTATTTGTGAAACCCACACATCTCTACCAATGGTTGATGTCACGGGTGTACGAGGAATTATTCTACTTCACCAGAAGGAGAATGTAACTCACCACTTATTTAATTAAGTGTGTTACATGTCTTTGGAGCATAAGGGAAGAAACAACTTTGGATTTGTGTGCGACAACAAAGATAGAGGAATTAGCCACTAAATTATGTTATGAGAAGAGAAGTAGGGAAATGACCATTGCGGATCTAAATGGTCCTACACTTAGGGTTTCCTTGAGGATAGTAAGCTATAAACTGGGAACTTTTGAGCACTGGACAAATGTGAACAAGAAATTTTTATATATGGCACACATAATTACAAAAAGGGCACACTACAACATAGTGCAATTTAATGCGAATGGAATCATAGAATAAAAACATTTGAAAAATGAAGAAGGTGCCCAGATTATGTGGGCATCAATACTATTTCTTATCATGTTTTGGGAGATTGGGGTGCCAGACAGACCTAAACATAATATGTGGGTTTACTCACTAGTGTATCCATCCCCCACAATACAATTTGCAGGGTACACTTGTGATGGCACTATCACAAGCACATACAAGGCATGCATAAACAAGTGGTATGAAATATTAAGAGGGAAATTTTATAATGAGTGGTGCATTCTATGAGAATTTTTCAAGGTATTCGGGGAGCAGGTGAAATTTTTGGTCATGCAACACTTTATCCTTGCACGGTTCAGGATGGCAAAGGGTGAGATGTGCCCATGGTGCAAGTTACCATTTTCATTTTCTGCATGATACCTTAAGTATTCTATCAAATGCATCAATAATGCACAAAATTTAACGTTTGATGTAGATAAATTTGATTCAGATTTGCATACATTGCATGTGACATATAGGTAAAAATCTAGACTAACATACTTAGAGATATTGGAACCATAGACATTGGACCTACACCCCCAAGTTAATGTCTCTACCAAATGATTAATAAATAGAGTATTTGTACAATTGTGACCTAAGAATCAGGGAGGATTCAAGGTGGAGGTAAAAAACTCTACCTTCCCACAACCTAGAGGAACAATTGTGCCACCAATACATAAGGCGCGTGAGGAAGAAGCCCCTGAGAAGGAAGAAGGAGATGAAGAAGAGGGAAAATTAGACCATTTAATGAAGAGAATGTACTATTCATGATGAAGCAGTAGTGGTACAGGAACCTCACAACAGGGCATCGCAGGGTAAGAAAGAACTAAGTGTGATAAGGTTACATTTGTCTCCAATTCAAAGACAGATTCTGAAGAAGATACATATTACGCCTCAGTGAGAGAGGAGTTAGAACAAGAATTTAAGGAGCAGGAAAAGTGGGTGAAAGAAAAGGTAGCAGAACAATCTTGGAAGAAGAATAAGGTGCCCATGCATGAAGAAGGAAATAAGAGCCCAATAAAGGACAATACACTAGTTCAAACAGAAGAACGTAAGGGAAAGGATACTGGTGACAATTTTTTCATCAAGGAAGATACTAGTTTAGTGATAGGAAAAAGTACAACCCACTCCCAAGAAACAAATAACAAAAATAAAGGTGCAAAGGAGCTAGTGGACACCAAGGTCACCTCACATGGAATACGTGGACGACCCCACGAAGGCATTATAGGTGCGCTTAAAGAGCACGGTAGTAATGGAGTAGCTGCATGTTTGGGAGTTAATGGGCCAAGATGGAGGGGTGTCTAGGAAAAGGAAAATGATGAGTTGGAATTTACATAATCATTTAGAGAAACCTAAGTTTGAGGTAAGCTTGCATTTAATTGAAATAATGATATTGAAGAATAATCCCAGAGAGAAGTATAAGGCCATATACCCAAACTATTTGATAGATGATCACACATGAAACACCTTAAATAAGATGGATTCTAAAGTGGTGAGGATAAGTTTGGACTCTAGCACCACAATTCACACCTTGGTTGCAGATAAAAAGGAGAAAGAATATGAAGTGGATGGATTATGGAAGGGATTATAGGGAGAACATAAAAGAAAAAAAGAGGCGTATGATAGAGCTAGCACGCTCATACATAAGATCTTGGAGCAGTGCCCTTTTTTAGTTAGCCATGCTAGAACTGATTATGAGGATGAGATGGTATATCTGGAGGATTTGGTTGGAATGATCCTAGTTAACATTCAAAGTGGAACATGGCCATAAGAGGAAGAGATCACAAAGGAGAAGGAGAACAATAAATTTTTTGTTGAAGCTAGGATCACTGAGACGGAGGACTTATTCACCAAGCTCAAGGAGACAAGCGAAAAAGATGATATCGTCTTAAAAATGTGCCAAAAGTGTGATTTTTACATCGATATTAGGCTGGTGGAATAAGAATCTATATTAAATACTATCCAAGAAAAGACCCCAGCTAACAAGATTAAGTGTACATATTTAATTGCTGAGACCACGACGCAGAAGGACAATATTAAAACAAAGGGCGAGAATCTAGAATAATGCATTATTGAGTTCTAGAACTCAATACTGGAACACATGGATGTCATTGATGGCGCATGTTTAGAACTTGTGGTCATGATTAAGGAGTTAAAAAGTAGAGTTGAAGAGATCACTCCTGATCAGGTGCCAGACATTGTGGAAGCCATACCGGGAAAATATTCAAAGGAGTTAGAAGAATGGAAGAAGTTAGTGGATGGGATGCAAAATTCCTTGAGATCTTCCACACATAGGCACCTTAGGAGATTTTGGGTATGATGTTCCTTTCTGAATCTTTAATTTTTATTCCACTTCATGAAGTTTTGTGCTTGGTGATCAAATAATTTCCGGGGACGGTAATCCAGCTAGTGTGGGGTAATATTGCACCCCTAAAATACAATAAGTATAATGGTGTGAGAGTTTTGAATGTGTGGAAGGAAGGTGTGGAGGCACATGCAAAAGTAGATCAGGAAGCTGAGGTTCACACCCAGGTAGAATACTTTTGGGACTTAGTCACATTTTGAGCCATCGAATAAAAATAGATGATGAACAATTAGAGTGGGTTTTAAGCAATGTTTTGAGATTAGAATAAATCATAGATGCTTGGAGTCAAAGAAAATTCTATTTTGAGGAAGATCACATGCAGAAGGAAGATAAAGCATCATGTAGAGTTCAAACTAATAATAGGATTAGATCTAGAGTTAAAAATAGAAGATAACCTATTATTAGGTGAAGCTTGCATGCTTCTGTAGTTATCTTGTAATTCACACATGGCTATTTTTGGCATGTGGGCTATTTTTGAGAGTGCATGGGTGGTGAAGGGAAAGTCCCCACCCCATATATATATGTATTGATTTGCATGGGTTAGATGATCATGATCAATAGATTGTAACAAAGTTATGCTACTGGTACTCTTACACGCATGAATTTGTCGATACATTTGGTATATTCAACTACTATGTTTTATGGTGGAGTAATATAATGGATCATTGTGGATGGTTATTAGTTATTGATGTCTCTATTCATGGTTATTGTATGGTAAATATGGTCTTGATCCTTGTTTGACTAATAATGCACTATGGTTGTGAATTGATTTTTGTAATGCTTTGATTTAATCAATTGATATGGATATGGAATATATGAATATCATGCTAACTTCTTGAAAAATTTGGTATAAAAAGAGGGGTCTGGTATTTTTGCATGCTTTGCAGAGCGTTGAGATTTGTCTGAGTGATGTGCTAGCGCGTATAGGGTTTTGAGTGAGACAATAAGACTACATTTTTGGCATTGGCTCTTCTCCTTTGTTGTCCAAGCAGTCAGCTACTTGATTCCTTAATATTTTTATATAAGAAAAGTGGGTCTCTAAAAAAAAGGAAGGATTGAATTGATTTGTTGAATGATTGGATCGAACATCCATGCCTTAGGTTGATTTCCATTGATTTCTCCAATAATAATTTAGGAGTCCCTCTTGATCCAAAAATGAAGCCAATTCTAATTTTTGGCTTCTAAAAGTCCATAGATGAGAGCCATGTCTTCCACCACGTTATTAGAGGAGACACCACAATCTACACCCAATGCCATTAAAGGATGACACTTTGAATCCTTGAAAATTCAACCACAAAATTCTTTGTTTGGATTTCCTTTTGATGCTCTATCAAAATGTAATTTTATCCAAACATCCCTATGAGGCCACCATATAATTTTTAGATATTATCTACTCCCATAATTAGGAAAACTAATGTCTCATACATTAATGTTCTTTATGGTTTTGAATTTATCTTGGAGAGATACCATGCGATGATTGCACCCTCATTATATTTTATTATGCCTTTGAATTTTATATGCCCTTTCTTTAAGTAGTTATTTTAATAATTTTTACCACACTTGTGTATATGAGTTCATCTTTAGTTTAATCTTTTGAAAACTTAGTGTCTCTTTGAATCACGAATACCTAACCTTGATGTCCAAATTTGACACATTGTTTCATAGTATCTGAGATTGTTTTCATTTGATGTATCCATGGTTGGTGAAAAATTGTATGATACAATAGTGGGACTAACATAAAACGGGATTTGAATTTCCTTTAGTCAAACTCTAATAGGAAAAATAATACAACTAATAGGTTTCCTTCCAAATATACCATCATATCATGCAAAGATCATATAGGTGTAGAGAAAATCGTCCAAGCTAAGTACATGGCTATATATAAATTTCTCAGTGTATATATTCAAGTGTGAGCCATTGTCTACCATTATCCTTTTTTTTTCCTTTTCCTTTTATAAATGCTCATATAAATAGTGGTCCATCACATGAACTATCATGTGGTATATTATCTTTAATTAATAAAAATGTCACATTCTTCTTGAGTGGTTTGGTGTGCATACAAACACTTTCTCATAGTTGTATGTTGTTCCATGCACTAGTATGTTGTTACCTCAAAAAATTGTATTTTGAATATCAAATTTCCAATGCATAACATGGAGCATTTATTCCAAAGAAAATCCCATCAATTTATTGGCCTTTTCTTTGTCTAGCATTTTATAATTACACAATTTGATTGTCCCTTTCCTTTTAATACAACAATGTACGTTAAACTTAATGACATCACTATGCACAATATTCTTTTCTTAGTTTTGAACTATTGTATTTCCATTATGAAAATTTGGTTTGACCTCCAACTATATTGTTAATATAATCTTTTAACAATATATTGTATTTTTCTTTATCTGTAAAATATGGGATTCTTTTGGGGTTCTTACCCATTCAAATTTCAAAGTACAATGTAAGAAAGAAAAGAAAGAGAGGAAGAAGAACCAGGCCACGAACCAGGCTTGCATAAAATAATAAGAAATAAGTATAACCAATTGATAGATGAAAAAATCCATGAACTAAGAAGAAGAATTTTTAGCCTTGATATTTGAATGCAAAACTAAGAGATTAAGAAAGAGAAACAAACAATTTTTTAGTGGTCTATAGCTCTGTGCTTCTAAATTTATTTTTTAGAAGAAGCTACCACCAAGAAGGGAGTAGAAAAAAAGAAACAATGCACTATTGAAGCAATACACATTCTAAAATCTGACACTTTTGAGAAAAATAGTGTCATAGCCCCAAGACGAGAGAAATTGATAATCCAAACCACCAAGATCAAAAGAAGGAAACCCAGAGGTATGTAATTCCAAACCCAAATCTCCTCATGCTTGAGTTAAAAAACACCTACCAACCTTGATCCCCAACTTAGGACATGAAATTCTTGAAATAATGCATAACGGGTCCAAAAAGGGGGCTTCCCGTGGAGGAAGGAAGAAGTCCAAGTTGGGGGTAAGGGGGAACCAGGGTCTTCATCTATTCAAAATACATAAGGTGAATATATTATTTCTAGAGAATAACCCTCAAAAGAATTGGAGATGATGCCATGGAACTCTACACCTATTTTGAAGAAAAGCTCTTGTAGAGAGAAAGGGAATATTATCTGCTCTACAAGATACCGCTTCCAAAGAAAGGCTTCAGAACCACATAATAATGTATTGTGATGTTACTTCTAAGCTTGATGATCCAATATGCTATAAAATTTCATTTGTTTATAGTTTCAAATTCAATTGAAATTTAGTGTTTATACGAAAATTTTGTCAAAGATTTATGTTGATCCACACATAATGTTGTTCACTATGAAACTTGCATTTTGATTTTTTCCCCTAATGCATAGTGTGCTGATTTTATTCAAAGTGAAGTCCATCAAATTATTGTATTTTTCTTTTTCTACAAATTTTTAAGTAAGGCAATTGTCCCTTAATTTTAATACATGCACACATAAATGTTAACCTCAATGAAATCGATATGTACAATCTTATTTTATTAGTGGTGAAAAATTATATATACATTATGATAATTTAGTCTAGCCTTGGGGAATATTGGTGTATTGAATTGACAAACACTAAAAGAAGTGTATATGTGGGTGGTGATATAAATATATTTGAACCCCTTTATTATGATAATGTTAATAAAAATGTACTATGTGGAACATTCTTGTAGAGGGTGGGATAGTCAATACATGAAAAGAATGGTCGAATTCGCTCATGCACTTTCTATATAATTTTCTACATCATTAGATAAGAAGCATGCTAAAATCAGGGACGTCAAATTCATTGTTTTATAGGAAATCATTGCTATGTATACTATAATGAACATAGAGGGACTTAAGTTATTTTTGTCTATGAAATAAAAATGATGATTTTTTCATCTTCCTTGATGGTGAAGGTAAGATGCACAAGCTGTACTATCACTATGCTTGTGAACAACTACCCAAGCCATGGGATGAAATATATTTACACATTATGAGGCATGTAACCCTCAAAGGAGGTTTAGATGTATACTTTATTATCATTTCACCCCACTCAACCATTTTAGGCATAGTATACTTGTGAGTATTTCCTTATTTCTACTTATGTTTCTAGAAATATCCATGAGGGAATACCATTTAGACAACATGGAGGTGCCTATTCATAATGAAAAAGTTATTATTTTGTATTACATGAACAAATCCTAGGTGATGGCTTATGCTCTAGTACCTAAAGTGGTGAAACATACTATAGAAGAGGGGATGAGAGGGGATATAAATAAGAAGAAGAGGTCCAATAAAACCTCAAGGGTGATTATTAAAATCCTATCCATGCCTAAGTTTACTAGAACTAGAAAATTCAAACATGTGATTGGGGAGAACAAAAAAGGTAAGGTAATTTTAGAATAAGAAGCTAGGGAAAGTAACCACATGTCTGATGATTATCCTTCATGGGATGTAGAAGCTTAATCTCATTCTAGAGATAAATTAATAACTCTTGTTGAGAAGGACCTTACATGGGATGATGATGGTAATTAAAAGGATGATATATGGCTACTTAGAAGAAGATAAGAGGATGAATTCTAAGGGTAAAAATATGGTTTTATCACAAGGATCAAGATCCTAAAGGTTAATGTTGAGTTTCAATGCAAAATTTTGAAGTGCATGTAGCTTGAGAATGAGAACATTATACTTATCCACTAACTATTAGATAAATAAGGGATGAATGACTAGGTTTAAACTCATTATAAGGAACTATTGTGAGGAATCAGTGGTAGAAATCAATAGTTTGAATTCAAATATTGAAAGGATGGATTTTATGAAAAGTTGATTTTTCTATATATTTTAACAAGGTAATAAGCTTAAGTGGGACCAATTTTTTAAATAGTGCCTCCAACATATTTATGTTTAGGGGTTATATGGGACCCTGGTTTTTTATTTGTTATTCTTTAGGCCTTGTAGTTTCTATATGATGCAAGAGAATCTCAGGTTTAGAGGAATCGTAGACAAATTTTGGCTAAGTATGGAAGAGTGCAAGAGTGATGAGTATAAGAGGAAAACAAGGAGGCACAATCTAGAAGTCTAATGATTGAACGTGAGTATGTAGAAGACTTACACAGAAGTTAGTGAGTGTGCAATGTGTGAAAGGAAGGGAACATAATAATGTACGAAGACTTTGAAAATGTTAAAAGTGTAGATAGTGTGCGTAGAATTTTGAGTGAGGTTTGTGAGAGTTTTGTAGAGAGAGAGTGGTAGATAATAATATGAAAAAGAAGTATGGAGTAACACAAAAATACTGTGGAGTTGGTTGGGCCCATTGGTGCACATGGTAGGTTTTTAAAGGAACACAAAACGGTTTTGTGTAATGGTGTTGTATATGGAGAGTGCGTAAATGACTTGGCAAGTTGATAGGATATGTGTGATAAATACCTTACAAGATAGTTGACTAGGATTTGAAGGACAAATTGTCCTCAACTACCTCATTTAAAATGTTTATAAAGATAAATACTTAGATGACGTGGTAGATTGGAGAATTAATGGACCAGTTTGAATTTGAAAATGAAAGGGAAAATGAATAATCATCCAAAAGGAGTTTTCCTGCCATGAAAAAATTTAAAACAATGAAAAGAGTGGGAACACATGGATATAAAGGAAGGACGAGAACATCATTTTTGGAATTATGAGGGAGTAGAAGAGGCCTAAAGGGTGTTGAACAAGATAGAACTGATTCCAAATTGAAAACCAATTAGGAGTAAGTCAATAGGGATTACATCAAAGTCTATATAAATCTTGTCAACTTCATAGTTAAGAATTCATGTTATAGATTATGTAAAGGATTGAGATCACTGAAATTCTCTTGGTTTCTTGTGAGGATCCACTATTTTCTTTAAATCAGGGCACTTGGTTAGGAATTCCCATAGGAACCCCTATCCATACATCCCTCCATTACTATATCTTTTATATTCATATTTATAAAGTTCTTAGGGCCTCTTAAAGAAACCCCATCATAAATTTACCCAAAAAAATAGTATTTAATTTTCTTATTACACTTATTGATAATGATTATAATAAATTTTCAACTTGCAATAATTTCATTTATTTAATCTATAATTTTACAGTTAAGATTACCATCATTCAACACACTTAACACCCAAAATACACCCTAAAAACCCATGTAATAACCTAAACAACCTTAGGACATAATAACCACCATTTGACACCCTAAACACCCATTTGACACAATAAAAAACCATTTGACACACCTAAAATCCATGTTGTGACACACTAAACACCCACATGACACACTTAATACCCAAAGGGTAACCTAAAAACCCATGTGACAAAATTAACACCCATGTGACACCATAAAAAACCATTGAACACACATAACACCCATGATGCAACACATTAAACACCCATGCGACACTATAAACATGAAGTTGACATAGTAAAAAACAATTTGACACAATTACTCCATAAACACCCATGTGATATCCTAAACATCAATTTGACATAATTTACACACATGAAAAACCATAAACATATATTTGACACAATAAACAACCATTTTAAACACCTAAAACACATGTTGTGATACACTAAACACCCATGAAATACATTGAAAACCCAATGGACACCTTAAAAACCCATGTGACACACTTACCACCCATATAAAACACTAAACAACTAGTTGACACACCTAACACCCATGTGACACTGAAAACATGTTTTTGACACAAAAATGTCATTTTGACACGCCTAACATCCTAAACACATGATAAACATTTAACACCTAAGGGAGACCATAAACACCTATGTGATACCCTAAACACCCATGTTGTGACACAATAAACACCAATATGAAATATTTATCAACAAAAGGACACATGTAGAAACCCAAATTTGGAAATTGATTCTTTTGAAAATTTTGGCTGTGACCATGCTTATTTAATAATAAAAACACCCACATTCTATCCTCACTTAGTACACCTTGCTATCTCTCTCCCAAAATTTTTATTCGTATACATTGATGTATCATAAACTTCTAAATGTAAATTTGTAGAATTAATATTTAACATTTTCTCATCATGATGTAACTTCCAAATTTCAACCAATGTCTCCCTATCCAAAAAAATATAATAGGGTTAGGATGTAATTTTTAGTCTTGGACAATGTATACAGTCTTGGAACAAACACATCTTCCAACACTTATGTCAATTACATTAACTTTATTAGATCTTATTAACCTCATAGGCCAGCATTTCCATGAAAAAATACCTTTTAAGCCTTATATAAGCAAGTTTATATCACCTCATTTACTAACCTGGAAACCATGTGGCATTCTCAAGATATATTATTATGAATACTAACACAAACTGCACCCAAGACTACCTAAACCTTCCTAAATCTGATGCACATCCATTATAGAATATACTACAATTGTTATGAAGCACTCAAATAGGTATAAGAGTTTAGTTTCCCTCATTTCCAAGAACCAATAAATATCAATTCAATGTATTAACAAGAGAAAAAACATCTCAATCATAGTCAAAGTGATTCAAGTTGCCAACTAAGTACATTCATATAGATATTACATGCTAGGTGAAATACATGTGGTCTGAGGCCTCTTCACATTTGTTCTAACATAGGTGATGCATAGATTGCAATTGGACCCAAACACTAACCTTATTGCAGGGTATCCCACCCTTGGTTAGGGTTTACATATGATTCAATTGATTTCAGATGGTTTCAAGATAATATGAAACTTATGTTTTGATAGTGACATATATTTCTAGATCACTAAAGAGAACAATAAGTTACAAAAATCCATTCTAAGAAGGTCAAACAGTATGCAATAGGTCTAGGTATATACATAAAATCATAACAGAGTTTGTATGGCTCCACACTAAGGTAGTTTCTATTCACAGTCTCATAAATGAAGCATCTACAACTTCATTACTTCTCGTTTGTATATTAAGTGCACCCAAATCTATCATGTATCATTATGTATATCTAAGTGTATCTCTTATCTTGTGTATAATGCCTTGTTGAATATTGTAATAATTAGTTGTAAGTGTTAATATTCTATTTAGATATTACATGGTTAATGTTTAAAGTTAATTAATCAGAATAACCCCTATAATGAACCTTACATTCCTTTTTATTCTTTTTCATTCCATAAATTAAATCTATCTAATCATTAAAAAGGGTGTAAAAATTTGGTGTAACCAACTCTTAAATAAAATATTTTTGAATCAAATCCACATTGACCTAGGGTTCACTTTTGTATGCTCTTCTCATTAATTTTTGGTGCTATATTTTCCTTCTATATATTTGTTGGTGAAATGTTTTGTTGTAGTTTAGATGATTGGATTTCACCAATGGTCACAGGGCTAAGCCCCTCCTTCTTGAGTATGGGGAGGATCCAATTATTGAATGTAAACTAACTAAAAATGTGGGATGGATGTTAGGACAAGGATCAACACATGAATACTCTGCTAAAACTGAGGAAAAATTCTTGTAATACGTATAAGGGAGGAATTTTATGCGAAGGGAGGTAAAGGTGAGTAGGAGAAACATGGAGATAAGGTTAATATTGTGAGTAGGAACTATCATATTATCACCAACAGTAACCAGAATAGGTCCACATTTAATTAGAATAACATGAACATGTAAGAAATCTATAAGACTAATAAACTAGAGACACAAAGTTTTATAGATCCATTAATCAAGGACACAAAGTCCCTTCTTAGTTGTACAAGATCAAAATTATTGAAAAATTGAAGATTGAAGAGGTCAGAGGAATATAGCAAAGAAACAAAGGAAATGTAGCTTTTATTGTTTGATGTACTAGTGATACAAATCTCAACAACATACAATAATCAATAATTACCAACCCTTTGGAATGGAGAATCCATTCTAATTTATATCATTAAAAAATGTATTTTCATCCCCCCACAGGAATTTTCACCTTTCCTCATCAGTTATGACCTTCCATATTCCCAGGGAATAAAAGTGAGTCTTTTTATAGTGATGAAATAGGACTCTTCCAATGTTAAGTTAAAGGCCATTTAAGTGAATAAGAAAAAATAGTAAAAAATCACTTCTTAACGAATAATTAGAATATGGAGAGAAAATAAAGAAGATAGAGAGAAAGAGGGTTGATTAATTTGATTGGAGACGAATCCTATGCCGATGAAGAACTTGCTGACTTCAAGCACTGTGATCACAATCTCCTTCTTATGTGGGATATGAAAACATTCTAAGAAATTGAATACGTTTTCAAAAACATTGTTATGATATTTACATTGTGATGAGAACACAATGATCTTCACTGATCACAAGGTAGGAGTTAGGATATAGGGATCATTTCCTTACTCCTCTAGGCCTTCACAATTCACCTTTGAGACCAAGAATCAGCTCCATGATACTCAAAAATTTTAATGATTGCATTATTACTCACTGAAATGGGTCTTCATCTTGTAGATGGAATAATTTCTCCTTGAATGGAATTCTTTTCCTATGGCCATCTGTTGAACTGAAATGATATGATTACATATGCTTCCTCCTTTGAGGTTTGATCACACTACAAGGTGTTGAGTGAGTGTTTAAGAACAATAATAAGTGAATTGCATCATGTGAAATTAAGATGAATGCCCATTCTTACAAACATGTTATTCTAAATGAAGATCATCCCCTTTCCCTTTCTGGATCCAAAATCCTCCTTGAATGGAATCATCTTTGGGGTGCTTATACACCTAAAACTACTCATATTCTTCTCATAGGAATAGATGAATTCTTGAGCCTATAAATATTATAGTCCTGGGTAACTCGGTAGCTAGACTAGATCATCTTAACTTGTTCCTTGAAGATATTTGAGAACAATGGAAGAGTCGGGATATAATGATCATCACCTTACTAATTGATCTTCACATTTCACCTTTGTGAAAAATATGTCTCATAAGAGGAAACATACTTAGGATATCTAGACCCCATTTTTATTAATTTCTCCTCATGGAAATATGTTTCCTCCTCCATATAGAAGGATTGATCCTGGAATGAACCTTGAAGAATGTTTGAGAATGAGGTCCATGTTGTTGACCTTTAAACTGCATTAAAGCACTGTGAATGCCACATCCTTGGCTTGCAAGATGTGAGCACATTACAAATAATTGATTATGAGCTTGATATTACTGCTAACATCACTCATGGTGATCTTCTCTTATCATGATCCTGATGACCATCTCCTTGATGAACCAAATTTCACTGAAGTTCTTGATGTTTCAAATCCTTCACCGACCTCATGATGTTCTTGATTTCACTTTTTTTTCGAGTGACTATCTTTCACACAAATTGATTCATTATGATCCATTCCTTATCATAGTGTGATTCATATGATGTGCATTTCATGAATGGATTAAACAAGGATGAATCCCTTCTTCTACAATTTGGACGAGTCAAACCATCTAACTTCTTGTATCAAACTGTGCCATGTAGAAATCACCTCTAGACTGATGCTTTAGGAGTTTGCGGAGTTTTTAAGTCCTGTTTGGACCACAAGGTAACTTATTAACCTTATGATGGTGGTAAAAAGAAACAAGATAGGTAGAATGGGAGTTTTCATAAGATTTTAAAACAAAATTATAGAATTTTATATTTTTAGTAGGTCTTATCGAGGACTGCTATTTTTAGTAAGTTTTCACCATTTTCTCTTTCTAATGTTTCTTGTTCATTTGGAGTGTTCAGAATGATGGGGATTCACTATTTTTGAACATGCACAACCATGAATTCTTTATATTTTTAGAAAGGTCACTTATAGGTTTTGGTTTTTAATGAAGACATTGTCAAACAATTATGTTTTTCTCTAGGAATTTCTTCTCCAATTTTTAAAGTTTTATGTCCTCCGGATTTTCATGTATCTGAAAAATGAAAATTTAGGGTTTGAAATATTCAGATTCATGTTGTAAATAATATAGAGGATAAATTTATTTTATTTTATAACTAGTTCAAAGGTATTTTTGAGAGGAATGCACTGGCAAAATTTCGCGAAGATTAGGTATACAAATTGAGAGATATGAGCAATTCTTCATTTTTAGCCATGACAGTATGGCGAATGCATGAGAAGAATGTATGGTCATTAATGGATGTTGGGAGATATTTCAATATAAATTTGAATGTTCAACATGTTTGGGTTTTGTGAGGGATGGATTTGATTTAATTTCTATGTGTTTTTTAACCCGCCAGTGACAACAATTGCTTAACTGGAGTTAGGAAAAATCGAAGGGGAGGGGAGAGGTCACAATTTTGTGTCCCCTCTATCTCCTATACCATTTAGGGAATATTTGGGATATATTAGGTGAAAAAGCGTGGCTTGGGTGAGAATAAGGATTGAGAATGAGCTCTGGAGGGATGAGAGGTGGTTTTCGGGGGCTAGACGAGTGTTTCATTTGACAAGGAGATAACTGGGGTGAAAGAGGTCAGAATTTTATGTCCCCCTTATACCTTTTGCACCTTGTGGGATAGAGGAGACACAAGAAGGTCCAAAGTGTGAACTGGGATGAAGGGGGTTGTAATTTTGTGTCCCCCTTGTCTCCTTTGCACCATGGGGTATAGAGGGGACACATGAGTGTTAAAAGTGTGACTTGGAGATGAATGGGGGTGGAGGTCAAAATTTTATTTTCCCTTTGTCCACATTTCACCTTGGGGTACAAAGGGGACACATGGAGTAAAAAACTGTGACTTTTCTACTTCTAAAAAGCAAATTTTGTTCACCATGTCTAAATCGGGTCACCGAAAATGAGATTTTCACCATGAGATCATAGGAATTTTTTTTGGGGTAAAACATTATATTATTGAATCAATTTTTTTTAAGATCATTGAAACCATTATAAGGATTTATATTTTCATATAATTCAAAATTTAAACCATATTTCATCTTTAATCGGGAGGGGCAACTGCTATGTTCTGAACCACCTAAGGAAATATTTGAGTATTGGAACAAAAATTCATATTTTTATCTTATAAAGGATTTAAATAGATTTATATTGATATTTTTTTTCCTCATAACTCCTTCTAGAACTCTCAAAATCATCTGGAGAAGTCAACTTTCACCATTTGGATCCTTCATTCCTCTCACCCAAAATTACCTGGTATTGAAGAGATTGTTCCTGAATCAAATTCACTTCACACAATTTTCTTGAATTGCCTCATACCGGTTAAATATTCTCCTAAATCACCCCCATATGCTTTATATTTTCCCTATAGGCTTCTTGAGTGTTTACTAGTTGTAGAATGGCCAAAAATGGCATTTTAAGGCATCTGGGGTAGTCATCTTTCATCAAGTCTTAATGAGTTCATCAATCCCATTAGGAACTCTTCCCTGTAAAATGAAACATGATTCAAATAATCTAATATAGAAATTGTCATATAATATTCCCACTTATATGGTGCATACATTTGTGGGGGAACCTCATATTTCAACACATAATATATTTATGCCCATCCCAATATCTACTATTATCCCTACATACAATCATAGTGGGTTACACATTTCTTCTTCTAGCACACATGATCTTGAAACCCTTGTTCATATTTTACAAGCTCAAATCTTAAAAGTACAAGGTGAATTTGTTGCTTTTCATACTATGTATTCTACTAAATTTCTTCATAATCCAATTGCACCTAAAATTGTATCTCATCCTTTTCCTCTTAGTTTTTTCTCTTAAGCTTCCTATTTATGATGGTAAGAGTTACCCAAAAATACACCTTTAATCATTCTGCATTTATTGCTTTGACTATGCATCTCACAATAACTTACTTACAAAGTTGTTCCCTAAAATACTCAAGGAATTTTCTTGAAAATGGTTTTATGATCTCCCAAAAAATTTAGTATGATTTTGTACCACTTTGGAAAATTATTTTCTTGCACAATATTCCATCAATATTAGTAACAAAGTCTCTTACGCTCAAATGTGTAAAGTACTCCAAGGATCTAATGAGAAAATTAGTGATTATATTTTACGCTACAAAAATAAAATTACCAAAATAAATAATATCATGGATGATAGGGAACTTCAAGACATATTCACACAAAATTTTCTTCCCCCTTTGTAAGAATCGATCATATTCGATAAGTTTCCCTCATTTGATCATTTATGCCATACACTCAAAGAACGAGAGGCCAATTTATTACACATGAGTAAACTTAAGTATACCACCAAAATTTTTACTACATCTAATGCCAAATTTCCAATAAATTCCAAATTAAAGGAAATATTACTAATAATAAGGCCACTACTAGGGAAAATTTTAAGACCCCTTACAAAAATCCAACTTGGATTTTTTTAGCGAATTTGTAAAAATGGATTTCGTGTTGATGGAGAATAAGAGAAAAATGTATATAGTGACGCAGGAAAATAATTTTTCTAGGAAAATGCGTGCTATGAATAAATCAAACACACCAGTTATAGATGAATGACCACACAACAAGTTACAGACGTGTTGTATGTACAAAATATTAACAAATTAGATATCTACATATATAGATGCATCATCTGCGTGGAAACTCAGTTTTTTTAGACATCTAAATATGTAAACGAGTAATCTATATAGAGGTTTTAGTAGTCAGGTGTTTGCATACACAAACACCTGACTACACATGCAACCGGGTGTCTACATATGCAGACACCTAGCTACGTATGTAACCAAACAACTACATGTGTTGACACCTAGCTACACATGTAACCGAGCAGATGCATATGTAAATGCTCAGTTGCATGTGTAAATAATCATCTGCATATGTAGCCACCTGATTGCATACTCTCTAACCAGGGGTCAACACATGTAGCTCCGCCCAACTGCAAGAGTGCATAAAAATGTCTCCTACCGTAACGTGCCCTCACTTGCCTATATATTTTTTTTTAGGATATCATTTTTCCTCAATTTTCCTCACTTTATCCTCCACACTCCACACCATTCTCTTCCTCCAGGATCATATGGCTATCATACTAGGCTCCAGACTCAATAAAAAAGCTTGATTTGTGTATCTACAATCCAAAAATGTCATCCATTTCTACATCGTCTCAATCTCAACCCAAAATTCAATTCTGAAACCTTATGTGCTCGAAAATTGTCACCTTTCTCAAACTCAAGGACACATTCAGTGATTGGGAAGATAAATGTTGTTTTTGAGCACTAATTTACATGCCTCAATATCACATTGATGTTAGTTTTCTGTAATTTCTATTATCCAATTATGACAAATCCACATGTATCTTCACAATCAAGTTTCCATCATAAGAATTTTATTTTGGAACATCTCCAGAAGATATCCACTGCTTAAAAAGGCTTCCACACATGAATGTTAACCACATGACAACATGTTGAAGGTAAAAATTCTTACTCTCTGACATAGAAACAAATTATCTGGAGTCTCACTTTGGCGTATATGTTGAAAGAAAATACCTCTAAAAGAAAATAGTATTGTACATCTCATTCTCATACGTGCTAGTATCTCCTTCTCATTAATAAAAAATAGGAGGTTAATAGGAGATACTATTATGGATGTACTACCATGTGCAATTATAAAACACTAATATAACGGCCATTTGATGAAAAAATAAGAGTATTTTGTTTTTAATAGGTAACTTTAAAGTTTAAATTATGCAAAATAATTATGGTTTATTTGACAAATTTTAATTTTCTATTTTCGTATGAAGAGAAAATAGTATCACATGCTAGAAGACAAGATCGTTAGAGGTCAACCTCATGAGGATTCTATATATTTATACATGGATGTACAGTCATCTCTGAATCCTATTACAGTCTCTGAGACAAAAACACATGAGTTATATTACACCCCCTCAATTGTAAGTGCAACACGTAACTTCATTAATTATTCGAGGTATTACTACTATTAGTTTGTCAAGCTATGAATAATGGAACATACATTGTTTTAATTTATTTTTACTACTGGAACTATACTTGTATTAATACATTACTACATATTTATAGATTCCTCAGATAGTTTTCATCAAACTTCCCCACATCAACATGAAAAATGGAATCCAAAAGGATTCAACCACTGACAAGGGGAAGAAAATACTCCTAGACATACTCTGCATGGTACATTATTCATATCACTACAAAGTTTAACTTTATGCTAAGTTTACTAAACATTGAATTCTTATTTATGTGTTTTGTTCACAGTTTAATTTTATAGTTCCATTTCCCTCTTCCAAAAAATAAAATGATTCCACCAATACCACCACCTAGAAAATTTCAGAACAGTGGATAAGATGAATATATTTTCCAGCTCAAAGTGGTGGATATGGTATCAATATGACAACAACAGAGTTTCCAAATTTCTCTTTTGGTGGTCTCCCTAGTGCAATGGGCACCTCCATTTTACAAAAAAATGATCTTGATGATGATTTATTGGGTATGAAGAGTGATATTGGTGATCCAACTAATTTTAATCCACATGATATGATTTAGGGCTCAACAAGTGCCCAAAATAGATCCTATTTTACATGCAAAAACACCCAGTTCACCATATGACAACCCCTCTCCAACAAATATACTGGTACCACCATATTATGATCAATTACCTACTTTTATGTTGCATAATTTGTTGGCAGAGAGATATAATGCTACTATTAGTGATGTTGTTATGCATGATATAGAGACTTTGAAAACATGGGAGTTCTGGGCCAAAACTTTGATAAAGGAAATAAATTCCTATTTTCAAAACAATTCCCTAAAGAAATATTTTATTTGCTTTAGTTCAAAATGAGCCAGCAAAGATAGATGTATTACTGAATCAATATCTATCAGATACCATTACAGTAAGAAATGAATACAATGATAATGTTTTGAATGTCATGTTAAACATGTTTGAAAACTTAAATGGTCAAAGCCCAAGCTTATTATAAAAAATGGGCTAGAGACAAAAACATTGTTGTCATTTCAAATGCTGAAAAAGATAAAGTTGTATGTAAGTTTAACTCTTTCTTTACATTTAAATTTTAGTTTTACATATTTTTAAAATTTTAACTAATAATATTTCTTTGTTCAAATATAATCAAAATATGAAAATTTGAAGAATGAACTACTGGTCTTGGATATTCATCTCAAGAATGCACACAAATGTTTAAATGCTACTATTTCACTGAAGGAAAAAATTGTGCTCCTAAATAAACAAAACAAGACATTGAAGAAAATAATTAAGGAGCATGACATGGATCTAGAGATAATGTTCAAGCAAAAACTAGATGTGGATCCTAGTTTTCTTTCAGCAGGTGATGCGACCAATTAATATAGGGAAAATATCACTAGTATCAATACCACAGTAGACAATTTAATTAAATTAGGAGCACTAGTGATAACATATACAATACCAGCCGGAACATCTTAGAAAAAGAGTTGATTGTGATTCCTTATATTGTATAATTGTAATACTAAGAAGAAATGAAATGTAAATCTCAAATTTCAATTGAGATATTTTATAATTTTGTAAATTGTTTTGAAACAATCGTGACTTTATTAATATATTTTTTTCTCATAGTATCTTTGGTTTTTTTGTTTTTCACAATAATGTAAATTATAATATCAGATTTCTATTCATAATGTTTGTTTTCATATCTTGTATTGTATAACAATGATACAAAATACGAATACTGAAATCGTTTATCCAAAAACATACGTACATAATTGTAACAATTTAATATGATTTTTTATAAAGGAATAAATAATTATAATACATACCTTTTACCAAACTAAAATCCTAAAACTCATGCAACTGAAACAATCCTTGAGCAAACCCTTTTTCTTTAGAAACATTTGTATCTATTGAGTCATCAGAGAATCCACTTCCTGGGTTAGTATTAAGATCATCTTTGTTGCTCACTATATTAGTGACTCCTCTTATTTCAGTAAGTGAATTGGCAAGTGCCCTTTCATAAGGAAATTTATGCACGAGATAACACAAAACATACAATCTCAAACATGTCTCCGGACTTTTGTCCAATATGTTTCAAAGTTTTGATTCAATAAAAGATAATGCACTAAAGATTCATTCATCTTCCACTAATACCAAAATCATAATTTGGAAATGTTCATATAATAACAAATATTCACCAATATTTTCTTGTAGGATGTTGCTGGGATACAAATTTTTCCATAGTCTTGTGATAGCTCCATTTTCCGTTGGTTCATTTAGATATCGATATTGATCTATCATTGTAAGTCCAAAATGTGTTGATTGTGATGTTAGTAAATGTTTCTCAAAATGACTTTAATTTCAACTCCATTTATATGTATGAACTTTTTGAAATGCTTAGTCAGAGCACTCATATATTTGAGAAATAAATTACTTACTAATTCTTCACTATGACCATCAACAATGTTCCAAAATATGGGATTCACTGCTCCCATGGCCTAAAAGAGGTCATCCATTTTAAAACGATCTTGATTTTTTGTGGATAAGATTTGTGAAATCTTTCTCAATTTCATTCGTGTATTATAAATAAAAATGTTATATAAAACACGCATTAGATGAGCTTCTTCAATTTCTACTCCCATCAAATCAACTCTTTTTTGAAAAGTATGCATTGGTATCTCCTTCTCATTAATAATGATACAAAGATAATCCTTACTATCAAATTTCAAATAGAAATTATGATCCTTCATATCTGTTAATATTTGCCAATTCTCAAATATAGGCCCTTTAAAACTTGTCTTGGGACAAGTATACAATATGTAAAATTTGACATACACTTTTTCTCAACTGTATGAAATGAAAAATATATATAGACCTCTCTTGAGCATGTTTACTCAAAAAATTGATTTCCTTCAACATGGGAAGAATGCCACTTAAATGTAACTAATTTTTCCAATTTTTTTAAATGATAGAATAAATATTTTGCCTTGTCAACTTCTCTACGATATTTATACATAAAACCTTCCAATGATGGATATTCTTCAAAAACTCTGTGTGCAGGTTCATATATGGAAATCCACCTTATATCAACATCTTTTAGAAGATTTTCATGATCAGTCACTCCAATTGAATGTTAAAGAATTTATAGAAATATTATAGAAATATATCCATGCAAGTCAAGCTCAACTTTCACAACACTCTCAAATGTGCTAACTATTTTGTATGCAAGATTCATTTTATGAGCCATGCAATGAATTAGAATCATATATGGGGAAAAAAATGGTTTGTAGTCGAATGAAAAGACCATTTTTGTGCCCTTGCATTACTGATGCACCATATGTACCAACACACACTAACTTAGTAGTGATAATATAATAATCCATCCTAGCTATATCTCTCTAAAACTTGAAATGACCAACTTGTAAAGGTTCTCGACATTGCAATTTTCTATCGTTTTATGGATTGCTAATAAACAAGATTGACTTAGATGGTTCTCAACAGTATAAACATTAATGCAAACCCATGAAGTGTTGTCAACTGTTGTGACCTCATCAATAGAAAGTGAGATAAATCATGCAGTTTTTACTTTTTCTTTCAAATCCTCCCTCAATCATCGCTAGACATTTTCCCATTTCCTGAGCATTACTTTCTGACCAATGTGATTATGGAATATTAGGGAATCCATTATGTTGAAATAAAATTTAATAATCCAAGAAAATCAAAAATAGGTCTACCCATTTTTAGAATGTGGTAAATAGTTGAGAACTATATATTTTTGGCACATAGATTAGACTGAACAAATTTTCCTAACTGATTTGTAATTGTTCCTCCTTTCTCAACAAGATTTTATAGCCGTTTCTATTCATTTTCATATTCTATGTTGCATATCTTACATGTATGCATTATTTTGCATTTTTCCATCTCTACATGTTCATTTTATTTGACCATATTTTTCTTAACCGATACATATATTTTACCACAATGTTTCTCAATTGTGTCCAACTTGAGTTTCATTTTGTGTTCCTTTCCAACTTTCTAGCAATAAATTTTACATTTACATTCTGTTGGAGTATCATTACCTTTTTATAGCTCTACTGGTTCAATGAATGGGTACTTAGCTTCCTAGTTCGAACTTAAAATACCTTCCAATAGTCAATCTACTTCTATTTCTTCACACAATTTTTGTGTTGTATTATCAATTGAAATAGGTGTTTGATCACTATGTGTAGAAATATACTTCTATTTTGGTAGATCTCATCATCGAGAATCTAAAATGTTCCCTTCCTTTTTAAATGAATCGATAGTATGAATTTCATAGCTGAAGTTAGTGTTTGATGATAGGAAAAGTATTCTACTTTTTGTATATTGTGATCATGAATGTGATTGTTGTCTAATGTAGGCACATAATAAGGATTGTCCTCAAGTGGATGAATTTCTTCTTCTTGTTGCATATCATAATCACGAATGTCGTCTAATGTAGAAACGTAATAAGGATTTTCCTCAAATGGAGGCATCTCATCATAAAAAATATTTTGAAGTGATGATTAGTTATTATGATTAATTATTTCGTGTGGAATATCACTATCATTGGGTTTTGCATTAAAAGAGTTTTTGAGATTTGTATTTTAAGTATCCCCTTTTTTGAAATCCAATTTCATGAAAATTGAAGTCTTTCCATGGAGGAATTCATGTTTCGAGCCCCTCAAGTGCTCATTTTGATCCCCCACGATGTTTTATGCATTTCCTCAGTCTATAGCCATTATAACATTATATCTATTTCTCATGGATGGGAGGGGATTTATGATCTTATTTTATGCATTTGAAGGATGTGGAAACTTGCATTCTTCACATATTAACCTTGTGTAGAAAGAAAATCTTCATTGGGTGCAAAAAATGGTGTTTTCCCGTTCTCTGCAATTTTCTACGTTCTTTTCCCCGTCAAATTATTTCTCAGAAGGTGAAGCTACGTGTTTTATTCTCATTAGATGTGGCCAGACGGGTTCCTTTTTGAACTTATCACTTTTGGTGATTTTGGAAAAAAATGTCAAATTTTCCCCGCATCCCCGTGGGTCCCTGATTGGTTGGAGCAGTTTTGGCGGAAGTTCGGGGTGATGGATCCATTTTATTCTCTAAGGAATTATGGCGAAAGGGTGAAAAATTCTAAAATGACCATGGCCCTGCTCACGCAAAGGGACACGTGGCCTTTTTTCAGTTCATATGCGCTTTGGTGGACCGGCGGGTGACTTTAGGAATTTTAGCTTTGTTTCCACAAAGGGAGAAAATTTCTAAAATGACCCACGGCCCCGCTCATGCGAAGGGATAAATTCTGAGTTGAATCCCGCAGTGAATTAGAAAGGGACACATGGCCTACATTGAAAATTCAATGGTGGAGGCATGAAATTTCAGGGGAAAATTTGGAATTTTCCCCTTTTCAAAATAGATAAAGTATAAAAGTGAAGCACATCCCCGCAACCAATCAGGTGATGCCATGTGTTGAAGAATGAAATTAAGATAGTGGGCCGGTAGAGGAAAATGAGAATTTTAGCTGACGAACCCCATTTCCAATCAGGGTGTGCCACGTGTTCATGTTAAAAAATCAAGGCGGGCCGGCGGAGCAAAATGAGAAATTGCACTTTTTCTCCCAAATGTCTTAAAACATGGATTTTTTTTCCCCAGGCCTGTCATTGCTTGGAGCTTGCCACGTGTAGGGTCCAATTTCAAAGCTAAAAAGGGAAAGAGTGGCCAAAATGCACTCATCTGGTTTTTGATGCCATTAACGAACCAGAGCTCCAAAGGATACAAATGTGAACCATTCTTTGTTCTTCTCTCTTTGTTTCCTTGTCGTTTATTCATGAGATGCATTTTTGGTTTTTTGTGGAAGCCAAATTGATAATTTTAAAGAGATGTAAAGTTTGATTATCAGAAAATAGAGTTTATCGGGCATACACAATGAAAAAGGGTGAAAACTTACCAGTAAGCACTTGAGTGCTATGAAAGTGGTTAAAAGGTGGAAATGGCTAGGACCACATGAAGAAGAAAATCATGAGATGCCCCCTGCTAAAGTAATCATGCTCGAAATGATGAAATATTCACCTTTTTTAACCCCTGGTTTTCATGAGTGTGTTTGTTTCATGTCACTTTCCAAAAATGGATCTACAACAAACATTATTCCTTTTGGATATTCTTTTCTTGGGGACAAATTATGGATGTAAACGAATTGTTATAAGAACATGTTTTGGCCATGGAAAAAGGATTCTGGTTTTCTGGGAATGTTGTAAATTTTTAAGTAATTCAATATATAAACCTTTCTTTCTCATTTCCTTATGTTATATCTCTCTCTCTCCTTGCTTGATTCAATGGATCATTTGTCTTTGCATTCAAAAGAAAACTTTGTGTTCTTGTCTGTGTAATCTTTAGAACTTTGTGTCTACAGATTTGCACATTGGTGATGAAGTGATTGATCTTTTTCTATATTTTCTTGGTTCAATGTGAGTAAGGATATATTCTGCTACCTATATCTCCTAAAATCATTGTTGTTTTATTCCTTCCTCCATCTCTCTACTCTTCCAATCCTTCGTATTGATAATCTTTTAAGTATGAAAACATTCCAAAATATCAGGGTCCAAACATTGAGAGTTGTATATTTGTACATTTTTTTTCCTACTTTCAATAAGGGAACCTCTCCCATTAAAGAGGAGGGACACTTTTGTCCCCTGACTATGGTTTCTATCCATGTTCCATTTTGAAACCCAATAGTTTTTGGTGACTCCGACTGGGGAATTCATTGCAAATGGATTCCAGTTTTTGAATAACAAATTCTTGATCATCTTTGATCTGGAAACTCCAAGATACACTCGGGGTAGAAGAACCCTTGGGGAAGAAGACCCTCATTTCCAACTTATAGATCATCAAGGTTTCTCTCTCCCTTCATCAAGAAAAAGAAGAGGAACAAGATCTATAAGCACTCCTCCTACTAGAGACAAAACTTCTGGGAGTGACATCCCTCAAGATCAAATCAGTCCTAATTTACATGCTTTGATTCTTGCTGGTGTTTCAGTTCCTCTCTAAACAATATTTCTAAGGATGGAAGCTCCTCTGCCTTGGGGCCAAAGGGTTGGGCCTCTTGCTCTTCCCCAGCCATTGCATGAATTACCTAGAGGCAATAGAAATAATTTCCCTAAATTCAGAGGTGATGGGAAGGTTCATCCAGATGAGCATATTGTAGCCTTCATTGTTGCTTGTGGTGTTCTCGAAGTTGAACATGAGGATATCTCTGTTAGAATTTTTGTAGAGACATTGCAAGATAATGTGCTAATTGGTTTTATCATCTCCCTGCTGGATCCATCACCAATTGGAACACCATGACAACCCAGTTTGAGCAGCGTTTCAAACCTACTGAGGATGTACATGCCCTCTTGGCCCAGATTTCTCAAATCAAGAAAGAGTCACATGAGCCCATGAGGGAATTTGTGGCCAAATTCAACAGGTTGGTTAACAAGATCCCACAAAACACACGCCCTGTGGATTAGATTCAGAAATGTTTCTTCCTTAATGCCCAACTTCCTGAAGTGAGCTATGCACTTAGAAGAGCTAATCTTGCCACTTTGGATGCTGATTAGAGATTTTTTGTCAGTGTTGAAGATGATCTGATCATGTCTGGAAAGCTAAGGAGAGAATCATCCAAATCCAAAGCATCTTCTTCTTCCACATCTTCTCCTAGAGCTAATGCAGATCAATTGGTATAGAAACTTGCTAATGATCTCATTTCTCTCAAGAAGCAGTTATCCCAGCATGCTCCTTATCAGGATGTTCCTAGGAAGAACTTTCAACCCAGGAATTGGTTGCCCTCTCCTCAGACCAGATTGGCAATTAAAGCCCCACCTATTAAATTTCCAGTCAATGCAACATGTGAAGTGTTGGAGCCTGATGACGAGGAGGAGAATGAAATCTATGAAGAACATGAAGAGGAAGATGATGAAGAATTAGAAGAGTTGAGTGGATCTCATGTCCATTTTCTCACCACTGAAGGTATAGATGAAGAGGATGATTATGAAGAAAGAGTTGCAAAGATGAACAATGAATCATATGTTGTCATGACTCATGAGTAATCCAACAAGAAGGAGAAAGTGGTGCAGCCTGCTAAAATATCTAAGGAACCTCCTATAGCCATTATAGTGATTACAAGGAGAGGAGCTCCTATTCCAGCTTCTTCCACACCCAAGGTAGGTTTTGTTGTTCCTTCCTCCTCTTTTCTTCTCCTAAAACTTCTTGTCCTTCAAATGATAGAGTTGATAAGTCAAAATTTTCATCTACTCCTATCAATGATGCTCCATCTACCTCTAGTTCTTTTGACATTATTGACCATCTCAAGAAAACTAAGATCCAGATCTCAGAAGTTGAATTCTACCAAACCCATCCCAAGGCCTTTGCTAAGATGGTAGACTTTGTAAATTCCAAATCCAAGCCTTCATCCCCTAGTTCTAAAGGTATCTTGCCCACTCCTTCTCCTTCATCTCAACCAAGCCTTGTGGTAGCAGTCACTTCATCTGATGAGAAGATCAAACCATTTTATGTCACTCTCCTCATAGCTGGCCACAAACTCAGCAATTGTGTTATTGATTTTGGTGCTTCAGATAATGTGATGCCTACTAAGGTAGCTCATGCCCTAGGCTTAACCCTAACCCACACTTTTGGTTCATGTTACTCAATGGAAAGTAGAGAAGTGCCATTGGTTGGAAGGATCAAGGATGCACAAGTAGCCTTTGCTACTTTTCCAGAGAAGAGAGTTTTAGCCACCATTTTGGTAGCTGATATTCCCCCTTCCTATGGCATGCTACTGAGTAGAAAATTTTTGCAAATATGTTGGAGGAGAAATCATGATGGATTGGTCACATGCTCTTATTCCAGTGAATGGGAAAATGAAGAAGCTACTGCCTGAGAAACAAACTGAATATATTGTGCAAAAAATAGATGACCCAAAGGCATAAATACTTTATGAGGACATTGGTCATGGTAACTACATGATCATGTCACAAGATGAGGCTAACCATCCTAAGGAAGTGCTTCTTGATCCTAATGGTGTTTGGATTTTGGAATTTGATGGGAGCTGCTCCTCAGCTAGTTCTGGAGCTGGTGTGGTGCTTATTTCTCCTGAAGGGAAGATTCATCCTTTCTCCTTCAAGCTCCAATTCAAAAACACAAATAATACAGCTGAGTATGAGGCTCTCATCCTTGGTTTAAGCATGGAAAAAGAGATGGGGATCAAGAATATCCTTTCTCGTGGAGATACAGAGCTGATTGTAAAGCAGGTCAGAGATCTCTTTCAAGTGAAGAATAAAAGGTTGAAACATTACAGGAATCTGGTTTGGGATTCCATTGAGTTCCTTGATGCCTTTTCCATTAAAGCCATGCCAAGGGAAAGAAACACCATGGTGCTGATTCCTTGGCTATCTCAGGGTCTCTACTGATCCCTCATCCAAATTTCTCCCAAGATAAATTCACCATTGAGATGATTCATAGACCTAGTGTGCCTGACAATGCAAATAATTGGCAGGTCTTTAATGATGATCAACACTTGCTTTCCTTCCTTGAACTTAGAGATAATTTTGACCAGCTGTACTTTGAAGGAAGTGGAAATCCTTCCTAGAGAGTGTGTGCCCCCAAATGAAGAAGATAACAAAGAAGAAATGGATCATGATGGCTACATAAAACTGAAAGGTAATAAGATACCTAAAGGGATGGTAAGTTTGGAAGAGTTATTTGATAAACATGATAGGTACATCAAGTCCAAAACTTCCAAAGGAGCTCAACAGTCTGCTGAATGTGAGAAGATAAACATTGGGAGTCTTAATGAACCCAAGCTGGTAAACATTGGAAAGTGTTGCACACAAGAGGAGAGGGAGAAAGTAGTGAATCTGTTGAAAAGGTATGTTGATGTTCTTGCATATTCTTATGATGATCTCAAGGATTTTCAGCCAAAAGAGATGCAACATTTCATTCCTCTAAAACCTGGGATCAAGCCCTTCAGGAAAAAGCAAAGGTAGTATAATCCTAAAATTGCTAATACAATCTTTCAAGAGATCCAAAAGTTATTGAAGGCTAAGATCATTTTCCCCATTCACCATTCAACGTGGATTGCTAATATTGTGCCTGTCAGGAAGAAGAATGGTGAGATCCAGATTTGTGTTGATTTTAGGAATTTGAATCAAGCCTCTTTGAAGGATAATTATCCTCTCCCCGTAATGGATCAAGTGTTGCAAGTTGTTACAGGTTTAGAAATGATGTCCATGCTTGATGGATTCTCAGGATATAATCAAGTAGAAGTAAGTGTTGCAGATCAGCATAAGACTGCCTTTACCACTCCTTGGGGCACCTTTTCTTACAAGAGAATGCCTTTTGGCCTCATCAATGTTGGTGCCACCTTTCAGAGGGCAATGGACCTGGCCTTTGGTAGCCTCAAGGGAAAATGCATAGTTGTATACCTTGATGATCTAACTGTGTTTTCAAAAAATAGAGCTGATCATTTCTAACACCTTGAAATAGTCCTCCAAAAGTGTAGAGAGCATGGCATCTCCTTGAATCCCAAGAAATATGTCTTTTGTGTCACTGAGGGAAAATTATTGGGACACATTGTCTCCAAGGAGGGAATCAAGATTGATCCAGAAAGAGTCCAGGTAATTCAACAGATCCCTCTCCCCACAAGCAAAAAGGGTGTGCACTCTTTCTTTGGCAAGATCAACTTCTTAAGAAGATTCATACCTGATTTTGCTGAACTTACTTTGAACATATCCCACATGATGAAAGGGAAGAAAACTTTTGGTTGGTCCTCTGAAGGAAAGGTTGCATTTGAAGACATCAAGAGAGCTATAGCAAAGACTCCAATCTTGGCATGCCCTGATTATAGCAAAGACTTCATTATCTATTGCTATGCTATTGAAAGTACTCTAGCTACTGTGTTAACCCAGGAGAATGCTGAAGGTCATGAACTCCCCATAGCATTCATGAGTTATATTTTGAAATCCCATGAGCTGAAGTACACCATGATGGAGAAACATGCTTTTGCAGTGGTCAAAGCTGTGAAGCAGTTTCATTTTTTACATCCTCAACTCTCATTCTATTGTGCTTGTGCCTGATACAACTATTAAATCCATTCTTACACAACAAGAATTTGGAACCAAGAGAGGTAATTGGGTAGCCAAAGTTTAGGAGTATGATCTTGACATCAAACCCACCAAGATAGTTTGAGGAAAGGGCTTATGTGAACTCATTGCTGAAGGAGCTGATGCCAAATTGTCCAAGGAGGAAGTTGATATCCCTGTTGTTCTTTTCCTCAGCTCAACTGATGAATGGTATGATGGCATTGCACACTTTCTTACTTATGGAGAATGTCCATCCCATTTGAGTGCCAAGGAGAAGAGAGCCATCAAATTAAGGTCTGCACAATATGTGTTGTGGGAAAATGCATTGTTCAAATGAGGCATAGATGGAAGGTTTTTGAAATGTGTTGACAAAGAGCAACAAAAGAAATTATTCTCATCTTTTCATGACCAGGCCTATGGAGGTCATTTCTCTTCTACTATCACAACCCAAAAATCCTCCATGCTGGATATTATTGGCCTACCTTGTTCAAAGATGCATCAAAGTGGGTAGGCAAGTGTGAAGCATGTCAAACCTTTGTTGGAAGACCCAAATTGGCTGCTTTACCTCTCAAACCAGTGGTGATTGAGGAACCTTTTCAACAATGGGGTTTGGACTTCATTGGGACACTCAATCCACCTTCAAGTGCAGGGCATACTCATGTTTTGACTGCCACTAATTATTTCACCAAGTGGGTGGAAGCCATTCCAGTCAAAAGTACTACTTCTGAAGTAGTATGCAACTTCATCAAGGAGCACATCTTAATAAGGTTTGGGATACCAAACAAGATTTTCACTGACAATGCTTCTAATTTTTCTTCTGCTGAGATGATAGATTTCTGCTATGGCTATGGCATTTCCCTTGCTCACTCTTCATATTACTATCCCCAAGGGAATGGGAAAGCAGAATCAACTAACAAGAACTTGGTCACCATTGTTTGGAAGCTTGTTAATGACTCTCAGAGGAATTGGCATAAGAAACTATATGATGCTTTATGGGCAGATAGGATTACACCTAAGAGAGCCATTGGAATGTCTCCTTTTCAAGTGGTATATGGAGTTGAAGCTCAGCTGCCAGTGACATTGGAACTTGCTAGCCTTACACTTGATGAAGGCCATTGAGGATGCCAACTTTACCAATTCATTGGACAAAAGAATTATGTACCTCCAGAAGTTGAATGAAGACAGATTGCAAGTGGTTGACAGAATATCAGCTCATCAACTCAAGGTAAAAGCTCTGTTTGACAAAAAGGCTAAACCCAAAACTTTTCAAGTGGGAGACAATGTTCTTCTTTGGGATAAAAGGCATGAACCTCGAGGCAGCCATGGTAAATTTGATTCCCTTTAGCTTGGTCCTTTTAAAATTAGACATTTTGTTGGTGAGAACTCTTTTTACCTAGATTACATGGATGGTTCTCCTCTCCCACTTCCTTATAGTGGGAAATTTTTGAAGTTGTTCAAAACCTAGGATTTTTGGCGGTCCCTCTGTACATTTTGTATAGTGTTTTGTTTCTTGGTTTTTCTTGTTTTTTCTTGTTTCCTTGTGTGTTGTCTTCTGTGTTGATATTGCTTTTTGACTCTGTTGCCCAATGGATAAGGCACTGATCTGTTCATCCCCAGAATTCTCTATGGTTCTTGATTTTACATCTTTCCTCTACCAAATCATCCCTAGAAGGAGCCAGCTGTTGTCCCCTCAATTTTCCCCCTTTTTTGAAATCCAATTTCATGAAAATTGAAGTCTTGCCATGGAGGAATTCGTGTTTTGAGCCCCTCAAGTGCTCATTTTGATCCCCCATGACATTTTATGCATTTCCTCAGTCTGCGGCCATTATAATGTTCTATCTATTTCTCATGGATGGGAGGGGGTTTATGATCTTATTTTATGCATTTGAAGGATGTGGAAACTTGCATTCTTCACATATTAACCTTTTGCAGAAAGAAAATCTTCATCGGGTGCAAAAATGGTGTTTTCCCATTCTCTGCAATTTTCTACGTTCTTTTCCCCATCAAATTCTTTCTCAGAAGGTGAAGCTATGTGTTTTCTTCTCATTGGATATGTCTGGATGGGTTCCTTTTTGAACTTATCACTTTTGGTGATTTTGGAAAAAAATGTCAGATTTGCCCCACATCCCCATGGGTCCCTGATTGGCTAGAGCAGTTTTGGTGGAAGTTCGGGGTGATGGATCCATTTTATTCTCTAAGGCATTATGGTGAAAGGGCAAAAAGTTCTAAAATGACCCGCGGCCCCACTCACACAAAGGGACACGTGGCCATTTTTCAGTTCATATGCGCTTTGGTGGACCGACGGGTGACTTTAGGAATTTTAGCTTTGTTTCCACAAAGGGCGAAAAGTTCTAAAATGACCCGTGGCCCCGCTCATGCAAAGGGATAAATTCTGAGTTGAGGCCCGCAACGAATTAGAAAGGGACACGTGGCCTATGTTGAAAATTCAATGGCGGAGGCATGAAATTTTGGGGGAAATTTTGGAATTTTCCCCTTTTCAAAATAGATAAAGTATAAAAGTGAAGCACATCCTTGTAACCAATCAGGTGATGCCATGTGTTGAGGAATGAAATCAGGACAGTGGGCTGGTGGAGAAAAATGAGAATTTGAGCTGTGACCCCATTTCCAATCAGGGTGTGCCACGTGTTCATGTTAAAAAATCAAGGTGGGCTGGCAGAGCAAAATGAGAAATTGCACTTTTTCTCCCAAATGTCTTAAAATGTGGATTTTTTCCCTAGGCCCATCATTGCTTAGATCTTGCCATGCGTAGGGTCCAATTTCAAAGATGACAAAGGGAAAGAGTGGCCAAAATGCACTCATCTGGTTTTTGACGCCATTAAAAAACCAGAGCTCCAAAGGATATAAATGTGAACCATTCTTCGTTCTTCTCTCTCTGTTTCCTTGTCGTTTATTCATGAGATGCATTTTTGGTTTTTTATGGAGCCAAATTGATAAGTTTAAAGAGATGTAAAGTTTGATTATCAGAAAATAGAGTTTATCAGGCATACACAATGAAAAAGGGTGAAAACTTACCAGTAAGCACTTGAGTGCTATGAAAGTGGTTAAAAGGTGGAAATGGTAGGACCACATGAAGAAGAAAATCATGATATTCCCCCTGCTAAAGTAATCATGCTTGAAATGATGAAATATTCACCTTTTTGAACCCTCTGGTTTTCATGAGTGTGTTTGTTTCATGTCACTTTCCAAAAAGGGATCGACAACAAACATTATTCCTTTTGGATATTCTTTTCTTGGGGACAAAGTATGGATGTAAACGAATTGTTATAAGAACATGTTTTGGCCATGGAAAAAGGATTCTGGTTTTCTGGGAATGTTGTAAATTTGGAAGTAATTCAATATAGAAGCTTTCTTTCTCATTTCCTATGTTATATATCTCTCTCTCTCTCCTTGCTCGATTCAATGGATCATTTATCTTTGCATTCAAAAGAAACTTTGTGTTCTTGTCTGTGTAATCTTTAGAACTTTGTGTCTGTAGATTAGCATTGGTGATCAAGTGATTGATCTTTTTCTATATTTTCTTGGTTCAATGTGAGTAAGGATATATTCTGCTACCTATATCTCCTGAAAAACATTGTTTTTTCTTCCTTCCTCCATCTCTCTACTCTTCCAATCCTTCGTATATTGATAATCTTTTAAGTATGAAAACATTCCAAAATATCAGGGTCCAAACATTGAGAGTTGTATATTTGTACATTTGTTTTTCCTGCTTTTAATAAGGGAACCTCTCCCATTAAAGAGGAGGGACACGTTTGTCCCCTGATTGTCATTTCTATCCATGTTCCATTCTGAAACCCAACAACTTCACAACAGTGGTTTCTCAAATGGAGGCATGTCATCATCCAAAATATTCTGAAGTGGTGATTAGTTATTATGATTAATTATTTCATGTGGAATATTACTATCATTGGGTTCTGCATAAAAAGAGTTTTGAGCTTTGTATTTTAAGTATATTATTACAATATGTAATTTGAAAATAAATAAAAAGGCTTAAATATTTAATTAATACATAGTAACTGTATTTGGTGTGGATACCAGTTACATCTGCATAACCAATTTTTGTGGATGGATAAAATAAGATAAAGATTCTCTTTTTTGATGATTGGCCTACCATGCCCACCATACAACATATGTATGTATATATATATACAACATATATATATATATATATATATATATATATATATATATATAGGGGTGGGGACTTTACTTTCCCTTCACCACCCATGCACTCTCCTAATAATAGGCATGCCAAAAATAGACTACATGCGTGCTTTACATGACAACTAACAATAGATTATCTTATAAATAGAACTTTATCCGATGCTATTAATAGCTCAATCCATGCATGTCTCTTCATCTTCAATTTGCTTATGATTTTCTCCAAAAATGGAACTTCCTTGACTGTAAAGTCTCATTTATTTCCTATGGTTCTAATTCATTGCTTGGTTGACACTATAACTCGGTTATTCTATTTTTAGCTTATGGTTCACAAAATCAGGTAAGTCCCAAAGTTACCTTACTCTGGCATGAGCCTTCACATGTTGTCCCATATTACCTGTGTGCGCACATTCACATTTTCCTCATGCAAACCTGAGATCCTCGCACGTGACATGTAATTAGTTAGTTTAGCTATGTAAAAGTACCCTACACTACTTACATTTTTTTCCTCAGAAATGGTTTGATCAACTAGTTCTCTAAAGAATATGGGAATAAAAATAAAAGAATAAAAAATTCAATGCCCAAAAAAATCCACCTATACACAAGTCATATTACGGCTCAGGTTGTTGAAGAAGCTTAGGGGATTCAACATTCAACTCTCCCTCGAATTTCTTCCATTCATTGAGTTCTTCTAATGCTTTCCTAGGTGCCTCTTATACAATCCCTGGTATTTGGTCAGGCACCAAATATTTTACTCTACCCTTGAGCTCCTGGATGACCACAATAAATTTTTTGAACACCCCTTCTATTACATCCATGTGCTCCATTACCATGTTTTAAAATTATTAGATCTAGAGATCTAGCTTCTCATTCTTGGCCTTAATAAACTCTTTCTACTCAGACAACTCTGCCATAACCTTACTATGCTCTATCTTATTGATTGGAATCTTTTATTATATAGCTCTCAGTATTGAATCTTCATTACTAACCCTCGTGCTAAGGATGGGGTCACACTTTTGACATCTATCAAAAGATAAGTCATCTTTACTACTTGCCTTCTTGAGCTGTGTGAGTAGATCCTCAAGTTCGGTTATTCTGGCCTCAATGAATACCTTATTTGATTATTTTTTCTTAGCTACTTCCTCAGCTATTGGCCATGCACCACTCTTAATGTTCACCAGAAACATCCCCACCAGGTCCTCGAGATATTTGATCTCATCATTGTAATCACTCCTCACATGGCTCACTAAGGTCATACATTGGCCTAAAATATTCTTCACCAACACACATTTTCTGTCATAATCTTCCTTCATGTGCTTCTATTCTCCCTGGATATCCTTCTTAAGGTTCTCAATCTCAAGATATTTATTCTTTTTATCTGAAACCATCACCCTCACGGTAGCCTTGACATCCAAATTATAGTGTGTAACATCTGTGGTCATTTTATTTAAGGCATTACATTCCTATTCATATGATAGGCACACGAGGTCTACCCGTTTTTATTTATTTATGGTATCTCTCTTTAATTCCATCAACCCGAGGGACTTATAAATTTCCTCATATTTGCATTCCTTCGGATGTGTATGTATGCTCTAGGATAACATCTTCATGGTGCACGAGACCCCTCATTATTTATCCATTATATCCCTTCCATATAAATTCCCTGTAGGTACTGTGATTTGGAATCGTGCCCTCAAAACCTTATCAGGGTCATCTAAAAAGTCCATGTGTGGTGATATTAGAGTCTATCTTTTCCTTATCACCTTAGTCTTCATTTTCTATTTATTGGGGGTGAAAGTACCTGTGCTAATTCCTCCTTCTGTGCCCTTATCTTCCATGATAAGATAGGTGTCATCCACCTCTTTCTCTTCCTTTTGTGCCTCCTTGTGCATAGGTGAATTTCCCTTCTGTTGGCTCCTCGGCTACTCAGGGCCGAATTAAAGGTCATGAGCACCCTAGGCAATAGTTTGAGTGGGCGCCCTCCTCAAAAATTTATTTAATATTTTTTTCCATAAAGTTAATAAATAAAATATGTCTATATTTTTGTATTTTTAAATTTACATCATGGTCATAATAAATTTTTATTTATTAAATTATTAGGGAAGGATGAAAAATATTCCATGGATGGAAGACATTAGTCATAGAAGATTCTCAAAATGCAAAAAATACAATATTTTATACAAGGCTTCTTACAAGTCTAATTTAGCCATATCAAGTAGGTGACAGGAACTCTATGCTAAAAGAAATCACCATTGTTTTACAAAGAAACAAAAACATTTATGTAGATCCCATGGTTTTGTGAAGAGTCATATTTGGACCAGGCCTACAGATTCCTCCATAAAAAAAAATAGAAAATTTCCCCAAAAAATTAAGAATAGAAAATCAAATACTTTTTTCCATTAATTATACTCACCTCTACTAGATACACTAGAAACATTATAAAAATACATTAACCTTTTTTTAGAACAAATTACACACCTACATAATCTGGAGCTACATCATAGAATGGGTAACAATACCAAAAAAATCATATGTGCTTATAAATATGTGATATTTTATTTTTCTCACAAAAATATTACAAAACTTTTTTATGTGTATGCATGAAATTTATGTTGCTATACAATAATATCTATAAATGGGTTAATCAATATTAAGTCTTCAGATAAATTATTTTAAAGTTAAGTTCTAAAAGTAATTGACAAAAATGAAATTTTTAGAGTCAGGCGTCCCCTGACTGCTGGTGCCCTAGGTAACTACCTAGTTTGCCTAAGGCTTAATCCCCCTCTACGGATGCTCCTCATTCTTCTTGCTAGGTGCTTCCCTCATTAGGTCAGAACTTTACTTTGTCTACACTATTTTTCTTATGTCTTTCTTGGCCCATTCACTCTCCAACTCTTCTAGAAAAGTTTCATCCTTATATTTTTTGCTAGACTCTTCTTCACTGGACACTACCTACGTTCCTCCACGCTTGATCTTTGTCTCTTCTGTACCATCCTTAGGTGGTTGAGAAGTCCCTATGCTATCATTGTGTTTCCTTCTTCTGTAATACATTTTATTTCTGCACGAGTGATCAAGTCCACATTATTCTTATTATTCCCTCTCCTCAGGAGATTCTTCATGCATTCTCTTGAGTGGTGGCACTAGAGTTCTCCTTGGTTGTAGAAGGAAAGTGTTTGTAACCTTCACCACTATTCCACCTTGGGTTTTTGGTATCAAAACTACAAAAACTGTGCATATCACCCCTTTAGTGTGACGTTCAATTAGGGATTTAGGTCCAAGGCATTGGGCTTTAAAATATCCAAATATGCAGGACTAGAGTCATACATTTAGGTGGCACATAAGGTGTGCCAATCAAAATCCACCTTATCAACATCAAAGTTCAACTTATGCACATTCTTAATCTAGATTACTACACACTTGAAATATCTGTAAGTGAATGAAAAGGGAAGTTTGCACCATGGACCCATCTCTCCATCCTCCATCCTAAAATGTGCAAGACTATAGTGTTGCATCACTGCAAATTTTTCCTATTCTCTAACCTCTACTGGTAATTTGCATGGAATGCACCATTCATTCTCAAACTCTATGCGTATCCTATTGTACCACTTGTCTATCCTAGATTTATACTCATTGGTGATATTACCATCACATGTATAGCCTGCAAACTAAACTACATGAGATTTATTCACTGGTGAGTGAACCCATATGATCTCTTATGGTCCATTTGGGACTCTAATTTCCTAGAAAATAATAAATATGAGGATTGAGCCCCAATTAATTTTTGCTCCATCTTCTTTTTGTGCCTTGGCCTCCTCTATTATCCCATAGGTGATATACTGTGCTATGTTATGTTGCATTTTGTGAACCATTCTATGTGTAATGTATAAGAACTTCTTATTCATATCAGTCCATCTCTCTAAGGAACCCAATTTGTAGCTTACTAGCCCGACTACAACCATAGTCATGGGATCTGTAAGTTTTTATATGCTCATGGCCCGTCCTCCCTTCTCATAATGTAGATTAATGGCCATCTCATCAATATTCACATCGATACATAGGTCCAGTTCCATTTCTTATCCTATTCTTCGCAACCTTACAACTTGTTCAATAAGTGGGCTATGATCCTCATCCTTCAGCCTACAAAATAAAAATAGTCCTCATGTACCCTAGACATGAGCCACTAAAATAGATGTGCAGGTTTTGCAAAGAAGGGTAGCTTGAACAAATGGAGGACCCATACCTCTCCAAGTTTCTCCTCACCGAGTCATCCACCAGTACTTTCCCTTCTTCATTCATCTCTGGTATCTCCCATAACATGTCCACCTTCAAATTCACTTCATTTCCTAGAGACCTTTGATTGAAATCACTTATTTTAAACTTTAGGAGCTGCGACTTCCATGTCTGAACCCTAAGTGGTCTAGAGGGTACTACATTTCTGAATATATCTCCTCTAATGGGTCCTCAACTTCAACCTCAAACCTCTTCATGCAGGGTTTTACCCTTCCTAATTGGATGTTGTAGTCTCCCTTCTTGGTGCCATTAATCCTACAAACTTGTGCCCTAGATAATTTTCTCCACAACCATTTGTCTCTCCATAATACCTAAACATTGTGAACCCCAACTTCTTAAATTTTAAATCCTCCAAACCATTCTGCTCATGCCCTAGTTTTGTACTCAAATTCTGGCTCTAAATTCCTTCTTTCCACAAGGAGCCACACATAAACACCTTACACACGCTGATCTGGCTTACTTGTTACTTCTCTTGCTATGTCATACCAAATCACTTGGTAGCTCAACTGCTCAAGTCTTCTTGGATGTAAGCTAGAAAATAATCCGATTTACCTATTTTTATAACCTTTCCACATTCCAATGACTTATGTCTCCACTATTAAAAAATATTTTCTTGCTTTAAAGTTTTAAAAGTGTTTTCCCAAACTAAAACATATTTTTCACTTTTTACTTTATCTTGTCTTCCTTTCACGTGCTGCAGTCATAACCTTTTGGCATAATTACTACTTCGCAAGATGCATAAATCCTTGCATGTTCCTCCCTGTGCCACAATAAATAACCCTTTGCACCATATAATAATATCTTATCTAGCTTCTGCATAACTCAGGTTACACTATGCGATCCGTCTTATCGCGTGGTCTCCATCCCAAACAATTCCCTCATGAGCATCATCATCCTTGGCAACTATAACACATTTCTCTTTCATACCAATATTTTAGAGAGCATCCTTACTTCATACCTTCACATATGCACCTATGTCATCCTTTCCAAACTCTTCAACTTGTATATAAATCACGACACCAATGGATTTATCATTCCTGCACTTACACTTGGTTTACCCCACACTAAAAGTATACGTGGTTCTTTGCGCATGAACTCAAATGTAGTAACCAACTTCCTGCACGTAAGTGCGCTTATTACAAAAAAACAAGGAAACAAACAATAAATAAACATCTGGGAAGAAGCATATGAAATTGAAAAAAAAAAATGAAAGGGAAACCTAGGCTAAGTGGCAATGCTGCCTTGTTACAAACACCAAGAATATTTTATTTTAGTAGGGCTTCAACCTACTCCCATTGAAGTTATTAGGCAACACGATGTCATCCACTGCATGTAATTAACATGAACCTGATTAAAGTATCTTGGTTACTACAAAAGGTCCAAACCAATGGACCTTTAATTTTCTAGGGTGGCGCATAAACTTGGAGTCATAGAGAAGGACTATGTTTCCAACTATAAATGTCTTATTCTTAATGTGCCTATCATTCTAGGCCTTCTGTCTCATCTTTTTAGTCTTCTAGCTCTATCACACAATGGCATGTAATGAGATCCTCAATAGATTGCTCAACATCTAATCCACATGTGCACGTAATACACATGGATTGTAACATGAATTCAATTGGTAGTATTAATTATTTTCTAAACACTAGTTAAAAAGGTGTGGCCTTGTTCAATATTTTATAAGTGGTCATGTAAGCCCAAAGTAAAACTAACACTTTATCATCCCAATAATTCTTCCAAAATCACAAATATTTTTCAATGTTTGTACCAAGATCTTGTTGAAAGATTCTATAGTACAATTAGCTTGAGGATGATAAGGGGTGGTTTTATGGTGTGCGACCATAAAATATGCCAAAAATTCTGATTGTCTCATTTAAGAAATGAGTTCTTGTATCATTTCTCAAGCTTAATGGAAATCCATACCTATTAATAATATTCTCCCATAGGAATCTTACTACTGTAGCTACAATATAATCCTTTGTAGGTGCAACCTTTGCCCATATTGTCAAATAATTTGTATAAGTAATAATGTAGCATGCACCAGTTCTATGCATGGGTTGTGTAATAGGTCCTAAAAATTCAATAGTCCACTTCTCAAAAGGTTCTGCATTTGCTATAGGTCTCAAAGGCATTTCATTTATATGTCTGGGATTTCCAAGGCACTGACAATGATCACATGCTTTCACATATTCCTTGGTATTTTTCTATAATGTTTCCCACCATAAACCAACCATAAATATCTTGCACGCAGTGACATCACTTGTATAATGTGCTCCTACTATCCCAAAATGAGCTTCTTCCATGATAGTGTTGTGCTCATGTTCAAGAACACACCGACACAATAATTCATCATATCCTAACTTGTATAAGTCTCCACCAATCAATTGATAAGGTGCCATGAGTATTACAAATTCCTTCTTCTTCAGTGTCTTCATTCCTTCTAGTGCAACCTAGTGCACAAAAAGATAGCTATATCTTCCAAATCAGTGGGCACATGGATCAACCTAAATAATTATGCATCAAGCATAGTATCTTCAATGCTCTACTCATCCTCATCTAAATTTATCCTTGAAAGATGATCAAGCCCTAAATTGCTCTTTCCTGTTTTGACAACAATGGTGAAGTCAAACTCTTGAATTAGAAGTATCCATCTACAGATGCAAAATTGTAAAATAAGCTTGTTGACTAAGTAATTCAATGCCATATTATCTATATAGAAAATAAATGGGGTTTCTAACAAGTACTATTTGAACTTGTGTAATGCGTAAATCATAGAAAATGCATCACACTCAATGGTAGTGTAATTCTTCTTATGCTGGTGTTAACTTCCTACTCACAAAACATATAGGATGGTCCACATTTCCTTCCCTAGGTTGCACCAAGACTACACCAATATATGTTCCTGAGGCATTAACATGAACATGAAATGGTTTTTCCCATGAAGGAAAGCGCAAAATGGGTGCAGTAGTTAATATTTCCTTCAAGGTATCAAACACTTGTTGCTGCGCATCACCCCAATAAAATTTCCCTTTAGCTTTAAGAAAATATTCCAGGGGCGTGAAAATATTTTCATATCCCTTGATAAATTTATGATAATATCTGGTATGTCCTAGGAATCTGTGAATTTCACTCTGATTGGTAGGCTTCTCTAAACCCAAAATCAAAGCTATCTTGGCTAGGTCTACTAATAATCCTTCCTTGCAAATAATGTGCCCAAGTAGAGTTCCAAAGGGACTAGCAAAAATACACCTCTTAATGTTTAAGAGAAATGCTCAACTACTTGCACCTCTCAAATATAAGCCTTAGATTATCATAGTGATCTTTGACTAAGCCATACATCGTCTAATCATCCAAATATACCTACAATAAATTATGAATAAAGTCCTGAAAAGCTTACACAACAATGTAAAAAATATTGCTGCCACAATTTTCAATCCAAAAGGCATTACTGTGTATGAAAAAATTCCCCATTCAATGGTGAAATTTTTCCTCTCTTAATCTTCTTTTACGATGCACATCTAGTGATAACCTGAAAAACCCTCTGTGAAGGAGTAGATCTCATGCCCAGTAACTACTTCAAGGATCTCTTCTGTGAATAGGGTGGGAAAAGGATCAACTAAGCATGTAACATTGAGCTCCCTATAATCAAAACAAATCATTATCCTCCCATCCTTCTTGATGCTTATAACCATGGCGCTAACCCACTCACATTATTCAATACGTTTAATGATTCCAGACTTGAGCATTTCATCAATTTCCTCCTTCCCCTTGACACACAAATTATGATTCATCTATAAGGCCTGTTCCTAACTAGACGTGTGCCTTCTTTTGGTTTAATATTAATTTATCTCCTAGCAAGGGGTGCACTCCCTTTAACTCATGATATCCCCTTGGAAACAAGTCCTTAAAATTATGCAATAACATTATGATGTTGGCCACTTCTTTCTCTGACCAATAATCCCCAATGATTACTTCCTTAGCCGCATCTTATGTGCCAATGTTTAGATTTTTATTTTTCATTGGTTCATGGTATACGTGTGCCTTTTTATCCACAATATCCATCACCTCAAGCACACCTTTAGTGGGATAACTTATAGGTTCTCAACTTCCTCATCATTAATCACATATACCATTTTACCTTTTTCTTTCTCCTTCCAGGTATAGCCCAACTGTATCTCATCTGTCTCTTCGGTATCCAAGCACACCTCAAAATTAGGTTCACCAAATAACTCGAGCATGAGCTCCTCTAATTTCATGCTATCTACCAATGTGATACACTTCATGATCTATAAGGATTTATGAACTAGAGGTTTATTAGAAAAATAATCAAAAGTATGAATTCACACCTTCAGTCATATCTTGCCAACTTGCAGTCTCCTGTTTGAGCTCGGCATGCACATACCATATGCACGTGCAACCCCGTATATGTGGAATAGAACTTATGTACCCACAAAGATGGTGGTAATAGCTCCTGCCTTATGCCCATAGTCTCTCATAATTATGGACGTGTGTCAAAGTAGGATTCTTCCCATGATATTCACAATTTTTTTTGGTGTGTTATCTTGAGTGAAACTTGTTGATATGGTGATCCTCACTTCTTGCCATCCCAATAAGTTATCTCTATGTGTCACCCACCAGTGCGCTATTGTACCACACAAATTTTAGATCAACATTTTCCTATGATCACCTTCATTCTTCTAGTGTTCTTCCATGGTATGTAAGAATATTCAGGCATTTCTTCATGCATATACTGGGGTAGCTGAAATTTTCCCAGGAACCTAACCATGTGTGTTCTGATCATCTTGGATACTTATCATTTCATCTCACTCCCAACCAGCTCATACATGATATGGGTCCAATTATCACAAGAAATACTTGTGGTATCGCTAACTGATTATGCATCCTCTCACTATATAATTCCATCATTGGATGGATCTATTATCTCACAATCCCATACCATGAGCACATAAATTCATTTAAAATCCTCTTCACTCAAAGGATCAACATATGATGTAGTCTTTGCATTTGTCAAGGGTATAATAATGTGCTCATCTTTTTTCTCAAAACTGATGTATCCTTTATTGAAGTACAAATCTACATTGTTCGTAAAGCATCAAGGTCACCCAAGTAATACTAGAAAGTTATCTACTTAAACAATCTCTAATACCTCAAAATATCTAGGAAACTTGGTTCTCTGAATTGTAATAGAAGCATATTTCAAAACTCTTATCGGCATAGGCCTCATCTTATCCGCCATATACAACACATTTGAAGATGGTTGTAATGTAGGTCTCCCCATCTAATTCCATGCATCTAGAGTAAGCACATTCACCTCAGTGCCTGTATCTATGAAAATATTACTTACTAACCAACCATTAATCACTGAATCCAACATGATATATTTGTAAAATTCATGGCTCTGATGTGGTAGATTTACATGAAGTATCTACCTCTTGTGCTCAATTCCAGCACACGATACTTTTTCACCTAGCCATTCTCCTAACAAAGGAGAAATATTCTCCTGGCGCAACATCCTACACACCTCTTTTAGGTCATCCACATTATTCTTTGGGAGCTCAACATTCTTTGTACATTCCCTCTTGTGTGCCTACTCTTTCAAACACTAGATCTCACCCTGCAGTTCCTCGATTACTCCAATAGTTTCTTGATAGAATTCCTTTTGATGGGAAGCATCTAGATACTTGGCATGTAGCGATTCATCTCTCCTAATGAGTGGCCTAACATTTAGAGGTTCACATGTGCGTGCTGTGTCTGTGTGAGTAGTAACCAACAATGACTGTAACTCAAGATCATACTTCTTTAGTATCCATTAATCACCCTTTGTGTGTTGTACCTTGTTCATCCCCACACCCTTGTCCTTTTTCTTGATCTTACTCATGTCCTTGTATAGGTTTGGGTAATCCTCCAACTTATACTACTTTCCACACCATGAGAATGTTGTATTATGGGGAAAATCACACTAGTAATGATAATGGGACCCACACTTATAACATGTTCCATGTGGAAATCTACTCCTTCCGCCATGACCTTTACCTCTATATCCTCCACAAAATCCATTTCTGCCATTGTTACGTTCTTCAAAAGGTTGCACATTCTGAGCCTGAGATATGATTGCCACCACAGTAAATCGTAATTTGGTCTTGCATGCCTCATAAATGTGATCTATCAACCAAAAATCCTTCGTATCATGAGTATGTGTCCTAAAAAAATTTCAATACATAGATTTAATCTTCATGGTTGCGTGCTTCAAAATAGGGAAATTCTAGAAATCACGATCCAAGTGGAAATTTTCAGAATTCTCAAAAGCTTGTAACAACATGTGCACCAACCAGCGTGGGAAACTATCCTTAGTGTGTCCTTTAAGCTCACAATATGTGCATCATATACCACTTTTAGTTTCATGGGAAGAGTTAGGATATTAACCGAAAGCTTCTCCAACTACTTTGCCATAGTTGCTATTTGGGCTTCCAGAAAAGGACTAACTACACTGTCTACACTCCCTACTGCTTCAACGAGTAGGGATGCTTCTAATGTCTTGCATGGATCAACATACATATTATGAGATAATTCCCATAAAAAAGGAGTCAACAATCCCCCAAAAAGCCACTACATGTGATGAATATCATAAGACAACTTGGACAACAGAGTCTTGAAAAGTGCATAAAAATTCCTTACACTTTTAGATAAGCCTTGTTTGATATCCTTGAGAACACTGATGCTTTGTTGTTCAAACTATGAGATGTGAAAATTAGCCAAGAATGTAGTGCAAAAAGCGTTATAATCCACCATAGTCTGATGTGGGTAATACTTCCTGTACCAACTATACACGATTCCTTGTAGTGTAGTAGAAAATTGACTTGCCATCCTATCCAAAGCTATGATTCCCTTAGCATGCCATATCAATCCACACTTATGCACATGATCTCCTACATCCTACATTCCCCTATACTTTGGTAAGTGAAGTGACATATAAAAGTAAACGTGAGGTGGTATTTGATGAGATTGATTTTGTGGTGGATGTTGTGGTGGTGGTTGTATACCTTGCCTTGGGGTAGGACATGATCTAGAACCAGAACCCCTTGGATTCCCTCTGTGCGGTGGCTGACCTGATCCTCCCGTGCCCAATGCTGTAAGTTACAACCAAGTTGATGAATGTGATTATGTCCTAGTTGTAGTAATAATTGGACACCTATAGTTTACATGGTCACGAAACCCATAAAAGTGCTTCAAATGGTCTGTGTGCCAATACTCTGTCCTAATGATACTCCTAAAAAAATCCTCCTAACGTACTTACAAATACTGGCATCTACTACGCTGCCATGGGTGTATTTGTAGTATGATGCATTTCTTGATTCAATACTAAATGATATCTTCCTGTATCTACCTTATTACTTTCAATACTCTACTTCTTAATAACTACCTCTAGATCTAAAACACCATGCACAAGGGCAAGGTGGCTAGGTAGGATCAGATGCACACTCATGGTCCTAACGCTTTCCTTTGAGGCTCTCTCATTTGAAGCCAAATGGGACTCTGTATTGTGATTGTCTAAAGTTGGGAGAACATGTTGTTGTGGCTCTCCGTCTTCCACAAGAGACCCAAAACCTTTGTGAGACAAAAGTTTCCTCAACTCTAGTGTCTCCTCAATGTCCTGCACCCATGCCATTTCTCTCTCTCATGCTTCATTAAACATGATTCATATTTCCTCTCTTTTTCTAGATTTTTCTAGGTTCACCATCCTTCTCCATAACTTCTCTGCCCCCTACATGTGGTGGGGGTTTACCTAGCCATAGGTAATTTTTACAAGTTCAATTCTACCATCAAGATCTTGATCACTAAAGGAATAACACACAAATACGATACCCTGGACTCACAAAAGAACCTAAAATCATCTTCCTCTAGGAAATAATACGTGGTAATTTTGTACTCCAACGTATAATTGCACAACACACCAATCCACCAATGATCTATAACTCGAGTCTAGTCTTCATCTGCATCAAAAAGCTTCTAGTAATCTTCCTGTGTCCAAACCCTTGCCTAGGATACCAAGATTTTTTTGATGCATATGCTATCAACCACTAAAAAACTCTACTGGAAAGAATATGAAGAAAGTCTCATATAACTCATGATAAAGGTTGGTTTCTACCCACTATCACGCGTTAAAGCTAGGTCCAGTGCTATACCTCTATGCAAACTTATCTATCCATCTTCCACCTAATTCTCAATACTCTTCATAGATATTCAGTATGCCATTTGCAAGTAAATTTATGAAAGAAAACTTGGAAAGACGTCCCAAAAATAGAACCAAAATGTAGTCTTTTTGGCACCTCATTTATCTGAACTGAATGCTCGCACGAAGCATGCACAACTACTAGGTATCTCCTTTGTGTTTTCTTGTCAGGATGTTAACATGCATATTAAGAATCATAATTGACCAAGTAATCAAACAAACATACTTTTAAGAATCACACAAATCACTTTGGAAACACATGTAATAAGGAAAGCTAACTGATCAAATCATAATTAATATCAAATGCCCCATGAATTCACCATATTCAGACATGTCAATGATCACAATCCATCCTCAAAAATCCATTGTATTAAATCCTTACATAACAAAATATGAATACATCATTACACCAAGGTGTTGAAACAAGATCAAGCATTAAACCCTAGACCATAACTGTGTAGTATTACTCTCAAAGCTCATATATAATAAATGGTCACTTGTGATACCAAAACAAAGGTATACAACCAATATATATAGGGATGGGGAATTTCCCTTCACCTCCCATGAAATCTCCTAATAATATGCATGCAAAAAATAGACTACATACATGCTTTACATGACAGCTAACAATAGATTATCCTATAAATAGAACTTGCTCTGATGCTATTATTAGCTTGATCCATGCATGTTTCTTCATCTTCAATCCACTCATAATATCATCCAAAAATGGACCTTCCTTGACCTCCAAGTCTCCTTGCTTTCCTTTGGTTCTAATTCATTACTTGGTCAACATTATAATTTAGTTCTTCTATTTTTATCCCGTGGTTCACAAAATCAGATAAGTCCCAAAGTTACCTTGCTCGAGTGAAATCCTTTACGCGTTGTCCCATATTGCATGTGTGTGCACCTTTTTTCATTCCTCATGCATGCCCTAGATCCTCACATGCGGCATGTAATTAGTCAATTTAGCCATCTAACAACAACTTAAATTTTTTTTGAGGACATATTGGCCCCAATTTCATAAGATATTGAATCAATAACTCAATGATTGAATCACTTAAATCATTTACTAAAATATTCAATTGGTAGAATAATTTATTAAATTATAATTAGGTTCATGGGGCTAAAATTTATATTATACAATTGCAATCAGGTGAACACATGTATAAAATTTGGCCAAATGATATTGTATAGTTGATATTTAGTTCATGGAACTGAAAATGATGTTCTACAATTGTAATTAGGTTAATGGGGCTAAAATTGATATTGTACTATTACAAATAGGCTCATGGAGCTACCAAATTATATTGTATAGTTGCAATTAGGTTCATAGAGATAAAATTAAACCAAAAATACATCTTTGATTGGACACATTAAGTAATTTTCTAAATAATTGATGAATTTAAGCCACAAATTACATTATATAGTCACAATTGGGTTAATAGAGATCAAGTTAGGACACACTACATCTTTTTCTAAACTAATTGAGTGATTGGTTTAATCCATTTTTAAAAATTGAATCATATTTAGCCCAAAATCACATATTTGTAATGAGGTTCACATGGATCAAATGGTCTCAAATAACATCCTTAATTGAACCAACCATATAGTTGGTTGAATATGTGATGAAATTGGGGCCAAATAAGACCCAATTCACATCATATAATTGTAATTAGGTTCATATAAATAAAATTTCCCTAAATTATGTAAGTGATTAATTCAATCGATCGATCAATAGCCTAAAAAGTGGCCAAGTTATATCCAAATAATATTGTATAGTCACAATTAGATTCATGGGGAAATTCATAAGTCAATATCTTTGAGAAATTATCATTATCTTTGGGATATGTGAGGTTTCTAAAATCTGATTTGGACACATCTAGAACTCCTACAAATGTCAACAACTAATCTAGAAGGCCCCAAAATGTACAAAATGGCCATATGCTTTACTAAAATAAATATTAATTATAAACTTTACAACCTAAAACATGTAGGTTCAATGCTTAAAAACCTAAATAATGACTAAGTATTGACCATATTAGATTTTGAAAAACCATATTCTAGATTATAACTAATAAAGCTATGATACCATTTATATAAGGTAAAGAGTTTTATTAATTTCTTATATTTACTAAAATAAATGTAAAGTAGAAGTTTTATTCTTAACATTTATTTTAGTAAATATGTACACTACCTACTATACCTAATATATCCTAGATCTTTAAACCCTTGTTAAAATTGTTTTTATAGAAACATTTACATGTTGTATTGCATACACACTTTTGGTTCAATGACTACCGAACCTAGCAATTGAAAACAAAAATGTGCTTTTGGAGTTGCATATGGATTTCCATTTTGATCATGTTTTAGTCACATTTTTGTCTTCCCATATCCATACACTTGAAAATAAATTCATAATTTTAGGTGTACAATGCAATTTGAGATGTAATTCAATTCATGATTTAATTCAAAGTTAAAAGATAGCTCTAACGTCAAGGTTTAATTCATAGTTTAAGTAGAAGTCATAGTTAAAATTATAGTCAACATTTACATGTTGACATTTAGTTTCACTTTAAGTCATAATTCAATTCAAAGTAATAGTCAAGATTCATGTCAATGTGTATTTAATTTAATATAATTTAGATATTAATGTCCACAGAAGGCCAAGAATGGCCTATGGGACAAAAAATACAAACCAAGAACCAAAACAAAAAGGGAGTGAAAAAACATCTCCAGAAAAAGAAAACAACAAATCAACCACTAGAAGGTTGCAGATCTTGAAACCAATTGAAAGTGTGTTGTCTGACACCTCTGGATCAAGTTTTCTACATATGAGATCTCTTAAGATTCATGAAATAAGTATTTTGAAAGTAAGAACTGATATTTCTATACTCAGTTGTATTTGAGGACTGCAATTTGGGTGTTCTTTCCTGAATTTGAAGTATCTCACGAATAAATAAAGCTATGCATTTCTAATCTTCATATCGAATGAGACTCCTTAAAGATCCATTGGAATTTTTGAAAAGACAATGATATCTTCAACGAATTTCATAGTATAAGGGACACTTTAATATAAAATGCTCTTCACTTTTAGGTTCTAGAAAACATAACTGACAAATCTACTCATGTTATGGAAGGATATGATCATATTCCATCCAAAGAGGGTGAGAGAAAATGTGAAATTAAGCTAAAGGGATCCTTATGAATGAAGGAAAAAACCTCTTCATGTATTCTAGAATTTTGTTTTGATCTTCATGGAAGCAGGAATAAAATTTAAAATAGTGAAGAAGCTTTAGTTTGAAAGGCTCTTTTGGAGAAAACCATGTAACTTTCAAATAAGAATTAGTGAGCTCCTCTTGTATACCCCTGTTAATTTCCTGTTTAGTGAGTTGAGAAGCATTAATAGAAAACCAAAGAGGAAGGAGTATATCTATATCAATATTCAGCTTTTGAAGGAGAGTAGTGATTCTTGCATACCAACAAGATTTGCAACCCTTTTTGGCAAGTTGTATAGAAGATTGAAGTGCCAAATATGGATACCTGTTTTGACTAAAAAATGAATCTGTCATGCATCGAAGCCGATGCAACATAGTGATAAAATTGAAAATTAAAGAGATAAAGAGAGAACATACCCCAAACATGGCAAGAATAATTAAGTGAGGAACTGTTCTTTGGGCTCGAATGTTCTTTGATAACATGGAAATGAAAACTCTTTCCATACGATTGAAATCATTTTGTCTCAAATATGGAACCCAAACATCACATCCGTATAAAAGTGCTGGTGTAACCAATGTATGAAAAACTTGGATCTTTGTCTGAATATCTTGAAATTGGAGCTGAAAACATTGTCTTTCCAAGACCATCAATGTTGCATACCCTTTGCTCAGTTTTACTTGTATTACTGGAACAAAGCTAAAAGGTGGACTAGAGAAAACCACACCCAAGTAGGTGTAAGAGTACACCACCTCAATTTTTTTTCCTTTGTACAAAAAATTCATTGTAGATGCTACTTTCTTGGTTGTATTAAATTCCATGAGTTTTCTCTTTGCAAGATTTACTTATAGGCCTTTCTTATCACGAAAATCGTTCAATGCATCAAGCTGATTTTGAAGTCCTGTAATTATGCGTGAAAACAAAAAAATTTCATCTGCAAACAATAAAATAGCAATGTAGATCCCAAGGAGGCTACAACCATTCATGGTACCTAATTTTGTGGAGATAAGATCCTCTAATTCATCAATATAGAGCCCAAAAAGTGTAGGTGATAGTGGACAACCTTGTTTCACACCTATGTTACTATAAATTTCATTAGTAGTGCCCAATTTGGTATGAATATGCCCAAAATGTTTCTCATATAAAGTCATGACAAGATAAATTACCATGTCAAGAAGACCCAAATATTTTAGCCTTTGAATCAAAAGATGTCTTGGTACTATATCAAATGCCTTACAGAAGTCCACAAAACAACAATATACCTTTTGTTTGTTATCCTTTGCTTCTTCTATGATGGAAACCAAAGTGAATATGTGATCATTAGTTTGGTGATTCCTCCTAAAACCTGCTCGAAAATTCACATGAAAATTTTAGCCGAAGCTAAGTTACAGTTTAAGTAGCATTTAATGTTTTTTTATAGTTGAAGTTATACCATCGGTTAAGATGAAGTGTAAGGACAATTTAAATGTCAAAATTTAAGTGAAATTTTAATCGTAGTCTATGCATCATTTATGTCAAAGTCGTAGTCACAATTATAGTTTTAATTTTTGCCTTACATTGCGCTAATGATACTAAGGCGTGATATCACCATTGGTCATTGGAATGCCATTTTTATTGATGTTAGGTCTGCATAAAATTGATGTATTCACAATTCACATGAAATTTATAGTCGAAGCTAAGTTATAGTTTAAGTAGTATTTAATGTTTTTTTATAGTTGAAGTTATACCATCGGTTAAGATGAAGTTTAAGGACAATTTTAATGTCAAAATTTAAGTGAAATTTTAATTATAGTCTATGTATCATTTATGTCAAAGTTATAGTCACAATTATAGTTTTAATTTTTGCCTTACATTGCGCTGATGATACTAAGGTGTGATATCACCATTGGTCATTGGCATGCCATTTTTATTGATGTTAGGTTTGCATAAAGTTGATGTTTCAAAATAAAATATAACATTACATTTTTATTTAGTCTTAAGTTGGGTTCACAACTTAAAAAATGTCTTTTTCCTTATGATTTTGAATTTGAAAATATCTTGTTTGGAGACTTAAATGTGACTTAAGGCTAACTTAAGCTACAATTTATTTATGTCAAAACATTATTATAATGGTAAGTTCTCAAGTTACACGAGAAATGTATGAATGTTAACCATCTCATGACACATAAGGAATAACAATAATAAAAAATTCCATAATTACAAGGTGAAATAAATGCTCTAATACAAGGTAAGGTACAATATGACACAAAGCACAATTTAACGAAATCATATTACAAATAATGTAAACATAATCTAAATGGCTACATAATAATGAAAGGGTCATACAACATAATAATAAGTGCACAACTTCCCAAATACATGCTAAGTATCTTACTATGATGATTATGATGTGCATGATGCCAATTATTACTTTCTCTCTATTGCAAGAAGTGTTTTTGGGAAAACCATGAACACCATAAAATTTAACGTGTGTGAGATAAGTGCACAATTTTTTTTGAGAGACCAAAGTGACTTGGTAATTCAAGACGATCCTAAGATATTCAAATGTGATATTTTATGTGCACATTCAAACCCTATGGTTTGTGTTCATCCGTAGAATTTTGTTAAAAAATGATCTTGAAACTAAAATATTGTAAAATTGTATCTCGGTGTGATTCCACAAGTAACTATGTCCTCAATAGGTTGGAATTTAAATGAAAAGTGCATTGCCTTGGAACATGTATATATTTACCCTCTTGAAGCCACCATATATAATATGGATTGGAATTCATTGTTTTTGATAGGGCTTGAGCATTGGGATGTTTCTTGTGAAATTACATTATTCTAGATCCCATTACAACGAAGAGTTTGAAAAAGGTATTCTCACTCCTTAAATGTGTTTGTGGAAGTATTTGGATACCTATTCTCTATTTATGTAGGAAATGACGTAGATTGCACAATTATAGGTTATTTTGCATTGAATTTAGAATCATTGAGTGAACCGGTGTAGTGTCAGTGGCACCACTTTTCACCTTATTTCAGGAAGAATACATTGAAGTTTTTATTATTATTATGCAATCTTCATATAGTTTTCCATATACAACATGGTCAAATTTTGATGCATAGGACTATGAGATGTTGTGTTGTACACAACTAGATATTGCACATAGATGAATAAATATTTTACTTCATATTTTCCTTAAATTTTATCTTGGTTGAATCACTTTATTATTTCCTAGAAAGTTAGAAGTCAATAACTCCATTTTGGCATGAATATAAGGTGTAAGGATGATTATGTACTTGACCAAATTATGTTACTATATGAGGTCCTTGTGTAGGTGATAAAAATAGTCATGGAACTTTTTGGTGTAGTTTTCCATTGACTATTCCTTGTATAAATTACAATTACTTTAACTTCATGCACTCATAGTCATAATGTTTAAGTGGGTAAAATTCTTTCTATGCAACATTCAAAAAGTCACCCTAACTCATAATTGGTTAGTACTTTTTCTTGTGCTATGCACTAAATATTTCCCACCACTACAATATTAAAATAAACATCTTCAATGTTGTTAAGGTGATCCTTTCATACTTTAGGAATTTATTGGCGGAGAAATAGGCCTCAAGTTGGATAAACCACTTTTCCAATGTTGTGTAATCAATATTTCCTTTGAGTACTACTGTATTAAGATCACTCTAGAAATGGGTTTGATTATGAAAATGTATGGGGTGGCCTCAATTTACTTTTGTGAATTAGCCATCTTGTTCATACTACAATATTCTTCTAATTAGGTATAGAAATAACTATATTCTTGTCCTTATTTATCTCATTACACTCATGTGTTTAGAAGTATAGAAAATAGATTATCTAATACCAATGATCCCACCATGGGGGCCTAGTTATTTTTTGTGGGAAAATTGTTCTTAGATATAAAGTACAAATGTTATAAAGAGTGTAGGCTAGTTAACTTGTAGACGTAAACAAAATAATTATTCAATAAGAGAAACTTTTGCTTGTAGGAAACACAAGTTCTATTAAGTATAAAAGAATGACAAAAAAACATTTATTATGATACAACAAGGATAGGAATACAAGATTATTTAATCAAAAGGGGTAATATTAATTTTTCTAGAATGATGCGCTAAAAATCAATAATCTATGGTGTTCATGTCTATTTATCATCAACCCATGGTCAGTTGAGTAAAATATATAGTTATAAAATCACTATAAGAAAATGTTATTTTCATCTTCTAGGCTGAGAAAGTGTTTCAAAATTATCCAATCTTGCATGAACAATAATTTTTTTTTTTGTTTTAACATAGAAATGTGGAAAATATTTAGATCATATCATTCACTCGTGGTAATTATAGTTACCATGGAGTCCCACATAATGTTGTCCCATACCATTATTTTTGGATTGTATTGGAAAATTAAATGGCATAATCATTTGTAAAATAAGGTTTATGTAAAAAAAATTATCGCATTATAATGCATAATGATTGAACAAATATAAAATGAAAAGTAAAACATCTAATTTTTTTATTGAATTTGAATCTTGTATGGGTTAGGTGCACATAATTCTTAGGATAACTATCGAGGATTGAGGGGTTCCATTCCCCCATATTTAAGTAGTATCTTTTGGTATTTGTACCTTAGTGGATGATTATGAAAATTTGATAACCATCACACACACCATTATACTAAAACCCATTTAATACCATTTTCTTTTTGAATCAATTAACAATTGATAAATTTAAAATGAAAACTAAAATCACTATTTGGAGTTTGGTCTATAGTCATGGATACTTTGTATTGCTTACAGTCTAAAAAATAATGTTCTAGGTGGGTTGTTTTTAATAAATTAGTAAATGAGGTTGTTTTTAATTAATTATGACTTTAGGATTCCTAAGATTCAATTTACGATAATTTTTTACATTAGTTTTATTTTTATAAATGCATTATATTATTAATTTAAACAATAGGTTACAATGGTCACAAAAAGGGGGTTAAGTAGGATACTTGGCCCTGGAAGCAATGAAAGAGAATCAAATGACAACTGGCCAAAATTACTCACAAAAAGAAGAAAAACAAACACAACGCCTCCATGAAGAGTGAAGATTGTGTTTAAAGTTATAATCCTCCATGCCAAAAGTACCAGGGAGGTCACATCAAAGACCTCAATTTTTTTTTATTGGAGCCTCAACCAGAGATTTAAATTTTTGACTTTTGTTAACCCTAAATAGGGCCCATGATAGTACAAAGTTCATCCTTGAATTAAGGACGACCTTTTTCCTTATCTGATTTAAGAATGTTGTAGTATTGTTTTACTCTTTAGTAGCTATGCACACTGTCACTTCATCTAGAAAATCCTGAAAGCTCACATGAAGTACGCGCGGCCGCCCGGTCCCTCATTTGTTATGCTTATCAAGATGTTAGCATGCACATTTAATAAAAATAACAATAATTTATACAGAAAGATACAAAATAACATAGAGAGATGGTAACACATATAATAAGGAAATCATTCATAGTTAATGAATGTTAAGACATGAATACCCATCAAACCATGTTCAGCCATAGTGATATTTGCAATCCAAACACAATCTTCCATTATACCCACAACTCATAAGATAATATAGAGGATGAATACATCATAGTTCATTACATCAATGTGCTAGACCATGCACACACCCATATAGACTCCATACTAATTATCCGAACTCACATAAAATTATCAAGTTCTTCAATAATTATTCACTCTCCTTGGACCCCCCATTATAATGAAGTATTCAACTTATATTTATAGGAAGGGGACTTGCCCTTCACCGCTTACATGATTTTTTTCCTAACAATAGACATGATTAAAATACATCTTACATGATTTTACTAATAATAGTATGAGCTATAAATAACTTCAAACTTTATCTTCTTTAATTCCTATTATTATCCTTTTCCATGCGTTTGTCCTTTTCCTTTCTTTGCATGTGCTTTCCCCAATGTTAACCCTTACTTGACTGCTAAGTCATCTTGCTTTTGTCTATTTATGATCTTTGCTTGAGAGACACTCTTATACTACTTTTCTTTTCTTAGGATTTTCTAGAAAATTGGCTAAGTCCTTGATCCCTTGTATGCATGCATGCAACCTTGTGCACTAACCTATTTCACTGTTGTGTGCGCCCCTTGTGCGCTACTCTATTTTCCTGTGCATGCACCTTTGTGTGTGATCCTCTACGCTCTATTGATACTTAGTCAATTTTCTTCGACCAACATCACCCCACACTAGGGATATTATCTTTCATTATCAATATTGAATAAAAGAATGCCTTTAATGAATGCATGCATAAATAATTGGAAGATCAAAGAATGGTTGGGCATGTACTCAATGAAAAGTGTGTTCACATTATTCCTGGGGTGGTTGGAGTAGTTATGGGAAATTTTTCTTCATGATATTCTTTAGCTCTTCCCAATCTGCAAGTTCCTTAGTAGCTACATCTGGTACTAGTATGAAAATATCCAAAAATTTCTTGGGGGTGATTCCTTCACCATTTTAATTTAACTCTCCGATGATACCATAAAGGCTTGATGCAATTCCTTCTAATGAATCCATATTCTACGAAAGAAATGAGCCAAGTTCTTTGAGTCTTACCTCAAGTGTCTCTCTTATAACCTTAAGAAAATCCCACTTCCGCGTAATCTTAGCCATGATCTCCTCATGCTCAACCTTGCTTTCTTTCTTGGCGGCCTATGCTTGTTTAATTTTGGACTACTCTTGAGTGATGTGTGCCTTGAGGATGGGATCAAGGTCTTGATAGTTATCAAATGTGCACCCTTCCTTTTTCATTTCATCCTTGATCATGGTGCTCAACACCTCATATTCAACTATTTTGCACACCACTACTTCCTTATTATTTTCTTGATTTGCAGCCAACTATTTTTTTGATGACCTTGTCACGTACTTCTTCTCATGTAACAAAATTCTTACCATATCTTACAAGTAGTGTAATTCTGATGGATATTCATCCTTAGCATTCTCTACTAGGTTGGGGCACGCTATTGTAATGAAATTTACAATATGAGAGGCTTTGTTGAAGGAATATTTTACAAACTTATCTTCCTTTCCCAACTCCTCTGTGAGTTGTTATACCTCTTGTTCCTTATCTCTCTTATCTTCCAGCAATACCCTGATAGTATCCCCCTTGTCCAAGTTTTTGCGCGCTACCTCCACTAGCGTCTTATTCAAAGAATTACTAGCTTGCTTATTAGTTAGATCCATAGTCTTGATAGTTGTGATGACTCTACTTAGTACCTTTTGTGCCTTGCATACGCCTCGTTATTAATATCAAAATCAGGTTCCTCCATATGGGTCTACATGATCCACGAAAGCATCTTCTTCATGTGCATTGTCGTGCCTTCAGATTTAATTACCTCACAGGCATAGAGGTCCTTGTTTTATATTGTTCTTTATAATATTTCTCATATCACCTTTTTATTATCATCTATATAGTTCATTTGGGGTGTTTCTAAGATCTCCTCACTTTTCCTCCTTCCACTATTACACTTTCCTTTTGGTACCTCTTTTTTAAAGCTTAGATGTATGCTACTCCCATCTTTACCTTTGGCATCCAAGTTATCTCTGGTAGGATATTATTTCTCATTCCTTTAATATTCTTCTTCATCTCCTATGGAGGATTCTTCATGTACATTGTGTACCTCTACATTATCCTATATAGTCTCGCTCTTATCCTCCTCCTCGCCATGGGTCATCTCCTCAATGTGCATGACATATTCTATGTACTTATATTTATCACTCTCCTCAATGGTCATTAACCGTCACCTTATCTTTCTTAGAGGACTTGTTGTAGACACCAAAATTGGGTCACACTCCCCTTGGTCCCCTTTCGAACAACCAACTTAAAAACATTCACCTAGCCATGACCCTTATACCCCACATTAATATTAATTTAATTATTTTACACTTAAATTAATACTCATCCTAACTTGATTCATTATTTAATTACCTTGATTAAAACCAATTTCCACCTCACCCCACCACCTCACCTAGACACCTCACCCCCACCACCTCACCCAGACACCTCGTTATAAACCTATTTTTAGTATCTATGCTACTCACCATAAATAACTAAGACTTAATTTAACCCTAAATAAATCAATGCATATTATTCCTCTAACAACATTCCCGCTCATTAAAAGATAACATCTACTTTGATCCATGATAAATGGACAAACCTGACCCAAATGATTAGGAAAATCTGTCATTTTTAGTGAACCTAGGGAATCTCACCTTAACAGATGCTCGGTCATCCCGAAACCAACACTGGTCAACCCGAAACCGCCGTCGGTTACCATTTATTCACTTTGGTAACCTTGTTTGAGAGGTTGGCCATATTCTTCGAATTTTTTGGAGAAAAAGGATATTTGTATGTAAGAAAGAACCAAATCTCTTTCACAAATTCAAGCAGTCATAGCCATCATCAAGACAGATCCAGATATATCGCTCTCATGGTAGCATTCCGGGAAGCACCACTACGGCACCAAGCTCCATCCCACCGACTCAATCATCACCACCACCCAGCCATTGGACCTACAACATCAGTAAGTGTGTTTATCACCTGTGTCATTCCATCCTTATTTTATTTTAAAGGTTTTTGTCATCTCTATTATCATTTTTCTATTAGCATCTCCATTCCTCCAGTATTCACTTTCCTGCAAATTCAACCCTTCACCACCATACCATTAGATCATCTATACATGAACTTTATACATCTCTGAGTGTTCTTAAGATCCCCACAGACCTCACCATTCCCCTTTTCATCTTTGTCTAACCTTAGATCAATTTCCACAATCAAATCTTATTGAATTCCTATCATCTCAACCGTACCGACATCGGTTACCCATGACCGTTGTCGGTTCCCTCTAAACCATCATCAGTTATATCTGACCGATACAGGTCTTTGTATTTGGCCATCCTATCAATAACATAACCTAATAATCTTCACCCAAGCAACCTAAGTGACCCAGAATCTAACCCTAACCAGTACCAGAACCCTGACCAACTACTCCCACCTCTAGATCCGATTATAACCTAGCATGTTATATTCGATTTGCTTATTGTATTTGAATGAGATACCTAAATCATATCAACTACAGTAGGATGTTGTTTACTTACATTATTTCTCGCATTAAGTTGTATTAAATAGTGGATTGACAACCATCTAGGAAGTATCATACTTCCCAGATCTAGCACACGCTAGGCAATCCACTGCCATATATTGTTTAATCTCTCTTTTTGTGGTCTTATTTTCTATTCTAGGTAGTTCCTCCTAGCCAAAAGGAATCTCTCACAATCAGCATTGGATCGAGAAGTTAGAATGCACGTGCACAACCTTCAAACCAACCATCACAACAAGTATTCCTCCTTGGCGCATAACATTATTTGTTTCGTCTACAAAACTGTAAAGAAAATGGTGAAACATTTTGGCACGCCCGGTGGGACCCTCTCTTCGGTTCATTGCATTTTCTTCATATAGGGAAAAAATTTTTGTGTGTTTCTTTCATTTCGAAAATTACACATTTAATCTTCTCCCTGGTAATATTTCTTTCTTCTAATTGTCTAAACGACATTTGTCATTTGGGGCTTAAAATGAACCACTTCTTCTTTCTTGCATTGCATTAGTGAAAAAGCATCCCTCTTCTTGTTCATCATTTGCTACATCGAATATCATATTTTGGATTTGGGTATTAAAACACTTGCATTAAATTTTGATTTTGTGCATTATAGCTCACATTAAAAATGAGGGCAACTTATACACTGGAAGTCATGCCCATCTGATGGTTGACACAATTGAACTGTAGAAAGCACTTGTTTCTCTCTCTTTCTCTTGCCAAACTACACAAAAAATTTGAATATACACACCTTCTTAAATGACATCTTACCTGGGAATGCCTGTCAAGGATCACACGATCAGAGGATTGACAGGTAATCCCAACTGGTTATCTTTGTCCAGTACCCCATTAGAGGAATGACCACCCCTACCATAACATAACCTGAAACCTCACCCTCTAGATTTCCTTTTTTGTAGGACGCCTTCCCAACTAAAAACTCTGTTATGAATTCATGTGTCAGTCATAAATAGCATAAGCTACAACAAATATAAAATTCACTTTTAGGAATGCGTGTTTTCATAGCTTTGTGCTTGACTTGCATTTTGAGGTGAGAGGATATGTTTTCTTCATCTTTCTTTTTCCTTTCACACTCTACCATCATAGTTGGAGTATTCTGACTTTCTTTGATGTGTGTCAGGGCATCATCCTATCATACCCAGGATTCTAGGTTGATTCTTCATACAATCTAAATTCACAACACCTCATTTTTATTCATTCTTCAGATTTCACAGTAACTAGCATCTAGTCCCAAGACCGTCTTCAGTTTACATATGATCGACATCGGTTTACCAAATTAGGTGGTCGGTTCCTTGTTCTGTTGGATCAGTTTATCCAGAGAACACTCATCTCACCTTATTTTTTGTCTAAAAGTTTTGTGTGTCACCATACTCTTTGTATTCTGATCATAGTCCTCTAATATAGTCTCCCTGTCTAACAATCACCAATTTCTACTTTATTTTCTGAAACTATTATTCTTCACAGTACCACCATTAGTCATCGACCATAATTGGTCATACCTTAACTGGCATCGGTTCTTTCAATTGACATCGATCACCCTGTTTTGATTTTTATCAAAATATTTACCCAAATTTCCCCTCGAAATCTATTTGGTCCCATATTTGCTATCCCCTGTGTCATTTACAGAGTACAGTTCACCTGATTTACATTGATTCACATGGTGTTGACTCACAGCCAAACTAATGCCCTCATGTTTCATGCTACCTGTTAGCCACTCCCACCTAGTCCATCACTGCCATCCATTTTGTCACCTATGGATCTGACTCAACTTATCCCCATCACCACCAGTGATGAGGAGTTTACGAGACTCCTTGACCAGAATCCCGCTGCCCTCTAGTACTACCTCGCTCATTCTTCCACCCAGGATTCCTTAGGATAATTAATATATGGCATGCCTTGTATCTATCCCTCTGGCTCTAGCCCCCACTTTTGCATTCAGCTAGCACCAGTTTTGGCACTACCATCATCCAATTTATCACCTGTGGTGTCTCAGCTAAATCCCACAGACACTATAACCACAACATCTATGTCATCGATCACACCCGCGACATCAATTGTCCCTTTTGATAGTCCCCTATGATTCTAGCTCCATCTGCACCCACCACTTCCCATATACCCATTGCATCACAACCACCTCCGGTGTTGGAAACTTACACCCCTTTCCAAAACCATCATCCTCTCTATCCCATGTAATCCTTACCCCCAATCACCACTAGAGTTGTTACGACTACCCCACCCGCATACACATACTACCAATAACCCCCGACCTCATCTATTGCTTATACTGGCTATGTGCCACCCACATCTATTTCTCCTGCGTAGTTCTCATACCTTAGTACCACCATACACCATTACATACCACCTACCTCGTACATTCAGCATCAACCCCCTTTTTCTATAGGGGCACCCATTCATCCCAACCTACTAACGACCTCATTAAAATGATGATGGAGAAAATGCAAACCTTAGAAGCATATTGTTTTTGGCTCCCGTAATTCTTTAACATATGATGAAATCTGTAATGAGCCTATCCATCTATCTATTCCCATTTATCCCTTACCTAGTGCATTGGGAAATTCCTAAATTCAATCACTTCAATAGTAAAGAAGACCCGCATCAACACTTGTGGTCATTTAAACATGGGTAGTTACCTAATCACCCACGATGACACTTTACTCCTACAAACTTTCCCAATGTCCCTGATAGGACCAACATTAGATTGGTACATTGGACTACCTCGACAATTCCATTTATTCCTTTAATCAAGTATCCCAAGCTTTCCTAGATCATTTTTCAATCAATGTTACCAAGAAAGTCACCATGACCGATCTCTATTCAACCCGACTGTACGAAGATGAATCTATCACAGATTTTGTTGCCCGCTGGCGGAGTCTCATTAACCAATTGACATTCCAACTACCTCAGACTGAACTTATCGAGTTGTTCACTAGAGCTTATGCCAGACACATCTCACAAAATCTACAAGTCCAAACCTTCTGAACCTTTGATGAAGCATTCACCATGGCTCAAAAACTAGAAATTCATTTCCATTGAAGAAAAGAAGATCCAATTATGGAACAAGAACAACCCATTCAAATCCAACGATTCTTCTTCATCTTCAAAACCCCAAAATAACTATTCAAATCCCAAAGGATCAGCCAATGTGGTAGTCCTCAAGGCGGATCCACCTCATCCTTCTAATCAGGCTCAACCTTCTTCCAATCTTTCTCCTATTCAGGCTTTTCAACTCTGAGTAGGAAGTATACTTTGAAGTAATGGAAGTACACTTCGATCAAAGAGCCCTATTCTTCTGTCTTGGAAAAACTTCTTAAAGCCATGGAGCCATTACACTTCCTCCCATAAAACCTCATATAGGTTTTGACCCCACTCGTCCTATGCCCGTGGTATAAAAAGCACGTGACTACTGTAATTATCATCGTGTTAAAGGACATAGTGATGGTAACTGCATAAATTTTAAAAACATTGTTCAAGAGATGATATACAATGGAGACCTTGTCATAGATAACCTGAATGCACCAAAAAATAAGAATTTACACATCTTCAAAAATCCATTCCCTAATCATAAACCATCATCTAATCAGAATAGAAAAACCTTCATCCAATGAAAACAATATCTGTGAGGTTCATGCAGTTTTTGATATCATGCCAACTGTTCTTCAAAACCTACCTACTTCATCTATTGAGGAAATCTTGGCACGAGCTCCTTCACTCACAGAGGATCATACCTCTTTTGCTCCTCCACCCATAGAGGAGTCACCATCATCTCCCCTTTCTCCCATGAAGGAACCCACACTTTCTACTGATGTCATGTCATCATCCGCTTCCCAACCTTCTAAACCATCAACACTTATTATTCTCCCATCGATAAGAGAATCATCATCACCTTCTTCTCCACTGAGAGAGAAGTCTACCTCACCCAACCTATTATCTCTCCTATCCATGGGAGATGCTTCAGACATGTCACTACCTATCATTGGGATAGTTCTCCCCCTAGCATCCCAGGACCTTATTGACATGATCTTGATTCTCTTACCTATAGAATCCAAGGCCATCCAATTCTCTATTTCATAAACACATTTTACAGGGATTGCCACCCAACCCATTCCATCCTCTTCTTCTATAGTCCCATTTTCATGGTTGGTCGATCATTTGGATTACGTTGATCATTCCATGCTCTGGGATTCCTTCAGCTCCCCATTTCGACCCAAATGCAAATGTTTGTTGAAGATACTTCCACGATCTACCCAAAGATATTTTCAGAAACCAAAACTACATTGACCATGCTGATTGAAACATCATCCTATTCATCATCCCTACTTCCATCCAAACTTCTACCCATCACTACAACTATTCCAAAACCTAAAAACCTACCCACACTTATCTCCCCACCTGTATCTAGACCCATCACTACTTTGGGTGTTATGCAAACATCAAGCCTTACTGACCCACATGTCAGATTGGACTTAGCCGTGTCTTCCAAACTTTTCAGTAGCATTATCCTCTCGCATAAAAGGAAAACCCAACCCTCTAGGCCCGTGTACACCTAGTCTCACATACTACACCATTGTCACCCTCCCCCCATCTGTCCATCTCTAGAACCTCATCCATCAACTTTGACCAAACAATCTCATGCCCAAGGCCAGTCAAAAGCTAAACAACCTAATACTACATCATGAGCCTTTGTTGCACATCATTCACCCAAAAAAACCAAGCTCCCTCACCCTCACCCATGCACTTATTGCCACCTATACCTCCACTAGTTACTATAACCCCAACCTTGCCTATACCACTCCAACCAATGTAACCTACCCCACCTCTACCAACCACCTCCACTACAACTTGGTTGCCCCCTTGGGTAACCCATCCTCTTCCACCATATAGTTTTCCCTTTTTCATCATGTATTCCCATGTCATCTTTACCCAAGAAGGTGCAACTCAAAGCTAAGAATCAGCTACCCTCCACTAAGGTAGTCAAACCAACCAAACCTTCCGTCACCAGCTCTTCTACCCCACCTTTACCTAAACAGATGCCAACAAGACCTAAGACTGCTCCACATACTCAAATTACTAGACCTACCCATCCCCCCTCCTATAAATAATCTTCCTTCATAATCAGACACACATGTATCCAAACCCACATTCACCTCCCATTGCGATCTGTTAGCGGGGTCCTACGCCAAAATTTTAACCAATATCTTGGAGACTTCTGTCATCACATTACCACCACTTTGACCTTATGATCCTCTCAAAATGAAACCAAAAGGGTTTGATGAAACCAAGATTTGTGCCTATCATCATGTGCTAGGACATAATGTTGAAAATTGTAAGGCTCTGAATACCGTTCTTCTTCAACTTTGTCATCCTGAACAAAGTTTCAATGATTATGACCTACTTGATGAGGACCATGCTCCACCATCACCTATCACCATACACCATTGTCCTTTACCCATTCCACGCAATTAGTATCTCTACCCCCACAACCATTTTTCCCACCTCCAAAATTCAAGATCAACATGGTCCGTATAAGAGAGTTGGCCAAACCACCACCCAAATGTCAATGAGCCCTACTCATTTCACAAGGATATTATCTACCATTTAGGATTTTTCCCCTCATGCCATTATACCTTTCATGACACACCCTCTTCATCCACATCCCCTCAGATTAACATGGTTCACGTTGTTACCCGTGCCCAAAAAGACAAAGGCAGAGAAAAAGCAACTAGCCCATCAACCAACCCTATACCTAATATACCATGTACACCTACTCCCAAAATCACCATCCATGGACCTACATACCCTATCTCTGATGGGGTCACCCATCGCACAATGATATAACAATTACATTTGTCTCCTCTAAAGATGTCTTTGTATGATCTTGTCTAGACTTCTGAATCCCGCAGATAAGCCCTTATCGAGGTTTTACTATCCATTGAAGTTCTACCCAATGACCCCACACCAGTGGCCTCGATTATCACCCCTCACCATGTGGCCTCACTAACCAAATCAGATCTTCCTTCTACCCTCATGACCACTCCTCACATCGCTGCCCTCAGCTTCTCTGATGAGGATATTGTAACCTCTCATGTCAGATGAACTTGATCCCGCCCTAGTCATTACTATTTATATCGATAAACATACACGTACGATGTGTCATGATTGATGGTGGTGCTAGCATTAATATCATATCCCCCCATGCATACAATCAAATGTGTATTCCTTCTAACTGTATGCATAATAACCCAATTATGCTATGCTCCTTTAACAATGCCATCACCTCCACCCTTGGCACTATTATCCTTCATGTTCGCGTAGGCCCTCACATTATCCCATAACTATTCTACGTCTTAGAGGGGGAGTTCCAATATAACCTATTGATCGAAAGATCCTAGATTTTCAACATAGGTTATGTCCCTTCAACTTTACACCACTGGGTAAAATTTGAGCATAAAGGACATACTTACACCATCCCCGCTGACCCCTCACCATTCAAGACTCGTAACATGTTGTACTGACCCAACGATGTACTTGTACCAGTTAAGGCATCTGTCACTACCCCCACTTCACCTTCACTCATAAGCCCATCCACCAAGGCTGCCACCACCTCTCCCACATCTAACCCTACTGTTCCTACTACCGTCGCAGCCTCTACAGCTGACTCATCTGCTTCCCAATCATCTAGCGAGTCATCTATCCCTGTCACCCACATATCAACTACTGATCCCTTAGAAGGTTTTTTTCAACACCTCACTCTGGGAGAGTACCACCTATACAATATCGATACATTCCTTGCCCTGTAAGAGTATGGGATTCTGCATCAGCACCCTAGTTATGACTACCACATAGGCAAGGTTTTTCCTTATGGTCCTCCTCACCTTTGCACTAATATAACATATGGGGGACTTGATATTTCCACTTATTCACTTGAAACTCCATCCCAAACACAACCATTTTCATCTGAATTACACTCTCTTACTAACTGCTACTTCGCTCACACTTTCCTCCACCATTACACATGGAAAGGCTTTGGCTTCAGTTTTTACGAATAGGGCCACCATACTATCATCTCCTGTACCACCCATAAACATAATGACCATAGTGGCATTGGATTTGATGCACCACCTCCCAAGAAGGCTCACATCGACCTCATTAAGGAAGATAAACCTTATCCACATCATTCAACCATGTCACCATCTTCACCCACGGAGTCCATAGATCTCAAATCTATTCCTCCTAACTTTTTTTTTCATAAACAAAATTTCCTTGGGACCTCTAACCTATCAATGTGATGGCGAGGCTCCCTCTTCTCTCCCATTCCTACATCTTGACATGATTGATGATGATGCACCTTCTATTAATGTCATTCAATGTTAGGATGATGAGTCCATCCTCACCTACCTTGGTGCAGAAGATTCTTGTATTCACCGATCATTACCTTCAGAGATGAAAACCATGTTGAACAAATTGACCATTGAAATCAGCATTAACACTCAGGACAACTTGCACATTTTAAAGATAGGCCAATCTTTAGATGTTACTGAGTAGGAAGCTTTTGCCTCTTTCCTTCGAGACCATAACAATGCTTTTTCCTGGTCCTATGCTGATATGCCTGGTATTGACCCAAAAATAGTGGTCCACAATATCATAACCATTCCTGATGCCAAACCCATCAAACAAAAGCTGCGGAAAATGTATCTTCACATTGTTCTTGTGGTCAAAGAAGAGCTTCAGCGCCTTCTCTCAGTTTCCTTCATCCTACCCATTGACTATCCCCAATGGATTTCTAACATCATTCATATCACAAAGGTGACACGAGGAGTCCACATTTACACGGACTTGTGTGACCTCAACCTAGCTTTCCCAAAAGACAATTTTCCCCTACCAGGTAGTGACTAACTAGTTGATCTCATCGCCGACCATGAAATGCTATCACTCATGGATGGTTTATCAGGTTACAATCAAATATTACTTGTTCTAGAAGATCAACACATGAATTCCTTCATCACCCCTTGGGGGACCTTTTACTATTGAGTCATGCCTTTTGGCCTTAAAAATGACATCGCTACATATCAACGAGCCATGACTTACATCTTCCATGACATCATGCATTACACATTGGTAGATTATGTAGATGACATTCTTGCCAAATCCAAACATAGAGCAAAACACTTGACCATCCTTAAGGTCATCTTTGGCCGCCTCATAGAGTATTGTGTTTGTCTTCAACCAAAGAAGTGCATCTTTGCAGTAATTTTAGGAAAACTCCTTGGTTTCATCTTTTCTTTGCATGGCATAGAAGTCGATCCTTCTAAAGTAAAGTCTATTCTAGATATGCCTCTTCCTACTAATCTCCATCAACTTTGAAGCCTACAAGGTAAGTTATAATCCATTCATCATTTTATCTCGTAGATTTCTGACCGCTATCAACCATTTCATCATCTTCTCAAGAAGGATGTTTCATTCAAATGGGATGATGAATGCCATAAAGCCTTCGAAGCCTTAAAACAATACCTTCTTCAACCACCAGTGCTCATTCCTCCTAAGGATGACCAACCCTTTTACCTATATATTTTATCCACTAACCATTCTTTAGGTGTCATGCTCACTCATCATGACGAGAAACACAGAGAGCAAGCGGTTTATTACATAAGTCATACCCTTATAGAGTACGAAACTAGATACACCCATGTTGAAAAACTCTACTTAGCCTTAGTTTTCGTCACCACCAAACTCTGCCATTACCTCTTCAACCAAAAAATATTTGTTGTTACCAATACCAACCCTTTACACTATATGTACGCCAAACCCTATCAACATCAACGTGCCACATCTTTTCTTATGCTTCTTGCTGAGCTCGACCTTGAATTCATTCATCAAAATTACATCAAGAGCCAAGATATCGTTGAATAACTAACAACCGTACCTCTTTTCAGGAATCAACCCTCTAACTTTGATTTCCCAGACGAATCCATAGCTACCCGCTCCTTAAAAGAACCCGCTTACCAAATGACACTTTGCTTTGATGGCTCCAAGTGTTAGCATGGAGGTGGGACTGGTGTTATCCTCATCCCTCTTTATGGTGAACCTATGCCTTTACATTTCAAACTAGATTTTGATTGTACAAACAATATTGCCAAATACGAAGCACTCGTATTAGGTCTCCAGGCTGCTTATGCCTTAGATGTTAAGTCAATAAATATCTTTGGTGATTCCTAGCTGGCCATAAAACAAGTCAATGGTATAAAATAGTGTCGTAATGAGATCCTTAAAAAGTATAAACATCGTGTAGATATACTTTTGACCACCTTTGACCGTTACGAACTTCAAACCACCCCACGTTCTACCAATAAATTTGTAGATACCATGGCCTTCTTGGATTCTCAGATACTCACTTCACGTTCCAACTCTAAAATCTTTGTCACAATACGAAGGTTGTATTCACCCTCTTATTTACCTTGTGAGGTCTACTCCGTCAAAACCGTTTCACCTGACCCACGTGACCTTTGGTATAAGAAATTTGTAGACTATCTTTCCCTTTCCATTCTACCCACTAATCTCACTTGTAATGAACAACGTGCCTTTCTTAAAAGTGTCTCTCATTATGTCATCATGGGTGGTCTCCTTTATAAGTGTGGCTTTGACAGTATTCTCTTACGATGCCTTACAAGTTTTGAAATTCCCTACACCATGAAGGAAGTTCATGATGGAATTTGTGGAGGTCACTTTAGTGGTTTAGCTGTCGCAAAATGTATTCATTGCCTTGGCTATTATTTTCCAACCATAAACCGTGAATATTGTGACTATGTCAAATGTTGTTTGAAATGCTAGCAACATGCTAATCTTCATCACACACCTAGTCATGCCTTGCAGGTCGCACGAGACCTTTGGCATTTCTCTCAATGGCGATTGGATCTTGTCGGAAAGATCAATCCCCATTCTTCACAATGCCACCAATGGATTATAACCACTACTAAATATTATACTAAAAGGGTAGAATCCATTCCCCTTATTTCTACAAAAGCTGAGAAAATATGTGAATTCATCAACCATCACATCATTTGTTGATTTGGTGTTCTTCATCGCCTCGTCACTGATAATGGAAAGCAATTCAAAAATAAAACCATATGTAAGATATGTGACACTTTTGGCATCTAACTTAGTTTCTCATCACTTTATTACCCACAAACCAATGGCCAAGCAAAATCAACCAATAAACCTTGAAAAAAATTCTTATGAAAGTAGTTGACGATACTGGTAAGGATTGGCATTCACACATTCCTTTTTCCTTGTGGGATTATCATACTAGTATTCACACATCAACTGCTACCACACCTTTTTGTCTAGTCTACAGTACTGAGGCTATCTTTCCCCTCGAAGTTTAGATCCCATCTCTCTATATCTCACTCCAAGTCATGCTCAATGATGATGAATTTTGCCAGGATCATTTGGCACAACTTGAGTTATTAGATGAACGTCGTCTTAATTCTCTTGAAAATATCCAAATATACCAAAAATGTATCAAACATGCCTACGAAAACACATCCACAAGTAAACCTTTTAGGTCGACGACCTTGTCCTGAAGGAAAATCAACATGTAACTAAAGAAGAGAAAAGTAAACAGGGAAAATTTTCTCCTAATTGGCTTGGACCCTATATCGTTACCCATGCCTACAAATCATATGATTATCATTTGTCTTCACTCGAAGGTAAACTCGAACCTGAGCCTCTCAACACCTTGCATGTTTGAACATTTTATTGTTGACATCAAGTCCTATATCAATTTATGTCAGTTGATCACTCGTCCCTTGAGTGATGTTCACCTTCCATATTACCCATTTTTGAGGATCCATGACTAAACAAGAATCATGTGATTACCCATCACCTTTCAGCCTCATCTTCAATATGAGTACCACGGCTATACTCATAGCATGTTTCTCATGGATACTTTTCATCTTGTTAAATATGGAATCCCATGGTTGTTCATCACTGGAAACCACCTCATTCATAATTAACCTCTGTGTGATATGGTCTTATATTCTAAATAAGAACCTAATATTCTTATATAAACTTCTCCATGACTTAAATGTACAAAAAAATGTGATTCAAATTCTTGAGTCAAAATTCCAGAAAAAGTTGAATCCCTCAAAAAGGGGACATCTCTTTTATCTATTTCACCGCTATAAATAGGACTACTCCCTTGAAAGACAACTATATAAAGTCATTGCAAAAAGATAATAAATGTTCTGAAGCTTCCCGCATCGATCAAATTCATGAAGACCTCAAGGAGACAATCTAATCATCCCACATACACTTCCCACATCGACCAATCTATTAAAAACAAAAAAATGAATAAAATGATGAAATTTTTGTCATGGACTTGCCTATTTTTGATCCTGGGTTTCTTGCTACAAAAAACATGCTTCCGTACACTAAGTTATGCTAAACCACCCAATCTAACCTCATTTCCTTCTCATCCTAATTTATCTCTACTCAAGGGACTTTCCGCAACCACGATATTTCGTGATCATGTGACCTTCTTCACCCTTAGAATGGTCCATTATGCAAGGACTTTAGGGTCTTACGTTCATAAGCCCATTTGGGGGTATGGTAGACTCATTAGGGTTCTTATCAATTAAGCAACTCTTTTTCCACCTCTTACCATTCACCTTCCTCATTACTTATTGATTATCCTATACTGGACCAGATCATCGACAATTATATTTAAAACATCTCAACCATGCCTATGACCTATATTTAACCATGCATATAACCTGAATCCATCATGCCTATGACGTAAACTCAACCATGCCTAAAAATTCACCACCCATCCCCCTAATTCATCGTATTCTTCCCTAGCTTATGAGAAAACTACATTATTGAGGCCCCTTTTCATTGTGGCTATGTAGGCAACACTTCGAGGGCATGTGGCCCTTGAAGGTTAGCTCGACCACTCTTCACCTTAACCTAATTTCTCCTTTATTTCCCTATTCACATCCTACCTTAGTTCGTTCCCATTTTATATCAAAAATTGGAAATTAAACTAAACAAACAACAATTGATGGAAATTTTTACCACATTATCACATCATTCATTTATCATTTTTACATTTCCACTATAGCAAATATTGGGAAACTTAAACCATAACATGCATATACATCATCATGCCTATGACTTGACTCCACCATGCCTATGACCTGACTCCACAATGCCTAAGACTTGACTCCACCATGCCTAATTGACCTAACTCAACCATGCGTACATGACCTTGACTCAATCATGCCTAATTCACCTAGTTTCCATCACATACACACATAATAATGGAAATTAAAACAAGTACACCCTCCATACTATAAATATCATCATCTATATAAATGAGAAAGTTTGTGTATACATACATATGTACATAGATACAAATACATACAAATATATCAAATTGCTCAGCTACATCCTCACCATCTTTGGCACGCAGGCCAATATATGATCAAAAATATCAAAAATATCATATACAACCTCACTCTCTTTAGCACGCAGGACGGTATATAACAAAAATACACATAAAAATGGAAGTATGCGTAACTATCAAGCATCCCCCGTCAGATATCCTCCATGCCTGTCTCACTTGTCTCCTCCTCCTCTGCCCCTATGTGGCATCCCGCTAACATCTCAATACCCTCCATGGGCCTCGGCCTCACCTCTGCTAGTACCTCACATGGAGCTAGCCTCTGTGCATTGGTGGTCTCACCCTAACCCTATCTTGGGGCTTGCTGGCCCCCTGTACTCTCCACACTGTGAGTACGAGACTTGGTCCTCTCACTCGAGGCTTGATGTGCTCTATACTATGCATCAATAGGGACATCTATCCCTGCAGCCATTAGGTGATCTTGATAATATCTTGCCTCACCTAGGGCATCCCTGAACCTGCCCATGGGTACTATTTGTGGTGGTGCCATCGGCCTCTGACCTTGTACCTATACTGCGGGCCCTTGTCTCGCCCCTTCCTATATAAAAGGACCTTGTCCCGCCTCTGCCTGTAAAATGGGACCCTATCCTTTAACATGTGTAGGTGCCTGTGCTTGTACCAGGGCCTAAAGGGCCAAAATCTGTGCCTGTGCAGTGGCGAACTACCCCTACATACTTGCTACCTGTGCCTGTAGGGCGGCCACCTGTACCTCATCTCCATCCCCACCCTGTGTGGGCACTTGTCCCTGTGCTACTTGGGCCTGTAGGGCTACTACCTATGCCTGTAGTATGGCCACCTGTGCCTCTAACCCTATCAACTGCCCCTACACTATCCCCAACTGTGTCACTTGGGTTAGTTCACCTGCCCATGTAGGGCATCCCTCTGAACTATAATAGTGGCTAAGTCGGGCTTCCCTGACCTCAACGGTATTTCTCGTAGCTGTGTTTCCCACCACTATCTGTACATATCTGTAACCTCGACATCATCAATCTGCCGGTCTACCACCTACTCCTCCTACCTTGTAGGCACCGTCGATTGTGGTAGAGGCATAGGCCTCTCCACATCATCCCTCCTGTACTATGGAAATGGTGAAGGTACATCCTACGGTAACCCAAAATTCCGTCTGACCATATCAACAGGTATCATCTCGTGCTCTCTCTGCACGGTGCCCCTCTATCCTGTTACAGAAATATTGTGTAACATTATTATATTAGTGTGTGTAAATAATGAGTTGTCTTGTACAACTTAGAGATAAAGAATGGTTGAGTGAATAATGGGATAGTTGCGTGATCTTAGGAGTGTGTTGAGATGTTGTGTAGGAGAGTTAATATGGATTGATGTTGAATCCTTCATTATAGGATCAAAGAAAGCTATATATGTAATAATTCTATAACGAATAGAGATCCCAAACGTTTGCAACTCTAAATATATTATTTTGGTGTATATTTATTTGGTTTTTCCATGCTTAAACTCTAATCAATTTAACATTTTCTGGCATCAGAGCAGGGATTCTAGGATGAGAGTCTTTGAATAAAAACTTTCTCATCGCAATGTCCCACGAATTGGTAAGGTGGATATAATGATTGCATCATCCATGCGTATTGGAGCATTCTACTTGTGAAGTGAATCATTCTGCATGCACATTACATAGTTGTTCATGTGTATTGCATCATCCTTCTGCCCATGCATTCTATCGATCGGTTTGTGTATTGCATCGCCATTCTGGTTGCTCAAAACTTAGTGATGTGAAATTCAACCAAAAATTTAGCACACAACATGTCTTAATCCACCGCAGTCTAGTGTGGATCATACTTTCTATACTAGTTGTGCGTGTACCCTTAAAGTGTGATAGAAAACAAACTTTCCTTTTATCAGAGGCTGTTATGCCCTTGGATTTCCATAACAACTCACACTTGTGTACACACTCAGTCGCATCTTCTACACCTCAGCACTTAGGCAAGTGAAGAGACATGTCAAAGAAAACTTGAGGTGTTTGTTGTAGTGCTTGTTAAGGTTGTGGTTGTAATGGTAGTGGTTGTGGTCCTTGTCTTAGAGTAGGACTAGATCTAGAACTCGATCCTACACCAAGATTTTCCTCCATGCGGTGGCTGTCCTGATCCTCTCGAGACTCCCGTCACAACATGTGGTCCAATAGATGAACTCCCTTATGTCCCAGTTGTAACTAAACTGGAAACCTACTGTCTATAATATAGTTGTAACCTATCAAATTAATTCCTATGGGTTACGTGCCAAAACTTTTTCCCGATGATGCGCTTGTGAAGATACCTCAAAAAGTACTTGTCCCAAACATTGATGCCTACTGTACAACCATGTGGGCATACTTGATCTGTCGCATCTCCTGAGAAGTGAATAAAATATGTCTACACATGTCTCCTATCCAATGTGGAGATCCTCCTTTATCACTTTCACTATGATGCTCTTCTAAAATTACCTCTAAATCCAAAACACCTTGCGCAAGGGATAGGTAGCCAAGATGGGTTAGATGTTCTCCTGTGGTTTTCATTCTCTCCTCAAACTCACTCTCTTTAGAAGATGAAGGGGTCTCTTTACTACGATTTCCCAATGTCGAGAGGAAATGATCCTATAGTACCTCATTTTCTGTGAGCCTCTCATCACTTTCACCAGTCATAAAGTCTTCTTGACCTCAGTGCCTCATCAACTACCCTTTGTTATGCCTCCTTATACTTGATTCGTCTTTCCTCTCTATGTATTTCTTCTGCTAGGGCCACCAAAAATATTCCCAAACCTACTCCTTCCCCTATACACGATGGGGTTTTAACCTCGCCATAGGTAATCTCTCCATCCCCAATTCCACCATCAAGATATTGATAGCTAAGGGTATTACATGCAAATAAGATCCTTTTGGCTCACGTAAGAACCAAAACTCTGCTTCCTCCAGGAAAGAGTATGTTATAAATTACGTACTCCCAAAGTATATATGTGCAAACACAACCTTCCCACTAACGATCTATAGCTTTATTCCACAGTTCGTTTAAAACAGAGAGTGCATGATAGTCATCTTGCATCCAACTTTACTTTCCTGTTCAGACACCTATGTTCATTGCATAAGATGCTAACCACTGATATAACACTACTAGGAAGAAATTGAAGAACGTCTCATATAAGCAGTCAAATAAATTATCTTCCACCCATTTTTTTGTATTAAAGTTAGGTTCGGTGTTATATCTTTGTACAATAGCGTCTTGGCCCTCATAAATCCAATTATCTATATTCTCCAAATACAGTCAAAATTGCCATCTACATGCAACATTCTGGTAGAAAAATTGAAAAGAGGTCTCAAAAATAGAACCAAAATGTAGTCTTTTTTACTCTCTAGTAGCTATTTGCACTAGCGCTTCATTCAGTCAAGCTTGGACGCTGACCCAAAGCACAGGTAACTACTAGGTCCCTCCTTTGTTATGGTTATCTAGATGTTAGCATGCATGTATTAATAACCATATAAGGATCATTTATATATGAAGATACATCATAACATAGAGAGATGACAACATATATAATAAGGAAATCATTCATAAATAATGAATATTAAGAACTAAATACCCATCAAACCATGTTCATCCATAGTGATCTTTGCAATCCAAACACAATTGTCCATTATACACAATTCATAACATAATATAGAAGATGAATACATCACAATTCATTCGATCAATTTGTTGGACGATGCGCACACCCATATAGACCTTGATACTAAGTATCTAAACTCACATAACATTCTCCATTTCTTCAGTGATTATTTGCTCTCTTAGGACCCCCCCCCCCCCATTACAATGAAGCATGACTTATATTTATAGGGTGGGGACTTGCCTTTTACCACTTACTTACATGATTTCTTTCCTAACAATAGACATTCTTAAAATACATCTTACATGATTTTCCTAATAATAGCTTGAACTATAAATAGATTCAAACTTTATCTACTTTAATTCCTATTATTAGCCTTCTCCATGTGTTTTTCCTTTTCCTTGTTGTGCTGTGCTTTTGCCAATTATACCCCTTGCTTGGCAGCTAAGTCATCTTGCTTTTGTTTATTTTTGATCTTTTCTTGAGTGACACTCCAACCAAGTAATTTTCTATTCTTAGCCTTGTTTGGAAAATTAGCTAAGTCCTTGATCCCCTGTATGCATGCGCGCAAACCTTGCGTGCTGACATGTTACACTATTGTGCGTGCCCCCTTGCGTAGTACTCTATTATCTTGGGTGCACACCTTTGCACGTGAGCCTCTGTGCTCTGTTGGTGTTTAGTCAATTTTCTCCAACCAACAAGAGTTAGTTTTATGAATTCCATTTGTTCCATGAATTGAAATTTCCATTCCTTAAATCAATCCATTTTCATGAAGCTCCGTGGAGATTTGCACTTTTGAACATTGTAATCCTCTATTTTTATCTTTAGCTGTCAAGTCTTTCTCTTTCAGATTATCCTCATCTTCCGAAGAATTCCAAATGAGGATAGGGCCTGCCATGCTCTGGGATTGGAGGATCGATATTTTTTCCTTTTTGGTTTCCCTTTGAGTTGTGAGCATGAGTCCTGAAGATGTGCTATTTGCTTGTAGATTTGACAATGAAAAGTCATGTTTTCGTAGGTTAGGGTTTGATACCACTCTATGACACCATGTTTCAATAACATCTTATTTAGTAGTTTGCTGCTAAGATCTATTTATGTGCATGTTCGTGCATAAGTGCACAACCCCAACTCTACTTTGTTCGGTATCTATTTTAATGTATTTATCGGACAAGTCTCCAATACTTTCTAAAACTTCATGATGCAAAATATGAAGAGGCAGGTTAGGAAGATGAACCCAAATTGACATTTTGGATATGACCATTGTACTTGAGTTAAAGCTAGAGAATCAACGAGTAAAAAAAAAAGCCATCATCTACCCCAAAATCAAGGTCTCTCACTCAAAATATTTTGAAAGTCCCCCATTTGAAAACAACTAAACAATGAAGAACCCTTTGGAACAGAAACAAACTTTGGAATAAAGCTTTCAATAATTTTAAAGCAAAAATTGGAGATGCATAGAAATTTAATTTCATAGCGTGAATGCAATCTCTATTTATATTTATATTTTAGAGAGAATCCATGTTCAAAAGGGATTGATTCATGTGAATTTATTTTTAGTATTATGTAGTTCCATTAAAGTTGTTATCATTTATGTTAAATAGCCTACATATGATAAAGCACAAATAGGGTATAATATTAACATTAAAATACAATATTAACAAATTTTCCTTAATGTACCATTTTACTATTGGTTGCCCTTTTATCGTAACTTATTTGTAAACTTAAAAATAAAATGAGTTTCAAACTTTAAAATAAAAAATCAATAAAAAAATCACATTGTCTTATCATAGTTTCAATTTTTAAAATAAAAGCAATACCATAATTATTCTGTTTATATATAGACAAGTTAGGGAAAAAAACACATTTTCTTGCAAGCTAAAATTTATAAAAATGTGGACAGCTGGATACGTACCAGTGAGATTATTTTGTGTTAATTTAAGTTTCATTCCATTACTCGTGCATTAAAAACAATTCAACTCCCATGCACGGCCCATGTGGTTGTTCAAACTCCCATGTATGTCTGAACAATTCGGAACGTGGTACGTGCCGTATGGACTTTTCCACGTGATGGGTTTCTCATTTATTCCATTGAAGCCTGCGTATTATAAGAGAGACACAACGTTCCCATACAATCACCATTGCAATTGCAACTAGAATGGGGAAGTCCATGTTTTTTCTTTGCTCTGTTCGCCCCGCTTTTTCTTCTTTCAGCGGTTGAATCCATTCGCGTGAATGATTTATCATCCGAAAGAAAAATGGTTCACATTTACGAACAATGGATGGTGAAGCAAGGGAAGACTTACAGCGACCATTTTGAGAAAGAAAGACGCTTCCACATATTCAAGAAGAACCTGATTTACATAGAACAGCACAACCAGAAGAATGAATCATATCGGCTCGGTCTCAACCAGTTTGCAGATCTCACCGACGATGAATTCAAGAGTATAATTTTTGGGTACCATTTTTAATCATTCCACGCAGCCACGCTCATCCAGTCCTCGTTATCAGTATGCACATGGCGACCCTTTACCGAAATCAGTGGATTGGAGGGAGAAAGGCGCTGTCACTCTGATCAAAAATCAAGGCGAATGCGGTATAATTGAATAAGCGTCTTAAGAATGATATCTCTTGGTATCTTTTACATAAATTTATCTAAGATAAGTATACTAATCACTTTTATTCAACTGTAATGAAAGATGTATGTATTTTCTGTTTCACAGAGAGCTGCTGGGCATTCTCTGCAATTGCAGCAGTGGAAGGAATTAATCAGATTGTCACGGATGAGCTCATTTCTCTGTCAGAGCAAGAACTGGTGGACTGTGATAATGCTTCTTCCAACGCGGGGTGTAAGGGAGGTCTGATGGCCGAAGCATTTCAATTTATCATCGACAATGGCGGCATAGACAGTGAAGAAAATTACCCTTACCAAGCTACCGATGGCACCTGTGACATACAACGAGTATGTATTGTAGTAGACGCTATTCTATAGCTTTTTTCCTATTCATTACATATGTTTGCAAGGCTGACTGGTCAATCAAGCAATGGGCTGTTTACCACTCTTTGAGGTGGATTTATCATTGGTTGGTTGACCAGTCAACCTTGCAAACATATGTGATGTTTAGGCTGAGCGTTTTTTTTAGCGGGATTTCTTTTCAAGTTTGACATGAATTTTTTGTATGATCATAATTGGCAGGAAAATTCCCATGTAGTGAAAATTGATGGGTATGAATATGTGCCCGCCAATGATGAAATGTCACTGCAAAAGGCTGCTGCAAATCAGCCCATCAGTGTGGCTATTGAATCTGCTGGAATGGATTTTCGTTTCTACCAATCGGTAAGTTCTTACATTACAGTTTACTATTTCTTTGGCAGGGGATTTATCATTGGTTGGTTGTCCTGTCATCTTCAGATAAATAAAATTTTATTTCTAAAATATTGTTAGCAATAAGTACAGGGTGTGTTTACTGGCAAATGCGGAACTGGTCTGGATCATGGAGTGACATTGGTGGGTTATGGATCGGCTGATAAGGACTATTGGATTGTGAGAAACTCGTGGGGACCCGGATGGGGCGAGAAAGGATATATTCGGATGGAAAGAAATATCAATAGTTTATATGGAAAATGTGGGATTACCATGGTGCCATCCTATCCAACTAAGCAGCTTCCATTTGTAGTTGACATGGGGGAGCGTTTCGATACAGTGGCATAAAGGCTAATTACCAAGTTTTATTAAAAACACACTGTTTCTATCTTTTTGTGATGTAGGGAAGTATGCTTTGCAATATCAGTGTGTGATGAATTATATAAGCTCATAATGTACCTTCTCATCTGCTATGAATAAAATAGAAAATACATAAAGCTGGTTTTGTTCATGTTTTGCATGATCTCCTGCCCGCTTTGCTTACTATTCTGTTAAACCTTTGAATACGAGGAATTAAAAAATGCGGAGATAAAATTTTCTATCTTCCCTCTTGAGATAGCACTCGCTCAGTTATGATGAGTTGAATCTCTATTTAAAACCTTGTTAAATAGGCTCAGTTGTCGCTTTCTTTGGCATAATTGATGCCTTGTACAGAATTTCTGTCAACCGACAGTCGAATAAAAACATTCGCGGAGATTCGACTAATTATTTTTGGTATAGCACTAGCATATGGGGGAGAGAACAAATCACTGAACACCAATTTATGTGTGAAGGGCCTGCTGATTGAATATATATAAATAGTGGTTGAGCAGTTGTATGGTTCATGCAGGAGTCTTCCTGTGGTGTGGGATGGTTTTTTGTTTTCAAGTATTGGATTAAGCTTGTTTGATCTTGCTTTTATTTGTGTTTTATGTTGGAACTTATTATTCTATCTTTAAGAGTTGTGTATAAGGTTTGAGAGTCCCTTTCAAAACCTCCTATTTCGTTAATTTAAATATTTTTTAAATTATTATTCTATTCAACATAAATATAAATAATAGATTACTTTTTTACACAAAAAATAAATCTATCAATAAGTTAATTACTTGATTATATATATATATATATATATATATATATATATATATATATATATATATATATATATCGGTGGGTTTGTTTTTTTGTATAAAGGTATAGCCTATTATTTATATTTATGTTGAATAGGATAACAATACAATCATACAAAAATATATTAAATGTAAACATGAATATATTTCCAAACATAAATATTCAAGAATATACAATTAAACACGTATTTAAGGTGATAATATGTAGAGAATGTGTCCATATTCATTTATAATGTAATGACATGTACACTTACCATCACTACTTATACACAGATATGTGTTGTCATATTTAACTTTTGAATCAGATTTGAAAAAAAAAAGGTAGAGGAGATAATCATCAAGATATAAAACATAGAAAATAATAGCATATATTATATTAAAAAGAGTTTCTTCTCAATTTAAAGTAATTTGTAAGAGCTTCCTTAATGGACTAAAAATAAGTATATATACACTTTCATTGAGGATGAGTCCGACTGCAATACAATTACTAACATTTAAATAGCCCACACAACATTCAATAAAAATAACTAATAATTTTTTCTAGAGTCATATAAATGTAATTACTAGATTAAGTCAACATTAGGTAGACTTAGTCTACTCTCAGTTATCACATTGCCCTCCCTACATCAGTCTAGAAACCTGTCAGATGCACAGACACCTGTCAGGAATAAGTTAATATCATATTGTATAAATAAAAATCATTTGGTCTATGAATAATAACAAGAAGGAAACGCTTCCAGATTTATCATGGTACCTACCAGAGAAAATACATTGCAGTTTCAAATTTTGTGGAACCTCTATGTAAAAGGAGCACGTGTTGGGATATTACCATAGGCATTTTGTGCCTCCACGCAAGAGCCTTGAGACTGCAGCAACGTCCACATCGATATGCACATTGGCTGTAAGCAGATCCCTACCATCAGCACACGCCAACACAAAGTGAGACCAAATTTGCGCAGCAGAGGTGGAACGGTATTAATTTTTTTTGTCTTATTAGGCTGCCTGATATTTGCTGGTGGAAAAGACCAAGATAGATCTGCAGTTCGAACCCTTTCGGAACAGATTTTCTGATGGCATCTTCGACTTCATAAACACATGCATGCCTCGCGAATTCAGTGCTGGATTTTGACGTTCAATGTTACATGTCACAGTAAAATTGTTTGGCGGTCTAGAAAATTATATGGCTGTTATTTGAGGTTTAAAATTTAATATGTACGTCAAATTTGTTTTTATAATAACTATTATAAAATACAAATTAAATTAGATTTTATATGGATGTCAGTGTTCTTTGTAATATTCTCTCATAGTTATGTGACTTTTATTTAATTATGGATAATAGATTGTACTAATCAATTTCATAGTTTTCACATATTCATTTTTTTCCCCAAAAAATCATGTCACACTAATCAATTTGAATATCCATAAACATCATTAAAGTTTATGAGAATATTAAAATATAATTTCAAATTACAATTTAAAAACAAATTTGAAGAAAATGATATAAATAACTCACTCAATGCAAAATGACAAATCCAATGCATCTAGTGTATTATCCAATTTTTATTTATAAAAAATCAAATAGATAAAAAACAATTACAAATCAAAATCAATAAAATACAATTATACAAGAAATAATAATAAAAAAAATCAAACAAAACTAATTAAAAATCAAAATTAATGGATGTTTCTATTTTATCATTGAGATATGCATATGTTTATATTTCATTAATAAGATATTAAGATAATTCTATTACTAGCAATCACATTTGTACAATGCAATGTGAACGCCGAATGGTATATGTTATTTACTTTTGTAGTTGATGTTGATAAAGGGTTTGATTGATTTTGTAAGTGTAGATATCACTTCATTTAAAGGTTCAATCTCTACATTTAAAACTTGTTACAAAGTCGTATATATACATTTACAATTCTTATATCATGAGTGGTAGCATTATGGGGAGTAGTTTATTTGAACTAAACATGAATACATGAAGTCTTCCATACACTCGATAAGACATGTGATTGATAGTGGGCAATATTATAAAACTGTCAAAGTGTATATTAACTAATCCAACTAAATTCAGAGTTGACTCCAAAGTTCTTGTTATGGGTAACAAAAAGATATAGATAGTTGGACTTGAAGAAGGTTTCCCTGAAAAAGTAGTATTGTTGCATATAAAAATAATTCAAACATACTCTACCATAAATAATTGTATAAGACAAACACACATATACACTAAAATCCAAGATTAAACAACGGTGCCAGAATTAGTAGGAACTTAACAAGGTCATAACTTGAGCTCCGGGTGTCCGTTTGAGTCCGTGGTTTTTGAAACCACATGTTTTGATGAGACAAACGCAACGGAAACCAGCCCTGCCAGTTGGGGCAAGTTTTGACACATTTTCGGGCCCTAAATCTGTCATCTTGAGGCCGAAAATTAGGATTTAAGTTATAGTTTGGTTTTTTCTTATTTTTGGGTCTAAGTTAATTTTAGTCTATTAGTTGCACTATGAGTTAGAAAGTTGGAAATTCCTCTAATTTAGGAATGTAGAAGATGCGTGGCAATTTCTGTGCCCGTACGAATAAGCATGAGAACTTACAAGAATAACATGTTCTAGTAAACTGCTAAAAATAGTAATTTCCGCCACCTAGAGTAGATTTAGTCAAGTTAGTTAGAGTTTTCTTGGAAAATCGAGTTGGGAGTTATATTCCTATTTAGGAAACATTGTAATTCATTATTCAATAACAAAGAAGGAGATCTATTTTCTTTTGGAGTTAATATTATTCGCAGTATATCAAGTTTGTTCATAATTTGGCTACATTTTCTGGTATTAGACCAAGTTCGAAGTCATTAAAAAAAATGGTAGGAAGAGGAAGAGGAAGAGGAAGAGGAGGCGGTATTGCCCAAATGAATAGAAATATCCAAGATCTGCAGAGGCAAGTTGCTGCACTTGCTGCAATGATAACCCAGAGAGGAAATCAAGGTAGAGATGACACAGATGAAGAAGACATTTGTGAAGAGGAGGAAACGCAAGTACCACCATTAGATTTTGAAGAAAGGATGCTTTGAGCATTAGAAGGAAAGAATGATGGGATAAGGGTTGATGTTTCAGAGTATGGTGGTAGTCTAAAACTAGAGGAGTTAATAGACTGATCAACTAGCATGGGAAATTTTTTTGAGTCGAAGGCTATGCTAGAAGAAAAGAAGGTAAAATTTGGATGCACGAAATTGAAAGGTCACGTTATGTTATGGTGGGATCACCTACAAAAAGAGCAGTCAAGAAAGGGGAAAGAAAGAATTAGGAGGTGGAGTAAGATGGAGAAGAAGCTGAAAGATAAATTTCTACCTGTGGATTATGCACAAACCCTTTACAGGGGTTTCAGAATATCAAACAAAACTTAAAAACAATGCAAGAATACACAGATGAGTTCTACAAGTTGTCCATTCATGTAGAGTAGGAAGAAACTGAGGAACAAATGGATACAAGGTATGTAAATGGATTAAAATTTTCTATTCAAGATGAGATTAGTATGCATAGGATTACGAGCATGGAGGATGCCTATCAATTAGCCTTAAAGGCCGAGGAAAAAAAATCGTCAAATTCAGTGACAGATCAGAGGATGGATCTAGTAGACCATCGCTAGATGATCATCCCCTCTTGAGTGAGTTTGTTGATGTCTATCCAGTGGAGCTACCAGGGTTACATCCCCCACATGAGATAGATTTCCATATAGACCTAAAGCTGAGAGAAGAGCCTATCTCATGAGAATCTTATCGGATGACCATGTCAGAGCTCTATGAGCTCAGGTTGTAGCTTGAGAGCCTTTTGGAGAAAGGCCTAATCCATCCTAGTATATCCCCTTGGGGTGCACCGGTGATTTTTGTGAGGAATAAGGATGGATCCTTGCAACTGTGTATTGATTACTGCCAGCTGAACAAGGTAATGATTAAGAATCGTTATCCCCTTCTTCGCATAGATGATTTGTTTGATCAGATGAAGGAAGCCATAGTTTTCTATAAGATTGATCTTAAGTTAGGCTATCATCAGCTGAGGATTATGGAAGTAGATATTCATAAGACTGCTTTTCATATGAGATATGGGCACTATGAGTTCATAGTGGTGCCTTCTGGTTTGACGAATGCCCCCACAGTGTTTATGAGTTTGATGAATGGGGTATTCAGGACTTTCTTGGATCATTTTGTGCTCATCTTCCTTGATGAAATTTTGATTTACTCATGTACGCGTGAGGAGCATGAGGGGCACCTTTGCCAGGTTCTTCAGTGTCTTCGTGAGCAGTAGCTTTATGGGAACTTGGAGAAGTGTGATTTCTTTCAGATAGAGGTACAATATTTGGGCCACATCATTTCTGGGGAAGGTATCGTAGTCGATCCTTCTAAGATTAGAGATATTATGGATTGGCCAACACCCACTACTATGACTGAGGTGCACAACTTCATGGGTTTAGCAGGTTATTACAAAAGGTTTTTTCAGAACTTCTCGTGGATTGCACACCCCATCACTTCCCTTCAGGTTAAAGGGAAGAATTTTTTTTGGTCAAATAGATGTGAGCAAGCCTTCAAAACATTGAAGGAGTGCCTCATGATAGTACCCATTCTTGCAGTGCCGGATCCACAGGGTGAGTTTTTTCATATGCACAGATGCTTCCTTGGTAGGAGTTAGAGTTGTGTTGATGTAGGAGGGAAGAGTGGTGGCCTTTGAGTCTTGTAAACTCAAAGATTATGAGCTCAATTATCTGACTCATGATCTTGAGCTTGTGGTAGGTTCACGCCTTGATACGATGGATACACTTTCTTCTTGGTCAGAGATTCACACTCAGGATAGATCACTTGAGTCTTCACCACCTCTTCATGCAGCCCAATCTCAATGCTCGTCAGCGGTGTTGGATGGAGTTTCTTTGTGAGTATGACATGGAGATAGAGCATGTGAAGGGGAAGGAAAATGTGGGTACAGATGCTCTCAGTAGAAAGAGACATGTGGTTATGGCCACTTCAGTGGGCATAAATTTGTAGAGTAGAATTCTACAATAGCTTCCACTTGACAGCTTCTACATTGTAGCTAGAGCAGAGATCGAGTCATAGAGACCCTTTGAAGGAAAGTTTGATGGTTTCTCATTAGAGGTAGATGGACTTCTCAGGAACAGAGATCAGATTTATGTCCCCAGAGATGGAGGCTTGAGGCAGGAAATCTTGAAAGAGGAACATCGTGCACCCTATTTAGCCCATCCTGGGGTGAAGAATATGCACGCTACTTTGAGACAGTTGTATCACTGGAGAGGACTTTGTAGAGATGTGACTCAGTTTGTGTCATGCTATTTAGAGTTCTAGAAAGTGAAGGCTGAGCATCAGCATCCAGCTAGCCTTCTCTTTCCTCATGCTATACCAGAGTGGAAGTGGGACAACATTTCCATGGACTTCATTGTTGGGCTACCGATGTTGAGATATCATCATGGTGCCATCATGGTCATGGTGGATACATTGAAAAAAGTGGCTCACTTTTCTCTGGTAAAGACCACTTATGTAGCTAGTGCAGTGGCACGATTCTATCTAGATGAGATTGTCAAGCTGCACAGGATTCCGCGGAAGATCATTTGTGACCATGATCCTTTGTATACTTCCCATTTCTGGACCACCATGCAGTACACCCTCGGGATGAGGATAAATTTCAGCATATCATATCACCCCGAGATAGATGGACAGACTGGAGCGGGTGAATCAGATTTTAGAGGACATGCTTAAGATGTATGTTATGGATCATCTATTCTAGATGGGAGGAGTACCTGTACTTGGTGGAGTTGTCCTACAATAACAGTTTTCAGAATTCTATAGGCATGGATCCTTTTCAGGCTTTGTATGGTAGAGAGTGTAAAGACACCTCTTAGCTGGGACAAGTTAGAGGACAGGGTTTCTCTTGGACCAGCTTTACTACAGGACATGGAACAACAAGTGGTTTTGATCAGACAGAGACTACAGGAGGCACAAGATAGGTAGAAGAAGTATGCAGATCAGCATAGGACTGACTGTAGTTTTGATTTGGGCATGAAGGTGTTCCTTTGTGTTAGGCCACATAAGATCCCTATCCATTATGGAAAAGGTTCTAAGTTAGCTCCTAGATTTGTTGGTCCTTTTGAGATCTTGGAGTGTATCGGCCCTTTGGCCTACTGTCTAGCATTGCCACCTAGCTTGTCTTGCGTAAATGATGTGTTTCATGTTTCAGTGCTTAGGAGATACATTTCTGATCCTTCTCATGTGCTGGATTGGACCTCATTGAAGGTGCAAGATCAGGGGCAGGTGATGGTGGAGCCCATTCGCATTATAGATCATAGGAGCCTGGGCCTTTGAGGGAGAGAGATTGATCAGGTGTGAGTGCAGTGGGACAGATATGATAAGACTGCAACTACTTGGGAGGATGCTACATTGTTAGGAGTTCAGTTTCCACATCTGTTCCAGTGACTTCCAGGAAGGAAGTCGAGTCTAAGGGGAGGGGGATGTAGTGCCCACTTCCCTTTGACACCTTTTGATATTGATCCTGATACTATGCTGACTATATTATGGACATTATTATAGTTTTAATTTAGTATGATGTTAGATGTTAGAGCATAGATTATTGTTGACTTGATTCTTATATGATGCATGATGATTATTAGAGACATTTTATATATTGATGTTGATATACTGTTTGACTGGGTTATATTATAGATGTTGTTCGGACATGTGATATTTAGATATTTTGAGTAGACCTAGAAAATGTAATTTATTTGATGATGATATAGTTTTTGATAAAATTACAAATGATATTAGTGTTTGCCTTGATGTTGTTGTGATTCATATATATAGAGGATTTTGGAATTATATTTATATTCATTTTGGATGTCTGATGTGGCCACGAGGCCGAAGGAGGTATTTGTATTTTTGCAAGTTAAAAATATCACAACAAACATCGGGGGATTAGAGACCAACCACTTTGGAATTCTAGATGAATTCAACAAGGTCACCATGGCAACTTGTATTTGTTTTGTGTGTTTGTTTTTTGTTAGGGATTCCCATGGAAGGGGGGTCACCTTTAATTGTGACCAAGGCACTTTGTGTATTTATTTTATTTTGGTTCCTTTGTTTAAGTTAGTATGTGTTTTAAAAGTGATGTGTTTCCCCTTTCTATTTAATTAAATAAATGTGGTAACGTATTGTGAGTAATCATATTGTTAAAATTAAGTAATCAAATTGGGTCATAAGAAATTAATTATTAGAGTTGTTGGCTCTTGTATTAAAGTGTTGTAAGAAATGTGTAAGTGATTTGTAAGAGATATGTAAGTTGATTTTGGAGTATGAAACACTCCACCTTCTTTGAAATTCGAATTTGTCCTTGGAGGCTGATTTTGGAGGCTTGTGGGACAAGTTAAACTTGTCCCACACCTCTTAAATTTATATACCAACCTTACCTATGGTTGGAGAGTTAAATTTAGACTTTCATTATGTATTTTTATAAGTCAAGTTGTATGTTTTAATTGCACTTTCTTGGAATGCTTTCAATTTCAGTCCTTATGGGGTGTGGGCTTGTTTTGGAGTGTGTAAGTAAAACTATCATATTATTCACCCACCTATTTATTATGCCTTGGAGATTGAAGTTGACTTATGAGGTGGAGTTGAGGATGTGTGAAGTGGCATCCTACATGGATCCACCTCATCCACTTATCTTCCCTCTCCTATAAATTCAAATTCCTTAGCTTGTTTTTGGGTTGCTTCACTTTCATCACTTCATTTTTGGGGCGACTTCTTTTGGTTTTGAGAGCTCTTGCTTTTGGAGAAGATTGGATATTGTTGCATGCTTGTAGATTGTTGATCTCTTGGACTGTTTTTCATTGGAAAGCTTGTTGTTTTGCAACCTTGGAACAAACTCCATCATGGAGAGGTAGGAGCTTGGCTCTTGAAATTATCTTCTTTCTTTTTATGCATATGTGAATGGTTGAATGTTTGAATGTGCTATTTTTATTTGTTGGTTAGTTGGGTAGATGGCCTAGGAATGGTGTAGGAGAAGACTATGGGGTATTCTTGTGGGAGGCATAAGTGTCTTTGGGGAGGCATAAGTGTGGAGGGAGTTGGGATTTGGGTTCCACCTTGTAAAAAGAAATAGCTTGCATTTCTTTACTCGTTATGGAGTGCCATAAGAGGTTGGGGAGGCATAAGGAAATTGTGAGGAATAAGGGGTACTTGGGGGAGGCATAAGGGCATGTCAGGGATTTGAAATGATATATATTTTGGCGGTTTGTTCTCAGGTGGTGATACCCATTTCCCCTTTGGGAGGCATAAGTAGCATCCCCCATAGTTATTTCTCCTTTGGCTTGCTATGATGAAGCCTGAGTATTGTTTGTTTTTTATCTTGTGGTTGTAAACTACATTTTTTGTTTTAGACTATGTTGTTTATAAAAAATGTGAAATATTTACTTGTGTGTTGTGGAAGCCTTTGTTGCCATGAGTTGAGTCACATATTCTTATTGCATTGTGGTTAGGGCTCGGGGGCCAATGAAGAAGGATGGATTCTCCTTTTCATTGGATGTCTTGGTTGGGTGGAGAGTGCATTTCCTTTCCCTTGTTTTGTTGTGATCAAAATTGGAGAATGATGGAAATTCATACTGTTATTTTGGAGCTGAGAAAGAAGACAGTTTTGACAGTCCCTTGTGAGATTTCTATTTGTAAAACCATATCCCACTAGAAGTGGATGAAAATGTAATATATTTTGAGCTGAAAAGTTACTATGCTTTGGAAATGAAATCCCCTTTGATTGTGAAAGAGATATACTCTGTATTTTGTACTGTAAAAAGGAATGTAAAGAGAAAGATTTATATCTTTGTAAATTGTATTGATCATTGTAAAAGAGAAGTTGTAAAAGAAATCATTTCAACTGAATAGATGTTGTTTTACCCTTACAAAAATAAGTTACTATTGTTTGAAACCTGCTTTGAAAATATTGTGCAACTCTCTGTTCGAATGTGGAAAGTGTAATCAGAATTATTGCACCCTCTGTGTTTGAAAAGCACGTTTTTGAAAGAAATAGAAATTGCATTCTTGTTTCTACCTTTTGATTGAAGGAAATAGAACATTGTAGTGTTGGATTAGAATGAATTCATAATTTTATGTTTGGTAAATGCAAATGGATCAATTCAAATTTGAAGTTGTAGAGCTTTGTTAGAGAATTTTCAAACTGGACAAATATTTTATTCAAAATGTACAGAATGACCCCTGCAACAATGAAAAATAAAATGAAACATTAAATTGAACTTAATATGATCAAAAAGACCCCAAATAGACCTTACCACTTAAGAAATTTTCATAGAACCTTTCAAAATCGGGCTCAAACCTTTTCACAGTTCTTTTTGCTGTGAAATTGAGAAATTTTGAATTGATCTTCAATCAAACAAATTAACCCTTGCAATCCATCCTAAATTTACCCAAGTGCAATCCTCCATGTCTGTTTGGCATGTTGAGAAAGAAAGAATATTGGTTTTGAACAAATTGTGCAAGTTAAAAATACCAGTTCACATTTTAAGTGCTTGTAAAAAGTTTTCTCAAAATTAACGCTTAAAAATTTATCCAAATTAAATCTTTAAGGTTGATGTGCAAAGAGAACGTCGAGAGCTTTCCATAAAGTCCTCGTTTTCCAAAAACCGAGTTCCCAATCAAAATTTATGGCCTTATGAATTTTTTTACTTCATTTGGCTTCAAAAATAATCTAAGTTGAAAAAGAGAAAAAAAAGGGAAAATTCTTTCTCGCACCCGGGAGAAAAAGTTTCTTCCCGCGCTAGGGAGAAAATTCTTCCCGCATCCTGCCTTTTTTCGTTCAGGAAAAATTTCTTCCCGTGCCCCCCGCCTTTCTACACTTGGGAAAAATTTCTTCCCGCACCTTGCTTTTCTGTGCTCGGGAAAAATTTCTTCCCGCACCCCTGCCCTTCCGCGCTTGGAAAAAAAAAAAAAAAACTTTTTCCTTCCCAAGGCCTGCCAGCCCATAACTTTAGAAATATGAGGAGTTAGAAAGAATTCCTTATATCCATGGAAAGGGGAGGAAATTTCCTATCTAATGGGAATGTGTTCCAAGAAGTTTTGAGTGCATTATTAGTGAGAAAAAAATCAAGTGAGAAATTGCCTTGTTTATTTTAAATGATTATTTTAACCCTATGTTTTAGACCTTGTGAATTTAATAATTGTTGTAATGGGAAAAATTTAGTTGTTAAATATATTTTTGCCCACTCCTCTTCGACATTTATATGATTATGATGTTTCTTAGCATAGACTAGAGTTATGGAATTTTCTATCACAGTTTAGATATTGACAGATGGACATTGTTATTTTGATTAGTTAATTTATAGACAATATGGATGTTAGACTTATGACATGATTACAGGATGGATTATATGCATATTTGGATATATCAAATTGTTGATTTTGAGCTTATATTGGACTAATGCATTTATTTGATAATTATATGATGCTTGATGATGTAATTGATGTCGTGATCTTATTGCTAGTTGATATAGTAATGAAATTGAAATAATTGGAATTGTGAACAATGGCGAATTACTTGTCTTGGTTTAAGTTGCGATAATTGATTATATGTATATGCATGTATTTTTATTATTTCGATGTTGTTAATATGGCCACGAGGCTAGAAAGGTATTGTCTTGACTTTTACAGGTGTTTGCAACACAATAAACCAAAGGGGGATAGGAGAGACCAACAATGAGAGAATATGGAGTATTGGCAACAGGTCACCATGGCAACACGTGTTTCATATGTTGTTGTTGTTGTAGTTTGTTAGGAGGTCCCCATTGGGGGGTGACCTCAAAAGTGACCTTGGGAATGTTTGTAATTTTGTCTTGTTGATTTTATTTAATTGTGAATTATTGTATTTTTATTTGCATGTGGAGTCACTTTTATTAATTGTGTTTAGCACCCCTCTTAAGTTAATTTAAAAGTGTTTATCTAGTGCTAATTAGGATGTGACTAAAAGGGGGGAAATAAATGTGAGTTGGTAGCTTTAATGTGTGTTGGTTTGGGATGAGTTTAATGTGTTTTGGGTAGTGTGTACTCAATCTTCCTTGTGAAATTCGGATTTTGACCTTCTAGGCTATTTTGGAGACTTGTGGGACAAGCTAAGCTTGTCCCACACCTTTTAAAGTCACCCACCCACCTAGCCTATGATGTGAGGGACTTATTTTAGGTCCTATTTTGTGTTTTAATGAAGGAAAAGGGAAATTAATTGCACTTTTCTTACATGGGTAATTAATTTTGTCCTTAAGGGGTGTGGGTTGGGTTGAGTGTGTAAGAGGGTGGTCTTTTCCCCAACCACCAATTTATTATGCTTTGGGGTATGGGTTTGACCTTGGTGATGTGGGATGGAGAAGAAATGATGTGGCATCCTACATGGAGCCACATCATCTCCCTCTCCCTCTTTTCTATTTATTAGAATTTTTGTGAAGTTTTGGGGGTTACTTGCTTGGTTTTGGCTCTCTCATTTTGGAAGGCTTTCTTTTTGGAGTGCTTGTTGGAGTTGAAGATTTCTTGGAATTTCTTGAGCTTGGAGGATTTTGGGACTTTCTTGTGAAGTGGATTCTTGCTATGGAAAGGTAGGGTCTTCACCCTTTTTTTCTTCTCTTTCCTTGTATGTTTATGTGTTGAATGAATGTGTTTCTTGCTTGATGTTGTTGGGTAGTGAAATGTCCTTAGGATGTGTATGAGAAAGTGAAATGGGGATGAAATTTTTTGGGAGGCATAAGAGTTCTTTTGGGTATTTAGGAGGGAGTGGGTTGGATGCCCCACCTTGTTCTCATCTTGTTATTTTGTTCATTGTGGGAGACATAAGAGAGAGGGAGGCATAAGAGTGAGGGAGGCATAAGAGATATTTTTATTTGTAGGGAGGCATAAGATATTTTGGGGTTGATTGTGTTTTGGAGGTTTTTGAGGTGGGCATCCAAACCCTTGGGAGGCACAAGGGTATCCCCATATTCCTTTCTCTACTTGGCTTGTTTTAGAGCCATTGTTTTGGGAAGTTTTTGTGTTTAAAAATGAATGTTTTGTGGTTATTTTCTTGTGTGAATGTTGCTTGAAAGTAAATGTGGAAGCCTTGTATTTTGTTGCCATGGTTGTCAAATATTCCTTATTGTCTCATTGTTGGGGCTCGGGGGCCAATGAGGAAGTAGGCTTCACTTCCTCATTGGAGTAATGGTTGGGTGGAGAGTGTTGCCTACTCCCCCATTTTTGGTTGTGTGTTTGATCTTGGAAGAAGGTGGAGTTTAGATGATGAAGGCTTCTTGTGCATTTGGAGAAAAGAATAATGGACTCTCTTGTTATATTTTATCATGTTGTCTCCATTGTGTATGGAGGGCTTGTAAACTTGTATTTGTTTAAAGTGAAGTTTTAGTTGTTTATTATCAAAAATGTAATCTTAGTTGATATTGTAAATGAAGAAACAAGTTTGAAAATCATTTCATTACTTGTTGGAATGAGGGACTATAAGATTGTTAAATTGAATCAAGTTCATTGAAATGTGATTGAAAAGAAAACAACTTTGTTCTCATTTTAGTTGATTTATTGTTCTTCAATAGGTGTGTTGTTCTTATTTTAAAACTATTGGGAAATCTTGTTAAAGTTTCTTGTGGGAATGGTTTGCAAACTTGTATTTTGTAAAAGAAAGAAATATTAATTCCTATTGTATTATTTGAAAGGCATATGATAGCAAATAAACTATATTTGTTCATCTTTTGTATTGGTTGAAAGAAAGTTTAAACTTTATATGTGTAGATGAAAAGAACTTAAATTTTATTTGTTATTTATCTTGTCAATAAAATAGATTGATCCCTAAATCTAGTGGAGTAAAGAAATTACATTGTTTACCACTTAGACCATAGATCTTATTGATTATATAAATTTATTATTAAGTTATTATAAATTTATCAAATATCAAACCCAATGTTAATAATGTAACAACAAGTGGAACTTATTGATTTAAACATCTTATAAATTATTATCAAATTATAAAAGAAATTTTAAGTAAAGATTAAGATTAGTTAATATTATTATATAATATGAATATTATTATTAATATAATAGTATTAATATTAAAATATTATTAATAGTGATATTTAATTACTATATATTAATAATATATAATATATATATATATATATATAATATATATTAAATAAACAAAAAATATGTAGTTAATAAAATGAAAAAAATATTTTGTAATAAATATATTTGTGCCAGCTTGTGATAGGCCACGGCCTATACAATAGGAGGAATTTTGGGGGGGAGGTCGCCGACCCCACCCCCACCCCATTTACTATGGGATGGGGGTGGGGTCGCGACCCTGCCCCCCCACCCCCCCCAATTTTAATGTAACCCCCCATTACAAATTTTAATATTTGTGCGGGTCGGAATGTGTGACAAACATTGAACTCCCCCCAAATAAATTGATGCCTATACCTCTATGATCATTATTTTTTCAACCATATATTATACATTTTACTACTATACACACACACATATATATATATATATATATTATATATATATATATACAATGTGGCTGTAATATAAATGTATATATATATACATACATGTATACATGTACATACAATGTGTGTGTATATATGATACATATTATATATGTGTGTGTGTATACATATGTATATATGTATATATGTATACCCAAGTTTGGGTATATATACATATTCTTACCTATTTCTCTAAAATAGGGTAAATACCCATATGCCCATTTGGGAAAATACTAAAATAATAAGATAAACAAAATAAATAAATACATTGCAACCCTAGAAGAGGGTGTAAATAGAACTAAGAAATGAAAGGAAGAATGTGCATCCTTCCATGAGCTTGAGATTTCCTCTCATGGCTTCCACCTCCTCTCCACCAATCTAAAACAAAAAGAGAAACAATAAGTCAAAACAAAAGAGAAAAGAGCTTTTCATAAGCATGCTTAGGGTTAGTTGAATCCCTAAATCTAAGGGCCCCAAATGAATCCATCCAATGGATGAGATTCATCCCTACAAAAAGTAGGTGGGAAGTGGGTGAGAGAAATTCAAATTTAAAATGGGTAGACTTTATTTTGGGGCCACTCTAGTATGTGTAGGGGGTGTTTTTATTTCCTAACCCAAGTGTCTTATTAGAGACCTTTTTATTTAATGCAACTTTGACCCCTTTGTGGGTATAATAGAACTTTATTATTTAATTAAATAGACCACAATACCCTTGAGATTAATTTGAGAAAGTTTAATTAAGGTGAAATTAAATTGTATTAAAACAAATATAGGGGAGCCTAAGTCTTGCTTTAGACTAACTAATTTATTAAATGGTATTGAGAGATTTTATTATTTTTATTTAAAGGGGGATCTAAGGGGAAATTAATAATATTAATTTAATGTAATTTTAAAATGAGAAAGTGTGACCGTAAATTTTAACCTAATGTTGTGAGTAGGTTTTAACAAAAAAAATTATTCCATAATTTTTCTAGTTGACCTAGGTTTGTCTTGGGTTTCGTGCGGGTAAATTTGTGGGTGTTACACTTGGTATCAGAGCCATGGGTTCAAAGCTTGGACCCTTGGGCACACTTGAAAACATGAGACATGAACATTAAACCTAGCACAACTCTAAACCTAGAAAACAACATTGTATGATATTTGTATAATATATCAAACTTAGAAAACTGAAATAAAACCTAGAATGATGAACTAACTCTGCCTTGGTCTGTGTAGGAGGCATGGACCAGATGAGGGGTTATTGCACGTAGACCTAGACTTTCCACCTCTAGATCAGGTTGTAGTGGCCATTTTACCTCAGATATTACAGATGCTACAGGATGTCAATGCCGCTATATGTAGAGGATCCTTAGGAGGACGACCTACCAGACATGATAGAGAGCCATCAGTAGAGGCTCGTGCATCTCCTCAACACAAGTGATGAGCATAGGGTAGAGAACTCTCCCATGTGGAGTCAGTTAGAGTGGAGTCACCTCAGAGGGGACATGGAGATAGGATTTTAGGACACAGAGACAGATCTCAGAGCCCTAGGTGAGGGAGGAGCATGTAGAGAGACCTAGGGGTCGATAGTCATCAGCTGCAGATCATATCAGGGAGATCCTGAAGCTATGCCCATCTCATTATTCTGGAGATACAGGTGGTTTTCAGGAAGAGGCTTGGTTAGTGAGCTTGAGTGGGTGCTTCAAGATTTTTCCCATGTACTAGTAACATGAAAGCTCATGTTGTGATTCATCTTCTAAGGGATGGAGCAGGTGTCTGGTGGAGGACTGAGGAGTAGAAGCTCCACGTAGACTCAGAGACAGTTACCTGGGAGCTCTTTGAGGAGTGGTTCAGGAGAAGATACTTATCTAGGAGGTTTATTCAGTAGAGGATAGATGAGTTCCATGACCTACGTCAGGCATCCATGACTGTAGTAGAGTACGAGAGTCAATTTCTGGACTTACTTCAGTATGTTCAACTATATGCAGGATGAGAAGGTCAGGATTCACAGGTTCATCAGGGGCCTGAATTTGTATTTGGGAGGTGTGGTATGCATTCATTTCCCATAGACCTTAGCAGAGGCCATTGAGAAGGCCTACATTACAGAAGAGACTAGGGGGAAGACTCAGTAGGCCAGGGATAGAGTGCAGAGCCAAATCCAGCAGATGTAGGATAACAGGTCGAGGGGGTCAGCTCCTCCTCCTTGTGGTGGACATGGTTCTGCACAGTCTTCATTCAGGCCACCACAATAGCCACCTCAGTATAGCAACAGAATCATCCACCGTTCAGACCTCCACAAAGATTTGATGCTCAGAGGGGATGGAGTATGGGGCCTCCCCCTAGGGGTCCCATTAGGACACAGGGTGCACCGAGAGCTCAGTCAGTAGGAGCTCATCAGTAGTGACCTCAAGTAGTCCATAGCCAGATCATTCAGGATCCATGACATAGACCACTAGAGTACCATGCTGGAGCCACATCACTAGAGGACCAGGAAGTTGTTATGGATGTGGTGTTCTTAGACATCATTGGAGAGGAACCCTAGTAACAGAGGTAAGGTTGATTTTAGAGCCTATGTGGTGTTCTTGGACATCATAGAACCCTAGTAACAATCTATTGACATGGGACGTAGCCATCAGTGGTTGAGAACACCAGGCTGAGCATCAAGGCACTGTGATAGAGACTACATGTAGCATTGGTGGTATTCCTACCTCTATATTATTTGATTCTAGTTCATCTGATTCTTTTATTGCACCATCTTTAGTAGAGCATTGTAGCTTGGTGGCAGTTAGACAGGGCCTTAGTTGGGATGTCGAGATGGCTTCTGGAGCCAAAATCTCTGTAGACTCCTTAGTTAAGGAGTGTGTAGTGGATTTGGGACCCTTCACCACTACCTCTGATCTTTGTATCCTTCTGTTGGGTTCGTATGGAGTCATCTTGGGCATGGATTGGTTATCTACACATAGAGCCAGAGTGGATTGTTACCATAAGACTATATCATGTACAGATGATTTGGGAGTTGAGTCAGTGATAGCTAGAGTTAGGAGACCCATTTCTATCTGCACTATTTCTGCTATGCACATCTTAAGCGGTGTGCACGACGTGGGTGTCAGTTGTATGCTATTACTATTAGTGATAGGTCAGAGGATGGGGCTAGTGGACCTTCACTTGATGATCACCCCATCTTGTAGGAGTTTTCTGATGTGTTTCCTAGTGAGCTGTCAGGGATGCCTCCCCCACGTGAGATAGACTTCCACATTGACTTGGTTCCAGGAGCAGAACCTATCTCATGCGCTCCTTATAGGATGACCACACCTGAGCTTTGTGAGCTCAAGTTGCAGCTTGAGGGCCTTCTTGAGAAAGGCCTAATCCATCCTAGTGTATCCCCTTGGGGTGCACCAGTGATTTTTGTTAAGAAGAAGGATGGATCCTTGTGGTTGTGTGTGGACTATAGACAACTGAACAAAGTAATGATCAAGAATCGTTACCCCCTTCCTTGCATTGATGATTTGTTTGATCAGATGAAGGGGGCCACAATATTTTCTAAGATTGATCTTAAGTCTAGATACCATCAGCTGAGGATTACAGAGGAAGATATCCACAAGTCAGCTTTCTGCATGAGATATGGGCACTATGAGTTCACAGTTGTGCCTTTTGGTTTGACAAATGCCCCCTAGTGTTCATGAGCTTGATGAATGGGGTGTTCAAGACATTTTTGGATCACTTTGTGCTCATATTTCTTGATGACATTATGATATACTCATGTATGCGTGAGGAGCATGAGGATCACCTTCGTCAGGTTCTACAGTGTCTTCATGAGCAGCAGCTTTATGGGAACCTGGAGAAGTGTGCATTCTTTCAGTCTGAGGTGCAGTATTTGGGTCACATCATTTCTGGGGAAGGTATCACAGTCGATCCTTCCAAGATTAGAGCCATTATGGATTGGCCAGCACCCACTAGTGTGACCGAGGTGTGCAGTTTCATGGGTTTGGTAGGATACTACAGGATATTTTTTCAGGACTTTTCTCAGGTTGCGCACCCCATCACTTCCCTTCAGCGGAAAGGGAAGAATTTTATGGTCAGATAGATGTGAGTAGGCCTTCAGGACACTAAAGGAATGCCTCATGAAACACCTATTCTTGTAGTGCCAGACCCTCAGGTGAGTTCTTCATTTGCACAGATGCTTCTTTGGCAGGACTAGGAGGTGTGTTGATGCAGGAGGGCCAAGTGGTTGCTTTTGAGTCTCAAAAACTCAAGGATTATGAGCTCAATTATCCTGACTCATGACCTTGAGCTTGTAGCAGTTGTGCATGCCTTGGTTTGGTGGAGACATTTCCTTCTTGGCCAGAGATTTACACTCAGGACTGATCACTTGAGTCTTCGCCACCTCTTCATGCAGCCCAATCTCAATGCTCATCAGTGGCATTGGATGGAGTTTCTTTGTGAGTATGACATGGAGATAGAGCATGTGAAGGGGAAGGAGAACGTGGTTGTAGATGCCCTGAGTAGGTGGAGACATGTGGTTATGGCTACTTCAGTGGGTACAGATTTGTGGAGTAGGATTTTGCAGCAGCTTCCTCACGACAACTTCTACCTTGCAGCCAGATCAGAGATTGAGTCTCAGAGGCCCCTTGAGGGGAGATTTGATGGATTTTCATTAGAGGTAGATGGTCTTCTCAGGCACAGAGGTCAGATATATGTTCCTAGAGATGGAGGCTTGAGATAGGATATTTTGATAGAGGCTCATCATGCACCTTATTCAGCCCATCCTGGGGTGAAGAAGATGCATGCCACCTTGAGACAATTGTACCATTGGAGGGGACTATGGAGAGACGTAGCTCAATTTGTGTCACACTGTTTAGAGTGTCAGAAGGTGAAGGCTGAGCATCAACACCCAACTAGCCTTCTCTTCCCTCATGCCATACCGGAGTGGAAATGGGACACCATTTCCATGGATTTCATAGTTGGGTTACTGACGTCGAGATACCACCATGATGCCATCATGGTCACAGTGGATAAATTGATGAAAGTGGCTCACTTTTCTTCGGTGAAGACCACCTACATAGCTAGTGCAGTGGCATGAGTATACCTTGATGAGATTTTCAGATTACACATGGGATTCTATGGAAGATCATTTGTGACTGTGATCCCTTGTACACTTCTCACTTCTGGACTACCATGTAGTATGCTCTCGGGATGAAGATCAACTTCAGTACAACTTATCACCCTGAGACAGATGGACAGATAGAGTGGGTGAATCAGATCTTGGAGGACATGCTTAGGATGTATGTCATGGACCATCAGTCGAGGTGGGAGGAGTACTTGTATTTGGTGGAGTTTTCCTACAATAATAGTTTTCAGAGTTTGATAGGCATGGATCCTTTTTAGGAACTGTATGGATAGAGAGTGTAGGACACCACTGAGTTGGGACAGATTGGAGGACAAGGTTTCTCTTGGGCTGGCTTTACTACAGGATATGGAGCAGTAGGTTGTTATGATCAGGAAGAGATTACAGGAGGCTCAGGACAGGAAGAAGAAGTATGCAGATCAGCATAGGATAGATCATAGTTTTGAGGTGGGCATGAAGGTGTTTCTTCATGTCAGGCCTCATAAGAGCCCTATCCATTATGGAAAAGGCTCTAAGATTGCTCCTAGATTTGTGGGTCCCTTTGAGATCTTGGAGCGTATCGGTCCTTTGGCCTATCATCTAGCATTGCCACCTATCTTGTCTCACATTCATGATGTATTTCATGTTTCTGTACTTAGGAGGTACATTACAGATCCTTCTCATGTATTAGATTGGACCTCATTGCAGGTGTAGGATCAGGGGTAGGTGATGGTGGAGCCCATCCATATTTTAGAGCGCAGGACCCTGGGCCTTCGAGGAAGAGAGATTGATCAGGTTCACATTCAGTGGGATAGATACGATGAGACAACAACTATGTGGGAGGATGCCACGCCTCTGAGAGCACAGTTCCCACATTTGTTCTAGTGACTTCCAGGAGGAAGTCAAGTCTAAGGGGAGGGGGATGTAGTGCCCACTCCTCTTTGACATTTATATGATTATGATGTTGCTTAGCATAGACTAGAGTTATGGACTTTTCTATCACAGTTTAGATATTGACAGATGGACATTGTTATTTTGATTAGTTAATTTATAGACAGTATGGATGTTAGACTTATGACATGATTACAGGATGGATTATATGCATATTTGGATATATCAAATTGTTGATTTTGAGCTTATATTGGACTAATGCATTTACTTTGCTAATTATATGATGCTTGATGATGTAATTGATGTCGTGATCTTATTGCTAGTTGATATAGTAATGAAATTGAAATAATTGGAATTGTGAACAATGGCAAATTACTTGTCTTGGTTTAAGTTGTGATAATTGATTATATGTATATGCATGTATTTTATTATTTCGATGTTGTTAATATGGCCACAAGGCCAGAAAGGTATTGTCTTGACTTTTGTAGGTGTTCGCAACACAATAAACCAAAGGGGGATAGGAGACCAACAGTGAGAGAATATGGAGTATTGGCAACAGGTCACCATGGCAACACGTGTTTTGTATGTTGTTTTGTTGTTGTGTAGTTTGTTAGGAGGTCCCCATTGGGGGTGACCTCAAAAGTGACCTTGGGAATGTTTTAATTTTGTCTTGTTGATTTTTATTTAATTGTGAGTTATTATATTTTTATGTGCATGTGGAGTCACTTTTATTAATTATGTTTTGCACCCCTCTTAAGTTAATTTAAAAGTGTTTATCTAGTGCTAATTAGGATGTGAAAAAAGAAGGGAAATAAATGTGAGTTGGTAGCTTTTATGTGTGTTGGTTTGGGATGATTTTAATGTGTTTTGGGTTGTGTGTACTCAATCTTCCTTGTGAAATTCGGATTTTGACCTTCTAGGCTATTTTGGAGACTTGTGGGACAAGCTAAGCTTGTCCCACACCTTTTAAAGTCACCCACCCACCTAGCCTATGATGTGAGGGACTTATTTTAGGTCCTATTTTGTGTTTTAATGAAGGAAAAGGGAAATCAAGTGCACTTTTCTTACATGGGTAATTAATTTTGTCCTTAAGGGGTGTGGGTTGGGTTGAGTGTGTAAGAGGGTGGCATTTTCCCCAACCACCAATTTATTATGCTTTGGGGTATGGGTTTGACTTTGGTGATGTGGGATGGAGAAGAAATGATGTGGCATCCTACATGGAGCCACATCATCTCCCTCTCCCTCTTTTCTATTTATTAAATTTTTGTGAAGTTTTGGGGGTTACTTGCTTGGTTTTGGCTCTCTCATTTTGGAATGCTTGCTTTTTGGAGTGCTTGTTGGAGTTGAAGATTGCTTGGAATTTCTTGAGCTTGGAGGATTTTGGGACTTTCTTGTGAAGTGGATTCTTGCTATGGCAAGGTAGGGTCTTGCACCCTTGGTTTTCTTCTCTTTCCTTGTATGTTTATGTGTTGAATGAATGTTTTTTCTTGCTTGATGTTGTTGGGTAGTGAAATGGATTTAGGATGTGTATGAGATAGTGAAATGGGGATGAAATATTTTGGGAGGCATAAGAGTTTTTTGGGTATTTAGGAGGGAGTGGGTTGGATGCCCCACCTTGTTCTCATCTTGTTATTTTGTTCATTGTGGGAGACATAAGAGAGAGGGAGGCATAAGAGTGAGGGAGGCATAAGAGATGTATTTTATTTGTAGGGAGGCATAAGATATTTTGGGGTTGATTGTGTTTTGGAGGTTTTTGAGGTGGGCATCCAAACCCTTGGGAGGCACAAGGGTATCCCCATATTCCTTTCTCTACTTGGCTTGTTTTAGAGCCATTGTTTTGGGAAGTTTTTGTGTTTAAAAATGAGTGTTTTGTGGTTATTTTCTTGTGTGAATGTTGCTTGAAAGTAAATGTGGAAGCCTTGTATTTTGTTTCCATGGTTGTCAAATATTCCTTATTGTCTCATTGTTGGGGCTCGGGGGCCAATGAGGAAGTAGGATTCACTTCCTCATTGGAGTAATGGTTGGGTGGAGAGTGTTGCCTACTCCCCCATTTTTGGTTGTGTGTTTGATCTTGGAAGAAGGTGGAGTTTAGATGATGAAGGCTTCTTGTGCATTTGGAGAAAAGAATAATGGACTCTCTTGTTATATTTTATCATGTTGTCTCCATTGTGTATGGAGGGCTTGTAAACTTGTATTTGTTTAAAGTGAAGTTTTAGTTGTTTATTATAAAATGTAATCTTAGTTGATATTGTAAATGAAGGCAAAAGTTGAAAATCATTTCATTACTTGTTGGAAGAGGAACTATAAGATTGTTAAATTTAATCAAGTTTTATTGAAATGTGATTGAAAGAAAACAACTTTTTCTCATTTTAGTTTATTTATTGTCTTCAATAGGTGTGTTGTTCTTTTTAAAACTATTGGGAAATCTTGTTAGAAGTTACTTGTGGAAATGATTGAAACTTGTATGTTGTAAAGGAAAGAAATATTAATTCTATTGTATTATTTGAAAGGCATATGATAAGAAGCTATAAACTATATTTGTTCATCTCTTTGTATTGATTGACAAAAGAAAGTTTAAACCTTATATGAGTAGATGGAAAAGCTTAAAATTTTGTTTGTTATTCATCTTGTCAAATAATGGATTGATCCCTTAAAATCTAGTTGAGTAAAGGGAATCTACATAGTTACAAAGTAGACCATAGATCTATTTGATTATATAAATGTGTTGTTAAGTTAAATTTATTATTATTTTGAATCGAATATAAAAAAACAAAATGTAATAATGGTGAAACAAAAATTATATCTAAACTTAATTTGTAATATTTACTATCAAATTATAAAAGAAATTTTAAGTATAAGATTAGGATTAGTTAATACTATTAGCAATATATGAATATTATTACTTATTGATATAATAGTATTAATATTAAAATATTATTAACATTAATATTGATATAATGTGTCATGTATATACACACACACACATATATATGTATGTGTTATATAACAAAAAAAATGTATTAATAAAAAAAAATAAATAGCAAGTATGCCGAAATGTTTTGTTTGTAAGCCTCCCTTAAAGTGGGAATTTTTTAAAGGAAATGGTGGGGGGGGGGTTTGCCGATCCCCCCCTGTCCCCCCTAAATAATTAAATGGGAACACCATTCTTCATAGACTGTAACTTCAAATTTTAAACTGAATGGTTACGCGGATCTTGGAGGTCGAACCTTGTCCTTAAACATTAAAACCCCCAAACATGGGCCAACATCTACAAACACCTTGTCTCTCTCTCTTCTTTTACACACTGTACACACCACATTCCTTTATAAAATAACACCATAGTATATTTTTTGTATTAATACAAACTTTGACTATTTAATATATATATATATATATATTTTATATTAATATATATACATATATATGTGACACACACACACACACACACACAAATGTATATATATACGTATGTAAATATGTATACATATACATATGTGTGTGTGTGTATATATATACTTTACCCAAGTGTATAGATAACACATTCTACCTATTTTCTCTAAAATAGGGTAAATACCCATTTGCCCATTTGGGAAAATACAAAAAAATATAGTAAGATAAACAAAAATAAATAAATACATTGCAACCCTAGAAGAGGGTGTAAATAGAACAAGGAAAATGAAAGGAAGAATGTGCATCCTTCCATGAGCTTGAGATTTCCTCTCATGGCTTCCACCTTCCTCCTCCAACAAATCTGCAAAACAAAAAAAGAAGAAACAATAAGTCAAAACAAAAGAGAAAAGATTTTTCATAAGCATGCTTAGGGTTAGTTGAATCCCTAAATCTAAGGGCCCAAATGAATCCATCCAATGGATGAGATTCATCCCTACAAAAAGTAGGTGGGAAGTGGGTGAGAGAAATTTCAAATTTTAATTTGTATGGGTAGGATTTATTTTGGGGCCACTCTAGTTATGTGTAGGGGGTGTTATTATTTTCTAACCCAAATGTCTTATTAGAGACCTTTTTTATTTAATGCAATATTTGACCCCTTTGTGGGTATATAAAACTTTATTATTTAATTAAATAGACCACAATACCCTTGGGATTAATTTGAGCAATTTTAATTAAGGATAAATTAAATTGTATTAAAACAAAATATAAGGGAGCCTAAGTCTTGCTTTAGACTAATTAATTTATTAAATGGTATTGAGAGATTTTATTATTTTATTTAAAGGGGATCTAAGGGGAAATTAATAATATTAATTTAATGTAATTTTAAAATGAGAAAGTGTGACTGTTAATTTTAACCTAGTGTTGCGAGTAGGTTTTACAAAAAGAAAATATTGCATAAATTTTCTAGTTTGACCTAGGTTTTTCTTGGGTTTCGTGTAGATAAATTACCCATCCAAAAGGATTCAAGGATGACTAACATCCTTAGAAGGTGTGTTGATTGATCGAGTCTCTATATGGATTGAAACAGGCACTACGGGCATGATATGTTAGGATTGATGACCATATCCTACAACATGGATTCAAACATAGCCCCTCATACTCCAAATTGTACATCAAGAAAATAGGTAATGAGATTTTCATTCATGTTATTTATGTTGATGATCTTGTAATCATAGGGAGCATGGATAATCTCATTTATGATGCAAAGAATGATATCAAGAAATCCTTCAACATGACGAATTTTGGGCTACTACACTATTGTCTTGTCTTAGAGATATGGAAGAAGGAGAATCAAATCTATGTTAGTCAGAGGAAGTATGCCAAGGAACTACTTGAAAAATATGGGATGAAAAATTACAATCCAATGGTGACTCTAGTAGAACAAGGGCTATAAATTTACAATTTTTAGGATTCACCTCAAGTAAATTGAACCCACTACATCAAACTTGTTGGATGTCTCATTTACCTAACCCATACCAGGAAAAAATTTTAATTTTGTGTTTGCTATATTTCATGGTTCATGTAAGAGCTGAAATAGTTTCAATGGTTAGTAATAAAGAAAGTTCTATGATATTTCTAAGGCAAATGAGTTATGGATTTTAATACAAGAAGAACTCAAAATTCTTCTTAAAAGGACATACATATTAAGACTACGTTGGATCCATTAATGATAGGAAATCAACATCAAGATATGTTTTTCATTTTGGATCAGGACTATGCTTTGTAGATAAGTAAGAAGTAGACAATTATTGCATCATCATCCACTAAAGATGAGTATCATGCTGTTTGAGGGGATATGTGTGAAGAAATTTGGCTACGTTGTATTTTGACAGATATGGGCATACATGAAGACCAACTACAAGTCATTTACGACGACAATCAAGGTGTGTTAAATCTTATTAGAAATCTAGTGCATTATGAGATAACAAATCATATTGAATTACAATGTTAATTTATTCAAGAATAAGTCTTGAACCACAATATCCAACTACAATACTGTCCTACTGAAGATCAAGTTGTAGGTGTTTTAACTAAGCCTTTAGGCAAGGTGAAATTTGATTAATCATGGGATCCATTTGTAAGAACAATGTAATAAGAGGGGAATGTTAGATTAAGTCCTCATTAGGCTCAGTCTATTATCAGTTATCACATTACCCTTTGTACATATGTCTCCCACCTACTTGCTGCACACACATGTCAGGAATAACTCAATATCATAGTGTAAAAATAAAGATCATTTGGTATATGAATAATAACAAGAAGAATATGCTTCCAGATTTATCAACAACACCTAAATTTGTACAATACAAAGTAAAAACATGTGGCACATATGAAAATATATTTTACTGAATAAGTAAAATGGGGGTGATAAGTTGTTGGGATAATTTTTTCCAATGCCCTCCTAATTAAGAAAACCACCATTGAGGACTCCTATACATTATCTGTTATACTTGAAACTATCTATTTGTAGTGGGTTTGGTGAAGATGTCTGCTTACTGATCTTCAAATCTGTAAAACTCCATGAATATTTATCCTCAACCAATTCTATGATAAAATGATACCTTGTTTCTGTATGACTTATCTTCTCATGAAAACATGATTATTAATAGAGAAATAGCTTAATTGTTGTTGCAGAAGATCTTGGCATCTTCTTATTGCTTTTGCTTGATATATACTAGGATCCTTCTCATCCAAACTATTTGATAAGTTGTTCTTATTGGTGCTACATACCCTACTTATGTTGATGAAATGTGGGGAATGAGATATTTTGTAAATGACCATAATACTACACATATTCTAAAATGCGAAATATAGCTAGATGGGCTATTTCTATCACTAATAATTCAGACATAGTCATTATTTGTCTAGCCAATGAGTTTGAACTCATTTAATGTTGAATACTAAATTTTGCGATTCCTTGCTCCACTTAAATATCTCAATATTATTTTACCTCTTTTCCCATGAGATTCTTTTGGAGACTTACAAAAAACATAATATATGGCCTTGTGGCTATCAAGTACATCAAACTTACAATGATACTTTTATACTATGTTGGATTAACATTGGATCCTTTGTTATTATTAACTTAATTTCATACCCAATATAACTAGTGTTGGAGCTCTTTTAGAATATAGCACATTGAATCTTTTCATAATTTCTCTTGTATGATTATCTTGAGATATGGATATCCATTTTTTAGATTGATTTCATTCAATACCAAGAAACTAATTCATTAGACCTGAGTTTTTCATCTCAAATTATCTTTTTATGGCTTCCTTAAACAAGTTAATTTATAAGTATTTTGTAATTATGAATTCATCTACACACAAACAAAGACTCATTATTTCACCTTGTTCAGTCATCTTTGTGTACATGGTAGGATCACTCTTGCATGTGTACTGAAGTCATTTCATAGAAGATGAGAATCAATTTTTCTATACTATGCTCTAGGAGATTTCTTAAGTCCATTGAGATCTTTCCTTAAGTTTTTAGACCTTTTATTTGTGACCTAAGATATCATAACCTAGTGGCTACTCCACATATATGTATTCTATAAAACCATACAGAAATGTTGATTTCACATCCATTTGGTACATTGAACACTTATTATGAGCTACAATTTTCCATACTATTCTTATTGTGTCTAAATAGGCTACTGAAGTAAATGTCTCATTGTAGTCAACAAGGAGAATTTCAAATATCTTGGAATTTTAAAGGTTTTTTGAATGGTCCAACTCCCCATTGTGTTTATCCTATAAAGATGAGCCTCATTAATTACATCTTCGGTGTATAAGAATATTTCATTTAGTCAAGACTTACTAATTATCAATTATTCATCATTTGTAATTTTTTATGTTTTTAATCATACTTAATTAAGTAATTAAGTGGTTAAACATTAATTAATTAGCCAATTAACTAATTAGTTTCTAGGAATTTTTTTTGAATTTACTAATCCTAATACATTTTCTATTATTATTGTTTCTCAAAATAATGATTTGAAGTTGTGTTTTGAAAAACTATAATGGTATAAAATATTAATTTCACATATTTAATTAGAAAATTAGTATTTTTTAAAATAAAAATTTATCATTAATAACTAAAAATATTTCACTTTACATTCATATATGATCCTATGCATGATTTCTCATGTCCTCTACCTTATCTACCTTATCTAGTTGTGAAGCTATTAATGTGACTTCTTTATCATATTTGCTTCTAGTATTCTATGAATACACTATATTGTCACACTGAAAATAAAAACAAATTGTTTGTTATAAGGAATCAATATCCATGTCTTTATCAAAGAATATGTGTGTGTGTGTGTGTGTGTGTGTGTGTGTGTGTGTGTGTGTGTGTGTGTGTGTGTGTGTGTGTGTGTGTGTGTGTGTGTGTGTGTGTGTGTGTGTGTGTGTGTGTGTGCGCGCGCGCGCGCGTGTCCGTGCATGCTTAAGTTTTTTTTTTGGTTTCTATACTTGGGAATTACCTTTCAACCATATCAAAAAAATCTACGAGAACCCCATTTATATCCTTTTCCATCCATATTGTATAATCTATCCCTGAAATGTCATTAGGACATAGGAAACACATATAATCTTGCTTTATATTTAACATGGGATTGAATATCACTTTTGATTTTTTACTGGATTGTCTTATAAATTGTTTAATGTCACTCCAATTTTTTTCCTCTTCAAGGTGTACATTTTCTTCCAATTTTTTTTTCTATAGTGTGATTAGCATCAATATAATGTTTTGTATTTTTTGTTTCTATAGTTGTACATAGACTTCGATGAAAGTGTTTTAAACCGTTCATCTCCTCTGTGCTCAGTATAAGTGTCTAATCTGGATTTGCTAGAAAAATATTACTACTTAGTTAAATAGTAATTCGTCTATTTCATCCTCCATGTCCTCCTTGTCATCATTATTTTGAAAATCCAATGGAAGACGTGCAGGTATGGATGGTTTCTTTGGGAAAGTTGGAACTCTTAGTTGAAGTCCATACTTTTTTCTGCCATCAAAGTTCATCCTTTTTCTCAGCAAATCAATCATTGTTTGGGGTACATATTTAAATATCTATTTTTGGATTAAAACATATAAAGGGAGGAAGGAAGAGATAATTTAATTTAACTGGTTTTTGGTATTATGGTTTCTGAAATCAACATTTTGAGCAGCTGCTCTTGATTTTAAATTCAATATGATCTTTCATGAAATCCAGAGCCAACCGATTGCCCACATTGTAGTTCATTTAATTTAATTTTAATTACGCCAAAAGGCGTGTTTATAGAAAGAAATTATGGGGGTGATCTGAAAATAACTTTTAATCCTCACCGTCCACATCCTCGTCCGTATCAACATCCATGTATGTATCAAATTACTCAATGTTTATATCCTCATCTTAATTAACATCTACATCTATATCAACTTCTGTGTGTGAATTTCAACAACTGGAAAACATTATTTGACATGTGTATAAATTTACATATTTAATATGATTTTGTATGCTAGATAAAAAGTGACATGTTTATTTTTATTCTATTTTGAGGAAAGCAAAAAGTGATAACTGTATTCCTACCATCATTTCCTACTTGTGGACATATAATGACATTTATTTCAAAGTAACTTTTAATTTCTTCCTAATATCACATTTTTACTAAGCATAATATTGCATTTTTATTTTAAAATATATTATTGTATTCAATATTATTAATATGGCATCAAATTATGGCCCCTAAGATATAATATGCTTAAATCGGTATCTCATAGTCAAAAAATTATCGTATTAGTCTAGAATCAATGGAAAAGTAAATTGTTAAATATTAGTGTCATGTAGTTGGTTTATTCCCGTTGAAAACATTATAATGATAAAATATGTTTAAAATCACCACAGTTCATATTTTAGACCGTATTAATGACCCTGATAGTAATCTGATTCATTTACTGGGATTCTTTCTATCTACTTGGGGATGCCATGTACTCTATCATTTCATTAAAGAACATCGTGGGATTGTACACGCTGGTCATCAATGAAAGAACTCAAATATTTTGTTTGTCTTTTTGCTTAAGTTCTTTTTCCTATTTTGATAGAAATATCTCTCTGGGAGTATTTGAGACCATCAAAAAATGAGTAATGGTGGTTTGTTTAGTAGGAAATGATGGGCCCTCATGCGAAACTACCGATAATACTGCATTTTGGATTTTTAATGTTGGTAGAGGAACTATTGATAGGGATTACAACACTGCCTTGAAGCTGGGAAATGAAATTATTGTTGTTAAGGTGTTTTCTTTCTTCCTTGATGAGGGGAAATTTTTTGCATGGATATACCATGCTTCGATCCTTCACTAATCCATGACTCTGCATGCACTAAAAAGAGGGAGTTTTTTTGGTTGTAGGGTGAAAATCAATTAGAACGAATTGTATTATTAATGTTCTATTGTTGAAGATAAATTTCACATTCTTCATGGTTGGTTGTTGAATGTACCTTTCCATTGTGAGTTCTAATGAAAAATTGTGAGAAATAAATTAATTGTTCTAGATCTGCATTAAATATATATAATTAAAACCTTATCTATCATTGCCTTTCCATTTAGTTAGATTTGTAAATGTTTCTTATTCGATTTGTAATTACGAATTTATATGACATCATTAAAATCCCATTGTTAGTCATCTATTCTTTCCATATACCATCAAACATGCCATCATTGCAAATAATAGTAGAAAATGAAAATAATGAGCAAAAATTTGTCAAGAAATAGGACATGAAGCTCGTCAAACCACATTCAATAAGACCAACATCCAATTGATTTAGTTGTTTAGGTATGGATCTAGTTATTTCATTGGAATTGATTTTTGAAATTTGTTGGAATTTTATTTTGGGATTTGTTTTAACATTTTTAACACATTTGAACTCTAAGTTAAATTTGAATATTATTAATAGATTGCATATTTTTAGTAGCTAATTATTCCATGACTATAATTTGTAGGATAGGAACTGCTTAAAAATGTACTAAACACATTATATCTTAAATTAAGAACACAAACAACCTCTTTCCACCTCTACATTGCATGGGAAACTTTTATGGGTTTATTAGTTCAAATCCTTGGTTTTCTATAGAATAGGAAAACGAGTATGCACTATAGTATACAATATCCTATTCTATCTATATTTTTCTGAGAGGGATTTATTTTCAAGTTTTTGACATGAATTTCAATTTGTATGATAATAATTGGAAGAAAAATTTCCATGTCGTGAAAATTTATGGGTATGAATATGCACCCATCAATGATGAAATTCCACTGAAAAAGGTTGATGAAAATCATCCCATCAGTGTGGCTATTGAATTTGCTAGAATGGATTTTTGTTTCTACCAATCAATACGTACTTATATTACAATTTATTATTTTTTGATGGGGATTTATCTTTGGTTTTTTTTCTATGAATTTACAAACTTATCTGATATTTAGACTAGTTCAAGTTACATTTTTTCAATTAAACAATATATATATATATATATATATATATATATATATATATATATATATATATATATATATATATATATATATATATATATATATATATATATATATATATATATATATATATATATATATATCTATATATATATATATATATATATATAAAGTGATTAACTTATGGGTGGTTTTGTTTTTTGTGTAAGGACGTATCCTACTATTTATATTTATGTTGGATAGGATAACAATACAATTATACCAAAATACATTAAATGTAAAATTAAATATATTTCCAAACATGCATATTCAAGAACATATATTTGAACACTTATTTAAGGTGATAACATATAAAAAATCTATCCATATTCATAATGTAGTGACATATACATGTACACATCACTACTTGTGCATGTATATGTGTAGTCATGTTCAACTTTTGAATCTCATTTGGAAGAAAAAGGTAGAGGAGATAATAGGTTGTTGTTTCCTATTGGTTTGAGTTCCGATGTTTAGTGGTGCACATGAGGACGAATCTCTCTGTCCTGTTACCTTGGTTGCACCTACCGCCTACTTTCAGACTTTTCACCTACATCATCTGTGGCCGCCCAAGTTCAAGGGGTGTGTTTATTTATATTGTATGGCAGCTACAGTTACAAGGTATTGACACTTCAAAGTTTGGAATGTGCTCCAACATTTTTCGAGGGTTTGTGGGTTTAATTCAGGCATTTTGCAGCAGCTTCATTTGATCAATTTCCAAGGGATTCAAATCAGGTTTTTGATTTTTCCCTTTTGTTTGTGTTTAGATTTTTACTTGGTTAATGATATTACTGAAGTTTGCAAGTCTAAAATATAGTTTTTTTGAATTCGGTTTGAAAATTCATATTCCAAACCCAAAAATATAACTATCAATAATCACATAATTTTAAAAAAAATTATTATACACTATTTAATAATAATAAATGTAATTGTTTAACATATTTAATATTCAACTGTGGATGCTTGGTAACTATTTAGAATTGTTTTTGTTGGGATACGGCTATGTGCAGCATGTCATTTGGGAACTATTTGACAAAATTACACCATTGTATACTGAATTTCAATCAATAATCGTGTACTTACTTTTTTTATTTATTACACATCATTTAATAATAATAAATATAATTGTTTAACATATTTAATATTCAGTTGTGGATTCTTGATAAATGATTAGAATTTTTTTTTTGGGATACAACTGTGTGCAACAACATGTCATCTGTAAACTGTTTGACTAAATGTCTTCCCTTTCTGTACACCAGTAATAGCTCGTAAGGGTTTTTTGAAGAAATTTTAACTGTAGTTTTATATTTAAAATATAGTTGTCATCATGTTTGTCACTATTTTTTCCCTTGACCCTTCTTCTTGGTTTCACAAACAATAAAAAATGTTGAATCCCATACACAATAGAACAAGATTATAAACAACGGTTAAAATAGTGAGCTTGCCATTATCATGTAAATGTGTTTTGTATGGTAGAATGAATAATACTATTACTCATATACTATTACATAGCAATTGAATTTGCACTCCCGCAGTGCAAAGGTACGTGAAATATTTACCTATATAATAGTAATAAAGTAAAGGAAAATTAAAATTCTTGCAGTAAAGCTCGATGTAGCTCAATCTAGCCTTTGCATCACAAGAGTCTTCATCTCTATGCCTTTTCAAAGGTAAAAATCTGTTGTTCCAGTTTGCTGCCAACATTTTCTTCTCTAACTTTGCTTACTTAGAAGAAAACTCATCTTTTTCTTTGTCTTCATTTGTTGTCCTTTTCCTCCACCAAACATACGATCTCTGTAACAGCTCATCTTCTTCTCCTCTTTATGTCCCATTTCTTTTCCAGAGTCATAATAGATAGCAACTTTCTCCTTTAGTGAGCCACACCACTAAAAAAAGGTTGGACATGCCACAAGAGTATCAAGAAATTATAATTTATTGGCCAGTCCAAACCTTGTAGTTTATGTATATTTTATCTTTGTGTGTATAGACAAATGGTTTTGTAATAAATATTATAATGCCACAACATTTGTTGTTTTCCAGGGAGGCTACTTCTTACTTCGATGGGGTTTTGGAGGAGCATTTTATGTTATTTTAGCTGCTTACATGCACACTCAGAGGAAACACCAAATGAGCATGAACATATCGAGGGAGACACCACCAACTATGGTTTTGGTAGAGGTTGAGCCGCTTGAGGATCCATTCGAGGAGCCACCACCAACTATGGTGCCGACAGAGGTTGAGCCGCCTGAGGATCCATTTTCCACATGTTGTTCCTGTGTAATTCTAACTTGGGAACACTTTATTTTAGATATTCCAGTACTATAAAATACATGTTGCACATAGAATTTACCTTATCCTTTTTATTTAGAAACGTGCAGTATAATGAGTGAAATGCTCTTGTGTAGAAAAAAATTATATATATGCGTGTGTATAGTTTGCACATTCGATAATAAATAAAAATGATGTGCATTTGTTATTTACAATTTAAATGTGGTTTTATCCCTATTACAAAAAAAAGTTACTCTTATGCTTCATTGAGCATGATATTAACATAACCATTATACATGTATTGCTTCATAGTAGCCTTATTATAATACACCTTTTATAGTGGGTTTTTCCTTAACTACTACCTACTTTCACGAGCACAGTAGATTTTGAACATTATTACATATGTGTCAAATTGTAATAGGGGTACTAACATTATATAATATATATATATATATATATATATATTTTTAAATAGTGTAAGTATTAACATATATATATATATGTATATATATATATATATATATATATATGTATATGTATATGTATATGTATATGTATATGTATATGTATATGTATGTATATGTATATGTATATTGTAGTTTAGGTACATCCCATTCAAACATGTTAAAGTTTCCTAATGGTTGCTTCTAGCTCGATGTCGCCCTCTAAACTTGGGCCTGACAATTTTCCTGCTAGTGCTCAGAGTAAATTTGTTGTTGTTCCTACTAGGCCTGTCATCACTCCTATTAAAAAATTAAACCCATATCAGCCAAAGTGGACTATTAAAGGCTGAGTAACAAGGAAAGGTAATGTACACCAGTTTGTTAATAGTAGGTCCCC